>JARLTB010000168.1:7817500-9262500 GCA_030141615.1 Unio pictorum | reverse complement strand
TAAAAAATTATAGAGTGGGAGGAAATGTGTCCGAAATCTCAAAATATTAATTAGTTATCATAACCTCAACAATAGTGTCTCATATATGAATATATTTGTCATGCTCATATGATAATGTGTAAGTATATCAGATTTCTTGTCTTTATCTCAAACGGCCCTCATGTCATACGGCTGAAAGGAACATGTTGCAGAATATCAATTTGTTAAACTGACCGTAATCTGATCAACCAACTCCAAATTATGATACGTGACACACTTTCTAGCAATATATACAAATATATCAAGTTTCATCTTTTTGAACCCACACAGCTATAGAGCATTATAGCTGATCGTAAAGTGTTATAGGAAACGTAGAATATTAATTAGTAATATTGACCTTAAATATATGTGTACATGTAAGTGGCTAATAACTGTGAGAATCAAATAAGTCTTATGTTAGTCTGGCGTTGATAGTTATTGTTTCCCTTATCTCAACGTGCCTTGAGACAACGTTCGTTGCTAGAATCGATGACTGTATTGAAAAGATCGGAAATGCAAAGAGTCACCAAATTAGACTTTTTGAAAGGATTTTGGCAAATTTCACTAAATAAAAGAGCAAAGGAAATTTCGGCATTCGTAACATCAGATGGATTTTACCAATATAATGTACCAATTTCATCTTTGGGATGAAAGTGTCGTCAAATACTTTTCAACATCTCATGACTATGGTCAACTCTGGGCTAGATAACTGTGATGCTTACATCGATGATGTCATCATCTACAACTACACCTGGAAATAACATTTATTAGCAATTTCGAAATTCCTTGACAGACTCAATTATGCAAATTTAGCAATTAATTTATCTAAATGTGAGTTCAAGCGTACTAGTGTAACCTTTCTAGGACATATTGTGGAACATTGACAAGTCAAACCTATAGATGCTAAGGTCAAGGCTATCTCTGAATTTCCTGTGCCTGTTTATAAAAGATTCAGTCATAAAGTTGGAGTTAATTGTTACAGGAATATAATCTTGACATCAGGCATGGCAATTGAAAAAAAACCACAGAAATATTATTATATCAATGGACGTATTTTATATAAAGGTTATGATAACTGCCTTGATCTAATACTATATGAAAGGTTATGATAACTGCATTGATCTAATACCATAAGAAAGGTTATGATACGTGCATTGATATAATACCATATGAAAGGTTATGGTAAATGCATTGATATAATACCATATGAAAGGTTATGGTAAATGCATTGATATAATACCATATGAAAGGTTATGGTAAATGCATTGATATAATACCATATGAAAGGTTATGGTAAATGCATTGATATAATACCATATGAAAGGTTATGGTAAATGCATTGATATAATACCATATGAAAGGTTATGGTAAATGCATTGATATAATGCCATATGAAAGGATATGGTAAATGCATTGATATAATACCATATGAAAGGTTATGGTAAATGCATTGATCTATTAACATATGAAAGGTTATGGTAAATGCATTGATATAATGCCATATGAAAGGATATGGTAAATGCATTGATCTATTACCATATGAAAGGTTATGGTAAATGCATTGATATAATACTACATATTTAGTTAGACTACTGGTTGTTTTACTTGTGTGCGGCCTTCGAACGTTATACTATGCTGTTGTACATGTTTTATCGGCTGATGGCCTGCGATACTAAATACATTTGCTGTGTTGTATTGTACTGAGAATAAGAGATTTGCGATATCTTTCTAACATACATACATATATACATACATACATACATACATACATACATACATACATACATACATACATACATACATACATACATACATACATACATACATACATACATACATACATACATACATACATACATACATACATACATATATATATATATATATATATATATATATATATATATATATATATATATATATATATATATATTCCTCTGAAGTAGGAAATGTCAGCAAAAATCACATCTTTAAAATTAAAAATAATGTTTTTTTTTCGCTATATATTTATATCAGCAAGATAATTTTCAAGCTTCTAAAACAACATGTCTAAGTTTGTATTAATATATAAACCAATATTTCCTCATGTTGTCTTGATAAAATATTTGGATAGTAGCAGCAGAGAGGGCGCGACATCGAATATGCGTCAAAAAGTAAACAATCACTAGCATAATAATAACCCTCAAGAGAGACTCTTGGGAGAATAGCTCGGAGAAAAACTCTCGGTTAGATATAGGCTTTGGCGGGTGGTGGGAGAGGGTACGTTATTTTTTTCATTTTCGTAGGAGACCTAAAGCTAACAAATAGACGCCTCTAAAACGTTGTAAGATTCGCCATCTCTCTGCTGCTTATCGGGGGTCATCCAATAATTAGCATCCTTTTGAAGAATATATCTTCATCAATATAGAACACCACACACAATACCATCAACACGTCGAGTTTATTAATCAATATCCAGTAGCTAACTATAAACAAATATGCTATCCGCCATGTCGTATGTAGTGAAGAGTGCCCAGTCATCCACTAGCAAACACTCACACTATGTTATGAAAAGCACCATGTTCAGTTCCCAATATCCATCATCTGCTGTGCAACAACAAACATATCGTATCAAACGCGCAATATTTAGTGACCAAAACAAAGTCATGTTATAATGATCTATGCAGGTGTTTGCAAACTTTAAACGGTGTTTCATTAAAATGAACTGGAACTAGTAATACATCCTATAAAAATATTTATCATACAGAAATACTGTATTTTGAGGAAAATGGTTCATCTACATTATCTCTAAATCAATATAACTCGTAATGTTGTGCGCTATATCTGATTCTTATCAATTTATTTTCATTCCTAGTGATACTACATTTGATATAAACATTACAAATCCATATTTTTGGAGACGAATTGACATAAAAATTCAACTGAACAATCCAAGTGAGAAAACAATGTTTACGTGTTTGCCAATTTTATAAACATTTTCAGACATTAAACTAAACTAAGCCGTTTGCAAGTTTATTCACTGCAGCTTTACTTTCTATCTTTAGCTTTTACGGCCATATAATCTTAAAAAAGGCACTACACAGGTAATGATATAGAAAGGAATTTATTAAGGTGATTTCCTCTTTGGGTACACTATTTCCGATTCTTTATAGCACAGAAAACAAATATTTAATTAAGATAATACAAGTACATTTCAATATGGTTTGTATTAGTTCTTACATCATTAATGACGTAACTAAAAAGACATGCAATGTTCTTTGTACGATCTCTGCTATTCTATTTCGACATTGTTCCATTATGCAGTTAGGTGACCGAACATCACATTGACATTCATTTAGAGATTCAATAATTGGGTCTTATTATAAAGTCAACGCTAGCTACTTTCCACAATATCAAAGCAGTATTATATGAAATTCTCCATAAGTCCCTTATGTACTATCAATGTATTTTAACACCCAAGATGTCCACACATACATGCTACTAATATTTGTCCACCTGCCATTCATAAGGAGGGGATCTGGTTCAGTTACCAATTTTCTTTCATAAAGCTGATTCCTTTTCTGTTAATGTAAACTTTTACAAGTTACGAGAGTACTGTGGCAATAGTAAAAACGTTACCCATGTCGGCAATCTCAAGCGATTGTCACAACAGAATATCATGCTATACTTTGGTGGTACTAAGTAACAAATTCAAAATGATCTATGCTTTCTCCATAATATAATAAGATAGATCTGTTCTTGGACAGGTTTAGGTGTACATTTATCGGCGTCAGAGTGTTACTACTGAGCTGACCAGTTGTCAGATTTTGACGCATGTGGAAGATGTGTCATCTGTATGTTGGGGCTGGAAGGATATTTGTATAACATACGTTAGAAGAATACTGTTTAAATTCAAAATAGTCATCAAGAGGCATTCAAAACTTCATTGCTGTAGTCTGTAAATTCTTCAGAGAAAACTATTGATTTTTAAATTTTCAGCAGTATTTGATGCGCTAGAAAAGACAGTGGACGTGTTGCACAAAGGATGCTTAATTCACCACGAACGCACAACCCTGCAAACGTTTAAACGTCTCTCTGGTGAGTTGTTTGGTGATATTTACTATATTTTAAATAAATAGATTTAACGTTTATAATTTAAATTATTACTACCATTAAAATATACAAGTCGTAGTCAATATTGTTACTATAGTTAATATATTACATTTTATATGAATTTACACTGATGCCAGTATTGGATTCGTTAAAAAGTTTGTAATATTTGTAATCATATGTAAAACTGTTTCAAATCACCTTTAGGATTGATATTTCATGTTTATTTGGTAATTTGGACCCTGCGCATAATGCCCGACGCTATTCAAATATAGTTGACAATCTATGTCAGCTTTTCTCCAAGATAAACATATTTATATGTTACATGATAAAAATAACTTCAATTAATTGTTTTTTAAATGAAAATCCTGAAAACCCTCAAAAACTCATAAGCGCTTACAGGGAACATATTTGACTTGTTTTATCTGAAGTAAACACTCGTTTAAGCTCATCTGTGTTGATTTAAACATATGACAGTTGGAAGCAATATGTTGTAAATGGTTTCTTTTAAACTAAACAATATCTCAAATAACAGAGAGCAGACTCGTGGTAATGGACCCAAAGATCAAGTCGTAGATAGTTCTCGAACTGTCTCTGTACAATGAATATTACAGTGAATTCATTCCTTTCTCCAATTATGTTTCATACTTCTGATTAGTATGCACATAAAAAATATTTGATCGTTGTAATCCGGCTGAGGATTTACGTGGAACGATGAAATGGAATCCAACCTGCTCCTCACTTGACCAGAAATGGATAAACAGGCGGTCATTTCAATAATCATTTGGACAAAGTGATGATCCTATCAGGAATTCTGTCTGTTGCGTCAGCAATACAAGACACTAGTGATCGTCAGAGTATTACTCAATTTCTATAACACTACAACAATTTTGTGGCACAAACATCAACGTTTTTGTTTACATAAAATGAATTAAAAATTCTTTTTGATAATTCAGTTTGTAAATGAGAGACATGTTCCGTTGCTTTATCTTTAACTGCAAATTTTAAAAACAAAACTCCATTTTCGTTTTTTTTTTTTTGTTTCTTTGCTGCTAATCTGTAAAACCCATGCATTAAATAATACTATCATTTGACCAATCGTGCAGTGCTGATAAATCCTGCTGAATATTCACCACGTGAGGATATGACCGGTCAAGAACAGACTGTGGCTCAACAGGAAATTCGATTTGGGATTGTTGATGTAGGTCGTCCTTGAAGGTGATCATATCAATTGATGCGCATATATTATCTATTTGCAAGTTAGATCGTGGTCAAGATGTGAAGGGCTGCTTCCAGTGAGCCGAGAATAGTTTTGTCTATTTGTGTCTTTGAAAATCAATCTGGATACTCATAACTAGTCAACCAGATATACTCGCGAAATTCTCGGCGCGCAGAACTATATTGGTAACCTTTGCTGGGAGGATGCAGTAGGTCTGCTAACCCGCCCTGCTGCTAGAAACTAAGCATTATAGTTAATTGTAATTGACATGGTATTTTATTGCATTATTGTAATTACAAATACATGTATAAATAGTGATTAAACTGCCACCAGAACAAAAAATGTACAAAGTCCGAAACACCGACTGTTAAGTTTAAATTACCCCCCCCCCCCCCCCCCAACAACGAGGCCACCAACCGACGTCACGGAAAGTGATGCATTGCAAGAAATTGAACTGCCATTTTTGACTAAACAATTATAAATAGGGGACTAAAGTCAACAACTTCAGAGGGTATTGTCGCTGTTATATGTGTCACAATCGCTGATGAAGACTTCAAACAGTATGCTTTAGGTCTAACATAATGGCATTACGTTTGGTTACAATGAAGAAACTATTTAGGAGAAAAATGAAAAATGGTAAAACTTTATAAAGGGTCATTTTTTTTAATTCTACTGTCAGAGGTCAGGCCTCACATGAATAAAAAATGATTGCGATGACGAGTCTGATTTTAATATTTAGACAGGTATGCTTGAGGGGTCATAGCTTTGACATAGCTGCCGTTGTTTGTGCTGCTCGTGTCAAAATTTCTGCTTTCTATCCCTCATCGTTGATTATGTTACAAAGATATTTGATCTGGCTCACTGTTTCCAGTGCCTGTCCTGTGACTATAATCTTGGCTGAGATTTGTTTGGCACTATTTGTTATCAGCTGTGTATTCTCGGCGCTTATCTCCATGTCAAATCTGGAAGATGTTTCATCCAGGTTCGGGCTCAGAATCGTTTAAGATATTTACCGGTAAGTTTTGATCTTACTAAGTTTTACGATAATTTTTTTCTACATTTTGTATTGTTACTTTTTCTATGAAGCATAAAGAGGGATGTTTCGATTATTAATTAAATCAAGATGTATATCCAACGCACCTGTCGCCTTCGGCTCTTGTGTACAACCCTGATAGACAAATGTGCATATAATGCATTCATTGTACTACATGCGTTCAGGAGTTATTACATGGACGTAAACACGCCCATATCAGTCCATATACGTTGTAAACATTCTTTTACTGCACGACTGACCTCAACGATAACAGCAAGACCCATTTAAGTTTTCCTGTTCTTTCCTTCCGTTACATTCCAGATGCTTTAAAGCTGTAATTATTTTATTTTCTGGTTGATTAAAAAAGAACATGTTGATGAGTGGAAAAGGGTGAAGGTTTTGTTTTGTTTTTGATTGTTTAACGCCATTTTTCAGCACAATATAGGCTATACATGGCAGCCAGTATTAATATTGGAGGAAGAAACCGGAGAAAGCCCGGAAAGAACCACCGACCCACGAGAAGCTACTGGCAAGCTTTCTCACATAACTACATTTTGCCGAATCTTTGACTCGAACACACGCAGGCAGAGGTGAGATGGCCACTCGGGGCCCCTGGTGAAGGTTTTAGTACCAAACCTACAGGTCACCTTTAGTCCCGACACATTTTTTAGCACATAATGAATATTACGAATTTTATCAAATCAAACTAAATTAAACTTTAAACCAATGTATTTAAAAGTCATGAGTATTTCAGAAAAAAACGCACCTTTAGACTAGATACAAATACATGAAATTACAGAAAGTATGTATGTATGTATGTATGTATGTATGTATGTATGTATGTATGTATGTATGTATGTATGTATGTATGTATGTGGTTTAACATTGAATCAGTACAATCTTGTTAGTGAAAATTGTAAAAGAGAATTCCGCCGAAAACATTAAATATGCACCGCAAGCATAACATAAAAGGTAAGCTAAACTCAATATTCTTTTAAAACCGCACTCTTTTGAATCTCACGGCGACCATTTGAGCTTCAATTAGTCACCACATATCACACGTAGGTGGGTCCGTCGCACCTTTTCTATATCCACAAGGCAGCAGAGGAAAACCTTATTATGGTTTGCAAGTTAGATGCTTTGATAATAAATTAAATGGTTTACTGTTTCTTGATTGTCATAATAATAAGCAAATGGAATTCATCCGAGAAATTATGAAAGTCATGATTCTCTAGTAGAGCATAAAATACACTATGTAACACAATTTTTGTTCCTGGGTTGTGAGTGTTCTTTTGTAATTGCTTATAAAGTATAGCAAGTGTCCATTATTGTCAAAACTCTTTGTTTTTGTGACAGTGATATTGTTTAATTTTTTTTAATACATATTTCCAATGAGAAAACGGGCGAATTTATGTATTTTCGTTCACACAGAGTCATAACATTACAGCGTATGAATCAAAATTAATATGTATTTATACTAACGTAATGCTACTATCCAAGTTAAAAAAAAATTCTTCGATTTCTCAGGTTTCACTCATATAAATAACCAAATCTTGTACACATCTGAACCGTATGGATTGCATACAATTTCAGAACTGCTTTTCAAGTTATTTAATACTATACAGCTCGAATCTTCATTTTAAAATGAAAAACCAAGCGGCTCATTTTTCAACGTTTCAGTTATGTGGTAATATACAGTAAATAGGGAACATGTTACATATTTCGATTTTCTAACATTTGTTAAGACCATGCATTTAATTTCATTGGGTAGTAAATTTATAGGAATCAAGATTGGTTCTTACACTTTGTTTCGGTTTACATTTTCATAAATATTAATAAATCTTTAAGACAGTCGGATGCAACCACCTCGATATTATATATGGCTTTGTGGATTAGAGGAAGTCGATCTGTTAGGTTTTTAGGATACCATCCTGTCCCTCCTTATCTTAAAATGACCTGTGTTGTTTTATGATCATTGACCTAATTCCGATAAGCAAATATTCCATCACATGTTTTGATATCCTATATACAAGGACATGGAAAAGGGACATTTCGATCATACAACAGTACGAACATGACAAACGTGGCGTACCTAGCTATACTTATAACCATTATAATATACGTCCATCGAGGTACAATGATGGCGTGTACGTCAGGCACAATTAGTATCATGTTCTTGGTGATATTTATTCCGACTGTTTCTCGGCCCAAAGTACTAATTCTAATTGCATATGCCAAGGTAATGAGGTCTCTTCCTTAGACGAATAACAAATAAATCTGTCTTCATTCCATCAACGACTGATAAAGATATAAACTTTACATCTTTTGGTCTGGAAAAGAAAGGTTTGAAAGTTATCAATCTTAATGTAAGACACATTTTACCAAAAGATCGACGAACTAATACTTACAATACAAAATGAAACCATCCTTTCAGTAATTTGACAATGCGAAACGTTTCTAGATTGTAATGTACCTTGACTATCACTATTATCAACTTTTCTTTGGAAAGACGAGATCGACCAGGCATAGGATGAGAGATAGTCATGTTCGCTTCAAATAACTTAATGTACAAGAGACAAACAGATTTTGAAATTTCTACCTTATAATCAATATGGCTCTACGTACTGAACTCCAAAGTCCCTTTCCTTCTTGACTGATTAATTTGAACATCGGTTAGAGGCTGCTTTATCTTCCAAAATGAAGTAATTTTCACGGGTACTTTGATATTGATTTCCTCTCTGATACTAACGCTAAATGGCTGCATGTGATTCAACTACACGACCTTACACAGGTAATAAATGCTACAACAAGTAGAACAGCCTGTTCTTCTACCCATCCTACCAATTTCTACGAGATAAACGTGACTTGTTTCCCTATTAGTGATCACTGACCAATATGTGCAACTCATAAGCAACATAGCACAATGAATAACAATTAAAAAAAGGCAAGTGCTTCTTTTGCATAGAAGCCAAAAACAGATCCATCTGGAATCACTTGCGTAATCTAACTTCAAAGAAACCTGCACGTCTGGTTCCATGTGAAATTATAGTTGATGGCACAATTTATACGGATGAGCTCGATATTGCAAAGCAAATGAACGTCTTTTTTTGCTAATATATCCCAAATCATTGACAGGTCTAATCATACAAACTTACTAACTTCGTGAATGACCCAGTTATGTTAGTTTCAACATTGACACTTTTGATATTCTCAATAAACTTGACACAAACAAATCAGATGGTCTAGACTGAGTTCACTCCAAAACTCTTAAACTGCCGATTTTATCAATCTCAGAGTTGTTGAATTTTTTTAAAACTGTAATATGACTTCCTGTAAATTCGCAGTTTATAAGGAAATGAGAACAATGACCCATCCAACTATCGATCGATATATGTTCTACAAAAATTATCGAACACATGTCAGCAAGCATATTTTCAGATATCTTAACAAGTACCAACCCCTCTATAAATCACATTCAGATTTTCGACAGAATCATTCATGACAAACTGTATCGACGAACTTATAGATCATTGGTTACTAGCAGTAGAATGGTTGACCATTCAGTGCGCATTAAAAATTCTTTCAGCCTACAAGGTTTATCCAAACTAAGTTGCCTTGCTCACGTTTTATCTCACTAACATACATATATATATAATTGCCTGTGTTTATCTCTGCATTATATAATTATATTATTTCAACAATGCATGTTCTGTTAAGGGAGGAGGAGTTAAGACCGTGAGTGAAATATACAATTTCAGAAACAAATCGCTTGATTAATATATTCTCATCTTTAACAATTTCCATACAACGACAAAATGTTTACTCCTTTATGTCGCTGAAAATGTGTTATTTAAAAAAGGATAAGTAGCAAATAGACTCAAAACTAGTTTAACGTTGATAGGGAAATTTATATGTGTTACCACACTTACACACACACACACACACACACACACACACACACACACATCCATCTGAATATAACCCAATGACTCAAAACTAGTTTAACGTTGATAGGGAAATTTATGTGTTACCACACTTACACACACACACACACACACACACACACATCCATCTGAATATAACCCAATGCGTATTTGTCCTATAAACATCCTAGCTGACAGCTTGATAGTTTGTCAGGTGTTTGCTGATAAGCTATGATTGATAGTTTTCCTCACCTCGTGACAATATGCTGCATTGCAACATGATCTGTTATTACTGTCTTAGGGCGAAGTTATCAAAACATTTCATGCTTCTGAATATTGTTTCCATTCCCACCTCTGCTAACTAAGCCCGCGGGAATCGTCACTCGCCAAATTCGTGTTAAAGCACTTATCGGTATTTCTTAATGAGCTGAATTTTTCTTCCCGTTTTGTTGTTCTGTATATTTTAGGAGTGAAATACCGATAGATAAAAACAAAAGCAAACCAGAAACATGAACAGACATATAAAAAATGCCCAATAAAATATCCTAACAAAAACAATCAGCACATAAACACTCAACCTCCACAAAAAACATAAAAAAACTAAAAAGAAAAGAGAACAAAAAGACTACGTGCTCTTTCGGGTGCTTGCGTTAGACAAACTGTCCATTATGTGTGTATGCTTACTGACTAACTGATTAATGTTCCACATCAAACTTAAGGAGGCGAGGCCATTGTACCTTCATTCATTTTTTTGACAAATTGTTTATACTGTTATTTCACTGAAAACCAGATGTTGAAGAGATATCATCTTTGCAACTGACTTCAGAAGATTATTAAAGTTTTATCATCAATAATTGATATATTTCAGTTGCATTGAGACTTACCTCTCCTGGAACAAGATGTCGCCATATTTTGATTTAACGTTTCATCGTATGCAATTAATTGCATATTGTAATTGTACAATATCGGTCTTGAGTGGACTATATAAAGGCGAATATTCATAATTTAATATTGATACATTTATGAATATAGTACAAAATTTTCAATAGGGGCTAGTTATATATTTTGTATAAAATATGGTGGAAAATGAAAACATAATTAAATTTGGCGGGGGCACACACATCTTTGAGTAAATGAAATGTTCTAGACCTTTTATACATAGACTATTGCAGTATCTTGTATACATGTCACTGAAGTTGAAACAGCTTCCTTCATGATAAAAACATGCATGAAAGCATCTTTGGCGAATAAATATAATGCATATTTCTACTGCAAAGATTGAATTTCTTTTAGAAATGTCAACAATGTTCACATATCCAAGGAAATCAGCAACAATGCGCATTCTACTGCGATTCCATACAATACTTAAAATTAAATCATTTGTGATAACAAATTTGCATTTATGCAGTTATGGTTGGCCTGGTCTATATTTTTCTCACATAAGTTTTCATGCATAAATAAAACAAAGTGTTAAGATAGTTTTCACGTGATTGGTTGTGTAAACAGCATGAAGGTGCACACACACACACACACACACACACACACACACACACACACACACACACACACACACACACACACACACACATACATACATACATACATACATACATACATACATACATACATACATACATACATACATACATACATACATACATACATACATCATAAATATTTTCAGTTTTCATCGGGAGCGTGAAGTGGGTTTTTATGCAAGACCTTTTTACCTCTCGAGTACTAAATATATTATACGGGCTGTCTATGCTGTAATAATTTATTCGTCGTTCAGATATCAAAATTATTTCCTTTCTCATTTCCGACAGAGAATTTACAGTTCCATTTCTTGTTTCCGAACGTAAGAGCTTTGCATTTCACCCCACGACCTCACACGTGGGAAGTGAATAATCTCGTTAACACTAGCTGGCATTATTAGAACTTTTACATATGCTTAACTCAGCTAGAAAGCACAATACGAAGAAAGTCAAGGGCTTGGTGAGCCTTTTGTGGAGCTACTGCACCGTATACTGTATACACAGGCATGGCATTTACTTATTCATTTGTTAGAACGTCTCATCTTCGCAAGGAAGAGCTGTCCATTTCACCCCATGACCCTCTCCAAGTGGGGATTCAATATAGCCATATATGCTTGATTTTCGTTTTGGCTAGCATTAATACAATTTTAACAGATGTTTGGTTCTGCGGAGTTCGTCTGTGGTTTGGAAAACCATTAAGAGGAAAACACTTCCATACAAACGACACACAGACATGGAGGTATTTAAGAAGGATGCATATGTGGAATGAGTTATTCATACTACTTCTGCTTTGGATGAAGTTCATTTGTTGCATCAGGTAAGATAGCCTTCGATAAAAAATATATCATATCTAAGATCAGAATTTTTCAACTACATGCCAACGGGTCATTTGGGTGGGGGTGGGTGTGGGCCAGGGATGTGACGTGTTGGGCGGGGAAGGGGGCGGGGGCGGGGTGTGACTGGAGGCGCTCTTAGGCAAAAGATCAGTTCTATAACTACAATATTATTACTATAATATATATCATGTATGGCCCACGAACGTAACATTTTTTTTATCCATATGGACAATAGTATTAAAGATGCTGGACCACCCTTGTTTATACAACTCAAGTATGTGAGCAATAGGGTCATTCAATCATATGGGCAATAGGGGCCATTAAAGCATATGGGCAATAGATGCCATGAAAGTATATGGACAAGTGGGGCTATTAAAGTATATGGACAAGTGGGGCTATTAAAGTATATGGACAAGTGGGGCTATTAAAGTATATGGACAAGTGGGGCTATTAAAGTATATGGACAAGTGGGGCTATTAAAGTATATGGATAAGTGGGGCTATTAAAGTATATGGGCAATAGGGGCCATTAAAGCGTATTGGCAATAAGGGTCATTAAAGAAAATAGGCAATAGGTTTTTTTAAAAGCTATCAGCAACAGGTGCTATGAAAGCAAATGGGCCATAGGGGCTATTAAAGCAGATGGGCAATAGGGGCCATCAAAGCATATCGGTAATAAGGGCTATTAAAGCATACGGGCAATAATGATCATTAACGTGGATGGAATATAGGAATCAGTAAAAGCGGTTGGATAGTAGGAACTATTTTGGAGCCTTAAATATTTCAATATATATATATATTTCACAACTATATTCGCAATCATTGGCAATATAGGCAACGTATACTTTTGTCATTTGTATAAAGACAATATAAAAGGGCTTGCACAAGAATATACAAACTAAAGAAAGGGGCAAAATCGGACCCTTTTGTGTCATTAAAATATTTTGAGGAGTTTCATTAAAATGTGTTGATATTTAAACTTCAATACCATTTTCCCAGTAAAGTGCTATGTAATACATCTGGATTATTCTACTTCCTAAATTAAATGTTTCGAGTTTTAAGGAAGTTACTGTGTTACAAAAAGTGAAATAAAATCAATTATCAATTTAACGTTGGGAGAACAGGATTGTTATTTAAAATTTAAATCCCTTTTTATACTTTTTGTCTTCACAAATCTTAGAAGAGGTAAGTTCGAAAAATATTCATAATTATGTGGAATGGAAGTGCAGGTTAAAAGGGTGTATACGGTATAACACATTCTTAAAGACAGGCTGTCACTGTGTGATGCATATTTAAATAGATTAAAGAGAATAAGCACTTTAGAAACTTAAAAGTATATTACTTCATGCCACAATTCAATTAGCATGTTCATGTCAAGGCTATATAACAGTGTAATGGAGTAGTGAAGGGTTTGGGAGACACGTGAGCAAGGGAGGGTGAAATACCTCGCTAAAATACTTGGGAGAGATACTTTTTTAAAACGTAAGTATGAACAATTCACAAAATTATTATCATTGTAATAACCGGACGATACCATGTAGTATTTAAGATATTTTGTTTAATTTGAATAGTACTGTGTACGTCAAATATATTTTCTTTCATTTAGAGTAGAACATATCCTAATGGATACTTCATTTCAACTTTTCTATCATGTTTGTATTTTTCAGTCAGCGGACTCCAAGTTAATGTGAACATAATATTTATTTCTTTTGACTAATCACTAAAATCGTACACCTAATTAGTACGGTCATTTCGGTTATTCATTCATTTGACTGTCCGCTAAAATCAAGTTTTACTCGATCTGTAGATTCCGTTCATGGTCTTAATGTATCTGTAGATTCTTTTTGTCGCCGAAATGTATCTGTCAATTCATTTCATCGCCTTAATGTATATTTAGATTCCTTAAATCGCCTTAATGTATATGTGGATTTCTTTAATTGCCCTAATGTATCTTTAGATTCTTTCAATCGCTTTAATGTATCTGTAGATTCTTTTAATCGCCTTAATGTATCTGTATTTTTTAAAATCACCTTAATATATCTGTAGATTCCTTTAATTGCCTTAATGTATCTGTATATTTTTTTTAATCGCCTTAATATATCTGTAGATTCCTTTAATCGCCTTAATGTATCTGTAGATTCTTTTAATCGCCTTAATGTATCTGTCGATTTTTTAATCGCCTTAATGTATCTGTAGATTCTTTTCATCGTCTTAATTTATCTGTAGATCTTTTGATCGCCTTAATGTATCAAACGATCTTTTCATCGTCTCAATGTATCAGTGTGAAGAAAGCATAATATTGGCTAAGTGGTTAGCGTGCCAGCAAGCGACTTGATTTCCTACCATCGTAGCATCCTAGGCCAGCTACCGTGTTGTGCCCTTTCGCCTGGCACTTTACTCCAATCTCTTTGGCACTAAATAGCCTACTTATTTTGTTGTGTCGTAAAGAGACGAAACCAACTAGCATCATGCCATGTTCAGCCTTAAGGACGTATCGTAAAAAGTGTTTTATTTATTTGTGATTTGAGAAAAAAGAAAATCAGGTTTTTGTATGATACTTACGCAAGAGAACGGAATCAAGTCACTTTAAATTTCAATCATAACTGTCTATAATACTGCGAGCGAATGGGGTGAACAAAATTTATTAATACTTAATTCATTTATCTGCCTGTTTACTTTTGTCGTCTTCATATAAACATATTTACAGTGCTTGTGAAGTGTTACATCATATAGGTGTAACAAATGTTTTTTTTCTGGTCAGTCTTCCAAAACGAAAATGTCGAATGCTGACTACTGTATACAGTTATTTACATATAAATTTATATTCTTTTTGTTGCTTCGCACTTACTTATTTGTGAATTAAGATATAGGAAAGAAGTTTCTTAAGAATGACAGCCATTTAGTTTTGTCTTGTTCATCTCAACGTCTATTGTAACAAAAACTACGTTCGTAAATCTGCCACATGGTTTGCGTGATGTTGTGCTTGTTTCATCGAAGTATACAATGCTCTGTTTTGGTGTAAGAAGTGAAAAATTCCAAGATTGTAATTCGACCCTATCATCTTTTGTTACCTCTGATTTTACTTGTGAAGGTTTTGTTTTCCCTTTAACATTTTACCGACCTTTTCACAATTAAAGCTGTGGGAAAGGACAGCCACTGCAGATATATGTCATGATATTCATAGCTTGCTAGAGAACTAGATCCAGTCATAATAATATGATCGCATATATGATAAACTTTTTAACTTTGCATGGAAGATATCGGCGTGTGAATCTATCTATCTATCTATCTATCTATCTATCTATCTATCTATCTATCTATCTATCTATCTATCTATCTATCTATCTATCTATCTATCTATCTATCTATCTATCTATCTATCGATCGATCGATCGATCGATCGATCGAGAGAGAGAGAGAGAGAGAGAGAGAGAGAGAGAGATCTAAACTCTCATGTAAGTTTTATCATATTCCAAAGTTAGTGTTTATCTTTTTATTGCAATGCGGCTTGTTGATTTAAATATACATGTATACAGTCTCAAGACCATATACATGGAAATTATAATTGAGTTGTTTGTAAACAAACTTCTTAAAGCAGACTCATCCCTTCTAATTATCATATTAATATATTTTCTGTCAAACTTGGAGATAAGTTTATGGATGTTCCAGATTTCGACCAGAGTGTATATTGCGTACTTTCAGATTTAGAAGTTGTATGCAGTTTAGATATATTCTGTTCACAGTCATAAAAGTGGTATTTCAATGAAGAATGACTGAGAATAATACACTCACCTGACTAGGGCGCGTCTTTGAAGGGTCTGGCAGATTATGCAAATCAACCCACCCTCTTTTCATAGATACTACAAATTGGTTTTAAATACAACAATATTTAATTTATGATGCACAATCATTCTAAACAAGATGTGTCTTCGTATGTGGGTGTACATTATTTTGTTTCGGGGTTCTTTGTATTTGTTTTATTTTAAAGCTTTCAAACGTGAAAAGATACAACAAAAATTTATAAGTCAGTACCAGAATATTGCATACCGCGTGACTGCCCGAAAAGGTAGATGGGTTTAGGAGCAAATAAAAAAGAAAACAGTAAGTGAATATAGCCACGCTGAATAGGTAACGGGTGTTCGGAATAGTCTTCCCATACAAACCAAATAATATGAAGTGAGCGTTTGACGGGTTCTAGTGCATTTGTGGCGTGTTGTATCTGAAACTGGAATATGTAATCAAATAAGCAATAGTATTCCTCTAATAGCGATACAGAAACTGTACCTCCGCCAGATAATTAGGTGCATAACTTAATGTGATAAACGGGATAAATCTTATAGCATTTGATTTAATATACATGTATGTTCTCTTCAAATCACTCAATTTGATTGATATCAAACCATCAACATTTAGTGAATGATTTTAGTTCAAACCGTCTACATGTATGGAATAGTTTCAGTTAAAATATTTCAAATGAGTTAGCAATAGTTTGGTTAAAAGCATTAACGTTTATTGATATTGAATAATTTTCGTTTCAATCAACACATTGAAAATGATACTATTAAGCTTGAGAATACTAATCCGTCGAAAGCAATTAGCTATTTGATGTTATCAAATGCTGATAAGGTATGGAGGGGAAGATGATTTATGACATTTGAGACGGGATGGGTATGTAGAATGCTGAGAACGGGTACCAGAACCGAACCATATGGACCAAACAGCAAAGACGATCTGGGCTGAAATGTTGACCATTGACGGACACAGTCTGTCCTTTATACTAAGTATGATTTAAACCATTAAAAGGTTTTATACAGGAGGAGGTGAAGTAATACAGAATGTAATATTTTGCCTTATTGATAGCTTAGGTGTGTCTACAGTAGTATACACTTACGTGTTGGAATAGGTCAAACATTTTTATGGATCATCATACACCACTTATACGTCCTAACCTATTCACCTTTTGTTCTTGTATTTTCTATAACAGTCGCTCCTTAATTAAAGATATTTGCGTGTATGCCATTAGTGCAAACACCTACTTATAAATATTTGTATTTACTATGGTCGCCAGAGAATCAACATGTAGAACATCAAAGTCCCCTTTTACTTGTGTGTGTGTGTGTGTGTGTGTGTGTGTGTGTGTATGTGTGTGTGTGTGTGTGTGTGTGTGTGTGTGTGATTTGTAACGTCGCTTTAACAATATTTCAGTCATATTGCTACACTATCCGCAGTGTGTCAGTTGATAGTGATATCTAGCAGACATGTAGCATATTGTCTCACCCAGTCACATTATCCTAACCCCAGGCCGACTAGTCATAACGCTAACCTAGTGAGGCAGATGTTAATGCCATTTTTATAAGTCTCTGATATGACTCTGCTGGGGTTCGAACTCTCTGCCTCCCGCATTCGAGGGCCACGTCTTTTAGTAATAGGCTGCATGGTTGCTGTATTTACTTGGTTGGATTTATAATGAATATTTTTATAAAAAAAGACATTACAAGATCATGAAATAACCAAATATATAGTGCAAATGATACAATTATTCAACTAATGCTAATATATACACACACCCGTGAACACACACACACACCCTCTGATTTCAGGGTACGATAATCACTGAGCTTGCAAAAAATTAAACAGATTTATAAAATGTGTTGAATGATGTCACCCTTATTGTTGTACTTTATTAGCCTTTTGATATATATAAGAAGGCCAAAATTTGCAAAAGGTTTACCTTTACAAGACTTTGTCATATCTAAATGATACGATTTTGTTTTATTTGCTTGCAAATATAGCAAAATGTTGACTGCCGTAGAAAATGTAGGTTTCTCAACGGAGATATTCAGATGACATACTTTACATTGTAACGCACTTTGAATTCTAGTCAGAAGTTATAAATACACAACATGTACATTTTGAAATGTACATTATAATCACTCTATTATATAGCATATTTCAGGAATATTGTAGAGGTTCCCGTTAACTATTCTGGGTTCGGGTGCTCCCAATATTATATTTAATTATTACTGACGACCCACCCTGACTCGTTTGTGCTAGAAATTGAAATAGTGTTAGAGAGATTCAAAGCTCTGAGCTCCCAGTCAGCGATGCCGACAGTTACATTACTGAATACACAAAAGATGAAATTCAAATAAACAACAATTTAATACCATTCAACAACATATAGTCATTTCTCAAATGAAATTCAATATTAAAAACCCTATCACTTGTCTTTCACTCGACTAAGTGACGGCCTATTTCATCATCTGACGTGGTGTTATATATTTTCCTGCTTTCCTGTGTTTCTACGCATCTGTTTTATGCTTTCCCTGCGCTGGTAGTCCTGTTCCCCTTCATTCCATCAACTTCTGCCTCCGTTCTCTACTTTTCCTGTCTCCCAGGGACTAAGGAACAACTATTCTATGGTATTTCCCTCTGCCTCGTACAGCTCATCTGGTCCCTAAAAGCTTCCTGTATGAACACACAAGGGCGTTAGGGACTAACACTACACAACACTATGATCAGATAAGCCATTACTTTGTTTTGGGCACGCATTCGTGCCCATCGAAGTACCCGTACTTTCTAATATGGTGTATACGGTATCGACTGATTATTATGCATATATCAAAATATTTCATCATATCGGTATATATAGATTCTCAATCTTATTTTAAAGAACAATATCACATAATCAGATGCATATCTGTACATTGCACTTTTACAAAGTATACACAGATATCCACATATCCATGCGCTGATATATCCTTGCACATGATTATCCTACAAAGTAAACACAAATATTCAAATATCCCAATACACTAATGTTGCACACTGCAACCATTATACAAAGTTATAGTTTAATTTAGTGTTTGCAAATCTAGAATATAACATGAATAAATGCACGAGATTACTACTAATTAACCAAATAGCGAATTACAATATTAATTATTTACATAAACACTGCTCATATCTCAAAATATGCATGTAGATCAGACACTACAAATGAATCAGACACTAAAAATTAATCAATCCCTACAAATGGTAATTCTACGTACTAACGATTCTAGTAATGAATTATACATACTGCATATAATTAAAGTAAAAGTACTTTACCGTAATAGATTAAAACAATCGAGAATATAAGTCACCGATCTGTCCGAAGCTCCTCTGTAATTCCCAGAATAACAAAGTTGTTTTGGCAATTTCGAATGACGTCGGAGTAGCTTATAACTTCTCGCAAGATGTTTTAGCGACTATTGACGTTTACATTCAAGATAATAGATTAAAGCTTGCGATTCCAATGATAGCCACGCCTTGCTCAACTCCGAGTGGATATCGATTCACTCATGGTCTACATAATTAGCAGACATTGCCCACACCCAGGCAGTCTGTCAAGGGTGGATTTACGACCCCAACTGAATGCGTTCCTTTGAAGCCAACACCGGTAATTCAACACTTACCTGGGAACCATGTTATGGCCATGTTATATATACTGGCTTTGACACCTCATTGTTTGTAAGGCTGACATTCGTAACACTGATTGGGCAGAATTATTAGCCTCAGGGTCTAGCATATACATGTTCCAATCTGGTTATTGTTCCTTACTTACAACGTGACACACATTTATTCGAATGTGGTTTATTGACAGATACCGAGCTAAATGATTCAACTTTCTAAGTTAAGTTCCACACCTCATTTAAGTCCATCTTTAACTGATGGTCAGAAAGGGACTATAAACTAGACAGTCAAAATGCATATATGCGCACCTGTCACTGTCGCATTTCTGATCTACTTTAGCAAGTTACAGTCTTATACCTATGTTCGTATAATGCATCGGCAGATCGGGGTCTCCACTCTTCGCAGTGGCTCTACATTTCTGCCCCCCCCCCCACCAGATAATTATGCGGGCGCTCTTGGTCTCTTATGACATTTCGATATAGACTGGATATTTTACATACACCAGATGTAAATGTGCAGTTTCCTGACATGGTGTAGGTTTCCTTAGTGCTATGTCACCTACATATCTCGTTCATCCAGTCTTTGGCGCGGATTTTCGAGATCTCTGTCATACTAGTTTGGTAGAGATTAAACGGAGCCACCCGGGAGTCTGGTCCAAGGAGACTATCCGTATTCTCAATAAATTTGCCTCTTCTCCGTCTGCTTTGTTTCACCCGCGTTGTGCTTTTTTCAGAGTATAATTTTCTAAATGTTATACCAGGGTTTAGAAAGGGACACCCGATTTGATTGAAATGTTGAATTCGAAAACACAGTCGATCGTCTATGCGAGGGCAATAGGTTCTTTCCATCTGCTGGTACAGTATTTGATTGCATTGATGGTCTCTAAAAATCCATACGTAAATTTGATACAGCATATATGCTTTATTTTTGGGATATTTGTTAAATTTGATACGAGGGTTTCTGTCGAAGCTATTTAACATTCGTGCAGAAATACCGATCTAGCGTGATATCTCCTTATAAACTCATCCCGAAACTACTTGCGCCAAATCCGCTTTTGTGAAAAAATAGGCCAATCTTGACAATGTCGGATTGTACACTACACATTGCATCCATGTTAAGATTTTATGAAAAGGAATATGTGACTCTGGAATGACAATAATTTGCTTGTGAATCACTCAAAATTTGTAATTGCAAGTTTTATTCCAGATTTTGAGATTGTCGCTTGATTCAAAGGGTACAGTATAAGCGCCATGTTTTACTTTCGAGTCCAAACCGAACACCATGGACATTAATCTGTGGCAACATAATGCTCCGACAAATCAGTGTTTATGTTATTTATTCTACTGATTACTCCAAAGAAGAAAATCCATAAAATTAAGATCTGCCGGCGCAGTATGTGATGGCAAATTGGGTGTGCGCAGTTAGCAACGTGTAAGGTCATACAGTCAGTAGAGAAAATTAGTACAATAGCTATGTAAAGTACACAACTTTGAGTTTGTTATCTATTGGTCTTTATTGTTCCGACATGTAATTTATATTGATTTTAACGTTTTTAGCATGATTAACACAACACATATCAGAATGTTTCCTAGTTATTATAATACCAAATAATAATAATAATAATAATAATAATAATAATAATAATAATAATAATAATAACAACAACATCATCATCATCATCATCATCATCATCTAATTACACTTGTATCATGATTGTTCTTGTCATTACTATCATCAGCCTCATGGATAAAATATCAATCAGTCATCATCATCTTCGTTATTCATCAACATCATTAACAATTGGCTTTCTAATTAAGTTGAATAAACCTGGAATATAGGAAAGGTTTATCTCGCTTGCAGTATATTATTAATATAGTAAGAATCATATAGGTGTGATTCAAACGAGCAACATCAATCTTCTTCTTCTTCTTTTTAACCCTCACGCACTGTTTTAAGTAGTGGTTCTCTGTTTTTTAAAGTTGAAACAAATGTTCCAGCTTTTGTAAAGTTGTTTAAAATTTTTTATTAGTAAATATAAGGCTAGACGATAGCTCCAGTTTATAAATATGTGGTGAAAATTCCACATATTTTGACATTGAATGGCATGAGTAAAAGATGGTCGTCTGTAGTAAGTGGTTGCTGCTGGTTTTAAATCTGGTCCCTTGGGTATAGCTTCTTTCGATCTCTTTGGACACGGTCTTACTATTTTGACCCGCACCTCTGGAATTGAATAAGCAGAACACAATATAGCCTCTGATAATATATATATATATTTAAATTGGCAAAAGAAAGTCTGAGAGAAAAGAGAAAATTACAATTACTTCGTTTGGAAAGATGGCTACCTTTGTTTGACGACATACTCTGACCTATATCAATTGTATTCGTTATTCTTATAAATGTATAGTGCATCGTTTACAATCAATTGCACTTAAAGGTGACACTAAACCGTTTTCAGCGAAGGCCGCGAACGAGAATGTACTTTATCACCTTTGAAACCATCCGCGATCAAAAAAGGTTCCTAAGCCATTTAGATAGATGCATTTCAAACTTGGCAAAGAATGCAGCAATCGAATAAGTAAATGGATTGGCATAACAGAGATGTGGATATTCCATTTATCGTAAAACCAACCTATTTCTCCACACCAGCGAATTCCCACTAACAAATTGACGACGAAGAAAATAATGGTAAACACGTGGATGCAGAGCTAGCAGCCACTCGTGCACATTGTAGGTCCAATCGTAATCTCAAACCTGGCTAGCACAAACATGTTTCTGCAATCGAATCTTGTGCAGAAAACACGGTACGATACATCCTTGACACCACTCAATATACGAGTGTGGATCGAGATAGAATATAATATAACTATCTTCAATCTAAACTTAACACAGATGATAATCAAAGACACTTGTATCTCGAAAAACAATAATATCTTGGAAGAAAATTCCATAGCTTATTTAACAGTTAACAATGAAAGGTAATACGTTTGTCACAACATATCTGATCTTCTATGACCACCCAATTTATAGATGTGTTTCAAATTGTTTAATATTCATACCAAGAAGAAAAATAGCCAGATTACTCCTCCCCTCAACCCATCCTACCGTCACCACATAACACGGGAATCGAAAATAAAGTCTTCGATTTTACGCCATATGAGAAACCAATGCCAAACAAAATCGGTACTATTTCATCAACTTCGAGGAACATTGTGCCCCAGATATTAATTTAATGAAGAAGAAAGTGGAACAAAAACAGATAATTTCTCACAAAATCAATCACTACGAAAATTCTGATTATCGTTAAAAAAAAAAAACAGCTCGGATGATATGGGCAGCAGTTCACGCATACAGATGCATTTGTGCACCAGCCTTTTTTTGAAGATACAGTAAGAAATCAAACATTCTAAGTAAAGTTTGGATGTCTCTTCAATCTTACATTTTCCTTATGGATAATCATACGGAATCGTTTTAGTACTAGCAAACTTATGTCTCTCATAAAAGTTGGCTCAGGATTTGATTTCCCCTCTTATGCATGGAAAGTGACAATACAAGAACAACGAATACCATAAAGGAAATGTTAATGTATCGGGAATTTAGAATAAATTTAGAACGAAACAATACTCATGAAGAAATTAAAACATTTGCGAGACTAACGCATCAATTAATGTTAATATGGTCACCAATAGGTTGAACAAAAATAAGTTGATGCCATTTGTTGGAAAGAAGTACAAAATATTGCTTATCAAACGTATAAGGACGATATTTGGGTATTAAAACGTTAAAGAGCGGTATTTGCGTATTAGAATGTAAAAGGGCGTC
The DNA here is from genome assembly GCA_030141615.1 of Unio pictorum. NCBI lineage: Eukaryota > Metazoa > Mollusca > Bivalvia > Unionida > Unionidae > Unio > Unio pictorum. The sequence continues at coordinate 9,238,574 of JARLTB010000168.1, read as the reverse complement.
TGAGGATATTTCAACGTTGAGGGCGTCTGTGTGTATTAAAAGGTAGAAGATTGTTTTTGCATATTAAAACACAGAAGGGCGTCTGTGATGTTTCATTTTGTATTATACAAACATCGTTGATATAATAAGCACATCATAACCCTAAATTTAGTAAAACAATATTGACAACGCCTCATTTGAACAGAAACCCCAAAAACTGAAGTTCATTAATATGGTATATAGGAGACCCTCCCACTTTAAATGTTACCGCGTATGCCCTAACATAATAACCCATTTTTCTACATGATATTTGATATGCTCCTATTTCTGCAGAATTCATGAATCCATAGGGTAAAGGTCTAATAAAGACGTGTGCATTTTTTTGAAAGATTTGCGAGGAGTTGATAGCAAAAGTATTCTTAGAAAACAAATATAATGAGCAACAAGGAAAACTTTTCATATTTTTCGGTTTTCACTATATAATCCGTAAATCATTATTTTCTGAGAGAACTTTAGAAAAGGAAACGTATAGCCCACTTTTATGTATACGGTACAAATCCGTCATTTTACTTGATATTACGATTCATTTTTTCCCAGAACATTTTCCAGATTAGATAAGTGATTGATAATAATAAACCTATTGATTCTGTATCAAAACTGCTCTTATTCCTGTGTCTGAAACATCGGTTCTCAGCATAAATGATTTATTCAGCTCTCGTAATCGTGCACCGATCATCTTTCCATTAAAGGCATTAAAAGCCATTTTCTATCAATATTCCTTCGAACTTTATTTGGTTGACAATTGCAAGTCAGGTCCGTCTATGGCAGCAAAATTCAGAACTTTCCGATAAATTCAGTATAATTAAGAAAGCAATTGGATCTGTCTAATAGACGTTGGTCGAGAAGCCTCTCTGATAGCTCAGTTTTGTCGAGACAGGGTTTCAACTGCTCTACTCTATTCGCATGGGGGCCCCGAGTGGCCCAGTGGTCTAAAGCGCTGTCCGTTACGGACCACTGCCATCTCACCTCTGTCTGCGTGTGTTCGAGCCTAAGATTCGGCAAATGTAGTTATGTGAGAAAGCTTGCCAGTAACTTCTCGTGGGTCGGTGGTTCTTTCCGGGGGTTGTCCGGGTTCTTCCTCCACCATTGATACTGGCCGCCATGTATAGCCTATATTGTGCTGAAAAATGGCGTTAAACCATAAAAACAAAAAACAAAACTATTCGCATGGTCGCCCAATCATTCAAGTCGGGATAAAAATGCAATACTACACTTGGTGGATCTCGCTGTGCATTATAACCGTCACGACTTCCTTAATGCATGATGACTATTCCGGTCATTAACTGACATTGAATCTGTTGTAAATTTAAATGCCTATTTTTGTTTATTATTTCTTTTTATTGTATTATCTTGTTTTTAAAGAAAAATATGAAGCGTTCTGCTTCTAATAGCAAATAGTATGCATTTCATTTTGAAATTCAAATAATGTCATCTTTTGCGTTCGTGATGTAATGACTTACAAATAAAGCACCAGTGTGAAAAGAGGAGGGTAAATATCGCCATATAATTCTCCGCCATAGGCCTAACACAAGTGGCGCGACCCTCATATATGCAGTGACGATGCTATAATCGGCTCTTACGCATTTTGTAAACCGAGAGGAAAAGACAATATGGGCGTGGGAGCTTTGGTTAATATATAAATCAGGCAAGAAATCGAATTCAAAGTTAATTTGCTGAACAGATCTCGAGGCACATACATACATACATACATACATACATACATACATACATACATACATACATACGAGAAAAAGAGCTTTACGTTTATGTTACATAAGTATATTATTTATAGATAATTCCTTATGTAATTCAGACACACTGCATAGTTAATACTTTTTTTTTCGGGCACCACCCTCGGGTTTGCATTGTCATTTCGGGTATATTATCGTATCTCATTATGTTTCTGTCCTTCTCGAGGAACACTCTTGGACTTTAGTTTTTGTCTCGTCGTTTTGATCCCATAGAGAATCAAAACGTTGATACTTTGATTTTACTGAATGTTTTAGAACGGAATGCGTGTTATTCACTATATAACGCAGTAAGCCTATATTGGAAATTCAATATTACAATTTTTAATGTGTCATATTAATATTTCTTTTCAGGCATTGGGAATATAAGGTACTTCCTGAGCATATGTCATCTAACAGATAATAATAGTAATACTTCAGCAACTATGATAACATTTCTGCTCTTCGGAATCTGCTGCAGTCTGGTGGCTGCGGCGATCATTGTCTATAAAAGAAAAGAAAGGACGTTACGTTCGCTTCCGCCGGGGCCTCGAGGATTACCACTATTCGGACACGGACTAAGCATTAATCCGGACAAAGCCTACGAAGCATTTACTCAATGGGGAAAAGATTATGGTGAAGTTTGTATGGTGAAAATATTTAGCAAAAATGTGATAATAATTAGTAGATACGAGGAGTTAGTGGAAATGTTTCAGAGTCAAGACTTGTCTCAGCATACAAGTGATAGACCCGATTCTTTCTTAGGATGCTATGTAGCGAATGGTTATAAAGATTTACTTTTTCGTGAATATGACGATATATGCAAAAGACTGAAGAGCATAACATTTCAAGCAGTTCATGAATTTGGAGAGGGTAGTAGCAATTATCAACAGTTGGCACTAAAGGTGATACAAGACGTGGCACAAAGGATACGACTTGTCGAAGGACGAGACTTCTCTATCATGGATATTATTAACCAGTCACTTTACAAGTTGTTGGCAGTAGTGGTAAGCGATTTGATAATATTTTTTCTTTCATAACTTTAAGTTTCATTGATCTCCTCCATGCTGTAAAGATGGGTAGAATTTTGCAGCATTTGTTTGCGGTGTATTGGGTAAATATAATTAACATATTGTCTTAATTTTAACAACTTATTTTCTAACATTTCACATAGTACAATGAACCTGTATTATAGTTTCTTATGTTGTCTTTTTAGAATATGGTAATTGCTAAGCAGTTTTTAGTTTTCCTTTAAATATTGATCACTGACAGTCATAGTAGGGTATACTCGCCATAAAATATATTACTGCTCTTATTACTTATAATAATAATAATAATAATAATAATAATAATAATAATAATAATAATAATAATAATAATCATAATGATAAGAATTATGATAAGAATAATAATCATGAGAAGAAGAAGAAGAAGAAGAAGAAGAAGAAGAAGAAGAAGAAGAAGAAGAAGAAGAAGAAGAAACATAATAGGAAGAAGAAGAAGATGAAGAAACGTGAGGAGCAGGAGGAGAAGGGAGAAGCAACAACAAATATTCGGATATATCCTAATGAAACTATATTTTTCAGGCAAAGTTTATCTTACGGTCAATTTTGAATTTAACGAAAATTTTTACCGACAAATGTCAGCAGGATGTACTTGTTTAATGATAAACACACAATACAGTTTATCAAGTCATTAATATTTCTTTTCGTATTTGTTTCTTCATAGCTCCATAAGGATTGATGACCCAGCTCTTGTAAAAAGATATTAACACACCGTTATCTCGTCTCTATAATCCTACCTGTTTTTATTCTTCTACCTGTACTTTTGCCAAGAACAATAATAACAATTTGCTCGCAAACCAGATCTTTTATATTGTTATAGTTTGTGGGAAAATTGCTGGAAGATGACGACCCGTTGCTAAGCACAATCGAACAATTCGATCACTACGGCAACCGAATGGTATTGCCTAGCAACCATTCAGTTTTGAAACTCTTTCCGTTTCTGAGACATCTACCTGGAAAATATGGCAAAATGTACCGAGACATTATTCAGGGAAAGGACAATCTCCGAACGGGACTAGTTGAACGAATGAAGGTATGTTTTATGCACTACATGTAACACACACAAGAAAATACCCAAACGCTTTATTATTTTCTGAAATGAATAATTTTTTTCTTCTTTTGTATTGAATAATTTATAATTCTTTTAAAGAATAATTTTTCTATTTCTTTTAAAATATGTTGTATTTCTTAGTGACAGAGGCGATAATGCCAAATACAATGTATATATTATTTATATATGTCACTTGAACGTCAAAGAGGTACGCAAGAGATGTTTGATTTCTTTAAATATACCACTGACCTTGTGAGGAAAATAAAGTGAGGAAACATGTTGGCAACTACGAGAAATATAAAGGTTTTAGTGCATCGGAATAAAAACAAAGGGTTTAGCTAAGTTTGATCAGTCATCGGGTCAGTCAGTCAGACAACTATGAAAGACACATTTTAGATATATCTGACTGTTATCAAGTCAGTTCGTATGCATATAATGAGTCTGTCGGTCACTCCGTCATTAATTATTTATGTAAACTAAGTCTGACACTTAACTAGTGACTAAGACAAAGAAATAAACAAATAATAAATAAATAAAGTATTATAACAATTAATCTCGACATGACTAATGATTAGATTTCGTAAGTCTTTGACCTATTTGTGTGTGGTCATAGCTTTTTTGGATATACTATTTATTCAATACATGTTATCAGCCATTTACAGTTTATATCATATCGCCATAAGATTAAAAAAATACATTTTTTTTATGCAGAAAAGCTATGATCGGAACCACGTGACTTGTTTTGTCCATGCAATGTTCCGAGCCCAAGAGAAAGAGGCATGGCTGACGGATGACTTCATTCTTGGTATTTGTATGGATTTAATAAATACATGTAAGTAATAATTTCCCACAAAGAATCTGTTAGCTCTTTTATATTTGTATCTCATTTTTGAATTCTATATTTTTGTACATTCAGTATTTGGTTTTGATATTAATGCAGTACTACGTGATGATGACATATACGTCGAACTACCTGTTTCTTGATATTATTCGTTTTTCAAAGTTATATTCTCTTATGAACTGATAAAATAAACCGTTTGAAAACATATATCACTTTCTTGGCTCCTACTACTAAAAAGAGCGATGCTGTCAATTTAGATCGCATAAGAGCTTTACATATTTTGTGCCAAATACAGTCCATTCAAGACGACTCAATCAGTGGAACTGACGCTCAGTTTGCCGAGAAGAATTTACGAGTCCACAATGTCAGTTTCCCTCTGTCCTTTCATTCGTTGCAACCGTTGAGTACTGAAGTCATCTCTGTTGTTCCTGACAAACTCTATCATACGGAAATTTAGAATAAAATATTTTCTTTTTATATGGTCGAGTGTAAAGTAGGCCAATGATTTATAGTATGTGCAGTATAACTATTTTGATTTCAAAATCCCAATATCAGAATATATTTATGTGCTACATTTGGTAGAATATTATAATATAAATATTATTTCTTGAGAAAAAGAATGTTTTATACGATATTCTCCATAAACATACACAAAGTCGGTTCTTTAAAGAAACGATTTAAACTTGTTTATGTTGACATGAGTACAACCTAGTATACATATTCTTAAAACAAAACAAAGAAATTAGATTTATTCTTAAATCAACGTCATAATGTTAACTATCAACTTATTTAAATACAATTAAACACAAAGTGGTGAATAAGGAATTAGGAATTATGTTGTAATGTTGAATTAGGAATTCTGTTGTAATGTTGAATTATGAATCGTAATGTAATATTGAATTAGGAACTCTGTTGAAATGTTAAACATGTTGAAATAGGAATTATGTTTTAATGTTAAATTATGCATTCTGTTGTAATGCTGAATTAGGAATTCTGATGTAATGTTGAATTATGAATTTTGTTGTAATGTTGAATTAAGAATTGTGTTGTAATGTTGAATTAGGAATTCTGATGCAATGTTGAAAGCTCACCTTACAGATGTTCATCGGAATGCGTTATTAAATCCCAGATTTATCCTTCTTATTATCATTCTTCTGTAGCTCTCTTGACTTCAAAAGGAATTCTATCCGGCCTGCTGTTGTTATTGTTGGATTACAAAGAGGTCCAGGATAAAATACGAGAAGAAATATCAGTAACACTGGGGAATGAAAAAGATATTTCAATGTCTGATCTGGCATCCCTACCTTACACGCATGCATGCATGCTGGAAACATTAAGATATCAATCGCATCTGCCACTTACCGCCACTCATTCAAACAATCACAAGGATATAGAATTCCATGGTTACCACATACCAAAAGGAACGGCGGTAAGTTGTTTGCTTAGTTTTTGTCTTAATATAAACCGATTCCATAGAATATGATAATAATAAAACAATAATCGTCACTGAAACTATTTTTGTACAGTTCTTAGAGTTCCGCCGTTATACATATATATATATATATATATATATATATATATATATATATATATATATATATATATATATATATATATATATATATATATATATATACATACATATATATATATGTATATATATATATATATATATATATATATATATATATATATATACATACATACATACATATATATATATATATATATATATATAGAGAGAGAGAGAGAGAGAGAGAGAGAGAGAGAGAGAGAGAGAGAGAGAGAGAGAGAGAGAGGATGGATGGATGGATGGATGGATGGATGGATGGATGGATGGATGGATGGATGGATGGATGGATAGATAGATAGATAGATAGATAGATAGATAGATAGATAGATACACACACCTACATTCTATCGAACCGTTTCGAAAGGTATCTATATCTAAAGTTAACAAAATATGTGCTACTTGATTCTTATCACTAATTTAGTCACATAAAGTTTAGAGATTTTGTCCATTAAAGTTGTACGCTTCAATGTATAACACATTTTCTCCTTTACACAACTGGCATGCTCCGACTAAACAGATGTTTGGAAATCTGTGGGCTATTCACCACGACGAACGCACGTGGAAGGAACCATGGGTCTTCAGGCCTGAAAGATTCCTACAGGATAACGGCAGCATCGTTCCTACTGATCATGAACCACGCAAACGGTAATAGTTTCCGTATCGTGTGACCCATGATATGCTTCTGTTATGATTTCCTTTAGATACGTTTGAACGGGACATTTAATATATGCCCTGTATATTCTTTAAAATAGAGGTTTCATTGTAAAACATCACATATAAAAGGAACTTATCAGTCCTTAGTTGTTTTTGTTCTTGATATCGCAAATCATCCAAATACATATTGTTACATCATGTCACACGCATATCGCAAATCATCCAAATACATCTTGACGTCTAGTCACACTCATATTGCAATACATCCATATACATCTTGACGTCTTGCATCAAAATGGTTATTCAATACTGTTATATCGGTTATCTTCTAACTTTTCTTTTGCTGTAAAACATATAGCATTAAAACAATCAAACCCGTAAAGAATTAAATGAATTTTTAGAAGCCATCTTTTTGACAATTTTCATCAATGATGTTATTTTTCTAGACTTGTACCCTTTGGTGTCGGAAACAGAGCATGCATTGGACAACAAATGAGCTATGGCCGGATGTTGCTTTACACAGGCATAATCTTGAGAAAATTTCTGCTGCTGCCAGCAAGCAATACTGTATTACCATCCAGTGATCCAAGGGAGTTAACTGCAGGCACCGTGCTGCAGGCACCTACGTTCTTCTGCCGAGCGGTATCTTTGGAGAATTCTAATTCATAGCTACGTTCTCAAGAACCACTCAAATACAAGTCAGCGGAAATAGTTGATTTCAGGTGTTGTTAAAGACGTGCTTAAAATTAGGATAGCTGTTAGAGGTGGCAGCCATTCAATATACATATATATGGCAGACGTTTTGATAAGGAAACTATTGATCAAGTTGTCTTGTGGTTTGGCTATGAAGGGACATAATCCTAACAGTTTGCATTCAATATATTTGTTTGTGTTTAAGGCTTCAGGCAACAAAAGGCCTTATGACGAGACTGAACTAGTCATTAGAATGATTCTGTACAGTCTAGTGACTAATGCATGACTTATTGTAGTCTTGTTTAGTTTTTGTTTGTTTTTTTAGTCAAAGACATTACTTAATGATATTAACTTGTTTCTTGTACAGTCCAAATTACATAGATGGCCGTTTGGTATTCAGATTTTCTTTTTTTATGTTAATATTTTGTGTTCAGATCCGTGCAGGTAAGGCTATTGCTTGTACAACTAATTGAGAAAAAAGATTATTATCGATACATATTAGAAAAATAAATGTTGTTACATTCTTTATTTATCTTTATTGTTTACCTTTCTGTGAGAATGCGGTATAACATAAACGAATTAAATACCATCACGGAATCCCATCACGAATATAATTTTATTTTATTTTAAGTTCAGAAAACATTTGTATTTATAAAACTGGTCAAATCACAATGTCTTATGTAAAGAGTTAGATCCGTGTATCGGCCCTAAAGGCCATTAAAAAAAGCCTTATTATATTATTATATGCCCCTGTAGGACCTGTGCATATCTTGCAAAAGATATCTTAGAAAATGCCTTGCCTGAAGATTTTGAATGACAAATACTGCTTAGGTAAGCATCCTCATATCGACGTTTATGAAATTTACGAATGTGCTACATACTAAAGATCGAACACGTTCATGCCTCTCTGCTAATGGTATGACTAATAACTCGGAAATACTAAATAATTTATTTTGGGCTTGGTATTTTATGACACATCGACCAAAGTATGTTATTTAGTACAAATGCAATTGGAGTTAATTACCTTGCCGATGGACATCCCTTTGTAACTGACCCGATCCCAACATTGGTAAAGGAACATGGCCAGTTTTTTATGTACAAACTGAATGCTGCAGTCAGCGACCAAGTATTAAAAAAAATCATAAAAATTCAAAGACACAAGTGAGGTATAAAAGGTAAGTGAGGTATAAAAGGTAAGTGAGGTATAAAAGGTCCTTATGTTTAGATACCTATATCAAAACAAAGCATCCACTTGACCAGAGCAGTAAATGGCAGTTCATAGCAGAATAATTTTATTCACACCACCCCCAAATTTATTCTTACAATTTTCATGTCCGAAGGTCATTATTGACACCATGTGATGTTCACTATGCAAACGCAAGCCCTTTCCTAGATGACGATTCTGCAAAACGGTGTGTACTAAACAAGCTGATGCAATCAAAAATAGATGTCATCCAAGCCGTTTTCTGAGATATTCTACTTCCTCCAAACCCACGTGCTTACTGCAATGGTTGGCTAGCTCCTCATCCTAGTAGACTATTGGTATTTCACCATCAACATTCTGCAGAGTAGCTATGGAAGGTGTACATGTCTGACATCAATTTCAAGACAACACAAGACAGAAACACCCAGTTCATAAATATGTCCATGTCTTTAATTAGTAAACAATAATAACTGAAAAGGTCACACGATAGCCTTAATTTAAAAAAATTGCCAGGGACCAATTTACGAAACTTGACCCTGCCTCCTAAAGCCTTCAACAAAAATGTATGGATCGGATATCTGTTGATCAGAGGTAAATACACCTTATGTGAGTGTTGCACTCTCCACTCGGACACTGGTTTGAATTTCAATGATCCTCGTTGATTAATGGTGCAGTTACTGGTGTAAATTATCAAAACGTGATGAAATGGTTTCAGTCAAGTAATTCGTTCTTATCTTTTTTTTGTTTTTTATCAGCCAGTAGTCAGTGTTATCTATCTATCTATCTATCTATCTATCTATCTATCTATCTATCTATCTATCTATCTATCTATCTATCCATCCATCCATCCATCCATCCATCCATCCATCCATCCATCTATCTATCTATCTATCTATCTATCTACCTACCTACCTATCTACCTATCTATCTATCTATCTATCTATCTATCTATCTATCTATATATCTGGTGAATATATATAATATATATATATATATCTGGTGAATATATATATATATATATATATATATATATATATATATATATATATATATATATATATATATAAATTCATACCTGTATTTGTTGATCTGGTGATCAGACGTATTTCATATGAGTTTCAAATGCCTTTAGTTGAAATCATCCTTTGGGGTTTGTCATTGATTTACTTGTTATTGATTGTTCCATGTTGGGAACATTTTAATTTTCCTTATCTTTTTTTATAATGGTGTCAGAATTGATTATATTTAAAGTGCGTTTATAAATAAACATCTTGTTAAAGCAGTTGTATTCGTTGTCTTCAGTAATCCAGTCCCATCCAGTCCCAACCCGGTTTCATCCTGTGACAAATAAAGCAATTTTTTTTTTCGGCCTAAAATAAATAGTTACACAAGGCAGTTATTATTGTTGACCATAAAATATATTTAGACTAGTCTAAAAAAACATACCATACTTAGACCAGTATACAAGCCGTTGCTTACATGGACTAGTCTAAAATCCATTCTACACGTATACCAATCTGTCATCTATACTATACGTAGACTGGTATAGAAACCGTACCAAAATCGATAACAATAATGGATCAATCTAAATATCACACTTATAGCAGTCTAAAAAAACTTTAGTTATTTGTAAATTAGACAAAATAGACAAATCAATATGAATTACTGTTGATGTTGTAGGGTTTAACGCCCTTTGTCAGTACATGATAGCCTACACATGGCGGCCTGTATAAAATGTGGAGGAAGAACCCGGGAAAACCAGGAATGAGCCACCGACCGACGGCAAGCTACTGGCAATGTTTCATACATAACCACACCTGCCAAATCCAAGTGTCGAACCCACGCATATAGAGGTGAGATGGCAATGATCCGTAACGGGGCCCCTTAATTAATGTACGGGACGGCTGGCTAGAATTCGGGGCCCCCTTAATTAATGTACAGGACGGCTGGCTAGGATTTGCAAGTGGGGCAGTCAACATGTAGGTCTACTCGGATTAGTACTAATTCGTAATGTTTAAATTATTACTGATTACATCTTAACATGTGCAGAGTATGATCCCAATATCTCAGATTTAAAGTGTTTTCATTCATTTTTACTTGTAGATGAATTTTGATTATTATGTTTGAATGAAGTATAGATTTGATTCATAATATTACCAGATCATTAAATGGGAACAAATTTGATTTTGATCGTAAATTGTGTAATTAATGCATACAATTATGTAATTGAAGGGTACAACATATTCAGTGTTAACAAGGCAGCACAAAAGCCACCGTGAAGCGACTACTTTTCCTGGTTCATTATGTGATGATGTCAGTCCACGTTTTCCTGTCTACCTCTCCTTCTGCCACCCAGGACGCCGCCCTGCAGGACTGTTGTGGATAGACTGTTGGCTCTAGTAAGATAGCCATCCCATATTAGCTTTCTCCTTTAGACGGTGGTTAGGAGGTCTTCATATTGGCCTACTTTGCGCCTGATGGTGTTAAGGACCTCTTTATTTCTGATGGTTTTGTAGCATCGCATTTCAAGTGCCCGGAATCTTCATTGTAATTCTGCTGTCAGTGTCCCGGCCTCACATGAATTAAAAAGGAATGAGATTACTAGTGATTTCAATAGTCTGATTTTAGTTTTCAGACACATAGTCTTGTCTCTTCAGATTGGTCTTATCTTTGACATAGCTGCTGTTGTTTTTGCTGCTCGTGACAGAATTTCTCGTATCGATCCCTCTTCGCTGATTATGGAACCAAGATATTTGAACTGGCTCACTGGTTACAATTACTGTCTTCTGGCTTTAATCTTGGCTGAGATTTGTTTGCCACTATTTGTCATCAGCTGTGCCTTCGCAGCGCTTAACTCCATGTAAAATCTGGAAGATGTTTAATCTATTTTCGTCAGTAATGTGGCTAGCTCATTTTCACTGTCTGTCAAGCCCATCAATGTCTTATGCAAAGTGGAGGTTGTTGATGTTACACCCTCCCTATGCTCTTGCTCGATTGGTGCCAGATCGGTGACGGTTTGAACCAGTATGAAATTGTTCTGGTTATGATAGGTTCCGTTTGGTGCGTGCCACGTCCAACATTGTTAAACTTTGTGTTGGTCCAGGGTGTTGGCTAGTACCAAGTTGTTGTAGCTAGCGAACTTGAGCAGCCGTCTGCCTCTTTCGGTGGTACGCTCATTCCATGAAGGTTCACAATGATTTTTCCAGTCTTTTAGAGCATCATTGCCAACTCTGGAACTCCAGTCTCCTGGGATGATGATGATTATCTTTTTGACTGACCATGTTTAGAATACCGTGGAGTTCGTTGTACAACGCCTCTATTTCTTCATCATCATGATGGGTAGCTGGAGCATAGACGTGGATAATTGTGATGTTAAACTGATATACTTTCAGAAAAATGGAGATGATCCTTCTAGATATGGGGCGACATTCAAGCACAGATCCCTTGATGGCTTTGTTTACAAGGAAGCCTACTCCATGTATGGACTTGTCCAACTCTCCACTATAGTATAATATATGCCCATCTTAAGTTTGTTGTTGTCCTAGGGATTTCCATCTGACTTCATAGAGTCCCAGAATGTGCCATGTATAGTGTTCCAGCTCATGTGTCAACTATTGCCATCCCATGTCTCTTCGCGTAGGTTCGAGTCTCGATTTCGGCTAATGTGAGAATATGAGAAAGCTAAATTTATGTTAGTCGGTGATTTTTTCTGGGGCTTTTCTGGGTCTGGGTATTTTCTCCACCAGATACGCTGACTGCTACGCACAGCCCGTCTTGTGCTTAAACACTTTTCTATGTAGGGCAGTCAGCATATATTTGAAACAAAGTCCCCCAAACACCCCCTAAAAACTCGAAACAAAAACGAACCAAAAGCGTTCATCATAGTGTGAAGATTATATAGCTAAAATATTAGATCGTAAAGAAAACCTAAGTTGGAAGACAAACGTTCTCTGGTTCATAATGCTAAACGAAACGTTGCATTCAAACTTTTTAAACTATGTTCACTCTTTGAGATTTAAATTCGTTTCAACTGGTTACTCAAGATGAATTCGAATATTAGGTTTTGAGGAAACACTTGATCTAGAGTACTGCCACATGACTGAATAGAAACTGATTTTGATGGTAAATTATGTTATTAGCGGGTACAATTATGTAATTAACGGGTACATACGTAGATGGCTTGCACAAATCTGCACAAAAGCCATCATAAATTGGCCATGACGTTAATACAGATGTATGTAGATTAGAAAAGCTGAACTACAAAATATAGTACATGGACCTTCTTACGCTAAGGAAAAGTAGATAAATAGGTACATTCAAAATAGAGCAAATGCGAACAACATTTTTGTAACGATAATTAGAAAGACCAATTTACATAAGCAGATTCAAAACAACTTAATTAGAAATAACAAAAGATTGAGTAGAAAGTCTAAGTCGAGATAGACCAAAAATGACAACCCCGTTTTAAATCATAATTATAAAGTCATTAAGTTAACAAGAATATAATTTAACATAATTAAACCATTTGAAATTTAAATGGTACATACAGATCAATGTCAAAATAGTTAAGTTTATATATATATATATATATATATATATATATATATATATATATAGCTAGCTTTAGAAAAGTTTACAATTTACATTTTCTAAATGTTGTATTTTATCAAGAATAGTTTATATTTACTCAGCGTTCATATTATGTTTTTATTCTTTTCTGTTTTCATCATCAAATTTGAACATACCCACGGTTGTTTCATATTCATATTCCTTAACCTGTTTCTGTTGATCATTTTTTCTCTTCTTCTCTGCGTGACTATTGATCTTACCGCACGTTAAAACGGCGTCTTTTCACGTTTAATTTATTAAAATCGTTTCATCCTTTCATAATTTTCCATATGGGTAGCAATATCATTTAAGTTTATTCTTGATTTTAAAATTTCCCTTCACGCTTCAGTAACTCATGTTCACGTTTCAATAATTTCCCTTCGCGCAACTTTAATTCCCCTTCACGCTTCAACAATTCTTGTTTACGTTACAATAGTTCCTTTCATGCTTCAATAATTCCCCTTCACGCTTTAATACTTCCTGTTCACGTTTCAATAATTTCCCTTCGCGCAACATTAATCCCCTTTACGCTTAAAAAATTTCCCTTCACACTTCAATAATTCCCCATCGCGCTACAATAATTCTTCTTCACGCTTCAATATTTGCTTCTCTAGCCAAGTCAAATCAAGGTCAAGTTCTTCTTGTAAAAGTCACCGCATCTGTTTCGTAAGTAGATTATAAGCGTCAAGTTGTTTAAGTTCACGCATCTTCTTTTGTTTCCAAGGCAGCGAGGTGTTTGCATTTTGAGTACTTAAACTGGAACACAAGTGTTCACGGGGCAAATAACGCATATTCTTAGAGTCTTTGGGTTCTGTTGGTGCCCAGTTTTATATTCTTTCATTCACTCAGCAACGGCAACGCCAATTTGTTTGCATTCGTTTGATTTCATTGATGATGTCTTCGGTGGTTAGTACATGCATGCGGCAACTAGTGTCAGTTGTCTTTGGGGTGTAATAGCCACTACTGATATTATATTACTCGCTGTAATAAAATTACTGCCATAAGCAATTGCCCTTAGTAATTATCGAAATAATACTCTTTGCCAAAAATATCGTTAATTACCAACAATTGCCAGTAATGTTAGCGGAAGTGTATGACGGTTCAGTGTGGGCAATTCATTTGCAAAACAAAGAGGTTTGTAAGAATGCCCCATTTATTCCCAACGTGTGTGGCATCGAGCTGCTGTGGGACGACGAGCTCGGGGATGGGGCCACAATGTTTCATTTTCCTTGTTTGATTGGTAGTTTTCTGGAGCAAAGACAGTTCCTATAGAAAAAGAAATATTTCCCAGTCTCGGTTTATATTTATAAACATATATGTATGTTAAAAACGAACAACAGTGTATATAAATGTATCTTTTACACTCTAGTATTCTATGTGATACAAAATAAGTTTATCTTTTGACCACAAGAAAATAGTAGAACTACGTATTTAGCTGGAAAGAAATTGTAGAATTACTGGCCAAGAGTAGTTTATATTTGACGTTACTCCAACAATGTATCCGTGTTATTATCCTGACCTACGTCAAAAAGATAATATAATGAAAAATGCAGGAAACAACACCACAAATAATTCACTAGCCGAGTTATTATTGTAAACCAAAGAATGTTTTCTTTCGAATCTGAAACAAACATTACTTTTGTGCGTTGTAACTTGACAAAGAAACCAAATGTAATATGACAGAATACATTGTTGTTAGGAGTAATTAATATACAGGAAAGGTTTATATGATTTGTATTCAAGACTTTCAACAGGCAAATTAGCCTAATGAAAATACGTCAGTTGTGCTAAGCAAAATATAATTAGTTACATCATCCCATGCCGAATGGAGCAACAATGAGAGAGATTGTTGTTGATAATCAGCACATTGTCAATACACTCTAGCTGCCAAAGTGAAAGTTTATTGTACTTCTCCATCCTCTTTGCAAATGCATTAAAATATTCTTAGACGAGACTATTTCGGTCGCCATCATGTTAAAGCTACCGTTTGAGCCGCTAACCTAACTGAGCACAACTGTCACGATTGTTTATTTCTAATGTTAAATGATTTGTGTGTTATGTGCGGTACTTGACTATAGTACTGTTATGTAAGAAAAGTTGTTGTAATCATCACAAGGGAGAGAGAAAGAAGAAGGAAGAAGACTCTCTTAAAAGCGTGCCGTCACGATGTTAAAACAGCTACACTACATCTGAAATGAAGAGTCAAACATTCATTTTCTGCTGACATGGAGAACTTTATTTAAATAATCAACACACATATATATTACTAAATTCTAGAAACACATCTAAAAGCTTTATAATAAAAGTTCATGAAATACATATTACATTTTCCAATTAAGCTTTCCAACTTCATTTATTCGTATAACTTCTGCACCTTAGAATATTATACAATAGTTAATTCTCAATCAATTTCAAGATAGCCGAAGTATGAAATATAATAACTGTAATTAATGCAACAATTAATTTAAAGAATACATTTTACTTATTTTAAAGTAGAATATTGATTTAGAATATATTGATAGATATTACTCTTCATACTTAAGGAATACTTTATTTCAATCATTAAATCAAAACATGAAGTTGGTAGCGAATTCAACCTTTACCATAAACTTACATAAATATAATTAAATATGAACATAAAACATTCTATTACAATATATTATAAATAAAAGAATTCAATAGTAATGTTACACACAAAACAATTTTACCATTAAAATCTCAATCATTAAAAATACCTATTTCTAAAAGAGGTTATAACATATACAGTGTCCTTACCTGAAATGAAGAGTCAAACATTCATTTTCTGCTGACATGGAGAACTAATCTGACCTGATCGCGCATCTGTATTTATAGTGTCAGGGTCAGAGAAGGTCATACCCCCATGCATCAGTCAGAAAAGATGTTGACTTACTTTCAGGTATAAACTAGTTTCGACCGGCAGAAACCAATTTATCTTACGTCATAAGACCTACTCTATAGTTTATTTATATTCGTTTTAACGACGTCAGACCAAATATGGATACTCGTTAGTTGGAAGCCATTTTGTTTTGTGACGTATAGAAGCCTCCCAGAGAAAGGTTACTCCACCTTTATTAACCGAATTGAACCTATGCCAATTCTAGGTCAAAAACATATTTTTACTGTTGGTACTTAGAACTGTAGCTAGGCAAAATTCATGTATTATGTATTTTCGTTATATGCTTCCACACAACTTATACATTGGCAAGCTTAGTATCTTGCTGCTTCTACACAACACATCGATATACATTGCCTAATTTCCACTTGCTCAGCAACCCTTTCTATTCTGTATAGTTGTACTTCAAAAACAAGTGAAATTACCTTTAATATATTTTAGAAACTCATTACTTTAATACAATTCAAAGAAAATATCAATCTTTATTAATTTTACTAAAAATTCAATCCTAACAGTACGACAGTCGTCTCGCACTCAACCGTTACCGCGTGCCTTGCCACGTATATAGCAGTCTGCTAGAAAGCCTTGCGGTCGTTTCCATCCATTGTTATTTCGGCCCAATTTCGAAGTATCCTTTGGAACATCTCAGATTGATCTTCCATCCTATATGAAGTAACGATAGTCTCGTTTCTGTGGTATGCCACCGGCTTCATGGAGACCTTCAGACTGCTACGTGTGGTCAATATAGTTTGTGTTCTAAAGAGAAACATTAATATATAGACAAATATGAATGAGATCGAGTAATATGGAATGGTGAGCACTTGAGACTACTCAACCACTCGGTGCTCTTTAAGGAAAGAAGCATCAGAGCATTTAACCAGATGAGAAAGATACATTTAAAATAAAAGCTTGTTCATATTTTGGGGACTTTCAGTATTTTCGTATTCCTATTTATACTTATCTTTCTCATTGTTGCTCCATTCGGCAATGGGATAACCTTTTATCGAAATATCACCAGTTATTCGGACTGCGTAACATTTATCATATTCTTCCTTACTGCAAATGAATCTTTTTGCAAGTTCCATTTATGCTTATATATATATCCGCCTATCAGGCCCACCAGAACTGTGTCTGTGAATATTTTATTGAAAAGGTTAGATACTCCATGATGTTCTGGGTAGTATCGATAAGGCAGTAGTTGGATCATTGCCATAAAGTGTATTTTAACCCATGTGTTCCTTTTCCGTTGGACCTGGAAGGTCTATAACTGAATTCACACACACACATGAACTTCTTTGATCAACACTGAACTCAATAGGAATAATAGATTGTGTTATACAACATTTGATATTTAACACAGCATGACTAAAGAGAAAAGGTGCGCTTTTATCATCATTGATTTTTCTGCGCAGGCAAAATCCAGTCCATACAGTCACGGGTCATGTTTCCATCCCCAGCAGTGTAATATTACCAAAATAGATCGAGTAGACACCGGCCAATGGGCCCCTCGCATTTTAGGTGCACCGCGACAACTGATCAAAAGAATATTGATAAGATATAATTTGCGAGGGAGCCCCATTATTTTGACTAGCTAAAGGGATGTCTAACGTCTTCCAATGTGCTTAATCCGTTACTGTTTCACAGATGTCTCATTAATCTTTGTCCCGGCCGGTTCAGGAAAAAAATACTGTTGTTGAATTGAATCATCGTTTGAGTAGTATGGAATCCCCCTACGTGATCGGAGCCGTCTCCTAAAAGCAAATCGCCCACCATCGAGATTTGGTTCAGAAGCTCCCACCATTGATGAGTTTAATCCGAGTGAGAATAATTATGTCGTGTAAAATGAAGCAATGCTTAAATACCAAAACAGCCTCGTGATAATGAGTGATTTATAAGGGAAAACGATACGCACACGTGTCTAATGGGTTCTAGGACAACATAAACATGCCTAAAATAATTCGTGGCATTCATAGGATGCGTGTATATTTGTCTAATTGTTGGATGAGTTTATGTGCATATGTCAAAGATACCACGACCTAATATATTTAACTAGTTTGGCCACAAAATTACTGATACATTTCCCGGCTCTTTGAACAGTGACTGGAAAGATCATGTAAAGGAATCATACAACATACGTGCCGACTTGGTAGTATCTAAAAATTGGGATAAGTGGTTATATCGGCAGAGGTTTAGAAAGCATTCAGTAAAATACAAAGGAATTGAAAAACTTCACAATAATGTCTAAACTAATAACATCCAAGTAGAGTTGTTTGGAAACCGAATCCTAAAGTAGACGTTGAGTGGCCATACTTCATTGGGGAAGGTATTCATTTGCCCACCGTTAATTTTGCGACCATTGGCCATGAAGTCTAAGACAGTATGGAAACGCAAAGGCAATAACGCACCATACGAGATTCATAAGGCCGTATGCGATGCACCACCGATAGTAAAATATCAGACGAGTCTTCACGAAATTAGTTGTGCGATAAAGTGTCATTTCAAAAACGACCCGAGCTTTTCTTCATTACATTCTCCTCAACGAAACCGGAATATGCCTTGTTTCTACACCAATCATTGCTGGTGAAGCTCGTACACTCGAGATCTCACTAGCCACACTGCACTTGTTTTGCAGTTGGCCTAATGTCCTCTCATTCGGACGACTTGACGCCAATCATTTGCTGATGCTTAACCAGATCGTAGTTGATCTTGGGCGGTTATATTATCTCTTACGGGTGCGTTCGATATTATCTCAATCAATGATGATGCCCAATGAAAACCCGTTTACATAATATATTGTGGAAATGGCCTTGATGATGTTGGTCGGGAATTCTATACTGGAGCACAAAAGGAACTCATAACCAAGTTTTGTTTTTGAAATTGACGGAAGATTGATACAGGAAGATTATACTTATAATGACGGTGAAGCCTGGATTGCATTAGTTAACAATGGCTTCTTGGCGTAGTTTCCGTGTGCACACTATTTCATTGATGGAAATGAAAGCTACGTAATTCCTAACAATGTTGATATTGCTTCCACGAGTATACATTTTTTAAACCATAAATAAATATAGATGGATTTGGAGCCGCTCCGGTGGCCTAGTGGTTAGAGCGTCTGCAGCGGAAGCGTGGGGTCGTGGGTTCAATTCCCAGTCGAGTCATACGAAAGACTTACAAAAATGGTACTAACAGCTGCCTCGCTTGGTGCTCAGCATTAAGTGGTTAGTGTTGGAACCACCTCTTGGTAGCTTTAAAAACTTGATCGTATAATAGAAAGGCAGGCGTCTAAACACTTCATGATTGTTTAATTAACTATCAAGTGGACTTCAACGTCCAATCTCATCTTTATATTCACACTTGATTACTTAAAATATCACTCAATCAACAACAAATAGAGAGAGAGAGAGAGAGAGAGAGAGAGAGAGAGAGAGAGAGAGAGAGAGAGAGAGAGAGAGAGAGACTGTATAAGGAAATGGAGCAGCCATGTATGAATAATTGTGTTAATGGAGTTAATCATAGTGCTTATAAGATTAGGTAACGGACAGCCTTCTCGTAATTACTGACACTTTTGGTTGTTGAAATATTATCCAAATACCAATAACCTTAAAAACTGCGATAATTACTCTATGCTCATTCGATTCATTGTCACATGATTACGAACATGACATTGCCATATTTTTCAAAAGTTGTTTGTTTACGTATGCTACTGTACGTCCCAAACATGTTTCATGTTAATCTTTGGGATTTGAGAGTTTGAGAGAGAGAGTTTGAGAGAGAGAGAGAGAGTTTGAGAGAGAGAGAGAGAGAGAGAGAGAGAGAGAGAGAGAGAGAGAGAGAGAGAGAGAGATGGGTGACTTATTGAGGTAACGAGGTAGATCATTTACCTCTTATTCGAAAATTCTTTACGCTATTATAGAACTCTTTTTGAATGTCTAATATATCCAACTATATTGCGTCCTGTCAAGTCAGAAACCCCATTGTAATTAAGCTCGAACTGCAAAACATCAAACTTTATTCTAGCTGTTAGCTTGCAAAAACGACTAAGATCAGGTATTATGTATTGGATACATTTCAAAATTAAATCTTGCTCACGGTTTATTATTTAAATTGTAATTTAGTCTTAAGATGTTCCTATGTGCAATACACTTTCGATATTGCAATGCAACAAAAGCTGTAGGTTTCGCTTTGTACGGGGAAAATTGATTTAAGTAATCCTAGAAGATTATTGCTCATTGTATCTTTCTGTTTGTTCCCAATGTCTGAAGCTTTCCATTAAACTCATAAAGTTTAAAAAGTTGAGGACGTGAATAGGAAAGGCTAAGGCACATTGTGTTTCCAGCACGTGTCAAGTACATTTACAGGACGTGTCCAGTGCATTTGTCCAGTACATTTACAGCACGTGTCCAGAAATGAGTTTTTGTTTCACGCCTTGAATGGCTGTATTACCAACGACAAGTAATACAGTGTGAATAATTGTTTTACTTTGATAAACCACCAACAGGTGTAATGTAAATTTTCATACGATGTTAGAAATATAGAGAAGATGTCAATATTAACAACAACACAATGAAAGATATACCGTTTAATGTGTTGCCTTGGAAGTAACTAGATTATAAATTGAATTTTAAAGTGCTAATAACAAACAGATACCTGTAACCGAATGCAACTGAGTGAATATAAGGAAGGATTGGAACAAATTTATACAATTATATAGTGTAACGCTTGAACGCGTCCCAAATATCAGTCTATTTTCTCTGTATCAGCCTCCCGTCTCACTTGAAAGCAAATCTTTTCGTGAGATCATTTGATAAGAAACCGGTGTCAGTCCTCCAATAAGCACCTGTTAAATTGTTGTAATAGGAAACAATGATTAAGACTTTTAAAATGTGTTTTAAAAAAATTGGAGAAAAAAAACCGCATAAGATTTAATTAAATTTGACCGTGATTTGCATAACAATATAAGAAAAAGGAAACAAAAAACGATTAGACAGGATCAACTGTGATGGACACGAAGACCAAACATTATTGCTCAGACATATCTAGTAATTATAAAGACATTCCATGTTGATTACGCTCGACGTACAGCTTAAAATAACCTTGAACAATTACGTTTTCTCTCTAAAATAAATGGCCGTCAACAAAATTTCTAATAGATACAACACATCCACGTGAATAACATTAGGGCTCTGTCATGGGACACATCCATTAATTGAAGATAATGTACTAACATGTATCATGATCTTTTAGCTGATTTCCCAGCATGATTAATAAAATTCATTAGCTATCCCCTCACAATAAATCCAAAGGAAACTGTTAACCCACGAAATAAAACGTCAGGAGAGAAGCTAAACATGGACACAATCCGAAGAACATTATACTATGGAAATAAACTAGTGGTATTTTATCAATCTATTTTGTGCGATATTGTTATATCAGAAAACAATGCAGATAACTTTCTGTTTTTCCTTTATACCAATTCTCATTTCATATTCTTTCCAGGTATGTTACTAATCAGTCCACATTTAAATGACGAGAAAATGGATGTGCACGTAACCGAATTAATTTAAACAGCACGATTAGATGAGACACGGTACACTTGAAACTTCAAACATTAAATCGAGCATGATGCGGTTGCGTGTCATATTTAGTTCGATTACTCGATTTTCTCTTGTGGTACAATGAACATTAGCTGCATCTAAACATATCTAATTTATAGTGCATTTAAATTTGATGTATAATATCGTTTCAAGAAAAATTTGTTGTGCTCTGTCGTTCCTGTGCTTCCAATGTACCCTGTTATAAATGTATTACTTATATTTTAGCTTGAACGTTCTTCAGTCCCTTATCTTAGCTATCCACTGTCATTTTAACAGATGTTTACAGTTAACCGCGCTACTTAGTTTTGGTAACAGTTTTGTATTTTTACGGATCACTCTGTCTGTGTGAGTGTGTGTGTGTCTCTCTCTCTCTCTCTCTCTCTCTCTCTCTCTCTCTCTCTCTCTATATATATATATATATATATATATATATATATATATAACATCATCATCATAATCAATCCTCTCTGCGCCGTCTGGTGCTTGAGGCGACGGCAAAGGAGCACAATTGTGGTCTATTGAGCCCTGTTGCGAGGACGGTTTGCAGTGTTAGGCATCTGGTCTTTAGTTCTCGCTCCACGGTTCGGCGCCAGGTCTATTTGGGTCTGCCACGGTTCTTTTTTCCCTGTGGGGTCCAGCTCAGTTCCACCATTGGTAGTGAGTCAGGAGGCATTCTGCAGACGTGGCGGAGCCATCTCCATCGACGAGTTGCAATGATCTCAGCGATGGTGCTTGCGCCCGCTCTGTGCCGGAGTTCCTCGTTCAAGATCATGTTTGGCCAAAAGATCCTCATGATGCGTTGCAGGCATTTGGTTTGGAAGATTTCAAGCTTGCGATCTATGTTCGCAGTGGTCTTACAACACTCTGACCCATACAAAAGGACGCTCAACGTTGCTCTTGAAGTTACGGATCTTCGTGTGGACGCTGAGGTTTGTTGTCCTCCAGATGGGCTTCAGCATTGCAAAGGCCTGATTGGTCTTGCTGATTCTTGTAGTGACTTTCCATTGTGCAATCTCCATTCGAGGCGAGCTTACTGCCCAGGTACGTGAAATCGTCTACTTCCTGCAGAGGCTGGTCGTTGATCGTGATTGGGTTGCCCACTCTAGTGTTCTTCCTCAAGACTTTTGTTTTCCTTATGTTGACTCGAAGACCTATTGTGCTTGCTGTCTGTACGAGCTGTCGTGTCTTCTGTTGGATATCCTGGTGTATGCTTGCCAGCAACCTGATGTCGTTGGCATAGTCCAGGTAATCCAGCATTGAGGTCAACATCCACTGTATTCCTTGTCTCTTGCCCTATTTGGTGCTGCGCATGATGCAGTCAATGGCGAGTGAGAAGAGGATCGGAGAGAGAATGCATCCTTGCTTCACTCCGGTTTCCACCTTGAATGGTTCAGTGTGTAGGTTGTTGTGGATGACTCTGCACTCAAAGTTCTCGTACAGGGGCCTTTTACGTTGACAAGTTTCTGGGGGATGCCATAGTGTCGTAGGATCTTCCAGATATAGGGCTCGGTGCAGAATGTCAAAGGCCTTCTCAAAGTGCACAAGGACCACAAAGGGATTCATTCCACTCATGGCACAGCTGAAGGATCTGCCTGAGGATTAATATGTGGTCGTTGCAGGATTTGCCCTTCTTAAAGTCTGCCTGTTCCTGCAGTAGGATGCCGTCCACAGCTGTTGTGATGCGTTGGAGAATGATGTGGCTGAAAATCTTACTGGAGAGGGATGGTAAGGTGATTCCTCTCCACGTGCTACAGCTTCCAAGATCTCCTCTCTTGGGACATTTGATGATGATTCCGGTTTTCCAGTCACTCGTTGCTTCTTCGTTAATCCCAGATCTTTTGGAGAATCTGGAAACGAAGCTGCGGCGTCTCTGTGTTTTCTGCCTTCAGTATCTCGGGACATACTCCATCATCGCCAGGTGCCTTCCGATTCTTCAACTTGTGGATGGCCTGCTTCACCTCCTCAATAGTGACATCGTCGCAGTTGATGTCATCCTCTGCTTCAGGAATGTCAGCGATTACTGGTGGGTCTAGTCGATTCAGGATAGAATCAAATCGTTGCTTCCATCTCTTCAGCTTCTCCTCCTCCACTGAGACATGGGTTACGTCTTCATCTCTCACTGGAAGGCTGTGGTGCTGACTGTAGTCGCCCTTCAGCTTCTTTGTGTTCTGGTACACAGTCTTCATGTCTTTCTGCTCTGCTGCTGCCTCCTACTCCTTTGACAGCCTCTCTCTGCATTCTCTCCTTGCTGATTTCTTCACCTCCTTGTCTTTTCCTCTATATTCCTTCGAAATTCTCTCTTTTAGTCTTGGTGATTTGGAATACAAAAGTCTCTTCTTAATCTGTCTTCTCTCTTCAATGCGAGTCCATGTCTCTTCTGATATCCACTCTGTCTTCTTTCTATTCATATAGCCTAAAATTTCTTCTCCTTCTTCCTTCATTACCTAATATAACCATACGTATCTTATCTCAGTTTAGTAGTTTAGTAACCATGGCTTTACCATAGAAAGCAAACACCATGAATCATATAAGGTAAATCTTGTTGAATAATAGCAATATTATTTAGTACATGTTTATATACATCATATTATATTTCACTCACGTGCTTAGTATTCGTTATTGGTACATGCAATATGTTATGTTGGCTAGTGGGCTACACTACTTCCATAACACTTAACCAAGTCCATTCATCAGTCCCTATTTTAATTTGTGAAGAAATATTATAGTATTTTCAGTCTTTTGTTGTTAGTTTAGGACGTTGCTGGAGAAAATTTCCATAGTATCTGTTTTATCGTACCGAAAGACGTGTAATGCCCGAGGACAACTCAGCATACATATCATATCAATCATATCAATTTTTTAGCCATTGATACTCAGTCAATGCTTTACATTGAGGACATTAAACATGTGAAACTCATGAGATGTGGAAACGATACGCGAGAAAACGTTGAGTAAAGAAAACTGGATCGTATTTTACTCATGGTTGGAATTTATACAGACCAAAGATCGTGTGTGAACTTCACAGATGGTTACTTTATTGATGCCCCACCTGCTATCCTCGGCGACACCGTAAAAATTCTATCATTCACCGTGGCAGTGTTGTAATATAAAATTCACCAAGAAATTATAATTTGAGGAGTCAATAATAACAAGTTGTGGAAATATGAAAATGAATTTGAAATCGACGTTTCAAAACAGATTATTAATTTCGGCGCTTGGACGACAACGATTGTCTGTCATCGAACGTACGAATTAAAGTGATAGTGTGATCATAGGAAGGACAAACAATATCATAAGCTTGCTGTATGTACCCAATCAATCTAATGGAGAACGTCTTCATATCAATGCAACATGATAGGAATGGCATTACACCATTGTTCGGGTGAAGGGGTACACTGCTGTGCTGATAGAAAAAACAACATCAAGTCAGATAAAATTCAAGACCGTCCTATCAAAACAATTGAACCCCATAACATTATATTTGTCTCAGATCACCAGGCAAGTGAACGTGTTCTATCAGGCAGTCATGGTAAATTATAAAAACACATAAATCTGGCTCGTGAACTATGATTATATTAAATATATTAGTGTTTGCCGCCCTCGAGTGCTCTTAGAAAATGCAATCTGGCCTTTGGCCGAAAAATGTTGTGTACCCCTGCTCTAGTACAAGGATAGAGTTGACAGACATAAAGATCGTTATGGCGTGACACGTACGTTCTATGTCTGTATATGCATGCGTTCCATAGACTCGGAAATCAATCTGGATACCACATATTCATCAGGAAACATACCCCATGGAGAATGGAGGTTTTTGTCTTGTCTTTCATTGGCTATCATGGAGGTACCAGTCGGTTTCAAGCATTCAAGAGGAAATAGTCTAAATATCTGGAAGACCTACTGCCTAATATTTAGTGACCGCAGAATGTGTCTACTTGGTATGATGAGACCACATAAACGTGCCGGTTGTGGTGTTTAACGTCATGACTGTGAATTGATCGATACAGCTGATCTTGGACTTGCCAGATGGTATCCGTGCTGTCAAGATCTTAATTGACGTGTTCCCATTATGCGTTAGCAGAGACAAGTTGTAGATTTCCTTTGTAGCTGATTGATTATATTCATATAAACCTTGGAGATATTCAAGTGAAACGGGAAGAATGATTTCGCGACTGAAGAAAGAATGAATGACAGACAGACAATGAAAGGTCGAATCATGCTTCTACTTAAAAAATATAGCCAGAACAATAAAATGCATGATATGGGTTAACGTTGCAGTTTACAAACGTGGTGATTTTTTTCATTATTTTGTGGTGTATCTTTGCTAGCAAAATGACGATAAATACCCACGAAACTATTAAATTCACTGCTGGAAGGCGAGAAACAAGCTATATTCTATCAAATTACAGGTTTACTAAAGGGTGCTAGGGCAAAATATCCGCGGACAAAATGGCCCGGCCAAATATCATGAGGACAAATGGCCGCGGTCCAAATATTTGCGTAAAAATATATAAGATGGAAAAACCAATAAAAAAATTCACTAATCTATTTATTCAAATTTAGTCCAACTTTATTATAATAATTATATCTAGCCTAATTAATAAATAATGAAGTCAAACAACATTAATGTTTAAAACACGTGCAATGTCTCCTAAATATGTGATTGGATCTCGGTTGTTGTAGTCGGTCACCATAGTGTGCAACGCCTCGTTGATGCGGATGTATGTTTTCTTTTTCTTCCCAGCCGTTGTTCCCAGTTCCAATTGACGACAAAGAAGTTGAGTGCTGTGTTGTTCCTGTTGTAGTTTCCGTGCAAGTTTGATCGTGGTCGGATGCGCGAAACCGACAACATTGTTGAATGCATTGTGCCAACCCTCGATTACGTTGTTGCTGCGAGACAGGTTGTCGATTACTCTAGACAATTGACTCCAAAGTTGAATTGAGAATGTTTGTGGCCCTCTTCTTGCTCTTCTTAATCTACCAATGAAGTTATCTTCCATGTAATCACAGATAACATCTATGTCATGGTAAGCTGGATCTTCGAATAAATGTTCAAACAAATCAATAACATCCTGTGGTGGAACGAATGCCAGAGCAAGAAGTCGTTTGATGAGAAGTGCGAAATCCGGTTCATTTCTGTAACGCTCTGAGAATCCTTCCGCTTGCAATTTCTTCCAAACGCATTGACCGAAGTGAAACATGCATCTGGTGATTGTTGCTGCCGGGAATGTGTTCTGGAATGCTCTAATTGCTGCTAGTTCGAAATCAACCATAATTGAATCTGGATTCAGACCTGCTTTCAATATCAGAATTTCCTGAAGCAGATGTTGATATGCTTCTTCTGTTCTTGAAGATAGTAATGCATATACTACCAGGAAAACTTCGCCATTAATAAAACCATGACTCGTGTATAGTTGGTCATATCCATTTGGACTCACTCGAAACGTTCCATCTGCAAACCAGTGCTGACATATGGAAAGGAATTCCAAATCATCATCAGCTGCGAAGATGATCATGTCGTCTCTCCTTGTACGGATGAAAGGTCTGTTGCTCTGCGTCAAAGAATATCTCATGATATCGTCTTGATCGTTTGTTCACACCTTCTGACGAT
Source organism: Unio pictorum (assembly GCA_030141615.1). Classification (NCBI taxonomy): domain Eukaryota; kingdom Metazoa; phylum Mollusca; class Bivalvia; order Unionida; family Unionidae; genus Unio; species Unio pictorum. The sequence goes on along the minus strand of JARLTB010000168.1, from coordinate 9,211,004 downwards.
GTCGTCGTACATCTCGTGCCAGTGTTGTTCGTTTTGGAAGTAGATGCGCTGCTGAAACTGGAACATTCATTAATTCATTCTGAACAATTGATCGTTTTGTTTGTTCAGTTGTTTCACCTCTTCTTTTCATGCCGGCTCGTGCTCTTTCGACCTCTACTTGACCATGAGTTACCGTGTGGTTGTGAGTTGCAACTTCATGGACAATTTCATCAACTTTTGTGTGCACTCGTGCTGTGCACGTTCTTTTTTCACAGCGCCAAAGGCTTTTTCCATCATTGTTCGCCGAATGCTTCGTAAAAAAGTAACCTTGAACGATAAGCTTACGATTTCCTTTCCGTGATGTAACGAATTCTAACATTGTGGTAATATTTTAATTTTTAGTTTCTGGAAGTGTTTATACATAGTGTAATGATATTCATGGGGCAAGCCCAAAATTTGAAATCCAGCTCATGCTCCAATTACAGCTTTAGCAATTAATTTATTAAGGCGACACAAATAATCATCTGGTAAAGTTAATTTTAATTTGCATAGCTGTGTTTTTAATTTGAGGCCAATACGTTAATTTTAATTTGCATAGCTGTATTTTTAATTTGAGGCCAATACGTACTCAACGGGCTGAAACCAAACTTGCTTTGGCACATAACACTGACCGCGCGGCGACTAGATAGGTTTCATTAATACTGTTTTCAATGGTTAGTTCCCCTTGATTATTCACCAAAGAATGTTTTTTTCCGGATTTTTTTTTCTCCGTGCCATTATGTCCACTGACATTTTGTCCACATGACATTTTGTCCATGCTATTTTGTCTGCCATTTTGTCCGTGCCATTATGTCCATTTAACATTTTGTCCGTGCCATTTTGTCCGTGACATTTTGTCAGCGGACATTTTGTCCGGCCACCTTACTAAAGTTATTATCTTCCTTTAAATCCAATAAATAGCTTAGATGAACTAAAAAAAGAAACACTGTCTCATATAACGGTCTCTGGTAATTGTGTTCGTGTTTCATACATATGTGTCAATAGTGATACTAACTACAAGATAATAGCATGATACACGTGTCAAATAAAGCATATAATACACGTTACTTTTACAACTGTATCAACATCTGCAGAATTATCCAATCTTAAGGTTTGGACATCATGCTCTGTTTTCAGAATAACAAATGTTTAAACGGAAAAATACGTAATGTATTTGATTGCCCAATAATTATTGGTCCAAGGAGATACTTATGTGCTTTACTAATTGAATGATGTAAAAAGATTATACAACTACTTCGTGTCAAATTTGAGTGGGTTAACAAAGTGAGAAACACGATTTCAGTTTTATTTCAGAGGAATGTTAGAAATATTGTATCTTTTCTAAATGAACAATATTGGTAACGTTTTCTCAACGTGAATACTATGCAACAACAAAATCAGTGTTGTTTTATCGAATCGATTCAACATTTCTTTGGTCTGTGTGTTGGGCTTGTGTTGACAAATATTTGTGTGCAAGCGTTTGACTGATATATATATATATATATATATATATATATATATATATATATATATATATATATATATATATATATATATATATATATATATATATATAGATCGCCGAGGAGGCCGTAGTTTATTCAGAATTATATTTGTCTTTCCATGTGAAACTAATTTAAAGTTATGTGAGAACCCACAAAAAGGATCAATTACTGTAATTACAAACACCAATCAATGTTTTCAAGGACATAATGTGTAAGAATGTACTTACCAAGGAATCCTTGATTTATTCAGAAATGTATTTACTTTTGCATGTGAAAACTACCTTACGAAACTAATCACAAAATGAGCTAAAAAAACCGCAATTATATAAGTATCCTTACAAAACTCATTTCATGCACCTAATTGGCATGTGTACTGCCAAAATGTGATTGCAATCAATCATCTTGGCGCGACTATTATCATTTTTCATTTTCCCGTAACACTGACCTGATAGTAAGGCAGTTATTGAATACAGCTGGCAATTTAGGCAATCCAGCTCTAGCATTGTTGCGATATTTACCTACTGAAACAAATATTTTTATAGAACGCTAAGCTGTTATTTTTTAGTCCAGTCTTATAGCCTAGAAAGTACGATTTAAAATAATATTATATAATATAATGTAAATTATGCTGCTATAACCACGTGCAATTTTTAATGACTTTCATTAATAATACAAGATGCGACATCCTGATGTCAACATAGTTGTTTAAAACCAAAGCATGATGCGATGGAATCTTGCAGTTTAATTAATTACTAACCAGTTTGGTGCAAATACAATTGTACAGGACGAAGATATACTGTATCATTGAAAGGTCACTGACGATCACGGTAGAATGCATAATGTTGACGATAACAATAGATAGCTTAATGCTGACAATCACTTTAAATAGTTTGATTTGACCATCAAAATAGATAGTTTAATGCTGACGATCACGGTAGATAGTCTAATGTTGACGATCACGGTAGATAGTTTAATGTTGACGATCACGGTAGATAGTCTAATGTTGACGATCACGGTAGATAGTTTAATGTTGACGATCACGGTAGATAGTCTAATGTTGACGATCACGGTAGATAGTCTAATGTTGACGATCACGGTAGATAGTTTAATTTGACCATCAAAAGATATAGTCTAATGTTGACGATCACGGTAGATAGTCTAATGTTGACGATCACGGTAGATAGTTTAATGTTGACTATCACGGTAGATAGTCTAATGTTGACGATCACGGTAGATAGTCTAATGTTGACGATTACAACAAATGTTTTGATGTTGATGATCACAGAAATTAGTTTAATGCTGTAGATGACGGTTGATAGTTTAACGTTAAAGATGACGGTAGATAGTTTAACGTTAAAGATGACGGTATATAGTTTATTGTTGACTATCATGGTACATAGTTTAATATTGACGATTACAACAGATAATTTGATGTTGACGATCACGGTAATTAGCAGCAGTGGGAGGAGGTTGCCCAGTTAATTTTCAGCCAAAAATAAGCCCTCCACAGATGCAATCTGCGATGAAATCTCCCTGGTTACGTTTCTCTGCCGCGATTAAATTCTACGTTTTATGGCGGCGATTAATTAACCGTATAGTTTATATATAAATGGCAAATGTTGGAGAATCATATTATTCTAGATTATCCAGAGAGAGATTAGCCGCGATTAAAAAATATATTCCTGTACGGGATAGACATAAAGAAAAACTTCAACGACGACAAGATTTTGATACAAATTTTGTAACCGGAACAAAGCATTTATTAAAGTAGACAACTATGGCCAATGAAACAGCTACTGAAAAGGCTACTACGGCCACTGAAAAGGAATAACTTCAGCCGCTGAAAAGGCTACTGCGGCCACTGAGAGAATTATATTAGGAGATATCCCTGAAGATCAACGAGGAAAAATTGCTCTTCTCCCGGCACTTGAAAAAAGATCTAAAAAAAAAATAGAAGAATATCTTAAACCTATTGCCGCACAACCTCAACCTGAACTAGAGGTAGCCGTTGCCGATATTCCGCCGGTAAAAACATTTGAAATATATCCACCGGAAAAAATATTTACAAAAGATGCATTTAATAAAATTAAGGAAATTTCTACATTCGATGATTTAGCTGATTTTGCGTATAATACATTTTCAATGAGGTCGATGTTATTAAATCCTGGATATGAAAAACCTGTAAAAGATTCTGAGTCTTGGCGTAAAAAAGTATATTTGGTAAAATACGATGGAAATAAACTTCAAAGGATGATCCTACTTTTATCGCGTATATGAAAAAATAGAGGATATAATAAGAGGTTTACCGTCGTATGAGACCTCTCAACTACCTGAGGGAAAAAAAAACTTTTAGAATGGTTGCTACTCCAACCCAAGGTGCAACCGGTGTAACTAGATCATCATTTGGAAAAGGTTTTTCAGGAAGTGGTTTAAATATCTGTCCGGATAATATTGTCAACGATGTCTTTCGACTAGAAGTTCTCAACGGAGGAAAACGAGCTAGAAATAATTCTCGTGAAATTGTCAACGAGGCTGGAAATATCTGCCAGCGATTAGTTCAAGGTGGTGTAATAGATATCAGTTTATATCGAGGTCTAATCGATGAGGTCATAGACGATTATTACAGCGATTAGATAAAAGGTCATCATATAAGATGATCGTACATAACCAACGACGTCAACAAGTCAGAGTCATAAACTCAAGACTACCCGTGTATAAAGTGTATTATGGAGATGGGTTTGGTAACGTTACCCATGGACTGTTCACTATAATCGCGCCCAAGGTAATGCTACTCGTTAAACAACTTGGGATGAAGCCAATTGGGTTTATTCGTGATAAAGGTATCAGTGCTGTCGGTGATCTCGCCGAAAAGGGTTTCTCCGCGGTCAAAGATAGAATAATGAGACTAGTCCGTGAACCTTAACCTGTTCATCCTGTAAAATTACCCGTTACAGAGATGATGCCCGCAAGTGTAAGTAAAGTGATTAACCAACTCGCGAATCAGAAATTATCAGAGTTAAGTGGGGTGCCAGACAAACAACAACAAAGAAATATTGCGGCAAATATGACAACGGGTAGTGGTCTTCGTTTTAGAAGGTAATCAATTATATAAAAATGTTTGAAGAGGTAGCTAACCCTCCATTTAATATCGGTAAAAGTGTATTGAGAGATACATCTCTTCGTGATTATCAGATGTATTCGTACGATGCAAGAGTTCCAAACGAACGAGGTAGAATTGAACTTTAAGTTCAGGATACTAGTATATATTTTCTTCCATCGGAGGGGTACATTGAGGTTGAATGTCGACTTACACATAATGATAGTGTTAATACTGGTTATTGGATAGGTGATCGAGGTGGGTTTGTCAATAACGGTATAATGGCGCTGTTTATCAGTGCCAGATATATTATTGATGGAAGAGAAATTGAGACGACTCAAGAGAGTGTCGATAATGCGACTACTATGCTAGGGTTAATAAGATATTCAGACGATTATGTGAGAACGATTGGACCATCTATAATGTTTGTCAAGGATGCAACTAACCAACCTGAAAATCGAAATGTGACGATGAACGCTGCAGGTGACTCAATCGTGTCTGTGAACGGGAATTATAATCTGGGATTTGCGGCCGGTAGATGAGGAATTCTCCTGTGTAATTCCTCTCTCTCATATATTTGGAGTTTGCGGAGACGTTAAAAGGGTTATATTTGGTGAAAAACATACAATTGTACTTAATAGAAAAGGGGATGACAACGATGCAATATGGAGAGCTCCGAGAGTTGCCGATGGTAAGGTAACTTTGACAAAACTGTCGTTATGGATGCTAGCGATGTGTTTAATGGAAACAGGCGGTAATTCACTATTGTCTTGGCAAACTACGACGACAAACAATTCCACTGGTAACGCCGCTGCGGGTTTATTTACGTGGCAATTATCTTCGCAACATGGAATAACTCCTCCGAAATATGTTTTTGTTGTACTTCAACGAAATAACGGAGTAGGTAATCAAGAACAAAACCCGATGGTATTTGACCCACTCAACTTTTCACAGGTTTCACTGAAAGTAATCGGTCATCAAGAACCATCCGAAGATATAATTATGGATTTTTAACATAATCACTTTGCACGGAAGTGTCATCATTTGACAACCTTCCTAGTGCGTGATCTAGATATTGACACGGGAATGCTAATATCTCATCGAGAGTATACAACGTTGTATCCGATCTACTACTTCTCGTTGGAACATATGGATTTGTATAGGCAACCTGTCGTCGATATAGTTTTTTGCGCTAATGTAGGTACTTTTCCCGTTGGAGGATATAGAGCGGTAGCTGTTATTCTTAGTGATAAGTCAATGTTACTCGAGGGTGTTGGTGGACGGATGAAACTCGTTGACGCGTCAGTAGAAAACATATAACAATTAGATGATCTGTTATTTAAATAAAAATGTCGTACAATCACATTAATGTCACCTTGACCCCAGGTCAAGCAAAGAAACTGCAATCAAAAACTTCTACTGCATGTTGTGCAAAGATAACTTTGAAACGTGAACAGATAGCTAACGGATGACCAAATAAACTATCGTTAACAAAAACTCAGCTTAAACATTTTAATAGCGCGTTAAGGGCAAATACAGGAGTACAATTGGAGTTTTCGCACTCCGCAATTTCCAATATGGTAAAATCCGGTGGGATATTTCCTTTTCTCGCCGCGATTTCAGCGTGACTCGCCGCCGCGGCCCCTGTACTCGCTAAAACAGCTGTGATAGGTGCGGTTACTGGTGCCGCTATCGCTGCTGGTGGAGCGGCTCAAAATAAAATTAACGGAAAAGGATATAAGAAAGGGAAGAGGTCTAAGGCTTCCCGGAACGTACCACGAAAAAGGTCTGAGACTCCCGGGAACATACCGGAGCTAGGTTTATCCCCGATGTCAAATTTTGATTTAATCGCCTCGGTAAAACAATCCCCGATGAAACATTTCAGAGGTGTTTTCATGAAAGATCAATTACCTAAACAACCGTCAATCCCCAAAACAGGTATAATTATTCTCGATGATAACACTGGACGTGGAACTCATTGGGTCGCGTATGCGATACATCCTCGATCAATTATTTATTTCGACTCTCATGGGCTAGTGCCGCCAAAGGAATTTTTAAAAACGACAACGGGTTAAAACCTCCTGTTTGGTATTCAACGCTGCCCACGCAGACATTAACCGATCCTCCGATTTATGGCAGAGAAGTTCTTAAAGTGTCAACAGCGATCTCAAAATCTTCTACCCCACCCCATAAAACTGTACACGAATACACAAGTAATCGCTTTTTAAAGAGATCATAAACGTATAATGTTAGATATTTGGTGAAGATCACTCTCACGTACAGGAAAAATAAAGGGAGTTTCCCTGGAAGAGGTAAAGAAGCTTATATCAAAGGCGCTATCAGATATATTAAAATTTCGTAGACGTGGCATAAGATGAAATAGTTTTATTTCAAGATCGTCAGAGTAAATTGAAAACGAGTAATGTTTCTCTAGATGACATTTTAATTAGACAAAGCGGGGTAGCCGAAAATGCTATCGCGGTGTTTAGCGACCAGGGTAAACTTAAACCGGGTGTCCTCATTTCAACTATCTCAGATAAACTAACATCACTCAACAACAGTTATATATCATCGGTGAATTCACTAAAAACGTTGAGTGATAAATATTACTCCCACGTAAACCTGTTTGCGGGGCTACAGAAAAGTGTTACCGATGTTCAACTTCCTTTATATATATTTCTTTTAATTCCACCGGTGATTACACCGCCGCTCAGAGATATAAAACCGCAGTTGATGAATTAGTAACCCTTCAATCCGCGAATGAAGATCACGTAAAACAATTTGGACATTTTCCAAAAAATATCGTTATTAAATTCTTTGGGGGTCCAATCGATAACATTGATATTAAACTCCCAGATATTAAAAAATCCATAGATGATATCAAACAAACTCACGAGGCCATCAAGGATGATTTTCCAAGGATGATTGGCACACTCGATAAAACAAAAATTCCTCATGAGAATACTATCAACATGGTATACAAGATCCATCACGGATCATTCGCCTGGACACCACAAACTAACACGTTAGATATCAGCGCGACAGTTAAAGGAATTTATAGACTAACATTGGTATCACCGACCCAATTTAATATTTCATCGAGCTCGTCATCCGGTGTCAACAATACGATATCGACGATTATAGACAAACATTCAACCGCACGATTCACGTTAAGAACTACAGATAAAGATTAGGTTCGGGTATCTATAACATGGTAGTATATTTGTAGCCGATTTGAGTAAACAGCTTAATTAAAATATAATATTTTAAATAAAACATTGTCGCAGACAATGTCACAACAGTATCGATATGACCAAGTCATACAACTACAGGCTAAACTCAAATATCTCACAGAAGAGTACCAAGTAAAAATAAAAAAATATCGAAGAAGGATTACCGATGATGACGTTATCGTGTACTCGATTTCAGGTGTAATCACCGGAGCAGGTATAATACTTTCTTTGGTGACAATGGTTGCCCCGTAGGCTATTCCAATTTGTATAGCCTCTGCGACAACTATCGCGGGGACAATCTCTATCATAATAAAAAAAATATCATACGGTATCGACCGTGAATTCACAATTATCCGCGATGATATCGTCGTCACTCGATGACACAACAATATCCGTTAGCGAGTTCTCCGCTATGGTACATATTTATGACTCCACGATGTCAAAATTAGAAAAACATATAGAGGATAATGTCATCAACACAGGAATTACTTCTTCGAATAGCAGAGAACACCGCTCCGGTGAAAACAACGTTAATATCAACCACGTCAAAGAAACCAGAATATAGTATCGTATTTCCAACTCCGATCTCGGTACAAAAAAATAGCGCTAACTCAACTAGTTCTTTATCACAGTTGGCCCAATATAAGATCGGAGCCATTCGCGGGTAAATCACCTAATAACAGTTTTGTATTCGCGTATAAGAATAAACAAGATAGCACTCCTGACTGGCAGACAATATATATTCCAAAAGGTAGTTACCAGATCAAAGATATTAACGATGAGATTCAACGCAGAATAAAATCTGTTACATAAACAGAGTCTAAGATGAAATTAACTGTTCACACACCATCGTTGTCAACCACCATCGAGATAAACTCACCTGAATACGTCGTAGACATATATAACAGTTCGATAAAAACCATATTAGGATAGCCTGAAAAATGACCATACGAAAAAGAACCCAACGAAGACCCTCCCTCAAGAGTCTGAAAAATCTGATTTTCTTTTCCCTGGTAGAGTAACACGGTATCCTGAATTTACCGATTATCCTGACAATTACCGCACGTAGAATAATCACTTCAATAAGTGGAGAATTTTTGGGGGAGTATGTGAAACCAACTGATCCCAAAGAAACGTTTATATGGAACTTTTATTATTTTGACATACCAAAACTTTCGTGTGATCCTATAACCAAGAAACCACCTAATTATGTCTGGCATATTGAAACTCTCCGTATTTATTTTGATAAAATTACAAGAGAATATAAAATAACAATTAGAACAATTACGGAAATATTTTCAGGAATATCTCCTTGATATAACAGCCCCACGTGATAAAATCTTCAAGCAGACTGAGATATTACATTCTCTAATAGCCGAAATGGAAATTCTCAATGCGAAATTTGTTAGTATTGTAAAATATCAACTAATGAGTTGTTTAATGATAAACAAAGATTTTTAACCGCGTATTCGTTAACAGAGACTACATTACCCGATTATAAATTTCCCGGATATAATGTACCCGAATTAAGACAATCACTCAATGATCTCATCGATGAGTATTTTACACAAATAAATGCCGCGTGGATAAAACTATACGAAGACAATACTACCCCAGTCGCTGAATATATCAACAAAATAAATACAATGCGAAAAAAATATCTGGTGATATTCTCCGATACAACAACGCTCCCGACGGAACAGGCAGACATGTATCTTCACACAACGTCGATATAACATCAGTGATCGCGATAAATCGGATATTCGATATCATCGATGGAAGTTATCACGTGAATACGACCTTGTCAAATCGAGCATCGCAGGGGTATACCCTATATACTCTTGCACCGGAGTTACCCCCCAATTAACCAAGTGGATATCGAGAATGAATTTCAAACTGGATGATTAGGATTTTAACTTGATCGATTTACAAGATGAGCAGCTACAGATTACCGTCGATGTGAAGTCATAAGTGAAATTACAACAATTAAAATCGTAGATTTTTAATAATGTATCAACACGCACGAGTATTCGTTTATGACAAGGATAAACTTGAAGACGCTTTTAGATCATTCAAGGAAACAATCGTAGGCAACTTTAAACTTGTCGTAGATAAATTTGGCAATGAAAAATTTCTATTGACGGATCATCAAGTGAAACAACTTTAGCGCAATCCTATAACGTTTATTAGCTGTAATCGCGATCAGATAGTAAACTATGTTCACTCTTGTATACCTTTGGAGCGTCTCTAGGAAATATTGAAGGAGTCGCCGGTAGACAACGTCTTAATATTAGGACACAAATAAATGAATGAAACTCACTTTGTTGTTTTTATTATTTTAGTAATAGAAGTAATAGTAGTAGTAATAGTGTTCGTAGTAAAAGTTGCAATAGTGCCAATATTAATGATAGCCAGGATTTATATATATATACATATATATATATATATATATATATATATATATATATATATATATATATATATATATATATATATATATATATATATATATATATATATATATATATAACGCATTGTTAAGTATATTTGATTTAAATAATTTATTTATAATTGTCAAATTCAAATTTGTCATTTTTGGGTTTAAAATTCATTAATTGGGAGATATCTATTCTGGAAAATTCAGGTTGACCTAGACTCTATTTGTAAAAAACAGAGGTTGGCCTCGTTTCTGACCTTGTTTCAGAGAGTGTCAACAAGCTTCTAAACTGAGTGGCTAAATCCAAGGACATCTTTTTATTATTATTCTTTGGGGGGTGAGAAGTGGCTGATTTCATCCAGATCATACCATGCGTACGTGTTTTTATGATCGTACGTTCATTCTATGACCTTCCAGAATCACGTGATCCCTTTCTGTTTACGAGGGAATCATATATAGCTGTGTTTTGGAAGCTAACGGTAGTAGAATCCCTGGGCTTTAAATTATAGTTGTGTTTTGAGTTATATTCGAATTATTTCAGTTCGTTTGGGAACAAGAGGAATTTATTGTGTTATTTTCTTGTATTGGAAATCATTTCAATTCGTTTTGGATCAAGAGGAAAATATTGTATTAGTTATCTGGAAAAACGTGTGCTTATTTGACTTTAATGAAATCAGAACTGCATCACGTGATATCGTCAGGCATTTTGTATTACATCGTCAAGATTCGAACCGGGAACTATTAGACATTTTAATATCAGGACTTTAGCGATTCCACTAGTGGATTATACTTGTGAATTCTTAGTCGATTATATTGTTAATTCTTTTGGATTAATTTTTGGACTTGATTCTCTAAAATAGTAAGTTTATTTATTTTCTTTTATGAAAATATTTGTACTCAGTAAATTGTTTGTTAAATTTTTATAAGCTTGTAGGTTTCACTTCTTTCTGTGTTGCTGTTTATTCGAGCCTAAGCACGTAACAACATTATCTGGTGTTTTCTTCGTATTTTACAGCTTAAGCTTTTCCCTGTACAGAAACGCTTTTGTGTTATCATAATGTATGTTTTAACGATAAAAGATTTTGGGGCTTCCAAGGAACGTTAAAATGGACCTGTAGACTGAAGAACACCAAGGCCGAACTAATATAGCGAAGAATTTCTCTACTCCCTGCCGAGTTAATTATTTGTTAGAAATAATTTGCTCCCTCTCAAAATTATTCATGCATGTTGAGTGACTTTTACTTTATTAACATTGAACTTAATTTCAACGTCGGAACGAAAGTCTACATAGAAAATAGAACATTATTGTTAGTGTAGACATTATTCTCACAAATTCCTTTAACCATAAATAATTTTTGCGTTCTTAGCAGCTAATTCCCAAATTGAGACATCACTTGTTTGAAAAGCAACGTGATTCACCGAACGTTTGCACAGAGAAACGTAATCTTGTAAACCTAGGTATAGCTTACATACACTGTTATAATAGTACGTGTTCTTGTACTAAACGTATCACTTTTTTCAGGCAACATGTATTACAATTATCATGGATGGACGCACTGAATCACAGGCAGGAAAAGTTAATGCTAACTGAAAGTACAAAATACAAATAAAGTCTGAATAGTACATTGGTCGTTGGTAAGGGCATACTGTTGAAGTATAAAAAAAATATAGGGAGCATACGGGTTTGTTCTGAGTATGAGTCATCAAAAAAAAAAAGGTCGCACGAGAAGTATATGTTAAGAGAAAGCACGACGTGTTGCTATTGTTATTGCTGTTGTTGTAGGGTTTAACGCCATTTTTCAGCCACTCGGAGCCCCTAAGCACGATTTGAGATGCCACAACGAGAAACCTGCATTGGTCAATCCTGGCAGCTATTTTTAATACCACTAGCAAAGCCTGTCACATAGCTGAGCTCGTTTGTTAATTACGTTGGTATGTTAGCTATGCTGGTCTCCTTTACACTCATTGCTCTTTTTGACAGTTTTGACAATTTTGTTTAGTGCAATAATACGTTTTATGCAATTAAAAAACACTGTTAAAATAACTACCTGAATTTCGCAAATTGCTGATTTTAGTTTAAAACCTGCTGAATCATGATGTTTGTTTTGTTTTCCCACAATAAAAATATCACAAAAATGAATCGATCACCTGTATCTTATATATAAATATATAATATAATATTCACCTATGTTTCTAGACATGTGATGAAGGACAACTCTTCTGTATAGTCTATTCCTAGTTACCTAAATTAATCCCTTTGTTAAAAAAGGCGAATGGACGTGATATGATTGGCGCCTTTGCTTTAACCAAACACTAACAAGACGACGGAAAAGCACCAACAGAACAAAATAAAATCTCATCTTAGTATGGTTTAGACCGTCAATCTTCTTTTCTGGCCAATCACCTACTGGTTTTTTTTTTGTTGAATTGATAGTTTTCCAATCATACCTTCTTTAACATATATGTTTCAGTAATAGAGTAGTAACTTCAATTTCCTGCTGTTCTTCACTCTGCTCGCAAAGTCTTACAACAAGAGAAGTATTTTGACAAAATTGCTTCAAGAGAGAGAGAGAGAAGATGAGTTTGAAAAAGAAATTTACGAAGGATAACTACTTCAACTATGGAAGGAAATTAGCAATGGCATCCAATGGTTTCTTCTTGGTAGGAGACGTTTCGTAAACCTTTGAAAACAGCAAAAAATAGTATCATCTTTTGTTTTCAGATTTTTATCGACAAATTTGAATATTCTTGAAATGGTAGCAAACATGGAACGATATTTATTGTGCTCATTTCATTCTCTATCTAATTAACGTTCTAAATGTGTTCCAGGTCGCATTGAATTGATCTGTCATACGTTTTAATCGACTTGTTCCCGAAGACGGCTTACTTTTGTGCTCCGGGTATAATCGAGTAAACATGGTAAATTCGGTAAAGATTGATCGCGAAAATCTTATAACTTAATTAATTTGTTTACATTACACGAATTATAGTTTCATATGCAGATGACATCTGAATTATTTTATATCTTTCATCTTTAACCAAATGTTAACTTGATTGCACACATTATGTATATATATATATATATATATATATATATATATATATATATATATATATATATTCTTTGGAAAGTTAAACATGTTTATAGATAGAACGATATTTATTAAAACAGACAAAGATATATACATTTATAAGGAAGTACTGTTGACAGATAGGAAGATATCTATTAAAACAAAATACATACATACATACATACATACATACATACATACATACATACATACATACATACATACATACATACATACATACATACATACATACATACGTACGTACGTACGGAACATTCGTGTATTTATTGGTACACACCTGTTAAAGTACTGTTGAAAATGTTTGATGTCCCACCTACCTGGTTTGACGATCCGATCATCTGGTTTAAAATAAAATAATTGCTTTTATACATGCATCGGATTTTTTAGAAAAAAGTTACGCGCGACATTGAACATTCCCAAGTGTTACTTCGGATGGATATTTTCAACACAGTGTTAATTTCAGCGTTTACTGTTAGGCTTATTGTCCCCATGGCCTTTGTTTCGTAAATGTCTTAACAAGAACAAAACAAACCCCAAACTTAACAAACTAGATTTGTACTATTCATTATTAGTTTGTCGCATCGATGTAAATCAATTCCTGACACTCAATACATCCGCTGCTCTTCACAAAGCAACTGTAATGATTTTATAGTCCATATGACACACACACACACACACACACACACACACACACACACACACACACACACATACACATATATCTATATGTATTCTCTTCTATTCTTATATATATATATATATATATATATATATATATATATATATATATATATATATATATATATATATATATATATATATATATATATATATATATATATAATATGTATTTTTCAGTTTATTTCAGCAGCATTATTTATTGGTGGTATTGTCGTTCGTTTTGGGACACAAACTATCAACTCAACAACCCTGCAAAAAATCACAGACAGCGCTAGAAATGCTTACGGTATGTTAAATCGGTGGAATATTCTTAAAGCACGATCGGTATTAAGTTCTTAATATGCTAGTTCAGTGCTATTTTTCAATTGGAATGTTGTAATGTTTAACATTTAAGACAGGGCGATCTTTATAACATCAATGTTTGTCATATATTGAATATTACCAGATTCGTTAATATGTTTTGTTACTTTAAATAAAATAGTTCTTACGAACGTGATAATAATATACTGAATTGGTAAACATAGTAAAATTATAAAAGTGTCAAATCATTCCTCTTTTTTATATGTATCTCACTAAAATTAATTTCTGACTTTTCCTCTTCGTTTTGAACAACAGGCGTGTATTTGTCCACGGATAATTTTCGACCCATTACAGAGAGCTTGTACCAGGCGTTTGGAATCTCCCTCATTCTGATTGGTCTATTCACGGCTCCACTCGGAGTTCTCGGATTTTATTCACTTTACCACAAGAAGAGGATACTGCTTATAGTGGTGAGAGAGAGAGAGAGAGAGAGAGAGAGAGAGAGAGAGAGAGAGAGAGAGAGAGAGAGAGAGAGAACATTTTGTTTAGGTATCCACTGCAATCACATAGGAACTATCCTTTCCTTGTTGGAGTGTTTTATTTCAAGCAGTCCTTTCGTCGTTTAGAAACATATCTAATCTAAATGTGTCGGTAAGTCACTCCATCATATGCATTTTATTTATATTCATATGATGGTATGATATCATTTGACATGTTATACCAATCTTAGCTTTCTACTGAAATTCATCAGATATATTAAAAAGTACAAACAAGTTGGTTTTTTTTCTGATGCAGTATATCTGCATTAGGTAAAATTGTATTTGGTAAAATATGTTGTACACCAGGTGAATTTTCGTAAGTGATGGTGACTTTGTCACTACTGCTTCTACTATTAGCATTTTTACTACTACTATTACCACTACCACCATTACTACTGCTGATATTATTAATACTACCTATGTTAGTAGGATTACACTTCTGCCAGCGATCCTTTAATTTTCATGAGCAATTATTGTTTTTCAGCATGTTGTAATCGTTGGATGTCTTCTTATCATTCAAGTCATAATGGGGTATCACTTTATCACCCGTCCCGAGACTGTGAGTATATACTACGTATTGCATTTTAATTTGCAAAGTAAAATTGTATTCTAATGTTTGTTATAATATTTTGCTGTTCTGTCACGACTTGCATTAAACCAATTACCAACCAATAATAGTCTCGTTTAAAGACGTGGCCAGCTTAGATATTTAAAGGTTTAACAATATAGAATGATTTTATTACTTTAATAGTCGTTTTGTTTACCGTAAATCTAAATCTGGCATCTACGAATCAACAAGAAAAGATATCGGAGACTTCATACAATAAAAAGTCATTGAATATCCTCAGATCCTCAAAACAAGCCTTGAGGTCATTAGCATGCACACACACACACACACACACACATACACACACACACACACACACAAGTAAGACAAGTTTCTCAAAATGAAAAACAGTTGTCTTTCGGGATAGACAAGTTTATATGAGGTTACAAAAATACTCAGACATGCAAGTAGTCCTTATGAATTATTAGCATTATACACTGGTTCATTAAAATCCAATGGATGAAAAGGATTTATTTCCTTGTAATACTAATACCGTATATCCATGTTAAATGTTTATGACAACAACACTGTTTACTTTCTATTTTTGTGTTTTGGAAGGAAGAGAATATTCAGCCAATATCTGCAAAATGGCTCGTTCGATATTTCGTCTAAGTTCCATTAATATATTCGGTGGTATTCTTCCACAATTTTGTTCTTCTAATTTTCCGACTCCTGCGTTTTTTTTTTTTGTTTTTTTTTATTGGTGTTATATTCAGTTGGTGTTCTGTTTCTTTTTGGATCGACGACTTTATGATCTACGAAAATTATTGACCAACGTTTGTTATGTGCAACGGAGTTGTGCACTTTTCCATATCAAACAGATTTAGACAATGCAATGCTGTCTATTGATAGTGTCGTCGATTCTGTTTATGCCGTGCATTGTTCTTTGTGGGAGAGAAAATAGGTACGGTTGTTTACGCGTTTGCTCGGGTTGGAGGACTTCTTGCTTTTGTTGGGTGTCTTGTTAGTTTCCTGATTTGTAAGGTCGTATGTAATGTTCACATTAGTTAGCGTCATACTCTAAGTGATAGAGGCTTTCGCCGATATAAAAAATATATATAAATAACGGTTTGAACCGAAACAAATTCAGCACTAGTTTTCATTGCTAACGTTGATGACATTCCAACTATACAATAATGTCGGGAAGTTATATTGTAGGTGAAAGCGTCTCATATATACATTTGAATCGAGACTGTATACAATACAGTTTGTTTGTACAGTTTGTTTTAGATATACGGCTTTACAACATTAATTATGAAATATATCAAATTGTTTCTGAACAGTTCAAGCTGTTGTAGTTGCATGTAACGTCAATTTTCAGGTCATGATAAACTATACAATACTGCCAGTATATTTTATGGAGGATGAACTCAGGAAGAACACCAGAAGATTTGTCTACCAAATGGCATGCTTCATCAAAATCCCAGGTTAGTCGAACAGAAGCTGGACCCGATACAGTGGTGAACTGTATTAGCGATCTATAACGGCGAGCCTCTAAAACCACTATATACATCTCTTTTGATCCATTTATATGAATAAAACATAGAACGACATCGATATTCCGCTGTCTAATACATTTTTCCTAATTGATTCATTTAGATACAAGAATGGATGAAGCCGTACCTTCAGGAAAAAATCAAAGAATATTATGGAATAGATTCATCAGACCAGGCTTCACTCGGTTGGAATTATCTCATGCAAGAGGTTTGTGTTGCAATACAAAAAATAATTTAAATCACCAATAATAATAATAATAATAATAATAATAATAATAATAATAATAATAATAATAATATAAATAATGATAATAATAATAATAATATACTCTATTTTTTTCTTAATGAAATATGATGCAAATGCATTAAAATAAATAGTGATTATATTGTATTGTTCTGATAGGGTAAGAGAAGATTTTTTTGTATCAATCACTGAAATCTATTCAGCTCTTGTTCCGTTTGCGTGTGAATACAGTGTCTATTAAAAAGATTTAAGTACTCCGTTTGTGTGAATATAGTGTCTGATAGAAAGGTTGAAACACTCTGTTTGTGATTACCGTGTATGTTAGAAGGGTTGAAATACTCTGTGTGAATAAGTGTATGTTTAAAACGTTGTAATACTCTGTGTGTGAATACAGTGTACATTAGAAGGTTGAAATGTTCTGTTTGTGCGTGAATACTGTGACTGTTAGAGAGGTTGATATCTCAATTTCGGTAAGATCCGAGCAAAATGAAGTTTACTATAAAAAAGATCGTGTTTAGGCAGAAATATAATTGATAATACAGTTAATGTTTGCAATTATACGAAAAAGAAAAAAGTTCGCGGTAGCACAACATGGGAAGACATTTTTCCCTCATATAATGTTAAAATTTTACCAATTGTTCACATCAGTGTAAATCAGTTTTGACATTATTCGTCCACTCTTCAACTAAAGGAAATTTTATTTCATGTTTTATCTTTTGATTACTGTATCCAATATATTTTATGTTAGAGTGTTAACTGGAGTTTATAGAAAATTGACAACATATTCATAGTCATGTTCATAGTAAGATTTATTATAATAGGATGGTAATAAGATTTATATTAAATAGTATAGCATGTCTTTAAATGGAACAAGACGCTGACATTTATGGGTGTAACAGAATTGGTGGATTAAATGAACAACACAAACACAATATGTGAAAGATGATGTAAATTTATGAAATTAATTAATAATGAAAAATAATAATGTATCTACACAATAACTCAAGCGTTCAACCCACAATCACACTTCACAACCATTCACAATTCAAAAATAAATTAAATATTAATAGAAAATAAACACAGATCCAAGGAACCTCCTGGACTGCACAAATGTTTCAAATACAATTGAACCTTTACAAAAGTTATATTATCGCACAACAAATGCAAACATCAAATTACATTATCGCACGTATGGATCTAACATCTACATGTATTAAATCAAGCTACTAACTGTTATCGAGATTCATGTAATCCCTTGGAATCCTACAGATTCAAAGTAGCCACGTGTAAATATAACAATGCATTCAATTGTAAACACAATTGAAACACACACATGCGTCTCGACCCTGTACAACCGTACGATTCACCAACTGTTGAATCGCCGCACAGCTTCTCCGAATACCTAGGGTTGGTCCAATACTTTTATCGGCCACTTGCCCTTCACGGATCCACTACAGTTATACGTACAGACAGCATACAGGATCTACTAAAACCACCGGTCCCAAACACTTAGATACTACCCCGGACGTTTACACCTCTAGACAGCTCCGACACTCGGACATTTAGACTTCTAGATTTCCGGATATTTACACATCTCGACAGACGTAGACGGACAGACAATCCGACAGACAGACAGTCGGATACCTCAATTTGATCTCACAATCAAATGGCACAATTAAACAGCATAATCACGGCACAATCAATCACATTCAATTACATTCAGCCATTTTGCTGGAGCAATCAATCACATTCAGCTACAATTCAGCTACATTTAGCCCTTTGGCTGGAGAAAGAATGACGAGCTATCTCTCCTTTGACAAGATACTTTTGACTCGTAATCTTTCTAGAAATATTCTGCCTTATATGTCCCAAAATAGGTGAGCAGAATTCACGGCAAAATTCCCGTGCACCCCGTGATTATAATGTTCCTGACTTCAAGTGATTTGTAGTCAGGCACATGCAAATCGCTACACGTCGCTTACCTTGAAAAACACTTATTCACCCCAGGTAACGCATGTACGATGAAACAAAAAAAAAATGGTGAAATTATTTTGTATTCAAGAAGAAATTAATTCAATTTTCGCCTAATTCTGTGACAATGGAACTATCAAGAAAAACACACTAACAACAGCGTTCTAGAATGCACCAACCATACTAGTCAAACAACACACAAATCACACTCGTCTAGAAAACATTAATCACACTCGTCTAGAAAACATTAATCACACTCGTCTAGAAAACATTAATAACACTATTCTAGAAAACAATAAAACCTTAGTCTAAACATGGTCTTCACATTATTCTAGAACAGTAATCAAATTTATCTTAAACACACTAATCGCAGTAGTCTAGAACACACTGATCACTCTAGTCTAGAACACACTAATCACTCTAGTCTAGAACACACTAATCACACTAGTCTGAACTTGACCTTCACATTAGTCTTGAACCGTAATCAAAGTATCACAGAACACACTGATCACATCAGCCTAGAACACACCAATCTCGTTAGTCTATAACTCAATATTCACATTAGTTTTGAACATACTAATCGCACTAGTCTGACCATGCGCTTCACATTAGTCTTGAACAAGAGTAATCAAAAGTATAATAGAACACACTAAACACAGCAGTCTATAAGTAAATAGTCAAATTAGTTTTGAACACACTAATCACATTAGTCTTGAACAGTAATCAAAGAATTCTAGAACGCACTAATCACAGCAGTCTATAACTCATTAGTCACATCAGTCCTGAACACACTAATCACATTAGTCTCGACCAGTAATAAAAGTATTCCAAAACACACTAATCACAGCAGTCAATAAGTCATTTGTCAAATCAGTCTTGAACACATTAATCACATTAGTCTTGAACAGTAATCAAAGTACTCTAGAAAACATTAATCACATTAGTCTTGAACTGTAATCAAAGTATTCTAGAACACACTAATCACATTAGTCTTGAACAGTAATCAAATTACACTAATCACAGCAGTCTATAACTCAATAGTCACATTAGTCTCGAACACACTAATCACAGTAGTTTTTAACTGTAATCAAAGAATTCTAGAACACACTAATCAGAGTAGTTTATAAGTCAATAGTCACATCATTCTTGATCACACTAATCACAGTAGTCTAGAACACACCAATAAAAGTAGTCTGATCACTATAATCACATTCTTCTTGAACACACTAATCGCCGTATTCTAAAGCATACCAATCACATTGGTCGATGATACACTGAACACAGTAGTCTAGAACACACTAAGCACAAGAGAACACGCTCATCAAATTAGTCTAGAGTATAAGAGTTATCCTCTGTACATTCATATTTCAATCTCATTGATATAGACTTTATTGGAGGTCTTTATTATCATTTTCCCTTTTTTTCAGTACCAGTGTTGCGGCATAGATTCAAAAACTGACTTCCAATATTCGTCATACGTTACCCGAAATGGATGTTATTATTATTATTCTTATTACGCCGTTCCCGGATGTTGCAAAACTCTTCCAAGCACCAATGCATACTCTTACTATTATGGGTGTGGCTACCAACTATATTGTGGATCATATTCATATGATACCAATGTCTGGCAAGACGTAAGGAACGCACGCACACACATATTTATATACACGCATGCATGTAAGTAGAAAGGCATTAAGACATCAGAAGAGGTATACATGTAAGTAATGTGGCAATTGCTACTTAATCATCGCTTTATTGATCAGTAATATACTTGAATTTATTTGACAAAGACTTAGTGGGGGATGGAGATGGGTGTGGCAAGAATGTTGAAGTAGCTGGAAAATGTTCTCAATTGTATGGATTAATACGAAGCAAAAGCTCTCAAGCTCATCTTGGTTATCCGCATTTGCTTTTAAGGTTAAATTTATCTTGTTTTTTCCAGTGATTAAAATGTCTTTTTCGATAACTTCTCTACAAGCACTCTCGTTGAGGTTTAAAAAAACTATCTTCATATCAAAGGTCTGTGTGGAAATTTTGATTTTAATTTCTACGATGCACATTAACAGTAATATAATACTAGCACCATTTCAACGCTAATGTGTTTGGCGACTTTATACTTGGATAGATTTTGACAGCATTTGTTTTCTTTGTAAAACAAATGTTAATTATTTATATCTTATCCTTGCAGCAATATATATATATATATATATATATATATATATATATATATATATATATATATATATATATATATATATATATATCATCATCATCATCATCATCATCACTGCAACAGTAACGACTCCGTTGTATCGTTAATTGGTATCGCCTTTGTCTTTAGATAAATTTTGCAAAAGAGTATCCGTTACACTGATAACAGTATAATAATATTCAAGTTAAATTTAACCTAGTGTCATGTAATTAAGATAATGAGCTTCATTGCATTGCAAAGCTAATACTAGTACCATTGCAACGCTAATATTTATATTAATTCCATACATATATCGCAGCTTCGATAATTAGATTAATGTTTGACAGTATTGTGTTTTATGTGAAGTCTTGACTCACCGTATCTTATCGTTGCAACAGTAACGATTCCAATGTAATGGTAATTTGTATTGTCTCGATAATATCATTACCTCCACGACCGCAGAATGTAGTTAATGCAACGCTACCATCACACCTGCACGGACGACATAAACCACTGAAACAACAGAAAGCACATTTGCTCGGTATTCGAATGTCATTGCAAGGGTAAACATATACGGTTGCAAAGTTTCTAAATATGCTTTCAAGGAGACTATTGTTTAAGTTGTTGTTACAAGGTTAAATTTAATTGTTGTAACCGCCATAAATTAGACCTAAAACCGCAGACTATAGATTTGCACTGATGATTGGATACCGTTACAACAGTGCTTGTAATTTTGAACCTCTGGGTACATAATGCATTTAAGCCATTCAGAAATGAGCGAATCTGCACTTATAAAGATCATGTGACAACATATAACACAATGATGCTGGTATACAATGAAAGCTCCAATAAAACATATCCACCATCTACCTTGCAAAATTCAAGTCGCTGAGAGAGGCAAAGATTAGCGTTTTATCATAATATTTGAAATTTTTTAAACGTTTATAGTCTGTTCCTGTTTTCACCACAATGTGTAATAAAACACCTCGCTTGCCTTGTTTGTATTATATATAATTATCATTATTAAACACACCATCGAATATTTACAGGGGGAAGGGATGTTCCTGGCGGTGACAAATTACTCCAAACTGTAGCGAATAGTGATCTGGGTACTTGCGGTTTGCAGCTGAAATCATCTTAAAAGACAGGAAATACGATAGTTTATATCCCTTTAGGATTCTAGTTCGGTTCATTGACGTTCAGTATAGTTGTAATACATTCATTATTTCTCCATAAACCATTTCGATATTATTTTGTTCAATTTCATTCCTTGTTTTTCATTTTCTTCTTTCGATTATAGAACATTTTGAACTTCAGGTATGAATCTTAGAGACTTAAGGAGATCCCACTTGGAATTTAGTCTCTATTGCTATTTGCGTCAATGCTTTTTTATTTCTATACAATTTTCTTATTGGCGCTATTTATGTGTTTTGCAACAAACATCCTTTCATGCACTTGGCGCATGCGTCCGTCACACAAAATAGATGGTTCTGAAGTTTGTTCTTTCCTGAATACCAATAGTAAACGATCTCACATCAAGATTTAAATCTAACGTCCATTTTTTAGCATTGCCCATCACTTCGTTGTTTAATAATCAAATTACTTTATATTTTTAGGAGAACTGCCCGTATGTTTAAAGCTCTTTTGATTCATGCAGGATTTAGCACATTCATTGCACAAACGTGATGCACATCATCATCATCGTTATCATCATCATCATTTTGGTAATAACACTAATTCTAAAAAAGGCATTGGTTACACTGAGTGCGTAAAATCAAATTAATGTAAGGTTTTACCCAGAATAATAGATCTGAATAGCGTAATTAATGTTATTACAGGACTAATACGCAATGTTTCTCTCATATTGTAGGGATGTTTACAGGCCTTGCAAACTGCGTACTACTCAAGAAACATCGGGAAAATATGGTCTCTGCTGGCCATTGGGGAACTTATTCAGGTATGCACTTCTCTAATACTCTTTTAAGTTTTGCCTACCATGTTTACCTGTACATGAGCAAACGTATCCCTATATAATCTAAGTGCTCTTTTAAATGAACAAATAATAATATTTGTATGTAAAATAAAAATATGCACTGCTTTGTTTACCTTTCTCCGTTTTTACATACACAAATAATCTTTCTTTCTCTGTATGTAAGCCATGTACTGCTTCGTTTACTTTGTTCCTTTTTTGGACTAAATTAATTGTTACCTACATAGTTGTGTACTGATTTGTTTCAGATACTTTTGATGGTATTTGCTGTGACATTAATCAAACACACTAAGGGAAAAATTGAACCTTTGGCCTCCTCCGCACTTTCTGAAAATCAGATCTGGACAGGTAGGATATAAATATACAACTTAATGTTAGGAAACTAGGACACATTTACAATTACGTATATCTAAATTAGTTACTTTGCTTCTCGTTATAAATGATTTTCTTTCAAACGGTGAAGACGTTTCGTTTTCATCAAATGACACAAGCATGATAATTAGTTAGTTGAAAGTTTTTACATCATTTCAATATATAGTAGTGCAAGATGTTTTAGAAAACATCGATAAATATGTCATATTGTGCACCTGAAAGTGCATATATAACTACTTTTTAAGTTAAGAGTATTTTATTGATACAAACTCTACAGCTGTAAATAAAGAAAAATAATGAACCTTCCTTATCACCATTTATCCTGACATAGGAAATTATATGTATATATATATATATATGTATATATATATATATATATATATATATATATATATATATATATATATATATATATATATATATATATATATATATATATATATATATATATATAATGTGTGTGTTTGTGTGTAACAAAGTATCATATTTATTTCTTTGTATTTGCACCATAAAGGATTTTGTCATTGTTACCTGGGTATATTTCAGTTGAGAACGATGCAGTAGCAAGTGGACATAATCAACTACCCCCAATAGCAACAACTTTTGAACAAAAGCCACCATCAGTACTAATAAAGCAGCCACAAACAATGACAGCACCAGCACCACAACCTCAACCAGCGTTGCAATTAACTCCCACAGTCCAATACTATTGTTATCCCGCACAACCGTTTCTTCCAGGAGCAGTCATGGTCCTTCCATCATCTCTAGATAACAGTCAGATGACGAGGCAGAATCTTTGCATTGCCATGTCGCCAAAGCCAGCGGACAACATCCCGACACCTCACGTAGAATTACGGCCCAAAACAGCTAAGGTACAGCTTGCACCGTTACTATTAGAACAGCCACATCCAAGAACACATACATCACAACCTGCAACATTATCGTTACAGTTATCACCTCTAAGAACACCAACGGTACAGCTTTCACCATTGCCATCAGAGCAACCAATATACGTAGGGTCAACAGCAGCTATTCAGCTTGAACACCAAAGGAGTTTGACAGTGGTGTTTGTTATATGACACACTGTGCTCCAGTCTGTATTTCTCCCTTACCTCTATCCGCAATCAGACACACACACGCTTATATACACATTCTTATCCAGCCTATTATATGTCTTTATTGTGGGCATTTGGTCTTATGTTAGTTTTATTTTCTCTTCTCTTTCCAGCCAGAGATTACCAAGGACGAGAACAGAGAATAACAGACTTATTACAACAAAGATCCAAGCTATAATGATTCACATTGGCTTATCATTTTGATTTTAAATTCATTTCACAATCATTGAATTCGGAATATTATATTACTGCAAACGTACACCTTAAGCTGTTTCTTTACCATATTGCCCTTAATAAGAAAGTGAAAGAAATAAAAGATGCACTTTTGACCGAAGTAAAACATTCATATTTGATATCCCATAAGTAAGAAGTAAATACTATTAAACTCTTCTTCAAGTATTTTTTAACAAAACTTCATTAGGTAGTAACATTAGTCTTTTTCCATAGTTATAATTAGGATTTTATAATTAGGATTTTATAATTAGGATTTTATAAAGTTGATTTTTTAAAACGTATCAGTCTGTTCTTTCTTGTTGAAGTTAAATAATGCTTCTTTACTGAACTGATTTATCCAGCATATACAATACAAATTGATAATAATATACCCCGGTTCCATGCTAAGCCTGAGGAATATTGGACTGTTGAGTTTTATACTAATACCTAAGTATATATATATATATATATATATATATATATATATATATATATATATATATATATATATATATATATATATATATAGCAAGAAATATTTGTACCCCGCATCGTTTAACAATTAAGTGTACCCGACAAGAATTGTAATATTTTTATAATATAAGTCACAAAGGCTTTATCGTGCGCATGCACATCTAGCGAATACTTTAGACGATTCACCGAACAAGGGAGTCCACACAAAAGTCAGTTTGTGATTCGTTTACAAATTTGAATATAGCAGATAAATGTATGAGCGATACATGAACAAAGCGGGTGGGGATGATAGTTTTTATACATATATCAGCTAAATTTGTCCAGCGACTGTCTGCTATAATGGTGTGCAAATGCATATGTTTGCTTTGCATCGCACGTGACAAACAAGAGGTGATAGATTAATCAAGGAATCGCTAAATAGTAGTTTAGCATGACAAAAAGCTTTAACTTGAATCGATTTCCTGCGTAATAAATACTATTAAATGTGTTTAATGCAATTTCATGCAAGTGCTCACTTGATAATTTGGTAAACATCGGTATTATGTTTGGTGCTTGTATGTTCTTGCAACAATAAATAATAGTGTAAGGCTGTTTTTAAAAAAATATTTTAAGCACTAAACAAACAGCAACAAAAAAACAAACGAAAGCACATGCACCTAAAAATAAAACTCGGAACAAGAGCACAGTGCAATTTGCAATTTTCACTTACTACACAGTCTGCTGGAATCTGTGATTTGTATCACGTTCTTGTTGGTCAGTGTGACCGTTTACTATGCATGGCTGTATATATGCATTGAGAAATGGCATTTGTGTTTTTTTTTATTATCATATTGCATGAAAAAAATTGATAGTTGATTGATTGGTTAGATGTGTATGTTTATTATGTTACCATTCAAGTATGCGTTTACCATGCTATGTTCCTGACACAGTGAGTAAACTATTGAAGTAAATACCTAGTGTATGATGACATAAGGTTTAGTTAAGGCGGACAGGTGTATGATGACATAAGGTTTAGTTAAGGCGGAGAGGTGTATGATGACATAAGGTTTAGTTAAGGCGGACAGGTGTATGATGACATAAGGTTTAGTTAAGGCGGAGAGGTGTATGATGACATAAGGTTTAGTTAAGGCGGAGAGGTGTATGATGACATAAGGTTTAGTTAAGGCGGACAGTTTTGTTTTAAGTAGTTAAGGCGGAAAGGTTCTTTTCAATTAGTTAAGGCGGACAGGTTTTTTTTAAGAAGTTAAGTTGTAACTGTACATACCGATATAGCGTATTAGCTTCTTAAGTAAAAATGTATGCACGTACCAATAAACAATTTTTTTCATAAAATTTTCTGGAGTTATTTTGTACGAATGAATTCGAATTTACGTATTTAGGTACACATTTATGAGTTGTTTTCACGCACATTCACACACACACACACACACACACACACACACACACACACACACACACACACATATACATATATATATATATATTTCATATTCGATTGTGTGTGGTCAATTTTATATTTCAATATGGCGCTTTTATTCATAAAAATTATTGGTGGTCAATAATTGTGATTTTTTTATCTGCCTTTCTTTTTATTTGTTTTTATAAATACAGTGTTGGCAGATGTTAGTGCACATGAAAATCCTTGAACACTGTGCTATTGTATGCCTCAGTAACAAGTAACTAAAGATATATCATGCTGTAGAACTGAATGAAGGCAGTACTTATCAATTTTAAGAAAGTCGAAACACCAAAATCAAATCGTGTGAAAGATATGCGCATAATTTTATTTTCATCGTATGCTGTAGATTTTACAATCATTTGAGAGAATATGTCCACTTCAGCATCTTTAAAATCAAGTTAAATATATTTTTAAAAGTCAAAGACGAGTAATCTATATGAATAAAAAACCAATTGTATTAATTTATTCTATTCATTTTTGGTAATAAAAAACATCTCAGCATCTTGGGTAAAAATCTTTTTAATTCTACGTCTTCTTCATCAAATCTTCAAAGTAAATAAAACTTGCATAACAATCTCTGTATCATCTCTAAGCCAAAAATAAAAAAATGTTTGTAAGAAGTAACGAATATCTTGTATAAGTTTTAAAACTTAAACAATTTAAAATAAATTTGCAGCATTGTGAACTAATCCCAATATTATTTGAAACGTGTTATCATTAGTATCAACGAATAGTGTTCCGAATTAATTTCAAGTCTTGAATGTGCTGTCGTAAAAACAATCTTGATGTATTACAAAGCCAAATTGTCTTTGAATGAATTCACAATAGTCCCAAATGCTGCGTTTGTTCATACCATCTTATGAACACTTTTTAATTCCAATAGTTGAAATAAAATGTTCCTCTCAAACAAAATCCAAACAGAACATTACACACATTTGCAGAATATATAATAAATTTAAATCTCATAATACTAAATATTTAGAGCTATACCTTAAAATAGAATGTATAGTCATGGATCGAGCGTTCAATATAAATAGTATATATGATATCTCTGCTAAAAAGTATAAGAAAGATTTATATAATATGGTTTTCTTTGCACATTAGTTAAATACAGATATAATAAATATAATCAAGTTAACATATAAATATGCTTCATGAATTAAACACAATACATGCCAATAACAATATAGTACTTCGATTCACATGAAAGGGCACCTGCAATTTGTTTATTTCCATTCATGTGCCGAATGCCCAAGTTGCATTCTTGCAATATCAAACTAATATCAACATTGTCTGATTTTTGTTTTGATTTGTGTTACTAAACTTTAGGTTGTTCAGAGCACTGAATACAATACTACGAGAAGGAGCTGAATTAATATGAACTTCAAAGTCTTGTTTTGTCCAAATTAACGACAAGCTCTCCTCCTCCATAGTTGAATAATTTCTCTATTGCTGATCTTGTTTGCAAGAAATGGAATACCAGATGATCCATATCATGTTTTTTGGAATTAATACTCAACCAGCCCCTACATCACTTGCATCAACATAAACATAATTGGTTGAAATCTGGATCTGAAAGAGTTGGTTAACTCTTAAATATGACCATTAATGTATAGAAAGTCTTCTGACAATTGTTAGACCAATACAACAGGGACTGTACGCCGATTGTTACCTCATGAAACACCACACGATCCGTTGAGGTGGACGATTGATCAAATGATGTTAATGTTCGATCAAACATTTGACATTCGGTTTTGCCCGAACCTCTGGTCCAAAAATTAACACGTTATAGAATTACCTAAGATACAAGGACTCCCAGCTATCACGGTCAACGTTTTCGTCTACGTATTTGAAGGTCGATGGAGAGAGAGAGAGAGAGAGCAGATACAATAGAGGTAGCCATACTGAAAGGAATGTCACTTTTGTAACAACGACAGACAAGAGAAGAGATTTGTTCTAATTTTTAAAATTTGAACACGAAAGACAAAATACACAAAAGCCAAATAATTAAGTACATCGATAAAATACATCATTCCAAGTGGAATATAAGCAAGTCACCGCACATCATTTGTTGTGACGACGGTGTTGTGTGTTAGAGATAGTTTGTAATGTACTTAGAGGATCAACACTTGATTTTGGTGTACTCCAAGAATCGCCTTTCTGAGACGTCCGTGTCAATCATTGTCATGGCCTTTATTTTAATCGTTTTCCAGTTGGTGTCCGTGTTTGAACCTATGATGCTTTGTTACTATCACATCTCTAGGAGTCACTGCCTGTTATCGTTCATCTTCCCAATGCCAAACTTGCCAAGACGGGAAGGCCAAGAGTCATGGTCAGCACCCATCCTAGCGTTGAAGTTGCCCAGTAATATCAAGTTCTCTTCCATGGGAATGTTGTTGATGAGCGAGTTTAATTCATCGTAGAACTCATCCTTACTATCTTTGGTGGCGCTCAGTGTGGGAGCGTACACGCTGATCTGGTTGACACATCCGGTTGTGATGTGAAGTCAGAGGAATAACACTTCCTTTTCCATGTTGGCAACGTTCTGTCATCCCCATGAGAGAGTTCCTGACTGTAAATCTACCAAACTCTCTGCCTTCATAAGTGATCTTTAGTTGCCAGAAGAACATGTAGTTCTCTTCTATTAGGGACTCGGAATCTTGTAGCCGTGTCTCCTGTAGAGCGGCGATGTCGACCTGGCGTCGTGGATATCTGAAGTCTTTGGAACATCGCAGATTGCCCGGAGATCATCTAAGAGTTCAGTCAGCACGATCAGGATATTCCAGGTACCTAGCTTGAGCATTGGAGGTTTCCTTGTCGGTTTTCGTTTTGTTACTTTTAGTGCGGTAGTTGCAGTCCGCTTTGTCAGTTACTCACAGACGTTGAGCCCTACGCACCCATTAAGTCAGACGAACGGTGACGGTACGGCATCTTATTGTCTGGTGCCTACCTAGCATAAGGCGGCGGTCGCTGTCCAGTGATGCCTCTTGGTTTCTCCCCACCGTCACAACCATTGGCGTCTGACTCTACACCAATCGAGAGATGACTTATAACCGGTAAACTGGGCCAGGTGATATGGAAAATCAGTTGTATATATGTATATTGGGATGTGTATTTTTATATTGTCTATTTTGCTTTTGTTTTGATACTTGAAAATCGTATTATATTTTCATTTCATATTGTTTCCCACTTCCTTTCTTTCTTATATAATATTTTTAACAACAATTTGTTTATGGTAGAAAAAGACGTTACGCAAAGAAGTAACTCGTATATAGAAAATTTCGTAAGACTAAAAGATTAATCTCCCTTGAAAGTCTCTCTCTCTCTCTCTCTCTCTCTCTCTCTCTCTCTCTCTCTCTCTCTCTCTCTCTCTATATATATATATATATATATATATATATATATATATATATATATCCTGCAGAAAGAATTGATTTTGTGGCATCCAGTGTAGCCCTTGGTTGTATTTTTAGATTCCAAATCTAACTAAAATTCAAATATATTATCTAATCACATGGTATCAATGAATGATTTTGAATGATTATACTATAGTATGTGCATAATATGTCAAAAGCAATTTAAAATATACTCAGATTAATATGAAACAAAAAATTAAATTGATATTTACATGGAAGTTCAATTTTTAGAAAGAATGAAAAAGTGTATTAAGAGGGAAATGAGATAAAGGACATAAATTAAACTGAAGGACACAATTCCTAAGTTAAACAAATATCAGTCTTCAAAATTAGATGGGAAAATTAGCTTGATAGAGGCTTTAAATTATCTCAGAAATATAAAGAACACAGTCTTCAGTTAGATGGATTCACAGCAAGGTTGTGAAAAAAAATCTTCCGGCTTCACTTTGTTGCATTTTAGCAGGGAAGTAAACACGTCGTAATCAGCTTGGTCTTTTTCAAGGATATACAACTTTTATACCTAAAGAAAAGATACGAAAACGGTAATTACAACACTTGAACTCAATATTATTACTTTGTGTCATCATAAATTACTATCAGGATGCATTACCAAAAGGATACAATCAGTGCATACAGAATGAAACACTATCTGAAGACCGAACTGAATATGCTAATCAAAGATACATTGGTGAAATTACCACTGTTACATGCGATATAATTGCATATGCCTGATATATTAAACTTGTTTGAGTCTTATTATTAACTGGTTTTGTAAAGCTTTTCCACCGTTTTGTAAACAAGGGTAAATCATATGTTAAAAATAATAATAGGCATATTTTATCATTCATTAGTTTAAAAGAGCAGTAGTATAATCTTTGCCGAATGAAGACAGTAAAGTTTGGCGTTTGCCAAATATAAGAAATGTTATATAGATGTTTGCGATTACACACAATTTTACAATTCCCCAAACCAACAACTGCAAGTAGTTTTTAAAGGCGCCATGTTATATTTGCAGTCTGAAAGCAAGTGACAAAGATTAGTTGATATGTTGTTACAATCGTGTTTATCCGAATATAATGACTATTTTTCTAAATAAGTGTATTAACTCTAGATTGAAGACAACATAGTGCAGAATAGGACGGCGCATACTTATATTCTTCCTGCGATGGAAATTGTCTGGGTGATCATTTGCACTCTGTCTACGGTGGCTCTAATTTTATAAATTTTCAAGTGACACACTGAAATGCCAAACCAGAACTACCCGATACATAAGATAATATTTCCGACATGCACAAAACGACCTAAACTCTAGATGTTTTTAATCAATAAAATTTGCCCCATTCATGGACATTGGACCAAAAAAAAGGTACATCAAAGGGTAAATGAGAGAGAGAGAGAGAGAGAGAGAGAGAGAGAGAGAGAGAGAGAGAGAGAGAGAGAGAGAGAGAGAGCAAAGTCGTTATTATTATTATTATTATTATTATTATTATTATTATTATTATTATTATTGTAACAAGCAAGAGGGGTTTCTTTACCAAGAGATTTCAACTCGGGCGTGAATCCACTAGAAGTCATATGTAACCCATGATTTTCACGACTTCCATCTAACCATTTGGTGTAAACTAGAAATAGCATTTCGTTAAGACTATAAAAATAATTGTTGCTCTAATTATTACATGACCATAAGTATCACAACTTCCCCATTGTCTATCAACGTCATAACTGCATGGTTTCTTCTTATCAAATTTTCATAACATACCACCAGTATTTTTACTCCGTGAAACTATACAATTTAACAACCTAATACAGGGAGCTACTTTTACTAAGACACTTAAGGCCAGTCAAGTCAGGATTTTAAACCAGATTTCGTCTTTAACTCTACACCATATTTACCACCATAACAACAATAAATGACATCTATCGACCACGGAAAGTCCTTTCTCTTTTATTCCATAGTATAATTTACCAGTCTCCAATCATAAATACTGCAATGCGAGTTATACAATCAATTTACACAATTAGAGTTTAATATGGTATACTGAGCGACATGGACACTCATGCGGCGATGAGCTGAATTCACCAAAAGTAAACCATGACATCATGAAGTCTCATTAACACTTCACTCCATAATGTTAATTAATTGTTCGGTTTTAGGATTAACATCACATAATCAAACAAGTAATCGCAAAAATCTAAGAAATCTTTAAAATGGTGTGCTATAAACAAATGTCATATTCCAAAGTCATTATTATTATTATTATTATTATTAGTAGTAGTAGTAGTAGTAGTAGTAGTAGTAGTAGTAGTAGTAGTAGTAGTAGTAGTATTATTAATTTTCCATGACATATGAAAGATGCGTGACATGAAATAGCACTACGTACAAAAGCACAAGTCCTATTTTAAAAAATGCTAAAATCGCATTCATCCGGTCCATAGAAAAAAAACAATGACTGGTTTTTTTGGTGAACCGATTAAAAGTAATGTCCCAGTAAAGCAAGAAAAGAAGTCTTCTAAACTCGAAGGTAGAACAATACCATTTAGCACGGAAATCACTTTATTCTAATCAAATGTTTTGCTCTGGATCCAAAGCAACATGCACTCAGAATATTTATGTTTAAAAATTAATTTTTTCTTCCGTGATCGCGTTTCCAGTGAATATAAATTAATGAATTTGTTATAACGTTAATAATTGTCTTTCTTGCTATTTGGTTGCACTGTAATATTTATGTGTGCTTCTTTCAGAAGACACAAACGTTAATCAAAGCATCCTTTATATTGTATCAAACAGTAACGAGTTGTAGACGGGAGTGTACCCTTTATTGATTTAGGTTAAAGAAAATACACAAAGAAACGTAGACATTTCGATATCATTATGTGTGTGTGTGAGAGAGAGAGAGAGAGAGAGAGAGAGAGAGAGAGAGAGAGAGAGAGAGAGAGAGAGTATAAGGAAATGGAGCAGATTTTTTGATATTCATCAGTCACCCAGTAAAAAACAATGTAACCATGTTTACGTGGTTTATTGTTATTCTTTAAAGCTGTATTGGTCAGACAATCATACCCTTTTCATTCTGGATTAATCAATTTTGGTCCATCTAAAGGTGCTAAAGCATTTCTTCATTTATTAACATACATTAACTCACACTTCTTTACAAATTAACAGTTGTTGGCATATAGTTATCAACATTAGCCGTGCGAATATAAGAGAAAACAATGGCAACGTAGTGAGGGGGCCGTTTCTTTGTGATTGATAAGTCGAACAAATGCATTATGAATTGTATAAATTGAAATAGCTTCACTTCGCATGCCCTAAAACACTAATGAAGATGGCATCATATTCAAATGTCATGTATAGTTAGTGACTCTTAAAGACACACACACACATACACACACACACACACACACACACACACACACACACATATATATATATATATATATATATATATATATATATATATATATATATATATATATATATATATATATATATATATATATATATATATATATATAATGACAATAATGGATCAGCCATGCATGAATAATTGTGTTAATGGAGTTAATCATAGTGCTTATGAATAAGATCAGATTAGGTAACGGACAGCCTTCAAGTAATTACTGACACTTTTGGTTGTTGAAATATTATCCAAATACCAATAACCTTAAAAACTGCGATAATTGCTCTATGCTCATTCAAAAATGAGTTTTAGTTTCACGCCTTGAATGGCTGTATTACCAAGGAGAGAAAATTGATGCGACAACTAATACAGTGTGAATAACTGTTTTACATTGATAAACCACCAATAGGTGTAAAGTAAATTTTCATACGATGTTATAGCAGACCATGATGATCTAGACTAACGTTTATATAAGGATTAACAAAAGTTAACAATTTACAGACGCAAATGCATTTCTCTGTACAAACATAAACAAAATAACAATACCCCGGTATAATGGTATTCACAATTTATACACCCATCACCATTATATTTGACTTGATTTAACCAATACATATATTGAAAGATTAAGTGGAATGCATGATACATGAACAAACTATCATCAAAATAATGGCGAAAATCACATAATGTACACCAGCTTTCTGTCAGATGCTCCATGAAACATTAACAACAACACAATGACAGCAATATACCGTTTAAAGTGGTGCCTTGGAAGTAACTAGATAATAAATTGAATTTTAAAGTGGTAATAAACAAATACCTGTGACCGAATGCAATAGAGTGAATATAAGGAGAGATTGGACTACATTTATACAATTATATATTGTAACGCTTGAACGCGTCCCAAATATCAGTCTATTTTCTTTGTATCTGCCTCCCATTTCAATTAAAAGCAATTCTTTTCGTGACATCAGTTGATAAAAAACCGGTGTCAGTTCTCCCATAAGCACCTGTTAAATTATTGTAATAAGAAACAAAGATTAAGACTTTTAAAATGTGTTTTAAAATTTTGTTTTTAAAATCCCGCATAAGATTTAATTAAATTTGATCGTGATTTGCATAACAATATGAAATGTGTTTTACATTTACTTCATATGTATTTTTCTTAGAAATAATGATGTTACAAAGTTATATACAATGATGATGTCAAAGTTACATTCATGTATGGTAATACAAAATTTAGATGTCCAACAAAGTCATACAGAAACTTGAAATGAAAACAGAGAAGAAATCAATTAAAGAAACATAATACAGATATTAATCATATTAAAAAGAGAACAACATTAAAACTAATAATAACAAGTTTGAAAACAATACATGATAAAAAAGTTGATATTTTATAAATAACGATTAGACAGGATCAACTGTGATGGACACGAACACCAAACATTATTGCCCTAGACATATCTAGTAATTATAAAGACATTCCATGTTGATTACGCTCGACGTACAGCGTACAAAATAACCTTGAAAAATTAAGTTTACTCGTTTAAAATAAATGGGCGTCAACAAAATTTATAATATATACAATACATCCACATGAATAACATTATGGCCTTTTCATGGGACACAACTATTAAAAGAAGATAATGTACCAAAAAATTTATCATGATCATTTAGCTGATTCGCAGCATGATTAATTCAATATCTATCCCCTCAAAATAAATCCAAAGGAAACTGTTAACCCACGATATGAAACGTCAGGAGAGAAGCTAAACATTGACACAATCCAAAGAACATCATACTATGGAAATAAATTAGTGGTATTTTATCAATCTATTTTGTGCGATATTGTTATATCAGAAAACAATGCAGATAACTTTTTGTTGATCCTTTATACCAATTCTCATTTCATATTCTTTCCAGGTATGTTACTAATCAGTCCACATTTAAATAACGAGAAAATGGATGTGCACGAAACCGAATTAATTTAAACGGCACGATTAGATGAGACATGGTACACTTAAAACTTCAAACATTAAATCGAGCATGATGCGGTTGCGTGTCATATTTAGTTCGATTACTCGATTTTCTCTTGTGGTACAATGAAAATTAGCTGCATCTAAACATATCTAGTTTAAAGCGCTTTTAAATTTAATTTATAACATCGTTTCAAGAAATATATGTTGTGTTCTGTCGTTCGTGTGCTCCGAAAGTACCCTGTTCAAATGGTATTACTTACATTTTAGCTTGCCCTTTCTTCAGTCCCTTATCTTAGCTATCCGCTGTCATTTTAACAGATGTTTACCGTTAATAGCGGTACTTAGTTTTGGTAACGGTTTGGTAACAGTTTTGCAATTTTACGAATCTCTCTGTCTGTGTGTGTGTGTATGTGTGTGTCTTTCTCTCTCTCTTTCTCTCTCTCTCTCTCTCTCTCTCTCTCTCTCTCTCTCTCTCTCTCTCTCTCTATATATATATATATATATATATATATATATATATATATATATATATATATCTCATCATCATCTTCATCATCATCATCATAATCATCATCATCAATCCTCTCTGAGCCGTCTGATGCTTGAGGCGACGGCAAGGGAGCACCATTGTGGTCTAATGGCTGCTGTTGCGAGGATGGTCTGCAGGGTGAGGCCTATGGTCTTAAGTTCTCGCTCCACGGTTCGGCGCCAGGTCTATTTGGGTCTGCCACGGTTCTTTTTCCCCTGTAGTGTCCATCTCAGTGCCACCCTTGTTAGTGAGTCAGGGGGCATTCTGCAGACGTGGCTGAGAAATCTCCATCGACGATTTGCAATAATCCCAGCGATGGTGATTGCGCCCTCTCTGTGCCGGTTTTCCACGTTCAAGATCATGTTAAGGCCAAAAGATCATCATGATCCGTCGCAGGCACATGGTTAGGAAGACTTCGAGCTTGCCTTCTATGCTAGCAGTGGACTTCCAACACTCTGACCCGTACAAAAGGACGCTCAACACGTTGCTCTTGAAGATACGGATCTTCGTGTAGACGCTGAGGTTTGTTGTCCTCTAGATGGGTTTCAGCATTGTAAAGGCCTGATTGGCCTTGTTGATTCTTGTGGTGACTTCCATTGTGCAATTTCCATTCGTGGCGACCTTAATGCCCAGGTACGTGAAATCGTCTACTTCCTGCAGAGGCTGGTCGTTGATGGTGATTGGGTTGCCCACTCTAGTGTTTTCCTCAATACTTTTTCTTCTCTATGTTGACTCGAAGACCTATGGTGCTTGCCGTCTTTACCAACTGTCGTGTCTTCTGTTGGATATCCTGGTATATGCTTGCCAGCAACCTGATGTCGTTGGCATAGTCCAGGTCATCCAGCATTGAGGTCAACGTCCACTGTATTCCTTATCTCTTGCCCTATGTGTTGCTGCGCATGATGCAGTCAATGGCCAGTGAGAAGAGGATTAGAGAGAGAATGCATCCTTGCTTCACTCCAGTTTCCACCTTGAGTGGTTCAGTGTGTAGGTTGTTGTGGATGACTCTGCACTCAAAGTTCTCGTACAGTGGCCTGATGACGTTGACATGTTTCTGGGGAATTCCATAGTGTCGTAGGATCTTCCACATAGGGGCTCGGTGCAGGCTCTCTGTGTCTTCTGCCTTCAGTATCTCGGGACATACTCCATCATCGCCAAGGGCCTTCCCATTTTTCAGCTTGTGGATGGCCTGCTTGACCTCCTCAATAGTGACATCGTCGCAATTGATTTCGAGGTCCTCCTCTGCTTTAGGAATTTCAGCGAGTACTGGTGGGTCTGGGCGATTCAGGATAGACTCAAAGCGTTGCTTCCATCTCTTCAGCTTCTCCTCCTCCACTGAGGCATGGAAGGTTGTGGTGCTGACTGTAGTCGCCCTTCAGCTTCTTTGTGTTCTGGTACACCGTCTTCAAGTCTTTTCTGCTCTGCAGCTGCATCCTCCTCCTTTGCCAGCCTCTCCATGCATTCTCTTCTTGCTGATTTCTTCACCTCCTTGTCTTTTCCTCTATACTCCTTCAAAATTCTCTTTTTTGTTTCTGTCTTGGTGATTTGGAATACAAACGTTTCTTCTTAATCTGTCTTCTCTCTTCTATGCAAATCCATGTCTCTTTTGATATCCACTCTGTCTTCTTACTATTCCTATAGCCTAAAACTTCTTCTCCTGCTTCCTTCATTACTTTATTTAACCTTACTTGTCTTATCTCAGTTTAGTAGTTTAGTAACCATTGCTTTACCATAGAAATAAAACACCATGAATCATACAAGGTAAATCTTGTTGAATAATAACAATATTATTTATCACATGTTCATATACTTCTAATTTAATTCACTCACGTGCTTATTATTCGTTATTGGTACATGCAATATGTTATGTTGGCTAGTGGGCAACACAACTTCCATAACACTTAACCAAGTCCATTCATCAGTCCCTATTTTAATTTGTGAAGAAATATTATAGTATTTTCAGTCATTTGTTGTCAGTTTAGGACGTTGCTGGAGAAAATTTCCATAGTATCTGTTTTATCGTACCGAAAGACGTTTAATTCCCGAGGACAACTCAGCATTCATATCATATCAATCATATCAAAACAGATTAGTAATTGCGGCGCTTGGACGACAACGATTGTCTGTCATCGAACGTACGAATTAAAGTGATAGTGTGATCATATGAAGGACAAACACTATTATAAGCTTGCTGTATGTACCCAATCAATCTAATGGAGAACGGCTTCATATCAATGCAACGTTATAGGAATGTCATTACACCATTGTTCGGGTGAAGGGGTACACTGCTATGCTGATTGAAAAAACAACATCAAGTCAGATAATGTTCAAGACCTTTCTATCAAAACAATTGAACCCCATAGCATTATTTTTGTGTCAGATCACCAAGTAAGCGAACGTGTTGTATCTGGCAGTCAGGGTAAATTATAAAAACACATAAATCTGGTTCGTGAACTGTGATTATATTAAATATATTAGTGTTTGCCGTCCTCGAGTGCTCTTAGAAAATGAAATCTGGCCTTTGGCCGAAAAATGTTGTGTACCCCTGCTCTTTTACAAGGATAGAGTTGACAGACACAAAGATCGTTATGGCGTGACATGTACGTTCTATGTCTGTATATGTATGCGTTCCATGGACTCGGAAATCAATCTGGATACCACATATTCATCAGGAAACATACCCCATGGAGATTGGATGTTTTTGTCTTGTCTTTCCTTGGCTATCATGGAGGTACCAGTCGGTTTCAATCATTCAAGAGGAAATACTCTTAATATCTGGAAGACCTACTGCCTAATATTTAGTGAGCGCAGAATGTGTCTACTTGGTATGATGAGACCACATAAAACGTGCCGGTTGTGGTGTGAAACTTCATGACTGTGAATTGATCGATACAGCTGATCTTGGACTTGCCAGATGGTATCCATGCTGTCAAGATCTTAATTGACGTGTTCCCATTATACGTTAGCAGAGACAAGTTTTAGATTTCTTTTGGAGCTGCTTGATTATATTCATATAAACCTTGGAGATATTCAAGTGAAACGGGAACAATGATTTCACGACTGAAGAAAGAATGAATGACAGACAGACAGTGAAAGGTCGAATCATGCTTCTACATAAAAAAT
Organism: Unio pictorum; assembly: GCA_030141615.1. Classification (NCBI taxonomy): domain Eukaryota; kingdom Metazoa; phylum Mollusca; class Bivalvia; order Unionida; family Unionidae; genus Unio; species Unio pictorum. Next base: position 9,171,522 of record JARLTB010000168.1, on the reverse strand, counting down.
ATAGCCAGAACAATAAAATGCATGATATGAGTTAACGTTGCAGTTGACAAACGTGGTGATTTTTTTCATTATTTTGTGGTGTATCTTTGCTAGCAAAATGTCGATAAATACCCACGAAACTATTAAATTCACTGGTGGAAAGCGAGAAACAAGCTATATTATATCAAATTACAGGTTTACTAAAGTTATTATCTTCCTTTAAATCCTATAAATAACTTAGATGAACTAAAAACAGAAACACTGTCTCATATAACAGTCTCTGGTAATTGTGTTCGTGTTTCATACATATGTGTCAATAGTGATACTAACTACAAGATAATAGAATGATACACGTGTCAAATAAAGCATATAATACACGTTACTTTTACAACTGTATCAACATCTGCAGAATTATTCAATCTGAAGGTTTTTTACATCATGCTCTGTTTGCAGAATAACAAATGTTTAAACGGAAAAATACGTAATGGATTTGATTGCCCAATAAATATTGATCGAAGGAGATACTTATGTGCTTTACTAATTGAATTATGTAAAAAGATTATACAACTAATTCGTGTCGAATTTGAGTGGGTTAACAAAGTGAGAAACACGATTTCAGTTTTATTTCAGAGCAATGTTAGAAATATTGTATCTTTTCTAAATGAACAATATTAGTACCGTTTTCTCAAGGTGCATGCTATGCAACAACTAAATCAGTGTTGTTTTATCGAATCGATTCAACATTTCTTTGGTCTGCATGATGAGTTCTTGTTGACAAATATTTGTGTGCAAGCGTTTGACTGATATATATATATATATATATATATATATATATATATATATATATATATATATATATATATATATATATACACATGTATATATATATCTTCTTTTCTGATCGCCGAGGAGGCCGAAATTTATTCAGAATTATATTTGCCTTTGCATGTAAAACTAGTTTAAACTTATGTGAGAACCCACAAAAAGGATCAATTACTGTAATTACAAACACCAATCAATGTTTACGTGGACATGTGTGTAAGAATGTACTTACCAAAGAATCCTAGATTTATTCAGAAATGTATTTACTTTTGCATGTGAAAACTACCTTACGAAACAAATCACAAAATAAGCTAAAATACAGTAATTATATAAGTATCCTTACAAAACTCATTTCATGCACCTAATTGGAATGTGTACTGCCAAAATGTGATTGCAATCAATCATCTTGGCGCGACTATTATCATTTTTCATTTTACCGTAACACTGACCTGATAGTAAGGCATTTATTGAATATAGCTGGCAATTTAGGCAATCCAGCTTTAGCATTGTTGCGATATTTACCTACTGAAACAAATATTTTTATAGAACGCTAAGCTGTTATATTTTAGTCCAGTCTTATAGCCTAGAAAGTACGATTTAAAAAATATTACATAATATAATGTAAATTATGCTGCTATAACCATGTACAATTTGTACTGATTTTCATTAATAAAACAAGATGCGACATCCTGATGTCAACATCAGTTGTTTAAAGCCAAAGCATGACGCGATGCACTCTTGAAGTTTAATTAATTACTAACCAGTTTGGTGCAAATAAAATTATACAGGACGAAAATATACTGTATCATTGAAAGGTCGCTAACGATCACGGTAGAATGCATAATGTTGACGATAACAATAGATAGCTTAATGCTGAGAATCACTTTAAATAGTTTAATTTTACCATCAAAATAGTTTAATGCTGACAATCACGGTAGATAGTCTAATGTTGACGATCATAGTAGATAGTCTAATATTGACGATCACGGTAGATAGTCTAATATTGACGATCACGGTAGATAGTCTAATATTGACGATCACGGTAGGTAGTCTAATGTTGACGATCACGGTAGATAGTCTAATATTGACGATCACGGTAGATAGTCTAATGTTGACGATCACGGTAGATAGTTTAATGTTGACTATCACGGTAGATAGTCTAATGTTGACAATTACAACAAATGTTTTGATGTTGACGATCACAGAAAATACTTTAATGTTTTAGATGACGGCTTATAGTTTAACGTTAAAGATGACGGTAGATAGTTTAACATTGAAGATGATGTTGTATAGTTTATTGTTGACTGTCACGGTAGTTAGTTTAATATTGACGATTACAACAGATAATTTGATGTTGACGATCACGGTAAATAGCAGCAGTGGGAGCGGGGGGTGCCCAGTTAATTTTCAGCCAAAAATAAGCCCTCCACAGATGTAATCTGCGATGAAATCTCCCGGGTTACGTTTCTCTGCCGCGATTAAATTCTGCGTTTTATGGCGGCGATTAATTAACCGTATAGTTTATATATAAATGGCAAATGTTGGAGAATCATATTATTCTAGATTATCCAGAGAGAGATTAGCCGCGATTAAAAAATATCTTCCACTACGGGATAGACTAAAAGAAAAACTTCAACGACGACAAGATTTTTATACAAATTTTGTAACCGGAACAGAACAGTTATTATAGCCGATAACTATGGCCACTGAAACGGCTACTGAAAAGGCTACTGCGGCCACTCAAAAGGAATAACTACAGCCGCTGAAAAGGCTACTGCGGCCACCGAGAGAATTATGTTAAGAGATATTCCTGAAGATCAACGAGGAAAAATTGCTCTTCTCCCGGCACTTGAAAAAAGATCTAACAAAAATAGAAGAATATCTTAAACCTGTTGCCGCACAACCTCAATCTGAACTAGAGGGAGCCGTTGCCGATATTCCGCCGGTAAAAACATTTGAAATATATCCACCGGAAAAAATATTTACAAAAGATGCAATTAATAAAATTATGGAAATTTCTACATTGGATGATTTAGCTGATTTTGCGTATAATACATTTTCAATGAGGTCGATGTTATTAAATCCTGGATATGAAAAACCTGTAAAAGATTCTGCGTCTTGGCGTAAAAAAGTATATTTGGTAAAATACGGTGGAAATAAACTTCAAAGGATGATCCTAATTTTATCGCGTATATGAAAAAAAGGATATAAAAGGGGTTTACCGTCGTATGAGACCTTTCAACTACCTGAGGAAAAAAACTTTTAGAATGGTTGCTCCTCCAACACAAGGTGCAACCGGTGTAACTAGATCATCATTTGGAAAAGGTTTTACAAGAAGTGGTTTAAATATCTGTCCGGATAATATTGTCAACGATGTCTCTCGACTAGAAGTTCTCATCGGAGGAAAACGAGCTGGAAATAATTCTCATGAAATTGTCAACAAGGCTACAAATATCTGCCAGCGAATATTTCAAGGTGGTGTAATAGATATCAGTTTATATTGAGGTCTAATCAATGAGGTCATAGACGATTATTACAGCGATTAGATAAAAGGTCATCATATAAGATGATCGTACACAACCAACGACGTCAGCAAGTCAGAGTCATAAACTAAAGACTACCCGTGTATAAAGTGTATTATGGAGATGGGTTTGGTAACGTTATCCATGGACTGTTCACTAGAATCGCGCCCAAGGTGATGCCACTCGCTAAACAACTTGGGATGAAGGCAGTTGGGTTTATTCGTGATAAAGGTATCGGTGCTGTCGGTGATCTCGCCGAAAGGGGTTTCACCGCGGTCAAAGATAGAATAATGAGACTAATCAGTAAACCTTAACCTGTTCATCCTGTAAAATTACCCGTTACAGAGATGATGCCCGCAAGTGTAAGTAAAGTGATTAACCAACTCGCGAATCAGAAATGATCAGAGTTAAGTGGGGTGCCAGACAAACAACAACAAAGAAATATTGCCGCGAGTATGATAACGGGTAGTGGTCTTCGTTTTAGAAGGTAATCAATTATATAAAAATGTTTGAAGAGATAGCTAACCCTGCGTTTAATATCGGTAAAAGTGTATTGAGAGATACATCTCTTCGTCATTATCAAATGTATTCGTACGATGCAAGAGTTCCAAACGAACGAGGTAAAATTGAACTTTAAGTTCAGGATACTAGTATATTTTTTCTTCCATCGGAGGGGTACATTGAGGTTGAAGGTCGACTTACACATAATGATAGTGTCAAAACTGCTTATTGGATAGGTGATCGAGGTGGGTTTGTCAATAACGGTATAATGGCGCTGTTTAGCAGTGCCAGATATATTATTGATGGAAGAGAAATTGAGACGACTCAAGAGAATGTCGATATTGCGACTACTATGCTAGGGTTTATGAGATATTCAGACGATTATGTGAGAACAATTGGACCATCTATAATGTTTGTCAAGGATGCAACTAATCAACCTGAAAATCGAAGTGTGACGATGAACGTTGCAGGCGACTCAATCGTGTCTATGAACGGGAATTATAATCTGGGATTTGCGGCCCGTAGACCTATGTTAAATGACGATGAGGAATACTCCTGTGTGATTCCTCTCTCTCATATATTTGGATTTTGCAGAGACGTTAAAATGGTTAAATTCGGTGAAAAACATACAATTGTACTTAATAGAAAAGGGGATGACAACGATGCAATATGGAGAGCTCTGAGAGTTGCCGATTGTAAGGTAACTTTGACAAAACTGTCGTTATGGATGCCAGCGATGTCTTTTATGGAAACAGGCGGTAAGTCACTATTGTCTTGGCAAACTACAACGACAAACAATACCACTGGTAACGCCGCTGCGGGTTTGTTTACGTGGCAATTATCTTCGCAACATGGAATAACTCCTCCGAAATATGTTTTTTTGTTGTACTTCAGCGAAATAACAGAGTAGGTAATCAAGAACAAAACCCGATGGTATTTGACCCACTCAACGTTTCACAGGTTTCATTGAGAGTAAACGGTCACCAAGAACCATCCGAAGATATAATTATGGATTTTTAACATAATCACGTTGCAAGGCCGTATCATAGTTTGACAACCTTCCTAGTGCGTGATCTAGATATTGACACGGGAATGCTAATATCTCAGCGAGAGTTTACAACATTGTATCCGATCTACTACTTCTCGTTGGAACATATGGATTTGTATAAGCAACCTGTCATCGATATAGTTTTTCGCACTAATGTAGGTACTTTTCCCGTTCGAGGATATAGAGCGGTAGCTGTTATTCTCAGTGATAAGTCAATGTTACTCGAGGGTGTTGGTGGACAAATGAAACTCGTTGACGCGTCAATAGAAAACATGTAACAATTAGATGATCTGTTATTTAAATAAAAATGTCGTGCAATCACGTTAATGTCACCTTGACCCCTGGTCAGGCAAAGAAACTCCAATCGAAAACGTCTACTACGTGTGGTGCAAAGATAACTTTGAAACATGGACAGATAGCTAACAGAGGACCAAATATACTATCGTTAACAAAAACTCAGCTTAAACATTTTAATAGCGCGTTAAGGGCAAATACAGGAGTACAGATGGAGTTTTTGCACTCCGCAATTTCTAATATGGTAAAATCCGGTGGGATATTTCCTTTTCTTGGCGCGATTCCAGCGTTACTCTCCGCCGCGGCCCCTGTACTCGCTAAAACAGCTGTGTTAGGTGCTGTTACTGGTGCCGCTAGCGGTGGTGGTGGAGAGGCTGTAAATAAAATTATCGGAAAGGGATATTAAATGGGAAGAGATCTAAGGCTTCCCGGAACATACCGCTGAAAAGTTCTGAGACTCCCGGGAACATACCGGAGCTATGTTTATCCCCAATGTCAAATTTTGATTTAATCGCCGCGGTAAAACAATCCCCGATAAAACATTTCAGAGGTGTTTTTATGAAAGATCAATTACCTAAACAACCGTCAATCCCAGAAACAGGTATAATTAATCTCGATGATAACACTGGACGTGGAACTCATTGGGTCGCGTTTGCGATACATCCTCGATTAATTATTTATTTCAACTCGTATGGGCTAGCGCCGCCAAAGGAATTTCTTAAATACGTCAACGGGTTAAAACCTCTTGTCTGGTATTCAACGCTTCCCACGCAGACATTAACCGATCCTCCAATATATGGCAGAGAAGTTCTTAATGTGTTAAAAACGATCTCAAAATCGACTACCCCACCCCATAAAACTGTACACGAACACACAAGTAATCGCTTTTTAAAGAGATCATAAACGTATAATGGTAGATATCTGGTGAAGATCACGCTCACGTAGAGGAAAAAAGGGAGTTTCCCTAGAAGAGGTAAAGAAGCTTATATCAAAGGCGCTATCAGATATATTAAATTTCGTAGACGTGGCACAAGATAAAATAGTTGTATTTCAAGATCGTCAGGGTAAATTAAAAACGAGTAATGTTTCGCTGTATGACATTTTAATTAGACAACGCGGGGTAGCCAAAAATGCTATCGCGGTGTTTAGCGACCAGGGTAAACTTAAATCGGGTGTCCTCATTTCAACTATCTCAGATAAACTAACATCACTCGACAACAATTATATATCATCGGTGAATTCACTTAAAACGTTGAGTGATAAATATGACTACCACGTAAACCAGTTTGCGGGGCTACAGAAAAGTGTTACCGATGTTCAACTTCCTATTTATAATTTCTTTGGAATTCCACCGGTGACTAAACCGCCGCTCAGAGATAGAAAAACCACAGTGGATGAGTTAGTAACCCTTCAATCCGCGAATGAAGATCACGTAAAACAATTTGGAAATGTTCGTAAAAATATTGTTAACAAATTGTTTGGGGGTCCAATCGATAACATCGATATAAAACTCCCAGATATTAAAAAATCCATAGATGATATCAAACAAACTCACGAGGCCATCAAGGATGATTTTCCAACGATGATTGGCACACTGGATAAAACAAAACTTCCTCATGAGAAAACTATCAACATGGTATACACGATCCAGCACGGATCTTTCGCCTGGACATCACAAACTAACATGTTAGATATCACCGGGACGGTTAAAGGAATTTATAGACTAACATTGGTATCACCGACCCAATTTAATATTTCATCGAGCTCGTCATACGGCGTCAACAATACGATATTGACGATCATAGACAAGGATTCAACCCACGATTCACGTTAACTACTACAGATAAAGATCAGGTTCGGGTATCTATAACATGGTACGTAGAATTTGTAGCCGATTTAAGTAAACAGCTTAATTGAAATATAATATTTTAAATAAACCAATGTCGCAGACAATGTCAAAATATTATCGATATGACCAAGTCATACAATTACAGGCTCAACTCAAATCTCTCACAGAAGAGTACCAAGTAAAAATAAAAAAAATATCGAAGAAGGATTACCGCCGATGACGTTATCGTGCACTCGATTTCATCATATCATCTTGTAGTCAGCTTAAACTGCAAGATGACCTTGTTAAATTCCATACGGTATCAACTGTGAATTCACAATTATCCGCGATGATATCGTCGTCACTGGATGACACAACAATATCCGATAGCGAGTTCTCCGCGATGGTACATATTTATGACTCCGCGATGTCAAAATTATAAAAACATATAGAGGATAATGGCATCAACACAGGAATTACTTCTGCGAATAGCAGAGAACACCGCTCCGGGGAAAGCAACGTTAATATCAACCACGTCAAAGAAACCAGAATTTAGTATTGTATTTCAAACTCCGATCTCGGTAAAAAAAAAATAGCGCTAACTCAACTAGTTGTTTATCACGATTGGCCCAATATAAGATTGGAGCCATTCGCGGGTAAATCACCTAATAACAGTTTGGTATTCGCGTATAAGAATAAAGAAGATGGCACTCCCGATTGCAGACAATATATATTCCAAAAGGTAATTACCAGATCGAAGATATTAACGGTGAAATTCAACGCAGAATAAAATATGTTACTAGAACAGAGTCTAAGATCGAATTAACTGTTCACACACCATCGTTGTCAACCACCATCGAGATAAACTCACCTGAATACGTCGTAGATATATATAACAGTTCGAAAAAAAACATATTAGGATGGTCTGAAAAATCACCATAGGAAAAAGAACTATCTGAAATACTCCCTACTACACGAGAAAAACAACCAAGGAAGACTCTCCCTCAAGAACCTGAAAAATCTGATTTTCTTTTCCCTGGTGGAGTAACATGGTATCCTGAATTTACCGATTATCCTGACACATTTACCGCACGTAGAATAATCACTTCAGTAAGTGCAGATTTTTGAGGGGAGTATGTGAAACCAACAGATCCCAAAGAAACGTTTATATTAACTTTTATTTTTTTGACAGACAAAACCATTCGTGTGATCCTACAACCAAGAAACCACCTAATTATGTCTGGGATATTGAAACTCTCCGTATTTATTTTGATAAAATTACAAGAGAATATAGAAAACAAATAGAACAATTACGGAAAATTTTTCAGAATTATCTTCTTGATATAACAGCCCCACGTGATAAAATCCTCAAGCAGACTGAGGTATTATATTCCTTTTTAGCCGATATGGAAATTCTCAGTGCGAAATTTGTTAGTATTGTAAAATATGAAACTAATGAGTTGAGTAATGATAAACAAAGATTTTTAACCGCATATTCGTTAACAGAGGCTACATTAACAGATTATAAATTTCCCGGATATAATTTACCCGAATTAAGACAATCACTCAATGATCTCATCGATGAGTATTTTACACAAATACATGTCGCGTGGACAAAACTATATGAAGACAATACTACAACCGTCGCTGAGTATATCAACAAAATAAATACAATGCGAAAAAAAAATCTGGTGATGTTCTCCGATACAACAACGCTCCCGACGGAACAGGCAGACATGTATCTTCACACAACGTCAATATAACATCAGTGATCGCGATAAATCTTATATGCGATATCGTCGATTGAAGTTATCACGTGAATACGACATTGTCAAATCGAGCATCGCAGGGGTATATCCTATATACACTTGCATCAGAGGTACCCCCTGGAAGTCTAATCGTACAAAACCCATTTAACTCAGTGTATTAAACGTGTAATAACACCTGGATATCGAGAATGAATTTCAAACTTTTTGATCAGGATATTAACTTGATCGATTTACAAGATGAGCAGCTACAGATTACCGTCGATGTGAAGTCATAAGTGAAATTACAACAATTAAAATCGTAGATTTTTAATAATGTATCAACACGCACGAGTATTCGTTTATGACAAGGATAAACTTGAAGACGCTTTAAGAAGATCATTCAAGGAAACAATTGTAGGCAACTTTGAACTTGTCGTAGATAAATTTGGCAATGAAAAATTTCTATTGACGGATCATCAAGTGAAACAACTTCAGCGCGATCCTATAACGTTGATTAGCTGTAATCGCGATCAGATAGTAAACTATGCTCACTCGTGTATGCTTTTGGAGCGTCTCTAGGAAATATTGAAGGAGTCGCAGGTAGACAACGTCTCAATATTAGGACACAAATAAATGAATGAAACTCACTTTGTTGTTTTTATTATTTGAGTAATAGTAGTAGTGTTCGTAGTAGAAGTTGCAATAGTGCCAATGATAATGATAGCCAGGATATCTATATATATATTTATATATATATATATATATATATATATATATATATATATATATATATATATATATATATATATATATATATATATATATATATATATATATATATATGCATTATCTGGTGTTTTGTTCGCATTTTACAGCTTAAGCTTTTCCCTGTACAGAAATGCTTTTGTGTTATCATAATGTATGTTTTAACGATAAAAGATTTTGGGGCTTGCAAGAAACGTTAAAATGGACCTGTAGACTGAAGAACACCAAGGCCGAACAAAAATATAGCGAAGAATTTCTGTACTCCCTGCCGAGTTATTTATTTGTTAGAAATAATTTGCTCCCTCTCATAGCATAGAAATGTCTTTACAGATTTTAAACAAAATTATTCATGCATATTGAGTGGCTTTTATTTTGTTAACATTGAACATGATTTCAACGTCGGAACAAAAGTCTACATAGAAAATAGAATGTTTTTGTTAGTGTAGACATTATTCTCACACATTCTTTTAACCATAAATAATTTTTGCGTTCTTAGTAGCTAATTCCAAAATTGAGACATCACTTGTTTGAAACACAATGTGATTCACCGAACGTTTGCACAGAGAAACGTAATCTTGTAAACCTAGGTATAGCTTATATAAACTGTTATTATAGTACGTGTTCTTGTACTAAAGATCGTCCTGGGCTTCGCCAGTGTCGCAAATTGCGATTTTTTTTCCTTACTGGCGACAAAAATGTCTCATCTGGCAATTTTTTTGGCGACAGACTTTTTGGTTATTTAATTTGTACAATCATGAATTTGGACTAGATAAATTGAAAGGGAGAATGAAAGGAAGCCACAAACTTGACTAAGCAATGCATTGGAATCAATCTGTACACAAATGATCCTTTGTTTGTATCGACAACCCCATCTTAGCAGTGCACTGTTACATCATAATCTGCTTATGTTGACATCTGGGCTGAGTACTGTATGCTGTGATACAGTCAATCACGCTACCAAATACCTACAACTGACCGATTTCTGAAGACGCGAATAGAACAGATACAATTAATTGAATGGCTAATCCTTCTGTTTATTTTTTTTTTGCATATACCAATACAATAGGTTTGCTGAACCTTCAACCTTTGAAGTACCGACTACTGAGTATACATACAAAGCAAATGGAAAAAATCTCAATCACAATTATATCTGTCGCCAGTGCAACATTATCATCAGCAACCGGAAGTTAGACGTTGCGTGTTCATCATCTCCTCCTAAGTTAACAAAATTAACGGCGTTTGGATTTAGTGCAAATTCATCAGACAATACAGTCACTGAATCCGATGATAAACCTTGCAGTCCAACTTCATCAACATCATAGTGCTTCAAGTGCAACACCACATTATGATGAACGGGGCAAAATTTCCCAAAAATTTCTTGACAGTTTGGAAACTTGGGCGTCCGTGGCTGAGATATGATAAAAAGTTAAAACAGATGTTCTGTGATGTATGTATCAAGGCAAAGTTCGTCAATTCATTTACAACTGGCTGTGATATTTGAAGAAAGAGTGTGTCACCAAACATGAATCCAGTCGGTGTAAATAATATTTGTGCATTTTACTAATTGATCTTTTCCTTTTGCCATCAATCCTGTGTTACGGCTACAGAGACTTAAACTCCACAAGAAGAAATAACAAACAAACAAGTTTTGCATAATTAAAAATAATTATTTATTTCTCAAAATACAGGAGTGAAAGAATCCTTAAATTGGGCGTGCATTTATGCTTATATATATACGGTCCAATATTGCCAGGTGTTGACTCATGTAAGTTTCATTCGTGGAAATGGAGATCCTATTTTGCTTGTTGAGAAAATTTATACAGTATTCAGTGATAATTATTTTGGGATTTAGGAAGCAATAGACCATTTCATGTAGACTTCGGCGAACTTCGTAATTTGCTCGGAATTTTTATCACGAGCAAATTACGAAGTTCGCCGAAGTCTACATGAAATGGTCTATTTCTTCCTAAATCCCAAAATAATGAGGTTGGCGATTTTTTTGGCGACAGCTTTTTAAAAGCCAGGACCATCCCTACCATGGGAAAACACCAATAGAACAAAATAAAATCTCATCTTAGGTTGGTTTAGACCCGTCAATCTTCTTTTCTTGCCAATCACCTACTGTTTTTTTTTTGTCGAATTGATAGTTTTCCACTCATAGCTTCTTAACATATATGTTTCAGTGATAGAGTAGTAACGTCAGGTTCCTACTGTTCTTCACTCTGATCGTAAAGGCTTACAAGAAGAGAAGTATTTTTACAAAATTGCTTCAAGAGAGAGAAGATGAGTTGGAAAAAGAAATTTACGAAGGCTAACTACTTCAACTATGGAAGGAAATTAGCAATGGCATCCAACGCTTTCTTCATGGTAGGAGACGTTTCGTAAAACTTTGAAAACAGCTTTAAAAGTATATGCAAAAAATAGTATTGTCTTTTGTTTTCAGATTTTTATCGACAAAATTGAATATTCTTGAAATGGTAGCAAACATTTAACGATACTTATTGTGCTCATTTCATTTTCTATCTAACTAACGTTCTAAATGTGTTCCGGGTCAGATTGATCAGTCATACGTTTTAATCGACTTGTTCCCGAAGACGGAAGGAAAATTCGTGTATTTATTGGTACACTCCTGTTGAAGTACTGTTGAAAATGTTTGATGTCTACGTGGTTTGACGATCTGATCATCTGGTTTAAAGTAAAATAATTGCTTTTATACATACATCGGATTTTTAAAAAAATTACGCCCGACATTGAACATTCTCAAGTGTTACTTTAGATGGATATTTTCAACACAGTGTTAATTTCAGCGTTTACTGTTAGGCTTATTTTCCCCATCGCCTCTGTTTCGTAAATGTCTTAACAAGAACAAAACAAACCCCAAACTTAACAAACTAGATTTGCACTATTCAATGTCAGTTTGTCGCATTGATGTAAATCAATTCCTGACACACAATACATCCGCTGCTGTACACAAAGCAACTGCTATGATTTTATAGTCCATATCACACACACACACACACACACACACACACACACACACACGAGTACGTAACCAGCATTAGGGTGACACATGTCACAGAGCAGAATTAGGGTGACAGAATTACATCATGTTGTGTTATTAAACTGCAGCACGTATTTGTATATGAATTCATCAAAATAATTTATAATTCCGATTATCAAGCTTAAAGATTCATGTTTAAAAATAAAATAATATTTACGAATGAAAACACACATGTGTCGCCTTAATACCGTGTCGCCTTAATGTCAACACGCAACTGTGATGGTCACAACAACCTTATGGCGACAGACTCTTCACACACATATTCTGTCTAGTTCAGCATTAAGGCGACAGTTTTCTAAATGCAATATTGTTATCCCAAGCAAAATATTAAACTAAAATTATATATTAAGATGATCAGATTAATAAACATATGCCTTTTACAACTGTAATACGTATGTTTATCCGCATCGCTGTGGCGTTATAATCTTCACACACATATTCTGTCTAATCCAGTATTAAGGCGACATTATTTGTAATTGTCCTATTGTTATACCAAACAAAACAAAGGAATACAATTACAGTATATTTTCAGATTATCAAGATCATAAATATATTCCTTTAAAACTCAACGTCTGCTCATCCATTTCCAAACATGTTTATTTTTATATTTTTTTTAAAATGTCATAGGCAGTTAATACACTATAAGAACGAAGCTGCACTATTGTTTTCAAGCCATACTATTTTTTTAATTCCTTCTAAAAGTGTGTGTTCATAAAAGTTTTTGTACCAATGAGTAGATGAAAACAATCCCCCTCCCATCCCATATATTGAAGTGTCCTCAATTAGAAATATGCTTCAAATGAGCTAATAACCGGCATGTTTAATCGGGTTGATACAAATATATTTTAGTGCAATATGTCCATTAATCACTAAAAGCAATCAATGTACTTATTTCATGTTATAAAAGTTTGCTCCAATATTTATCACAGGCTGAATTAGCACATTTCTTGCAGCATCCCGCGTGATAATGAAAAGTGTCTACCGTTTATGACCTGTATGTGTTTGTGTACATTCACATAGAAAATATAGCCAGAAATCACACTTCTCCATCTCATTGCAAGTTACAACAGCACTTAAAAAGGTGAACAAAACAAGATTTAAAAAAATAGCATGCATATTGTTGGATTTTACCTCAATTCGATAGTATGAGTAATGCCATATATACGTATAGACCACTAACGTGCTTTTAAGTGGTGGTCTATTGCGCTTTCTATTACGGATTACTGCCGTCGCACCTCTGTCTGCGTGGGTTCGAGTCTAAGATTCGGCTAATGTAGTTATGTGAGAAGGCTTGCCAGTAGCTTCTCGTGGGTCGGTGGTTCTTTCCGGGGTTTTTCCCCATGTTCTTCTTCCAATAATACTGGCCACCATGTATAGCCTATTGTGAGCTGAAAGATGGCGTTAAACCCTAAAAAAAAACCACACAAACTTGCTTACATTTAGAATATGTAAATTTCTTTGTCAAAATATTCTCAATATATATATATATATATATATATATATATATATATATATATATATATATATATATATATATATATATATATATATATATATATATTAGTAAAATAAAGATATGATATTTTCTTGGTACAAGTGAATACAATATATATTTCATTCAGTGTATTTTAACAATTGACGAAGTAAAAAGTTCATTTCATATTGAATATCGATTGTTTAAAACTCTTTTAATTTTCAGGTCAGTATTATTAAATGCATCTAAAAGTTACAAATTCGTGTCACACAAAGTGCTTAAAACAAATTAGGTACTTTTAGTTACATTTAAATTTGAAATTTGCCGAGTTACAGATACGAAAAATTCGCTATGAGGAACGAACTATGAGGATTTCACCGGCGAGATTAAATATATCGTTTATTTACTTATTCATTCAGACCAAGCAAATTTTATTTTAATTTTATGCTCAGATGTATTGACTAGAAATCTTATAAGATTGATAGCAGATTTCTTACTGTATCCCATGAGCAGCACAGTTGGAGGGGCTTGGGGGTTAGGTTGGCCGAACTTTGGGAGAGGGTGCAAAGATTCACTCCCATTAGACCCTAATTATATATCTGGGCCCTGGTTGATTTATTATTTACCCAAATCCTCGTTTGCAAGATCTAGCTGGTGCTTTGAACTCCATATGGGCTAGACCCATAAGTGGATTGGCGGAAGAGTTAAGACTAGAACTGGTGGGTCAGCTGACCTTTGTTAAGCGTCCTCCCACACTTCTGCCAAAGCCCCGATTCTACAATCGGGTCATGTGAAAAAAAAATAGATTTATTTGTTGCCAAAAGCCAACCCGAACCTTATATATCAGCCTGGTTGGCAAAACTCCAGTGTATTTTTTTTGTTTTGTTTTTGAGAGCCACCAGATAGATGTTCCCCCTCAACTCATTTAATACATTTACTTTTTATTTTGAATTTTGAATTTCCGGAAAAGTCCGGTGTACTAAGTCTTAATTTTTTTGGAAACAAATTACCAAAAAATTAAAAAAACCTATTGCTTTTAATGACTGTTATATTGTGTCGATCTTTGTCCTTTTTATTTTTATTTCTTTTGAGAACGACTGTGTTCGAGACGGGTCCGTACAGTTATTAAATTTAAATTGTACATTAACCGCCTCGAGTTTGGTCGTCTCTATTTATTTATATTTAGGCTCCTAATTTTTTTCTAATCGTTTTTTTGTCCCTTTAAACAGGGCTCTCTGTGTAGTTCGGGAGCTACACAGAGAAAGAGAAAATGCAAGATTGCCTGGTTTTGAATAGTATTCACCAGCGACTTTTACCTTGTTTTCTTTCAGGGCATGCGTAGTGGGAAAACACTTCAAAACTCCTATGCTACTCTATACTTATCGTATTAGTGTGTTGTCTGCATCATGTTTCTCTGAGTGGATTTTTTCCCCCGACTCTTTCACGGGCCAGTCCACTTCGCGTAGCGCCATGTGATTTACCCTTTCACTTCTTCATCTCGTACTTTCCACTTAAGGTTCCCTGTCCACCCCACCCCCCTCGTGCTCCTACCCTAGTTATGTGTTCCAATAATTATGATTTGCTCTCATAGTTTCCAATATAAAATATGTGATGTTATATACTAATTTCTTGCTAAAGTTTCCGTCTAAATATAGTATGTTTTTGTTTATATAATTGAGTTGTTCTTATTTTTAGTGTTATGTCAACTATTTTCTTTCTGTTCTTATCACATTCAACCATGACACTTTTTGGGGGGAATGTGTGAATTTTTACACAGTGGACATTTGGGCGTTACTCAGATCACATGCCGTCTCACTGCAACCTCTCCCGTCAACCATGCGTCATGCATTTATTTGAAGTAGAGGCTTTGTATTTTTAATGACCCTAACTTGACCCAGTTTCCCCAGGCACTAATTGATGTTTATGTGTTCATGTTCAACTTTGTTTTTTAATCGTATTTACTGTGCTATCTGTAAGCCAGTTGTGTGCTGTTTTTGTATCCATTTCCCATAGTTCTCTATTGTCCCTATATTTATTTAGTAATTCTTTTATTGATCTCAATTTTCGTGGGTCTTCTAGTAGTTTCGATAACCTATTGTTTTTATGTCATTTCTCTGCTTCACAGAGAATCTGAAATAATATATATACAGAACATGATAAGGTATTTTTGGCTCTGCTTTCATTTCCTTAAATCTGTTTAGAATGTTGGTGTATTTTAGAAGGACGGGGTTTGGGAGGGCCAGGCCTCCATCCTCTTTCTGTCATTATATAATGTGTCCTTGTTTATGTAATGCGTTTTAAACCTAGATAAATATTTAATAATTTCATTATCTAAAATTTTTAGATCTTCGATTATGTCTATTGATTTCAAAATTTAGTTTAAATGCACATTCATATAATTTTTTTGTTACTTGGGCCCGTTCCATTAGGCACAATGGAGTAAGTGCCCAATTTTTTATATTTTCATTTATTTTTTCCCTGATTTTCTTGAGGTTTTGTTTTTCCACGTCCTTTGCAAAATAGATCCCTAGGGCCTTTACTTGGTCTTTAACTATTGGGATTGGTAATCCGTGTTGTTTACTTCTCCAGTTTCCTATTAGTAAGATTTCCGTTTTCTCA
The DNA here is from genome assembly GCA_030141615.1 of Unio pictorum. NCBI lineage: Eukaryota > Metazoa > Mollusca > Bivalvia > Unionida > Unionidae > Unio > Unio pictorum. Next base: position 9,154,861 of record JARLTB010000168.1, on the reverse strand, counting down.
GGATTTATTTTCGACAATGATACTTTTCCAAATAATTCAAATTCCCGTAATAGTTTTACATAGGAATTATGGTCTTGTACAAAGTTAGTGCAATCATCCGCATCTTGTAGCATTTTAACCTCTTCTCTGATATTTAGAACTTTGATCCCTTTTGTTTCTTTACTGAGTCTTTTTTTAATAATTAGAATTTATATCGCTATTATATATAATAGCATAGATAGTAGACACCCCTGTCTCACTGATCTCTTTATATAAATTTTTCATGTTCTAGCCCCATTTACCTGTGCATACGAGTTCATGGTTCTGTACAGAGTTTTATTCTACTTTCGGAAACTTTTTAGAGACTCGTCGAAGAGGGCTACAAAAACACGCGCAATTTTATAGTGAGTAAGCGTAAATTTTTTATAAATGGATAAAAATGTCTGGCACCGCGTTAACTTATGAGGGAATACGTAAGGAAATTTTGAAGGGGCTTGTCCTAAGTATTTACAGAAAAAAACTTAATTGTGTTTTTTGCGGAGCGTGAATTCTCAACCTTGGATGAAATAAGCGTGATGGCAGAGCGCTATGAGAGCGCCCACGTGCGTCTAGCCACTTGAAGTGGTAACGGCTGACCTGGAAACGGTGAGCATAGAAAGACCACTGAGGTGGCGCCCCAGAAACGAAGTGGTCAGAATGGTGGGAGGCCAGGGCCGGAAATCCCAGCCAAGGACATTTCCGTGGGTCGGGAAAGACTCAGGCTCTAGAGAAGGATACCTCGGGGAGGAAAAGTGAGCCAGTGTATTACGGCTGCAACAGACCAGGCCATGTCGTTAAGGACTGTAGAAAGTATCGTCCGACCACGATAAATTTGGTAACTCCGAATACTGTTAAGAATCGAGAAACAGTGCAGTTTACTACTACAGCGACAGCTACGGTTAACGGTGAGAAGGCGACAGTACTGTATGAGACCGGCTGTATTTCTCCGGCCTTGGTAGATAGTAGGTATGTCAAGCCTTGAGATTACACAGGTGAGGCGGTTGAAGTCCAGTTGCTAAACGGACGAAGGATTCGCTTCCGGTCGTTAGCATTGACCTTGGTTCGCCGTAGGTAAAGGGACGAATTCAAGCAGCGTATATGTCGGGACTGTCTCATGACGTAATATTAGGGTGTAGGTATGTATTGCCTCAACCCAGAGGCGTAGCTAAGGGGGGGGCAGGGGGGTACATATGTACCCGGGCGCCAAGGTACAGGGGCGCCAAAATGAGGCTTGCAACGTTACATTATAATAAGTAAACAAGGGTAATAAATCGGTCACAAGATCGCTGGGGCGCCAATTTTATAGTTCGTCCCCGGGCGCAAAATATCATTGCTACGCCTCTGCCTCAACCTAACCTTATGACATGTATCCCTGTACATGTCGGGTCAGTTTAGACGAAGGCTATGAAGCGAAAGTCAAGGTCAAAGGCGCTAAGACCCATGCCTTCGCCCATAGACAATTTGCTACCTGGTGAGTTGGAGAAACTTCGAAAAAAGATTTGTCTCTCACCAAGGTACGCAGGTACGACGGCTAGGTGAAGTTTGCGACGAAACGCGGTATTTTGTATCGGTACGCCAAGAAAGAGACCGATACGTTCAAGCAAGTTTTGGTGCCCGTAGCAAAGCAAATAGAGAAGTGCTTAGGCTGGCATATGAGGGTCTTCTTGGAAACCACATGGTCGTGGCGAAGACCAGAGATAAGTTGGTGAAGGAGTTCTACTGGCCAGGTGTGCTTGGGGATGTTCGGAGGTTGTTTTTGTTTTGTTGTCATGAGACAAGTGTTAGCGAGTGGCACTTAAGACTTAACAGGATCACGGAATTCCAGGTAGAGCGTTTACCTCACGCTGAGTCCATTTTTGCCGGAGTGACCAGTTCGAAATATTTTTCAAAAATCGATCGTCCAAGGGATACTGGCAAATTCTAGTTCGAAGTGAAGACAAAGCAAGACTTGCCTTCGCAACTCCATATGGGACCTACGAGTGGGTAGTCATGTCAGTCTGGGTCCAGAATGCGCCTAGCGTCTTATCCAGTATAATGCTCAATTTACTTGAACCATTAAGGGGGACTGGAGTTTCGAACTTCATGGACGATTTTCTCTTAGCGACAGCTTTATGGGACGAACATATCATTTTACTGAAAAACGTTTAAGAGCGACTTCGACAAACTGGACTGACAACACGACCATCTAAGTGCCATATATGGTTTAGGAAACTAACCTACTCATGTCATACCCTTAGCGAAGAAACGTTGGCCCCAGATAGTTCAAAGGTCGACAAACATATGGACGCAGTACGACCGACCACTAAGACGGAAGTTCGATCATTCTTGGGATTTGCAGGGTATTATCGACGATATGTTGCTAGCTTCAGCGCTATTGCAAGCCCATGGACTGACTTGGCTTGGAAAAAAGCTCCGATTAAATTAGTATGGACAGACGCATGTGAACGAGCATTTCAGACGTTAAAGGAGAGATTGACTTCAGACGCAATTAGTGAAATTGCCTGATGTGACACGAGATTTTGTCTTACGTACGGACGCTTGTGATAGAGGTTTAGGGGCAGTGTTATTGCAAGAACATGACGGATGCTTATTCCAAGTTGTATACAGTAGCAGGAAATTATCAACTGCAGAACGTAATTATTCGGTCTCTGATAATGAATGATTGGCTATTATCTTTGAGATATCTAAATTCCAACGCTACCTGTATGGCCGAAAAATTATTTTGGAAACAGACCACCAACCATTCGCCTATTTGGATCAAGCTAAGTTGACAAATGGACGATTAATGAGATGGTCACTATTTATGCAACAATACCAAATTCTTGTACGGTATATTAAAGGCAGCGAGAATGTAGGGATTGACTGTTTAAGTAGAATAGGGACGTCTGAGGTGAAGGGGGCACCTCAGGACGTGTAACTGAACCAGATTAGATCTCCACAAATTTGGAGAGTAAAATACCAATTTTATTCTTCAAGGAGGGGCCTATGTGAAGGGGCAAGTTCTGGCGATCTATTAAGAATACGTTAGTTGAGAGGAGAGAACCATTAATTAGATTTACGGAGACGCGCGTATCATATCGCTATACTGCCGCGTACGGTATTGTTCCTTTATAATGTGACTGTTTCTCTAATTAGAGTCGTTGTTTATCCAGCAGCCAGACTGACTGTTAGGGATATGGTAGACTTCATTTTCATGGGAAAGTTGTCAAAACTGAGAAACCGCAGAAATTCTGCTACTTAATACTGCCAGGTCAGGCTGACCAGACTTTAGCGGCTCTGAAAGAAAGGGCAGCAAAACTAGTTGATACTGATTGATCACGTTAAATAATGGATGTGTTTTCACACAAGATTAATGGGATTTAATATCGCCCTTATTGAAATTGAAGTTTTTACTGTGAGAGGACAAGAGATAAAATTCACTACAGGCTCCGAGCGGAATTTGAAAGAGGTTTATTTGTAAAAAGGTGTGGTCCAGGCAAGCCGCTACTACTGGCTGGGTGACGAAACCACAAAGGGAGAAAATAGCTTTTTAAACCTATTGATGTTACGTATATACCTGTGAGGAAATTTTGCCCAGTGCTAAAATTCTAACGTGTTCAGATTGTATTCCGAGACGGATGGTAGCAAGTATCATCTTTGAGGAAGCGGAAAGCTGAGGACTAGCAGGTTATGAAATCGTACATAGCGTTGACTTCGATTGTTTAACTCGATCCTATGATTAACTAAAGCTATCAGTAACAGATCGGCTAGTTCATTTGAATCTATTTGAGTTTTATTGTAATTCTGTGGAATTTGTATTTCTAAAAGCAGAGTATATTCTTAATGAAAGTATTTTTCACAATTGTTTATGTAATTGATTAAATTGTTTATCTCTACGGGGGCTCGTATTTGTCTGTTCATTATATCTGCTCAGATCACTATATATATATTTCCATCTATAAGTTTCACCACTTACCTTTACTCGAACCTTGGTAATTATATCGAGGGCGGTCATCTCTTAGATAACGAGTACCAAAAAGGGGTGGGTTATATTATTTCTTATTATATTTATGCAACCCCATGACAGTGGGCAACACAAATATATAAATCATCACCCCCGCGCCATGACAGCTCCCTATCTCATTTCCCTTACTTTGCTGAGAGCCCATCTCTATCTAGTGATTTTTTTTCCTTCTTAATTTCCTGTTGTTCTTATAATGTTTTCTTGCGTGACGAAATCATATCATATGGTGTTATTCCCATCGGTATACTGTTTGCTATTCAGATTAAGTGTGGTGTATGAATCGGTCTCGTGTTAACCTTTGGTCGTTACTATTATACAGCTCTTTGTTTGGATGCGGCCTAGTTAAAATAACCTACTTTGCCAAATTAGGCGACAGTGGTCAAACTTTCGAACTTCTTTGAACTGGGGAAGACGGAGTGTTTGAGTTTCATAACACTACAAATATATATGTTTGCTTTAACAGAACAAGTTTGAATAGAGATGTATACAATTAAAGGCATGGATGCAAGCATATGACATTTGTAAAAAAGATATTAAGGGACGAAATACTGCCCACGAACGGGCAAATACCGACATTTTAACAAGGTTGTATCCACAGTCAAGTTTGAGACGGGGGGATGGTGGATTATGTGCTCTACCATGGCAATATCCAGGCACCTATTAACGTATTCTCTGGTTTCCGAAATGAGAAAAAAAAAACGTCTTTCATATGTTTTAATTGTATGTATGCTAACACAAAAACATCAATTTTTATAACTCGAATTTAATTTTATTTGCACGCTTTTCCAGGAAGATCTTTGTCACATATTTCAAAACGACGAAAATTCCCCTAAAGAGGAAAGTGAGTCATGTACTCATATGAAATCTTGATAACTACTTTCATTTTCTAGGTGGACCAGTGAACATGCTTTATATATATATATATATATATATATATATATATATATATATATATATATATATATATATGTGTGTGTGTGTGTATGTGGGGGGTGTATGTATGTATGGGTGGGGTGTGTGTGTTCATCTTACCCTCCTTTTGTACGTTATATTGGTCTAACGCTTACTAACTCAATTTCAATTGACATTAATTTGAACACATTCATAGATAAATTTACTTTTACACAAGTTTGACAGTGTATACCATGTTTGACGCTTATCTTTGACAACGTAGACCATGTTTGGCAACTTTGACAGTGTGTACCATGTTTGACACTTATCTTTGACAGCGGAGACCATGTTTGGCAACTATGACAGTGTATTCCATGTTTGACACTTATCTTTGACAGCGTAGACCATGTGTGGCAACTATCTTTGACATATTTTCTAGTTAGATAAGCCAACATGTTCCGCATTTCCTTTTCGAGATTGATATGGTGATACGAAATCCTGTCGGGTCAGACATTTTATCTTCATCGAAAACAGGACGCATACTCGTTATACATTTTCTCTCAGTTTTCAATAAAGTAGTGTTCTTTGTACTGTTGCATCTTGCATTTTGTAACATACTTATACAATATATAAAAATAAAACTATCATCTCCATTTCAACCAATCACAGAAAACCGATTGTTATTCTCCGAGGTGTTATAATCCAGTCACCAAAAAATGGATTTTGCTTCCATCCCTCCCAATGTTGTCATAAGAATTTATAAACGTGTAGTAGTTTCGAGCTATTGAAAGGGGAGCCGGTTTTATTGTATTGAACTGAAGGATGGCTAATGTTTAACGACCACCTCTAGCAAGAACAATGCCTATTCGCACGAATTACTGAGTCAAAATTGAAATATACTTGTAAGGGACATATAACCTCGATAATGTCAAACTAGTGAAAGTCAAAATAGTTTACGATACTGACTTTTTTCCAGAGAATAGTAAAAGAACACAAATTCTAGATCAGGTCATTTACATATTCATATCAACGCAACCATGTTATCTAATCAAGTCAACGCAAACAATATATTTCGTCTAAGTCAAGCCCTTTTAGTACAATTGTGCTAACAATGTTTTCATAAAAGTTAAAGTCCAAAACATTCTCAAAACTTAAAAGCCGGTGGTGTGAAAATCTAATGTGGTCATTCACATTCATACAGAAATAAGCAAAGAAAACATCACTTGTCAGCATAAAACATTTTTGTATGACCAAACTTACGAAACTTTCACCAACATATGTCCGAAGAGTGCAACATGACGTAGAAATGTGCACAAGACTGTTTAAAAGGCGAGAAATCAAAGTTGGTCTTCTACATATGTCTCGAAACATGTCTTCCAGATTTATTTGGTAAGCAATAAATGTGTTCAACGTAATTGTGCTAACGAGCTACCTGGAGGTGTGAATATGAGCAAATAAAAATGCCTCATCATTTCTACCTCACCTACGAACAATACAACAATAATCGGAGACGTTGAATGACGCTCCAGCTATAACTTATGTCTAACTTGATTTTATTCAATAAAAGACAAAAAATCGATCAAGGATCAATTTGTACTGCTGATGTGTAACTTGATTGGGTTGAATACAAGACAAAAATCAAGGTTTACCTTGTCCCTGATATTTATCTTTGAATGATGAACTTGATACTGTGGATATTCACAAAAATATTTACACCAGCATAATGATTCAAAAAGGAGCAAATACTGATTATATTCATAGTAGAATCTGCAGAGTCACCTTTTTGGTATTGATAAAATGTTTCTAAAGATTCGCAAGATAACTAAAATACCGATTATATTGGCGTTATAGTTGAAAAGTGGAATAAATTATAGGTTTTGTAATTGAAAAACACTTTGGTATCATTTTATGCCTCTGGGTCACGGTTTTGGATAATTTAGTTTAACACAATTTATTGTTAAAAAAAATCAATTTCGGGGTGGACAAAAACATCTAAAACATGCGTACAAATGTTTCCCTGCAAATATATATGCGTGGATGTGTAATACCTTTGTACATAAGTTGGTGAAATTCCATGTCACCTGCTACACCAGTACAATACACGGAATCATGTGTACTCAATACAACCTTTGCAAACAAAGTTAAAACAATATAAAGGAATGGATTTTTATGACCACAAAAATAGAAGCAATTATATGAATCGTACTATCTTATGTTTTTTATTTTCTTCTTCAAAATTTGTATTAAATTATTCCTTCCTTTACGTCGATAGAACGATACTTAGACACATACCGTAGGAGTACAAGGACGGCATATCCCATTAATTAGTGCAGCATGAAATGACACGAGTAGACAAATACATTACATGTCTTTCATGTTTAATTTCTTGTTATTTCATTAAATTAATTGTGAGCCTGATTGAGTATATGTTTAATTGTATTTATGGATTCAATGCAACGTTTCACGCCGGCGGACCCAGACCTTATATATATATATATATATCTATATATATATATATATATATATATATATCTATATATATATATATATATATATATATATATATATATATATATATATATATATATATATATATATATATATATATATATATATATATATATATATATATATAAAGACACTCATGCATAATTTTGGGGTAAACATTTGTAACCATGCAGTACCAGAATGTCACATTATTTGAACATGTTTAATTATACAGTTTCTCAGCTGTTAGAAGAAAAGGGGAGAACTATATGCAAATATTGTACGGTTCTCTTCCAAGCACCCAAATACCAGCGGTTGATAGGGTTGCGGGATGGTTGTAGTTTGCAAATCAATCGGAACGTTCCTCAGAGTAAATTTCCTTCGCAGCTGGATGGTTAAAATTATGCCCCGGAAAACGCTTAAAATGTATTAGCTTCTGGGAGCTACGCCCCTCTGGGCTTCCACGAAGGTTTCTTTCCAACACACCATCGTTTACCTGTTTACGCTCCCCTTAAATAATATTTCTAAATCTGCCCTTACATACGATTGAGGCGCAAGATGAGTTGGGGGCTGTGATAGTGAAATTAGGAGGGAGAGAAGGAGGAAATTTGGCAACTGACTTAATGACTGTTCTATGGAGTACAAAATGGGGGCACAACAAAAGAATATTGTCCCTGGTTGCCTTGAACCCTCGCGTCGTCACTGGACACATACATTACCACATACCATAATTTGAAATATATCTGGCTTATAGGTAAATGTGATTTGTCCTGTGGGACTGATCCTATAACGGTTGAACGCACGTTGTTCTTACTGGAACAAATTTACCTTTATTTAGTTTCACCTCTTTTTTTTCTTCTTTTTTTTGTAGAACTTGAGTGAATCAGACCATTACACAATCTCTAATTAGATATATTTCTACATGACACACCTGAGACAACAAAATGAAACTGATCCATTCTCAGTGTTTCAATTTCACCGCGGAAACTATCTGTTTATCATGAAGGAATCCGTGTATTGTCCATGAAATATTTACTAGCTGGCAGGATTGTGGCAGATTTTAAAAAAATTGTGGGAGTGTCTGTTTCATGTAGTTAGTTTTTTTCGTGCTGTTTTCAAAAATGTTATGTACTAAGGGCTGTGTATATAAATATCTTTATAACCGAAGCAAAATAGTATATAAAACACCAGGAAGTGACACTACGGTGTCTTTCGTAATATCGTATTTTTCATTTCATTCATCTTCTTCATAAAAGGAGTTCACAGTATTTCCAACAAAACTATAATACCAAAGCTGTTCTTTTTTTTAATATCAATTTTATATAATGGCATTAGACAAGCAAAACAAACACAACTTGTAAAACAAATAATAAAATTAAATAAAAAGCAACAACTTTTCAAAATAAAAAACAACATATAAATGTAAACAACAAATCCTTTAAATGGTATCATTCAAAATCGTGGCGCCTATCAATTTAAAACTTTTTGATATGTTTTAGGCATGTGCAATGTATGATCCGGCCTGATCTTAACAGGCTATATTTTCGTCATACGGGTATATTTAAAAATCGTTATCCGGACCTCTTCCTAGAGGATATTGCACATGCCTGATACATCTGATGATGATGTGCCATTTTTTAAAGTTAAGCTTTAATCCATGCACATGCAATTTTGTTATACCTATATTCATTCAAAAGGTCAGTTCAGACCCGGACACGGAGACACAGCGCCCCAAGGCAGTTAACAGAATCGGGGCCCCTTTTTTGGTAATTTAGCACAAAAAAAAAACTTGTGTCCTCAATGTGTACCATTTCGGCCCCTGGTCGGGGCCCCCTCCGAGGTTATGGCCCTAGGCAAAAGTTCGCGTCTGGGTCAGTTTAAGAAGTATGGTCTTGCAATCATGTTAGGACTTGAAGTGAACATCAAGCCAATTTAAGTTCCTCACATTTTGGGCTGGTGGTGATATCAAAATCTGCCATTTTGCGAACAAGGTTTTAATTTACAGGAAGTACGTTTACCTGGCAACGCATCTACTATGAAAAACTATTGGGAAAATTAGTAGGATTTTTATGATTCTCTACTTTTTTACTGAGAACTTTTATGAAACATTTTATGAGAAGTTTTCTTGGAAGGATTATGGTTCGTTCTCAAAAACACATGCTGGGAACTCGGGAAGGTAGGAAGAAGATAGGAATGAGTTCCCAGATAAAGGATGTCACCAGATGATGGAAATGTCTTGGGGAAAATTCAGGTACGGAATCGTAGCTGGAATAAGAAGACAGACATCTATTTTCTTGCTGGTACGGAAAACTTTATTTATGATGTTAGTCCACTAATGTCGTTTTTTTCAAGAATCTTCTCCATAACTTTTATGAAATAACTCTCTCAAAAGAAAGAGTCACTCATAACGGTGTAGATACGGCTACATCTTGGGGACATTGGCTTTGCGAGAGGTCTAGAGATCTGTAATATTATCCATCCTCTTGTTATGAATATGTTGTTATAACAAGAGAGAGAGAGAGAGAGAGAGAGAGAGAGAGAGAGAGAGAGAGAGAGAGAGAGAGAGAGAGAGAGAGAGAGAGAGAGACAGAGAGAGAGAGAGAAGAAAAAGTGTCGCCACGATGATAAGATACAGCTACATCTGTAATGAAAAAACGAACATCCCGCTAGCTTCTAAGTATAAGGGACTTTTTTTAAATAATCATCACACATATATATTACTACATTCTAGAAACACATCTAAAAACGTTATAATCAAAATTCATGAAATACATATTATATTTTCCTTATTAAGCTTTCCAACTTCATTCATTCGTATAACTTCTGCATTTTAGAATATTATACAAATAGTTAATTCTTGATCAATTTCAAGGTAGCCAAACGTATAAAATGTAATAACTGTAATTAATGCAACATTTAATTTAAGGAAATGCATTTTACTCATTTTAAAATAGAATATTGATTTAGAATATATTGCTAGATATTATTCTTTCTTGCTTAAAGAATACTTTTTTTCAACATTAAATCTAAACAAGAAGTTGGTAGCTAATTCAACTATTACCATAAAAATTACATAAATATAATTAAATATGAATTCTTTAAAACATAATATATTCTATTACAATATATTGTAAATAAAAGAATTCAGTAGCAATGTTGCAAACATATCAATTTTACCATTAAAATCTCAAACATTAAAAATACCTATTTCTAAAAGAAGTTACGACATATACAGTTCTTACCTGAAATGAAAAAAACGAACATCCCGCTAGCTTCTAAGTATAAAGAACTGACCTGAGCAATATACGCCTCTTACTTATACTCGTTTGGCGCAAGTCAGGACCAAATATGGTAATCCCTTAATATACTAAGCCAGCAGTGAAGTCTGTTCATCATTAGATAAGAACCATGTTGTTTTACATCACTTACAGAATTTCTTTAGAGAAAGGTTATTCCACTTTTATTAACCGAATTGATAATTCGCTAATGTCTGGGTCACAGAATATATGTCTTCACCGATAGAATCTATAGCTAAATCAGCGATATGGCATGTATTCGTCAATGTCTGGGTTACAGAATATATGTTTTTACTGATATAATCTAGGAGTTTCCAGCTAAGTCAGTGATATGGCATGTATAATGTTCCTCTGTAATACAGTTCCACACATATTGTACATTGGCAAAGCTTTAAATTATCTATACTGGTTTTATGTAGTGCGGCTATATACATTGCCTTTTTTCGCTTGCAAAGCAACTATTTTCATTCTATTAACATATATAGTTGTGCTTTAGAAATAAATGAAATTAATCTAAATATATTTTAGAACTTACTTTAATATAAATGAATAAAACATTACTTTAATACAATTTAAAGAAAATTGCAATCTTATTAATTTTACCAAAAAATATATCCTAACAGGATCACTAAATTTTGTGCATTATGTGGAAACACAAGCCTTCAAAATTATATCATAGTAAGAAAATGTCAGTAGGATCTGAGAAGGAAAACGTCATATAGACGCTTACACACACACACACCCACACACACACACACCCCCACACACACTGCAGTCAATGTTGGCATCTTAGTCTCTAGGTAGGCGTGGTTACGAGTAATATATAAATATTCGTACATTTTCTTTTCCATGCCATTCAAAATATTCTTACAAATCATGCCATTCCTAAAATAATGAATGCAAGTCTTCTGTCAGCAGTGGTAGCTCACCTGTATCGGACATTAGATCAAAAAGTAGCTCAGAAGAAATTGTGAATTAGGTATCAGAGAGAAAGAAAAGCTTGGAATATTATCAAAGTAAATTAGGCAGCTAATAAAAAGGCCGTGGTCAAATACTGTCTACCTACGGAAAAATGGAACGCACTTGAAAATAGGGACAACAGTGGTGTACTTGTAACTTTAAGTATTATGGATTTGTCATCAAATGTTTACACCAATTATCCTGAAAATACGTCCTTATTCGGGGCTAGATGTGGGGTTGAAAAACATTCTACCTATTAATATTTTATTTAAATAAAAACCAGAACGTGTCATAAAATGTTCATAATTAATTGAACTCAAATGAAGAAAACGTATGGAAGTAGCGACTGAAGTTGTCCAATAAACATCCAGCTTTATAAACAATACCAATTGAAAAATGGCATTGTAAAGGAATTTTTACATAAAAAAACTAGGCCTCCTTTATTAAAAAGAAAAACGTATTATTATCTTTGAAACTTGTATCGCTGAGTAAACAGTTCCCTGACTACAAAGACAGTCTCATTCAATAGGCCAAAGAATTCTTAGGGACAAGGGACAAGAGCGTCTTCTTCATTAGTGGCGTCACAAATTTACACAGAAGAGCTTTTATCGATCCCAAGGCTAAGTTGCCACTAAACTCACCTCCAACAGAGAAGATTAGTGTCTCTTTGTAACGAAATACTTCAGGTTGAAAACTCAAAAAATCAAGACCAATGAACGAAGTTCAGAGACCCGGTTAACACCAGTTTGTAAATAGGTAAATAGATTTATCGATAAAGCATGTAACTAAACTCCATATGACTTTTTCTACATGCATTTCTTAAAAATTCCCGTTCAAATCAGTCATCACCAAAAATACCTGTATATCACCAAGAATGTCTGCTGTAATAAACATTAAATATGACTCCTTTGACCGATTTCATCGAGCAAGAGTCTAAATTAAGCAACTGGTCTTATATGTTTGTTGGGTGTTTTACAGCAAATCAACACAACAAGATCATGGTGTGATGAGCAATCGACACGAAGTATCTTACACAAGGACACAAAGTTTGACATTAGCTTATCATGGGTAGGTGGTGCTTCCTGGGGTATTTTCATGTTCTTCTTCCATCACATAGACTGCTGCCATATATAACCTGCTGGACGTAAACCCGTACAACTGCAAACAAAAACAAAAAAAGAAGAAAAATAAAGCCACCGACGAAAAGCACTGATTATATGTGCACTTCAAAGTTCTATCAATCCACATTCTTTCGTGTGTAATTTTAGATCTATTTGAAATAGCTTGTAACCTTTTACAGCCAAAAATGTAATTTCCAAAACAAGTCGTGTCATTATCCTACCAATGACATAGAAATACCCTGCCCTGGAGCCAAATAAACCGTTGTCCATACCGCATAAACGGATTACTTACCGATGAGACCAATGTAAATACATATATGATGCAAAAAAGATGCATTCACGACCGAATTTTGATGAGGCAAATCTTTTATCTACAGAAAAAGATATGAATATGTGAGGTCAAAAGAAGTATGCAAACATTCTACAACGTCTAAAAAAATCCGATTCGTATCAGACATAATAATATCCGAGATGATATGTAAATCATGTGATATGAGGACTCAAATGGTGAGAACTGTAAATCATGTGATATGAGGACTCAAATGGTGAGAACTGTAAATCATGTGATATGAGGACTCAAATGGTGAGAACTGTAAATCATGTGATATGAGGACTCAAATGGTGAGAACTGTAAATCATGTGATATGAGGACTCAAATGGTGAGAACTGTAAATCATGTGATATGAGGACTCAAATGGTGAGAACTGTAAATCATGTGATATGAGGACTCAAATGGTGAGAACTGTAAATCATGTGATATGAGGACTCAAATGGTGAGAACTGTAAATCATGTGATATGAGGACTCAAATGGTGAGAACTGTAAATCATGTGATATGAGGACTCAAATGGTGAGAACTGTAAATTATGTGATATGAGGACTCAAATGGTGAGAAAAATAAATTAACATTTAAATACATTATCTTTCAATCTAAGAAATAATACGTGTGTTTTGTATTTACGCAAGCTCACTTTATTATAATGATACAGTTTTCTTCGCGATTGTTATTCGACATAAACAATTCTATCAGAACATTGTAGGTGCGAATGATTTAAAAAAAAAACGCATGATTCACAGGTGAACAATATAAGACTATTAGAATTTTCAACAACCACAGCATTGACGTCAACAGCAAATGTTACCTTTTTATCCTCATTCATTGAGAAATATTATATAATACCCCGATTGTGCAGTCATCTTGATTACCTTTACCCCATGCAAAGGTAAACAAGTAGCTAATAGTGGTTGCCGCCCGTGTATCAAAGAAAATAAAATGTTTTTGTAAACAGGCTGTTTGCAAATTTAAATTCACCCAATGTGTGTAAACGATTAGTGGGTTAACAGACAATACCTTGATAATCGCGTTGAAATATAATTTCTTCGAATTGGCCTTTTTAGTTTTGCATTTACATTGGTGTTCTTTTCAATCTGATATTTTGCAGCATCTGCGGTCAGTTATTATATTCAGCTTATGGTTAATGTATGGACAAGGGTGACCCGTATTCTCCTTGATAAAACCCAGTGTTAACTCGATTGTCCCGACACCGAACGAGTAAGAGTGGACGTCTAAAAAGTACATTTTGTTCGTTACAGTACCAAGCACTCTAGGGTTCGCATATTCACTCCGTTTATTGAAAGCTGATTTTAATTTATTCTAGAACCGATCTCTTTAACGTAAGGTTTATTCAGAACATTAAAGTATGTGTACTTTCTCGTCTGATCTGGTTGACCTCATATGTAATACGGGTATTTGATGGCCGTTGAAAATCAATTATAATAAACAAATTATATCACTCCCCAACAAAGATGTGGACCTCAAGCAGAGGTTTGCGAACTTCTAAGTACACAAAGGTTTATTTCTATGACTTTAACAAAACCTTACTACATATGAATGCAATGAAATGCAGACACACAAACACACACATAAGTAGGTAACCAGCGTTAGGGCGACACATGTCACAGAGCAGCATTAGGGTGACAGAATTACATCATGTTGTGTTATTAAACTGCAGCACGTATTTGTATATGAATTCATCAAAATAATTTATAATTCCGATTATCAAGCTTAAATATTCATGTTTAACAATAAAAAAATATTTACGAATGAAAACACACATGTGTCGCCTTAATACCGTGTCGCCTTAATGTCAACACGCAACTGTCATAGTCACAACAACCTTATGGCGACAGACTCTTCACACACATATTCTGTCTAGTTCAGCATTAAGGCGACATTTTTTCTAAGTGCAATATTGTTATCCCAAACAAATTATTAAACTAAAATTATATATTAAAATGATCAGATTAATAAACATATGCATTTTACAACTGTAATACGTATGTTTATCCGCATCGCTATGGTGTTATAATCTTCACACACATATTCTGTCTAATCCAGTATTAAGGCGACAGTATTTGTAACTGTCCTGTTGTTATACCAAACAAAACAAAGGAATACAATTACAGTATATTTTCAGATTATCAAAATCATAAATATATGCCTTTAAAACTCAACGTCTGCTCATCCATTTCCAAACGTGATTATTTATATATTTTTAAAAAAAATGTCATAGGCAGCTAATACACTATAAGAACGAAGCTGCACTATTGTTTTCAAGCCATAATATTTTTTTAAATTCCTTCTAAAAGTGTGTGTTCATAAAAGTTTTTGTACCAATGAGAAGATGAAAACAATCCCCCTCCCATCCCATATATTGAAGTGTCCTCAATTAGAAATATGCTTCAAATGAGCTAATAACCGGCATGTTTAATCGGGTTGATACAAATATATTTTAGTGCAATATGTCCATTAATCACTAAAAGCCATCAAATGTACTTATTTCATGTTCTAAAAGTTTGCTCCAATATTTATCACAAACTGAAGTAGCACATTTCTTGCAGCATCCCGCGTGATAATGAAAAGCGTCTACCGTTTATGAGCTGTATGTGTTTGTGTACATTCACATAGAAAATATAGCCAGAAATCATACTTCACCATCTCATTGCAAGTTACAACATCACTTAAAAAGGTGAACAAAACAAGATTTAAAAAAATAACATGTCTATTGTTGGATTTTAACTCAATTCGATAGTGTGAGTAATGCCATTTATACGTATAGACCACTAACGTGCTTTTAAGGGGTGGTCTATTGCGCTTTCCGTTACGGATTACTGCCGTCTCACCTCTGTTTGCGTGGGTTCTAAGATTCGGCTAATGTAGTTATGTGAGAAGGCTTGCCAGTAGCTTCTCTTGCGTCGGTGGTTCTTTCCGGTGTTTTCCCCCATGTTCTTCCTCCAATAATACTGGCCGCCATGTATTGCCTATTGCGAGCTGAAAAATGGCGTTAAACCTAAAAAAAAAAAAAAACAACACACAAACTTGCTTACATATAGAATATGTAAATTTTTTGGTCAAAATATTCTCAATATATATATATATATATATATATATATATATATATATATATATATATATATATATATATATATTGACGAGCAGTGACAATTCGTATTCCAATAGAGTGAATTATCAAGATTATTACGGTCTGTAGCAAAATAAAGATATGATATTTTCTTGGTACATGTGAATACAATATATCTTTCATTCAGTGTATTTTAACAATTGACGAAGTAAAAAGTTCGTTTCATATTGAATATCGATTGTTTAAAACTCTTTTAATTTTCAGGTCAGTATTATTAAATGCATCTACAAATTACAAATTCGTGTCACACAAAGTGCTTAAAACGAATTAGGTACTTTTAGTTACATTTAAATTTGAAATTTGCCGAGTTACAGATACGAAAAATTCGCTATGAGGAACGAACTATGATGTTTTCACCGGCGAGATTAAATATATCGTTTATTTACTTATTCATTCAGACCAAGCAAATTTTATTATTGACTAAAAATCTTATAAGATTGATAGCATATTTCTTACTGCATCCCATGAGCAGCACAGTTGGAGGGGCTTGGGGGTTGGGTTGGCCGAACTTTGGGAGAGGGTGCAAAGATTCACTCCCATAAGACCACAATTATATATCTGGGCCCTGGTTGATTTATTATTTACCCAAATCCTCGTTTGCAAGATCTAGCTGGTGCTTTGAACTCCATATGGGCTAGACCCATAAATGGATTGGGGGAAGAGTTAAGAAATAGAACTGGTGGGTCAGCTGACCTTTGTTAAGCGTCCTCCCACACTTCTGCCAAAGCCCCAATTCTACAATCGGGCCATGTAGAAAAAAATAGATTTATTTGTTG
Source organism: Unio pictorum (assembly GCA_030141615.1). Classification (NCBI taxonomy): domain Eukaryota; kingdom Metazoa; phylum Mollusca; class Bivalvia; order Unionida; family Unionidae; genus Unio; species Unio pictorum. The sequence goes on along the minus strand of JARLTB010000168.1, from coordinate 9,137,828 downwards.
CCAAAAGCCAACCCGAACCTTGTATATAAGCCTGGTTGGCAAGACTCCTGTGGGTTTTTTAGTTTTGTTTTTGAGAGGCACCAGATAGATGTCCCCCCAAGTCATTTAATACATTTACTTTTTATTTTGAATTTTGAATTTCCGGCAAAGTCCGGTGCACTAAGTCTTATTTTTTGTGGAAAAAAATTACCAAAAAATTAAAAAACATTGTTTTTAATGGCTATTATATTGTGTCGATCTTTGTCCTTTTTATATTTATTTCTTGTGAGAACGACTGTGTTCGAGACGGGTCCGTACAGTTATTAAATTTAAATTGTACATTAACCGCCTCGAGTTTGGTCGTCTCTATTTATTTATATTTAGGCTCCTAATTTTTTTCTTATCGTTTATTTGGCCCTTTAAACAGGGCTCTCTGTGTAGCTCCCGAACTACACAGAGAAAGAGAAAATGCAAGATTGCCTGGTTTTGAATAGTATTCACCAGCGACTTTTACCTTGTTTTCTCTCAGTGCATGCGTAGTGGGAAAACACTTCAAAACTCCTATGCTACACTATACTTATCGTATTAGTGTGTTGCCTGCACCATGTTTCTCTGAGAGGATTTATTCCCCCGACTCTTTCACGGGCCAGTCCACTTCGCGTAGCGCCATGTGATTTAGCCCTTTGACATCCTCATCTCGTACTTTCCACTTAAGGTTCCCTGTCCACCCCCACCCCCCTTGTGCTCCTACCCTAGTTATGTGTTCCAAAAATTATGATTTGCCCTCATAGTTTCCAATATAAACTATGTGATGTTATATACTAATTTCTTGCTAAAGTTTCCGTCTAAATATAGTATGTTTTTGTTTGTATAATTGAGTTTTTCTTATTTTTAGTGTTATGTCAACTATTTTCTTTCTATTCTTTTCACATTCAACCATGGCATATTTTTTTTTTTTTTGGGGGGGGGGGAATGTGTGAATTTTTACACAGTGGACATTTGGGCGATACTCAGATCACATGCCGTCTCACTTCAACCTCTCCCGTCAACCACGCGTCATACATTTATTTGAAGTATAGGCTTTGTATATTTAGTGACCCTAACTTGACCCAGTTTCCCCAGGCACTAATTGATGTTTATGTGTTCATGTTCGACTTTTTTTTTATCCTATTTATTGTGCTATCTGTAAGCAGTTAGTGTGCTGTTTTGGATCTATTTCCCATAGTTCTCTATTGTCCCTATATTTATTTAGTAATTCTTTTATTGATCTTAATTTTCGTGGGTCTTCTAGTAGTTTCGATAACCTATTGTTTTCATATGTCATTTCTCTGCTTCACAGAGAATCCGAAATAATATATGTACAGAACATGATTAGGTATTTTTGGCTCTGCTTTCATTTCCTTAAATCTGTTTAGAATGTTGGTGTATTTTATAAGGACGGGGTTTGGGAGTGCCAGGCCTCCACCCTCTTTCTGTCATTAAATAATGTGTCCTTGTTTATGTAGTGCGTTTTAAACCCCGATAAATATTTAATTATTTCATTATCTAAATTTTTTAGATCTTCGATTGTTATGTCTATTGATTTAAAAATTTAGTTTAAGTGCACATTCATATAATCATTTTGTTACTTGGGCCCGTTCCATTATTTTCATTGGGCCCAGGTTTTGATATTTTCATTTTTTTTCCCCCTGATTTTCTCGAGGTTTTGTTTTTCCACGCCCTTTGCAAAATAGATCCCTAGGGCCTTTACTTGGTCTTTAACTATTGGGATTGGTAATCTCCAGTTTCCTATTAGTAAGATTTCCGTTTTCTCAGGATTTATTTTCGACAATGATACTTTCCAAATAATTCAAATTCCCGTAATAGTTTTACATAGGAATGATGGTCTTGTACAAAGTTATTGCAATCATCTGCATCTTGTAGCATTTTAACCTCTTCTCTGATTTTTGGAACTTTGATTCCTTTTATTTCTTTATTGAGTCTTTTTTTAATAATTAGAATTTATATCGCTATTATATATAATAGCATAGATAGTAGACACCCCAGTCTAACTGATCTCTTTATGCAAATTTTTCATGTTCTCGCACAATTTACCTGTACATATGAGTTCATGTCACTGTACAGGATTTTAGTCCACTTTCGGAAACGTTTTAGAGACTCGTCGAAGAGAGCTACAAAAACACGCACAGTTTCATAGTCGAGTACGCGTAATTTTTTATAAATGGATAAAAATGTCTGGCACCGCGTTAACTTATGAGGGAATACGTAAGGAAATTGTGAAGGGGCACGTCCTATGTATTTACAGAAAAGACTTAATTGTGCTTTTTGCGGAGCGTGAATTCTCAACCTTGGATGAAATAAGCGTGATGGCGGACCGCTATGATAGCGTGCAAGTGCGTCCAGCCACTTGGAGTGGTAACGACTGACCTGGAAACGGTGAGCATAGAAGGACCACTGAGGTGGCACCCCAGAGACGAAGTGGCCAGGATGGTGGGAGGCCAGGGCAAGAAATCCCGCCAAGGACATTTCCGTGGGTCGGGAAAGACTCAGTCTCTAGAGAGGATACCTCGGGGAGGAAAAGTGAGCCAGTGTGTTACGGCTGCAACAGACCAGGCCATGTCGTTAAGGACTGTAGAAAGTATCGTCCGACCACGATAAATTTGGTAACTCCGAATACTGTTAAGAATCGAGAAACAGTGCAGTTACTACAGCGATAATTACGGTTAACGGTGAGAAGGCGACAGTACTTTATGATACCGGCTGCAGTTATCCGGCTTTGATAGATAGTAGGTATGTCAAGCCTTGAGATTACACAGGTGAGGCGGTTGAAGTCCAGTTGCTAAACGGACGAAGGATTCGCTTCCGGTCGTTAGAATTGACCTTGATTCGCCGTAGGTAAAGGGACGAATTCAAGCAGCGTGTATGCCGGGACTGTCTCATGACGTAATATTAGGGTGTAGGTATATATTGCCTCAGCGTAACCTTATTACGTGTATGTCTGGTCAGTTTAGACGAGGGCTATGAAGCGAAGGTCAGGGTCAAAGGCGCTAAGACCCATGCCTTCGCCCATAGACAATTTGCTACCTGGTGAGTTGGGGAAACTTCAAAAGGAAGATTTGTCTCTCAACAAGGTACGCAGGTACGCAAAAGATGGGTCCATATGGAAATTGCCAGACGGCTAGGTGAAGGTTGCGACGAAATGCGGTATTTTGTATCGGTACGCCAAGAATGGGACCGATACGTTCAAGCAAGTTTTGGTGCCCGTAGCAAAGCAAATAGAGAAGTGCTTAGGCTGGCATATGAGGGTCTTCTTGGAAACCACATGGTCGTGGCGAAGACCAGAGACAAGTTGGTGAAGGAGCTCTACTGACCAGGTGTGCATGTGGATGTTAGGAGGTTGTTTTTTGTTTTATTGTCATGCGACAAGTGTTAGCGAGTGGCACTTAAGACTTAACAGGATCACGGAATTCCAGGTAGAGCGTTTACCACACGCTGAGTCCATTTTTGCCGGAGTGACCAGTGCGAAATATTTTTCAAAAATCGATCATCTAAGGGATACTGGCAAATTCTAGTTCGAAGTGAAGACAGAGCAAGACTTGCCTTCGCAACTCCATATGGGACCTACGAGTGGGTAGTCATGTCAGTCGGGGTCCAGAATGCGCCTAGCGTCTTCACCAGTATGATACGTACTTTACTTGAACCATTAAGGGGGTCTGGAGTTTCGAACTTCATGGACGATTTACTCTTAGCGACAGCTTTATGGGACGAACATATCATTTTACTGAAAAACGTTTAAGAGCGACTTCGACAAACTGGACTGACAACACGACCATCTAAGTGCCATATATGGTTTAGGAAACTAACCTACTCAGGTCATACGCTTAGCGAAGATACGTTGGCCCCAGATAGTTCAAAGGTCGACAAACATATGGACGCAGTACGACCGACCACTAAGACGGAAGTTCGATCATTTTTGGGATTTGCAGGGTATTATCGACGATATGTTGCTAACTTCAGCGCTATTGCAAGCCCATGGACTGACTTGACTTGGAAAAAAGCTCCGACGAAATTAATATGGACAGACGCATGTGAACGAGCATTTCAGACGTTAAAGGACAGACTGACGTCAGACGCAATTAGTGAAATTGCCTGATGTGACACGATATTTTGTCTTACGTACGGACGCTTGTGATAGAGGTTTAGGGGCAGTGTTATTGCAAGAGCATGACGGATGCTTATTCCAAGTTGTATACAGTAGCAGGAAATTATCAACTGCAGAACGTAATTATTCGGTCTCTGAGATTGAATGATTGGCTATTATCTTTGAGATATCTAAATTCCAACGCTACCTGTATGGCCGAAAAATTATATTTGGAAACAGACCACCAACCACTCGCCTATTTGGCTCAAGCTAAGTTGACAAATGGACGATTAATGAGAAGGTCACTATTTCTGCAACAATACCAAATTCATGTACGGTATATTAAAGGCAGCGAGAATGTAGGGGTTGACTGCTTAAGTAGAATAGGGACGTCTGAATTGAAGGGGTCACCTGAGGACGTGTAACTGAACCAGACTAGATCTCCACAAATTTGGAGAGTAAAGTACCGATTTCATTCTTCAAGGAGGGGCCTATGTGAAGGGGCAAGTTTCTGGCGATCTATCGAGAATACGTTAGTTGAGACGAGAGAACCATTAATTAGATTTATGGAGACACGCGCGTATCATATCGCTATACTGCCGCATACGGTATTGTTCCTTTATAGTGTGACTGTTTGTCTAATTAGAGTCGTTGTTTATCTAGCAGCCAGACTGATTGTTAGGGACATGGTAGACTTAATTTTCATGGGAAAGTCGTCAAAACTGAGAAACCGCAGAAATTCTGCTACTTAATACTGCCAGGTCAGGCTGACCCGACTTTAGCGACTCTGAAAGAAAGGGCAGCAAAACTATTTGATACTGATTGGCCACGTTAAATAAGGGATGTGTTTTCGCACAAGATTAATGGGCTTTAATATCGCTCTTATTGAAATTGAAGTTTTTACTGTGAGAGGACAAGACATAAAATTCACTACAGGCTCCGAGCTGAATTTGAAAGAGATTTATTCGTAAAAAGGTGTGGTCCAGCAAGCCGCTACTAGTGGCTGGATGACGAAACCACAAAGGGAGAAAATAGCTTTTTAGACGTATTGATATTACGTAACCTGAGACGTATGCTGAGAAAAAGAAAGAGAGGGAAGTGCAGTGAGACGTATATACCTGTGAGGAAATTTAGCCCAGTGCTAAAATTCTAACGTGTTTAGATTGTATCCCGAGACGGATGGTAGCAAGTATCATCTTTGAGATCTAAACTTCTGAACAGCAACAGAGGAAGCGGAAAGCTGAGGACCAGCAGGTCATGAGATCGTACATTGCGTTGACTTCGATTGTTTAACTCCACCCTATGATGAACTAAAGCTATCAGTAACAAATCGGCTAGTTCGTTTAAATCTATTTGAGTTTTATTGTAATTCGGTGGAAGTTGTATTTCTAAAAGCAGAGCATATTCTTAATGAAAGGAATTTTCACAATTGTTTATGTAATTGATTAAATTGTTTATCTCTACGGGGGCTCGTATTTGTTTGTTCATTATATCTGCTCAGATCGCTATATCTATTTCCATCTATAAGTTTCACCACTTATCTTTACTCGAACCTTGGTAATTATATCGAGGGCGGTCATCTCTTAGATAACGAGTAACAAAAAGGGGTGGGTTATATTATTTCTTATTATATTTATGCAACCCCATGACAGTGGGCAACACAAATATATAAATCATCACCCCCGCGCCATGACACCTCCCTATCTCATTTCTCTTATTTTGTTGAGAGCCCATCTTTACCTGGTGATTTTTTCCTTCTTAACTTCCTATTGTTCTTATAATGTTGTATTGCGTGACGAAATCTTCACATATGTTTTATGTTCTGTGGATATCGTCTCGCATTTTATCTCTTGTAAATATTCGTCAATTTGTCACTTATTTCTTGTGATGTGTAGAGTTCTCCGTAATAGTCTTGTATGTGTTTTAGTATTCTATTTTGTCTTTTGTTATTCTCTACCCTTTAATATTGAGCGATTCTAAAGTTTTTTCTTCTCCCAATCTTCCGTTTATATAGACCCTCTTCAATTTTGTATAGTTTTGTAAATTTTCCCGCTTTAATCTCCCTCCCTTTATGTTCTTCCTTTTTCTTTTTATGAAGCTTTTCCTCTGGTGTTTATTATTTGCATTCTGTATTTACATGTTTTCATTAAATTTTCTATCGCTTCTTTCTCTAATTTTATTTTCCTTATCCTTAATTTTGTATAGTTTGTTGCTATATTTCTTAATCTCCCTTTTAAAGTTTCAAATTCTTTTATTATGTACAAATTCCCTTTATTTGCCAAAATTTCTATTTCTTCCCTAATTTCCTGACCAAAGTCTATGTTATCTAAGATCTTGTTGTTTATTTTCCATTGTCCCCTGTCCCATTTTATCCTATTTATTTTCCTTATTTCTACGTTAATTAATTTATAGTCCGAAAGTTTGTAATTTATTTTTACTGCTTTTATATATATTTATTTGTTCCCGACAGTGTCCCCCAAAATGTTATTATCCTACTCCCCTTATTATCTTTGTAATCGAATGTGTATTCTACCCTGTGCACATGCAGTCTCCTGTATGTCAATCAGTTTCTGTGTCGTCAGTATGTGTTCCATTTTGTCTTTAAATCTTATGTCATCTCTTGTTAGTTGTCCTGTTCTGTCTATTTTATCACCTACACAGTTTAAATCCCTCCTAGTTTCAAATTTCCTATAGTGTATTTTTCTAAATATTTGGCCAGTTTGTCAATAAATTAATTTATTGTGCTTATTGTTTGGAGTGTACACATTGATAAAGTTTATCCCACCCATTACAATGTGTATTAATCTCCCCTTCAAATGGTTTCCCTCCTCTATTCTTTCCCATTTAACCACTCTTTTATTTTTAATAAAACCGGCCACCCCACCCCTCTTATATTTTTCCCTATAAAGTCGTTAGTAATTATAAAACTGTCCATACCTCTTTCCCTCTCAGTTTTCAGTCCATTATGTGTCTCCTGTATAAATAACATGTCATTGTTTTCTAATGTTTTTAATTTTTCTGCTTTGTCTCTATTTATCCCATTTGCGTTTATAGACAGTAAAGTTTTTGTCCTCCATTTTTTGTCTCTCCCAGGTTGTCGTATTATTTTTTTCAAATTATGGTTGTTTTTTATTTTTGCATTGTCTAACTTTGTGTGTGTGTGATCCATTTGTGTTCATATATTTTTTTTTTCTGGGGAAATGCGCGTCATCCCATATCGTATCATTGCTAGTTCGCGACTGGTAAAAATCGCTTGTGATGTTCGACGAGTATAGTGTGTCTCTGTTCGTATTGTTTCCCATTACTCTTGTCCCTTCGGATGCGCTATCATTGTCTGTATTCTCCGTTTTACTTCGACTGTTCATTCTCTTCCCTTCTTTACTTTTGTTCTCCCTTTTTTCCTTGGCTTATTCTCTATTTCTTCTTCTTCTACCATATTTATCGCAACGTTTTCTTTAGTGTCCTTAATATTTTCTGTTGATGAGGTTATTATATTACTAACCTTCTTTTTAAAGATTCCTTTTCATTGGTGCCATTGGTGTGGGTGTTGGTGTTGTGAGGGGTATCATTCCTAGTAGATCCTCCATGTCTTATTTCCTAAGCTGTTGTTGTTGGGCTTTGTGGATTTTTTTGTGGAGAATTTATTAGTTGTGACGCAACGGTACCTGCATAAGTCTTGGGGCTGTCGTTCGGTTTGGGTGTTCCCTCTTTGCAATCCCATAGGCCGTGACCGGTTTGCCCGCATCTGGAGCACTTTCGCACCTCCTGTACCAGCCTTTGAGTTTAAAGCCCAGTACGTAAAAGAACATGGGGATTTTCTTAGCCTATTGTCTGGTTATTGTTTGTATTCTGCCTCCAGTCTGAGTGGGGGCAAAGCCCCAAATGGTTGTCATCTTATGATAGTTTACATTGGCTCTCAACTTTTGTTGGGCTTTGCTAACTAGTTCACACGTATCTATTTCAAGCGGGAGTCTGTTCACATGCACTTCGACAGTCTTTCGGCCCACCTCTTTCTCGAATGGTGGGACCTTGGTTACTATAGCCTTTGCTCTTTTTACCTCCAGCATCTTTACGGCTATAAAAAGTGTTTATAGGTCTTATGGATGCAACATGTATTTGTTTAGATCCGCATTCTTGAGGGCTCAATATTTCCAATGTAATATTTCATCGCCTATAGTGTCGCTAAGATTTCCGCCTGGCGTGGCACTCTGCTGTTCTCCAGTAGTTGACACCTATCAGGATGGAAGACCAGCAAGACATTATGCTGTATTGTAGTCCTGAAGTATTTGTTCAGCTTTGACTTCAGTGCTTTTGGCGGCACATCTACACCTCCGGTGGCAGCATTAAATTCTGAGTTTATATCCAGCAACTGCTCGATGTTCATCCCGTCTGTAATGTCAATGTCGGTCATGGGTCTCACACTACTACACATCTTTCATTGTTATGTTTTGCATTTATCTTTAAAACAAACCGGTCAATGTATGTGTTTAACTGCAACATTCTATATATTCCTACTTTAACTTTTAAATTGCGCAGATATGTTCTGTACAAAATTGTATCTAATTAAGGAATCTAATATTTTCTCACTAGCATAGTTGGTGAACAACCTGTACTTTGTAAACCAAAAAGACTGATCTTTTTTAATCTGCACAATTTTCTCAACTCAATGCAACCTGTAAAAAAAGGTCAACAAATCTTTTTCTTACTTCTCCGTGTGGGAAGTCCGTAATCTTTATTGCGATCATAAACACTTAATTTGCTATTATTATAATTGTTTTGAAATCCACACAAGTCAAAAGCCATAAATTGTGACATGAAGGCCTAGATGAGGTATCGTAGTGCAAACAAAGATTATGTTTGCGCATGTCGCTGCGTTTACTGCATTAACTGTTTGATGTGCATTTAAGTATATCCGCAGACCGTGATGTGTAACTGAATTGCTGTTGTAATAATAATAATAATAATAATAATAATAATAATGTTTCTGCGCTAACTATGGAATATCTCACACCTAAAATAAATCGACATTGAGTAGAAATAATTATAAAATATCTCCCCGTCAGTGATTCTATCAAATAGCAACTATAGCAGCTTAAGGAAACTCAGGTGGAATTTATTTTCAGAATTTACAGAGCAGTTATCTAAATAAATGTCGAACCAACCAAAATTGTTACGGCAACTGAGGCAACAAAAAGATCTTAAAACATTACCAGAGGATATTGCTGGTCATCTTCAACCCATTCCACCACCTCATTAACCTCTTTAATCATAGCCCGGAGCTCGACCACCGCCACTACCAAAGTTAGAACATGATATATATATTTACTGATGAAGGTGTTGCCGCTATCAAAGATGCAGACCAAATACTTGATATTGCCGTTTTTGGATACGGGGGTAGACAAACGATACGTAAAACCAGAATATATTAAAACTCTAAAAGCTGCCTATTGGGTTAAATATTTATACTGTGTTGCTTTTAATATTCAGCAGATCACATCTGATAAAGATATTAATAAGTTTGTTATCAACGACTGGACAGCAAAGGAACACACTGCAAGAGTAAACTAGAAAACGAAAAAGAAACAGGATGAATAGAAGCATAAACCTGAAAAAGCAACAGGGAATGGATAAAATCAGGTGTAAAAACCAGATCTGAAACAAGGATATAAAATGTAATAGCCGAGTCAGAGGCATCTGCCTTAACCACAATCAGATCCGCGCAATATATCTTGAAAAAGCTACAGTAAGTGACCGTGCTACTCCTAATAATATAGTTTATGGTCCTATGGAGGTTCTTGTGCAGGCTCTCGTACGGCAACCACCATACTGGACTCTAGGTTTTTTTAAAAAATAATTCCTTCGTCACATGGGCTAACAAACTCATATCTATTGTCGATGATTACGTCGAATGGTAACATTTAGAGCTTTTGGCATTATCTAGAGCTTCAAAAATGTGTCAGCTGCTGACAATTTTGTCCGCGACAATTCCAAGATAGCTTAAAATCAACCTCAGGTGAGATCCACCGATGGGATCCATTGCGTGCCAGTCCCAGACACCGTAACGAAAAGATTAGCTAGCTATCGGCGAGAAGAAAACAAAATATACGCGAGTTTGATCTTGATGCTGCATTTATCATGACTATTAAACGACAAAATAATTACTGCGCCTAATGTAACACATTGACGTTGTGGGAATATTTTCCTAAGGACGTACGATAATTTACCGTGGACAGAACCAACATATGAAGGAAAGATGGCCGCCATCGCTTAACTGCTTGAGAAAGGCTCTTCCGTTTTTGTTCTATTTTTTCATGATATTTGTGCTTGTTGTCTATCTTCGTCTACATTATTGTGTTTCATCATGCATTGGCTGTTCCGTTCGTATGTGTTAATTCATCTCCTTGTTTTGGAAACGAGAACAATTATAATTTTTATCAGCTGTTTTGTTCCACTGTTAAGACGTCATTTGTTTTTTAATAAACCGCCGTCACGTGATCACCAGTCAACCCGCTTACAATATGACGGACCCTCATTAATTGCATTAAATGACCGCACCTTGGCTCTAGATACTACATTGGGCTCAAGACTGAACGAACTGGGGCTACATTCATCATTACTTAAATGTAAACGGAAGCGAAATATAAACGTTGTTTCAAAGCTGGCCGGCGTAGAACAGGAAGAAGAATTCCAGTTATCTCCCTTTCGTCCGTAACAGATAAACAATTTAAAAATTCTGCCGTTAAATTTGATAACATGGTTCAAATTCCTCTTAAATCGTCAACCGCTGTGTCAGCTGTCCCATTATTCAACGCTCAATCAGCAGGATCACCGGAAAAGCGCACAGAAATAGTTAATTTTATTAACGACCAGAATATCGACGTCTTCTTCCTGACAGAAACATGGTTACGATCATCATGCGATGAACCTAAGTGTGCGGATTTATTACCAGCGATTAATTCATCAAGTCGTTCCCCCGCAACTCTCGCGGAGGTGGAATTGCTGTAATTACAAAGAATTCCATGATCAAATGCCTTAAGTACAACACAACCTTAAATTTCTGCCACACATCATTTGAATAGATCCAAACAACGCTCACACTGGAACAAAGGTCAGTCTATTTTTTTATTTCTCTACCGCCCCCCTCCTAGTAGATAAACAAGCTGACTGAATCTCTCTTTTTGGAGCAGTTTCCAAATCTTCTAGAGTATGGATATTCGATAGGTGGTAACCTAATTATTCTTGGAGATTTCAACTTTCACTTTGACTGTCCTGGAAAACCATACACGTCAAAACTCCTAGATTCCATTCATGTTTTCAATCTTAAACAGTCAGTTAACCAACCCACCCATAAACGTGGTCACATTTTAGACTGGTTTCTTTATAGATCTGATGATACTATTCTGTAATCTACCCTTGTATCCCACGAACTTGCATCGGATCACCTCTGCATTGTATGTCATCTCGACGTATCAGTCCCTAACCCTCCACCTCTATTTCCTACTAAGAGAAAACTCCGTATGATAAATAGAACCAAATTAATGCATGACATCCAAGAAAATCTAAAAACGTTCTTACATCCAACAGCGGAACAACTTGATAACTGCCTGCTTTCATTGCTTGAAAATATGCCTCAGTCACCAAATACAGAGTATCAATTAAAAACAAACGTGTTCTTCATGGTATAACAGTGTTAGGGATCATCTTCGTTAAAATACATTGCCGAAAAGCAGAGAGGCATTGGTTTTCCACCGGACTCACTATTCATAAACAAATCTATGAAACTGCTAAGAAAAACGTCAAAAACATAGTCCATTTATACAAATTATCCCACTACAGTACTTAGATCACAGAGAGTTCCAGTTGCAAAGAGCTCTTCGGCATGACTATCAAACTAATGTCAAGGAACAAATTTACACCACTCCCATCAACCTTCTCTCCAGTAGACCTTCCGGACCAATTTGCATATTTCTTCCGTGACAAAGTACAAATAATTAGAGATTCGTTTGACAGCACAATTTCAACTGACTCGTCACCATACAGTTATGATGAAGAATTTCAGCGACAACCATTAGGAGCATTTGAACCTGTTTATATTGATTTAGTACGGACAATCGTGATGAAGAGTGCACCAAAGTCTTGTGAACTTGATCCAATTCCGACATCACTGCTGCTTGAGTGCTTAGACCCAATATTGCCGTCACTAACTGATGTTATTAATATCTCTCTCTCACTGGGGGAATTCCCATCATTTTTCAAAACTGCCATCGTACACTTGACCATAATGATTTAAAGAACTACTGTCCAGTTTATAATCTCCCATTCATATAAAAAATCTTAGAAAAAGTTGTTATAATCCAACTTGTATCTCATTGAATTCAAACAGTCTTTTTAGCAATATACAGTCTGCATATCGCCCTCGCCACTGTACGGAAAATACTCTTCTGAAAGTATTTAATGACATTCTCTCTACTTTGGATAGTGGAAAGATTACAGTGCACTCTCCTGGATTTATCTGCAGCGTTTGACACAACAGACCATGCTATATTACTTAACCGTCTCCAGCATGTATTTGGCATTAATAATATAGCCTTACAATGGTTCAAGTCCGACTTAGTGAACAGGACGCAAATTATATCTGCAAATGGAATACATTCCAGCCCAGTTGACGTATGTTGTGGTGTTCCACAGAAATCTGTTATTGGACATGTTCTCTTCATTCTGTACACTCAGCCGCTCTCAAGTATCATAGATCATCTGTCGCATCAATTGTACGCTGATAACACCCAAATATACAAGTCTAGCCACCCAAATGAAGTTGATGCTACCATCCATGGAGTTGAGAGGTGCATTTATAATGTGAAATCATGGATGACATGTAACAAGCTGCAGATGAATGATGATAAAACTGAGGTTATTCTGTTCACAACACAAGGACTTTTTCATTCACATCCTTCATCTCAGACAATAAATATCAGCAATACCAACATTAAATTCTCAGTCAGTGATAAACTTAGGCGTTACTCTAGACAGTACTCTCACATTGCACCAACATGTCATGAATGTATGCAAGGCTGCATATCTTGACTGAGACACATCAGTTCCATTCCTAAATATCTTTCAGTTGATGCCACTAAAACACTTGTGTTCATTAGTACTTTCAACTACTGTAACTCAAAAATGTCTGGTTCATCACAATATTTACTCCAGAAACTTCAGAAAGTTCAAAATACAGCTGCACGGATCATCTTTAGAGTACCTCGATCAGAGCACACTTCACCACTGCTCTGTACCCTAAACTGGCTATCAATTCGATACAGAATCAAACACAAAATTTGTTCTCTGTGCTATATTTCACTGACAGACTCCAGTCTAACATACCTATCCAGCCTCACCCATGTGTATACACCAGCTAGATACTTACGCTCTTCTTCTGACAATCGTATACTCATTGTTCCCATGGTGAAAACAAAGTCATATGTACAACGTTCTTTTGCATACCAAGGCCCGGTGACATGGAACAAGTCGCCCATTGAAATTAGACACAAAGACACAGTGGTCCCTTTTAAGAGTGCTCTTAAAACTCATTAGTTTTTACTGCAGGGACAAACTTAGAGACCTAATCATGTTTTGTATCTTATATGTTTTCGGCATGTTTTTATGTTTTCCAATTTCATTTTCTTGTCATTTGTTTTTCTATAGTGTAGTCATATCATTATAGATGGTGTAAAGCGCTTAGAGCTTCGAAAGATTAGGCGCTATACGATGTCCTCATTATTATTATTATTATTATTATATGGTTTGGTCACACACAGGAAATGTTAATGAAGACATGTCTTTAGCGAAATCCACGTAGGGGCGATAGTACCAATAGACGCTAGCATATCCATCTAATGTATTGGACGCTCTCTAGTAATAAATTAATTAATTTCGACTGACTTTGGTATACGGATGGAAACAAAGCTCTTTTATTTTGACCCATGACGTCAAATCCTTAAGAATACCCACTTTTTATTATTAATCCCTGTCAAAACGTAGGGTATAACCTACGCAAACAGACGTGAGATGGCAGTGATCCTTAATGGAGAGTGCTTTAGACCACTCGGCCACTCATGGCCCCTTATACCACCCCGCACGGTACTTATTAACATTTGGGACGGAATTGTGAAAAACAGAGAGTGACATAAAATCTAGAACTAACTGCTGTAATACGTGTTTTAATCTTAACTGTCCTTAATTTTAAAATATTGCAAAATGCAAATGTCCTCAAAAAAATTTGGGATTGACATTCAAATGGACATCATTTTTATACTTATTGCTCCCTATCTGAGGGCAAAAAAATGAAGATGGTTTGAGATGATGAAGTGAATCTTACTTTTCTGTCCGCTGTTAATTTCCATATTAATGATGCTCACATTTATGTTGAGCTTGACAGGCAGACATACTATGATGAATAGAAAAATCATTTTCATTAACTACAAGTAACTCAATTTCTCTTGCAAAGTAAAAGAAAGAAATAGTGTGTTAGAAACGTGTACTTTATTCAACTGCCTGTCATGTGAAGGGAGACACATAAGTGTCAAGATTTAAAAAATGGATGCATTAATTTGAAAAAAATATATTTCAACATAGAAATAAAAACAATAAGACACACATGATAAAACTATTAGCATGTATATATATATATATATATATATATATATATATATATATATATATATATATATATATATATATATATATATTCTGCACCTAATACTATCAATCATTCTCTCATAGAAATCAAGGGATAGCACTTTCAAGTCTGTTTCGTTCATATTGTATATATATATATATATATATATATATATATATATATATATATATATATATATATATATATATATATATATATATATATATATATATATATATATATATATATGCATGACTTTAGTTTGGCAACTGACAGTTTATACCACAATCAGATTTTGAAAAGACATGAAATTCAATCACATAACATCATTCAAGAAGAAAAAAAATCATCTGATGTTGCTAGTCAGTTGTGACTGTAACGTATTTATCATCTGGTTGGAATGCTGCAACTTATACTGTATTAGGGGCCAACCATAAATGACGTCACACGATTTGGGCCGATTTTGACCCCCCTCCCCCCTCGTCAAATGTCACAAAAAGTCAGACCCTCTCAAATATGACGTCACAAAGCTCTGCCCCCCCCCATTCCCCCGAAAAAGCTGTATTTCCTATTTGAAAATTAACGTTTCAAATCACTTCATTGTAGTATGTATTTTGTGTGGCGCTTCACTCTGAAAACATGTATGAAGCTAAAACAGCAGATGTTCAGAATATTGTATTAAAATTCTCCTATAATTATCAAATAAAGTAATTATAACTAAACAAAAATACTTTGAAATTTTGAACACAGAATTATCGGTGTTTGCAACAGGCAAATTTTTGGAGTTTTTTTTGTAGCGGCATATGATATTTGTTTAGCCCAAAACGTCAGAAGTGATCCTTTTTTGTGGCGGCAATAGGTTTTAATTCTTGCAGCCAGTGATCAACTTTGACTTGCAAATCTGCATCATTTTTTATTCCATTCCACTTTTGAATCACTTCTTCTTGGCACGCCTCAAAAAGAGACTGGAACATTGTACTTTTATCCATTGTAGTGGTCAATTCTTAACCCCCCCCCAAAAAAAATTGAGATTATTATTGGTGTAATATAAACTTTAATTTATTCTGTTTGTAATATAAACTTTTATATATATATATATATATATATATATATATAAACTTTATATATATAAACTTTAATTATACTATTTCTTAAATGTAAGATCTTTTATAATAGGAATCTGAAAAATATCAACCTTTATAAAAAAAAAATTTCTATCAAACCAATAAATTATTTACTTTTCTATCAAACGTTTTAAGTTTAATTTTATAGCACAAAACAAATTAAAATTAAAAAAGTTTGGCAAGAAAAAGATAATTTCAACCTTGCTTTGTCGACACCAGCGGACTGGAAACGGACAAATGCTATTTGGAAAAAGCTACTATTGGGGCTAGTAGGTGTATTGGTAGTTCGAAGAAGAGTCCATCGTAATTTGAGCTCATGCCCGACATGCCTGAAGCTACTTAAAACGTCATTAAATAAATTGTAAGTAATACAAAAATTAAGTGGAACTTTTAGTAAAGTTTTGATGTGACGTCATATTTCTTAAACACCCCCGTCCCCTCGTCACAAATGTGTGACACCCCGACCCTCCCCCTTAGGTGCGTGACGTCATTTATGGACGGCCCCTTACTCACTTGCTAGTATTGCTGGCTATTTGTTGCAATTGTTATATAATTATGTGCAGGTTAGCTCTGCAACTAACACACTGATCACTGGTAGATGTTATATAACTACACTGCAGTCAGCAAATAACAAAAATAACAATGCATTTCTGTTAACTGGTACTACTGCTTAGTTATCAGTATTATGTAATTCATGTTAACCTATTTATATTGCTGCTTGTTGTTGTTGTTGCTGTAGGGTTTAAAGCCATTTCTCAGTACATGATACATGGTTGAGGAAGAACCTGGGAAAACCCCTAGAAAGAACCACCAACCCATGAGAAGCTACTGGCAAGCTTTCTCACCTACTCACATTTGCCAAATACGAGACTCGAACACACACAGAGGTGAGATGGCAGTGATCTTTAACAGAGAGCGCTTTAAACTACTTATCCACTCATGGCCCTCTTGCTGGCTGTTTGTGAGTGCCATATAATTAGCATCATGTTAGCACACTGAATTTAAATTTATCATACAAGTAACACATAATTAGATTTCATGACATCACAAATGATATTATTAAGTAATGCAATGGAAAGACATAAAAAAAATATGGGTTTCAAATGAATCCAATAATTATTTTATGTCACATATGCAGCTTGGAGTCATAAAATCTGCATTGATGCTCATTTCAAAATAAATGAATGAACTTGTCAAATAATTCCAATCAATGCCTAAAACAACGTCAACTTTGTGTAAAACAAAACCTTTATCTGCCATAATTTTAATCCCATGGTTCTAACAAATCTTTAATCCCTGATAGCTTTGTGATCTCCACATCACTCAGAGTCATGCATCCGGAGTAAAAGGAAGACACAAATTGACTGCACCATGTGCGGCTATCCCTACCAAACCTTTCCAGGAGTTGTGAGTTTTGTAGTTTGAAAAAGTCTTTGATGTAAGCACTAGAGATGAGGGTCTTTCTGTAAATATTTATGTGCAGTCAATAATAATTCTGGTTCCTGGGTAGGACAGTTGAAACTCGAGAGGCGTATTTGCTTGAACCTGCTCATGACTTGTCCAAATATTTATACTTCCCAGTAAGAAATACGCATAATTTGTCTACATGATTATTTTCTGACTTAAAGAAGACATGTGAATATTGAATTGAACAGACGTATCTTCAATCGGAAATCTACATCTACACAAAAACATGAAAAGTTCATCCACTGGGTCCATTGCATTTTGCCGTCCTCTGATGTTGATGTCATTCCTGGTGCTGTAATATAAGCTATTCATTCTAACTGCAGTAGGTTTGATGCCATTGATGAAGGTTATAAATACCTCACATGGGAAAACAAGTGCAAAATTCTATCATTTCATCGTCATCTGTAAATCTGTTCAATCCAAATTTCTCCTTGTTTTTTTTTTATTCATATCTTGCAGTTTCCTTTCCTTTTCTTCCAATTCTGTTTCTAATTTCCTCAGTATCACCTCGATATATGTAATTTTACTTTTGCAACTTACAGGATCTGAAGAAGATAAAATAATAGTGTAACTTTTCATCAACATTTGTATCTATAATGGAGACAAAAAATATAACTAGCAAAGTTACCAGCTTCATTATAATTTAAAATTTTAAAATTATATAAGAGTTTTAACAGAGGCTGCTTTCCACCGACTGTATGCTCTCTCTCTCTCTCTCTCTCTCTCTCTCTCTCTCTCTCTCTCTCTCTCTCTCTCTCTCTTATAAACACTATGAGTATGAAATAAATGTATAAAACAAAAGTTACTAAGCTATGGTTTGATTACATTACAGTGCCATCTAATACTTTCTATTTTATAACGAGGTAATAAAGTTCACTTGTTCTGCACTTACTACTTATACGTAAATTCATAATTTCTTACATAAATGCGCTGCTTGAAGTACGCTCAGTTTTCGAAGACCCCGTTATGTGGAATGGGACTAGGAGTAACATTGTTGGAAACCTATCATTATAAAACACACGTACATACAATCATTTGCTTCATCGACAGAATCTATTTTGCGTTTGGATTTCTCTTTCTTACATCATTTAGTTGCAAGTATATACAAACAAACCAACACCGATCCAGTTACTTATCTTAAAATTCGTCCCCGCATCACGACGTATTGCAACAATCCGTTTTCTACGAAGCTCCACCTTTTTCACTGATGGAATATGGTGAAAGCTTAAATCTATGTGAATTCAAACATTCCCATTGCATAACGGAACACAACAATACATGCCACGATTTTTCCGTTGCCGGTATCAACTGTAGCACTGGTAGCCATGGTTGCGAGATCGAAATTGGTGCCTATCTTAGCCTCGTTTTGGATGTGTTGACCCAGGGTCACATGAATACATGAATATATTATAAGAATGGTATATAGAACACAAACTATTGCAATTGTTTCGACTGCATTTCAAAATATCGAGTGTGTTATGAGTTGTCATTGAATTTGATCTTAAAGAAAACATATTTACAAACTGTTAATTACTATTTTAAATCATTTCATTAAATATCCGAAAAATATTACTTGACTTTGATAAAAGTGGAAGCATTTTTTAAAATGTCGCCATAATGGTTATGTAGTGACGGTGGGGCTAAACAAAACCTTAACACACCTATACATTTTTGCATAACACTATTTAATAACTAGATGTATATTTTGATTAAATAGCATGAAATACTAGTTAAAGGCGATATTATAATACTTACATGAACTTCTCTATGTGAGTAAATCAGAGATATAATGTACAGCACGAGAGCAAACATTAAGGTGACACAAATTTTGTCACCCTAATGCTACTGTCGCCACTACCCAGTGACAATGAACTGTCGCCGTAATGACGGGTTCGCTGTAACACACACACACACACACACACACACACACACACACACACACACACACACACACACACATATATATATATATATATATATATATATATATATATATATATATATATATATATATATATATATATATATATATATATATATATATATATATATATATGTATTTTTCAGTTTATTTCAGCAGCATTATTTATTGGTGGTATTGTCGTTCGTTTCGGGACACAAACTATCAACTCATCAACCCTGCAAAAAATCACAGACAGCGCTAGAAATGCTTACGGTATGGTAAATCGTTGGAATATTCTTAAAGCACGATCGGTATTAAGTTCTTAATATGCTATTTCAGTGCTATTTTTCAATTGGAATGTTGTAATGTTTAACATTTAAGCCAGGGCGATCTTATAACATCAATGTTTGTCATATATGGGATATGACCAGATTCGTTAATATGTTTTGTTACTTTAAATAAAATATTTCTTACGAATGTGATAATAATATATTGAGTTTGTAACCATAGTAAAAATAAAAACGTGTCAAATCATTCTTCTTGTTTATATGTATCTTGCTAAAATTAACTTCTGACTTTTTCTCTTCGTTTTGAACAACAGGCGTGTATTTGTCCACGGATAATTTTCGACCCATAACAGAGAGCCTGTACCAGGCGTTTGGAATCTCCCTCATCCTGATTGGTCTTTTCACGGCTCCAATCGGATTTCTCGGATTTTATTCACTTTACCACAAGAAGAGGATACTGCTTATAGTGGTGAGAGAGAGAGAGAGAGAGAGAGAGAGAGAGAGAGAGAGAGAGAGAGAGAGAGAGAGAGAGAGAACATTTTGTTTAGGTATCCACGGCAATCACATAGGAACTATCCTTTCCCTGTTGGAGTGTTTTATTTCAAGCAGTCCTTTCGTTGTTTAGAAACATATCATTTACCATTTGCATTTTAATATCAATAATCTAAATGATGTCGGTAAGTCACTCCATCATATGCATTTTATTTATATTCATATGAAGGTATGATATCATTTAAGATGTTATACCAATCTTAGCTTTCTACTGAAGTTCATCAGATATATATAAAAATACAAAAATGTTTGTTTTTTTCTGATGCAGTATATCTGCATTAGGTAAAATTGTATTTGGTAAAATATGTTGTACACCAGGTGAATTTTCGTAAGTGATGGTGACTTTGTCACTACTGCTTCTACTATTAGCATTTCTACTACTTCTATTACCACTACCACCATTACTACTGCTGATATTATTAATACTACCTCTGTTAGTAGGTTTACACTTCTGCCAGCGATTCTTTAATTTTCATGAGCGATTATTGTTTTTCAGCATGTTATAATCGTTGGATGTCTTCTGTTCATTCAAGTCATAATGGGGTATCACTTTATCACCCGTCCCGAGACTGTGAGTATATACTACGTATTGCATTTTAATTTGCAAAGTAAAAATTGTATTCTAATGTTTGTTATAATATTTCGCTATAAAGTCACTACTTGCATTAAACCAATTAGCAACCACTAATAGTCTCGTTTAAAGACGTGACCAGGTTAGATAGTTAAAGGTATAACAATATAGAATGATTTTATTACTTTAATAGTCGCGCAGACACACACACACACACACACACACACACACACACACACACACACACAAAAGTGCAGCCAAGTTTCTTAAAATGAAGAAGAGTTGTCTTTTGGGATAGACAAGTTTATATGAGGTTACAAAAATACTCAGATATGCAAGTAGTCCTTATGAAGTATTAGCATTATACACTGGTTCATTAAAATCCAATGGATGAAAAGGATTTATTTCCTTGTTACCGTATATCCATGTTAAATGTTTATGACAACAACACTGTTTACTTTCTATTTTTGTGTTCTGGAAGGAAGAGAATATTCAGCCAATATCTGCAAAATGGCTTGTTCGATATTTCGTCTAAGTTCCATTAATATATTCGGTGGTATTCTTCCACAATTATGTTCTTCTAAATTTTCCATCTCCTGCGTTGTTTTTTTTTTTGGTTTTTTATTCAGTTGGTGTTCTGTTTCTTTTTGGATCGACGACTTTATGATCTACGAAAATTATTGACCAACTTTTGTTCTAAAAACGGAGTTTTGTACTTTTCCATATCTAACAGATTTAGACAACTTTTGCTGCGCATTATGTCGTATGCAATGGATTTCGAGAACTTGTATTGGTCATTTATCCATGTGCAACGGAGTTCTGCATTTGTCTATGTTCAACAGTTTTTGACATCTGTTCTACATTATCCTAGTGCAAAGAAATTGCGCATTTTTCAATGTGAATCTGTTTTCTACAACTTCAGCTCACATTTCGGAAAGCTATTGTTGCCATTGTCCATGCAGCGATCTTTAATCGCCAACTTGTTGTATTGACGAGTTTGTTGTTGTTGTTATCTTCGACATGACTGTTTTCAGTGTGTTCTATTGATGTATTCGACGCTATTGTTGTCTTCGATATTCTTGTTGTATTTGGCATTAGTGTTGCAATGCTGTCTATTGATATTGTCGTCGATTCTGTTTATGCCGTGCATTGTTCTTTGTGGGAGAGAAAATAGGTACGGTTGTTTACGCGTTTGCTCGGGTTGGAGGACTTCTTGCTTTTGTTGGGTGTCTTGTTAGTTTCCTGATTTGTAAGGTCGTATGTAATGTTTACATTAGTTAGCGTCATATCCTAAGTGATAGAGGCTTTCGCCGATATATATATATATATATATATATATATATATATATAACGGTTTGAACCGAAACAAATTCAGCACTAGTTTTCATTGCTAACGTTGATGACATTCCAACTATACAATAATGTCGGGAAGTTATATTCTAGGTGAAAGCGTCTCATACATACATTTGAATTGAGACTGTATACAATACAGTTTGTTTGTACAGTTTGTTTTAGATATACGTCTTTACAACATTAATTATGAAATATATCAAATCGTTTCTGAACAGTTCAAGCTGTTGTAGTTGCATGTAACGTCAATTTTCAGCTCATGATAAACTATACAATACTGCCAGTATATTTTATGGAGGATGAACTCAGGAAGAACCCCGGAAGATTTGTCTACCAAAAGGCATGCTTCATCACAATCCCAGGTTAGTCGAACAGAGGCTGGACCCGATACAGTGGTGAACTTTATTAACTATCTATAACAGCGAGCGTCTAAAACTACTATATACATCTCTTTTGATCCATAGAACGACATCGATATTCCGCTTTTTACGTTTTACGATTTTTACGTTTTTCCTAATTGATGCATTTAGATACAAGAATGGATGAAGCCGTACCTTCAGGAAAAAATCAAAGAATATTATGGTATCGATTCATCAGACCAGGCTTCACTCGGTTGGAATTATCTCATGCAAGAGGTTTGTGTTGCAATACAAAAAATTAGTTTAAAACACCAATAATAATAATAATAATAATAATAATAATAATAATAATAATAATAATAATAATATAAATAATGATAATAATATACTCTATTTTTTCTTAATGAAATATGATGCAAATGCATTAAAATAAATAGTCTTTATATTGTATTGTTCTGATAGGGTAAGAGAAGATTTTGTGTATCAATCACTTAAATCTGTTCAGCTCTTGTTCCGTTTGCGTGTGAATACAGTGTCTATTAAAAAGATTTAAATACTCCGTTTGTGTGAATATAGTGTCTGATAGAAAGGTTGAAACACTCTGTGTGGGACTACCGTGTATGTTAGAAGGGTTGAAATACTCTGTGTGTGAATACAGTGTACGTTAGAAGGTTGAAATGTTCTGTTTGTGTGTGAATACTGTGTCTGCTAGAATGTTGAAATGTTCTGTTTGTGTGTGAATACTGTGTCTGCTAGAAGATTGAAATGTTCTGTTTGTGCGTGAATACTGTGACTGTTAGAGAGGTTGATATCTCAATTTCGGTAAGATCAGAGCAAAATTAAGTTTACTATAAAAAATCGTGTTTAGGCAAAAATATAATTGATAATACAATTAATGTTTGCAATTATACGAAAAAGAAAAAGTTCGCGGTTGCACAACAAGGGAAGACATTTTCCCCCTCATATAATGATAAAATTTTACCAATTGTTCACATCAGTGCAAATCAGTTTTGACATTGTTCGTCCACTCTTCAACTAAAGGAAATTTTATTTCATGTTTTATCTTTTGATTACTGTATCCAATATATTTTATGTTTGAGTGTTAACTGGAGTTTATAGAAAATTGACAACACATTCATAGTCATGTTCATAGTAAGATTTATTATAATAGGATGGTAATAAGATTTATACTAAATAGTATAGCATGCTTTTAAATGGAACAAGACGCTGACATTTATGGAACTATCAAGAAAAACACACTAACAACAGCTTTCTAGAATGCACCAACCATACTAGTAAAACAACACACAAATCACACTCGTCAAGAAAACATTAATCACACTAGTCTAGAAAACAATAAACACACTAGTCTAGAAAACAATAAACACACTAGTCTAGAAAACAATAAACACACTAGTCTAGAAAACAATAAACACACTAGTCTAGAAAACAATAAACACACTAGTCTAGAAAACAATAAACACACTAGTCTAGAAAACAATAAACACACTAGTCTAGAAAACAATAAACACACTAGTCTAGAAAACAATAAACACACTAGTCTAGAAAACAATAAACACACTAGTCTAGAAAACAATAAACACACTAGTCTGAACATGCTCTTCACATTATTCTAGAACAGTAATCAAATTTATCTTAAACACACTAATCGCAGTAGTCTAGAACACACTAAACACCCTAGTCTAGAACACACTAATCATTCTAGTCTAGTACACACTAATCAGTCTAGTCTAGAACAGTAATCAATTTTATCTTAACTACACAAATCACAGTAGTCTAGAACACACTAATCACTCTAGTCTAGAACACACTGATCACTCTAGTCTAGAACACACTAATCACTCTAGTCTAGAACACACTAATCACTCTAGTCTAGAACAGTAATCAAATTTATCTTAAACATACTAATTGCAGTAGTCTAGAACACACTAATCATTCTAGTCTGGAACACACTGATCACTCTAGTCTTGAACATACTAATCACTCTAGTCTAGAGTACACTAATCACACTAGTCTGAACTTGATCTTCACATTAGTCTTGAACCGTAATCAAAGTATCATAGAACTCACTGATCACATCAGACTAGAACACAACAATCTCGTTAGTCTGTAACTCAGTATTCACATTAGTTTTGAACATACTAATATCACTAGTCTGGCCATGCTCTTCACATTAATCTTGAACAACAGTAATCAAAAGTATACTAGAGCACACTAAACACAGCAGTCTATAACTCAATAGTCACATCAGTCTTGAACACACTAATCACATTAGTCTTGAACAGTAATCAAAGAATTCTAGAACACACTGATCACAGCAGTTTATAAGTCAATAGTCAAATCAGTCTTGAACACATTAATCACGTTAGTATTGAACAGTAATCAAAGTATTCTAGAACACACTAATCACAGCAGTTTATAAGTCAATAGTCACATCATTCTTAATCATACTAATTGCACTAGTCTGGAACACACTAATCACTCTAGTCTAGAACACATTAATCATTCTAGTCTAGAACACACAAATCACTCTAGTTTAGAACACACTAATCACTCTAGTCTAGAACACACTAATCACACTAGTCTGAACTCGATCTTCACATTAGTCTTGAACCGTAATCAAAGTATCATAGAACTCACTGATCACATCAGACTAGAACACACCAATCTCGTTAGTCTATAACTCAATATTCACGTTAGTTTTGAACATGCTAATCGCACTAGTCTGACCATGACAGTAAGTAAACGTATACTAGAGCACACTAAACACAGCAGTCTATAACTCAATAGTCACATCAGTCCTGAACACACTAATCACAATAGCCTTGAACAGTAATAAAAGTATTCCAAAATACACTAATCACAGCAGTCTATAAGTCAATAGTATATCAGTCTTGAACACATTAATCACGTTAGTATTGAACAGTAATCAAAGTATTCTAGAATCACCAATCACATTGGTCGATAATACACTAAACACAGTAGTCTAGAACACACTAAGCACAAGAGAACACGCTAATCAAATTAGTCAAGAGTATAAGAGTTATTCTCTGTACATTCATATTTTAATCTCATTGATACAGACTTTATTTGAGGTCATTATAATCATTTTCCCTTTTTTCAGTACCAGTGTTGCGGTATAGATTCAAAAACTGACTTCCAATATTCGTCATACAGTACCCGATATGGATGTGCCTATTATTATTTCTATTATTACGCCGTTCCCGGATGTTGCAAAACTCTTCCAAGCACCAATGCATACTCTTACTCTTATGGGTGTGGCAACCAACTATATTGTGGATCATATTCAAATGATATCAATTTCTGGGCAGATGTAAGTAACGCAAGCATACACATATTTATATACACGCATGCATGTAAGTAGGAAGGCATTAAGACATCAGAAGTGTATACATGTAAGTAATGTGGCATTTGCTACTTCATCATCGCTTTATTGATCAGTAATATACTTGAATTTATTTGACACAGACTTGGTGGGGGATGGAGATGGGTGTGGCAAGAATGTTGAAGTAGCTCGAAAATGTTCTCAATTGTCTGGATCAAGCTCATCTTAGTTATCCGCATTTGCTTTTAGGGTTAATTTTATCTTGTTTTTTCCAGTGATTAAAATGTCTTTTTCGAAAATTTCTCTACAAGCAGGTAAATTATTATCTCGTTGAGGTTTAAAAAAAAACTATCTTCATATCAAAGGTCTGTGTGGAAATTTTGATTTTAATTTCTACGATGCACATGAACAGTAATATAATACTAGCACCATTTCAACGCTAATGTGTTTGGCCACTTTATACTTGGATAGGTTTTGACAGCATTTGTTTCCTTGTAAAACAAATGTCAATTATTTATATCTTATCCTTGCAGCAATATATATATATATATATATATATATATATATATATATATATATATATATATATATATATATCATCATCATCATCATTGCAACAGTAACGACTCCGTTGTATCGTTAATTGGTATCGTCTTTGTCTTTAGATAAACTTTGTAAAAGAGTATCCGTTACATTGATAACAGTATAATAATATTCAAGCTTAGTGTAACCTAGTGTCATGTAATTAAGATAATGAGCTTCATTGTATTTCAAAGCTAATACTAGTACCATTGCAACGCTAATATTTCTATTAATTCCATACATAGATTAATGTTTGACAGTATTGTGTTTTATGTGAAGAAGTGTTGACTCACCGTATCTAATCGTTGCAACAGTAACGATTCCATTGTAACGGTCATTTGTATTGTCTCGATAATACTAGTATTCCCTCGACCGCAATATGTAGTTGATGCAACGCTACCATCACACCTGCAAGGACGACATAAACCACTGAAACAACAGAAAGCACATTTCTGTATTCGAATTTCATTGCAAGGGTAAACATATACGGTTGCAAAGTTTCTAAATATGCTTTTAAGGAGACTATTGTTTAAATTGTTGTTACAAGGTTAAATTTAATTGTTGCAACCGCCATAAATTAGACCTAAAACCGCAGACTATAGATTTGCCCCGATAACTGGATACCGTTACAACAGTGCTTGTAATTTTGATCCTCTGGGTACATAATGCATTTAAGCCATTCAGAAATGAGCGAATCTGCACTTATAAAGATCATGTGACAACATATAACACAATGATGCTGGTATACAATGAAAGCTCCAATAAAACATATCCACCATCTACCTTGCAAAATTCAAGTCGCTGAGAGGGCCAAAGATTAGCGTTGTATCATAATATCTGAAATTTTTTAAATTTTGTAGTCTATTCCTGTTTTAATCACAATGTGTAATAAAACACCTCGCTTGCCTTGTTTTTTCTTCTTGGTAGTCTCTCGAGTCGAGGAAGACAAGTTGTGCACTTTCCTTCAACGGTGGACGCGCATGTGACTCCGGAGTCCGAATCCCGATACACACATGCGGTTGCAGGTGGGGCATGGGACACCGGTGGTTGTTGGTATCTGTGATACATTTCTGTGGCGTCTCTCACGGGATGCAGCAAGATGCTGGCGACGGTCAGCCTCAAAGGTGGAACAGGCTTTTCTGGTCAGGGCTCGCCAATGCTTTCTGTCTGAGGCAGCGAGCTCGAACTGGCGTGGTTGAAGGTCTGCCCATTTGATGTTTGTCTTGAGGTTGTCTTTGTACCTCTTGTGAGGGCGGCCTTGGTTTCGGTTCCCCAGGGATAGCTCGCCATAGAACAACTGCTTCGGGATTCTGCTTTGATCCATGCGGATGACATGGCCAGTCCATCGAAGCTGGGCCTGGATTATTTTAGCTTCGATGCTTGTTGTGTTGGCTCTATCAAGGACTTCCAGGTTGGTGATTCGGTCCTCCCACTTGATCCGCATGATGGATCTCAGAGAGCGCTGGTGGAATTGTTCTAACTGATTTGCCTTCTGTAGAGTGTCCACGTTTCACAGCCATATAATAGAGACGTGAGGACAACTGCATTGTACACCTTCAGCTTTGTTGACAGGCGTATATCCTTGTGCTGCAAGACCTTGGTTCGGAGTCGTCCTATTGCTTGACTGGCTTTTTGGGTCCTCGCAGTGATCTCTTTGTCCAGAGAGCCATCACTAGATATTGTGCTGCCAAGGTATTTGAAACTGTCCACATTCTTCAGCTGCATGACGCCAATGGTGATACAGGGTTGCGAATGGACAGTGTTTGGGGTGGGCTGGAAGATAACTTCTGTCTTTCCTAGACTAATTGTGAGTCCAAATAGGTTGGAGGCTTCAGAGAATCTGTCCACGATTGCTTGTAGGTGAGTCTCTTCATGGGCCATGAGGGCGCAGTCATCTGCAAAAACCACACTGAGACTCGGGGAGGTTATTTTCTGACACTGCTTCAATAAGCCTGTTGAGCAAGATGTGAGCAAGTATTTTGCCAGCAACTGAAAGCAGGGAGATGCCTCTGTAGTTACTGCAGTCCATACGTGTGCCTTTATTTTTATAGAGGGTCACAATTGATGCATCACGGAGGTCGTCTGGCATCTCTTCTTCCGTCCAGATGCTGATTAGCACGTCGTAGAATGCCTCCAGAGACTGCTTACTGAGAGTCTTGTACACCTCCGCTGGGATACCATCCTTTCCAGGTGCCTTGCCACAGTTAGTTTGTTTAATGGCCCTTCTCAATTCCTCCATCTTTGGCGGGATATCCAGTTGGTTGAGCGTTGGCTGTTTGGGTATTTGGTTTAGGAGCTGATTAAAGTGCTCTTTCCATCTTTCCTTAATGCCATTCTTGTCTTTTATTAATGTACTGCCATCTGCAGCAAGCAAGGGCGTAGAGCTGGACATTTTTTGGCTGAAGATTGACTCTTTGGAGTTGTTAGTGTCGGTATAGCTGTGCACTTCATCAGCTTTCTTTTCCCACCATTGGTCATGCATCTTGCGGATTTCTCTCTGAGCCTCAGCCTGATAGGATTTGAAGCGATCTTTTTTGGGGATGGAGTTTGTGTCATTCTGCCAGTCCATGAAAGCTTTGTTTTTTCTGGCAAGCAGATCTTCAATGGCAGCGTTGTTCTCGTCGAACCAGTCTCGATGGATTCGCTTCTTTGGACCCATGGTTGCCATAGCTGTTTCTCTTATTATGTCCCTGAGCTTGTTCCATTTTTCAGAGGCGTTTCCACATAACGGTCCGTTTGTTGACAGAATGTCATCTAGTCTCTTCTGGAAATCGAGCTGGGTGGAAGGCTGCTGCAGTTTGACAACGTTGAGGGCTGTGCGCACAAGCTTAGGACGTTTTAGGTGGTGAGGGGCAATGTGCAGCTGTAGGATAGTTCTGACAAGTCTGTGGTCTGTCCAGCATTCTGCTCCTCACATGGCCTTGGCGATTTGGACATCCTTGGCATCACGCTGGCGTACTATTACATAGTCAATTAAGTGCCATTGGCGAGATCTGAGGTGCATCCAGGTGTTCTTGTGTTTGTCCGCCATTCTGAACATTGAGTTTGTGATTAGGAGGTTAAATTTTGTGCATTTGCTGAGTAGGAGCAGTCCATTGCTGTTCATTCTGCTGACACCGTGCTTGCCAAGCACACCTTTCCATCGAACATAATCGCAGCCAACACGGGCATTGAAGTCCCCCAGTAGTATGATCTTGTCGTCAGCTGGAATTGAACTAAGTACAGAGCTGAGGTCCGTATAGAACTGCTCGATGGTTTCTGCTTGACTCGATAGGGTAGGGGCGTATGCACTGATGATTGTTGCGTGCCGTTTGTGGCTTATAGGTATTCGCAATTTCATTAGCCTCTCATTGATACCGACCGGCATTTCCGGGAGCTGCTTCAGAAGACTTGATTTGATAGCCAGGCCGACTCCATGGATCCTGTCCTCATTTTAGGCTTTTCCTTTCCAGAAGAATGTGTAGCCGCTGGCTAGCTCAGTAAGAGAACCCTCTTCTGCGAACCTGGTTTCACTCAAGGCTGCAATTTCAATATTGTAGCGTGCTAGCTCCTTAGAAACTAGAGTTGTTCACCTGTGGGGTCTTGCTACGTTTTCTTTGTCCATGAGAGTACGGATGTTCCATGCTCCAATAATAAGTTTTTTTCTTCGATTATTTCGACCGCAGATATGGATGATCTTGCCACGCCGCGTTATGCTGACCAGATTTTTACAAGGCAAGCTTTTTTTTAGGCCACCTTTTCTAGGCCTCTCCCTATTCAGGGTGAGCAGCGCCGTCCTAAAAAGGTCTGCTCAGTCACCCCTGGATGCTGCCGAACTGTTCTGGTGCCTTGGGTACAGAGCAAAACTACCACTCGTCCAAGGGCCGTCTACGTGCAGATCTCTGACTACAACTCCCAGTGGTCATCTCCACCTGTTGCGTCGCCAGTCGCCCATCGCCGTAGGACTTTGGTAGGTGTAGGTAAATAACGATGAGTGTGATGATAAGGATGAATGATAGGTGCACAACATAACCTGTGCGTGAAGGAGATTAAAGTGAAACAGCCTTTGCACAGAGACAGCCTCACTCTCTCGGCCTTGGTAGTTAGAACTCAGTGGTATAAAGATTCGTCACGGCTGGGGACTACTTCGGCTGCATTCGATGGCTATGACGTCTTCCGTGCCTTGTCATACCCTTCGCTCTCCACAAATCGTTTGCAGATTCGCCTTTGTGGCCGTTGGATCACCCAGTTGATCTCTTCCGCCCATTCTGCCGAATCTGGCTTTACATCCAAGGATAGGCAAGCTCCTAAGTCACCGAGGGTTTGAGGCCCGTCGGCTACCCTCCACCTGGTTTAGCCGGCCAGTCGAAGCCGTTGCCCGTGGTGTGGCCGCTGTGCATGCTACAGCTGCTTGGAGCCACAGGTGAGGGCTGAGCGCCTGATGAGGACCAAAGATGGGCAGGCTACTCCCAAAGGAGCACGACATGCCACCCATCAGAGGTACTACTACCTCTCCCAGAGCACCCCGAACACTTGCCTTGTTTATAGTATATATAATTATCATTATTAAACACACAATACAGGGGGAGGGGGATGTTCCTGGCGGTGACAAATTAATCCAAACTGTAGCGAATAGTGATCTGGGTACTTGCGGTTTGCAGCTGAAATCATCTTAAAAGATAGGAAATACGATAGTTTATATCCCTTTAGGATTCTAGCTCGGTTCATTGACGTTCAGTATAGTTGTAATGCATTCATTATTTCTCCATAAACCATTTCGATATTATTTTGTTCAATTTCATTCGTTGTCTTTCATTTTCTTCTTTCGATTATAGAACATTTTGAACTTCAGGTATGAACTTTAGAGACTTAAGGAGATCCCACTTGGAATTTAGTCTCTATTGCTATTTGCGTCAATGCTTTTTTATTTCAATACAATTTTCTTATTGGCGCTATTTATGTGTTTTGCAACAAACATCCTTTCATGCACTTGGCGCATGCGTCCGTCACACAAAATATATGGTTCTGAAGTTTGTTCTTTCCTGAATACCAATAGTAAACGATCTCACATCAAGATTTAAATCTAACGTCCATTTTTTAGCATTGCCCATCACTTCGTTGTTTAATAATCAAATTATTTTATCTTTATAGGAGAAATGTCCGTATGTTTAAAGCTCTTTTGATTCATGCAGGTTTTAGTATATTCATTGCACAAACTTGATGCACGTCATTATCATCGTTATCATCATCATCATCATTTTGGTAATACCACTAATCTAAAAAGGCATTGGTTACACTGAGTGCGTTAAATCAAATTAATGTAAGGTTTTACCCAGAATAATAGATCTAAATCGCGTAATTAATGTTATTACAGGACTAATACGCAATGTTTCTCTCATATTGTAGGGATGTTTACAGGCCTTGCAAACTGCGTACTACTCAAGAAACATCGGAAAAATATGGTCTCTGCTGGCCATTGGGGAACTTATTCAGGTATGCACTTCTCTAATACTCTTTTAAGTTTTGCCTACTATGTTTACCTGTACATGAGCAAACGTATCCCTATATAATCTAAGTGCTCTTTTAAATGAACAAATAATAATATTTGTATGTAAAACAAAAATATGCCCTGCTTTGTTTACCTTTTCCCTTTTTACATGCACAAAAAATCTTTCTTTCTCTGTATGTAAGCCATGTACTGCTTCGTTTACCTTGTTCCTTTTTTGGACAAAATTAATTGTTACCTACATAGTTGCGTACTGATTTGTTTCAGATACTTTTGATGGTCTTTGCTGTGACATTAATCAAACACACTAAGAGCAAAATTGAACCTTTGGCCTCCTCCGCACTTTCTGAAAATCAGATCTGGACAGGTAGGATATAAATATACAACTTAATGTTAGGAAACTAGGACACATCTACAGTTACGTATATCTAAATTAGTTACTTTGCTTCTCGTTATAAATGAATTTGTTTCAAACGGTGAAGACGTTTCGTTTTCATCAAATGACACGAGCATGATAATTAGTTAGTTGAAAGTTTTTACATCATTTCAATATATATTAGTGCAAGATGTTTTAGGAAACATCGATAAATATGTCTTATTGTGCACCTGAAAGTGCATAAATAACTACTTTTCAAGTTAAGAGTATTTTATTGATACAAACTCTATAGCTGTAAATAAAGAAAAAAAAATGAACCTTCCTTATCACCATTTATCCTGACATAGGAAATTATATATATATATATATATATATATATATATATATATATATATATATATATATATATATATATATATATATATATATATATATAATGTGTGTGTTTGTGTGCAACAAAGTATCACATTTATTTCGTTGTATTTTGTCATTGTTACCTGGGTATATTTCAGCTGAGAGCGATGCAGTAGCAAGTGGACATAATCAACTACCCCCAATAGCAACAACTTTTGAACAAAAGCCAACTTCAGTACTAATAAAGCAGCCACAAACAATGACAGCACCAGCACCAGCACCACAACCTCAACCAGCGTTGCAATCAGCTCCCACAGGCCAATACTATTGTTATCCCGTACAACCGTTTCTTCCAGGAGCAGTCATGCTCCTTCCATTAACTCTAGATCACAGTCAGATGACGAGGCAGAATGTTTGCATTGCCATGTCGCCAAAGCCAGAGGACAACATCCCGACACCTCACGTAGAATTACGGCCAAAAACAGCTAAGGTACAGCTTGCACCGTTACTATTAGAACAGCCACATACAAGAACACATACATCACAACCTGCAACATTATCGTTACAGTTATCACCTCCAAGAACACCAACGGTACAGCTTTCACCATTGCCATCAGACCAACCAATATACGTAAGGTCAATAACAGCTATTCAGCCTGAACACCAAAAGCGTTTGACAGTGGTGTTTGTTATATGACACACTGTGCTCCAGTCTGTATTTCTCCCTTACCTCTATCCGCAATCAGACACACACACGCTTATACACACATTCTTATCCAGCCTATTATATGTCTTTATTGTTGGCATTTGGTCTTATGTTAGTTTTATTTTCTCTTTCCAGCCAGAGATTACCAAGGACGAGAACAGAGAATAACAGACTTATTACAACAAAGATCCAAGCTATAATGATTTACATTGGCTTATCATTTTGATTTTAGCAGAAATTCGTTTCACAATCATTGAATTCGGAATATTATATTACTGCAAATGACACGTTAATCTGTTTCTTTACCATATTGCCCTTAATAAGAAAGTGAACGAAGTAAAAGATGCACTTTTGACCGAAGTAAAACATTCATATTTGATATCCCATAAGTAAGAAAAAATACTATATAACTCTTCTTTAAGTATTTATTTAACTAAACTTCATTAGGTAGTAACATTAGTCTTTTTGCATAGTTATAATTAGGATTTTATAATTAGGATTTTATAAGGTGATTTTTTAAAACGTATTATGTATCAGGCTGTTCTTTGTTGTTGAAGTTAAAGAATGCTTCTTTACTGAACTGATTTTTCCAGCATATACAATAAAAATTGACAATAATATACCCGGTTCCATGCTAAGCCTGAGGAATATTGGACTGTTGAGTTTTAGAATAATACCTAAGTATATATATATATATATATATATATATATATATATATATATATATATATATATATATATATATATATATATAGCAAGAAATATTTGTACCCCCGCATCACCGCATCATTTAAAAATTAAGTGTACCCGACAAGAATTGTAGTATTTTTATAATATAATATCACAACTAAGCTAATCTGGGGTGGAGGCTAAGGTGAGTGGGGTTTGTGGTGTTA
The DNA here is from genome assembly GCA_030141615.1 of Unio pictorum. NCBI lineage: Eukaryota > Metazoa > Mollusca > Bivalvia > Unionida > Unionidae > Unio > Unio pictorum. Next base: position 9,103,657 of record JARLTB010000168.1, on the reverse strand, counting down.
TAGACCGAATCGTTTAAAACAGTGGATGTGAGACGAAACTCTTTACCGAAAGTAAAAACTAATTGGCTTCTAATAATTGATCTTGTCTGCATGTCAGACGTCATTCTTTCTTAAGTCACAAAGGATTTATCGTGCGCATGCACATCTAGCGAATACTTTAGACGATTCACCAAACAAGGCAGTCCACACAAAAGTAAGTTTGTGATTCGTTTTCAAATTTGAATATAGCAGATAAATGTATGAGCGATACATGAACAAAGCGGGTGGGGATGATAGTTTTTAATCATATATCAGCTAAATTTGTCCAGCGACTGTCTGCTATAATGGTGTGCAAATGCATATGTTTGCTTTGCATCGCATGTGACAAACCGGAGGTGATAGATTAATCAAGGAATCGCTAAATAGTAGTTTAGCATGACAAAATCTTTAACTTGAATCGATTTCATGCGTAATAAGTATTATTAAATGTGTTCAATGCAATTTCATGCAAGTGGCTCACTTGATAATTTGGTAAACATCGGTATTATGTTTGGTGCTTGTATGTTCTTGCAACAATAAATAATAGTGTAAGGCTGTTTTTAAAAAAAAATATTTTAAGCACTAAACAAACAGCAACAAAAAAGCAAACGAAAGCACATGCACCTAAAAATAAAACTCGGAACAAGAGCACAGTGCAATTTGCAATTTTCACTTACTACACAGTCTGCTGGAATCTGTGATTCGTATCATGTTCTTGTTGGTCAGTGTGATTGTTTACCATGCATGGCTTTATATACGCATTGAGAAACGGCATTTGTTTTTTTTATCAATTTGCATGAAAAAATTGATAGTTGACTAATTGGTTAGATATGTATCTTTATTATGTTGCCATTCAAGTATGCGTTGACCATACTATGTACCGGACACAGTGAGTAAACTACTGAAGTAAATACCTAGTGTATGATGACATAAGGTTTAGTTAAGGCGGACAGGTGTATGATGACAAGGTTTAGTTAAGGCGGACAGGTGTATGATGACATAAGGTTTAGTTAAGGCGGACAGGTGTATGATGACATAAGGTTTAGTTAAGGCGGACAGGTGTATAATGACATAAGGTTTAGTTAAGGCGGACAGGTGTATGATGACATAAGGTTTAGTTAAGGCGGACAGGTGTATGATGACATAAGGTTTAGTTAAGGCGGACAGGTGTATGATGACATAAGGTTTAGTTAAGGCGGACAGGTGTATGATGACATAAGGTTTAGTTAAGGCGGACAGGATGTTTTAGTAGTTAAAGTGTAACTGTACATACCGATATAGCGTGTTAGCTTCTTAAGTAAAAATGTATGCACGTACCAATAAACAATTTTTTTCATAAAATTTTCTGGAGTTATTTTGTACGAATGAATTCGATATTACGTATTTAGGTACACATTTATGAGTTGCTTGCACGCACATTCACACACACACACACACACACACATATATATATATATGGATGTTTTTTAAATTGATAAATATATTGTTGGATAGGTACATGGATGCATTCAATGATGATACATGTATATATTTCCATATTTGCCTGTGTATCAGTTTCTTTTTCTTTTGACTCTTTGCATCTATCAGCATAGTTACTTATTGTACACACATAGGTCCCTTCTCATTTTCATCCTCCCGTAACATGTTATATCTTTCATATTCGATTGTGTGTGGTCAATTTTATATTTCAATATGGCGCTTTTATTCATAAAAAATATTGGTGGTCAATAATTGTGATTTTTTTTATCTGCCTTTCTTTTTATTTGTTTTTATGTTAGTGAACATGAAAATCCTAGAACACCGTGCTATTGTATAAGTAACTAAAGATATATCATGCTGTAGAACTGTATGAAGGCATTACTTATCAATTTTAAGAAAGTCGAAACACCAAAATCAAATCGTGTGAAAGATATGCGCATAATTTTATTTTATTAGTCATCTTCGTATGCTGCAGATTTTACAATCATTTGAGAGAATATGTCCACTTCAACATCTTTAAAATCAAGTTAAATATATTTTTAAAAGTCAAAGACGAGTAATCTTTATGAATAAAAAACCAATTGTATTAATTTATTCTATTCATTTTTGGTAATAAATAACATCTCAGCATCTTGGGTAAAAATCTTTTTAATTCTACGTCTTCTTCATCAAATCTTCAAAGTAAATAAAACTTGCATAACAATCTCTGTATCATCTCTAAGCCAAAAATAAAAAATGTTTGTAAGAAGTAACAAATATCTTGTATAAGTTTTAAAACTTAAACAATTTAAAATAAATTTGCAGCATTGTGAACTAATCCCAATATTGTTTGAAACGTGTTATCATTAGTATCAACGAATAGTGTTCCGAATTAATTTCAAGTCTTGAATGTGCTGTCGTAAAAACAATCTTGATGTATTACAAAGCCAAATTGTCTTTGAATGAATTCACAATAGTCTCAAATGCTGCGTTTGTTCATACCATCTTATGAACACTTTTTAATTCCAATAGTTGAAATAAAATGTTCCTCTCAAACAAAATCCAAACAGAACATTACACACATTTGCAGAATATATGATAAATTTAAATCTCATAATACACAATAATGAGAGTTCGACCTTAAAATAGAATGTATAGTCATGGATCGAGCGTTCAATATAAATAGTATATATGATATCTCTGCTAAAAAGTATAAGAAAGATTTATATAATATGGTTTTATTTGCACACTAGTGAAATAAAGATATAATAAAAATAATCAAGTTAACATATAAATATGCTTCATGAATGAAACACGATACATGCCAATAACAAAACAGTACTTCGATTCACATGAAAGGGCACCTGCGATTTGTTTATTTCCATTCATGTGCCTAATGCCCAAGTTGTATTCTTGCAATATCAAACTAATATCAACATTGTCTGATTTTTGTTTTGATTTGTGTTACTAAACTTTAGGTTGTTCAGAGCACTGAATACAATACTACGAGAAGGAGCTGAATTAATATGAACTTCAAAGTCTTGTTTTGTCCAAATTAAAGACAATCTCTCCTCCTCCATAGTTGAATAATTTCTCTATTGCTGATCTTGTTTGCAAAAAACGGAATACCAGATGATCCATATCATGTTTTTTTGGAATTAATACTCAAAAAACCCCTACATCACTTGCATCAACATAAACATACTTGGGTGAAATCTGGATCTGAAAGAGTTGGTTAACTCTTAAATATGACCATTAATGTATAGAAAGTCTTCTGACAATTGTTAGACCAATACAACAGGGTATCCTTACTCAAAAAAGTTGTCAGGGACTTAGCAAGTATGGAAAAATTTGAAGAAACGTTCCAATCATACAGTAAACAAACAGAAAATACTATCTGGTTTCAGCAAAAGAATGCACGGAAACCCATAATAACTTAAACTTTATTGACTAACTAAGTTTCGCAACACATATTTTATTTACTTTCTCTAACGTTCTTGTTTTAGAGGATTCATCCTGTTATAAGACTGTTGGACAGGCATATAATCCCCCATTGGGGGTAGTGGGTTTTAAATATACGATCTAAAAAGGCGTGAGGGGTTTGATTGGAACCTTAGGAGTTCTTAGCTGTTTGGCTTATACTTGCACTTGCGATTTATCTCTTGGGCTTTTAAACAAGATCATGTAATGAGTATTGTGACTGCTGGTGCGATGGTTTTACTTTGTTGATACAAGATGTTTTTTTTAAGTAAATGACACAGGATAATGCACTTTGAGAGTGAACCACAATTTAATTTCTTCTTTGACTTCTCCTAACATGGCGTTGATGATGACTAGATGAGTTTGACTGGGTTCAGACCCGATGCCGTCGTCTTTGAAACTGATGACTTACATAAATACGATGGACTTGATTGAGCTCCTCGCAGGAGACTGTACGCCGATTGCTAACTCATGAAACACCACACGATCCGTTGAGGTGGACGATTGATCAAATGATGATAATGTTCAATCAAACATTTGACATTCGGTTTTGCCCGAACCTCTGGTCCAAAAATTAACACGTTATAGAATTACCTAAGATACAAGGCCTCCCAGCTATCACGGTCGACGTTTTCGTCTACGTATTTCAAGGTCAATGGAGAGAGAGAGAGAGAGAGAGAGAGAGAGAGAGAGAGAGAGAGAGAGAGAGAGCAGATACAATAGAGGTAGCCATACTGAAAGGAATGTCACTTTTGTAACAACGACAGACAAGAGAAGAGATTTGTTCTAATTTTTAAAATTTGAACACGAAAGACAAAATACACAAAAGCCAAATGATTAAGTACATCGATAAAATACAACATTCCAAGTGGAATATAAGCAAGTCACTGCACATCATTTGTTGTGACGACGGTGTTGTGTGTTAGGGATAGTTTGTAATGTTCTTAGAGGATCAACACTTGATTTTGGTGTACTCCAAGAATCGCCTTTCTGAGACGTCCGTGTCAATCATTGTCATGGCCTTTATTTTAATCGTTTTCCAGTTGGTGTCCGTGTTTGAACCTATGATGCTTTGTTACGATCACATCTCTAAGAGTCACTTCCTGTTATCGTCCATCTTCCCAATGCCAAACTTGCCAAGACGGGAAGGCCAAGAGTCATTTTCAGCACCCATCCTAGCGTTGAAGTTGCCAAGTAATATCAAGTTCTCTTCCTTGGAAATGTTGTTGATGAGCGAGTTTAATTCATCGTAGAACTCATCCTTACTATCTTTGGTGGCGCTCAGTGTGGGAGCGTACACGCTGATCTTGTTGACACATCCGGTTGTGATGTGAAGTCAGAGGAATAACACTTCCTTTTCCATGTTGGCAACGTTCTGTCATCCCCATGTGAGAGTTCCTGACTGTAAATCATACACCAAACTCTCTGCCTTCATAAGTGATCTTTACTTGCCAGAAGAACATGTAGTTCTCTTCTATGAGGGACTCGGGATCTTGTAGCCGTGTCTCCTGTAGAGCGGCGATGTCGACCTGGCGTCGTGGATATCTGAAGTCTTTGGAACATCGCAGATTGCCCGGAGATCATATGAGAGTTCAGTCAGCATGATCTGGATATTGCAGGTACCTAGTTTGAGCATTGGAGGATTCCTTGTCGGTTTTCGTTTTGTTACTTTTAGTGCGGTAGTTGCAGTCCTCTTTGTCAGTTACTCACGTACCTTGAGCCCTACCCACCCAGTAAGTCAGACGAACGGTGACGGTACGGCATCTTATTGTCTGTTGCCTACCTAGCATAAGGCGGCGGTCGCTGTCCAGTGATTCCTCTTGTTTTCTCCCCACCGTCACAACCATGATATGGAAAATCAGTTGTATATATGTATATTGGGATGTGTATTTATATATTGTCTATTTTGCTTTTGTTTTGATACTTGAAAATTGTATTATATTTTCATTTCATATTGTTTCCCACTTTCTTTCTTTCTTATATAATATTTTTAACAACAATTTGTTTATGGTAGAAAAAGACGTTACGCAAAGGAAGTAACTCGTATATAGAAAATTTCGTAAGACTAAAAGATTAATCTCCCTTGAAAGTCTCTCTCTCTCTCTCTCTCTCTCTCTCTCTCTCTCTCTCTCTCTCTCTCTATATATATATATATATATATATATATATATATATATATGTCCTGCAGTAAGAATTAATTTTGTGGCATCCAGTGTAGCCCTTGGTTGTATTTTTAGATTCCAAATCTAACTAAAATTCAAATATATTATCTAATCACATGGTATCAATGAATGATTTTGAATGATTATACTATAGTATGTGCATAATATGTCAAAAGCAATTTAAAATATACTCAGATTAATATGAAACAAAAAATTAAATTGATATTTGCATGGAAGTTCAATTTTTGGAAAGAATGAAAAAGTGTATTAAGAGGGAAATGAGATAAAGGACATAAATTAAACTAAAGGACACAATTCCTAAGTTAAAATAAAATCAGTCTTCAAAATTAGATGGGAAAATTAGCTTGATAGAGGCTTTAAATTATCTCAGAAATATAAAGAAAACAGTCTTCAGTTAGATGGATTCACAGCAAGGTTGTGAAAAAAAATCTTCCAGCTTCACTTTGTTGCATTTGTAGCAGGGGAAATAAACACGTCGTAATCAGCTTGGTCTTTTTCAAGGATACACAACTTTTATACCTAAAGAAAAGATACGAAAACGGTAATTACAGCACTTGAGCTCAATATTATTACTTCGTGTCATCATAAATTACTATCAGGATGCATTACCAAAAGGATACAATCAGTGCATACAGAATGAAACACTATCTGAAGACCGAACTGAATATACTAATCAAAGATACATTGGTGAAATTACCACTGTTACATGCGATATAACTGCATATGCCTGATATATTAAACTTGTTTGTGTCTTATTATTAACTGGTTTTGCAAAGCTTTTCCACCGTTTTGTAAACAAGGGTAAATCATATATTAAAAATAATAATAGGCATATTTTTTCATTCATTAGTTTAAAAGAGCAGTAGTATAATCTTTGCCGAATTAACACAGTAAAGTTTGGCGTTTGCCAAATATAAGATATGTTATATAGCTGTTTGCGATTACACACAATTTTACAATTCCCCAAACCAGCAACTGCAAGTAGTTTTTAAAGGCGCCATGTTATATTTGCAGTCTGAAAGCAAGTGACAAAGACTAGTTGATATGTTGTTACAATCGTGTTTATACGGATATAATGACTAGTTTTCTAAATAAGTGTATTCACTCTAGATTGAAGACAACATAGTGCAGAATAGGACGGCGCATACTTATATTCTTCCTGCGATGGAAATTATCTGGGTAATCATTTGCACTCTGTCTACGGTGGCTCTAATTTTATAAATTTTCAAGTGACACATTGAAATGCCAAACCAGAACTACCCGATACATAAGATAATATTTCCGACATGCACACAACGACCTAAACTCTAGATGTTTTTAATCAATGAAATTTACCCTATTCATGGACATTGGACCAAAAAAAGGTACATCAAAGAGTAAATGAGAGAGAGAGAGAGAGAGAGAGAGAGAGAGAGAGAGAGAGAGAGCAAAGTCATTATTTTTATTATTATTATTATTGTAACAAGCAAGAGGGGTTTCTTTACCAAGAGATTTCAACTCGGGCTTGAATCCACTAGAAGTCATATGTAACCCATGATTTTCAAGACTTCCATCTCACCATTTGGTGTAAACTAGAAATAGCATTTCGTTAAGACTATACAAATAATTGTTGCTCTAATTATTACATGACCATAAGTATCACAACTTCCCATTGTCTATCAACGTCATAACTGCATGGTTTCTTCTTATCAAATTTTCATAACATACCACCAGTATTTTTACTCCGTGAAACTATACAATTTAACAACCTAATATAGGGAACTACTTTTACTAAGCCACTTAAGGCCAGTCAAGTCAGGATTTTAAACCAGATTTCGTCTGTAACACTACGCCATATTTACCACCATAACAACAATAAATGACATCTATCGACCACGGAAAGTCCTTTCTCTTTTATTCCATAGTATAATTTACCAGTCTCCAATCATAAATACTGCAATGCGAGTTATACAATCAATTTACACAATTAGAGTTTAATATGGTATACTGAGCGACATGGACACTCATGCGGCGATGAGCTGAATTCACCAAAAGTAAACCATGACATCATGAAGTCTTCACTCCATAATGTTAATTAATTGTTCGGTTTTCGGATTAACATCCCAGCACCGACCTCACATAATAAGACAAGTAATCGCAAAAATCTAAGAAATCTTTAAAATTCTGTGCCATAAACAAATTTCATATTCCAAAGTTATTATTATTATTATTATTATTATTATTATTATTATTATTATTATTATTATTAGTAGTAGTAGTAGTAGTAGTAGTAGTAGTAGTAGTAGTAGTAGTAGTAGTATTAATTTTCCATGACATTTGAAAGATGCGTGACATGAAATAGCACTACGTACAAAAGTCCTATTTTAAATAATGCTAAAATTGTATTCATCCTGTCCAGAAAACAAAGAAATGACTGCTTCTTTTGGTGAACCGATTAAAAGTAATGTCCCAGCAAAGCAAGAAAAGCAAGAAAAGACATATTCTAAGCTCGATGGCAGAACAATAACATGTAGCACGGTAATCACTTTATTCTAATCAAATGTTTTGCTCTGGATCCAAAGTAACATGCACTCAGAATAATTATGTTTAGAAATTAACTTTTTCTTCCGTGATCGCGTTTTCAGTGAATATAAATTGATGAATTTGTTATAACGTTAATGATTGTCTTTCTTGCTATTTGGTTGCACTGTAATATTTATGTAATATTTCAGAAGACACTAACGTTAATCAAGCATCCTTTATATTGTATCAAACAGTAACGAGTTGTAGACTGGATTGTACCCTTTATTGATTTAGGTTAAAGAATATACACAAAGAAACGTACACATTTCAATATCATTGTGTGTGTGTGTTTGTGTGTGTGTGTGTGTGTGTGTGTGTGTGAGAGAGAGAGAGAGAGAGAGAGAGAGAGAGAGAGAGAGAGAGAGAGAGCAGTAATACTAATTATAATTTGTACTTTATAAGCAGTCTTAATGTTAAAACCAACACTGAGAAATCCACTCTTCCTCATCAAACCGTGGTACATTTTTGTCACAGGGTTAGGCAGGCATAGGATTTAGTTTATGTATCATGAGACACATATGCAAATGTCAGGCAAGAATTGTTTTTCGAAATCTTCTCCACATCGAAGAGTTCACAAAAATAGATGATATTTAACTAATTTGGCAGGTTATTGCATGAAGTATGACAAAGTATGACAAAGTATGACAAAATTACATTTTAAACAATCAAGATATATTCTCCATATCCGGCCTGGGGCTTACCTTGAACGTATTGGAAATTTTAGATGTGCGATCTTTATACTCACATTGCATGCGCTGACATTTAATAAATGATATTGATATTGCATGTGTTTCATTGAGCAGATAATACAATTAATGCGCGTTTACGCCAAACAGTGTTGCAGGATGCAATTACGCAGTGCAGTTATGACAAAGAACATTAAATACCCAACGCAGACGAAAACATATCGTGCATATCACGATAGTTTATAGAGGTAAATCAACCCATTACAGGTCCGATTATGTATATGCATAAGGTGTTACAAACAATATTTACCTCGTTTCAATATTGCAACCATATCGCAGACCCTCTCCGACGACCTGGATTACGAATACACAAGACAAAACAAAATATCTAATGGTCATGCTAAAACGTAATATATGTTCATTCGTTCCATTAATGAGACCACTAACATACACATTTATGCGTATACTCATCCTAAACTGTTCTAGATATACCGAAATATTATATACTTAAAGATTGCATCTTCAGTCGGTAAGTTTATTTCTGACTTAAATTGCGATAAGTCTTCGTGTTAAAAAAAAATGGAGCATACATATTACGAACTTATCCATGTTACCAAAACATTTTGTGAATATTGTAATGTTATAACGTCTGCTTACTAATTAGATAAGTGCGTCGTTTTTTTGCGAAATAGTCTTCCAAAAGCAGATCTTTGCACTTACGTATTCAATCAAAGCATGGCTACATTTTAGCAATTATGTTTGGTTATTGAGATCTGTTTTGGGAAGATATTTCGCAAAACGAGCAATTATCTAATTAGAAAGCAGACGTTATAACATACAATATTCACAAAATGTTTTGGTAACATGGATAAGTTTCGTAATATGTATGCTCCCCATTTTTTTTTAACACGAAGACTTCTCGCAATTTAAGTCAGACTATTCACTAGGGTAAATGGAGGGAAGATGCATATTCCTAAATGGACTTCTTTATTAGGAAAATATGATCAGCTACTGCCTCAAGTTTAGGCTGCATATTCACTTGAGATGATATTTTTCTATATGAGTCATTGATGTTATATTGTTACAAATAAGACATAAGATTACAAAAAAAAAAAACAACAGCATACCATCATGACATTAGCAGACATTTAACATGCTGAAAATATTTAAGGTAGGAAACAATAATATATCTTTACTTTTGTTCGTGCAGTCGAAATAGGTTAGTTTTAATAGCACCTTTGATGGGATCACTGTGTCTTTGTGTCTACGTTCAGTAGGCAATTTGTTCCACTTTGCGGGCCCTGGTATGCAAAAGAACGTTGCCCGTATGACTTCGTTTACATAGTGAGAGTAACGAGTGTACGTTTATGAGAAGAGGAGCGTAAGTGTCTAGCTGGTGTGTACACATGGATGAGGTCAAATAAAGATTTGGACTGGATTCCGTCATTGAGACGTAGCACAATGAACACAATTTGTGTTTGCTTCTAGATCAAATGGATAGCCAGTGTTGGATACCGACCAGTGGGGATGTGTGCCCTGATCGTGGCTACGTGTGATCCGAGCAGCAGCTGTGTTGTGGAGATAAAATGTCATTAACTACTTTCAGAAGAGTAGTTTCAGTACTGTGGCAAGGGCGATACGGAGACTTTACATTTCTAACAAGACTGTTTGAATTCAGATGATACACAAGCTGGGTTAGAACAACGTTTCCTTCATTTTTTTTTATATCAACGGAAGATTAGAATAGGGCGGTAGTTCTTTAAATCGTTATGGTAAAGTGTTGGTTTCTTCAGCAGAGGTTTTACAATGGCAGTTTAAAAATTGATGGGAATTCCCTGGATGAGATAGAGAGAGAAAGAGGTATTAATAGCATCAGTTAGTGACGGCAATATTAGAAATAAGCCCTCAAGCAGCGGTGATGTTGGAATTGGATCAAGTTCGCGTGATTTTGGTGCACTCTTCATCACGATTGTCCGTACCAAATCCATAGAGATAGGCTCAAATGCTGCTAACGGTTGTCGCTGAAATTCTGTATCGCAACTGTATGTGACGACCAATCATTTTGGTGTAATAGTAATAAGAATTTATAAGTCGGACCTTTGCAAATAAAGAGTTGTGTTCTTTCTTTGCTCTTGAAATACTGCATACTGGAAAGACTTTCTTCAAAGGACATGTTCACCCAATAAGCTAACTTAACGCACAAACTCGAAGCCTATTGGCAAGATCATCAGTCATGGCAGAATGATCTTAAATTTCGCGAGTGTTCTTTTTTCATTGTTCTTGCACTGGCTTCTGAGAATTTCTCACAGTGTTTGCCTTGGTCCACTGATCCAGTGTTGTTCAGCATTTCGAAATAGAAGTCGCATGTGGATGTCATTGTTGCTTAAATCACGAATTAATCGGTACTGTAGCGTTACAAACACACCATCCTTTAGGCTATAAGATTCCAGCAATATAAATGGTATCAAAATACTTTAATATTTATAACGAAACATCCTCCAAGCCTGGATTATTCTTCTAAATCATTATGTCGTTGCTCTTAGAAGCGCACTGCTGATTTTAAGCTTAAAACCTGAATTTCGCACATTCAGCAGATATTTGTGGTCCGTGTCAACTACGTCAGTTTTAATTTCCAACTAGAGATGAAATCCTAGCTTTCTAAACGACATTTCAAACCAAGTTATGACTCCAAGAATTCTGCGTGCTTATTAATTTTAATTAACATCAATCGTAGATTGTCACATCCACTTTACTGTACGTGACCAGTCCACTAGGAACATAACACTGCAACTTAATAATTGACTGAGAACGTTAAAAGAACAAGTGTGAAGACATCATGATTTAACTTAACAGCTCTTTTAGAAAAGCGTGTGCTTCCCATATAACGTCCATGTGAAAACGAATCCATTGTGAATAACCATTTCATCGTCTTCTATGAGATGAGAATTAATTCCTAGGTCGACATGCTGATGTGTCTGCTATAAAAACGATTAAGTAGCGTTAGGCTTGGTGTGCGTGTTTAGTCGTGACGGAATATATGGGCTTGTGTATGCAGGAGATGGGTGCCTTTACCCGCAAACCTAGTTTGAAACAGTAGAATACAATTTTTTAAAAGATTCTGTAACTGTTATGATATTATTATTTACATTAATTATGCCTACTTTTATCAAGCATTTCTCTACAGAATCCATGGATTTCACTTTGCGTTCTGACTGGTGTATATTTATAATTCTCTCTCTCTCTCTCTCTCTCTCTCTCTCTCTCTCTCTCACACACACACACTGTCAGATAAGAGAAGACCATGCCTTATGATCATATGGGTATTAATTAGAGAGGTACGAATTATATGTGTAATGCGCGTGCATTAATTATCGACTAATGCTAGATGATCAAAATATTTTAATCATTTCGAGCTCCTCCTATTATTTGTTCTTAACGTTTGATGATTTAGGCATTTACTGTTATGTACATGACACTGGAAAATTAGTTTGCAATGAAATCCTTTACCAGTAAGAATACTAATTTCTTTCATGTATAGCTGAAATGATAACATATTGACCGGGGCTTTTTCTTACGCTTAAGTGTTTTTTCCCTGAGGTCATTTTGGCCTAACTGTTTCTTCACATAAATATGTTTCGAGCATCCCAGGCTGTCATGGGCGGGAACAGAATCAACTACCGTTGGATTAAAAGTCCCACACTTTGCCAAATGAGCACCAAGGCTTACGCTGTCCATCTCAAAGACTGAAAGTTGCCTGTCATATACATCAAACATAATAGAGTTAGTAATACCAAACTGTTTTTGACAGATTGGTAGCGAAGGTGGAAATTTGTAGAACAAATAAGAAGAATTTAAATTTTGACAAGCCGGAGAAGAAACAAAATGGTCAGTGTTTACGTATCATTTAGTTACAAACAGGTATGTAAGATCTTAAATTCTCCTAAGTTGAATTTCCCGGATGCTCCGAAATTTTATGACGAGCAGGAATGGTTGATCTTAAATGAACATGAGTTGTTTTTCCTCGGTGTTGCAGAAAGTTGGATGGTGCATATATATATATATATATATATATATATATATATATATATATATATATATATATATATATATATATATATATATATCACTTCCACTAACGATAGTGCCAGACGACAACAAAGTAACCATGTAACAACGTTCCGGTCAATCATATCTAACAAAGCTGTTATTTAATTTCAATGTTAAACCTATTACAAATTGTAACAGAAGAATTCCCAAGCAGCAGAGAGGGTGAATCCTACAACCTTTTTTTTTACTTTTTTGATTATACCCTAGACCCTTCTCGCGAACCAGAAAAAAAAATGACAGTGATTGTATTCGCGTTTTCGTTGATGAATCATAAATGTCGCAACGTCGTTGTCATTCACCCTCTCTGCTGCTATGGGTTACGGTGATTTTAACCGAATATTTGATCTAGTCCTATACGATATCGTGTCCCCCTTCAGGATGAAAATCCTTAGGATTTCACAAACAGACTAATCGCTAACACCTCATCTTGTAAATCAATCAGATTATTGGACTGGTCAGTGAGTTTGAAATTAATTCTGGTTAATGAATTATTATGACACCGCATATAGACTGGATTAGTTGGATCCTCAATAATTAAAAATCCTGGAGGAGCTGTTGGTGCAAATGAATATAAAATATATCCCTGCTGGGCTTGATTTGATCGTTCTAAATTTATTTGATAGCTTCCTTCGATAACATCACATACTAAATTGATTGCTATCACCGATGAAATATTCACATTGAACGGAGCAATATGCCTGCCGCCACCATCTGGGTCATTATTGTGTTTGAGGATAGTTGTTTGTGGTTGTGATGGTGTTTTTTTCCACGTATCATGGATTTTTTTGAAACCTTCATCGATGGAGTCACTGAGAGATTTTTGTAGTTCTAAGATATTATATCCTAGTAGTTTGACTGTTGGAATATCCTTGACGGGGATATTTAAGTTCGATGCAAATGCTGTTCTCGTTTTAGGACTATCGTCACCTAATACCCCTTGAATAATTTGTGAATGAAATGTTTCCATGTCATTGATGATTTTGTTACATGTTTCTACGACACTGATAAATTCATCTCGGGTGAGAGTACCGGATTTAAGAGATATTAACAATATCGAAATATCGAAATTAAGCGATGTGAAATTTTCAGTGATTTTATCCCAGTTAGCAAAATGATGATCAATTTGGTCGTTATCATATTCTACTCTGCTGAAAAAATACGACTTATTGTAATCTCTATAGCTTTTTATTGGATTATCAGATTTTATCCTGTCAGTGACATAATCAGATTTTTTCGGTTCAGGTGGTATGTTAACTTGTCGAGGTGGTAATTCAGGCCAACCTAACACTGTTCTTATTGAGCTTTGATATATATCTACGACGTATCCTTCTGTGTTTATTTCAATGGCAGATGATAGCGTCGGCACATGAACTGTTATAGCGATTTTTGATTCTTTTCCAGTAATCGATTTTATTCTACGCGCGAATTCATCATTGATTTGTTCGATTTGGTATGACCCTGTTGGTATCGAAACAACGTTCCAGTCTGGGGTTCCGTCGGGTTTATTCTTATTTGCAAACACTAAAGAATTATTGGGTTGTTGACCATCAAATGATTTTGACCTAATATTAGGCCAGCTATGATACACTCGTAATTTTGCTAGCGCTATCTCCTTCACTGGGACCGGAGAGGGGAAATTCACACTGAATTCTGGATTCGTTGAGGTTATTGAGATCATGCTGGTTTGTACTGGGGTTGTGTTCTCCACTATTTGTTGAAGTAATTCCTGCGGTGTCGTCATCGTTGCTATACTCATGATGTATTTCTAATTTTGATACTGCGGAATCATAGACACGTATCATCACTGAGAACTCACTATCTGATATCGTTGAGGTTATTGAGATCATTCTGTTTTTTTCCAATTCCATCGGTGTTGTCATCGTTGCTATACTCATGTTTTTGTATTTCTAATTTTGACATCGCAGAATCATATATATCTACCATCGCTGAAAACTCACTCTCTGATATAATTGTATCATCGAGAGATGACGATATCAATGAGGATAATTGCGAGCATGCAGTGGACACAACATGAAATTGAATTATGTAGTCTTGTAGTTTCCGTTGGCTGCATGATGATATTTTTTTTGTGATTATTGAAATAATTCCAGCGATTGTTGTTGCCGCAGAAATGCAAATCGGAACAGCTATCGGAGCCATCATTGTCACTGAAGATAGTATAATTCCAGCTCCGGTGATTACACCACTCACTGAATACACAGTAATATCAATTGCGGTAATTCTCCTGCGATATTTTTTAATTTTCATTGCATACTCCTCAGACAGGGTTTTGAGTCTAGTTTGAAATTCTCTGACCTGATCATAACGATATTGCGATGATGAAATCATTTTTATTTTAACAACGCTAGCGTTTTCAATTACGATTTACTTAAATCCGCTACGAATTCCACATACCACGTTGTTGTAACCCTAACCAAATTTTTATCAGTAGCTATTAACGTGAACTGTTCAGTTGTATCCTTGTCGATGATCGTTGAAATCGTATTATTGACCCCGGATGAACTTGACGATGAAATATTAAATTGAGTCGTTCTCAGTATTGTTAATCGATAAATACCTTTAACGGTTGCAGTGATGTCTAATTTGTTGTTTTCAGGTGTCCACTCAAATGATCCGTGTTTGATTGTGTATACTACGTTGTTGGTTTTCTCATGAGGAATTTTTGTTTTTTCAATGACTGTTATCATCCTCGAAATATCACCTTTGACGCCTTCGATGAAGTTTTTGGTCTCATCGATGGATTTTTTAATATCAGGGAGTTTTAGTTCAATTTTATCGAATGCAGTTCCAATAAATTTATCAATGATATTTCTACGAAATGCGGTAAACTGTTTTATGTGTTCTTCGGTTTTAGATTGAAGTGTTGCTAGTTCCAACGCAGAATCGTTGAGAGTTTTAAATCGATCTGTAATCGTCGAAAAGAGTACACCCGGTTTGAGTTTACCCTGATCGGAAAATAACGCGATAGTATCCTCGATTGCGTTTCGTTGTTTAACTAAAATATCATCCAACGACACATCACTGGTTTTCAATTTACCCTGATCGGAAAATAACGCAACGGTGTTCTCGATTACGTTTTGTTGTTTAACTAAAATATCATCCAGAGAAATATTACTAGATTTCAATTTACCCTGATCGGAAAATAACGCGATAGTACTCTCGATTGCGTTTTGTTGTTTAACTAAAATATCATCCAGAGAAATATTACTAGATTTCAATTTACCCTGATCGGAAAATAACGCGATAGTATTCTCGATTGCGTTTTGTTGTTTAACTAAAATATCATCCAGAGAAATATTACTAGATTTCAATTTACCCTGATCGGAAAATAACGCAACGGTGTTCTCGATTGCCTTTTGTTGTTTAACTAAAATATCATCCAGAGAAATATTACTAGATTTCAATTTACCCTGATCGGAAAATAACGCAACGGTGTTCTCGATTGCGTTTCGTTGTTTAACTAAAATATCATCCAACGACACATTACTAGATTTCAATTTACCCTGTTTGTCTTGAAATACAACTATCTCATTAGGATCAACATTTACTAAATTCAACGTCTTAGCGATTTCATCTTTAATTTTTTTTGTTATATCCTTGATAGAATCAGGGGTTGCAGTGTCATCGGGTTTGGGTTTCAAAGATCTCCCCCAAATATCAATCATGTTATTGTAAAACTCTTTCTCTCTTTAAAATCGTTTTTGACGACTTCGTCGTTGCCAGCGACTACTAGTGTAGTCATTTACGACAATGTGTGGTGGTTTTCTAGATGCTGAAATAGCGTTAAGGACATTTAATACTTCACTGCCGCATATTGGTGGGTCATTGATTTGTTGTGTTGGTAGCGTAGAATACCAAGTCTTCATTGGAAAATTTTTTATATAACGCATAAACTCTTTTGGCGGGGCTAATCCATATGAATCAAAATAGACAATCCCACGTGGATCAATAGCGTATGCAACCCAGTGAGTTCCAGGTCCGGTGCTGTTATCGAGATTAATAATACCTGTTTCAGTTTTGTTTGGTGGATGTGGTAATTGTTCTTTCATAAAAACACCTCTGAAATTTTTTATGGCTAGTTTTTTAGCAGCATCCATTAAATCAAAATTGGACATTGGAACCATCGAAGATTTGGGAACCATAGGTTCCTCAATTAATAAACCGGTCCTAGTCTCAGGCCTGATCCGTGAACGGATCTCCCGCTGTACCATGAATACGGGGTTCCTGGTAGTCTCAGACCTTTTCCGCTGTACCATGAATACGGGGTTCCTGGTAGTCTTAGACCCTTTCCCTTTTTTTTATACCCTCGACCTTTCTTCGGTTCATATGATTCAGCAATGCTCTGTACCGCTTTTGTCCCCAAGCCTCCAACTACCCCCAATGTGGCCGCTTTTGCGACTGCTGGGGCTGCTGCCGCAAACAATGCTGGTATTGCCGCTAACAATGGAAATATACCACCTGTTTTTATCATATTTTTGATAGCAGCCGCAGAGAGTGTGATCTGAACTCCTTTTTTATCCTTGAAAGCATCATTGAAATGTTTCACTTGACGAGTTGTCAGTGGCAATTTATTTGCCCCGCCATTCATTTGATTAGGTTTCAACGTGATTGTGGTTCCACATTGTTTAGCGGATTTTGATTGCAATTTTTTTAACTGACCAGGTGTCAATGATACATTGATATTACTATATGACATTATACAAATACAGATTGATTCTAATGGAAAAATCCTTCGGATTTTCAATCAAAGATTTTCCACTGGTGCATCAATAAATCTCATTCGTCCACCAACACCTTCAAGTAGCATTGATTTATCACTGAGAATGACAGCAACCGCTCTATAATTAGCAATAGCACCAGAACGGGTTACACGGGCTCTGAAGTGTATATCAACGACAGATTGTCTCATCAAATCAAGATGTTCCAATGAAAAGTAATAAATCGGATAGAGGCTTTTGAAATCCAATTGTGATATTTGCAAACCAGTATCCACATTTAGATCACGTGCCATAAATGACAACAGGTTATGATAGACACGTGAAATATGATTTTGACCGTAATCAAGTTGTACATCTTCAGATGATTCCTGCTGTCCGTTTATTTTCAGTGAGACCTCTCTAACACCTAACTGATCAAATATCATATGACTTCGTTCTTGATTACCAACTCGTGCATTATTCTGTAATGCAATAAATATATGACGTGGAGCTGAAACCCCTTGTTTTGATGCCAGGTGCCATGTGAATGTACCATCAACATTATCCAGTTTAATATCCGTAGTCACTGATAACCAACTCAACAATGATTTTCCTCCTTGGTTCATAAATGATAACAATTTTTCTTCTGCTATGATTGATGGAGTTAACACTGGCATCCACAATGCTAGTTTTGTTAAAATGACTTTACCCTCGGGAACACCAGCATCACGCCATATTGCATCATTATCAGTACCCTTTCGTACAAGCGCTACTGTGTGTTTAGCTCCATAAATAACTTTTCTAACATTTCTACAGAATCCGAAAATATGATGCAGTGGAATTGCACATGAAAATTGTCGAAGCTGTCCTTGCAACGTTGCTACGCGTGTTGCAAATCCTAGGTTGAAGTTAGTAATATTATTTATGACATCAAATTCAGCAGCTGGTCTTACATATCCGGCTGGTGCTGGATCAACTGCTGTAGCTCGTGTTGCCTTGACTCTAGAATACTGGTTGTGTTCAGGGTGATCAGTAATATCCTTAGAAAACATCATAGATGGACCCGCTGATCTTGTATAATCATCAGAATATCTTGCTAACCCTATGATTGTTGTAGCCACATCAACTTCACGGTCAATGGATTCAATTTCTTTTCCATCAATGAGATATCTAGCGCTTTCAAATAACGCCATGATACCGTTATTAACAAAACCGACTTTGATAGTTGGGTTATTGTCATATGGAGGATCATTATGTAAAGCATTGTTTGTTACAAGTTCTCCTTCTACTTCAATAAATGCTTCACAAGGCAAAAAGTATTTACTGGTATCATGAACTTGAAGTTCAATTCGTGATCGGAGATCTGGTTGTACTGCGTGATAAGAATAAAATTGAAAATCGCGTACAGAATCATCTTTACGCACTGGGGCATCCATATCAAATGCTGGATCAGGTGACCTTTTGAACATTTTATTCTATTTATCAGAGTCTAAATCGGATTTTCCATTTCATCGTGAAAAACGCTAGCGTTTTCTACGTGGTTTTTTAAAGCCACTTCCTGCTATCATGTTTGCTCTCATGTTATCTTGGTCCCCTTGATTTACCAATGACGCTAGTTTTTCATCTACTGCGTTATTTATTATTTTACTAACACCTGCAGGCATTTCCGCTGTAGATGGCAATGGTACCGGTTTCTTTTTTCGTCTCACTAATGATGTTAGTTTATCCTTTGCTGCAGAAAACGCTTTCCCGGCAAGATCTCCAGCAGCACCAATACCCTTATCACGAATAACATCAATGGCTTTCATTCCTAATTGTTTAGCTAACGGCATCACTTTTGGGGCCATTCTTGTAAATAAACATGCAATGGTATTACCTAAACCATCTCCATAGTATGCTTTATAAACTGGCACCCGTGAATTTACCACATAGACGGGGGTTGGTTTATCATGATTGTAGTGTATAATCATCTTGTTATAAAACTAGTAGTTTTTTAATTAGTGATCAATCGCTGTAATAACCATGGGCATCTTTGTGATTTTCAACTAACTCAGCAATGAATTCTCGATATACATTAATGTCCATGATACCACCGGCAAATAATCGTCTACAGATATCAGCTGCTTCATTAATTATTTCCGGAGAGTTATTTCCGGCTCGTTTTCCTCCGATGAGAACTTCTAACCGTGATATATCACTGAGAATGTTACCAGGACAAGTAACGCTAGTGTTTTCACTCTTTGAGTTTCCAATCCTTGGATTTTGCAGCCCACTTCCGCTATAACCAGCTGCTTCATCTATTTTTTCTAAATCTGTAGTTTGTAAATAATCATCATCATCATCATCATCATCACGTGGTATTTGTTGTTTTTTAGGAGAGTAGAGTACTTTCTTTGCAGGTTGCTGTCGCTTTCTTTGCAATCTTGGCGGTTTTTGTTGTTGTTTTAGTTCTTCATATTGATTATACACGTGATCCACCGCATTGATATATTTAATGTATGATGCACTATCTGTCTTTTTTTGACTTTTTCCGGTTTTGATTTTGTAGAATATATCAGCCCAATGGGTTAAATTCTTAACAAACTTGTGATGTTCTGGTTTCAACATTTTTTTTCTGTTTTCATAAGTCTTAACAACAAGCGCAGGAATTTCTGCTGGATCAGTCTCATCAATTGCTGCTAACCCTTCTTCGTTAAATCTCACGCGTAAGTCCTCTACTGTTCTTTTTGATTCCATTTGTTTTGTTTGTTCAGTTTTCGCTGCTATTTTTTCAAGTTCACCAATAACAGATTTTCTCTTACCGTCAGGATCATCTCCCAGTAAAGCACGCTCAACCCCTTTCGTTGCTGTGGTTACTGGTTTAAACAATTCTTCAGACCCTAAAGCAAAATCCGTTTGTAAACTCTGTCGTTGTTGTAGTTTATTCCGTACAGAGTCACGAATTGGTACAAATCTCTTAATTGCATCTAATCTTTCACGAGCCAATCGGGTCGTTAATGCTTCATTGACCATTATTTGAAATCAGAAACCATTTTTCAATTGCAAAACAATTTTTCCCATCGATGATTCCTTCCCTAACGGTCCAATTTTTTATTGCTATGAAATATTTTTATTTTTTATTGCTGTGAAATATTTTTATTTTTTATTCATTGATTTTGCCTGTTTTTGACAGTTTTGGTGCCATTTTGTGCAATTTTGGTGGTAATCTCCTTGAGATTTTTACAGTCAAGTAGTCGATTTTACATGGGATTTTCCATAAGGAAAAGCTGTTAAAACTCATTTTTGATGATTTTTAGCCATTTTTCATCAATTTTTGCCTGTTTTCAGTGATGTTTGGTCATTTTTCATCGATTTTTGGTAAAAAACCTCGTAGGGTCAAGTAGTCGATTTTGCATTGGATTTTCCATAGAGAAAAGCTGTTAGGATTCTATTTTATTTTCGCAGTGTGAAATATTTTTCAAAAAATGCTAAAAAAATGAAAATCTCAAGGAGATTTTACGGTATGACAAAATCTTTTGAGGGTCGGTCAATCAAAATAGTTCATTTTCTTGAATTAACGCTCGTAAGTTTCTAATTTTAGAATTAACTTCCTTTTTCAATTCATATTCGTTACCCAATTCTTTTCGTATTCCTTCCACGATAGTATATAACGGAACAAACACACCTACTTCACTGGAAAATGCAAGAGAGTCTCGAATAGAATTCTGAATTTTTTTGATGAGTGCATATTTCTTTGGTAACATATACTTATTGTTGTTTACTCCGTATTCTATATCCTGAAAATCTGACATAATTTGATCAGGATTTAACCCATCTGACAATTTAATATCCTGGCTTTTCAATTTTGCAATTTCAACTATGATGCTATTCATATTTTCAGAATTCATATATGATAATACATATTTCTAATTCATTTTTCAAAAATAAAAGAGCCGTTAATATTTTTTAAAATTCAGTCTGTATATATAAATATCTTTTTTAAAATTCAGTCTGTATATATAAATATCTTTTTTAAAATTCAGTCTGTATATATAAATATCTTTTTTAAAAATTCAGTCTGTATATATAAATATCTTTTTTAAAAATTCTGTCTGTATATATAAATATCTTTTTTAAAAATTCTGTCTGTATATATAAATATCTTTTTTAAAAATTCAGTCTGTATATATAAATATCTTTTTTAAAAATTCTGTCTGTATATATAAATATCTTTTTTAAAATTCTGTCTGTATATATAAATATCTTTTTTAAAAATTCAGTCTGTATATATAAATATCTTTTTTAAAAATTCAGTCTGTATATATAAATATCTTTTTTAAAAATTCTGTCTGTATATATAAATATCTTTTTTAAAAATTCTGTCTGTATATATAAATATCTTTTTTAAAAATTCTGTCTGTATATATAAATATCTTTTTTAAAATTAATTCTGTATATATAAATATAAATGCAGACAAAAATAAATAACAACCATGATGAGCGGTTATCAGTCATTTGACCCCCTTTGATATAGGCCGTTGTGGTTCTATTTGCATTGATTGGGTCCCTTATTAGGCCTTTGTGTCTTTCATAGTGTTCCTAGAGAGCATTTTTCTGTTTCTGTTTTAATATCAGAATGTTTTTTTTTGTTTTTGCTCTTTCTGACCCTATGACCGTTTCTTTTAGCCGATAATTCATTCTGGGTTTATACCCAATGTGCATCCACGAACCTTTTTGGCCGGTAATTCATTTTGAACACCATACGGGGCTACCCAAATGTGATGGAGAGCTAATTACATCCATGGATGTTATTTATTTTAGGGCATTGTATGTGTGTGCACATTCAACATGCAACCCATGAATTTGAAATCAAATTCATGGTAGCGTAAGTTGTCAAAAACCGACAACCCACGCAACCGTAAATTTGATAGCATGGGTTTGCATGTTATGTGAATGTGCACACAGAAGGGTTGCCCTCCCTCCCCTCAATTAAATAGAAAAAAAAAACATCCAACGTTTCACCATCAGACAATGTGTCTGCTATGGGGCGCGAACATGTGAATAATAATTGTCTGGGTTTACAAGCCAAACACGAGACCGTTAGACCACTGTTCACGTCCATAAAGAATAACGTTTTTTAACTTATATATGTTGTAAATATTCATATAGTATATATAGCGACTTAATACAGCAATCCGCAAGGTGTGCTATTTTATTTTCTTGAATTACTTATTAATGGTGTTTCACGGTATTTAAATGAGACTGAATAATTGCATTAAACACTAGAAAAAAGATTATAATTGTTTGAAAACATTTCTTTTCTTACAAAACAATGCCCAGCCGCTGAATCGCAATAACCCATAAAACAAGTTAACACAATCTAAGGGAGAAATTATATAAGGTAACTTAATACAGCAATCCACAGGGTGTTATTTTATTTTCTTAAATTACTTATTAATGGTGTTTCAAGGTATTTAAATGAGACAGATTATTTGACTTAAACACTAGAAAAAAGAATATAATTGTTTGAAAACATTTCTTTTCTTACAAAACAATTTCCCGCCGCTGAATCAGAATCTAAGGGAGATAACTCCCTTGGTTCATTTGTATACTAATACTATTTGTATAATTCATTAATAACATCACTAGAGAATCTTTCAATGTAGTCTTGGGGGTTTCTTATGATTTTGTCGCTGACTTTGTCAGTGTCAGGGTCAGAATTTCTGATTGATTGTCCATTTTTTATTCGTTTATCATAATAGCGTTTTAGTTCCCTGTATCGTTTGCCGCCACACCTGAAACATAATTGCGATTTTCCCCTGACTCCAACCCCACATCGAATACAAGGTAACGGACCAAGGCTTCCACGACGAAAGCTTTGCATATGATACCCACAGAATTCATTTCTGCATGATTTGTTACACGGTGTCACTGATCCAATCATAAGCCATTTGCAATGATTCATTATACTTAATTCTTTCATTTAAATGCTTGTTTTAATTATAGTATGGAGGAGTTTGAGAGATTATCGAAAATTGCGCCTTGGAAAAGTGTTCAATTCAATCTTGATAGAGTTTCTGATACACCAAAGAATAAAATTCTTGATAGAACCTTGATTAGTAAAATCAGAGACTGTTTTAATGAATTCAAGCGTGATGGGGCAGCTCATTGTTGGTCAACATTTCGAATTGATGGTGTTGTTGACGCTACCATGAATGATGAAAAAGCAGCAGTGATAATCTCAAATCTTGGGGAAGAAAGAAATTTTTTTCGAATAAAATTCCTTATCCGTGATGATGGAAAATGGATCATTAGGGACAAATACGAGCCTATTCTTAAGGACAAAAAACTGTCACTGTGACTCAGGATTCAAAACCAGGAATTTTGACTGGAATTGACAAACCCTACTACGAAAGATCTTATCCTGTCACAGCAGTTGTTTACGGGATATATCCGCTCAATGACAAACCTGATATTGCAAAACTAGCACCCATGAAATATTCTTCGTCAAGGCTCAATTGTGTAGCAACAAGAATAATGGAACACTTCACAAATGCGTCCCGGGGAAATAAACTAACTGATCTAAGACGAAAAAAAATAACCGAATGGGAACTGACAGTGAAACAGCATGGGGCAACAATTCAGAATATAGCTAAATTAGAAACATCATTGAGATTTCCAATAACGGTAAGGACAATCACCGGTGAAGTATTATACGAATCGAAATATAATAAAAATGGAACCCCAATTGAAATTATTGATCATAATGAACACGCGTGGTCATCTGCAGTAACAATATTCCCACGGGATAGAACCGTAAAATATATTTTCCAAACAGGGTTGGGACCTGAAGAATGTTTTACCGAGCAGAAATTATTTGATGCTATTTACCATTTGAGTAAAAACGATCCTGTGTCAATGTGGCTATTTCATAGTGCTTCAGACGAAGAATGTAGATTTGATCAGTTTGTAAGGCCCAACGGAGAATTATATCGTACCGAAGAACTGCATAATCAAATGAAACAACTAGCTAGTGAGTTTTCTGGGGAGGAAATCGAAGATCAATTATTAGCAAACTGTTTTACAGTACCATCCATTGCAGCACATTTTGCTAGAAAGAAAAACGCGTGGAAACCAACACGAAGTGAGTTCTTATCAGATGTCAAATTGTCCTGTCTTGAATACAGCCATGGAGGATTATGGAATACAAAATACACCGCTGATACCGTTATTTCAGTTGATATGATTGCATGTTATCCAGGAAGTTTTCTTGGGTATGGAGAATGCGAGAAATATTTCAAACGATTTGGACACCCTACACACGAAATGACCCGTGTTGCTATTAATGGACCACTGCCACATTTCGATTTAACCGGATTCGCTTGTGTGGTATCATTTGAATTGGCTGAAGGACTTCATCCGTGTAGTTATATTTGGATTGGTAAACACATGTCTGAAAAACACTGGATGCCAATAGTGTTATTACGGTATATGCTTGATTGTAAGATGTTAAAATCATTAATTGTCAGTGAAGCAATTATATCCTATCGAGCACAGAAATCAGTCTGGTTACCACAACCTGATCTAGAAAAAATAATTAGCGAAGAGCGAAAACTGTTTCCAAATTTCAGTGAACAACAAATCATGGATTGGTCCAAACAGTTATTTGAAATCAGAAACAATGAAGCAAAAGATCTTGGACGAAGAATAATCGGTAAATTCACTCAGGGTGGCAAATACGACAATACGAGATATTCTTCACGATTGATTATAGACAATGCTGAATACGATTTTGTAATCACGGATTTAACGAATAAAGGTCTATATGTCAATCGTAAGGACGCATTTATGTCCGATGGAACCAAATTGGGTACAATTGTTACTTACACTGATGGATACAATCCGCAGTACACACATTTGAGAGCTTCTATGCTTGGTTATGCTTCTATTAATTTATTTTCAATGATCAATAGATTTCCTACCACCGCAGTTAGAGTCGCCACTGATTCATTTTACATAAATAGCAAAATGACTGATTTTAAGGCTACTGGCAACGAGAATTGGGGGTCATGGAGAATTAAGAAAGAAATGCTTCATGATTATATTCCATCAGCAGATGTTACCATTGAAAATAATTATTTAGAAAGCAATCAGTGTTCAGAATTTTCTAATGCACCACGGTGTTCTGATCCAATCTGTAGATATAAAACAGTTTATTTAAACGGCTGTGGTGGGTCAGGAAAAACAACCCGGGCAATTGAGTTATTTCGTAGAAACGCTAGCGTTTCAAAATCAAACATGATTGTACTAACACCAACACACAGACTTGCAAGAGAGATGATACAGAGAGGAGTTAATGCCTGTACCTATCATAGTTTTTTCCGATGGAAGGGAGATAAATGGACTCCTGAGCGCATGGGAGAGAAATTTATTCCTGAAATTATCATTTGGGATGAAATAGACACAGTGCCATTAGATGTATTAAAAATATTTCTTGAGTGGTTGTTATTGAAAAATACAAAAATCGTCATGTGCGGTGATCACGGCCAACCACCACCATTTGTCGGTGCTTCCCCACATGAATGGCTAAAGGGTTTTGTAGACTATTATGAAGAAATTGATACCGATCATAGATCACTTGATAATGAATTAAAAGAATTTAAGAAACTAATTAGATTACAACCGGATAAAATCCAACGTGAAATAGCGCGTGAAATAATTTCAGAAACTCCAATGAATGAGTTTTGGGAAGCATGGAGACCAAATGATTTGATCATTGCAAGTAGAAAAATAGTCAGAGACACACTTCAGATGAAATTATTTGAATTGCATAAACAAAAATTCGCAACACTTCCAGTGCCCCTCTGTTATAGGCCATCAGATACACGAAAACAGAACATTGAAGTTGATATTCCAGGCCTGACAGAGTCAGGAAGTGAAAAGCAGATTCTCGTATTAAATGATATTGTGCTGGTTGATATCAATGTCGTTGAAGATGCATTGCGTGCTAATAAATCCCCATGGACGCTAGGATACGCAGCAACAATACATTCTTCGCAAGGATTGACTATATCAGATACAATTGTTTGGATGGTAGATAATCGCATCGAATGGTCAAATTTAGTCTATCTTGCAGTGTCTAGAGTACGAAAAATAAATCAACTTCGAAGAATTGTCCTGGATGATGAAATCATTGGTGATGATAATGACACCAGAATAGATGATATTATTGATAAAAAACTCTCCGGTTACAAACAACAGGACAAAAAAAAAACAACGAGAATTTGACATTGATGCTGAATTAATAATCACTTTGAAACAACAACAGAATAATCACTGCGCAAGTTGCAATTGTATAATGCGTTGGCAGTATTCGGATAAGGATCCTCGCCAATTTACCGTTGACAGAAAAAATAATAGTCTCGGTCATGTCAGAAACAATGTGATGTTGACTTGTCTTGAGTGCAATAGACGCAAGGGTGCTAGTTAAGCCCATGCGGTGGTAATTGAGTATCCTCAGGTATCACTTGTAATTGTTGTCTAGTAAAACCCCGTTGAGGGGCAGTTGAATCCAGTTTATAGATTGGAAGTCTACCCGTAGATCGTGTTATACTAGATATCTTGTGTGTAGTAACACTCCAAATAGGATCAGTAGCTCTTTTTCTGCCACCCTCAAGCTCTCCTGGTTCATATAAATATCTCACAATGACATTACTACCAAGAATTGGTTGGGAAACGCTAGCGTTTCTAGAAAAATCTTTTTGAATTTCCATTTCAGGTATTGACTTCTTTTTAATCGCATTGATAGGTTTCAAATTAATTGTTCTAGTAATCTCATTATTCAGTGCAGTAATCACAGCTGGTAACCTTTTAACCCATTCACGGGATCTTTTTTCTTGGATGAATTCTTTTGCGTATTGATATCCAAATAACCGCTCAGCAAGGGTTTTATTAAACCGTTCTACAATGGCCTGATCACGATGTAGCGCAGTATGTCCTCGTCTGATAGTGACATTATGATTTTTCATTATTGATAACACTGTACCCTGAAATTCCTTGCCAGGATCAACCTGCAATAGATTTGGCCAGTGCAGATGACCTCGTCGATAAATCCTTTCAAATGCAGAAGCCACTGAAGTGGCTGATTTTGTTTTTAACGGTTCTGCTTCCTTGTATCGACTTGCAATATCAACTACGGTTAATGCGTACTTGTAACCGTGATCATGTGGCAGAAATAATAGATCAGCCTGATGAACTTCATTGGGTCCGGTCACATCAAAATGCGAGAAATTGATTTGTTTAGGCGGTGGTAGATAAATTTGCCATAGTGCCTGTTTAGATAACCAATGAGCCGCAGTGGTTTTTTTCACTTTTGCAGCGCTAGCGAGTTTATGGATTGCTGCCTTGCCTCTCCAGTATCCTTTTGGAGAATAATAAATAGATTCCATGTTGTTATTAATTACCAGCACCTAACATCAATTTACTTTTCATAGCCGATTTTATCAAAAAGGAAGCCAATTTTTCTTTGAAAGATTTATCAGGAATAGCATTTAACGCATGAATTAATTTCACATCCGCGAGATGCCTGTGCTGCAGATTGCTGCTTTTATAAGCAACATCATGAAGGTGACAGGCCTTATCAATGGCATTTATTGGTTCTTCACCGGGTCGGGGCTGATTTTGATCATTGAGTCTGATATCAAGTCTTGTTCCCGGTCCACAATAACTATATCCTGGAAGGTGCTTTTCTCCAGGGTATTTTGCCCATGGGGTTCCAGGGAGTTTAGTTAGCTTGGCTGCGATATCACCTCCTCGTTTTTTTTTAAAGGTTCCTTGGGTTCCTTGGGTTTAGAAACAAATCTAAATTTCTTTGTACTACATTGTACGCATTTACCAGAAAGCGCTGATCGGTTATTTTTAGTTGTAATCGTCGTCAAGTCATCTGTGCCAGTACGTTTTTTACACTTCACACAATATAGATCCATAATTTATATATAACGGCATGAATATAATTGATTATTCAGCTACCCGACGACGGGAACCTATTAAACATCATGAAATGTTGCCGAATTCAATTAGAATGATTATAATCGGACCATCTGGAAGCGGAAAGACACAACTGCTACTTAATTTGATAACGAGATGGATGAAATGGAACAAATTGTATTTAATAGCCCCGAGTGTAGACGATCAGCGATGCTATGAAGTGCTAAAGGATTTTAACGAGAAAGCAAAAGAATTTCAAATCGATGATGATATTATTGAATTTATTACTGATATAGAGGAAGCCCCTTCCGTGGAAGACATCGATGGAAGTATTAACAATTTAGTGGTATACGATGATATCATGTTAGATAATCAAAAAAATCCCGCTAGAATATTTTCCCGAGGCAGGCATAAAAACACTGATGTGATCTATGTCACTCAACGGTACACACAAATACCAAAAGTGATCAGAGATAATTGCAATGTGTTGTGTGTATTTAACGGCGTTGATACTCATACGCTACGAAATATTCATCAGACTTGGTGCAGCGGTGATATGAATCATAATCAGTTTAGAAATTTCTTTAGTCACGCTCAGTCAAAACCACACGGATTTGTGACAATAAATTTAGCAGACCCGAGGACACGATATCGTATAGGACTTGATAAAATATTCGGTTAAAATCACCGTAACCCATAGCAGCAGAGAGGGTGAATGACAACGACGTTGCGACATTTATGATTCATCAACGAAAACGCGAATACAATCACTGTCATTTTTTTTTCTGGTTCGCGAGAAGGGTCTAGGGTATAATCAAAAAAGTAAAAAAAAAGGTTGTAGGATTCACCCTCTCTGCTGCTTCCCATTTGACCACAGGCCGTCCATGCATGTCAGTCTACGGCGTAATGTTAATTCTCATGTGACAAAAAAAAATCACAAACTGGTAAAACAACTATTCATAGAATATAATTATTCTAAGAGTTCCGTGTATGTTAATGTTTGTGTAGCCTGTTTTATTGCTCATTTTATATTTTAATGCCTTTAAGCTAAATGCATCATTTATCCGCGACATCATTCCCCACCCTTCCTTACCATTGTAAGCAATTACTCTGTTTTGAACACAAATACGAAACACGAAAATACGCTTCTAGCTACTGTAATAACTAACCAGGATTTTTTTTTCGAGTTCTGTGTTATATCTCTGAGTTCGTTTTCAAATATAGAAGGCGCCAACTATTAACGATGACTATTTACAGGCAATATTTATATCAAAAGACAACACTAACAAGCCCTCGATACCTCGACAAAGTGTTAGATGGTTTGTGTTTTTTTTTAATTATTTTGTAGCACTTTACATTCGTTAGGTAAAACAAAATACAATTAGCCTGTTAAAACTAAATTAGTAGCGTCGCACCTGCTACTGCATACATATTTCGAAGTACAAAACAACAATTCTGCAAAGGAATTTGAATTTGATTTGCTACGGCAGGCTGAGATTTTTGTTTATTAATATTGACCTATATCAAATTCAATCTTGGTAAAGTTTAAGAATATAATGGTCGAATTACTAAATTGTTCTTTCTGTAAATGGTTTCATATTGAAGTGTGCACAAGGGATATATGATATATAATTCAATTTGGCAGATGATTGTATATTAAACAATCACGAATCATTATCCATATCAAACCCGGACGATAGCTGGCTCTTTAAAAATATTATTGTACATATGAATATTCTAACAATGTCATTGAATACTTATGATTTATGAGCTTTCTGAAGATAATAAACTGCTTAAAGTATAAGTCAGACAATGTCAGAGTTGGTAATTAAACTTTTTTCAAAATAAATTAAAAGTTTAATACCAAGCAGAGACAAAAACATGTTATACGACAGTACTAATAAAATACATGTCACTATCAGATGTAGTACGTTAACCACGTTTTCACAAGCCCGCAAAGTCCACAATTCCGTCTATAATCGCACTAATGGACACTTTGGCAGCCTAGTCCTTATGATAAAATGTATTCTAGTGTTTCGTTAACTTCAATGTTAGGTCATACTTTGTTGCACTAAGATAATAGAAGACCTGTTGTAGGTTTATATGTGTACTAATTAGTCAAGTCAGAAGCATAAGTGTAATGCACGTGCTGTATTTAATGGCCACAGCTAAATGATCATTCTATTTTAAATTCTAAAATTTGAAATAGAATATATATATATGTGTGTGTGTGTGTCCTAATGAATTTTAAATTTAGTGATTTAGTGTAGATTAGAAAGACTACAAAGGATAATTAGATGTTCAGGGAGAATAGGAATGGGTTCAAAAAGAAAAAAAATAAGTCAAAGAGAGAAACGAAAACAAAAACGTAATGGTGATAATGACAGCGATGAAATATGAAATTTTATAAATAAATGAACTGTATGAATGTGAAGAGTATATGTAGTGATCATTGTTTGTTTCGTTTTTGAAAGTTGCGTTGCCTCTTTAAAGAAAACCAGTAAATTCTCAGCAGTCTCACTTAGGATTGCTGTCTTAATACATGACAGCATGTTGTGGACACAATTAGTCTCACGGCTTAAAATGGACAGGAATGAATGTTTGTATATGATATGGTCGTTTTCGTTTAGATACTCGTATAGACAAAAGACTGCCTCGCTGCAAGTATCGGTGGATTTGTTGCCATTTTTGTCTTGCAGTGGAAGCCACTGTGTAGCATAATTTTTGTAACGCCACTAGTCTCACAGATTTCAACGGATCAACATAGAACTTTGAAAGTATTATGATCATTATCTAAAAATGTACATATCTAAATAACGTTCTGCTCGTGCGATGTTATATTTACTGTTGCTCCTTTGGACTTGGAACTGGCTATGATGTTCCACTGGCAATGTGGAACTGGCACAATCTTCTGAACAGAATTGGTTTCGCAGTTTTCAATGCATATCCCAATTACTTTCTGCCCGTTATAGTTGTGATCTGAAAATGCATGTTTTGGCAAGGCATTGTGCTCTCACAATTATGTTAGAGTTAATCCAACTCTTTGTATAACAGATTTTGCTTCTACCAGAGATACTGTTAATGCCACGTGTTTAATTTAATTTAGATCTTCTGTTTATAATATTCTTCCTCTTTATTATCCTCCTCCTCCTCCTAATCATCATCATCATCTTCTTCTCTTTATTATTATTATTATTATTATTATTATTATTATTATTATTATTATTATTATTATTATTTTATTATTTTTAAATTGATTGATACCATCAAACGGAAATATATCGATGAAGTATTTTAGACCGTTTTTGTACGAAGACTTATTACTTAATTGTTGTAGTTTTGTCACGTGCATGCAACACGACATGCTTTAAAAAATATTGTCTTCAATGGTCTACCCAACCGTGGCATCGTCCTATTGGGAGCAGCCCGTTCCATCCAAAACGTCCGGTTTATCAAATCAGGATCAGAGAAAAAGCATTGGGCAATCATTGAAACCTTATATTATTAATATGATAATACAAGTTATATCTCGAACATAACAAAGCTTTATGTACCATTACTACTGTGGACTTCGAGTAGTTCTTCATTTTCATTATAGGAAAAACATTTAACCTAAGAAAGACATGGGCGCCATGAAGCATTTTGTATCGTATGGCAGAAAATTTGCACTGGCTTCGAACATTTTATTTGGAGTAAGTCTAAACTTTTTTCATTTTTGAATTCATATTACAGAAAATATCATGATATTATTGCACATTATCAAATCCGATCAAGGTATTGTGCGACCTACTACATAGTGTTTTGTTTGTACTGTTAGCTGGAAATCTAACAGTCTTGTATATTTATTAGTTATTGAAGTGTTGACACGGGAAAGAACCAAATATTTCCATAATGTTTACTTGCATAGTATCCGTATATTGTCGATATTAGACAATATTCATCGGGTCTTACTATCTGTATGTCTTTTCCACGCTACCTATCTATGTTTTCTATACAGATAAGAGCAAATATTTATAATATAATTCCAGGTCCTTTCATTAGCGATGACAATAGCCGGATTTGTCGTGCGATTTGGTGACCAATGGGTGAATGAGGCAACCCTGCAGAAAATAAAGGACAGTGCAAGAGAAGCCTTCAATATGAATTATTTAATGTACAATATATTAAAGCTATTATATTCTGAAGTAGAAGATGCATTAATTGTTAAGATAGTGTATATTCTGAAGCAGAACATGCATTAATTAAAAAAAAAACAGACTAAATATTCAATGAACATTCACTAATGAGGGAAATAAAATGTCTTCATGGGTTAATATATCAAAACAAAGTACATAAGTCACTACAAATGAAGAAATTTGTCCATGTCTTCATAAAGATGCTATAGTATTGATTCACCACATTGGATGATATATTTTGTTAGATATTAAAAGGAATATGACGTTTTGAAACTTTAAATGTAAGTCAAGATGCATAAGTGAAACTATTAAATCATAAATACATTCATATTATTTTACCAGCTGTATATGACTTTTCCACCGATAACTTCCAACCGATAACACAGAGCCTGAAGCAAGCATTTGGAAATTTCCTTATCGTGACTGGGGTCGCGTCCGCCCCGCTCGTAGTGTTTGGATTTTATACATTTCTGCGGAAGAAGAGAAATTTTCTGTTTGCGGTAAAACAAGAAAGATATTCATTCCTCTTTAAATTCTCCTTCTCCTTATTGTTGTTGATGTTGTTGTTGTTGTTATTATTATTATTATTATTATTATTATTATTATTATTATTATTATTATTAAGAAGAAGGAAATTAGATGTGTGTCGTATATAGCGGTCAGGTGTCAAAGCCTCAGTTATATATGATGAAACAACTATTTAACTATGGGATACGAGAACACAAATCTTTGTGCGTTGGTACGGTCTTATTCCGATTCGTTAGAGAATAATATAAACGTATTTTGGTCTAAATTCCGATAATTATTTTGCCTTTATAATCTCCTTAACGCACAAAAAGTACAGTTTTATATATATATATATATATATATATATATATATATATATATATATATATATATATATATATATATATATATATATATATATATCATGAGTTAACAAGCAATCTAGAGTAGGTTTCTGCAGTATATGCATGATTATAAATAATAGTCTATATATATTTGTGTACATCATGGAATATATATGTTGGTCTTAACGGAAAAATTCTTAAGAGGCTTCTTACTGGTCATTCTTTGCAGTATGTAATTATCATTGGGTGTCTACTGGCAGCTGAACTCTTCGTGAATTTTCACTTCATCAAAAGTCCAGAAACTGTAAGTAAACGACGTTTTACATACAGTTTTGTTATAAAATCTTTCATTGTTCCGATTCTTTTAGTGTGGCGAACGCCATGCAAATTAAGATAAGATAATGATTATTTATTTCATAATCCTTGGTTCATGGATTTTATCAAATATATACGTCATTTAAAATATTCTGTTATGAAATGAAATCCCATTTCTTAGTTTTTTAAAAATGCCTACCGTGTATATACCCAAAATAATTTCGCATGCTATTATTATCAGCATTAAAAAACACGGAGTGCTTTACAAATCTCCGAAACTACAGTCTGAGTATACTTACACATTTTATTGCACACAACTCCCCACCGATTTCAATAACGGAAATCGTTAATGTAATAAAATGTGCACATAACTCATTAAATTTAATCATTGATTTGTAATTTCTAACCTGAGTATGACCAGAGTGACCCGGTGCCTTGTTGCGTACGCTATGGACGAGTTGATTTCGTCATATAAAGTTGTGACGTAATTCATCCTATTTGGTAACTGTCGGATAATTCCGTAAATTACCGTAATGTTGAGGATTTATAGTAATATCCCTTTACACACGTGTACGTAGAAATCACACTGCTTGCTAAATGCACGTAAAAGGCAAAGTTGTCGTAGTTATTCTTTTCCTTGACTTGGTTCGACATTGTCAATATCGGAAGCAGACGACATCGTATCATCAATATCTAAAATAAAACAATTTGTACATAATATCAGAAATCATTGAACTTTCAATTGTCATACATTAGATCAAAATAATATTTACATTTATTGTCTGTATTAAAGAAGATATTAAGTAAAAGCAACATCTTTCAAATACAAAAGACGTTTTTGAATTGACCAGTTATACGGTTAAACTCTTCAAAAATGTATTGAGATTATTTTCGTACGTGCTAGGAGTAATGAGGAAAGTCACCAGTGTCAACACTTTACTCCCAGTATCAACATTTTGTTTTACTCCCATTGTCAACACTTTGTTTTACTCCCAGTGTCAACACTTTGTTTTACTCCCAGTGTCAACACTTTGTTTTACTCCCATTTGCTCTTATCTTTATCAGATGCAAGACATGATGAAACCTTATCTTCGTGAAAAAGTCAATGAATACGTAGGAATGCACTCATCGGACCAAGTCTCGCTAGGATGGAATTATCTGATGCAAGAGGTTTATGGAAACAAATGATTCTTAATTATATATTTCATCTACATTAGGTTCGACTGAACACAGTTTCACAATTCATGCTACATATGGTAAACGGCGAATTTAGATGTAATATTGTCCATGAGCTGGTGAAAATGGGAGAATCCAGCAGTCAAACCCGGTTATCTCGATTACGTCGTGGGTGTAAACATATTATGGTGTATGGTGTTTTAAACAATTGTGTTAGGCTTTCTAAAAGATATAAAATGTATGGATGAGTTCTGTGCATTATATATCTAACTGATAAATTACAAAATCTTCGAACTTCGTTTTAAACTTTTAGAATTAAGGTCCAACAGTCGGCCTAGTGCAATAACCGGTAATACTAGGCTAATGCATTATTATATTCACCTTAAATGATATATTATTAAAGAGAAGAGATAATTATTGAGATGACAATACTCATGTTATTGAGAAAGTTATATGATATACTAATGTTTACTTTATGTAGAAACCCATTTACTAGAAAGTTCCATTTGCTCGATCTGACGATGCACATTTAGGCATGCAACACTTTATAAAACTCATGGATTTTGAAACTACATAGATTTTTTTGGGTTGCTTTCCTTCCAGTATCAGTGCTGTGGAGTAGACTCATCAGCTGACTTTAAATCGTCTGCTTACTATCCTTCGAACTGTCCCTATTATAGCGAGTATTATGCTGTGCCTGGCTGCTGCCGAACTCTTCCGTCTTCGTATTCTCAGACGACCTATTGCGGAGATCAGTATAAAAAGTATTGTGGTGGAAACTACAATAATATGTGGAAAGATGTAAGAGCACACACACACACACACACACACACACACACACTTTCTCTCTCTCTCTCTCTCTCTCTCTCTCTCTCTCTCTCTCTCACACACACACACACACACACACACATAAGTAAGTTATTATGAATTCCCAATGACATATCTAAGAAAAATTTGATTTCTTTTAAAATTCAATCACTCGGGTCTATTATTTTCTGATTGCAATTTCTTTTTTCCAGATGCTCTGATAATACGCATATAAATCATTTTCTATTATTAAGCATTTTTCCATATTGATATTCATCATTATCATTATTGTACGTTACGTCCAAAAAGTGATCTGAAACAATTCTTAGAAAGAAAAAAGTTCATTTGAAGTGATTATTTTCCACGATATTCAAAATTATGCATGGCGTTTTTTACAGACAGTAATGATTATTCACAAATATTTACGAAGTAATCAACATTCTACACTTTTAGGGATGCTCGACAGCACTTCTTAGGTATTACTACACTAGAAACACTCAAGTTATATGGCCATTGATAGGCATTGGTTTGATTGATCAGGTATGTATGCTTGTAGCAAGACTTTATGGCTTATAGTGTTTTCAATCAATACTGCATTGTCTTTTAAATAATTTGTTAACTTAAATAATAAAATTCAAACCAGTCTTGAGGAAATTTGAGGCAAAATAATTCATGTGTTAAGTATAATAGAAACATTTTTGCTATACGTATGTATGTATGTATGTATGTATGTATGTATGTATGTATGTATGTATGTATGTATGTATGTATGTATGTATGTATGTATGTATGTATGTATGTATGTATGTGTAACGTGGTGCTGGCTGGTTATCAAAGTGTTATTAGTACAATATTGCACAAGGCCTGGTCAGAGGTATTGCGCAACTTGGAAAACAACACTTGAAGACCGCCTCCCACTAATTGTCGTTATCTAGAAGATGATCGCTACGGTGTAATATGCCCGGTCAGTGAATATAGTAATCTGAGATGGTACTCTGAACAAGACAATACACGAGCCCCCGTAAAAATACAATATGAATTTAATTAAAAATACAATTAAGAAAAGAATGACACTGTGAATTACAATTTCTCTCTTTCTGAATACACTTAGTTCAGAAATTACATAAACTGAAGCTTTAAAAAAATGGATACATTCATAAGAATCCAAACACTAATGAAAAAAAAATGAAGTTAGCCGTTAATACTGAGAGTAAATTTCATCAAGGAATCGAATGTTCATTTAACATTGGACTGTTGGGTGATTCAAAATGACCTTTTTCGTCGACTGGTTTTTCTTTCTTTTCCCTGCATGCGTCCGACTTCAGCTTGCCCTTTGATTGAACGGGAATTCCACACTCTGACTTCTTACTTCTTTTTTCTCTTTTCCTTTGACTTCTCGCTGATTCTCACTCTTGCCAAAATAAACTATTTTCCTTTGACTTCTCGCTGATTCTCACTCTTGCCAAAATAAACTATTTTTCTTGTAAAAGAAAAGGGTAAAACGCCCTAAGTATATCGTTACTTTCAAAATTGAAATAGTAAGTCAGTTTCCTGGTTCGAAAAATCAGATCTTACTATCAGTGTTATCATTTATACGGCTAACAAATACTGTACAGGTCTTCAGATCAATAGAGCTATACTGCTAATTATCGACATCAGAATTCGGGAAAGTCATATATTCCCGTAAATCATTACGTAAAGTGAGGCAATATATCATAACACACAATCCATATTTACTAATATGATAAATTCAAATTAATGTAACACTTTCCAATCATAAATATACACGGCGGGTTTTCTACACCACCCATTTACCTACCTAAGTATATAAGGTAAAAAATGCTAATTCAGAATTCAAAATACATTATTAAATCACTGTAAAACCGACTATCCATACAAAATATGAACACATCATGCATCTGTAACAAAGAAACATATCAAAGTACGTTATTAAATCAATGTAATACTGAACTATTTGTATCGTAGTATCGATACATTATGCATCTATGCCAAAGATAAACAGCATATACATTACATCATAATAAAGGTGAATTTGAGTTAAATACCTTGTGTTTTTGACGTCTTACAATCGTTCCACATTCAGTTTAACTGGAACCCAATTTTTACGAACGTCTGTCTTTCACGCTCGGAGTCTTGAATATGTAGTTTCTACTTGCTCTCTTGCAGAGGTCTTCCTAGACTGACTAACATCGTTTGATACGAAGTATATATTTCCCCGATTCTGGGGTCTGACACCCCCCCCCTTCCCTATGCATTTGCCCAATCGGAATAAATGCTATTCTTACTGACCTTTTTGAAAACCGTCTATCAAGATGCCAAAAATGCCACTTAGGATCAAAATATCACCTTATCATTTGTCTCAATCATTTTTGAAAGCTCTGCGTGAGGAATCACATAATTTTAACGTGTCAAACACTCAGTCCGTTTTCACTCTAATTATTGTAACAGTCTGACCGAGTTAAACTAACATTCTTTCCGTTCCAAACTCTACTCCAAGACAGTTGATTGTCGGCTAGCCTACGAATTAATTACTGGATGTCACTGACGAAAAATTTGGCACTTGACAGTATG
The DNA here is from genome assembly GCA_030141615.1 of Unio pictorum. Taxonomy (NCBI): domain Eukaryota; kingdom Metazoa; phylum Mollusca; class Bivalvia; order Unionida; family Unionidae; genus Unio; species Unio pictorum. Next base: position 9,065,064 of record JARLTB010000168.1, on the reverse strand, counting down.
TATGTATGTATGCATGCATGCATGCATGCATGCATGCATGCATGTATGTATGTATGTATGTATGTATGTATGTATGTATGTATGTATGTATGTATGTATGTATGTATGTATGTATGTGTATTTATTGACAATGATACATATTTTGGAATAAATGCGAAAATATACAATATATAAATACCTTCTTTGTGTTTTGAATGAGGATGAAATGTGTGTCAATCGGATGTAGAAAATGACTTGAATAAATAAAACGTTTAAAACACATCAATATATATTGTTTACATTGAGTCCAGATTTATTTTCTGAAATTGTTGTTGTTTACTTATTCTATGTGACAAAACGTAGTCATGGTACAATATTCTTATTGCCTCGTACATGGTCATGCAGACAGAAATGAAACAATTCTAACCCGGACGAAGCTGGATTCTATGACATACAAATGGATATGATACATTACGAACGACAATGTACAACTACGTAAAAACATATGGTGGAAACGTTCGCATCATAAAATAAATTGCTAGTATTTATGTGATGATGCAAATCATTTAATCATTATATTACATACAGAAATGTGCTTTTTTGGACTTTTTACCTGAAGAAAATATCCTCTGAACAAAGGCAAAATTTTAATCAAACAATGGTTTTTCGCCAGTCGTTTGCAACAGCGCTTTTAGCTCAAAGGATGTAACCAAAAGTATTAGCCTAGTCTTTAAATACAATCTGCATAGACAAAAATAGCAGCTAAGAAAGTTAAATTCCTTCAAAAAGAGTTTGTTTGGTTTCTGAGTTGACATGTTCAGGGTGTATGGACTTGTAGATGATCATAACATTCTGTAAACGTCTTTTAACTAGCATAAAAGTAATAATGTCCCAGAGTATACTATAGTACATTAGTATACCTCACGGGCACACCAGGGCCAAAATTGTCTTTTCCAAACCATACTGAGAACGATCAGCGTGGATATTGACTGATCGACATCGGGTATGTGCAAATGCCGTTCGCAGTTGAGGTCGCGTTTGAAAAATTTATAAATCCGCTAAATAAAATAACCTCAGTCAGATAACTTACTACGTCAACACTATATTATGTTTCAGATATTTTTGTTTGTCTTCACTATCATTCTACTCAGAACGACAAAATGTAAAGTTGAACCAACAACGAATCCAACAACGGAAGTCTTGGCAACAGGTGAGAGTTCGAAACAGATTTTGTTGCATAGAACCAACATAAAATTTCCACAGACCTTTCCTCTTATTTTTTTGTTGTTGAAATAAATGTTTTTTTTATGAAGGACGTTTCCTTTTATAGAGCAATAATACAAACCAAAACAAAGCAAAAATTGTATCATACAGAACTTCTTGTTAAAAAATTACTAAAATGTAATTGAATTAGGCAAGATACACGTTGCAATTCAAAATATGCATTCATTTGACAATAATATTGTAAATGCTCCGGAAATATCGTTTGGTCCAGCTATCAGAGAGTGATTTCTTCCTCTTTCAAAGTTGTAATTTAATAATTTTACGATTTATTTATATATTTCTGCATTATGTTTCTTGAGCAATATTACTTACCTACGATTCCAAATAAATTTCCTTTGGTCTACCTATCATATTTATAGCTATTGCTTCTTCTTTCAAACTTTTCATTTAATAATTTTAACATTTATTTATATAGTTGTGCCTCCGGCTGCTTGAGCAATATTTCTTACTTACTACTCGAAATAAAAGATATTGTCTATACAGTTTACACATCTATATTTATTGATTAACAGTTATAGGGGAGACTCAGACAACCCAAAATGGACTACAATCAACATCATCTTCTGTTCCTTTGTCCTTGCAACAGCAACAAATAATTTCATCTGCAGCACCGACTCAACATAACTTCCTTCCTGGATATTTACCTCCATCTTCAACATCAGCAGCGGCATCACCATCATTACCGCCACAACAACAACCAGCAATAGCATCAATAGCACAGAATCAGCAGAGCATCCATTCCGTGTATGTGCCTCCAAATTCAACATTATCGGCAGCAGCGCCACCATCGCAACCATTAATGCAATTAGCTGTACCGACTCAATCTAACTTTCATCCCATGCAGCAATTCCTCCCAGGAGCAGTGATGTCTGTGCCAACATCTCACGACTACGCCCACAATACGACGCCAAGTACATATATCCCCATGTCGACTTTGCAAGGCCACAGTACGCAAGCCCTAACTCAGACACAGGCACCTCCATCCGCGCAGCAACAGAACTACGCACCCATGACTCTGGCAAGCAACGGTATGCAAGCACTATCTCAGACACAGGCACCTCCATTCGCGCAGCAACAGAACTACGCACCCATGACTATGGCAAGCAACGGTATGCAAGCACTACCTCAGACACAGGCACCTCCAGCCGTACAGCAACAGTACTACGCTCCTTTAACTTTGCAAGGCAACACTATGCAATCATCTCCTCATACGATTGGACCTCTTCCCACTCAGCAGCAGAACTATGCACCTTTATCTACTTGGTAAGCCATCTTGTACATCAAGAACTGTTAGATCCGATTGTGTGTGGGAACAGCTGACTCTGTTTATCTATTAAATTGCTTCCTGTAAGGGTACAATGAGAGAGAGAGAGAGAGAGAGAGAGAGAGAGAGAGAGAGAGAGAGAGAGAGAGAGAGAGGATTCTGTTCTTGCATTTATTGTTGATTTTTTTTTCGTTTTATTTCTTCCATTTTTGCAGACTGAAGTAGCAGAGAAGGCGATTGCTGACTGGAATCCTAATAATTGGTCACCGATAATTATAGGATGAAGCAGATTCCTTACAAATAAATCAATACTTTGACGTACATGTAAAAAGCCATTGCAACGCCAACAATCTTCGACTTAAGAAACTTCCATCACGAAGTTGTAATTGTATATATATTTTAGCCCTGTCACTTTTACCCTGATATTGATAATATAAGATGGGTTTTCGCTCTAAACATTTGAAATATTTGGAGACTTTGTACACAGTCCGAAATCATCTACACTTGTTTGGATCCTTTCTGAACATTGAAAGTACATAACAGGTTTAAATATATTGGACTTTAAATTGTGCTCTAAATTACAAGTAATATTCACTATTGTTGTCTTCAATTCAAAGGATACTGTATCCATTTGCTACAAAAGTTTAGTCTTCATTAGATACTGTATCCATTCATTAAACTAATTACTGCGTAAATTACAAAGGCACAAAAGCTATAGTATTGAGGAGTAAAGGACTGGCTCCTAAAATATACCTACCTACCTACCTACATACATACCTACCTACCTATCTACCTTTGTGCCTACATATATTCATACAGACAGACAAAAACTGAAGGAAAGATATACATACATATATGCATGTATACAATGTTACATTTCTGAAGAATCATCTAGCACATTTCAATCTAAATAGTTTGAGAAAAAGGATACAATATTTTATGTCCCCTCTCTATTTTTCTCTAAAGCTATATTCTTCAGAAAACTGTTTTCATTTTTATTTAAATCCAAATGATTCGTGCCTATATAATAAAATATGATGGAATAGTTTAACCCTTTATGTGTGGTATTTTAAGTTCTTCAATGAATTATAAACTTAACCATGATAGTAGGACAGTGTCTATTTCTCTTGCATTTTCATGTACAAGTATTCTGTATTTTTTTGTTCGTTATTGACTTTAAGAAATATGACTAATCACTAAGACTAATACAAACATTAAATTATTTGTAAAATGGTCGTGTTGCTCCATCCCAAATCGTTGGAAAAAGAGTCTCATAAATTCTATATTTGAATGAAGGGTCCGGAAATCCCCGTCAAATAAATTCGGATGAACACAATTTAATAGCTAAGCATATTTCTCGTATTTCTCTCTTCCATTAAATATAAGCTCACATTGACACTTATAACAAACAGGCTTTGTTTGGTCCTACAAAATAGTAGTTCATTGTATACTATTTTATAGTAGCCAGTTTCAAATATTTTCAAGCTAATAGAAAGGCCTTACGAATTCAGTTATACTTTTTCAACAACATGAGTCACGAATTAACTGAATTTAATCTCATTTATTTACCATAAAATTTCGACAGTCGTACATATTTCTGCAAGATATTAAAATCATAAATCATGAAAGAAAACACTGATATGCATCACCTGTATTTAACAGGTATTTACCATTGCAATTAACACAATAAATATATCACAATTATACATTTTACCTTTACATGTTTAGCTTGGACTCATATATGATGAGCGTAAATTAAGTTATTATTAGCATCTTTTGTTTTAGAAAGTAGTCATTTTATATGCAACTGTTTTGTGGGTTTTTTGTTGTTGGTTTGCTGGTTTATTTTTCATATGCCTGTCACGTCGAAGATATATTCGTGTAAATCATACCAGAGCTGTATTATCTCAGGCACCAACATAATTCGCATAGTCACGTATTTCATCTCATTCATCATAATAATACGCATAGTCAAGTATTTTATCTCATTCATCATAATAATACGCGTAGTCACGTATTTCATCTCATTCATCATAATAATACGCGTAGTCACGTATTTCATCTCATTCATCATAATAATACTCAGAGTCACGTATTTCATCTCATTCATCATAATAATACTCATAGTCACGTATTTCATCTCATTCATCATAATAATACTCATAGTCACGTATTTCATCTCATTCATCATAATAATACGCATAGTCACGTATTTCATCTCATTCATCATAATAATACTCATAGTCACGTATTTCATCTCATTCATCATAATAATACTCATAGTCAGGTATTTCATCTCATTCATCATAATAATACGCATAGTCACGTCATTCATCTCATTCATCATAATAATACTCATAGTCACGTATTTCATCTCATTCATCATAATAATACTCATAGTCACGTATTTCATCTCATTCATCATAATAATACTCATAGTCACGTATTTCATCTCATTCATCATAATAATACTCATAGTCACGTATTTCATCTCATTCATCATAATAATACTCATAGTCACGTATTTCATCTCATTCATCATAATAATACTCATAGTCACGTATTTCATCTCATTCATCATAATAATACTCATAGTCACGTATTTCATCTCATTCATCATAATAATACTCATAGTCACGTATTTTACAACGGTTTCATCTAATAAAATTACAGCTGTTTTATATGTAAAATGTGCACCTTTCTTTTGCATTCTCAATAAATTATGTTAAGTATTAAATACCTTCTCTCTCTCTCTCTCTCTCTCTCTCTCTCTCTCTCTCTCTCTCTCTCTCTCTCTCTCTCGTCATTCTGCATGTTATTCCCATCCCCTCCGTCCATAAAGCGAGAGTTTTTAATGTCATATGATTCAATTTCAAACTATACGTCTAGTTTTGCATTATCGGTCGCCCTTGTTGTCTTAATTCCTATGCTGGAACGATGAAATAACGAGCATGGATCTAAGTTTGTATATATGTCTTTCTTGTCACATGCATTTCTAAAACGTATTGATATATTTACGGATGAATGTGTAAAATTAATCATGTATACGTCCTGTTTTTATCGTCTATCTAGGCACAGAGAATTTAGTTCAGTTGCCATAAACCGTAATGAAAATATGTTGTCCATTTTCTAAACATCTTTGGTAAGATTTGGTGTAAAGGTTTCCCTTTAGTTAGGTTGGGTGGGAAGCTCCCAATAATATTTAAATTATTAAAAAAGACCCACTAACCCTGGCTCGTTTCTGTCAGAAATTGAAATAGTGATAAAGAGATGTTAATCTCCGAGCCACCAGTCAGCGGTGCCGACAGTTAAATCAATGAATACACAGAATATGAAATTCAAATAACTGCAATTTAATATAATTTAATTACAGCCATCTCTCAAATAAAACTCAAATTAAACCATATCACTCGTCTTTCACTCGTCCGAGTAACGGCCTATTTCATCATCTGACTTAGTGTTTTAAATTTCCCTCCTGTCCTGTGTCGCTACTCACCTGTTTGATCTTTATCTGGACTGGTAATCCAATTCCCTCAAAATCCTCTACCTTCTGCCTCCGTTCTTCCTTCTCTTTTGTCTCCCAGAGACTCGGACTAACTGCACTAGGGTATTTCCATCTGGTCTCTAAAAGCTTACTTTATTAATACACAATAACACGAGCATAGCATATTCCCCTAGCTATGTAAACTCACACTAAACATTAATATCATCAGATAAGCCATTACTTTCTTAGGTTATGCATTCGTGTCCATCGAAATACATATTCTCTCTGATACATGTGAACGGTAAATATTAAAGTCTCATTGTTTACAAGTGGTAGGGCCTGTGAGGCGGCAGCGAAAACACGAAACTAGTTTGAGGAACAAGCCCACTATTACATACAATAGACCATCCAGTAGGTTTCCTCGATAAACATATATTATAATATTATGTTTTCTTTCGGTAATAATTACAGTCAAACTGCGAGCTACTCCGATTCTATTCATTAGATAGTTTAATATACAGCCCCATAATGGCAGATACCGCAGCTCGTAAACTTATTAGTTCACCGCGACTTAAACTCAAGTTTTATTTCATAATAATTATTCATTTCTAACAGCAATATGCATCGAACCCTTCTACCCTCGTATATAAATCTCACAGTCACTGTTCTAAAGATATCAATAGATGTGCTATTCCGAGTACACCTATCTCCACCCTGGCAATAAACATTCCCGTTATCGAAATAGGAGTCAGCGATCCGATACCTTTATATGTGTGTGTGCGTATATATGTATGTATGTATGTATGTATGTATGTATGTATGTATGTATGTATGTATGTATGTATGTATGTATGTATGTATGTATGTATGTATGTATGTATGTATGTATATATGCATGCATGCATGTATGTGTGTGTGTGTGTCTGAGAGAGAGAGAGAGAGAGAGAGAGAGAGAGAGAGAGAGAGAGAGAGAGAGATTGGGAATAAGGAAAACACAAATTACGTTTGAGAGATCAAAAGTTTTAGAAATAGAAGACTGACTCCGAATATACCAGTTAAGATATTAAAAAATCACGTACTTCATTGTACACATTAGTTTTAATTTCTAAAATGACATGAAAGCAATTATATAAATTGAGGTTACTGACTGGACCGAAATGCACATTTCTTTCAGGAATTATTTCTCAAAGCGACCTTTTTCAAGCCACGTGTCAGTTGAGGTAGATGCAGGTGTGTCAATGTCACCGAGGTCAAGAGGAGACAATGACTACGAGAAGAAAAAAAGCTCAAATAATGCCCTTAATACGGATTTATAACAAAGCTGATGAAAACTCAAAAGCATTAATTAAAAAACATGTTTTAGAATCTCTCATGATTTGTTATTATATATTTATGCTGTGAGAGTAACACTCGTTGAGTACCGTATAAATAACTGTCGCTAAAGAGCTAATATTTCACGCGTGGATCATTGCTATAAATTAACAAATAAGTACAATAGATGTTTTTAACTCTAGCATGGTCGTATCATTGCCTTGCAATTGAGTCCAATTAATCGGACGCCTCCTCAGAATTATTTTCAGGGGGAGGGGCACAAACAATTAGTGGTTAGTTATTACGTTTTAATTATGTAGGCCAACATATTTTTAGAAGTGGAATCCGGGTGGTGGTGTTGGGGGTAGGGGATTGACAAGTCATTTAAAATAACAGTCTAAATGTAGGCTAATCGCCTCCGAATAGAAGCTCCGTATCCTGCCAAATAGTGATATAATAACATTGCCAGTTGCATAAAGCTGCCTACCTACCTGTGACACAATAAACCAGGTGTTACTATATTAGATGTAACAAGCAATTGACTTGTGAATGGCCATCAATGCGGTTTTTTATTTATCGACACCTAGCCCGTTATTTGAAGACATGATTAGACTTTGGGTATAGTCTTACATTTTGATTAAAATGATGCTAACCTTCCTAATCCCCAAAATGGTAAACAATTGGATATAAGACTATTTTAAAATATTTATAAATAAATGCTAAAAATGTATCATTATTATAAAAAAATAAAAACGATTAGCCCTAATTAGTTTATTTAGATAATTTGGTGAAACTGTCATATCATTTCAGTTCTTCATTTAAGTAGCTTTAATTATCGTATGGAGAAGACTTGGTATTTGAGTGTAAATACATGATCGTCTAAATTCGCATAGGTTCTGAACACTTTAATTGATACTACAGAAATAGCAAACTGTCTGACATCTAGTAGCTTTTGATTTTTACATCCAAGATATTACCTAACACTTATGATAGCACTTTGACGCCATATTAAAATGTAGTCTTACTAGTGATTTAATTTCTGTCAAACACAATCGTTTATCACGTGAATAGAAACAGCGGATAATTACAAACTCTTGATTAACTCCCGTATATCACACGATATTGTAGTATCGTCATCAAGAAACAGCACATAATTACAATTTCTTGACTAACACCCGTATATGATAGGCTAAATAAGTATTATCATAAAAACAGCGCTTAATTACACACTCTGACTCAGGTCTCTCATATAGTCAGCAAATTATTATTGTCATCGAGAAACAGTTAGTCTATCCAACTATTCATACATTTGTTCTATATTTAGGCATGCCTTTATTGAACCTTTATTCTCGAATACAATTTAAATTAGGTTGAAGTTATGGTATTGTAAGGATCCTATCTTTTGTGCCTTGTTAAAATCAGACAAATACTTTGTCCCATATACAGACAAAAATATTTACTGTTTATATATATATATATATATATATATATATATATATATATATATATATATATATATATATATATATATATATATATATATATATATATATATATATATATATATATATATATATATATATATATATATATATATATATCACATTGTTTCAATCTCTTCTGAGATCTACTCTGTCGAATTTAATGACATTCTATCTCCTTCGTCAGCATATTTCAATACTTGAAAGTATTTCTTGACAAACATTCTGAAATAGGATTGTTATATTCTTTAAACTTAGCCAAATATTATCTAACATTAATTCAACTACTTTTAGATAGAATACGTCATTGACTATACCATTTCAAACAAACCAAATGTGTAATTAACGATCACAATTCTCACATCTACAATGTTTTAGTGGTGTACTGTAGTTACTGGAAACATTATCATCCAGAAAAGAAACTTAGTTAAATGTAGTCTGGACCAAACCTTTCTTGGTTCCTTTTCTTAATTAAGTCTGATCTTTTTTTTATAACAATACTTTTGGGGGTTTGAGCATCTGTATATTTGATTCAGTTATCTTTTCTTAGAATTTCACTGCTAATATACTGCTAATTTCAATCTGTGTAAAATAGCCAGTATTGTGCTGATATACCTACCTACCTACTACCTGCATACAACATACATACATACATGCATGCATGCACACACACACACACACACACACACACACACACACACACACACACACACACACACACACACACACACATACATACATACATACATACATACATACATACATACATACATACATACATACATACATACTTACCTACATTGTGATTGGGCATAAATACATAACATATATCTTGCTTTAATTTTGTTTTTGTCCTTGTTTATTTTGGAATTAGTTAACGAAGATTTGATAACGGAAAACAAAACGTTGCAAGACACAAGCACCGCTACGTTGGCCTAGGTGGTTAGAGCGTCTTCCTCGGAAGCGGGAGGTCGTTGGTTCCAGCCCCGGCCGAGTCATACCAACGACTTAAATAAAATGGTACTAACAGCTGCCTCGCTTGGCATTCAGCACAAAAGGGTTAGTGTTAGGACTGATCCCAGTGCTAGACATCACTATAAACTGCCACACTGCAGACATCGTAGCGATATGACTGAACAATTGTTAAAGCTACGTTAAAACTCCTAATCACACACATAAGATACAAGCAAACACCATTGCGATCATTTTTACATTAATCTGGTTTTTCCCTTGAGATGACAAAGAACTTAATAAAGCTAATACGTAAGTATTAATGCAAGCGGTTAAAAGGAATGCAATCATGAATTATACAAAAACTTAGCTTGCAAAAGTAGTAATGAATCTTATGTATTTTATATTAACAGTCACAATCATCACTTGGAATTATACAGAACTAATAACTTAAGCTTGTCACCGATATATACAACATAATGTCCTAATTTAGACAGTGTAACATCCTATTTGTATCGTAACAAAAACACTAGGTAGTAGCTTTTAGTTTGCAACAATATTACTCTGTGAGAAATTATTTTAGATGCGTTTAATTACTATAATTGTACTACATAAAGATGATTTGATTTTTTTATGTTTAAAGTTACATATGTTCATGATATAGGTTATTTATCGCTATACATTTGTGGAAGATATATTAATTTTAGGACAAACTATACATTATTTTAGAAAAGAAACGGCATAACACTATATTCCGAGTCAGTGTAGACACTGTACACGCATCATTTCATTTCGATTTAGCATAATATTTTAAGACATCTACCGACATATTTTCAGTACCTACAGCAATGCGCCTTTATGCATATTCACCGTGACTATTTATTTAAAATATAACGGAAATTGCGTTTTAAAATTGGGCGTCAAAAATATTATAATTTAGCCCCTCCTCCCACCTATCTTCTTGAGATCTCTGGAATATATACAGTATTGTAAAACTAAGAAAGAACTATAGAACACAGTTTGAGAGTCTTTCAGAGAATATTCTTAGAAAACATTTTAAACACTAGGAGCTCATTCTTAAAACTCATTGGAAACACTATAAAATCAAACAACAAAACATATCCGTGTGATTAACAGGACAACAATCTCAAACTTAGAGTATTTAAAACTACTGTACAAAAAAGTACACTAAAACCCATGATACTAAAACTTACACTCAACACATAGGTCATGCGAGGAAAATCATGCTTCAAATCACGCTAAAACACAAACAGTGCACCCCCAAAAAGAATGAATAAACAGCAACATAGATACATAAGGATATGAACAAACTTAATCAACAAACCTAACAAAATTACAACAAAAAAAATAAGAAAATATAAAAGCACCGAAGCATGTAAAATCTCATTCAATTTACTTCGAAAAGATTACACTCCAATATCATTAAACAAATAAAAACAAATCAAACAACCTCTGAAACGGAAGAGTATATGTCATGCCAGTCCAAAATGCAACGAAACCCCATGAAGTTCCTAAGACCTGTTGTTGTTCGACCTTAGATTCGACAAAGACCTCTCTAGTCGTCCGAGGATTGGAAGGGCTGGTTATGTTCTCTGCCTACACGTTCCAGGTTTCGCCAGCATAAAGTAGTGTGCGGAGCACAGCTGCACTGTATACCTTTAGCTTAATCTGGATATGGATGTCTCTTCTAGTCCAGACGTTGGCATACAATCTGCCGAAAGCTGCACTGGCTCTAGAAATGCGAAATTGACCTCAGCGTCAATAGTGACGCTGTGTGACAGTGTGCTACCAAGGTAGGTGAAGAGGTTCACTATGTTGAGGTTTTAGCCATTGACGGTGATGTTGGGCTTAACCTAGATCTCTCCAGTGGCCGGCTGATATAGGACTTTCGTCTTCTTGGCACTTATGGTGAGACTAAAATTTGTGCAGGAGCTGTAGAAATTGTCACCGCTGCATTGCGGGTTGCCTTCTGAGCCAGCACTGAGGGCGCAGTCGTCAGCAAATATGAAATCCCTGATAGGGTCTGTCATAACCTTGGTTTTCGCTCGAAACATCCTGGGATTGAACAGTTTTCCATCTATATGGTACCTGATGCCGACCCCAACCTCTCCGTCTCTGAAAGCAATATTCAGAATGGCGGAGAACACTAGATTGAACAGTGTCGGTGCCGGAACACAATTCTGCTTGACTCCATTGGTTACTGCAAATGGGTCCGATGTCTCTCCATTGTCATGGACTCGTGCCTGCATGCCGTCGTAGAAGTATTGCACCATGGATATAGATGGATATACATTTTCTTGGGCATCCGTACGTGGCCAATACCTTACAAAAGCTATCTCTGGTGACATTATCAAAGAACTTTATTAAGTAGACGTAAATGGAGAAAAGGTCGGTGTTTTGCTCTTGACATTTTTCTTGTAGCTGCCACACCACGTTTATGGTTCCACGTTATTTTCGAAATCCACACTGGCCTCCTTTCAGTAGTCCCTGGTCAATGTTTCTTGTGAGGTGGTTCAGTAGGATTCTGGCGAGTTTCGTTCCTGCAATGGAGAGTTAAGATATACTCAGGTGGTTGTCGTAGGTCTGGCGGTTCTCTTTGCACTTAAACAGGTGGATTTCGGTATCGTCTCTTGCTGATCCTGTACAAGCAATTGGTAGCGCCCTTCTGTCACGGCTCTGTCCCCTTACTTGTGGACTTCAGATGGGATGGAGTCTGAACAAGGTGATTTGCCACTGGCGAGCTGACGTATTGTTTTCTGATTGTCGAGTAAAGTTGGAGAGTGGTACAGTGCTTCGTCGATGGGTAATTGGGGTAGACGACTGATGGCTTCATCGGTGATTGGTGAAGGGTTATTTAGGACGCTGTCAGAGTGTTCAGCCAATCGCCGAAGAATATTCTCTGTGTCAATAATTAGTGTGTTCCCGTCAGCGCTGAGAACGGGAGGGGGGATGATCGAAAGGATGTAGGTCCATACACTTCTTTCAGGGCATTGTTGACGTTCTTCATGTCATGCTGGTCTGCATTGCACTGGATCTTATCAGCTGTGCTGCTCAGCCATGTGTCTCGAATTTGACGAAGTTTATGTTGTACAGGTCTGCGTATATTGTTGTACGCATCATTCCTAGAGGTTAACTTGGGTATGTTGAGGTAGGTTTGAAGGAGGCGGTGTTTCTCATTAAGCAACTGCTTTATCTCGTCGCAGTTCTTATCAAACCAGTCTTGATGATTTCTGGTTGAGGTCCCTAGGATTCCAGAAGCTATTAGTTTTGGAACCTTCTATCTCTGTGAGCAGATGTTGATTCTGCTGATGATGCGGCGGTGGTCTGTTCAGAAGTCAGTGAATTGGTCACACGCACATAATGCCAGTCCCTTTTCCTGACAATGACATAGTCGGTGAGGTGCCAGTGCTTAAACTGAGGGTTCATCCGTGACGTCCGATTACAGGTAGGGAGGCTGTATTGGTGATCAGCAGTTCATGTCTGGAGCTAAAGGAGACCGTTGCTGTGATAGTGACCCAATCCGTGCTATCCTAGCACTCCATTTCAGGCAACGTGATCACAGCCTATTCGTGCATTGAAATCGCCAAGAATGATGAACTTATCTGCCATTGGAAAATCATAATCGACGGTGTGAAGATCCTCATTGAACGTGACCTTCACTTCATCTGGGATGGTCATGGTTTGTTCATAGCAACTTCTGTCGGTAAGGTGCTTTCTTCCAGATAAGAGGCGAGTCTCTCGTTTACTGGCTTGGGAGGTCCAGCCAATTTGCCAGTCAGTGTTGTCTTCTCTGTAAAGCCAACACCAGTCACGGCGCTCTTCACATCGTCAGCCGCTTCCAAGGCTTATTTCACAGAGTTCGCTTTCTTCTTCAATGCGGGTCTTGCTCCAGGCAGCAGTGTCCACGTTGTGTCTGGTGAGTTCCTTTCCAATAAGGAGTTTACCCTCTAGGGTCTTTCCACATCGTGTCTGTCCAGTAAGATGCGTCAAGTCAATGCGCTAAGCGTGAGAGGAACAGTCATTTTCTTTTTTGCATTTTGACTGCTTGAGTAGGGTCCTCTCCAGCCGTGGTATGCTGGCTAGAGAAGTTTAGAGAAGGCAATGTTAAGGGCACCTTTTCTATTCGCTACCTCATGTCATTGAGGCTAGCAGTTCATTACTGAAGAAGCATGCTCAATCGGTCAAGGGACTGCCGAACTCTACTGCTACTCCATATCAGTGGTGAACGACCATAATGACCCGAGCCACCTGTGTGCAGGTTTGTGGCCACGGCTGCCAGTGTACAACACCTGCCGTTTCGTCGCTTGTTTGTCGCCATAGGACTTTAGTGGATGATGAAATGGGATTGGTGGATGACAAGAATAACTTGCGTGGTGATTTTGTTTCAGGATCTAAAGAACGCATACAAGTTAATTGAATGGTACTTAACGAGAGACATAAAATCACTTTTAATGGTGGCACAAAAACTCTTTCCTAATAAAACTGAAAGCATACAGATATCAGTTTAACTTAGAGACAATTATCATTGATATACATGTCAATGCTCGGACATGTGAAACAAACAACTGAGAATTAGTTTACATTTATATTTATTCTCAGGGATGCGATAAGATATTTAAACAACACACAGTACCCTGGGCAATTTTCAATCATAAGATTATCGCTGTCTTAAGTTTTAAATAATTATCTGTAAATATATGACGGTGATCAAATAACACGTCATGTATCGAGGAACTGCCAATTAAACTGTCACAGCCTCGCTTTGAAAGAGAGGATATACAATTGTGCTGGTTCACAGTATTAAGTTCCAATCCACGATATCATGTGCTGAAACCAAACACGAGACAATATGATTATTGTACGTATTGGATTATCAACAAAGGATATCACTACATGAATCATTGTCAGCACTTTCTACATTCCATGAACTGGGTATTGATAGTGTACACTTATTGTCAGAAGTGTAAGAGTTTTCCCCATGGATCTTTGTGTTATTCTATAAACTATCAGAAGTATTTTGTTTGTAAATTTAATCCAAATGTATTATTTCAACACAGCTACTTTTGAGCTAATTGTATTCACTCCCTATTATGAAAGAAACCATCTAAAGTTTCTCATTCGATTTTAATATTGGTTTGGCCCGTTTTCCTTTGTTTGTTGAAATAACACCACTCTAATGGTTTAACAAATAGAATAGTTCATCATGCTAGAACAATATATATATATATATATATATATATATATATATATATATATATAGTCTCAGATACATCCTACAGGCTGAAACAACTAACGAGATTAAAATTGATTTGGTCAGGGGACTGCGCAGTATACATGTGCGAAACATAAATAGAAAACAGCATAAAACGTTTTGATGTAGGTGGTCACAAGGATGGAGACGGTTTTAACCTGTATATTTCTTTCATTCACTGGTTATTGTTTAGTTGGAATAATTATAGACATAATCGTTCATATGGCTTGTAATAGTGCCTGCACAAAGTGACCGGTATAACTGTAAAGTGTTAACTAAATGGTTCTCTACAGCCAATTTTTAAAACATGATGAATCAGTAACATTTGCGATCAGACGATTCAACAGCATCGGCCATACAATGGCCATACAATGACCAAATAAATAAATGGCGATCATATACCAAGGGGAGCTTTTTATCGTATTTTTATGATGAAAGCACAACATACAGAAAGAAGCACTATGGGAGAGGGAGATATCAGAGTGTGGGCAAAGAGGAAATGTATGAAGTCTCTTAGAGCGTGGAAACGTACAGCTCTGTTCTAAGAAATCTGCGTAGAACATTTGGTCTGTTTTGATTTCATCTGCAGCAAAGATAAACGAGTTTTAGAAACCATATCTATATGAAACGATCTCATTGCATATGATGTACACAGAGATTGCAGATCAGCTAAATAATACAGACGAAACTAGCTATAATCCATCAAGAATTTCCATTTTACTACAGAGTGCTCGCCTATCCATTGAGTAATGAACTTACGTTGACAACAATAACAACGCCAAACAACACCTGTAATTATTGACAATAATTATTGACAAATATTGCTGCCACTTTCTTATTAAAATATGCATTTCATAAACGGTTGACCTGCAAAAATCCATTTTATGAAAATTTGTCTTATGATTGAGCTACCATCCTTGCAATTTTGGTTGGGTAATATTGTTTATTAAAAATTTTTGTAATGTATCTTGTGACATGGTAAGTCTCGAATTAATAAATTAGTAAATGTAACCCAACGATTATCTAAGTTCAAGGGCATTGTTACTAATTTTGGTGATACGAGCCATTTCTTTCTTTTCATAGTATCTAGTGTCATGGAACGAGGTGTTCTTTGTGTTTACCACTATACGATTTTTGTCTCTATACAGATACATATTGAATCTATGTCAGTCATTAACGGAATGACACCTATATTGTTTTTGTATGCCCGCCATAATGACGATTTATTATGTTATGCAGGCCTTCTGTTTTCACTTAGTTTCCCCTCAGGAAATCGAGTTGTCATTTATCTGTATGTAACACACGGTATCGCTGTCTTCCACCTGGACTAGGTAAAAACACTGTCGATTTAGAAATCACCTGGACTCCTTAATAACCCTGTCGATTTAGAAATCACCTGGACTCCGTAATAACCCTGTCGATTTAGAAATCACCTGGACTCCGTAATAACCCTGTCGATTTAGAAATCACTTAGGCTATGGTCACCGTTAAAAGAAATACAGATGAATTTTTGTAAAATTACTCGACTAATCCATGATCAATAGTTGGCAAAATTTGTGATATTTTTATTAAGAAATGATTATATCGATCAAAGTTTGAATAGCTTTGCGCATGAGGCAGGACAGAAACAAATAGATTGCGGTTAAAATCCCAGACGTCAAAGTCACCATGAATGAAAAAAATGAAATTTTGTGCTTAGCAAACTTTTGTTTTAGAGCACGTACTCAAGTTTGTGAGGACTTGTACGTACGGTATTGAAGAGACCTATTGATTTTTGTGACAGAGGTCAAGGTCACCATCCTTCAAAAAAACTCGATTGTTTAAAATGACTTTGTGTTCCAGAGTCAATGCCTCAATTAATCTAAGGTGATGGTCTGCATTAATGATTATAAAGAAACTAAATAAATATATGGTAGAAATATTGAGGTCACAGATACAATAAGTTTAAAAGGAACATAATGGTTGCTGCTAGAAGAGTGTTCCTAGAGAAGAGACTATTACGCACATAAAGGGCATATAATGTGTTCTTGTTGAAATATAACTGTAATTCACAATGGAAAGATTTGTTTCTTTCTTCTTTTTATATAATTGCATGTACTAATGCATCGTCACCATTTATTGTTTATGCAAATGAAGGATCTTATGATATTAAACAAATGTATTTTTCTCCGCATACATTTTAAATTTCTCTTTCGCGTTTGAAGTCTGCTGTTTCCAACCACTTTGCTATGTTGTGTCCAGTTTTCAAACTTTCTTTTTGTACACATTTAGGAATAAAGCCGTGACTTATGGTGCACAAAATAAATACTTTCTCTGGTTTAACGTATGTAAAAGTTATGAATTTCTTAAGGTGAATAACATTTGATTTTCTTGGCGTTCGGAGGGTAGGGTTAAATTAAAGTAGTTTTGGTATGGTTAGTTATTGTACCATGCAGTAATTTATTGACAACTCCTTTAACTCTTAAATCATTTTAAATTCAGTTAATTTCCCTCGAACTATTTCAATGTCATTAAAATAGTCATTTTTTTGTCGAGAGTGCATCTTTTTTGTTTGGTCTTTACATACTAGTACTAGTTATGAGGACTTTGTATAGCTTATAATCTCTAGACGCTCGAAGCGCTGTACAACATCTATAATGATGTGATTATAATAGCGACCAACACAAAAACGTGAATAGAAAATATAAAACATGCGAGAAATATTCAAGGTAGGAAACAATCTTAGGTCTTGACATTTGTTCTTGCAGTCGAAAAAGGTTAGTTTTTAGCACTCTTTAAAGGGATCAGTGCACCGTTGTGTCTAATTTCAATGGGCAATTCGTTCCACGTTGCTAGCCCTGGTATGCAAAAAGAATGTTGTCCATATGACTTCGTTTCCATAGTGGGAATATTGAGTATACGATTGTCAGAAGAGGAGCGTAAGTATCATGCTGATGTGTACACATGGGTGAGGCTAGGTATGATAGACTGAAGTGAGTCAGTGAAATGTAGCACAGCTAAAAATAAAACAAAATGTGTGTGTTGACTCTAGATTGAATTTATAGCCAGTGTAGGGTACAGAGGAGCGGGAAGTTGTGCTCTGATCGTGGTACTCTAAGGATGATCCGAGCAGTTGTGTTTTGAACGTTTTGAAGTTTCTGGGGTAGATATTGAGGCTAAACAGACATAACAAAGTTAAAATAATCCAGTAGTCAGTACGAAACCAAGATCTTACTCATCCGGTCTTTGAAGAATCCAGTCGGTGCTCAAGCTTTAATCTATTGTTGTTCAAGCTTACTCCTCCTTGTCAGATATGAATTAAATCAACTTAATTAGGGCATGGAGTGATAAGCTCCTAAATTGACACTTATTGAAAAAGCTAGGTTTAAATTGATAGGGCCTTAATTTCACACTAGGATAAGCACTGTAGTATAATTATGGGAACATTTACAGAACTGTCACAAACTCATAATAATGGAGGACATTAACTTTTACCTCACAAACGTTAGTTTAGACATTTTTACACAAAGTGAGTCTATATGGGAGATTTTTTAATTATATTTTCAGAAAATTGCAGAATAAGTAAAATATGTTCTTTTTATACTTATTTAGAAGTTGTTAAACTAATAATTGATTGAAAAAAGCATAACAGTTCTTATTTTGTTACCAATTCTCAGACCAGTTCCTTTGATTATTGATTAATGGGGGGATTAATTCATTGATATTTTTAGATTCTGCTGAATTACACACATAGAAGTGAACCAGTCTGCATGCAGTGCTGTCACACTAGAAACCTTTCTATAGATCTAAAAAATATTAAATTTAATATTTTTCAAGTGACATTAAACATTACATGTAAATAACTACATTATGTAAATTAATTATATTAAAATCTTTAAATCCTGGAAACACATTGACAAGAGACTAATAACATGACATTACTAGATTTATAGATGCAGATTTAATAGAGAAATACAAGAAACAGTTATGGGATTTAGACATGTATTTGAATTATAATTAAATATATATGAATACAACTAAATCATTATTATCAAAATATATAAGCGGAAAGATTTACAGTCAAGCAGTTGACATCACTAATATGATTTGTGGTCTTTGACTTTACAATCACTGCTTAGATGTTGTCACAGTTTATTACCTGTTCACAAATGGTCATTTGTTTTCTCTGAGTGGACTTATGTATTTTCACAATTCATTTGTATTTCAATAAAAAATATTTCAATAATATTGGCTTTCCATGTAGGAAATTCCCACAATAAACAGCCAGTAGATCAAGTTCCTGGCATAAAATCCAAACTCAATACAAAGTTGAAGTTGATATCATTGGATGGATTATCTATATATAGATACCTTAATCTTCAACCATTTCTGAAAGATTCATCTTAATATAGATACCATAGTCTTCAACCATTTCTGAAAAGGATATCCGTTTGCTTACATCAAAATTAATTGATGTATGCACAAAGTCATCTAAAGTAAATAAATTTGGTAATTACATGAATTCAATATCTTGAAAGCTACTAAGTGATGAATAATAGTCTCTCCCTTCTAGAAAGTTAGGGGTGAAAGGGTTAAGTAGCAAAATGAATTCAGGAGTCAAAATATATATAAAAAAGGATATAATAATTGGAGAATTATTCATGCAGTTTTAAGATGGTATGTATACATCTAATATTATCTTAATGGAAATTTCAAGATCTGGTTCCTTAAAGAGTGCTGTAGTATTCAACATTATAGGCTTTTGCATAAATGTCAAATGTCTAGACAAAGAAGTAAAAGATTAACACTAAAACATCTTAAGCAGGTGGGAGGGGATGGAGCACTATACATCCACGAAGTATACAATCATAACCTTTAGTATCCAAGTCTTTTTTGTACATCAAACTTGTTTATGAAACTCAATTAGTAATACAGTGTTTAATTTATTTTTTGTAGGGTCATACCAGTTTGTTCCGACTTCATGTGTTATCAAAGAAAACGTCATGGATGTCTCTGCCTATCACTGTCTGAATATTGCCCAACCAAGTTTTCTTGATCAAGCCTACAGACAGATCTACCCAGCTTGCCACCAACCAATGCCAAAAATCATGGATACCACGGGTATGATTTTTTAACCCTTCGATTGTAGTTCATTTCATATGTCATGCTTACATAAGATAGTTAAATATCCATGAATGGAATCTAAATCATTCCCATTTTATCATAAAGGAACCAAATTTCTCATACTGACAGTGGTATAAACTTTTAAGATTTTGAATAAACATTTTTCTTGGCAAATCGGATACAATCTGGGACATCATAGGACATGGCTAAAATAAGATAATATTTGATACAATGGGATACACTACAACACATGGTCCAGGTGAGATAATATGATGTGATGAAGCAATGCATAATATGTTTTCTATAATTTTTGCCATGAAAAGATTAAGAATAAATAAAATGGTTGTATAAAGTTTAATTTTGAGTAAATCTTTTAATCTTATAGTATTGAGTTGACAATGTTTACTCTGTTCAATAAAATACACAAAAGGTATAGAGAAAGCTTACCTGGTGCTTTTGGTCT
The DNA here is from genome assembly GCA_030141615.1 of Unio pictorum. NCBI lineage: Eukaryota > Metazoa > Mollusca > Bivalvia > Unionida > Unionidae > Unio > Unio pictorum. The sequence continues at coordinate 9,044,472 of JARLTB010000168.1, read as the reverse complement.
CATGCTAAGGACTTCAACAGCAGACTGATTCAATCTCTCTATTGACTCTGAACATTACTTGATGGAATTGTGACCGAAGTTAACTGATTATCCCAGATGTGTGGCAGGTTGTAACGGCTCTTGGTATACATATATTAACAATGTCATGACAGGAGTGACTACAAACTTGACCATTAATTACTTTCTTTTATGTTCTGATTTATAAATACGGGGGACACATATAATTACTCCCATCCTGCCCTATCTCATGCCTGATGCATAATACTTTTCTTTTGTCATTGTTGTTGATACATAAGAGATACGCTTGACAACAAAAATTTAAATTGACTCGTCACCATAAAATTATGATACAGAATTTCAGTGACAATCATTAGGAGCATTTAAACCCGTCTTTGTGGATTTAGTACGGAAAATAGTGATGAAGAGTGCACCAAAGTCATGTTAACTTGATCCAATTGCATCATCACTGCTACTTCAGTGCTTAGACCCAATATTTCCTTATCTAACTGATATTATTAATATATTTCACTTATCCGGGGAATTCCCATCATTTTTCAAAACTGTCATCGTAAAGCCTCTGCTGAAGAAATCAACACTTGACCATAATGATTTAATGAACTGCAGCCCAGTTTCCAATCTCCCGTTCATATACAAAAATCTTAGAAAAAGTTGTTCTAACCCAACATGTATCTCATTTGAATTCAAACAGTCTTTATAGCAATGTACAGTCTGCATATCGCTCCTGCCACAGTACTGAAACTACTCTTGCTTTAAAAGTATTTAATGACATTCTCTCTGCTTTTACAGTCATCACCATCTTTGATTTGTTTTCATCATTTGACACAATAGACCATGATATATTACTTCACCATCTCCAGCATATATTTGGTATTCAGAATACAGCCTTACAGTGGTTCAAGTCCTACTTAGTTAACAGGACACAAATTGCATCTGCAAATGGAAACACTCCAGTCCAGTTGATCCATGTTGTGGTGTTCCACAGGGGTCTTTTCTTGGACGTGTTCTATTCATTCTATACACTCATATGCTCTCAAGCGTCATAGATCATCATCCAGTGTCTCACCAATTGTACGCTGATGACACCAAAATATCCAAATCTACCCACCCAACTGAAGCTGATGCTATTATCCAAGGAGTAGAGAGGTGCATTTCTGATGTGAAATCATGGACGACATGTAACAAGCTTCAGCTGAATGATGATAAAACTGAGGCTATTCTAATCACAACACAAAGACTTTCTCGTTCACATCCTTTACCTCAAACAAAATATATCAACAACACCAACACAAAATTCACACCTAGATGTTACTCTAGACAATACTATCACATGGAACCAACATGTCATGAACATATGCACGGCTGCATATCTTGAGCTGAGACGCATCAGCCCAATTCGCAAATATCGTTCAGTTGATACCACTCAAACACTTGTGTTCATTAGTACTTTCAAGACTTGGCTATTATAACTCAATCATGTCTGTTTCGTCACAATAGCTACTCCAGAAACTTCAAAAAAGTTTAATCTTAGCATTGGTAGCAGTAGAAGTCGTATTCAGCGTATTACTTGTAGTAGTAGTAGATGTTGTTGTCCTGCTGTTGCTGCTGCTCTTCTTCTCATACTGCTGCTTCCATTATGAGTACAACAACAACAACTACTACTATTATAAAGAAAATAATAATAATACTAATAATAATAATAATAATAATAATAATAATAATAATAATAAATACATGTTCATATGACTTACTTTTTATCGTTTCTTTGTGTTCTACTCAGAAACTTTTTCTTCCTATCACGCTTTTGTTTTTATTTAAACGTACTCTTTAGGTCTTTTAATATAGTATTTCTTGCAAATTACTTTTCTATTATATAATATTAAAAGGAATAAGTTAAAGTGAAAACAACGTTTCGACAATGTTTCAGTCTCTGCGTATTCCTAATCTATGGTAAATCAGATTTGTATTTATACGTAAGATTGATTCAGTTCGTTTCTCCATTAGAAACGTTATCCTTGAGGACTCTTCATTCGGACATGGTAATCTCCGGCTGGCCACAGTTTAGGTCATTCAGAAAATGAGCGGTAGGTATAAATCTTCAGGTGAAGATTGTTTCTTTTGTCTTTACCTTTCTGTATAATTTACTTCATCCATCCTTCTTTTTTCCCCGTTTGTTCGTGCCTTTTATTCTTTTTGTATTTGTATTTGAAAAAATCGTACTTTATAGTTTGTTCATACATTCTTACATTACATTTCAAATCTAAAGAAGCTTCAAGAATTTCGCATGTTAGACATAAATGGTGACGCGTTGAACGGCAGAAATAGAAAAAGGAAACAAGAGTGAAATCACTCTGAGCATCTAATTCTTACCAAAACATTAAGTCAAATATAATTTTAGTGTTACCCAAATGGAGATGTCAAAAAACAACTTTTGGAGAAAAAGTTAAAATCATTTACCCGCATGCATACACTATAACGAAGTTATGACCGCAACACGCTTTTCGATTAGAAGAACAATACAATCTCCGACAGTAAAGGTTCACAATATCAAGGCAGTCGAAATATTTATGTCAGGTAGTGAAATGGCCAGTTACTCGTTTGCCTAGTTTTATTTCTAAGTTAGAAATGTGAATATTACATTCGGCAAGAGCCGATTTTGAGAAGTTTTCATGGTCTTTAATATTTTTGAAAGAAATATGAATCCAACACTTACGTTGTCAATGTTGCCAACGTAAATCAGTAATATTATTATGCGATGATATCTCAAAAGGTTTCTTGGTTGAATAACGTGTCTAGAAGATTATCCACTGTCACATCATGTAGCGCAGCTGCCTGGTCTTTGGTAAATAATGTCGTATTTCCTTACATAAATCTATCACCAATCTACTTATCACATTTAAATGTCACAATGTATACAATAATAAATCTTGTTAGCAGTTGTATTGTTGAATCGGAATTAATGATTTCAGAACTGATGCATACCGTTTCACTTTCAGGAAGAATTATAATTTGTACGTAAAGGACCCAAACTCCAGGCAACTGGACTCCAGAAAATTATGTAATAAAACTATGGCATCTGTGACAACGCTGCGAGAGTTATCAACCTTGAATCGGATTTCTTATTTTATAAGTCCATTTGAATCTCTGACAGACTTTCAGAATGCTCATCTAAGGCTAATTGTTCAAAATAAATTGGAGACTCATTGATTTTATTTTAGATTTAATTTTGTCCGTATGAGTGATAACTACCTTTCCACACGTTTCTTGCTGGTTGCTATAATTGGCTGGTTTGACAACTCTTGATTTGGTTGTTGATTGATTGATATGTGTGTCAAGTGTGTGAAACGAGCTTTTGGAAACAGTAAAATAGCAACATCAACTTAGAACGCATATTGTTGGAAGTATTGTCGTACGATCTTAGATAGATAATCTCGATGGAATTAAAGTAATGAAGAAAAGAAAAAAGCAAGAGAGACAAAACTAGTTTACTCTAAACAGAAAACTCTATAATATAGTTTTTTAATCATTATTCCTGAAAATATTGACTAAATAATTGGTAATCGATATTGGGAATATTTCATTAATCGAGAAAATAAAATGAACCGTTTGAAAATTTTAATCTTTTAGTATTTTAAACCCTGTTATGTCTTGTACAGTGTATGCTTTAATATATTTATTCATGTACATGAGGAAAATGAAATACGCACATTCATATGTGAATATAAGCAGCGCCGGATTAAGCACCGTGGAGGCCCATAGGCAGTCAAACTTTTGGGGCCCCATACCCACGGTCACGGTCTCATGGGGGCTCCTGGGGGCCCCTCATGGGGCCCATAAAAGTCGCGGGGTCCATAGGCAGTTGCCTACTCTTCCTAATGGGTAATCCGGGACTGTATGTAGGCATGTTAGCACAGAAGATGAATGGATATAAACTTGACAATTTAATTAATGATTGTTGGAATGTAATGCTGTGTGCAAATTGGTTCTTGCTTATTTAATGGTTTGTAATAGTTTGTTTGTTCGCTTTATAAATATCATGTTTCATTAATGAAACCTACATGTCAAATGTCAGAAACATTACAAATTTCCAGGCATCTCTCAGATATGACAGTTCCTTCAATGATTAGATAGACAATTACTTAACCTGTTTTTCAAATCGTTCTTATAAATGCTAAAGAAGTACTTTAAATTTCCATTTGTGCCTTACCCTTATGTCCTAAATTTGAAACCAGAAAAACAGTTGACTTCATTTAGAAATAAGCGTATTGAATTCCTTGTATGTCCTCTTTGTCACGCCGTCTCTCCACAAGTTAAATCCCAGTGTTTTAAAGCCGATACATGGCTAAGAGAAGCTCAAGATGTTTTGCTTTTTCTGCATGCATTATGTTACTTTAGTAATATGCTGAAAATAATTATAACTTTATATCTACAAATCTGTATTTCCAAATTCTTTTTGACACTAATGACACGTAAACCAACATACAGCCAACTGTTTGACTAAAATAGTTGTTGAACGCGGTCATTTGTATGCCATCATGAAATACTATAATATATATATATATATATATATATATATATATATATATATATATATATATATATATATATATATATATATATATATATATATATATATATATATATATATATATATTATATCTCTTCTAATAATATACTGCATCATCATGCCATATAGTACCAAACCACTTGATCAAAATTGCAGTTGGTGAAAATCTCTCCGAAATACATATATTCTTGGCTTATATAATATAATTATATATAATAATTTGTTATAGTGGAATAGCACATGACAATCTTATATGATCACCATTCAAAATGAATTGACATGTTTTCTTAAACCTAAATTGTAATGTGGATTGGCTGACTGTACTTTTGAGAAAGCAGCGACTAGTCCACCTACCATACCAGCTGGTTGTGGATCAACTGTAGTATGGTGTGGTACTTGCACCATAATATATGATCTACCATCAGGATGTTCAGAAACGTCCGTAGCAAACATCATTGTCGGACCAGATGATCTTGTGTAATCATCAGAATATCGCATTAAACCATGTATCATTGTAGCAGCATCAACATTATCATGAATTAATTCGATTTTTCTTCAGCATATCTGAAAAATGCCATAACACAACTCTGATATTAGCTCCGTTTCTGTATCAGCTGCAACGTTTGTTCAATAAGTGCTTCAGCGAATAAGATATATCTACTAGTGTCGTGAACATTTAATTCGATTATTTTACGCTGATTTGGTTATCGTGCTTCATAAGAATATTGCAGTTAATCGCGTATAGATTGATCCTTTAGAACTAGCGCATCCATATCGAATGCTGGATCAGATATCTTGACACATTTTATTATAATTATTATCGTCAAACACGAAGATCACTTCCCGTACACGAACAAAATCATTAGCTTTAATTTCTAATTGATTTGCAGTTGGTATTGCGTTTGGAGCTATTCTTTGAACAAAACCTTGAACAACATCACCGAGTTCATTACCGTGGCTTAGTATACTGGTAATCGCCAATTTATCACTCTGACCGTGATCGTCCACGTTGAGCATTGTGTATGATCATCTTATTTGTTAATCATTTATTTAGTCACTGTGATATTCATCAGCAATATTACCAATAAGAGAACGATAAACGTTGATATCCATAATACCGCTCGTAAATAATCGTTAACAAATACCAGATATTTCATTAATAATTTCTGGATAATTAATTCCAGTGCGTTTTTATATAGTTATAATATGTAATGGTTCAACATCGGAAAGAATGTTGTTAGGACAAGTAAAATTACCACTTCCTTTAGTAGAAATACCATTTCCAGTTGATTCTTTCGGATCCATCTATTATCCTTTCTCCTTTTCTGTTTCTATTTTATTATTTACGTCTTGTTTACATTTCTTAAATTTGTTGTCATCATCACTAATATATTCAAGACCTCTTTTATCAAGATAAAATATCTTTAACCAATTCATCCCTACTCTTACAAGTTCATATATATTTATGACATGTGTATGCTTCATCTAAGTGCAGCAATGTCTACATACTTTCCTAATTCTGCAATTTCTTTAACAATCTTAATTGTAATTTGTGTCGTAATATACGAACATTGGGATTGTTTAGGAGACGTTGGTTTAGTAGGTGATTTCGAAAGTGGAACTGTCGATGAATCGGCAGTATTTTCAGCTAATTCGTCTACATTCATATTTGTTTTCATAAGTTGCAGATTGAATTTATCAATTAATTTTTAACAGATGAATGACTTTCGTTCTCTTGTGTTTTCTGCTGTTTTCGTTCTTTCTTTTCTTTTTTGTTCTTCCATTTCTTGCTTTTTTCGTTCTTCATATTGATTATACACATCGTTTATTCCACCTAGTTTCGCTTTAATTTTGTTAAAAACACATCAATCCAGTGTTGTAGACTAAAAATATATTTTCCATGTATTGGTCTCAACATTTTGTTTCTCATTTCATAGTATATAACAACAAGAGCTGGAGATTTATTTGGATCAGTTTTATCGATTATATTAAAATCTCTTCAGCAAATTTATTACGTAATATTGGACTATTTCTTCATCAGTTTTTTTTTCTTTCTCTTTAGCAACATATTTTGCTGGTTGATGCATTTGATCAGGAAGATCTTGCAGAAGTTTTGATGTTTTGTTCAGCTGTTATTCCAAGTTGAGGACAAAGAGGTTTGATTGCTTCAGTAACATGTCTGAATAATTGTTGAGACTTTTCTGCAAAATCCACACGAGATTCCTGACGCTCTTGTGATTTGTGTCTGACAGAATCACGAACTGGAAGATATTTCTTAGTTGCTTCTAGTCGCTCTCGAGCTAATCTAGTTGAGTAAAGATTCCATAGCTGGTGCTATATTGTTGACATATAATAATGTAATGATTTAATAAAAAACCTCTTGGCAAGTTAGAGGCTTCGGTTCGGCGTTATTAACTTTTTATTTTCGATTTCGTAGGAAGCTTTTATTTAAAAAATGGCGTTATAGCAAAAAGGGAAGTTCACACTCTCTTCTGCTATTACTGAGAAAGGATTTCGTTCATATATCAGTTCACGTGAGCCATTATTAAATTATACATACGTTTCCTTTGGAATTTGCATAAGTACGAAACCAATTGTGTCAGTTGTATGTGAATATATCTAAATATATTTTATATAATACATACGTTGTAACTAAGCAGTATTGTGATAACAAAGTGTAAAGCCTTGACGATGATGTCAGAAGACACGTGAGCTTTAGGAATAACTATCTGAACAAAAACATAATTCTTCAGTTGTTGGCCACTTCAACTTCCTTCATCGGCTTATTTAAGAGAGAGAGAGAGAGAGAGAGAGAGAGAGAGAGAGAGCAAGGAAGATCACTCGTATAGCCTTAAGTCGTCGCTTATTTTAGTATCGTCACTTTGAATTGATTGCCACCTTAGTGAAGAACCTGGATAAAACATCTTAAAGATTTGACATGGAGATAAGCACAGAGAAGACAAAGCTGATGAAAAACAGTGACAAAAAAGTCTCAGCCAAGATGAACGTAAGAGGACAGGACTCGAAAGCAGTGGGCCAGTTCAAATATCTTGGTTCCATAATCAACCGAAGAGGAATCAAGAGCATACATTTTGTCACGAGCAGCAAAAACGAAGACAGCTATGTCAAAGCTAAGACCAATCTAAAGAGACAAGAATATATGTCTGAAAACTAAAATCAGACTATTGAGAGCACTAGTCATCTCGAGATTTTGTATCCATGTGGGCCCTGGACCCTGACATCAGAATTACAACAAAGAATCCAGGCACTTGAAATGAGATGCTACAGAACCATCCTTGGCATCTCTTACATGGACCACATCACAAAGAAGTGCGTAACAACATCAAGCACAAAATAGGCCATTATGAAGACCTCCACACCACTGTCAAAAAGAGAAAGCTGAAATGGTATGGCCATGTCACTAGATCCAACAGTCTATCCACAACAGTACTGCAGGGTAGCGTCCAGGATGGCAGAAGGAGAGGTAGGCAGATAAAATAGTGGACTGACAACATCACAGAATGGACCAGGAAACGTTTTGCGGAGACATAGGCATTGGCACATGAACGAGATAAGTTGAGGGAACTGGTCAGATGTTCAGCAGCTCAGTGCCTCAACGACCACACTAGGCAAGAAGCTGATGATGATGATGAGTGTGAATTGCCTTGTTTCATAGAGAACTTACTGAATTTCACCGAAAATGTGCATTTGTATCATTATTACAGTTAATGTAACCAACGAGTCAAGTTTTTTTTTAGTGCTTGATGTAAAATCCCTTTATAGACATTAATAAGCTATTTATCTCCATTGAGTTTTAATAATACGAGGATTTCAAGAACGGGTAATCACGTTTTATTACAAAAGTGTAAAACACGTCGGCATTTGTAATAACAACTAGTCAGAGACGTACACGGTTAATTAATGTTGTTGTTGTTGTTATTATTATTATTATTATTATTATTATTATTATTATTATTATTATTATTAGTTGTAGTAGTAGTAGTAGAAATAGTAGTAGCAGTAGTAGTAGTAGTCGTGGATTCTTGTCAACTTTTAATATTAATGCAAGTAGTCCCTGCTTCTCGCGTAGTGATACACTGTATACGCCTGGTAATAGTTAAATAGAAAATAAAAGAAGATTGGGTATTTCCCGGTAAAATACCTGAATCAAACTTGACTTCATTGTCACAGTCACGCCACAATCTGATTGCATAGGCTATGTACATATATAACCAACATTTACATGCTGAAACAAGGACGCCATTTGTATTACAACTTTCTGTGTGTGTGTGCGTGTGTGTGTGCGTGTGCGCATCAATAAACTGGATAAATATTAAGTATAAATAAATCTATTACAAGGAAATACATACTTAGACCAATATTTATAGACAAAAAATGCCAATTAAGCATTGATTTCACAAATATACTTTAGAAATATTTCACTACTATATTTCTGATGCATGAGTTCAATTATTTTATTTTATTCTGTACAAGAAGACCATTATCAAGTGTACAACCAGACTTTTTCTTTACCTTAAAATCGTAACTGAATTGCTCAATATATGTTTTTGAAATAAGGAGACATACCATGTAGTAAACATACGTAAATATCACATTTGAAATCCCAGATGAAAGTTTATTGTCAGGCATTTAGTCTAAATCAACCAATAATTTGGGCCAAAACAACCTGGTCTGAATCAGCTATGGTCCTAATCAGCTTGTTACTGCATCATTACCTGGCCACATATCCCATGTAAGAAGAAATACCTTTCTGCCATGCAACTTGTGGACTGCGATATTTATCACCTTGTGGTCCATATATAAGTGTAAGTATTATAACTGTTCAGCGACAAGAAATATTGGTATCAAGATTACATGAAAATATAAAGCAGAAGGACCCAGATGCATGACCATTTTCTGATTTTGAATACCCACCTCCATCACAATTATGGAGAATGCTTTAGAATTCAGCAGGCTTTGTTTGTTGTTCTTTTTTATCAAATTGGTCGCTCTGAGCATAGATCACATTTCCAACACTGCTATTCCACATTTCCAAGGAACACTCAAAAGGATTTATGTAATATGGTCTTGTTTTTGGATTCCTATATTATCAATGTGGCACCAACTACATTCAACACCTCTTTATCTAGGTTAGCTTTAGTTCTTAGAACTCAACATTTTGCATGTAAAGTTCTCAGTTTTCACTCAGTCTATATCTTATAGTTCATGCCATCTTAGACCTCATTTTCCTCTAGACCTTTCAAATGAACCAACATCCTGTCTCCTTTTTCAAACTTTATGTTCAATGATTGTATTACTTAATATATCATTTAAATGACACTTGGAGTGTGTTATACACTAACGTTATTTAGCAGTTTCTCACGCAAATCCAGAACATTTCCACTTTACTTCATCATCTGTTAAATTGCCCAGCTACAACCTGAGAAGGATAGAACATAATTGACCTTCCTGTACAATTACTCTAACAAAGTATAAAAACTTTTTTGAACATAACTTCATTCAAAGACATACTCCAGTTCTATGGCATCACAATGCTACATTTTTTTGCAGCATGCCATCAAATGATTGGGTGGTATGGTGTCACGCTTAATAGAATCCAAATTTTGGACATTACCTCCTATGTTAACTGGACTCCATAATCAGAGTATTTCCTTTGTCATACCCAAACTATTGAATCTGTATTTGCCATACTTAGCATACATGATCAGATAAAGCAGCAGTCTCTGGGTATCTCATGGAGAAATCCAACAAGGTCAAAATGTAGGGTTCTTCAAAATCAGAGATGGAACCAAAAATGCTTAAAACCACTTGCATTTTATTCCTAACCAGAGTATATAATTTTTAAGTTGTCACTTTTCAACCCTATCTATAAAAAACTTTACTGCTTTTAAAAACAAAAAATTGCGCTCATTTAAATAGATTTATAAAATGCTAATTATTTTAATTTTCAAAGACTAAATTCTAAATGACAGAGTGATTTAAATATTTAATGGGACATATTTTTAGGTTATAGATTATTTTAATGAATTCAAAAGACCTTGAATGGTTCCTTGTGAAAATGTCCCTTGACAAGTTCATTAGATCTTTCATAAGAATAAAAACATTTTATAAGGACTCAAACTAATCTTACTCACTAGCACAAGGTATAAATTACACTCCATGGACATTTACATCAAAGATGGATTAGATACTCTATTACAAATATGACATTCTGTTTACCGATGAAAATTCCATTTATTACATGTACAAATCTAAAAGGTGGTTGGATTAATGAATGAATGTCTTGTTCTGAAGACTTGTCAGCTTACCAAAATATTTAAACTCACACATTCCTGCTTGTGTTCAACTTGTATCCTAGGTAACAAGATGTTAGGAATATTCAACTAAAATTTACAATCTGCATTTGCATTACAAAGGTAAACAGGAAGGAAACGTAGGATGTACGGGTCATAGTCGTCATAAAGTATAAAGTAATTATAAAGTATGAAAGTAATTATAAAGTATGAAAGTAATTATAAAGTATGAAAGTAATCATAAAGTATGAAAGTAATTATAAAGTATGAAAGCAATTATAAAGTATGAAAATAATCATAAAGTATGAAAGTAATCATAAAGTATGAAAATAATCATGTATTAAAGTAATTAAAATGTAGGAAAGTAATCCCACATCACAAAATCTGTGTGAATCAATATAACCACATACTTAAAGGGTTATGCTGTTAGGTAGATTTATATGCTGACAAGGAAAACAAATGATGTTTGCATTTGTAGCGACCTATAATATTAATAAGTCTGGAGTATATCAGACATTTCTAACTCTCAGAGGATATTATTTTCCAAGTCTCTACTATTAAGAATTAAAAATGTCAGTTCTAAAACAGTCCTGTTTAAGAATGATGGTATAACTACAGAATATTTGCCAAAATACAAGCAGAAAATCAGACAAGTAAAATCTTAAATTCCATGAAATATCATAATAGTTAATATGAGAACAATAAGGGTCTAGTTTAAAAATGACCTAAGCAATGTAATATTTTGTTGTTGTTGTTGTTGTTATGCAGTTTAATGTCATTTCAGACATCCCAAAAATGACAAGACTAAACAAAGAAAGGTTATGTCAGGAAGATAAATTTCATTAACACACACACACACACACACACACACACACACACACACACACACAGCACGTATATTAAACTGTGATTTGCCCATGGCCTATGAATATGCATAATGACCATGTTTTCATAGCTATTATACTCTGTAAACACAGATATGAATTTCTTGGAATATTACATTTAAAAAGAAGAAAATAACACGAAAATCATTTTTATGTAAAATATGTTTATTGAAACTAACATATTTATGCAAAAAAAAAACAACCATACTTAATCCATGAAGTAAATATTATTGAGCTCCACCCTATGTTGTCTGCTGTGATCTCTGTCAACACGGCTGTTTCCAGTCTCTCCGAATTGCCAACATAAACTTCTCTGAAACTCTGTGGAAGAAAGAAAATATTGACATCAGATAATGATGAAGCAACATTTAATCTACAAAACTTAGTTAATTGAAGAGTTTGATAGAGCCATGGCTGAGACATTGGTAAATGTGTCCAAATGTGAGCTTTTTAGGGAAGACAGATTTGTACACCATGAACCTGATGATATAACAAAAGTTTCAGAAAATAAGCAGAATGCAAGCACTTTAAAAAGACACTTTAGCAGCAGAGAGGGTGAACCCTACAACTTTCCGAGCGTCGATTCGGATATCTGAGGCTTCTACCAAATAGTAAAAAAAATGGCGTCTATTCGATAAAATAAGATTTCCTTATATACGCCAACGTCGTTGTCATTCACCCTCTCTGCTGCTGGAACTTTCAGTTCTGGGTTAATAATTCTTTTACGAGTTCAACCAAATATTTGATCGAGTCCGATACGATATCGTGTCCGAGGATCATGTAAATTTATTGTTATAAATCCGTGCGGAGTCGACTGAGCGTTACTAAAGAAATTTTTAAATTGATTGAAGTCCATATCAGAGCACCATGTCTGCCAAATATTTCTAAGAGTATGAGTATCAACGCCGTTAAATACACACAGTAAGTTACAGTTGTCTCTAATCACTTTTGGAATCTGCGTGTATCGTTGAGTGACATATATCACGTCAGTGTTTTTGTGACGCCCACGGGAAAAGATCCTAGCTGGTTTTTTTTTGATTGTCTAACATCACATCGTCGTATACGACTAAATTGTTAATGTTCCCATCAAGGTCATCAACGGATGGCGCCTCGTCAATATCAGTTATAAAATCAATGACGTTTTCACCCTTAATTTCTGATGCATTCTCGTTAAAATCTTTTAGCACTTCATAGCATCGTTGATCATCTACGCTAGGAGCAACTAAATACAACTTATCCCATTTCATCCATCTCATAATTAAATTGAGCAACTATTGCGTTTTACCGGATCCAGATGGCCCGATTATAATTGCGCGGATAGAGTTTGGTAGCGCTGCATGATGCTTAACCAGTTCTCTTGCTTTGGTCGCTGGAAAATCAATTATATCCATATTTCTATACATAAATTATGGATCTATATTGTGTGAAGTGTAAAACGCGTACTGGCACAGATGACTTGACGACGATTACAACTAGAAATAACCGATCAGCGCTTTCTGGTAAATGCGTGCAATGTGGTACAAAGAAATTTAGATTTGTGTCTATGAGATCTGCAGGAAATGATGATTTAAAAAAAAACGAGGAGGTGATATCGCAGCCAAATTTGCAAAGATCCCTGGAACCCCATGGGCAAAGTACCCGGCAGAAAAGCACCTTCCAGGATATAGCTACTGTGGTCCTGGAACACGATTAGATATCAGACTTGATGATCAAAATCAACCCCGATCCGGCGAGTATCCGATAAACGCTATTGATAAGGCGTGTCATGCTCATGATGTTGCATATAAAAGCAGCAATCTGCAAAACAGGCGTCTCGCGGATGTGAAATTAATTCATGCGTTAAATGCTATTCCTGATAAATCTTTTAAAGAAAAGTTGGCTTCGTAGTTGGTAAAATTAGCTATGAAAGGCAAATTGATGATGGGTGCTGGTAATTAATAATATGGAATCTATTTATTATTCTCCAAAAGGATACTGGAGGGGTAACGCTGCAATCAATAAACTCGCCAACGCCGCAAAAGTGAAAAAGGCCACTGCGGCTAATTGGTTATCCAAACAGGCTATATGGCAAATTTATCTACCACCGCCTAAACAAATCAATTTCTCGCATTTTGATGTTACCGGACCCAATGAAGTTCATCAAGCTGATTTATTGTTTTTACCACATGACAACGGTTACAAATACGCGCTAACCGTAGTTGACGTTGCGAGTCGATACAAACAAGCAGAACCATTAAAAACAAAATCATCACCTGAAGTTGCTTCTTCATTTGAAAGGATTTATCGACGAGGCCCACTACGCTGGCCAAATCTATTGCAGGTTGATCCTGGTAAGGAATTTCAAGGCGATGTTTTATCAGCGATGAAACATCACAATGTCACCATCAGACGAGGGCATACTGCGCTACATCGCGATCAGGCAATTGTTGAATGATTTAATCGGACTCTTGCTGAACGGTTATTTGGATATCAATACGCGAAGGAGTTTATTCAGGATAAAAGATCCCGTGAATGGGTTAAGAGATTACCAGCTGTGATTACCGCGCTCAATAACGAGATTACTCGAACAATTAACATGAAACCTGTCAACGCGATTAAGAAAGCGTCTATACCAAAAATGGAAATCCAAGGAATTTCACAAAAAGATTTCAAAGAACCAATTCTTGGTAGTAATGTCACTATTAGGTATTTATACGAACCAGGAGAGCTTGAGGGTGGTAAAAAAAGAGCTACCGATCATACTTGGAGCTTCACTGCGCATAAGATATCCGGTATAACACGATCTACTGGTAGACCTCCAATCTATAAACTGGATTCAACTGCTCCTCAGCGAGGATTTACTCGACAACAACTACAGGTAATTCCCGAGGATACTCAATTACCACCGAGTGGTCTTAACTAGCACCCCTTCGTCTGTTGCACTCAAGACAAGTCAACATCACATTGTTTCTGATATGACCAATGCTGCTATTCTTTCTGTCTACGGTAAATTGGCGAGGATCTTTATCCGAATACTGCCAACGCATTATACAATTGCAACTCGCGCAGTGATTATTCTGTTGTTGCTTCAGCGTAATTATTAATTCAGCATCAATGTCAAATTCTCGTTGTTTTTTTTTGTCTTGTTGTTTGTAACCGGAGAGTTTTTTTTATCAATAACTTTAATATCAACGATGCTAGCATCATCCATTGTAGTGTCATTATCATCCAGGACAACTCTTCGAAGTTGATTTATTTTTCGTACTCTGGATACTGCAAGATAGACTAAATTCGACCATTCGATGTGATTATCCACCATCCAAACAATTGTATCCGATATAGTCAATCCCTGTGAAGAATGTATCGTCGCTGCGTATCCTAGCGTCCATGGGGATTTATTAGCACGCAATGCATCTTCAACGACGCTGATATCAACCAGCACAATATCATTTAACACGAGAATTTGTTTTTCACTTTGTCCTGGAATATCAACTTCTATATTCTGTTTTCGTGTATCCGAAGGCCTATAACACAACGGTACTGGAAGTGTTGCAAATTTTTCTTTATGCAATTCAAATAACTTCATCTGAAGTATGTCTCTGACTATTTTTCTACTTGCAATTATCAAATCGTTTGGTCTCCACGTTTCCCAAAAATCATTTATGGGAGTTTCTGAAATTATTTCACGAGCTATTTCACATTGGATTTTATCCGGCTGTAATCTAATTAGCGCTTTGAATTCTCGTAATTGTTCATCAAGTGATCTATAATCAGTGGTAATTTCTTCATAATAGTCTACAAAACCCTTTAGCCATTCATGTGGGGATGCACCGACAAATGGTGGTGGTTGGCCATGATCACCGCACATGACGACTTTTGTATTTTTCAATAACAACCACTCAAGAAAGGTTTGTAATATTTTCAACGATACTGTGCATATTTCATCCCAAATTATGATTTCAGGAATGAATTTATCGCCCATTCGATCAGGAGTCCATTCATCGCCTTTCCATCGAAAGAAACTATGATAAGTATAGGCATTTA
Source organism: Unio pictorum (assembly GCA_030141615.1). Lineage (NCBI taxonomy): Eukaryota > Metazoa > Mollusca > Bivalvia > Unionida > Unionidae > Unio > Unio pictorum. The sequence continues at coordinate 9,028,666 of JARLTB010000168.1, read as the reverse complement.
CCCCTCGTTGTTTCATCTCTCTGGCGAGTCTGTGAGTAGGTGTTAGGACAATCATGTTTTATTTTGAAACGCGGTATAATTCAATTGCACGAGTTGTCTTTCCTGACCCACCACAACCGTTTAAATAAACTGTCTTGTATCTACATATTGGATCAGATACCGGTGGTGCATTAGAAAATTCGGATTGAATCTCATCAAACTTTAAGTACTTTTCATCCATGGTAACATCTGCCGATTCACAATACTCATGTAGCGTCTCCTTTTTAAATCTCCAACATCCCCAATTTGCCTCCGGATCTGTGAAATTAGCTACATCTGATTTGTATTTCTCGTGGATATACATAGAATCAGTGGCTACTCTAACTGCGTATTAGGAAATCTATTTATCATCGAAAATAAATTGATAGAAGCATAAGCTAGCATAGAACTTCTCAAATGCGTATATTGTTTAATATATCCATCACAATAGGTAACAATTGTACCTAATCGTCTTCCATCGGATAGGAAAGCGTCTTTACGATTTACAAGTTTTCCCTGTTTCGTTAAATCCGTTACAATAAAATCGTATTCAGCGATGTCTATGATCAACCGCGAGGAATATTTTGCATTGTCGTATCTTCCACCCTGGGTAAATTTACCGATTATTCTTCGTCCAAAATCTTTTGCTTGTTCTTTTTTAATTTCAAAGAACTTCTTAGACCAATTCATGATTTGTTCTTCATTGAAATCTGGAAACTGTTTTCGCTGTTCACTAATTATACGATCTAGATCGGGTTGTGGTAGCCAAACTTCTTTCTGAGCTCGATAGCATATAATAGCTTCGGAAACAATCAACGATATTAGCATACCACAATCAATCATATATCGTAGTAACACTATTGGCATCCAGGCCTTTTCAGATAGGTGTCTACCAAGCCAAAGATAACTACACGGATGTAACCCTGTAGCGAATTCGAATGATATCACACGAGCGAATCCGGTTAAATCAAAATCAGGTAATGGTCCATTAATCGCAACACGAGTCATTTCATGCGTGGGGTGTCCAAATCGTTTAAAGTACTCAGCACATTTCCCATACCCGAGAAAACTTCCAGGATAACACGCGGATATATCAATTGAAATCATACCATCACGTGAGTATTTTGTATTCCACAGTCCTCCATAACTAAATTCGACGCAACTCAATTTAACGTCCTCGAGAAAATCACTTTGTGTTGGACGCCATGAGTTTTTTTCTCTTGCGAAGTGAGCTACCACTGATGGAATAGTAAAACTATCCGTGAGTAGTTTTTCATGGGAACTCTCCGGTGAAAAAAATCACTAGCGATTTTTCTCATTCTGTTATCTAATTCTTCAACGCGATATAATTCACCATTTGGTCTTACAAATTGATCAAATCCTATTTCGGGATCTTCATCACTTCTAAGTAACCATACTGACACAGGATCATCTTTACACAACGCATGAATAGCATCGAATAATTTCTCATTATAAAAAACATCCCCGACGAATTCTTGGGGGATATATCTCACGATTCGTTTTCGTGGAAATATTGTTACCGCAGGTGTCCACGCGTGTTTGTTATGATCAATAATTTGTATTGGCGCTCCATTTTTGTTATATTTCGGTTCGTATAAAACTTCTCCGGTTATCGTCATAACGGTTATTGGGAATCTTAATGATGTTTCTAATTTAGCTATATCAGAAATCTTTGCACCGTGCTGTTTCACTGTCAGTTCCCATTCGGTTATTTTCCTACGTCGCAGATCAGTTAGTTTATTTCCTCGGGATGCATTTGTGAAGTGTTCCATTACCCGTGTTGCTACACAATTCAGTGAACTAGAATATTTCATAGGAGCTAGTTTTGCGATATCGGGTTTATTATTTAACGGATATATCCCATAAACGATTGCTGTTACAGGATAAGATCTCTCGTAGTATGGTTTGTCAATTCCAGTTAGAATTCCTGGTTTGGAATCTCTACTCACAATGACAGTTTTTTTATTCTTGAGGATTGGTTCAAATTTATCCCTGATAATCCATTTACCTTCGACTTCGATAATGAATTTTATTCTAAAAAAATACTTCTGTTGAGAATTGCTTTGCAATGAAAATCCTTTGGATTTTACACCCTTGGATTTCCCCCCCGTTGGCTCGCCAAGGTGTGAAATTATCTCAGCTGCTCTTTCATCGTTCATAGTAGCATCGATGTTGGGTACATTGACATCTTCATCAATAATTCGAAATGTCGACCAACAGTATGCTGCACCGTCTCGGTAGAATTCATTAAAACACTCCCTGATTTTACCCAGTATAGTTCTTTCACCGATTAGACGTTTTGGTGTATCAGAGACTCTATCGAGATTGAATTTAGTATTTTTCCAGGGCTTAATTTTCGATAATCTTTGGAACTCCTTATCAAGATTGAATTTAGCATTTTTCCAGGGCTTAATTTTCGATAATCTTTGGAACTCCTTATCAAGATTGAATTTAGCATTTTTCCAGGGTTTAATTTTCGATAATCTTTGGAACTCCTTATCAAGATTGAATTTAGCATTTTTCCAGGGTTTAATTTTCGATAATCTTTGGAACTCCTTATCAAGATTGAATTTAGCATTTTTCCAGGGTTTAATTTTCGATAATCTTTGGAACTCCTTATCAAGATTGAATTTAGCATTTTTCCAGGGTTTAATTTTCGATAATCTTTGGAACTCCTTATCAAGATTGAATTTAGCATTTTTCCAGGGCTTAATTTTCGATAATCTCTTGAACTCATTATCGAGATTGAATTTAGCATCTTTCCAAGGCTTGATTTTTGATAATCTCTTGAACTCATTATCGAGATTGAATTTAGCATCTTTCCAAGGCTTGATTTTCGATAATCTCTTGAACTCATTATCGAGATTGAATTTAACATTTTTCCAAGGCTTAATTTTCGATAATCTCTTGAACTCCTCCATGTTATAATTAAAACAAGCATTTAAATAGAAAAATATAGTATAATGAATCACTGCAAGTGGCTTATGATTGGATCAACAACCCCGTGTAACAAATCATGCAGAAGCGAATTCTGTGGGTATCATTTACAAAGCGTTCGCAACGGTTCTTTCGGTCCACTCCCATGCCTCCAATGTGGGGTTGGGGTAAGGGGAAAATCACAATTATGTCTCAGTTGCGGCGGCAAACGATACAGGGAACTAAAACGCTATTATTACAAACGAATAAAAAATGCAGTCATTGACCCTAACGTCCTTGATAAAATCAAGGACAAAATCATAAAAAACCCTCAAGATTATATCAAGAGATTTATAATAAATTAGACAAATAGTATTATTATACAAATGAGCCAAGATTTAAGACCTCATCCAGTGCTTATTAATTACGAAGCCTCCAGTGATGGTGTTGTCAGGCACCGCAGACTAAGAGAACCGATTGGATGGGTAAATAAGATGGGATATTTGATGTTTACAGCTGGGAAGAAGAAATATCTCTGTCACAGAGCCATCTATGAAGCATTTTACGGATTAATCGAAGACGGATTTGTGATTGATCATATCAATAATAACAAGACTGATAATTGTCTTGTGAATCTTCAAGCCGTCTCACAAAGTCGGAATGCAAAATTAGGTGGAACTGGCAAACATGCAAAACGCCCTAGGGGGGTCAAATCGTTTGATTTAGAAAATAATGAAGAGAGAAACTTTCAATAAATAAATGAAGCCAGTAGATACTTTGACATTTGTAGGGCTTCAATACGATTTGTTTCAGAAAATATAATTAAAACTGCTCTGTCTAAAAAAAATGGTCATAAAATAAAATTCGTATACACCTAAAACGATTCAAGGGAGATAAATCCTTTATGGATAAATCCGCCGTCACTCATAACACTACTCACTAAGTTCCCTTGTATTGCGACGTCAAAGGAAGTGAGTCGTCTGCTACACCTGTAGAGAGGTATAATTAACTAGGCGCGCCGCACACGTGACTGTAATGGTGAATACATAGTTTCGGTATAGTTGTATTTTTTTAACAATTTCTAAAACGTTTTATTGTCGCTTGGGCTAAAACTGCATTATTTCAACAGTTGTATTTATTTAGACCATTTAGTACAGACGTTCTTTATAATCCAGCGCAATACCTATGTTAGCTCAGCCGGAAATACTAGTGTTTCCCATTCATTGACGTAGGTGGGCGTGGTTAAAATTCCTCTGTATACAGCTATTTGTGATTTAATCGATAATGTACTCGTCTAGAGAATTAGAACAGGGAATATACGCTGTTATTTAACAACTGTATTATTTTGTTTAGTGCTTCATTTAAAATATCTGTCTGTTTTAAATGTTGTGAAACAGCATTAATAAGTAATTCAAGGAAATAAAATAACACACTCGTGAATAGACGCGGCTGTTTAGTCGCCTTATATACGTTTTGGCTCGTAATAAGCTTGGGGCTTTCGAAAGCCAATTCCGACCGATCAAAACTAACCAACGCCATTAACACGGGCGTGTGGTTGTCTTTTGTCAATCATGCAACCGGGTTAATTTAGTTTGGTTGCTTTTGATTGGTTGGACTGGCCGTAGAAAATCTGCCCCCGTCGTTTCATGTTTGTGCTGTCTTGTGCCGTCCCACATCATTACCATCAATCGTTTCATTGAATATACCTTAATTAAGTTAATTAAGTATATGTTACGCCTACAATCTGTCACAACACTCGAGTGAAGATATATATGGCATTGTGCCGTCCCACATCAATCGTTTCATTGAATAAATACCATCCTTAATTAAGTATATGTTATGCCTAAAATTTGCCGCAACACTCGAGTGGAAATATATATGGCATTGTGCCGTCCCACATCATTACCATCAATCGTTTCATTGTATATACCTCATATGGAATTGTGCCGTCCCCCCAACTTTGGGCTTACTTGGATGTGAAGGCAACCAAGGAGTTCCAAAGATGTGTTGTCTTATATGTAACCTCTGGGTCTTTCTGACGTCATAAGGCGCCAGCGGGATTGCCAAATGGGGTTTTCATGTTGTGCCGTCCATTAATTAAGGTAATTAAGTACATGTATTACGTCACCTCAAGCATATCTTCTGGGCGGTCTAAGATGATGTTTGTCACCTTAGGCCTCCCGCCGGAGATGTATGTTTCGGGTTACTTTGGGCTTACATGGATGCGAAGGCACCCAAGGAGTTCCAAAGATATGTGTTGTCACATACCTCTGGGTCTCTTTCACGTTATTTGACGCGAAAGGGGTTTCCAAATGGGGTTTTCAGTACAGCATATACATGGACTTAATTAACTTAATTAAGTAACCTCTGGGTCTCTCTGACGTCATAGGGCGCCAGCGAGATTGCCAAATGAGTGTTACATTTTTTTTAATAATTAGAAATACAGTATACTATAAAAATATGGATATCAAAGATGTAAATTCTATAATTGCTGAAATTTCAATTTTAAAAAATAAAGGGGTAGTATTATCTAAAGATCTCGACTGTGACAGGATTGCCTCGGAATATGAAGACATTGAGTATCAGTCTAGTAGGGGTCGTTATGTTTTACCTAAGATGTACAGACTCGTGAAAGGAATTCAAAAGTCCATCTATGCTTGTTTGTACGGTAACGATATTGATGTATTTATAACGCTATTTAGCACCGTTGAAGCAATACGTCAAAAGCTCGGCCAAGAGTATCAAAAACGAGCTGAAATTAGTTCTAAGGTTCGTGATCTTAGAAAAATATTAAACGAGGAAAAACCAGTATCCTAACCACGTGAGCGTTACTATAAAAAAATTTATTTTTTTTTAGCGTTTTTTGTAACTACATAGGATTTTCTCCTGAAATGATACTCAGCAGTTTGGGTTTACTCATGCAGCTATGTGCGTACTGGATGATCTGGTCGTGGTAGCAAGTAATCACCGCGACGCCTCCATTTTCACGTAGTTGTTGTTGTTGCCGCGTCGTTAACAAAAATCGTTCATCGCCGTTCTCAGATATTACAATTTTGAAAACCCCAGCGATGTTATTTCTGAAACATTCGCGGATAGCGTCGTACAGTTTAACCTTGTCCGAGATGGATACGTTAGCTTGATGGTACATTATTTAATAACTCAGCATTTAATTGTGATAGTTTCACATTTGAAAAATTAGTTCACAAACGATATATGGTAGGTGAATCGCTTACAACTAGATTAGCCCGAGAGCGGCTAGCAGCAATTAAAAAGTTTATACCGGTTCGAGACAGAGTTCGCGAGAAACTTCAACAACGACAACAAGCGCAGACTGACTTTTCTGTGTCAAGTGAACAACTGTTTACTCCGATAACAAGTGCGACCAAAGATGTGAAAAAGTTAACTGAAGCAGCGATATACGGAGATATTCCTGAGCGAGAACGAGTAAAGAAGGCACCGCTGCTTGATACACTTGAAAAGATAGCAGCAGAGACCGGACAAACACGCGCAGGGATACAACAGTTATTCAGTGATATAAAAACTCAGCGCGAATATGAACGATTAGCTGATATTGATGATTCTGCACCTGAAACTCAAAGAGTTTCCACACCTGAACCACAACCTGTTGATGTCGTCACCCCAAAAGGTATTCCCTTTATAGACAAATTCACCGAAGAAGCTATAACAGAAATCAAACAACCTCAATTAATAAAACTCGAAGATTATGCGGATTTTGGTATTTTCGCTGTCCAAAACTATTATTCAAGGGGAGAGTTTTTAAAAGACGAGTATAAAAACAGTAAAATAAGCCGAGATGACTGGGTTAATTGGTTGTATAAAATAAACAAGGATATTACTGGTAATTTGAAAAAGGATACAATTGAGTACAGAACTTTTAAAGCAGAAGTTGATAGTTATGGTATACAAAAACAACAAGATCGAGGCCGACAAAGGCAATTACTTGATGATAGTGAGGGCGCAACTGGTACAACTGAGAAAACAAGCGGAAAAGGATATTCGATTAAAAATCCAAAGGATTTCAACGCTGGAGTCTTTGACTCTACCGTGACATGTCCTGGTAACATCCTTAGTGATATATCACGGTTGGAAGTTCTCATCGGAGGGAAACGAACCGGAAACAACTCCGTTGAAATAATTAATGAAGCAGCTGATATCTGTAGACGATTATTTGCCGGTGGTATCATGGACATTAATGTATATCGAGAACTCATTGCTGAATTAGTTGAAAATCACAAAGATGCCCATGGTTATGATGAAAATCCTATGGACGCTAGCGATTGATCACTAATTGAAAAACTACTAGTTTTATAACAAGATGATTATACACTACAACCATGATAAACCCGTAAGCGTCTACGTGGTGAACTCACGATTGCCTGTTTATAGAGCATGTTACGGAGATGGTTTCGGCAATACCATTGCGGGGCTATTTACAAGAATGGCCCCAAAAGTGGCGCCATTAGCTAAACAATTATCAATGAAGGCCATTGATGTAATTTGTGATAAGGGAATCAGCAAAATCGGAGATTTCGTTGGAAATCTTGCCGGAAAGGCATTTTCTGCTGCGAAAGATAAAATAGCATCATTGGTGTGAAAGAAACCAGGAATGACTTCGTCATTAGTGCTGCCATCAACTACAGTGATGCCTGCAAAAATCAGAAAAGCAATAAATAGCGCAGTGGAAGAAAAACTAGCGTCGTTGGCTGCTTCGGTGACTCCGGCTTCACCGGTAACAGATAGCGCTATCATGAACGCAATAGCAGGAAGTGGTTTGAAACAAAAAAGAAATTCGAAGAATTTTCAACGACGATGATTACAAAGAGTTAAAACGCTAGCGTTTCCAATTGAAAACACTAGTATTTTAATAAAATGTTTAAACGAACAGCTGATCCCGCGTTAGATATGGAAGCCCCAGTGCGCAAAGACGATTCCGTCCGCGATTATCAATATTATTCCTATCATGCAATACAACCCAACCTACGATCGCGAGTTGAACTTCAAGTTCAAGATACCAGTAAATACTTTTTGCCATGTGAAGCATTTATCGAAGTAGAAGGAAAACTCGTAATAAATGTTGCAGCTGATACCCCATATGCAAATGATTCAAATATCCGAGTTGGTTTTGTTAATAAAGGCATAATGGCGTTATTTGAAAGTGCAAGATATCTCATTGATGGAAAAGAAATTGAATCAATAGACCGCGAGGTTGATGTTGCAACAACAATAATCGGGCTAGCAAGATACTCCGATGATTATACAAGATCGGCTGGTCCATCTATGATGTTTGCAAAGGATACCTCTGATAACGCTGACCACCTTCAATACATTAAAGTGTTAACACCGCAAGACACTGCAGAAGCAAATCAACGAGAAGCAACTAATCCAGAACGTCGAGCTAGACCAGGAGCTGCGTTTGATATTCTCGGAGGCGTTAATGGTAATTTCAATTTAGGATTTGCAACACGAGTAGCAACGTTGCAAGGACAGCAGCGATATTTTTCATGTGCGATTCCACTCCATCATATATTTGGATTCTGCAGAAATGTCAGAAAAGTCATCTATGGAGCCAAACACACAATCGCGTTAGTGCGAAAAGGCGATGACAATGATGCAATTTGGCATACTGGTGCCACTGAAGGTAAAGTTGTTTTGAGTAAAATAGTATTGTGGATGCCAGTAATGACCCCATCAATTACCACGGAAGAGCGGCTACTTTCATTTATGGACACAGGCGGCAAATCATTGATAAGTTGGCTAACAACAACAACTGATGTCAAACAGGATAATGTTAATGGTACATTTACATGGCACTTAGCAGCCAAACAAGGCGTTTCAGCTCCACGTCATATATTTATAGCGCTACAGAATAGGAATCGACCAGGCTCCCAAGAACGCAGTCATATGATATTTGATCGATTAGGGGTAAGTGAGGTTTCACTGAGAATAAACGGACAACAAGAACCATCTGAGGATATACAGCTTAATTATAACAATAACCAAATAGCACGTGTGTATCATCGGATGCTGTCATATATGGGTCGTGATCAAAACGTTGATTCCGGTTTGCAAATATCGCAACTCGATTTTAAGAACTTGTATCCGATTTATTACTTTTCGCTGGAGCATCTTGATTTAATGAGACAATCCGTCGTTGACATACATTTTAGGGTTCGTATAGATCCTGGTGGTGTTGATTATAGAGCGGTTGCTGTTATTCTCAGCGACAAATCAATGTTGTTAGAAGGGGTTGGCGGACGAATGAGACTTCTTGATGCACCAGTGGAAAATATGTAAATGAAGCTTGAAGAGTTTCCAATTAGATCAATTGGAAGCATAAATGTGTTTTACAATAAAATGCCATATAGTGTTATTAGTGTCAAGCTGACTGATGGTCAGGTCAAGAAATTGCGATCAAAATCCGCTAAAGAATGTGGAACAACAATAACGTTGAAACCAGCGCAGATGTCCGGCGGTACACATAAAATATCACTGACGGATCGTCAAATAAAACATTTCAATGATGCGCTAAAGAAACGGCGAGGGGTTCAAATTGTATTTTCAAAGGCTGCAGTAGCCAACATGATACAATCAGGTGGTATATTTCCATTATTAGCTGCAATACCAGCATTGATTGCAGCGGCTGCCCCAGCAGTGGCGAAAGCGGCAGCGTAGGGAGCCGTTGAGACCGCGGCAGGGATGGCGTTGAAAAAGGCAACTGGAAAAGGATATAAAAAAAAGGGAAAGGGTCTAAGACTACCAGGAACCCCGTATTCATGGTACAGCGGGAGATCCTTTCACGGATCGGGTCTAAGACTACCAGGAACGGTTTATTAGTTGAAAGCCCAATTCTCCCTATGTCCAATTTTGATTTAATTGATGCTGCTAAAAAACTAGCGATAAAAAACTTCAGAGGGTTTTTTTATAAGAGATCAATTACCGAGAAAACCTAAACGCGTTGAAACCGGTATCATCAATCTTGATAACAGTAACGGATCGGGAACTCACTGGGTTGCATACGCGATTGATCCACGTGGGATTGTTTATTTCGATTCATATGGGTTAGCCCCACCGAGCGAGTTTATGCGGTATATAAATTCAAAGAATCAATCAATTCCGATTTTTTATTTCACGCTGCCAACACAACAATTAAATGATCCACCGATATGCGGCCGTGAGGTATTAAATGTCCTCGCGGAGATTTCATCGTCACAGAAACCACCTCATCTGGTTGTAAACGAATACACGAGTGGGAAATTGCAGGGTAATTTTAGAGAATCAATAAATTGAAAATACAAGTTGCGCTAACAATAATGATTAATATTTGGGGACAATCTTTGTCAATGTCGAAACCATCTGTGGGTTCTATCGAGGATTTAAAAAAAATAATTAAAGATGAAATTGCTGAGACGTTAAATTTAGTAAGTGTTGACCCGAACGAAATAGTTGTATTTCAAGATCGCCAGGGTAAATTGAAATCCAGTGATGTGTCATTGGATGACATTTTAAAACGACAACACGACGCCGCTGAAAACTCTATTGCGTTGTATTCCAGCGGTGGACGACTTAAACCAGGCGCACTTGTGTCTACGATCACCGACGCGATTGCCGCCCACGGCCGTGAGCTGGATGATCATCTTCGGGGTTATAATGCTTTTCGAAGAAATATCGTTGGTAAGTTCTTTGGAGCCCCACCTGTGGTTAGTATGTCTCTCGCTGAAATCAAAGACCTTCTGAATTTATTCTTTTATAACACGAGCACGAATAAAATAATGAATCCTGACGAAATCAAGGTAAAATATCTCGATATTTACAACGATGTTCTTAAACTAAAAGAAGATTTTGAAAAGGTACAAAAATTCTTTGGGGGCTATAAAAGTAACGATATCAGAACGACATACGATCAACTCAACTTTCATCTTCAAATCCTAGAAAATTTGAAATTAACCCCCCTTTTGGTTGAATTTTTTAGTAACCGCGATGGAACGATAATGAAAGATACCGACGTCAAAAAACTTATCGACGCCTTGAGAAAATTCTTTGGAACCCCGCTTGACGCGGCTATGTCTCTCGCGGAAATTAAACGCGCGCTTGACGAACTAATTACCGCCAAAGAAGTGGCTAGAAGATTCTTTACTGGCTCTGATATTCACAATATCACTACGACATACAAGCAACTCGACTGGTATTATCAAAACCAAAAAAGTTTGGGAATCGACCTCCTTTGGGCTATATTTTTTAGTAAACGCGATGGAACGTTGATGAAATATACCGACGTCAGAAAACTTATCGACATCATTGACGATATTCGTGCGCTACAAACACCAACCAACGGCGTCGTCGATCATTTTTTTGATGTCCCGGCTAAATATCGAACTATAAATCTCCAAAATATCAGCGACGATATTCGTGTGTTAAAAGAAAATTTTGAAAAGATAAGGATTCCTCATCCACACGTAAGAATTGGATTGGGTAAAAGACGTTTATACTACATTATCCACCGGTCTCTGGACGAAGGGTGCGGATGGAGAGGATATCTACAGTACAACGGGAATCGAAGGTATCTATAGGCTAACGTGGATCTCTAACGATCAATTTAATATGATAGCGAAAGGTAAAACTTACTCTGGCGGCACCGCGATGTTAATTATCAGGAGTAACGGTGAACATTTTGACATCGTCGCGGTTGATAGCTCCACTGTTAGATCAAAAATAACTTGGTGTTTAGAGCTTGTAGATGATTTTTCAGGCCGATAGTCGTCGCTGCAACGCGAATAATTGAAAACACCAGCGGGTTTAAAATAACAACAATGACTTCGTCGTCGTCGCAATATCGATAGGACACCGTAAAAGAACTTTCCGCAAACTTGAAATCGCTTTCTAAGTGCTATCGTGAAAAAATAAAAAAATACCGTAGAAGAATTACCGCCATCGATGTAGCTGTGTACTCGATATCCGGTGTGATGGCCAGCGCGGGAGTTATATTGTCGTCGGTGACGTTGATAGCTCCGATTGCAATTACAATTGCTATCTCCGCGGCAACAACAATTGCGGCAGTCGCCACCGCGATAACTAAAAAGTTATCATCGTGTTCTCAGAAAAAACTCAGTGATTATACAGCTCGGTACCGGGTGGTATTTGACGCATACTCGAAATTATCCGAGTTGATCTCGCTGTCGATAGATAATTCGTTCATATCCGATGTTGAATTTTCCACGATGACCCAGTTGTATAACTCCGCGATGTTGAAATTGGAAATTGAAGACAGCGTTAACAATAATGTCACTACAATTCAACGAATTGCAACTGCTTCAACGAATCGCGGAGAATACCACTCCGATACGAACAAGCATGATATCAATAACATCAACAAACCCCGAATTTAGTGTGAACTTCCCTTCTCCGATTCCAGTTCGTGAGATCGCGCTGGCAAAATTATCAGATCTGTTGCATTTGGTGGTCAGCAACCCAATAACGCACTGGTGTTCTCGTATAAGAATAAACCCGATGGCACTCCAGAGTGGGAAACTGTTTCGTTACCAACTGGGTCGTACCAAATTGAGCAAATCGATGCTGAAATTCAGCGTAGAATAAAATCAATTACTGGAAATGAATCAAGCATAGCTATTAAACTTCATGAACCGACGCTCTCGTCGTCGATCGAAATAAGCACAGAGGGATACATTGTAGATATCTATAACAGCTCGTTAAGAACAGTGTTAGGATGGCCTGAAAAACCACCCGGAGCCACCACCGACTTAACCACGGACGTACAATCATATCATGAAATCAATCCCAGTTATCGAGATAATTTATCTGATATAAGAAAAGGAAAAATCGCCGATAGATTTATATTTACCAACAAAGACACATTGCAATGGGATTTTATCATTAAAAGAACAACCGACTCATCTGTTACTATTTCATTTACGCTAAGTGACGTCATTGATTATTTTAAGGAAATTAATCAATTATATAACACACAACTAGAACAACTACAGCAAACAAAATCGCGAAAACACATTGAAATAATAAATCAGCTTGTATCTGACATGGAATATATCAATGAACTAATTATTAAAACAATAATTAATGACAACAGCGACAGTAAACAACAATTCCTAACCAGTTACAAGATCACAGAAGACAATCTACGTAATTTCAAGCTTCCCGGGTACAAAACTGAAAGACTAAAAGAACATATTAGTGATGTTATCAAGACATTACAATTACAAGATTCAACTACACTCCTTAAATATAATAATGACCCAGATGGCGGAGGTAGGCATATCGCCCCGCATAATGTGAATATTTCAACGGTGATTGCGCTCAATTTAGTATGTGATGCAATTGAAGGAAGCTATCAAATTAATTTAGAGCAATCAAATCAAGCTCAGCAAGGATATATTCTTTATTCGTTTGCACCAACAGCTCCTCCAGGATTCCTAATTATTGAAAACCCAATTAATCCTGTCTACATGCGATGCCATAATAATTCGCTAACAAGAATTAATTTCAGACTAACCGACCAGTCAAATAATTTAATTGATCTACAAGAGGAGGTGTTAGCGATTAGTTTGTTTGTAAAGTCCTAAAGACTCGATCAAATATTTGGTTGAAGTCGTAAAAGAATTATTAACCCAGAACTGAAAGTTCCAGCAGCAGAGAGGGTGAATGACAACGACGTTGGCGTATATAAGGAAATCTTATTTTATCGAATAGACGCCATTTTTTTTACTATTTGGTAGAAGCCTCAGATATCCGAATCGACGCTCGGAAAGTTGTAGGGTTCACCCTCTCTGCTGCTACTTTTCATGTAAGGCTAGTGAAAGGATTCTTGCAGACAAAAAATGAATTCAGATATTTACACGAAATACACCTATCTGAATTGAACCAGCACCAGACTGTTATTTTACTCAGTGTTAGGAGAAAATATGGATCTGAGTTTGAACAGAGCAGCTTAAGAAGCATTATCAGCTCCACTGATTGCCACCTTAAAGTCAAGAAATATGCAAATACAATCATGGGAGGAACATACACAAATTTTGCCTTAACAAGGTAAGCTCTTCGGACTAAGCAAAATGATTTAAAACCTAAAGGAAAATGAAAATAACCCCAATCAGAGTCAACCAATCACAGATGAAGGAATAAATGCTTTGGATATCAAAAAGCTAGTGGGGATAGAAAGACCTGAAGCCATTGTTAACACATTGTGGTTTAACAACTGTTTGCATTTTGGTTTGAGGGGAGGGGGTGATTGAACATTACAATCTGAAACGGGGGGGGGGGGGCATGTTGCACTAACAAAACAAATGTGAATGGCCTGGAGTACCTTGAATGCAATGAAAGGCAGACAAATAAAGAAACAGGTGACAATGTTAAGGACATCAGAGATATTAATCCTAAAATGTAGGAAAAAGAAACAGGGGACAATGTTAAGAACATCAGGGATATTAATCCTAAAATGTTTGAAGAAAAAAAACAGAGGACAATGTTAGGGACATCAGGGATATTAATCCTAAAATGTGCGAAAACAAAACCAACAAAGAGAGAGATCCACTTGTTATCTATAAATGGTATGCATAGCTATGACCAGCAGACTTTTGTCAACCTGAAGATTCTTTCTATATTGTGTCCAACACTATACCAATCTCAGTGACAAACCCAAAATAGTTTAGGAAACAAGTTGTTGGAATTAACAAACTTGGATGCATCATGGAAAAAATGAAGGAAAGTGCAAATATTACAAAACGAAATTAACACTAGCAGGCAGAAATCTTACCCCAACTGATATCATGCAAATATCAGGCCACAAAAATGTCTATGAACAGCTACCGGTACTGAAATATTAGTGACAAACAACAAAAGACTTACTCTAATTACCTGAGCAACACTGGTCACCCCCACCCCCACAACAAAGAAATTTAAAACCGCACAGCAACAGACTGTCAAGTTCCTAAACATGTAATATTCAAAAGAATCAGGTTATCACAAACCCATTCTATGGATCAAACATCACCATACAAAATATGTTTGTTATGAACCTCCTGCAAAACATGAAAGAGATCCCTAACTGGGTCAACTTCTTTCACAGGCGACTTCTAAAAACTGGGACCATAATGAGGAAACGTGGGAAAATTATTGAAAGTGACAGTGAAATGTAGCTAGGGTTAAATTGTTTAATTATCTCTTGTTTCTCCATTATTTTGATGTTACTGGCTCGAATGATATTGTTGCTATTGATGCAAATGGCCACCATGTTAATTAATGTTCATGACAATGAATGCTGCAAATTGTATTAAAAACTATTTAAATGTTAACTATCAGCCTTGTTTTGTCATTTCATATTACTATAGGAAATATACAGCAATTAATATGAATGAAATTTACATGAAATTTAGAATCAATCCAGAACTTCGTTTTAGAGCATACATATATGCGAGGATATATGCGAGGGTTTTTTAAAGAGTTCACTCCCCTTCAGTGCACTGTTTATGGCTGTCAGTTTTATCTCCAATAATAGTTGAAAACTTGTATGCAAAATTAATAAAATATATGTTCTGTATGTATGCTGTTTCAATGATATACCACTCACTGTATACATTTTTCATTAAAAGGAAACTCAGCAAGCCTCATTTCCTTTTAATGATAAATGTATACATCTCATAGTATATCACTGATACATCATACATACTATATTGTTGGCTTGACTTCGCTTATGAAGATTAAGAAGGAAGATTTATATGTCTATTGCACGTGTGCTGATGAGCCCAATACATGACAGGCACGTCCGTCCACAGAGGCTGCAGGGGAATGTCTGGGTTTTGGTGGGTGCTGACAATGGTTCTCAGTTTTTCTTCGCCATCTTTTTTCCTCCAAGATGGCCCGTCTGTTTTGTTCAAAAGTGTCAGCGGCCTGGTGAACTGTACATCGCCAGCTTGCACGGTCAGCAGCATGTGATGCCCATTTGCGGTGATTGATGCCACAGGTGGTGAGGGTCTTTTTCAAGGAGTCTTTTTATCTCTTTCGAGGTGCCCCTCTATCACGGTGGCCAGTTGATAGCTCACCATACAGTGCGATCTTTGACAGGCGATGATCCTCCATCCTGGACACGTGCCCTGCCCAGCGAAGCTGTCTCTTCATGAGTGTGGCCTCAATGCTGGTGATCCCCGCTTGTTTGAGGACTTCAGTGTTGGTAACGAAGTCACTCCAGCGGATGTTGAGGATGGTGCGGGGGCAGCGCTGATGAAAGCGTTCAAGGAGACGGAGGTGACGGCTGTAGGTGACCCAGGATTCAGCGCCATATAGGAGGGTGGTCAGTACGACAGCCCTGTAGATGTTGATCTTTGTAACTCTCTTGAGATTGGAATTGTGCCAGACACGTTTGTAGAGTCTGCCGAAGGCGCTGTTTGCCTTGGCTAATCTGTTGTCTATTTCTTTGTCGATCTTTGCATCAGAGGATATCACTTAGCCCAGGTAGGTGAACTGGTGGACTACGTTTAGCTCTGTCCGGTCAATGAAGATGCTTGGTGGACGGTACTCTTCCTTGGGGGCAGGCTGGTGAAGTACCTCGGTTTTCTTTAGGCTTACCTCGAGGCCAAAGAGCTGGAAAACTTCTGCGAAACAAGATGTTACACGCTGTAAGGCAGCTTCCGTGTGGGCAACAAAGGCGGCATCGTCTGCAAATAGAAGTTCTCTAATTAGTTTTTCTAATGTTTTTGTGTGGGTCTGAAGTCGTCTGAAGTTGAAAAGGTTGCCATCAGTACGGAATCTAATATAGATGCCATCTTCTTCATCAACGTCTTCTGTAGCTTTTCGGAGCATCGTGCTGAAGAAGATTGAAAACAGTGTGGGAGCTAAAATGCAGCCCTGTTTCACGCCATTTGTAATGGGGAAGGTCTGTGACAATTCGTTATTGTTTTTAACCTGACCAAGCTGGTCTTCATGTAGTTGGATGACCATGTTAAGGAATTTGGGAGGACAGCCGAGTTTTTCAAAGATTTTCCACAGTCCAGTTCTGCTCACCGTGTCAAATGCCTTCATTAGGTCTACAAAAGTGATGTACATTCCTTTGTTTTGTTCTCTGCATTTTTCCTGGATCTGTCTCAGGACGATCACCATGTCAGCTGTACCCCTATTGGCTCTGAAGCCACACTGACTCTCTGGAACATGATCTTCTGCAATGGTAGGCACTAGTCTGTTTAGCAACACTCTAGCAAGGATTTTGCCTGCAATGGAGAGCAGAGTTATCCCACGGTAGTTTGAGCAGTCAGACTTTTCCCCCTTGTTTTTGTACAAGGTGATGATGACTGCATCTCGGAGGTCTTGTGGAAGTTTCCCTCGCTCACAGTAGCAAACGAAGAACTCGTGGAGTTTGGTGTGCAATGCTAGGCCTCCTTTCTTCCATATCTCAGGTGGAATACCATCTTTCCTGCAGCCTTTCCTGCCTTCAGATCTTTGGTGGCTGTTGTGGGATGCGATCAATAGCTGCCTATATATATATATATATATATATATTTAAGTGTTAATGTAATTTATAGTTTGTTCATTCCTATATTTTCATGTCAAAATATAAATTTTCAATCATGCTATGCAAACATTGATTGTGTGTGTCTACAAAAGCTTTTATCTGCAGTGACAAAAATGAATACTTTGTGAACCTAAACAAATAAATAGAAACTGCCTTACGTTTCAGACAGAGAAATTAATCTTCATTAAAACCGTTTGACCAGCCCCTTTGCACATCTCTTTGGAGTTATTTCCCCTTATTTCCTTGATAAACCCACTGTGATGCATTGTAAAATCTGACTGGTCTTATAACGTCTCTTTTTATGTGACAGATTAGTTCAACCCAATCCTATCACTTAAACAGCATATATTTAAAGGATCAGCTTTTTAAAATAGGTGGGGGTGAGAATGTTGTGCTGAAGAGAGAGTTTTATCTTCTTCAATTTTGGATCAAGCTTTGTATAAGATAAAAAGACAAATCTTTTCCTACGTAAATATCTCGATATATATCATCTTGTTGTACCAAAATCATGAATATTGATGAATATATATATATATATATATATATATATATATATATATATATATATATATATATATATATATATATATATATATATATATATATATATATATATATATATATATTCTTTTCTTTTAAATTTTTAAATGTCAAAAACTTTCTCATCTGAAACCAAAATCTTCATCTCCATTAGTTACTCTTATGACATTTATGAGCAGGTGCATTATGCCAATTCCACAACCCTGTGCCAGTGACTACAAAAGCTTCATTATCTAAGCATAACACCTTTTCATTTTATGCAGTGTGCAGTGCAATCATCCTTATTTCACAAAGTCAGCATTTTGTTCCCCACTCTATCCATACTAATTTCTTTCATACTTAAACCTTGAAAAGGTACTGAAATTCTGAATTTAAGATTTATACAAACATTATTTCACAATTTAACAAGAAGTTTTAGATAGACAGGTAAATAGAGACATAATTCACATATAAAAGGTTAAACATCATTTGAAACAAGTTCTTAGTGAACACATGGATATTCTTTCACTTTCTGTCAGAGCATGTATGCTCTGTCCTTCGAATGAAAATGGACCATGTCCTTACTGATTCAAAACAAAAGTCTTTGCTAATGCAAACAAATTTTACCTCCCTAAACTATACCTAGATGTTATATCAACTAGGGATCCAAAAAGTTACAAAAGTAACAACACCGATCCAGTGGCCTTGGGGTTAGAGCATCCACTGGGAAGCTGGACGTCGTGGGTTCGATCCCCAGCCAAGTCATACCAAAGACTTACAATAATTGTACTAAAAGCTGCCTTACTAGGCGCACAGCATTAAGAGGTTAGTATTAGGACTGGTCAGCCTGGGGTCCGGATAATGTGACTGGGTGAGATATCATGCCACATGTCTAAGGTGTAATGCCACAGTGCTAGACATCACTATAAACTGCCTTGCTGCATAAATCATAGTGAGATGACTGAAAAAATTTTAAAGTTACGTTTCAAATCCTAATCAAAGACACACACACACACACACACGCACACAAAAGTAACAGAATACATGTACCTAAAAAGCACCTCAATTAAAGAGTTTTGTAATGGCACAATTGTATCAGTAACTGGTCAACTGTATAGCTCTATAAAAAAAACCTTATCAGGGTCAAACATTACAGGTGTTATTATCATATAAGATTTTTTTTTCATCCATAGTGCTGTAAACCCAGGACAATTTTCAAAATGGGCTTCATGGCGCATGTTATGCACACTTGTTTCATTGAGTGATTGAATTTTGAAATGTTTGCAGGCACTTTCAATTATAATTTTCAGAATCAGTTTACCGGTAGTTTGATCATCTGCCCCCCACCCCTTCTACCTCCACACCCTAGAGTAAAGTGGAATGTGCATCTCATCCAAGGGAGACGATATTCTGTTTCATTGTAGTAAGTAAGAGGATAAAGTATGGTCTCAAAAGCTAATAAACTGCAAAGGGAAGCTTGTTATTTTTTGTACTAATTTGGAACAATATAAAATATATAACAACCATTGCTGATATGTACAAATAAATTTATTTCCAAATGCATATGGAAAACACAAAAAGCCATAAGAAAGAATGGTGTCCAAAACATTTCTCTTTAAAAGTAGAAATGGACCATTTATGTTTCTCAGAATTAGACTGTATTCATCTTTGTCTACTGAAATACCTTTTAAATGCCTATATAGGGATTTTACATCAAGCATTTTTTTTAACCTACCAATGCTACTCTACTACTTTGACATAATTGTTATGATCCTTTCACTGTCAAAAGAAAGACAAATCATTGCATAAATTATTATCCAATATAACAAAGTGCAACACGAGAATAATCTGAAGCTCTTTACCATATATAAATGCAGTATTCAAACCAGAAAATAGTGATGAAAAATGGAATAAAATACTTTTTGTTTTAACTACTTTCTAACATTCATTAGTATTATCCTAAATACGAGGTACACAGTCAATGTACAGGGAATACAATGTACAATGTATTGTATATGCACCTGATGTACAATGTACAATTTCACAGGTTACTATTATGGTAATAGCTTGCATTCATGAACAATACTTTCCAACTATCAGATTTACCTCAGTTATGTTCTTTAAACCTCATCAAAATACACTTGCAACAAAAACAAAAATACATTATCAAGCACAATGGCAGCATTTAAAATCTAATTAACGACCTGTAAGTTCATTTTCAACAATTCTTCTTAAATGTGTTTTCTGAAAGTCTGTCAGTTGATCAAATGCACTGATAAAGCGAGAACGCCGATTCAAATCAGACAGCTCTCGCTGCCTTGTCACAGACACCAGATCTTCATTGTACAGTTTTGTGGAATCTAGTTGCTTAGACATCTGATCCCACACGTAAAAAATTACCATTTTCCCTGAAATTTAAAATATTTATATCAGTAATGACATCTTCTCTTTCAAAACATAACACAATTCAACAGCATGGTAGTCTTATTCTTTCGGCATTTTGCAAACATTTATCTTACCTTCTTAGTAAATAAATGATTTCTTCGTTGCTTTTGTAACGATATAGAAAGAAAATAATTATCTATATGTGTTTCAATAAATAAAATGTGTACTTGATTTGTTATAATTTTTTAATCAAATAAACATTTATTTGTCAATAATATACCAGGTAAAACTCCATTATGGTACAAAATGTTTACAGAGCAATGTTATTCATGGCCAAAATGTGTTAAAAAATGTAAACCTATGCACAATAATGTTTTTGGTTTGAAATATTTTGGAGATGTTATTCTTGACATTCGAGAACCTTTCAATGTATCACCCTTCATTTTAATGTCCATCTTTCAGATGAAGAAGGATGACTAATACGGAATAGGCTATAACTGCACCATGACTAAACATTTGCAAATCTATGTCACTTTGTAGCAATATCGCAATTTCATTTTATCGGCAACATATTGACTTAGTAAAATATTAAATTTGAGAAGTATAATTCCAAATCAGTGTTAAAAAGTTACTACTCAATTAATATAAAATACTTTGAAAATTGGGTGAAAGAGCAAAAAATGTTACATTCTATAGAAAGTTATAATGTTAGAATAGGGTTAGAATAGGTTTAATACTTTTGTATATTTTACTACCAGCCATTTTCAGTCTGAACAAGTCAGAAAGCAAGTTGGAATTTACATATGTTAAAACTGTCCAACTGACAAAACAAAATAATAATACAAAGAATAGCAGAAGGAAGAAGGGATAAAAGAAAGAAAGACTCAGAAAAGTTGGAACAAGTTGGAAAAAGGTCACAGAAGGCAAAGTCTATGTATTGAGTACCAGATTTAAAAAATGTGTCCTTGACCTTGAGGTGAAAAAGTTAAACATGCATATCACAAAATGGTAATCTTAGGTTGATGATGATTCATCCAATGTATGAACAAAATCACTCAAGTTACTTAGGAAATACAAAAAAATATTTTTTTTCTTTAAAACCTTAATATAGACTTTCTATGAATTAAGTCTAGGATAATGAGAGGGAATAGATATGTATCTTTGTATATGTTACAGATTGATTTATGCCCAAAATGATGATAATCTATCTGAGGTTAGGAAATATTAGAAAATGTATAATATTACACATAACTTTATATATAATTTTGATGTTGTTGATGGAGTTTATTGCCAATTTTCAGCACACAATAAGATTTACATGATGGCCAACGGGTTGAGGAAGAACCCAAGAAAACCCCATCAAGAACCACCCACCCACGGGAAAATACTGTCAAGCTTTCTAATGTATCCACATTGCCAGAGCCCAAAACTTCAATCCACATATACTGAAGTGAAATTGCAGTGATCTGCAATGGTGAATGCTTTTAGTCTAACTCAGCCACCCTCTGGCACCAAAAACTATAATGTACAATTTCAATTACTGAGTTCTTCTTGATCACAAGTTAAAATGAGAGAACAGGCAATCTGCAAAGAAGATTATTACAAAATGCATTACACTAACTACATAATGGTTGTGCCAAGTATTATTATTTAACTATGGGCAGAAGATATTTTTTATACCCGCATCATTAACAAACTGTTCACATAAACAGACCTGCCAACCTTACTAGACCATCTCAGAAAGGCAGTTGATTTTTTTCTGTAAATCTGACCAGATTTCAGTAAGGTGTAACAAAATATCATAAACTGCCAATATAAAGATGGTAAACATACTAAACGTTCAGTATTTGAAACATGCAGCAACGGTAAACATTATGTTCAGCTGAAAAGTTTGTGGAGTACACATTGACTTTTTATTACCACTAGTGTAGTTGCAAAACCTTTTGTACCATCCCCTATGCAGCTATATGGCTTGTTGCCATATCTCAGCTTGATGTAATTCTTAGAAAACGTTTCCATTTCAAATGGCAATGGCAATCAATGACTGAATAATATCTCCCGCCATGAGACATCCTCAAATTGACATGTGATGTCCATTTAACGTAATTGTGTCCCTTCCTGCTCTTTTCACCACAATTAGAATATTCTTTTTAATTCTTCTGTGCTTCATAAGAGGCGTATTTTCCCTTTCATCTTCAGCATGCATCACTTACTAGATGACATTTCTAAAAAAATTGTATAATCAAAAGTTTGATCATATAGAAATTTTGCATGAATAAAATGTGCATTTGCAGGCGTCCAAGGCATAGCTGTAAAATTAGAATGGTTTGTTAAATCCAATAATTCTAATATGAAGCCTGGATCAAAATTAAATCACAGATGAATCAATTATCCAGATCTTTTGGCAACAATAATTTTTCCATAGTTTTTGCTTTTATTCCATAAGTTCATATTTTAAGGGTCAATTTTGTAAGACTTATGGAAGAATCATAAGGGTTGGCAGGTCTACACATATAGTAGATCAATTGCTACCTCTTGCTTCTAAATTAATCTATATTCAGAAAAAATAAAACCAACCTCCCATTTTCTGTACTGTCTGAACCGTGGTCAATCGTAGGTCCCCAAGTTCTAAAGTAGGATCTTCAAGGATTACATTTCTAAGGAGAAAAACTCAATGAATTAATCTTGCTTCAATGTTTATACCTAGAATGGGAATATTATAAATATTCTACAAAAAATTGTGTATTTATTTCATGTTTAGATACTTCTTATAATATGAATTTTTGAAAACAATTTTCTATCCCCATCCCATAACATGCTTAAACTATTAATGTTTTAAAGTTAGCATGGAAAAGAATCATAATAAAACAAATATGTCATGTACATTTAATTGCATGCTTAACATGGCCTTGATAGTAAATTTTAAATAAATATTTCCATAGCTAAACTTGTCTCCTGAAATGTTCTATTGTACTGCATAGATAAATTGCTTTTTGATTTTATTTAAATTGTTGGTTCACATTTGTTACAAATCTTAAGACGTCAAAAGAGTATATAGAAGTTACATGACATATTATCATAATGACATCAATTTTTAATTGGGTTCATAAAGAAAGTTTATTCTTTCCTTGCCCGGACTAAAACTCCAATATGTCAAACTTGCACTAAAGGTGGATCATGCAATAAACATGTGTCATGTACCATAACTATGTCACTGTGACACACATTCCAAAATTTAATATAATCTTGTTTTCTTGCTCAGGCTCTTACTCCAGTATATATTCAATTGTATCAACTTCTGCTACTATACAGATAACATTGGTGTATCTAGGGATGGATTTCTGTCATGCATCAAAACTATATCACTCTGACATTTACTATAAGTCATTTGAAATTTCAAAAAACTTGTGTACATCCTTCCTGTTTGTTTGTTTGAGGGTTTAACGCCATTTTTCAGCACACGATAGGCTATACATGGAAGCCAGTATCATTGGTGAAGGAAGAACCCAGGAAAACCCCAGGAAGAAACCACCGATCCATGAGAAGCTACTTTTATTAGCCGAATCTTAGGCTCAAACCCACACAGACAGAGGTGAGACAGCAGTGATCTGTAACGGAAAGTGCATTGACCACTCGACCTCTCGGGTCCCCTACATCCTTCCTGCCAGCAACATCTATCTATACTGCTACATAAATAAGCATGTATCATGAGAAAAACAAGATAATGTAACCTACCTTGTGTACTTTAAATGATATGCTGTGATCAATTTAACCTTTCAATGAATTATTTATGCGACTGGAGACTGAACTATGTCATACATCAAAAGCAAACTTGGATTACATACATTCTATGGTTTGTTAAACACTCTTATGACACAGGCATAAACATTTCTGCTAAGATGCATTCTTATCATGATTGTTGCTGTTATTATTATTTATTATTAGGTATTATTAATAGTATGTATTAGTATTACTGTTATTATTATTGCTTATTATTATAATTATTGCTGGAATTATTTATTATTATTATTATTACTATTATTAATATTATTGCTGTTATTATTTAGTATTATTATTACTATTATTATTGCTGTTATTATTTATTATTATTATTATTATTATTATTATTATTATTATTATTATTATTATTGCTGTTATTATTTAGTAGTATTATTATTATTCTTGCAATCACAATCATTATCATCAATAAAATAGAACTCAAATTACCATGTGTTTTGTCAGTGTCAAAGAAAAGGTGCAAATATGCCTATATTGGTCACCTAATCCCCATCTTCTTTACATTTTAATATTAATAGAATTAGTAAAGAAATTTGGATCAGTAAGATGCATCTCTGCAATTGAAAACAGTTGTTTCTATGTTTTCTGTACCTTCATTGATGGCAGTTCAGTATGATTAGTAAGCAGGCTTTGTTTTAGTAAGCTGGTTCATTCATATTGAGTTGCACAATTGATATGCTGATACATTATGCAATGACAGATCTGGGTTTGTGCAGTCTGCAGTTGGAATTGTTTTATAAGCTTGTATGTGGTAGTGAGGACTATATTTAATGGCAGTATTTTGTTCATGCAAATCATGTATGCACAAATGAACTGTTTACAAATCTTAAACAGTACAACCCTTTTCTTCATACCGCTCATTGAAGTCTACAAACAAAAAGAAGAGGACAACTGGTGGTATGTTCAATATGTCGTCATGTCTCCGTATGATGAATTCCACAGGTTGAATGGTTAGCTGTTCAGTAACAGACTGGGTCATGCGCATGTGCAGTGGGTGAGTTTCCTCATAGAAACTAATGACACAGATCTTATTTTCTAAACGAGTATGGGCTCGAACCTGGCTCAAGATTCTTCCTGCCGTCTGAAAGGGAAGCATAATCAACATTTGTTTTAGTTTAAGCATAGATTTGCACTAACACTAATATCAGGAATGCATGTGCAAGAGTAAAAACAATTGTAGCAAATATAACTTTTCTTCTCGTTTCAACTTTTGGTTTAGGTCCAGCTCTAAGAGATACATATATTGCTCTCATAAGTAATTTATCTCTGGTAAATTCTGGTTAAATGTTTTTATTGTTTTTGAATGTGCATTTTATCGCCTTTCCCAAACTGAAGTGCAATATAAATGTAGATAGTTTTGCTGCAACTGTTTAGGAGACAGACAATATACAGGGGGGAGGGGGTCACAGTCTGCTTAAAGGCATGGGTTTTGACTAAGTGAAGCGCATAGCCCTACTATGGTAAGAGGAACAGAATGGTGTTTCAAATTATTATTTTCAAATATCTTTATAACCTGATTTAATGAAACAGATGAACAAGTAATGTCAATCAAACTAGGAACAGATACCTTTCTGTAGCATAATAGGTTATCACTACTCTACAGCTTTGAGCCATATCACAAGGCCTTCATCAGACAGATGCTTTTCTGTAGCATAATAGGTTATCACTCTTTAGCATTGAGCCATATCACAAGGCCTTCATCAGACAGATGCTTTTCTGTAGCATAATAGGTTATCACTCTTTAGCATTGAGCCTTATCACAAGGCCTTCATCAGACAGATACCTTTCTATAGCATATTGGGTTATCACTCTTTAGCACTGAGCCTTATCACAAGGCCTTCATCAGATGAATGTATTCTGGGCTAGAGTATTGTGAGCAACTAATGTTGATCATGTGACAAAACCCTTCTGTAATTCCAGAGGCCTTGAAACAAGAGTTAAGAACACTTGTACACTGAACAGACAATTTCTGACATCAGTTGGTTAACACTGCAATATATAGGGAAAACATCAGATTACTCAGTAGAAAAAATAATAGTCAGGAGGAAAATAAGAGATGTTACTGAAATGCAAAGGGAGCCAGTGTTTAATTTGATTCTGAATTGGAACTTCTGCCATTGTACAGAATGGATTTGTCACATGATCAATGCTGTACTGGTCAGGTGGCTCCAGTCCATAAGTCATTCCACTGATGAAGATTTTGTGTAAAAATAAGTTGAAAGCTAACAAGCAATAACCTATAATGCTACAGAAAGGTATTGATTCTTAGTTTCATAAGCAGTACACGTTTGTAGCAGGTAACAATATTCATTCTAGAATAAGTGTGTCATTTGGATTTGTAACATAGCTTTTAAAAAAGAACAGTCGCATTGCTACGATGTCTGCAGTATGATAGTTTACAGCGATGTCTAGCACTGGGTCATCGATCCACAGACATGCAGTGCAATATCCCACCCAATCACATTATCCTGACACCAGGTGAACCAGTCCTAACACAAACCTCTTAATGCTGAGCAAGGCGGCTGTTAGTGCCATTTGTGTAAGTCTTTGGTATGACTCGACCAATGATCAAACCCACAACCTTCCACATCAAAAGCAGACGCTCAAACCACAAAGACACAATCTGACCTAACCTAATGGGACTATCTTAACACAATATGGCCTAACCTAATGGGAAACAGCTAAACACAATATGGCCTAATCTAATGGGATATAGCTTAACACAATCTGGCTGGCCTAACCAAACTGGACCTATTCTAATACAATCTGGCCTAACCAAACTGTAACTATCTTAACACAATCTGGTCTAACCAAAATGTAACTATCTTAACACAATCTGGCTCAACTAAACTGTAACTATCTTAACACAATCTGGATTAACCATACTGCACCGATCTTAACAAAATCTAGCCTAAACTAATGAGACATAGCTTAACACAATCTGGCCTAACCTAATGGAACACAGCTAAGCACAATATTGCCTAATCTATTGGGATATATCTTAACACAATCTGGCCTAATTAAACTGAACCTATCTTAACACAATCTGGCCTAATCTAATGGGATATAGATTAACACAATGTGGCTTAACCTAATGGGACTATCTTAACACAATCTGGCCTAACCTAATGGGACATAGCTAAACACAATATGGCCTAATCAAATGGGATATATCTTAACACAATCTTGCCTACCCTAATGGGAGATAGCTAAACACAATATGGCATAATCTGAGGGGGATATAGCTTAATACAAATCTGGCATAACTTAATGGGACCTAGCTTAACACAACCTGGCCTAACATAGCATAAAGTATCACTATGTCACAATATTAAAAAAATGCGTTTTACATAAATTTTCAAATCTACATATGATGAGCCACTTTTTGGGTGAAATTGTTTATGTGTTACTCCAATCAATCGCTCTCAAGCACAGCACTGTTATGTCAAGAAAACTTAGAGGATTTATGCATGAGAGGTGCCATTAAAAAAGCAGACAGAATAGGCTATAAATGTATAATAGATCTTCCCCATTTCACAAATTAGGTTTAATAATATAGACTATTCATCACGACTCGAAAGCATATCTGACTGAATATGCTTTGGAGGTAATAAAAACTGCTTTAGAAATGGTGGCACAAGATCATCACATTTACAATTTTCCAAAGATAACATACCAGATATTATGAACATGTCCAAGCACATTATGAGACTTTAAAAACCAGATACCTAAGAAGTATCTCTTGCATATCTTGATAGACTCTCACAAAATTTAATCTGCATAACATTGTTATATGCATTAAAAGAAAAGAAATCTGTCCATTGTCATAGTGAATAATGCAAACAATTTTGAATCTGTATTTGTATATGAAGCAAACTGATGATAGAAGTAAAGTAAATCGTCATGGCAAATACCTCAATTCCCACCATCAACATCATCTGGGAATCATAAACTCAGGGCTGGCCTAGAACTGATTGGGCCCAATTTGGCCCAGGGTTCACAAGTGCCCTGTGCTTTAAAAATGTTTAAAAATCTATAGAAAGAAAGTAATTTGAAAGCAATGGAGGAAAAGTATAAGTTTAATATCACATAAAACTGGTTTGAAAACAATGTTTATTTCCATGTGCTGTCCTCACTGGGAGCCCAGCATGTTAATCCATGGGGCCTCACCAAAATTTTCCAAATCACGCTGCGCTTGCTACGGCCGTTACTGAATAAACCAAATTTATTGAATTGTGCCATCATCCTATGACTGGTGGTCAACAAATTAGTTTCTAAATTTGATTATTCATCCACTATCATGAACCACAAGGGAAGAGCATAAAAACATTATCTGACAGTCAACTATCACAAGAGTAACCTGCATATACGTTTTGGTAAAGTATGTTCACTCAGCTGTTTTAGAGAAGATACAGGTTCAGACAGATGGGCAGACAGAGGTTATCAATAATTTCATCATACACTCAACTCAAGCTTAACAATAAGATAAACTTGCTTAACTCATTAAATGTATCTTTCATATTAATAGGTAAATAATAATGTTACGGAATATGGTGCCGGACTGTTATTTACTCCACCATTTACTTCCTGCTCTTCGATGTCAACATTCCAATTCAAATGCCTGTTGTTGTCTCTTTTTGCAGCAAGGTAAATAATTATCACTACAATTAGAACTGTATCCATCATGATTACCACAATCAAGGATCCTGTAATGAAATATCAAAGTTACAACATCATGATTACCATAGTCAAGGACACTGTAATGAAATATCAAAGCTACTACATCATGATTACCATAGTCAGGGACCCTGCAATGAAATATCAAAGTTACTACATCATGATTACCATAGTCAAGGACACTGTAATGAAATATCAAAGTTACTACATCATGATTACCATAGTCAATGACCCTGTAATGAAATATCAAAGTTACTACATCATGATTACCATAGTCAAGGACACTGTAATGAAATATAAAAGTTATTACATCATGATTATCATAGTCAAGGACCCTGTAATGAAATATCAAAGTTACTACATCATGATTACCATAGTCAAGAACCCTGTACTGACATATCAAAGTTACAACATCATGACTACTGCAATCAAGGACCCTTTAAATAAATAATAGAGTTGATCAGTTATATGGTTTGTGAATATTTCTCGAATTTATTTTCCTGATAATTAGAGAGGAGAGTTTTAATTGTCAAATTAAATGTGAGCTCTTGGGGTTTCCATTTAAATATTGCTAGGGAAAAAACAAACTAATTTCATTCTGAAAAAAATATAGGAAATGTTTTACATGGATCTTGCTGAGTTCATCATCATCTCTCCCATTTAGCAAGATACACATATGTCAATACATTTGCAAAAATGACAGAATAATAGTGATTATATTCCTTGTTTGTTTTACAATATTTCTATAAGTCATAAGACAAGTCACTTTCAATGACATACCTTTATGAAATATGTTTTTCTTTATATCCTCAGTCCTCTTGTCCAATGCAAAGGTCTCAATAGAAATTCCTGTTACGTTGTCAGTAAGAAGTTTCATATTGCTCTCAAGGTTTTCTAAAGATTCATTCAGATCACGTACAGCTTCTTTATGTTGGGACATTTCCATCTCCACCTCTGCAGTTTTCTTTTCAAGATATTGTGATTGTTTCCCTAATTGATCTTCTAATGTCATCACATTTGTTTTAAGTTCTTCTTGGTCAGCCTTTATACCACTAATTCCTTTAGATTGCATACTAATTTCATCTTCAAGCTTCAGAAATTGGTTTTGTAAACTCTTATCCTCAGTCCTCTTATCCAATACAAGGGTCTCAATAGAAATTCCTGTTACATTCTCAGTAAGATATTTAATATTGCTCTCAAGGTTTTCTAAAGATACATTCAGATCACGTACAGCTTCTTTATGTTGGGATATTTCCTTCTCCACCTCTGCAGTTTTCTTTTTAACATATTGTGATTGTTTCCCTAATTGATCTTCTAATGTCATCACATTTGTTTTAAGTTCTTCTTGTTTATTCTTTATACCACTATTGCCTTT
Organism: Unio pictorum; assembly: GCA_030141615.1. Taxonomy (NCBI): domain Eukaryota; kingdom Metazoa; phylum Mollusca; class Bivalvia; order Unionida; family Unionidae; genus Unio; species Unio pictorum. Next base: position 8,998,409 of record JARLTB010000168.1, on the reverse strand, counting down.
AAATAGCATACTGACTTCATCTTTAAGCTTCAGAAACTGGTTCTGTAAATTCTTATTCTCCTCAACTTTCGCAGATACTTGATCCAAGAAATTTTGTTCAATTTCTCTAACCCGATCCTCAAAGTTTGTTTTCTGAACAAGATTCGCAATGTCATCTTTATATGCTACTGCGTTTAATTTCTTAAAACTTTCTTCTAAGTCTTTGAGACGTGCCATACTATCTTGGATGCTAGACTCAACACTATCCAAACGTTTTCGAAAGCCTTTCATCGATTCCAGTACTTGAGGACAATGGCCAGAGTCAATTTGCAAAGGTGTACCCTGCTTTAAATTTGGTATGGAAATAAACTGGGTATATAATGCTACAGCGAGAGCAACAACAGCAACAATATGGGAAAGAGCATCAGAACGGCTGCAAAAAGATAAAGATAAGAAAAATTAACAGTATACAGATCCATTTACCTACCTATCTGGACATTATATATATATATATATATATATATATATATATATATATATATAAATAAATATAAAGGAAGAACATACACGTGTTTGTGCGAGTGTGAATAGATCATACATATACTTATGTTAATAACTATAAACATCATGTTTTAAGTCTATATTAGAATACAAATATGGCTTGAGAGTTAAAATTCAATTAAGTTGGCAGGTTATATTTTGTTAACATTAAAATAAACGTAATGATCTGAAAATAAATTTTAGAATCCTATGTACACAGGTTAACTCCTAAGCCAAATAACTTACCAATAAACCTGAATAGATTTTATTAAAATGAAAACCTGGACTGAATTATGTTCATCAAAAATGTCAGACATGAGGAAATCGAAAGGTACTTAAGAAAAAGTTTTTTATGAAATTGTCTTCACCATAGACATGCCATTGCAGCCAGATCAGAACATACCTAGGCAGAGTTTTAGCCCTTGCATTACGAGTTTAGCACTCTACTAAACTGATCTGCCATGGCAACAATGTGATGTAGAACTAATACTGCATAAACCCAGTTTTTGTCAATCACAGTGGCCAGGACTTTACATAATTTGATTCCACAAATATGCCACAGAATAAGACGCTGCACCAAACTGAGGATGAATTAAAGGTAAACTACATATGCCATGCATGTCATAACCCTTAGTGCATTACTAGTAGTAAAACAATGGCGGTGATGTCAATATACCTACCTTCCTTATGTCGGTCAAATGCATCAGCCAGTATATTTCAAGTGACATAATGATAGTCAGATTAGCGATATATGATAGCATCAGAAAATAAACATTTATCAATCAGATTTCATTGATTTTATTCTGCTGTTGCTAATGAGTTTATAAATCAACATCTATATTTCTAAAGATAAAGATAGATTTTTTATGGCTGCTGTGTAATTAACTGGAAAAGACTTTTTTCACACCGACTGTGTACAAACTTTCCATAAAGCTATTTGTATGGTTACATGTTTTAACCTGACGAATGTACATGCGGATATTCGCATGTCATGAAAACCTAAACTATACAGCAATCGCAAGTTTTGTATAATAGACATTACATTTTTACATTTCATAAATGAAATTGTGATCAGTTTTTTTAATATATAACATGATATTCACTTTTACACCTGAGTACCTTTAACGCCACATCTACAAGGTTAAAACTGTGCCAAAGTTCCAATCAAATATGGTTTTAAAAAACCATTCATGTCAAACTGATATACTGAGATGCATCAACAATTGCCAATCTCATGTCAAATTGATATACAGAGATGTATCAACAATTGCCAATCTCATGTACCAACAATTGCCAATCTCATGTAAAACTGATATACAGAGATGTATCAACAATTGCCAATCTCATGTATGCCAATCTCATGTCAAACTGATATAATGAGATGTATCAAAAACTGCCAATCTCATGTCAAGCTGATATACTGAGATGTACCAACAATTGCCAATCTCATGTACCAACAATTGCCAATCTCATGTCAAACTGATATAATGAGATGTTTCAAAAACTGTCAATCTCATGTCAAGCTGATATACTGAGATGTACCAACAATTGCCAATCTCATGTACCAAACAATTGCCAATCTCATGTCAAACTGATATAATGAGATATACCAACAATTGCCAATCTCATGTTAAGCTGATATAATGAGATGTATCAACAATTGCCAATCTCACAAAAGTTAATGTCATGGCAAGCATTATGAGGTGGATACAGAAATATCATTTGAGGCTGAGGGGGGTGTTGCGGGGTGGGGGTGTGAAAGTGGGGTATTGTCTGTGGGATGGAAATCCTAACATGGTCTTGGGAGGAGGGGACAAAGCCTTGAAAACTTCTGCATTTAAAGCATTACCAGAACATTAACTATAGGAAATGTCTCAGTTGTTTCATACTCATTTTATAATGGCAGAGATGAGCATCTGCTCTATCTTCTTGTTCCCACCATAATCCACCTCTGGAATCCGTTAACAAATGTGTGGAATGGAGGAAGGGCTCAAACCTACAACACTGTAAAGACCTCTGTGTTCACTATATCAATGGATACATTAAGACTCACCCCTAAGGTATTCACCTGTCATCATGCATAATGTATTTCAACAATAAGTACATGGCATTGTAAATATTCTAAAATTAAGTACATGGCATTGCGAATTTTCTAAAATTAAGTACATTGCTCTGTGAATATTCTAAAATGAAGAACATGGCTCTGTGAATATTCTAAAATTAAGTACATGGCTCTGTGAATATTCTAAATTAAGTACATGGCTCTGTGAATATTCTAAAATTAAGTAAATGGCACTGCGAATTTTCTAAAATTAAGTACATGTCTCTGTGAATATTCTAAAATTAAGTACATAGCTCTTTGAAAATTCTAAAATTAGGTACATGGCTATGCGAATATTTTAAAATTAAGTACATGGCTCTGCGAATATTCTAAAATTAAGTACATGGCTCTGTGAATATTCTAAATTAAGTATATGGCTCTGTGAATATTCTAAAATTAAGTACATGGCAAATGTGCAAACTAATACCTTCCAATTTAATGTGATTTAATAAAAGTGAAAAAAGATTATTGAGATGAATGAGTTTTAAAAAACATTTAATGATAGAAATACCAAAAAGAAGTATAATAATGTTGGGATGCCATCCCAAATTTTGTATTTGTTACCTCTTGTTTGGTAACCAGGACACTCAGACAGAAAGACAGACAAATGTGGGTGTTTTGTATACAAGATAGATAGAAATACCAAACCAGTTGCTCAATCTCTCAAGTGATCACTAAAATCAATGTTTGCAGGATTTGAGAATATGGGTATTTGTAGCCATTACACTTGAGTTATTATTTTTTTCTGTTAGATGTATAACCTTTGACATATCAATAATGAAATAAATGGTGACTTTTCAGCTTAAAATGAAAAACGTCTTCTTTATTGAAGTGTAGGTTAAAGAATAAATTAGAAACATGATTTATTAAGTACAGTATATATGAGAGAGAGAGAGAGAGAGAGAGAGAGAGAGAGAGTATGTCCTGATTTTGACGTTTTACACAATAGTACATGTTCTTGATCTCTAAATTTCCATATTCCAGCCTCAAACCACGGTACAAATGTTCTTATAACTACTACTGAATAATATTGTATTTATGATAATTGGAATAATGTTCATAACTCTTTGTATTTTACGAGAGAGAGCGAGAGAGAGAGAGAGAGAGAGAGAGAGAGGAGGGGAGAGAGAGAGAGGGGGGAGTTAACTTTTTTGTCTTGTGTCATGACCCATTCTCATGACTGCCACAAAATTAATTTTCTAAGAATACCTTGGATATATATATTAACCTAGAAGTAGATATTTGTTCTTTACATTACAATTTCTACATAGACCACCACGGTTTTCTCCACTTTTCTTTTCCCGACACTAGTGGTTGTCACGTCACTTACAAAAGGTCATAGATTTATAGTATAGCTCAGATAGCCAATGCTACGATGGACAAATGCAAAAAATAAACATATATAAGCAAATAAACCTGATGATGACCATATTCACTGTCATACATGTACCATATAATAACTTCACAGGCACTTGATTCTGGGTAAACTAATGTATACAAATATGGTGAGCGCATACATTAATAAACCCAGAATCAAGTGCATGTGAATAACTTATGATTTGGTACATGTATGACAGGTCAAGTTTAAGCAACGATACAGCTCCTGTGCATAGACCTACACAAGTAAACATTACTCGGTTAGAACAAACACACATAAAACTCTTGCAAAAAACACCATCATATTTTTAAAAATAAAACATAGCTTCAGCTTGAGTGTTCTAATTCTGTCACTTATAAAAAGATTTGGGACAATTAGGTGTCCTGACACTGTTCTTCGTCCTAACCAAATGCATCTTTGACTTTTTTTAGGGTGGGATGTGGGGGGGGGGGGGGGGGGGGGGTGCGGCGGCGGGATTCCGTTGTGTAATTTTATCACATAACTGGCAGTATCATACTGTGGGAAATAGCAACATTTCTGAAAAAGGAAGGGCAGTCGACCAGAACTGATCTGGAACGTGAATCGACACCCGGGACACTTGCTCCAACGCTGTACTAACTGAACTACTAAGGCATACATATGTGCAAATACGGACCTTTGCCGAAAAGCCTATCTAATTAGCACAACGATATCTCGTAACGGTGAGTTCAGATCCGGGCATGAACTTGGGTCTTTACTCCAAAAGATTCTAGTGTAACGCTCTGCGATCATCTCCAGACATGACCTTTGATCAAATTGAGTGGATCCTGGCTATACAAATACGACCCACCCCCAAACGAAAAAGACTTAAACCAATAACACAGACAGTGCCTTGTCATCCAGCGCACTGGTTTCGCAAACAGTACATATTTCAATTTAAAAGCACACCACAAACAACTGGAGATTTTCTCAGCATAAGAAACTATATAACCTTGAGTAATTGTATTTGTCACAGATATAGATCTGAATACCTTCAAAAGTGCTTGAGATAATACAAAAATAAAGGAAAAAACAAAGATTTGACCCATAATTGATTATATATCTTACTAACAAAGTGGGAAATTTGCATATCAAAAAGGTACTTACTGCTTATAAGTGGCACTTTGCTATAAGTGAATTCAGTATACATTGAATGTTAGATCGGAAGAAAGGGGTTTCCTGAAGAACGAAATCAAAATATTTGACCCAAGAAATCAGATTAAAATGTGTTTATCTCTGGTTTAAAGCAAAATATTATATTGCATCCAATATATTACTTGGAAGAAAAAAAATACTTTGGCGGTAACAAATGTAATAGATATCGCGGTTTAAAAGAAAATCTAAGCCCCCCCCCCCACACACCCAAAATAGAAAAAAAGGTCCATTGAACATTTGGATATAATCGATACTCTACTTAGCCCTGTATGACTCCTTTGCATTTGTCGCTTTGGCATTATTATCTTGATCAGAATTAGACTGCTCATCCACATTCCCTCTGCTGACATTTTCATCAATAGTTTCGTCTCTCGGCATTTTCGATCGGGTATTCCCACTTACTCTCCCTGTCGCGTTTTCTTCAGTTGCATTAGATGTGAATTTACTACTCGATGCACTCGATGTATTTCCACCTTGTGTTCTAGCTATAGGTTTTCTGTGTGTAACCATGGATTTTCTACCTGTACCACGCATCTTAATAGTCGCACCACGTGTATCAGTCCCGTCATTTATATAATTCACATCCTGGTTATCGCTAAACTCCATATTTCGCTCTATCTCAGTTTTGTTTTTGCACTACTTTATCGAACAAAGCTCTAGAGGAAATCCAGAAATAACTAGCTTGTATAATGATTGATACAATTAAAACAACACAATACTAGTTCCCACTCCCATCGTAGTAAGATATTAACACACATGTCTGACGAGAGCTCATTAGAAACGGAAAGTAGAACACGAATTACCAACTAAACGTCATGAGTTAAAAATAGTAGCAAAGTTCCCGTTGAGTAAAAGCCATGCTCTGTATAGTAAAGCGACATGCAGTGTGTCTGCTGAACTCAGGAAAGCTGGATTAGTAAGATGTAACCATCTTTAATAAACATCTAGATTACTTGACGATCTCTTGATGATAGCAACAAAGATATTAAAGAGTCAGGTGGATATCAGGTGGATTTGTTTTCTAGCATTTTGTAGTCATATCATTATAGATGTTGTAAAGCGCTTACAGCTTCTAAGATTAGGTGCTATACAAAGTCCTCATTATTATTATTATTATTATTATTATTATTATTATTACATTCCTAACAGGGGTTGCATAATCCGTCTTGGGCGCATTAGGGGCCATCCATAAATGTCGTAACGCGATTTTGGCCCATTGTTGACTCCCCCTCGAAACACGTCGTCGCAAAAAAGTCAGACCCTTCAAATAAGACGTCACAAAGCTCTGTTCCCCTCCACAGAAAAAGCCGTATTTCCTATTTTAAAATTGTAAGCAATGAAAAAATGAAGTGGTACTTTTATCTAAAGTTGCGCAATTTAATGTAACGTCACATTATTTTAAACACCTTCCTCCACCTCGTCACACATCGTCACAAATGTGTGACCCCCTTCCATACCGTATTTTCATAAAAGAATAATCTACCTCCTGAAATAAGGTGTGTGTGTGTGTGTGTGTGTGTTATTATTACCATAAACATCTAGATTACTTGATGATCTCTTGATGATAGCAACAAATCTATTAAAGAGTCAGGTGGATATCAGGTGGATTTGTTTTCTTGCTTTTTGTAGTCATATCATTATAGATGTTGTAAAGCGCTTACATCTTCTAAGATTAGGTGCTATACAAAGTCCTCATTATTATTATTATTATTATTATTATTATTATTATTATTATTATTATTATTACATTCCTAACAGGGGTTGCATAATCCGTCTTGTGAGGGGCGCATTAGGGGCCATCCATAAATGACGTAACGCGATTTTGGCCCATTGTTGACTCCCCCTCGAAACACGTCGTCGCAAAAAGTCAGACCCCTCAAATATGACGTCACAAAGCTCTGCTCCCCTCCCCAGAAAAAGTGGTATCTCCTATTTTAAAATTGTAAGCAATGGAAAAAATGAAGTGGTACTTTTATCTAAAGTTCCGCAATTTAATGTAACGTCACATGTTTTAAAAACCTTCCTCCCACACATCATCACAAATGTGTGACCCCTCCCCCCGTAGGTGCGGGACGTCATTTATGGACGGTCCTATACCGTATTTTCATAAAAGAATAATCTACCTCTGAAATAAGGTGTGAATGTGTTATTGTCTATCACAAGGGCATCATTCTAATGACATGTAGCATCACGTCCCACGCAGTCACATTATCGTGACACCAGGCCGACAAGACATAATACTAACCTCTTAATGCTGACCGCCTACTATGACTTTTCCATTTCATCTCTAAATCAAATTTTAACACACCCTAATATCACTGGCCTTCGATATCAGCTGCTCAAATGGAAAAGACAAATATCAAATGTGGAAATCTCAGTGCATCTCTTTACCCTCATTTGTGCTTCAAATACCCCCCTCCCCCAAACATTTAAGTTGATGCCCAGTTTTGATACTAAAGTTTTTTTACTCAGTTTCAACCCCCACTTCTGAGACCATGGATACTTTTCACTCTCATTCATAAAATCCAAGGGGATACACTGAATCTTTTCTTGTAAGTGTATCTTCTGTAGTAAATAGCATGATAGAGGATATATTTACATTGCACTGACTGCTAAGTAGGGGATGGTTGCATGGGCATCAGCAGGGTGTGTGTGTGTGTGTGTGTGTGTCTGTGTGAGAGAGAGAGAGAGAGAGAGAGAGAGGTATACATTTTTCTTTGAAAGGAAACGGGGTTTGCCCGAGTTTCCTTTTTATGCAAAATGTATACAACGAGTGGTATATCGTTCATACAGCGTCCATACTATACATATATTTTATTTATATCTCATAAAAATACACATATTTGCAGTTTAAATAGAGTTACGATATGCTCCTGACAATTGTGTTGACCGAGTTAATGAACTACTTACATGCACGCGATTGAGTCCGCTACAAAAATTAGTTCTGCAATTTTTCTTCTTGTTCTGAAGCACACATGCAAATTGATAAGATGTTTGTTTGTTTGTTTTTCTTCAATTTCTATTTTTATTCACAGTTATTAAATCAATGTAAGATACACTCATTACTGAAACATGAAATATGTTCTGTTATGAAGAAAGTAACGCACTGCAAACACGATTAGCTTATATACTGAACCTATACTGTAATACTACTAATAATAATACTGAGGACTTTGTATAGTGCCCAATCTTCAGAAGCTCTAAGCGCTTTACAACATCTATAATGATATGACTACACTACAGAAAAACAAATAACAAAAAAATGAAATTGGAAAACATAAAATATGCTTAAAACATATAAGATACAAAGCATTAGGTCTCTAAGTTTGTTCTTGCAGTCGAAAAAGGTGAGTTTTTAAGAGCACTCTTAAATGGGACCACTGTGTCTTTGTGTCTAATTTCAATGGGCAATTGGTTCCACGTCGCCGGGCCCTGGTATGGAAAAGAACGTTGTCCATATGAATTACTTTTCATAGTGGGAACAATGAGTATACGATTCTTATTAGACGGGCACAAGTACCTTGATGGTGTATACACATGGGTGAGGCCGGGTAGGTATGTTGGACTGGAGTCTGTCAATGAAACATAGCACAGAGAACAAATTTTGTGTTTGATTATGTGTCGAATTGATAGCCAGTGTACGGTACAGAGCAGTGGTGAGGTGTGCACTGATCGAAGTATTCTAAAGATGATCCGAACAGCTGTGATTTGAACTTTTTGAAGTTTCTGAAGTAAATATTGTGACGAAGCAGACATAATTGAATTACAATAGTCCAGTCTTGAAAGTACTAATGAACACACAAGTGTTTGAGTGGCATCAACTGAAAGATATTTGCGAATGGAACTGATGTGTATCAGTTCAAGATATGTAGCCTTGCAAATGTTCATGACATGTTGGTGCAATGTGAGAGTACTGTCTAGAGTAACACTTAGGTTTTGTACTGACTGTGAGAATTTAATGTTGGTGTTGCTGATATTTATTGTCTGAGGTAAAGGATGTGAATGAGAAAAGCCTTTTGTTGTCATCAGAATAGTCTCAGCTTTATCATCATTCATCTGCAGCTTGTTATATGTCATCCATGATTTCACATTCGAAATGCACCTCTCTAATCCATGGACGGTAGCATCAACTTCAGTTGGCTGGCTAGACTTGTATATTTGGGTGTCATCAGCGTACATTTGGTTAGACACTGAGTGATGATGTATGACATTTGAGAGCGGCTGAATGTATAGAATGAAGAGAACAAGTCCAAAAACAAACCCTTGTAGAACAACACAACATAGATCAATCGGGCTGGAATGTATTCCATTTGCACATACAATTGTGTCCTGTTGACCAAGTAGGACGTGAACCACTGTAAGGCTATATTCTGAATGCCAAATACATGCTGGAGAGGGTGAAGTAATATACCATGGTCTATTGTGTCAAATGCTGCAGACAAATCAAGCAGGTTGAGGACTAATCTTTCCACTATTCAAAGCAGAACGAATGTCATTAAATACTTTCAGAAGAGTAGTTTCAGTAGTGTGGTAAGGGCGATATGCAGACCGTACATTGCTAAAAAGACTGTTTAAAACTGGGCAGTAGTTCTTTAAATCGTTATGATCAAGTGTTGGTTTCTTCAGCAGCAGCTTTGCAATGACAGTTTTGAAAAATGATGGGAATTACCGCGATGAAAGAGAGATATTAATAACATCAGTTAGTGAAGGCAATATTGTGTATATGCACTCAAGCAGCAGTATTGTCGGAATTGAATCAACTTCACAAGACTTTGGTGCACTCTTCATCACGATTGTCCGTACTAAATCAATAAAGACTGGTTCAAATGCCCCTAATAGTTGTCGCTGAAATTCTGCATTATAACTGTATGGTGACGAGTCAATTGAAATTGTGTTGTCTAGCGAATCTCTAATGGTTTGTACTTTGACACGGAAGAAATTTGAAAATTGGTCCAGAAGGTCTACTGGAGAGAAGGTAGTTGGAAGTGGTTTACATTTTATTCCTTAACATCAGTTTGTTAGTTATCTCGAAGAGCTCTTTGCAGCTGGGACTCTCCGTGATCTTAGTACTGTAGTGGGATACTTTTGAAAAATGGAGTATGTGTGTGACGTTCTTCTTAGCGGCTTTATGAATTTGTTTATGAATAGTGAGTCTGGTGGAAGGGCAAAGCCTCTCTGATTTTCAGCGATGTCTTTTGGCAGTGCGAAGCTGGTTCCTAACACTGCTATACCATGGATAACACTTTTTTATTGCTACTCTGCATTTGGTGGCTGGGGCGTGATTTTCAGGCAATGAACGCAGGCAGTTATCGAATTGTTCTGCTGTAGGATGTAAGTAAGTTGTTAGGTTTTCTTGGATGTCATGCATGTATTTGGTTCTATTTGTCATACGGAGGTTTCTCTTAGTAGCAAACAAAGGTGGAGGGTTAGGGATTGATACGTGGAGATGGCATATTATGCAGAGGCGATCTGATGCAAGTTCGTGGGATACAAGGGTGGATTGCAGAATATTAGCATCAGGTCTCTAAGGAAACCAATCTAAAATGTGACCAAGTTTATGGGCGGGATGGTTAACTGACTGTTTAAGACTGAAAACTTGAATGTAATCTAGGAGTTTTTGACGTGTATGAGTTTCCAGAACAGTCAGAGTGAAAGTTGAAATCTCCAAGAATAATTAGGTTGCCACCTTTCGAATTTCCATACTCCAGAAGATTTGGAAACTGCTCCAAAAAGAGAGATTCAGTCAGCTCGTTTCTTCACCTAGGAGGTGGGCGGTAGAGACAGAAAAAATGGACTGACCTTTGTTCAAGTGTGAGTGTTGTTTGGTCTAGTTCAAACGATGCGTGGCAGAAATTGAAGGTTGTATTCTCTCTCTCTCTCTCTCTCTCTCTCTCTCTCTCTCTCTCTCTCTCTCTCTCTCTCTCTCTCTCTCTGTGAACCTTCTCCGACATTTATCTATGTCTAGTTATCGGCCTTGATGTTTCCGAATGTCAATAAAGGTTTATATGTGTAATTTGTTTATCTCCCATCAATTGGTGTGAGTTTGTTTGTTATTAAAACGTCTAAAAGAATTTTGACGAAAACATTTATTTTAAAAATATTTCTTTTTATCTAGGCGTTTCTCTATTGTTTTTCAAATATTTATTCGTTCAGTTTAGGCGAGTCGTACTTAAGACGTTTTGATAGAGCAGGTCCTGCTATTTTATCTCCACATTACCGAAAAATGTAACAAAACAACAATTTTGATACTGGCTACATTTAAATCAGTCCTTGACACAAACAAATTTGGGTATTATGGCCGGGTTACACTATTGTAAGCCACCTTTTATACATACACGAAACGGAATAAAAAATATCCTTGACAAGGATTACTTAAACTATCAGGGCTAGGAATCCAGTCGAAAAGTACAATGTGTTGGGGTAGGAAAGGGATGAGTCCTTGAAATAAAATTCACAGCAGGAACTGATCTATCAAAGGGTAAAGAAGAACCCTGGTTCAAAACTTAAATTGTAAATTACACTTTTTCTTCAAAATTCTTGTTGATTTTGTTTTACAAGTATATCTACATTAACCAATCGGGGTGGGGTGGCGAGTGGGGAGCAACTAACCGCTATAAAAATCTTTATAATGTTGCTACTTTATTTGTAAATTGGGCCATTATAAAAATATACTATCTTACCAGGAGTAAAATGCTAACCTAAACAGGTATGAGTACATTATTTGAATATTCTTCCCGTTCCTTTAAGATGTCATAATTTTAGTCAATTTCAAGACTATATCACTCAGATGGAGGGTACATTAGGTGTACATGCATGAAATCAGAATACACTTGGATAAAACGTTATAATCACCGATAAAGTTAAACCCAACCGTCAGCTAGTGTTATCTTCTGTGTTATCACGATATAATCACCGATAAAGTTAATCCAAACCGTCAGGCTGTGTTGTCATCTGTGTTATCATGTAATAATCACCGATAAAGTTAATCACAACCGTCAGCTAGTGTTATCTTCTGTGTTATCACGATATAATCACCGATAAAGTTAATCCCAACCGTCAGCTCGTGTTAACTTCTGTGTTATCACGAATACAAGGCAATGGGTCAAACATAGACCATAATGCAAACATTGTATTTCTTCTCTTAATATTTCATCCTACTTGTGGTTAAAGTTCAGTACAACCGACAGCAAATCGATAGTACAGGAATTAAAGTTGGATTGGAAAACAAACTCAATATATAAAATGTAACAGGGACAAATTAGTACATGCCAAGGAGATATCTGTTGATCTCTAAGACGATTTTAGAATGTTATTTACTCTCATCTAAAGCAAACAAATTTTATATCTACAACTTAAAGCATATTGTTAGAAGTTTCATTAGGTTTGTCTTTTATTCTTCTAGTCATATTTTGTTGCCATGATATCACAATGTTTCGATAACAGTCACATTGCTGAAATAGAACATATTAAAACATTCAATTACTTGCAGATGTTAACTCACGACATAAAATACCACAATGAAAATCGGTTTAAATTCCCGACACATCAGCAAGACACATAAGACTTCATTCAATCAATGACACGGTCGGCAGTATATGTGTTGAATGGATTTGTAACGTCTCATGCAATAGTTTATTACTGCTGCTGTTAGATGATGGAAAAATACGCTTTATAGAACGGAAATCAAGTAGGTCTAACACTGAAATAGGAAATAAGTACATGATTACGTTTTGTTTTGGGGTAAATGCCATTTTCCAGCGCATGATATGCTATAACCAGCAAAGGAAGAATCCTGAAAACCCCATTAGGAATAACCGACCCACGTGAAGCTACTAGCAACCTTTCTCCCAAAGCCATACTGCCCAAGCCCAGGACTCGAACCCACGTTGATACAGGTGAGATGATAGTGGTCGGTAAATGCAAGCACTTTAGACCACTTAGTTACCCCGGTCCCTACATAAGTAGTAATCTTTTAAAAATGAATATTGTCTTTCTTGTACCTCTGGATGTAATTAAGAATAGACTTGTGTCATGCTGGATTTTTTTTATAAACGTATACATATTATCACAAAGTTACAGTACTACTGAAATTAATATACCGGTATCATAATTGTGTAACACGAGTGTAAAGCGTAGTAACATAATGCAAAAGACAATAGTCACCAATGCCCATTTGGTCATACATATATACATACATGCATTCACTCAGGCACACACGCGCGCACATACAAGTACATACATACATGCATGCATGCACACATACATACATAAATACATACATACATACATACATACATACATACATACATACATACATACATACATACATACATACATACATACATACATACATACATACATACATACATACATACATACATACATACATACATACATACACGGCCGAGTGGTGTAAGGAACTGACCGTTACGGATCACTGCTATCTCACTTCTGTCTGCGTGGGTTCGAGTCCAAGATTCGGCTAATGTAGTTATGTGAGAAAGTTTGCCAGTAGCTTCTCGTGGGTCGGTGGTTCTTTTTGGGGGTTTTCCCGGGTTCTTCCTCCACTAATAATACTGGCCGCCATGTATACCCTATCGTGTGCTGAAAAATGGCGTTAAACCATAAAAAACAAAAACAAAACATACATACAGACAGACAGACATGTTTCCTTTCGATTGTGAAGTAACTTTTTTTTATTTATAAAATCAGATTGATGTTGAAAACAACCTAATGAGGGTAAATACAAAAAAAAAAATATTGGTTTATTGTCTTTTTATGCCTAAGCAGACGACACTATTTTGGTATATCCACAAAACTCACATCTTGATATTTTTTGGAAATTAGGGGATTGACTTTTGCCATTCTGCACACCTATAATGCCCTTTCATTTGTAATCTACTAATATGTTATGTACAATGCGAGCAAATTTAAGATGTTGATAATTTGCACACTAAAAGCAATCAGTCCTTAAGGTGATCACGTGAACATACATGTACGCCCTATTTTAACCTTGACTCTCGTGTAGTTATAAATTTTCATTGTAACAACGCTGTTAACGTATTCATTCATTTACAGATAGACGTAAAGTTACCATAATCATATATGCAGTGGCGTCACTAGATTTGGCGATTGCGTAAGTCAGAGGAACAAAGAAATAGTAATAAGCCATGTATATATGTTAGACACCGTGGTTACACTTGGTCCTCTTTGTAAAGGTTCGAGAACCCAGCTTTGTTGGATGAAAAAATTCGCACGTGGACGTTGAAGGCTTGTCCAAGAACAAACTGCGCTTATAGGCGTCGAACATTTCACCACGTTGACAGACGGCCCGGCGGCATTCTCTGCTAAGTTGAATAAAACAAGGTAGAAACGACATCCAATCGGAATTCAGAAAGGGTGTGGTCACCATTTCAATCCGAATTCAATTTACTATTCTCGAGCTAGAAACCTAATAATCACCCAAACATCGTGCTGGAAAATTGAAACGCAATATCTCTGGGGAGGCCACTCGAAATTTAGCGGGAAAATTTAGGAAATTCTAAGAAATACAAAGCTTTGTAAATGTTAGTTAGTTATTTGCACTATTGTTGCAAAATATTATCGCATTGTATATATAATTATGTGAAGCATGTATTCTTCATTACTAGAATGATTAGTACGTATAATTAGTATTGTAATTCCCTATTTGGTTTCTTCTTAGTAAACTAGTGCATTTGTTAATATGATATATTCTAGATTTTGCAACTGTTGAATTAAATATTAACTTTGGAAAATGGTTGCAGTGTGTAAACGTAGTTAATATGGATGTAATGATATATCCGATCATGGATATTGTAATATCTGTATACATTTTTGTAGGAGTATAATGTATAGAAATGCGCCTGATTGTTCATATGACGCAATTTATCGATGTCTGTTTAATAAATAGTTGATACCGTGCTTTTATTACGACGTTGTTTACAATACAATAACATATGGGAATTTCGATGTGTACGAATGAATGACCAAAATATGTAATACTCTTTATCTGATTAATGGCTATTGGTTAGTGTGAGATGCGATGGCTAATGCAATATATTAACGTCCATGTGTTTCCACAGGAAGCTCTTAGGGGACAGACTTCCTGTTTAGTTTAGTTCCGAGTCTCTAGGAGGGAAACAGAATGAAGACTAGAAGAGAAGACGATTGTGAATCGAAGGCTAGTCTGAAAAGGAGTCGAGGATGAGAAATTGGAGAAGGAGCATTCATGAAAGGGGCAATGTTAGGAGGGAAGTTAGAAAGATAGAAGGGATTGGCGGGATAGGAGAAATATAGATAAGTAGAAGAAAATATCAGGTGGAAAAGCTATATGACGCTATAAATAAAATGATGCAATAAGCTATCACTTGGTCGAGAGGAGGAAGAGTGACTGGATAATTATCATTTGACTATTGAATTGTGATTCTCTTAAATTTCACCTTCTTGTATACTCACTAATTTAACTGTCGGCATTGCTGATTGGGGGCTCAGAGATTTACTTCTCTCCATCACTAATATCACTTCCTACTAAATCGAACCTTTGTGAGACTTCTATAGTAATTTAAATAAATATTGGGAACGTCCCACCCCAATAAAAATTAACACACCTGCCACAGTGGCGGCATTACAATCCGTCACAGGGGCCCCAAGTGGCCGAGTGGTCTAATGCGCTTTCCGTTACGGATCACTGCCATCTCACCACTGTCTGCGTGGGTTCGAGACTAAGATTCGGCTAATGTTGTTATGTGAGAAAGCTTGCCAGTATCTTCTCGTGGGTCGGTGGTTCTTTCAGGGGGTTTTCCCGACTTCTTCCTCCACCAATAATACTGGCCGCCATGTGCTTAAAAATGACGTTAAACTATACAACAACAACAACAATCCGTCACAACACAACCATGTAAGCTAGCGATTTATATTATCATATATGAGGGATGTTTATGCCGATTAATTTTTAGCAGCAGAGGAGGCGAATCGGACGACATATTTTTAAGTAATCCCTCGTAAATAACGGCTTAAACCAATGAAATCAGGCCAAATGTGTGTGTGAATCTGATATCGTTTCATGGATTAGGCTCAAAAAAAAATCAGTGAAATCAATGAAAAATCAGTGAAATCAAAAACTTTTCAACTATTGGAAAAGAGATTACAACATCGATGTCACTCGCCCCCTCTGCTGCTGGATTCAACCGAATATTTGATCCAGTCCGATACGATATCGTGTTCGAGGGTCATGTAAATTTATTGTTATAAATCCGTGTGGGGTAGACTGAGCATAACTAAAGAAATTTCTAAATTGATTGAAATCCATATCGGAACACCATGTCTGCCAAATATTTCGTAGCGTATGTGTATCAACGCCGTTGAATACAGCAAGCATATTACAGTTATCTCTGATCACTTTTGGAATCTGAGTGTATCGTTGAGTGACATAGATCACATCCGTGTTTTTGTGCCTGCCTCGGGAAAATATTCTAGCTGGGTTTTTTTGTTTATCTAACATTACATCGTCGTATACAACTAAATTGTTGATACTTCCATCGAGGTCTTCTACTGATGGTGCCTCGTCAATATCGGTTATAAATTCAATAACATCCTCGCCGGCAATCTCTGAAGCGTTTTCATTAAAATCTTTTAGCACTTCATAGCATCGTTGGTCATCTACGCTAGGGGCAATTAAATACAACTTATCCCACTTCATCCATCTCATTATTAAATTGAGCAACAATTGCGTTTTACCGGATCCAGATGGTCCGATTATAATTGCGCGGATAGAGTTTGGTAGCGCTGCATGATGCTTAACTGGTTCTCTTGTTTTAGTTGCTGAAAAATCAATTATATTCATATCTCTATACATAAATTATGGATCTATATTGTGTGAAGTGTAAGGCGCGTACTGGCACAGATGACTTGACGACGATTACAACAAAAAATAACCGATCAGCGCTTTCTGGTAAATGCGTACAATGTAGTACAAAGAAATTTAGATTTGTTTCTAAACCCAAGGGACCTTTAAAAAAAAACGAGGAGGTGATATCGCTGCCAAATTAGCAAAACTCCCTGGAACCCCATGGGCAAAATACCCCGGAGAAAAGCACCTTCCAGGATATAGCTACTGTGGCCCCGGAACACGATTAGATATCAGACTCAATGATCAAAATCAGCCCCGACCCGGTGAAGAACCAATAAACGCCATTGATAAAGCCTGTCACCTTGATGATGTGGCTTATAAAAGCAGCAATCTGCAACACAGGCATCTAGCAGATGTGAAATTAATTCATGCGTTAAATGCTATTCCTGATAAATCCTTCAAAGAAAAATTGGCTTCCTTTTTGATAAAATCGGCTATGAAAAGTAAATTGATGTTAGGTGCTGGTAATTAATAACATCATGGAATCTATTTATTATTCCCCAAGAGGATACTGGAGGGGTAAATCAGCAATCCATAAACTCGCTAGCGCTGCAAAAGTGAAAAAAACCACTGCGGCTCATTGGTTATCCAAACAGGCACTATGGCAAATTTATCTACCACCGCCTAAACAAATTAATGTCTCGCATTTTGATGTGACCGGACCCAATGAAGTTCATCAGGCTGATCTATTATTTTTGCCACATGACCACGGTTACAAATACGCATTAACCGTAGTTGATATTGCAAGTCGATACAAGGAAGCAGAACCGTTAAAAACAAAATCGGCCACTGAAGTAGCTTCTGCATTTGAAAGGATTTATCGACGAGGTCCTCTGCACTGGCCAAATCTATTACAAATTGATCCCGGCAAAGAATTTCAGGGTGCAGTGTTATCTACAATGAAAGATCACAATGTCACTATCAGACGGGGGCATACTGCACTGCATCGTGATCAGGCAATTGTAGAACGGTTTAATAAAACCCTTGCTGAGCGGTTATTTGGATATCAATACGCAAAAGAATTCATCCAAGAAAAAAGATCCCGTGAATGGGTTAAAAGGTTACCAGCTGTGATTACTGCACTGAATAACGAGATTACTAGAACAATCAACATGAAACCTATCAATGCGATTAAAAAGAAGTCAATACCTGAAAAACCACAAAAAGATTTTAGCGTTACCCAACCAATTCTTGGTAGTAATGTCATTGTGAGGTATTTATATGGACCAGGAGAGCTTGAGGGTGGCAGAAAAAGAGCTACTGATCCAATTTGGAGTGTTACTGCACACAAGATATCTAGTATAACACGATCTACGGGTAGACCTCCTGTCTATAAACTGGATTCAACTGCCCCTCAACGGGGTTTTACTAGACAACAATTACAAATAATACCCGAGGACACTCAATTGCCACCGCATGGTCTTAACTAGCACCCTTGCGTCTATTGCACTCAAGACAAGTCAACATCACATTGTTTCTGACATGACCGAGACTATTATTTTTTCTGTCAACGGTAAATTGGCGAGGATCCTTATCCGAATACTGCCAACGCATTATACAATTGCAACTTGCACAGTGATTATTCTGTTGTTTCTTCAAAGTGATTATTAATTCAGCATCAATATCAAATTCTCGTTGTTTTTTTTTGTCCTGTTGTTTGTAACCGGAGAGTTTTTTATCAATCATTTTAACATCAATATCATTATCGTCACCAATGATTTCATCATCGCCTGACTCTGTCAGGACAATTCTTCGAAGTTGATTTATTTTTCGTACTCTGGATACTGAAAGATAGACTAAATTCGACCATTCTATGCGATTATCTACCATCCAAACAATTGTATCCGATATAGTCAATCCCTGTGAAGAGTGTATTGTTGCTGCGTATCCTAGCGTCCATGGGGATTTATTAGCACGCAATGCATCTTCAACGACATTGATATCAACCAGCACAATATCATTTAATACGAGAATCTGCTTTTCACTCTGTCCTGGAATATCAATTTCAATGTTCTGTTTTCGTGTATCTGATGGCCTATAACAAAGAGGCACTGGAAGCGTTGCAAATTTTTGTTTATGCAATTCAAATAATTTCATCTGAAGTGTATCCCTAACTATTTTTCTACTTGCAATGATCAAATCATTTGGTCTCCACATTTCCCAGAAATCATTCATGGGAGTTTCCGAAATTATTTCACGGGCTATTTCACACTGGATTCTATCCGGTTGTAATCTAATTAATTTCTTAAACTCTTTTAATTTTTCATCAAGTGATCTATGATCAGTATCAATTTCTTCATAATAGTCTACAAAACCCTTTAGCCATTCATGTGGGGATGCACCGACAAATGGTGGTGGTTGGCCGTGATCACCGCACATGACGACTTTTGTATTCTTCAATAACAACCACTCAAGAAATATTTTTAAGACATCTTCGGACACTGTGTCTATTTCATCCCAAATCATGATTTCAGGAATAAATTTCTCTCCCATGCGCTCAGGAGTCCATTTATCTCCCTTCCATCGGAAAAAACTATGATAGGTACAGGCATTTACCCCTCTCTGTATCATTTCTCTTGCAAGTCTGTGTGTTGGTGTTAGTACAATCATGTTTGATTTCCCACGAAATAACTCAATTGCCCGGGTTGTTTTTCCTGACCCACCACAGCCGTTTAAATAAACTGTTTTATATAGGCATATTGGATCAGAAATCGGTGGCGCATTAGAAAAATCTGATTGAATCTCTTTGAGATTCCGATAATTATTTTCAATGGTAACATCTGCTGATGGAATATAATCATGAATCATTTCTTTCTTAATTCTCCATGATCCCCAATTCTCGTTGCCAGTAGCCTTAAAATCAGTCATTTTGCTATTTATGTAAAATGAATCAGTGGCAACTCTAACTGCGGTGGTAGGAAATTTATTAATCATTGAAAATAAATTAATAGAAGCATAACCGAGCATAGAAGCTCTCAAATGTGTGTACTGCGGATTGTATCCATCAGTGTAAGTAACAATTGTACCCAATTTGGTTCCATTGGACATAAATGCGTCCTTACGATTGACATATAGGCCTTTATTCGTTAAATCCGTGATTACAAAATCGTATTCAGCGTTGTCTATAATCAATCGTGAAGAATATCTCGTATTGTCGTATTTGCCACCTTGGGTAAATTTACCGATTATTCTTCATCCAAGATCTTTTGCTTCATTGTTTCTGATTTCAAATAACTGTTTGGACCAATCCATGATTTGTTGTTCATTAAAATCAGGAAACAGTTTTCGTTGTTCGCTAATTATTTTTTCTAGATCAGGTTGGGGTAACCAGACTGATTTCTGTGCTCGATAGGATATAATTGCTTCACTGACAATTAATGATTTTAACATCTTACAATCAAGCATATACCGTAATAACACTATTGGCATCCAGTGTTTTTCAGACATGTGTTTACCAATCCAAAGATAACTACACGGATGAAGTCCTTCAGCCATTTCAAATGATACCACACAAGCGAATCCGGTTAAATCGAAATCAGGCAGTGGTCCATTAATAGCAACACGGGTCATTTCGTGTGTGGGGTGTCCAAATCGTTTGAAATATTTCTCGCATTCTCCATACCCGAGAAAACTTCCTGGATAACACGCAATCATATCAACTGAAATAACGGTATCAGCGGTGTATTTTGTATTCCATAATCCTCCATGGCCGTATTCAAGACAGGACAATTTGACATCTGATAAAAACTCACTTCGTGTTGGTTTCCACGCGTTTTTCTTTCTAGCAAAATGTGCTGCAATTGATGGTACTGTAAAACAGTTTGCTAATAATTGATCGTTGTCTTCTTCGTCTCCAGAAAACTCACTAGCTAGTTGTTTAATTTGATTATGCAGTTCTTCGGTACGGTATAATTCTCCGTTGGGTCTTACAAACTGATCAAATCTACATTCTTCGTCTGAAGTACTATGAAATAGCCACATTGACACAGGATCGTTTTTACTCAAATGGTAAATAGCATCAAATAATTTCTGCTCTGAAAAAAACTCTTCGGTTTGGGATAGATATTTTACGGTTCTATCCCGTGGGAATATTGTTACTGCAGATGACCACGCGTGTTCGTTATGATCAATAATTTCAATTGGGGCTCCTTTTGATTTATATTTCGATTCGTATAATACTTCACCGGTGATTGTCGTTACTGATATTGGAAATCTCAATGATGTTTCTAATTTAGCTATATCCTGAATTGTTGCCCCATGCTGTTTCACTGTCAGTTCCCACTCGGTTATTTTTTTTCGTCTTAGATCAGTTAGTTTATTTCCCCGGGACGCATTTGTGAAGTGTTCTATTATTCGTTCTGCTACACAATTGAGCCCTGTCGAATATTTCATAGGTGCTAGTTTTGCAATATCAGGTTTTTCATTGAGCGGATATATCCCGTAAACAACTGCTGTGACAGGATAAGATCTTTCGTAGTATGGTTTGTCAATTCCAGTCAAAATTCCCGGTTTGGAATCCTGATTCACGGTGACAGTTTTTTTGCCCCTGAGAATGGGTTCAAATTTATCCCTAATAATCCATTTTCCATCCTCACGGATAATGAATTTGATTCGGAAAAAATGACTTTTTTCCCCAATACGTGAAATGATCACTGCTGCTTTTTCATCATTCATGGTAGCGTCAACAACACCATCAATTCGAAATGTTGACCAGCAATAAGATGCTCCATCACGCTTGAATTCATTAAAACAGTCTCTGATGGCTTTATCAAGAATTTTATTCTTGGGTGTATTAGAAACTATATCAAGATTGAATTGAGCATCTTTCCATGGTAATTTCTTGTTTCTGTCTACTACACGTTTTTTGGGTCTATCGCGATTAAATCTAGGATTGATTTTCAACAATCTCTTAAACTCCTTCATGTTTCTGTCTACTACACGTTTTTTGGGTCTATCGATATTAAATTTAGGGTTAATTTTCAATAATCTCTTAAACTCTTTCATGTTTCCGTCTCTTGGACGTTTTGGACGTTTGTTTCTGTTTACTACAAGTTTTTTGGGTCTATCGATATTAAATCTAGGATTGATTTTCAATAATCTCTTAAACTCTTTCATGTTTCCGTCTCTTGGACGTTTTGGACGTTTGTTTCTGTTTACTACAAGTTTTTTGGGTCTATCGATATTAAATCTAGGATTGATTTTCAATAATCTCTTAAACTCTTTCATGTTTCCGTCTACTACACGTTTTTTGGGTCTATCGATATTAAATCTAGGATTGATTTTCAATAATCTCTTAAACTCTCTATCAGCATTGAATTTAGCATTTTTCGAAGGCAATCTCCTTAACTCCTTCATGCTATACTAAAAACAAGTATCTAAATGAAAGATTTATGCATAATGAATCACTGCAAATGGATCAGTCACTGAATTAGACAAATAGTATAGTATACGAATGAACCAAGAATTCAGACAGCATCCTGTGAGTACAAATTATGAAGCATCCAGTGATGGTGTTGTAAGACACTGTAGACTGAAGAACCCTGTTGGGTGGGATAATGGTATGGGGTATTTGTTCTTTACTGTTGGAAAGAAGAAATATTACAATCATCGTTTCATATTTGAATGTTTTAATGGATTGATCAAAGATGGTTTTGTTATCGATCACATTGATTCTAATCCAAGGAACAATTCTTTATCAAATCTGCAAGCTATCACACAGAGTGAGAATTCCAAACGAGGAAGGACTGGCACTTGTTCAAAAAAAAACGAAACCAGTAAAATCTTTGAATACAATAACTAACGAAGAGAAAATATTTAAATCAATATATGAAGCCGGCAAGTATTTCAATATTTGTAGACCCTCAGTACGATATGTTGCAGAGGGGGTTTGTCGATCGGCTATTTCAAAAAAGAGCGGGCAAAAAGTTCAATTTAGTTATGTCTAATGCTTCATATTTTTCAATTAGAGATATGTCATTGCTATAGAATAATGAATTCTGAAAACATGAATAGCATCATAGTTGAAATAGCAAAATTGAAAAATCAGGATATCAAACTATCAGATGGATTAAATCCTGATCAAATTATGTCTGATTTTCAGGATATAGAATACGGAGTCAGCACTAACAAATATATGCTACCAAAGAAATATGCACTCATCAAAAGAATTCAGAATTCTATTAGAGACTCTCTTTCATTTTCAAGTGACATCAGTGTGTTCGTCCCGTTGTATACTATCGTAGAGGGGATACGAATAGAATTAGGTAACGAATACGAATTGAAAAAAGAAGTCAACTCTAAAATTAGAAACCTACGGGCGTTAATTCAAGAAAATGAACAATTTTGATTACCCGACCATTATCATTTTTTGATTGCCCGATCATTTTATCATCGACCCTCATTTTTTTTAGCATTATTTGATTGAAATCAGTGAAAACATCGATGGACCGTTAATGGATGGTCAATGGAAAAGTGAGGAAAGTCACAGTATTATTAATTTTATATACAATTATGATACTTTCCCCATCATTGATAGGATGAAATAACACTTCCATGACCGTATCAAAAATCATCTGACATGTCAAAAAAAGTGAGGAAAGTGTGATATTAATTATTTTATTAGAGAATTCCACACTTTCCTCATCAATGATAGAACTGTTAACACTTCCATGGCTGTGTTAAAAATCATCTGACATGTCAAAATAGAAATGTGGAAAGTGTCCAAATTGTATATAAAATAATTAATACTGACACTTTCCACATCAATGATAGAAGGTGTTAACACTTCCATGATCGTGTTAAAAATCATCTGACATGTCAAGTGTTTTGCAATTGAAAAATGGTTTCTGATTTCAAATAATGGTCAATGAAGCATTAACAACCCGATTGGCTCGTGAACGATTAGATGCAATTAAGAGATTTGTACCAATTCGTGACTCTGTAAGAAATAAACTGCAACAACGACAGAGTTTACAAACGGATTTTGCTTTAGGGTCTGAAGAGTTGTTTAAACCAGTAACCACAGCAACGAAAGGGGTTGAGCGTGCTTTACTGGGAGATGTTCCCGAGACGGGAAAATCTGTTATTGGTGAACTTGAAAAAATAGCAGCGAAAACTGAACAAACAAAACAAATGGAATCAAAAAGAACAGTAGATGATCTACGCATGAGATTTAACGAAGAAGGGTTAGCAGCAATTGATGGGACTGATCCAACAGAAATTCCTACGCTTGTTGTTACGTCTTATGAAAACAGAAAAAAAATGTTGAAACCAGAACATCATAAGTTTGTTAAGAATTTAACCCATTGGGCTGATATATTCTACAAAATCAAAACTGAAAAAAGTCAAAAAAAGACAGATAGTGCATCATACATTGAATATATCAATGCGGTGGATCACGTGTATAATCAATACGAAGAGTTTAAACAACAACAAAAACCGCCAAGATTGCAAAGAAAGCGACAGCAACCTGCAAAGAAAGTACTCTACTCTCCTTAAACACAACAAATACCACGTGATGATGATGATGATGATGATGATTATTTACAAACTACGGATTTAGAAAAACTAGATGAAGCAACTGGTTATAGCGGAAGTGGATTGCAAAATCCAAGGATTGGAAACTCAAAGAGTTTCTGTCCTGATAGTGTTATCAATGATATATCACGATTAGATGTTTTAATCGGAGGATTCCGAGCTGGAAATAACTCTCCAGAAATAATTAATGAAGCAGCTGATATCTGTAGACGGTTATTTGCCGGCGGTATCATGGATATCAAAACATATCGAGATTTCATTGACGAGTTAGCAAATGGGTATCACAGCGATTAAATAACAATTGAAAACACTATTGTTTTTATAATAATGATCATACATTACAATCATGATAAACCAACCCCCGTCTATGTAGTTAATTCACGGTTTCCAGTTTATAAAGCATACTATGGAGATGGTTTAGGCAATACCATTTTAGGATTCTTTTCAAGAATGGCCCCAAAAGTGATGCCGTTAGCTAAACAGTTATCAATGAAAGCCATTGATGTTATTCGTGATAAGGGTATTGGTGCTGTTGGAGATCTTGCCGGAAAGGCATTTTCAACTGCGAAGAATAAAATAACATCATTAGTGAGGCGAAAAAAGAAACCGTTACCGTCTACAGCAGAAATGCCTGCAAGTGTTAGTAAAATAATAAATAACGCAGTAGATGAAAAATTAGCATCGATGGCTTTAACCCCCGACGCAAATATGATAGCAGGAAGTGGCCTTAGAAAACGCTAGCGTTGAAAATCGTTTACGATTTTACGATTTAGACTCTGATAAATAGAATAAAATGTTCAAAAAGTCACGTGATCCAGCATTTGATATAGACGCCCCAGTTGGCAAGGATGATTCTGTACGCGATTATCAATATTACGCCTATCATGCCATAGACTCAAATAGTCGATCGCGAATTGAACTTCAAGTCCATGATACCAGTAAATACTTTCTACCCGCTGAAGCGTTTATTGAAGTAGAAGGAGAAATTGTAACAGCTGCTGATACTACTGCTGTACCAGCACCGTATCCATCTGGTACTCAAGTCGGTTTTGTCAATAATGGTATTATGGCGTTATTTGAGAGTGCAAAATATCTCATTGATGGAAAAGAAATTGAGACGATAGATCGTGATGTTGATGTGGCTGCAACAATCATAGGATTAGCGAGATATTCTGATGATTATACAAGATCAGCAGGACCTTCTATGATGTTTGCTAAGGATATTAAAAATACGGCTGGAGGAAATCAATTTATTATAAGACGACCAAAGAATAATGCTGGCACCGCTAATATTGATGCCGAGGATATGATTATAAACAGCGATCCTAATTTAAATCTAGGAGCTGCAACACGAAACGCAATGTTGCAAGGAGCGCGTAAATCATTTTCATGCGCGATTCCACTGCATCACATATTTGGATTCTGTAGAAACGTCAGAAAAGTTATTTATGGAGCTAAGCATACAGTATCGCTTGTACGAAAGAGTGATGATAATGACGCAATTTGGAGGATTCCAGCAGATGTTGCAAATCCAAATGCTGATGCCGGTAAAGTCAAATTAACAAAAATATCATTGTGGATGCCAGTGTTGACTCCAGCAATCACCGCAGAAGAACGATTACTATCATTTATGGACCAAGGAGGAAAGTCGTTGTTGAGTTGGTTATCAGTGAGTACAAATGTTAAACAATCAGATCTGAACGGGTTATTCACGTGGAACCTAGCATCAAAACAAGGTGTTGCTGCGCCACGTCATATATTTATTGCGTTACAGGATAACGCACGAGTTGGCAATCAACTCTTCAGCCATATGATATTTGATCAGTTAGGTGTGAAAGACGTCTCACTGAGAATAAACGGCCAACAGGAACCATCCGAGGATATACAACTTAATTACACAGAAAATCATATTGCACGAGTTTATCATAGATTGTTGTCATTTATGGCACGTGATCAAAAATGTCGATACCGGTCTACAAATATCACAGTATGATTTTAAAAATCTGTATCCGATCTATTACTTCTCACTGGAACATCTTGATTTGATGAGACAATCTGTTGTTGATATACATTTTAGAGCTAATGTGACTCGTGGTGCTATTGCTAATTATAGAGCAGTTGCTGTCATTCTCAGTGATAAATCAATGCTACTTGAAGGTGTTGGTGGAAGAATGAGAGTGGTAGATGCACCAGTGGAAAATCTTTGATTGAAAATCCGAAGGATTTTTCCATTAGAATCAATCTATTATTATAATGTCATATAGTGTTATTAGTGTTGCGTTAACTCCTGGTCAAATCAAAAAATTGCAATCAGAATCGGCTAAAAAATGTGGAACCACAATCACGTTGAAACCTAATCAAATGACTGGTGGTGCAAATAAATTATCGCTGACAACTCGTCAAATAAAACATTTCAATGATGCACTTGTAGCCAAAAAAGGTGTTCAGATTACTCTTTCTGCGGCTGCTATCAAAAATATGATGAAAATAGGCGGTATATTTCCATTGTTAGCTGCAATACCAGCATTGATTGCAGCAGCAGCCCCAGCAGTGGCGAAAGCAGCAGCGTTAGGAGCCGTTGGTACTGCAGCAGGAATGGCGTTGAAAAAAGTAACTGGACAGGGTTATAAAAAAAGGGGAAAGGGTCTAAGACTACCAGGAACCCCGTATTCATGGTACAGCGGAAAAGGTCTGAGACTACCAGGAACCCCGTATTCATGGTACAGCGGAAGGGGTCTAAGACTACCAGGAACGGTTTATTAATTCAGAAATCTTCGATGGTTCCCAAATCTTTGATGGTTCCCATGTCCAATTTTGATTTAATGGATGCTGCTAAAAAACTAGCCATAAAAAATTTCAGAGGTGTTTTTATGAAAGATCAATTACCACATCAACCAAACAAAACTGAAACAGGTATTATTAATCTCGATAACAGCACCGGACCTGGAACTCACTGGGTTGCATACGCTATTGATCCACGTGGGATTGTCTATTTTGATTCATATGGATTAGCCCCGCCAAAAGAGTTTATGCGTTATATAAAAACTTTTCCAATGAAGACTTGGTATTCTACGCTACCAACACAACAAATCAATGACCCACCAATATGCGGCAGCGAAGTATTAAATGTCCTTAACGCTATTTCAGCATCTAGAAAACCACCACACATTGTCGTAAATGACTACACCAGCAATCGCTTTTTAGAGAGAGAAAGAGTTTTACAATAACATGATTGATATTTGGGGAAGACCTCTGAAACCCAAACCCGATGACACTGCAACCCCTGATTCTATCAAGGATATAACAAAAAAAATTAAAGATGAAATCGCTGAGACGTTGAATTTAGTAAATGTTGATCCTAATGAGATAGTTGTATTTCAAGACAAACAGGGTAAATTGAAATCTAGTAATATTTCTCTGGATGATATTTTAGTTAAACAACAAAACGCAATCGAGGATACTATCGCGTTATTTTCCGATCAGGGTAAATTGAAAACCAGTGATGTGTCGTTGGATGATATTTTAGTTAAACAACGAAACGCAATCGAGAACACCGTTGCGTTATTTTCCGATCAGGGTAAATTGAAAACCAGTGATGTGTCGTTGGATGATATTTTAGTTAAACAACGAAACGCAATCAAGAATACTATCGCGCTATTTTCCGATCAGGGTAAACTCAAACCAGGTGTACTTTTTTCGACGATTACAGATCGATTAAAAATTCTCAACGATGAGTTAAACAATTCTGTGTTTGTACTAACAACACTTGAATCTAAAATTGAAGAAAACGGAAAACAGTTTACATCATTTCGTAGAAATATCATTGATAAATTTATTGGAACCCCGTTAGATAAAATTGAAATAAAACTCCCTGATATTAAAAAATCCATCGATGAGACGAAAACCTTCATCGAAGCCATCAAAGGTGATCTTTCGAGGATGATAACAGTCATTGAAAAAACAAAAATTCCTCATGAGAAAACCAACAACGTAGTATACACAATCCAACACGGATCATTTGCGTGGACACCTACAAACAACAAATTAGATATCACTGCAACCGTTAAAGGTATTTATCGATTAACACTAGTAACACCATTGACTCAATTTAATATTTCATCGTCCAGTTCATCCGGGGTCAATAATACGATTTCAACGATCATTGACAAGAATACAACTGAAAAGTTCACGATAACAGCTACTGATAAAAATTTGGTTAGAGTCTCAACAACGTGGTATGTGGAATTCGTAGCGGATTTAAGTAAATAACTAAATTGAAAGGATTTCACAATTGAAAACGCTAGCGTTTTTAAAATAAAAATGATTTCATCATCGCAATATCGCTATGATCAGGTCAGAGAGTATCAAACTAGACTCAAAACCCTGTCTGAGGAGTATGCAATGAAAATTAAAAAATATCGCAGGAGAATTACCGCAATTGATGTTACCGTGTATTCAGTGAGTGGTGTAATCACCGGAGCTGGTATTATACTGTCTTCAGTAACAATGATGGCCCCGATAGCTGTTCCAATTTGCATTTCTGCGGCAACAACAATCGCGGGAATAATTTCAATAATCACAAAAAAAATATCATCATGCAGCCAACGAAAACTACAAGACTACATAATTCAATTTCATGTTGTGTCCACTGCATGCTCGCAATTATCCTCATTGATATCGTCATCTCTCGATGATACAATTATATCAGAGAGTGAGTTTTCAGCGATGGTAGATATATATGATTCTGCGATGTCAAAATTAGAAATACAAAAACATGAGTATAATAACAATGACAACACCGATGGAATCAGAAAACACAAACCCGAAAAACAGAATGATCTCAATAACCTCAACGATATCATATAGTGAATTCTCAGTGATGGTACGTGTCTATGATTCCGCAATATCAAAATTAGAAATACATCATGAGTATAGCAACGATGACAACACCGATGGAATTACTTCAACAAATAGTGGAGAACACGAACCCAGTACAAACCAGCATGATCTCAATAACCTCAACGAATCCAGAATTCAGTGTGAATTTCCCCTCTCCGGTCCCAGTGAAGGAGATAGCGCTAGCAAAATTACGAGTATACCATAGTTGGCCAAATATCAGATCAAAATCATTTGGTGGTCAACAACCCAATAATTCTTTAGTGTTTGCAAATAAGAATAAACCCGACGGGACTCCAGACTGGAATGTCGTTTCGATACCAACAGGGTCATACCAAATCGAACAAATCAATAATGAATTCGCGCGTAGAATAAAATCGATTACTGGAGTAGAGTCAAAAATAGCTATAACAGTTCATGAACCAACACTATCATCCGCAATTGAGATAAGCACAGAAGGATACGTCGTAGATATCTATCAAAGTTCTATTAGAACCGTACTAGGATGGCCTGAATTACCACCCGGGGGGAAAACCGTTGATTTACCAGAACCAAAAAAAACTGATTATGTCACAGACAGGATAAAATCTGATAATCCAATAAGGAGTTATAGAGATTATGACAAATTGAATTTTTTTCTTGAAACGATAGATACCCTCACTAATAAAAAATACTACGCACTTCTACAGAGTAAAACCACTGAAAATTTCAGAGCGTTCAATAACGATATTTCATTGTTGTTAATATCCCTTAAATCCGGTACTCTCACCCGAGACGAATTTATCAGCGTTGTAGAAACATGTAACAAAATCATCAATGATATGGAAACATTTCATTCACAAATTATTCAGGGTATATTAGATGACAATAAACCCCTATCGAGAACAACATTTGCAACGAAGTATAATATACGCGTAGAAGATATTCCAACAGTCAAACTACTAGGATATAATATCTTAGAACTACAAAAATCTCTCAATGATGCCATCGATGTTGGTTTTAAAATAATTCATGATACGTGGAAAAAAACAACATCACCGGAAATAAAAACCCTCAAACATAATAATGACCCAGATGGTGGCGGCAGGCATATTGCTCCGTTCAATGTGAATATTTCATCGGTGATAGCGATCAATTTAGTATGTGATGTTATTGAGGGAAGTTATCAAATAAATTTAGAACGATCAAATCAAGCTCAGCAGGGGTATATTTTGTATTCATTTGCACCAACAGCCCCTCCAGGATTTTTAATAATTGAGTCCCCGGTGAATCCAGTCTATATGCGATGTCATAATAATTCATTAACCAGAATTAATTTCAAACTCACTGACCAGTCTAATAATCTGATTGATTTACAAGAGGAGGTTTTACAAATAAGTCTGTTTGTAAAGTCCTGAAGGGACTTTCAATCCTGAAGGGATTTCGTCCTGAAGGGGGACACGATATCGTATCGGACTGGATCAAATATTCGGTTGAAAATCAGTCATTTTTTTTTATTTCATTGATTTCATTGATTTTTCATTGATTTCACTGATTTTTTTTTTGGGCCTAATCCATGAAACGATATCAGATTCACACACACATTTGGCCTGATTTCATTGGTTTAAGCCGTTATTTATGAGGGATTACTTAAAAATATGTCGTCCGATTCGCCTCCTCTGCTGCTTTTTTAGTTAGCAAATATTGTTGTTAACACAAGAAGTGAAGTTTGTACGATTGAGATGGGAATTCTCTTAGCCTTTGTTATGTCCATTCGTAATTGAAGCAACCAGGAGGTGGGGTTGTTATGCCCAGTATTCCTAACGTTACATCAATCGTCAGTATATATTATTAAAGGTTACAGCTATATATATTTTCCATTGACTGTACTAATTGTGGTTTCCTCCAAGTAAATAAAATTGAAACAATATCTTTAGAGTTATTAATGGTTAGATGAACAGTTGTTGTAGTTATTGCCTTTTATTTAAGGATAGAAAAATGAAGGATGAACACTAGTAACTTGGTGCAAAAGATTTAGCTCTTGGCAACTTAGAAATAGCCTGGAAGATTATACACATTTATTGACCCAACCAGTAATGTTAATTATCACTTCACTAGCTAGGACACTAACATGCATAATTAAAAAGGCAAACTTATTTCACTGATAGGCAGAAGATTTGCAAGCCAACATGCAGATGTACGTACTGCTTACCTGTGTTTGAATAATATTCCAAAACGTTAATCCATAATAGCATTAAATAATGGGACAGTAGACTGAAAAAAATGGTAAGCTCGCGAAATCATCACTTTTCAAGAGAAAGTTGTACGTACTGCTTTCCTGTATTTGAAGAATATTCCAAAACGTTAATCCATGGCATTAAATAATGGGACAGTAGACTGAAAAAATGGTAAGCTCTCGAAATCATCACTTTTCAAGAGAAAGCTGAGAACTAGAAGATGGAAAAATGGCAAAGTATATCATTTAGATTTTATTACCATATTTTTATGTAACGTTTGAATTATCGGCTCATACAGGAAATATGTGTGTGTGTGTGTGTGTGTGTGTGTGTGTGTGTGTGTGCATAATTTGGTTTTTAACGTAGCTTTAACAGGTGAAGTCGCTGAATAAGCAATTGATCCACCCATTCCAGTACGAATGATGTAAACATCACAGAAATCGTGAAAAATGTTACGAAATAAGTAAGAAAGCAGGTAATATTCAATATAGGTTAAACAATAGATGATGAATTTATTATCGACCTCCTTGTCATGATGCCATTAAAACCCCACACCTCCTCTTGCTAATTATCTCATTAGGTAAAAGTACTGGAAAAGACAATGTAGAATATTGGCGATTATCTTTCCCATCCAGTTGTTTTGTATAATGTATATTAATGGTATGTAGTTGCTTGATGCAATTTATAATATACGCTTATTGTTCACGCTCTGGTTCGCAAATAAATGGTGTTAATAATATCAAAAT
Organism: Unio pictorum; assembly: GCA_030141615.1. Classification (NCBI taxonomy): domain Eukaryota; kingdom Metazoa; phylum Mollusca; class Bivalvia; order Unionida; family Unionidae; genus Unio; species Unio pictorum. Next base: position 8,965,915 of record JARLTB010000168.1, on the reverse strand, counting down.
TAAAACGCAAAATTTCGGTCTTTTCACACAATTCTCATTGATATTGTCTTTACAACAATTATGCAATACATTAAAATGATAAAATATATTAATTAAAACTATTTTTCGCATACAATGGTGCATACAATGAGTTCGAATTTGCTACAGAAGGACTAGATACATACGTTAGTAATCCATCGTGAATAAATCGATAGTACAAGTCAATATTACAGTGTTCTATATTCCTTTGCAAAAGACTAAGTCGCTGATAAAATCCAAACAGGTGTGGTTTGGATGCATGGTTTATTATTGTTGGCTGATATGATTGGTTACGTTCCCTTTCTAGGGGCTATTGAATTTTCGTATTCGCCGGAAATATTGGTGTTTGTCCACTTGAGATGAAAGATGCTCTTGTTACAAAAATTTCCCTGAATTTCGTGGGAACACACACACACACACACACACACACACAGAGATTTTAGTTTGAGCGAATGAAAACTGTCTTGAATAAAATGGATTTATTTCGTCTTCCTTATTTAAAGCTTATATTCCGGTCTCGTTATGAAATGGTCAACGTGGAAAAACATATTTATTGATGTCACGTTTCCTCTTTCACTAAGCGATGTCATAATTGCAAGACTTGAGAACTATAATACGTACTCTATATCATTTAAGAGATAAATACAACACGTTATGATCCGCTTGCCATCTGCCGCTTGCCATCTGTCCAGTACAGGTTGTATTGGTTTTATGTATAATGTTCCACTTCCGGTCAAACGCATCTGAAACTCCATTTTAATGATAGCGCAGCAGACCAGGGCTGGGCTTGGTGGGCATCGCTGACTAGATGTCGCCGATAGTGTGACAAACTTCAGTTAAAGACCCCACCCCCGTCTTTTTTATTGTTTATGAGTATTTATTACATTATTATTTAGAAATACTTCACTAAGATTCTCTTCTCAGATAATGTAAGATATGTATCTGCAATATATAACCTTATGCATACTGTCATAGCGAGATATCGTGGAAAGAACAACGGGTCATCGTTAACCCATAATTTATTAAACAGTCTGGGTCTGATGCAATCAAGCTGTTTGGAATATACAGGTTTTCTAATCGTCAGTTAAACAACTGCTAACTGACCCGTTTATCCAATTTGGCAATGACGAATCAAAGAATCTTCAAGTGATTCATTATATAAAAAAAATTCTCTATCTTTTGGTTATAACGAGAAGTTAGATAAGTTAGATATAATAACAGTGCAAAAATGTAGAAAGTCCCTTTTCAAAAGTATGTCTGCCAAGACTTTACATGTTGTATGATGGAGATTGAAGAGATCACATTGCACCCAATTGGAATCAAGAAAATTTAATTTATTGGAAAGTGCTGTCTTAGATGAGTTTCACATTGTATTAAAATGCCAGTGTTATTTGCCACTAATAAAGAAGTATATAAAAGCTTAGGTTTGGAAATGTCTGAGAATGTTAAAATGTATAAAATCAATGTCACTAAAACTACCGAGATGATAGATCTGGGAAATCATATTCATATAGCACTATTTGAACGTGATACTATTATGAATGCTACATAAACTTATTATTTATAGTATATTTTGCATTGTTGAATACATGCATTACTTCCTCATAGTCCATGTATAATGTGTTTGTGATGCTAAGAATAACATTAAATGCTGATTAGATATGGATTGAACCTTTTGCTTCTTCACCTAAATAAGCAGGTGATTCAACAGACACGTTGGTTTTGTATTGATTGTACAGGACATACATTAGCTATGCTGTATTCTAACTTCATATAATACACTATACATATATGAATGCAGGTATGGTTGTTTGAGCGTGTGTGCTTATCACACTATCTCAGTGGATATATACGTATATGTATATAAGTATGTGGGCGTAAGGAAGCATGCGTATGGGTATATGTATATATAACGTACACGTGTATTTATGCATGTACGAATGTGCATGTAATATGTATGTATGTATGTATTTATAAGTATATAACTTTAGCATTTTTGGAACGTTTGTAAATTCTGTTTGTTTATCATTATGTATCAAACGTGACATCATCAATGTTGGTAACAAATTTATATGTATATACAAGTTGATGGCCAATCAGCTAAATGCAAATAAAGTTCCTTCTTCATAGTTCACATACAAAAGCTTAGTAAAAAAAAGAACAAGTAAAAAAAAGTACCCAACTGAAGAAAAATTGAACCTGATTCCACCGAGTTTCTGTCGGACGCTTTACTAAAGTTACCTTCAACAGATATATTTGCTTACACTACCTCGTAGTTGACGTTTATACGTCGGTTTAGCAATCTCCATAACGCATGTTTAGATGATAAGGGCGACAGACGCATGTTCAAAAGTTAAGCAGATTGACGCATATTCGGATGTGAAGGTTTTAGACGCATGTTTAAACATGGCGTTTAAACACATTTGAGCTAGCAGTCGCTGTGGCTGAGAGGTTAAGGTGTTAGACGCATGTTCAGAGTATAAGGGCCATAGACGCATGTTCAAACGTGAAGCGCATTGATGCATATTCGGAGGTGAATGTTTTAACGTATGTTCAGAGGTTGAAGTGTTAGGCGCATGTTCAGGGGTTAGTATATTAGATGCATGTTCACATGTTAAGGTGTTGTACATGTGTACAGAAGGGTGTGGATTCAATTCAGAACGCAGAAATAAACTGAATTCGTATGCATCTCACACGTGTAAAAAGTTAAAGATGACAGAGGTCCTTATACATTGGAATTGTCACGTCATTATAAATTCTCTTTGGATAATATTAATTTCGATCTTTCCATCAACGGTGTGTTCAGACGCACACACACACACACACACACACACACACACACACAAACACAGACACAAATGACACACACACACACACACACACACACACACACAAACACAGTCACCAATAACACACACACACACTCACTCATATATATATATATATATATATATATATATATATATATATATATATATATATATATATATATATATATATATACAACATACAAAAGGTTAGTAAAAATACAAGTAGAAAAGTACCCTAATGAAATCTGAACCTGGTTCCACCTAGTTTCTGTTGGACGCTTTACTGAAGATAAGTTCAACAGTTATATTTGCTTACACTACCTTGTGGTTGACGTTTATACGTCTGTTTTGCAATCTCCATTTTTAAGTCGCCATAGTAACAATGGCATGCGACAAACAGTCTTACCCACAGTGTATGAAGTTGTCAAGCCAGAGCTGTGTTTGAGCTATAAGGCATGTTTAGATGATAAGGGCGATAGACGCATGTTCAAACGTTAAGCTGATTGACGCATATTCGGAAGTGAAGGTTTTAGACACATGTTCAGAGGTTAAGGTGTTAAACACATGTATGGGGGTTAATGTATTGTTCGCATGTTCACATGTTAAGGTGTTGTACACGTGTTCAGAGGAGTGTGGACTGAATTTAGAACGCAGAAAAAAACTGAGTTCGTATGCATCTCACACGTGTAAAACGTTGCAGATTATAGAGGTCCTTATACCTTGGAATTGTTATGTCAGTATAAATTCTCTAAAGATATTATTTATTTCGATCTTTCCATCAACGTCGTCTTGACAGACACACATACACACACACACTTATAACCAGACTGTGATATGATATCAGTCAAATCAACGCTGTAAAGATTTCCTTTTACTTAGGGATGGGTGGGGTGCTCCAAGTATTATTTAAACTAATACTCAAGACCAACCCTGGCTCGCTTTTGTCAGAAATTGAAGACGTGATACAGAGATCAAAAGCTCCGAGCCACCAGCAGCGATGCCGAGAGTTAAATAAATGTATACACAAAATGTGAAATTCAAATAAAAAACAACGATTTAATATCGTTCAATAACAGTCATCTCTCAAATAATTCAAATTAAACCCTATCACTCATCTTTCAATCGACCAAGTGACGGCCTATTTCATCATCTGATTTAGTGTGATAGATTTTCCGCCTGTCCTGCGTTCCTACTCAGACCAGACAAACTTCTGAAAGAATTTACTGTTGCTTTTTGGCAATACATGAAAAATACATAGGTGCCTATACGGCAAAACAAGTCATACTAAACTACCTGATAGTGCAGATGGAGACCGGTTAATGACAATTATTGTCACCAGAAAGTACAATCAGATGTTGAATTGAAAAATACAATAACCAGTCTTGTCAATTGTGACAGATAACTTGAGCGTTGCATGAGACATACAATATAAAGTCATATTTTGCTCTTGATGATTGTAACCGTGGAACTGAGTTGCTTTCATCGCCAGATTAAGAAATAGATAACGATGATAAAAAGCAAACCGAACAGGGCCACCACGACAATATCTCTTGGGACAAATGGCTCAAAATGAATCATTCTGATAATCGTGGTAATGTAGCCATACAGATAAAACCACATTGTCTGAATGAAAGTGATATCGTGTGTAATGTTCGACTCTGCTTTCGGAGTAGAAATATTGCGAAGAAGTTTGAGCAACTGATTGTTTGAAGTCTCGCTTCGTTCGTCTGACCCGTCAAGATTATCTGCAGAGGAATTTGGAAACTTAACATCGTCGCACCAATTTACCATTTTGACAAGCTTGTATTCCATGAAACCGTGAATGCCAAATGAATCAGCAACAGCATTTTCAGTGGCTTTAACTGTATCTTCGATTACCACCCCAGTCTCCACTTTGTCCATCTTCGTAAGTACAACATAAAATTCCATATCTGAAAAATATGATAGCTAAATAAACAGCATTTGAATCAGAAACAGTATCAGTTATTTTTGACGATTTATTCTAGTAGCAGATTCACAAACATAATAATCGATGTGAATCCTTTTCTAAAATTTAACATTACATTTATTATTTTCTTTAAATGAACTCAAAGGAAGAATATTGTTATATGTCAATACGTTTTACCGTAAGCTAGATTCTAAGCACATTCACTTTTTGCAATGAAAACATTACTTTAGTACATACTTAATAACAGCGCGAGATATTCTTTGGTCAAGTCATATTTACGGCATAAATACCATGTCCTCTCCAAGAACCATTATAGCATTTAAACCTGTCATGAACATTCATTTTTAAGTATATACTCAAATTGCATACAGCAATACAATAAATCCAAATATGAATTGTAATGAATGCACCCAGACCTTCTAAATATCATATGATCTGATTCAACATTATCCATGTTTTGTGGGCAACACCTGAACGTACTACTAACTCAGACGATGAGTATGGGGCCACTTAATAACTCCCAAAGTGTCTCTCCCATATTGTAGATAGGTGTCTGTCTGCCCTGTAACCTAACGAAAAATAACATCCTCTATGAGCCATACACGACAACAATATTTCTTTCAAACGTGTAAACAATGTATGTGTTGTTATTTGCTTTCTTCATCTTCTTTGATACTTGTCCTGCCTTTGCCAGGTATAATCTCTATTGCAAACCATAAGTATGTCCCATACAAGTTCTTAAACTATGTGTGTTGTTTGAGTCATACAAAACATGATTTAGATAAGCACTTTCACTTTCATTTTCTTTTACAATGTATAATGTCCTTACCGACAGGACGGAGTGTATTCTTTGGCTTGATGACGTCCAAAATACATTGTATCAGCTCCTTTGGAACCTCCACAGTTGTAACACTGTCCACGAATAAAACGACGTCTATCTTCCAGGCCTCCTCGGATTTCGTGTACCAACTTCTTAACGATCCAACTCCATGTTTTCTCTGAATATCAAACAGTTTAGTTATTTGGAGACCCGGTTCAAGGTGACCTGTACAAAGTTTATCATTAATATCAACGAGAATCAATCAAAATAACAAAAAGCATATGATACGATTGTTGATAATTTATCTTGTTAATGCGAAAAGAGAAAAGGAGAATGTAAGCCAGATTGATACATTGCCATCTAAATTAACGTGAACATACTGTATTTTATTTATTAACTGTAGCAAATATGTTAGGATGCTTATCTTCCTACTGTATAATCTGCTTAAAGTAAGGTGAATACATTTTTATTAAAGATCTCATGACACACCTATGTTGGGCATACGGAGTATCAAATGTCTGAACCAAAATATTTTCATAAGCATTACTATTTCCAAAATTTATTAACAATTCCAGTCTTGTGTCACAAATAACAAATCTTAAAAGAAATATTAGCCATATGAAAACTTTTAAACACTTGAATGCTTGGAAGGCAATTTTATATTTGTAGCCCAACATGAACATGAAATGCATATTTTTGATATTCAGGTAAAAGTAAAGATATAATATAATTAAAAAAAAGCAATTTTGTTGAACAATATAATTTTTGTAATGATTATCTTTCTAGCACATCATGTGTTGTCATTAATAGTTAGGACGATACTGAAATTGTTGCGATTCCTTCAGTGTAGAGCGATCTTGCTATCCCTTCGTAAATGTATGAGATTATTGTGAGGCATACAAAACAACGACGTCATATTCCTCCAATGACATATGGATTGTCCAATATGTTTAAACGTATTGAAACATGCAGATACCGAAGTGTGTATCTTAATTAAAGTATTCTTTGATGATCGATACCTTTAATTTAATTACTGATTAAATAATACATTTTCTTGCATGTAGACTCTGATAACGAAAATACATTCAGTCACTTTTGATTCACATTCAGGTACAACTCTGAAAGAGAATTACATATTTCAATCGAGGAAAAACACTTACCAAATATCTGAAGTGATAAAATTTCTTTCATCTCCTCTGCATTTGCATCTTAAAGTCCAACAAAATCGTATAAGTTGGGTAGATGTGGATGCATTTTTCGGGCGTTTTCCTCATTCAGCGATCCTCTCAAATGTTCCTCACAACTTCCAAAATGGTTATATCTGGAAAGCAAGTAAAACCTAGATATATGTACTAACGCCTAAAACAATGTTTAAAAACAACTTCGGTCCGGTGTTTTCCAAAACCATCTAGTTCTGTGGCACCTCAATTTATGGCATGGAGTAATTATCTTTTTCTACTTCATAGTCATACATTTTAAATGTCTGTACAATACTATATTATGTATGAAATCATACAATTTTCTACGATTGTGGTGGTAATAAACGACATAGAAGTTCAATTTATTCTAGAAAAAAAAAACGTAAAGAAGACGCATTTCTAATTTGTGCGTGTATTAAAAGTCGCACCCACCTTCTTTCACTGAATATACTGATAAGGGAAAAAATGAAGCTTTTAATGGCTTCCTAAACACATATATTTTTCGGCGAGTAAAATCAGTGATCTGAAAGTAGAAATTAGTAAAACTAACGAGGATAATATCATCGGAGACAAAGAGAAGACGGATAAAGCAGATATTAGGACTAAAGTTTCAGCATGAGTACCACTAAATAGGAAATAAATATGCGTATATAGATAATGTAAGAGTCGAACTGTTCATCTTGGGTAATATTTCCTAGGATTGAAATGACTTCAGATAGGTATCGCAGTTACTTCTGTACAAGGCCAATTGTTTTTTATGCAATACATGCAATTACCTTAATCGAAACATTCCTCAACAAATACGAACAAAGACTACGATCTTTCCGTCATGTCAAAGGAGATTTTAACTTTGAAAGCAATCTATTGCATGCCTAAAAATTTAGATTGGTGTTAAATCTCCAAGCGTAATTCTGTAATACTTATAAAAATAACATTGCATCATATTGAATGTTTGGTGTGCATATTTACCTTTTGCAGCGGACGATTTGTATGAGGTTAAAGACTATGATCTAGTGGAAGCGAATCATATCAAAATGAACTCTCTCTCTCTCTCTCTCTCTCTCTCTCTCTCTCTCTCTCTCTCTCTCTCTCTATATATATATATATATATATATATATATATATATATATATATATATATATATATATATATATATATATATATATAACCACTGCATTTTTCTGCATTTCTGCAAAAAGGGCTTTTCATGAACACGATTTCGAATGAAGCTACTATCTCGTCGCTGAAGATTTGTGATTTGCTCTAACAATGTTGATCTCTGTCTGAAGACGACTAATGCATTGTATAATAATCTCTAATTGACTCACCTGTGTGCTGCATATGTGTGGGTGAGTTGGGCCACGCCCTGTTCCACACTTGCTACAGGAATATATTTCCCAAGAATGAGACAAGCAAGACTGTTTATCAGTGACGACTTGCCAACCGAGGGAAGGCCTACAAGCAAAATATTCTTCGCTTTTTTCCCACTTTCAAAATTCCTTATTAGTTCATCCAACATTCGACCATTTTGATCGCGTACTTCTTCTGTAAAGATATTTGTGATCATTACTGGATGCATATATATATATATATATATATATATATATATATATATATATATATATATATATATATATATATATATATATGTATATTATCATAACAGTGCATTTTCATTGTGATCATTACAACTCATAGTTCAACATATCCTTTTTATATGGTATCTAGTCCGTTAATGCAAATTTATTTAAATAAAGAATGTATTTCTAGATATTGATTGGCAATGTTTGCACAGCCATATAGGTAGCTGTTTCTCTCTACAAATTTGTTGTTGTTGTAGGGTTTAACGCCATTTGTCAGCACACGATAGGCTATACATGGCGGCCTGTATTATTGGTGGAGGAAGAACCTGAGAAACGCACGGAAAAAGCACCGACCCACAAGAAGCTACTGGCAAACTTTCTCACCTAACTACATTAGCCGAATCTTAGACTTAAGGTGAGATGGCAGTGATCCGTAACGGAGAGCGCTTTAGACCACTCGGCCACATGGGGACCATCTCTAAGGGGTAATATATATTTTAGTTCATATATATGACATTTATAAGAGCTATTTATAAAACTGAATCTAAATGACTTTATTCTCGCAAAAAAGCAATCCAAGAATAATTATGTACATATTTAAAATCATTTTAATTAGATATTTTCTGATAAATATGAAAGTCGAATGACAAAACATAATGTAAGAAAATGTATATGGCTTGGAAGTCTAAATATGGTGTATTCATAAATATATCGTTTTAGTGCTTTGGGAATGCATGGAAACAACGTTTCTTTACCTTTTTGTGCTCGCCATTGTCCGACCGAATTAGAGTACCATGCATTCCCTAATTTCTTTATTGCGTTTTTCGCTTCCTTATTTAGCACTAAACCACTGCCTAAATAAAGCTTTTAAAATATTCGCACATGGAAATGTTGTCTATAATATTATTAATTTATGACGCTGAATAATGGTCACGTGATAAAAGACAGCTATTCACGCTGACATACACTGCAGTTTTTCGAATTTGTTTTCTTTTTTTTAAATCAATGACGCAAATGATAATTACCATGACATGCTTGACTTCTACTTACCTGTCATAACACGATCAGGAGTTATCGATGTCGTTCGTACTCGCTGCATGTTGATACTGAGAAATGTAGCAGAGCATCAGTTAGATTAACTCCTTTTCCTGTTGCTGGTAAAAATTCCCATTTTCGTTTATAATTCCATGAAGTTTTGAATATTATCGCTATTTGTCAGAGTGATATGGATTTGTCAAGTCAGCCAATAGAATAACACGACGTTTTGAATGCAAATGTGGTCATAAATTCAGTGACTAACAAGGTTGTCCAGATTGTAACCAAATTACACCCAACATAGCTACACTTCACGAATTAGCCCCTTTCAAGTACCAATCACTTCAGGTTCAACTTGTTGAACTTGAAACATTAAACAGTTAACAATAATGCACGCGTACGACTCACTTTATCTTGCCGATTCGCATGACACGTATGAAACATGTAATACCGGTAGACATACCTATCTTATATAGCCTTTCTCATTATACTGTATCACTTTCGATTCAACTATTAACATGTACAATTAGATTCAATGAATTTAGACAAATAGCTAGGATTTCAGGAGTTCTTCCCCTTGAACATCAGTTTTCATTATTTTATTTCATTTCTCTCGTAGCGGCTGACATAATACACCATGACAGTAACATGAATGTTTTGTACATGTATACATTTAGTACATTACTGTTCTACATATTAAATCAAGAGAAATCTATACCTGTACACAATTCGCTCAAATATATACATGTACAAACATTTCTTACAAGAAAAACTAATTAATGACATTCCTTGAGAGGGTAATACATTAGAAAGAACAATTCGCCTTTCTAATAAGGACTTAACCTCTCGGCTTATTTAGTTGTTCGTCTGAACCAAATTACAATCGTTTATGTTAGCTAGAAATCGGGGGATAATATACTCCCCATTTATCTCAGAATATATTTTACAATATTTAATAACTAGCTCAGAGACATAATCTCTGGCGTAACAACCTCTACATACCTACAAACGTGTATTTTCATTTGTCTAAGAGTGTATGTTATTAGACTTAAGCTGACGGTGTGTGGCAAATCAGGTAAAAATGGCTGTGAGGAAAAGAAGAAACTATTTGCTGGATAACTAACAGCCTTGTGCATGGAACCACTTGAGCAAATTGTGTACAGGTACAGATTTATTTTACTTTAATAAATAGGTATGATATGACATGTAAAAATATGTACATGTACATTTTCATTTTATTTTGATATTGTATTCTGGCGGTCGCTTTCAGCTTTCATAATTTTGCACTGGTCTTCATTGCTTTTTGGAACTTTGTAGAGTGCATGCCTGTCCACACTTTGATGTTATCCTCCGATATCTTCCTTGTCTTTTGTTTGGTTTCATTATTGTTATCACCTTTCACTTTATTATTATTATTATTATTATTATCATTATTATTATTATTATTATTATTATTATTATTTTCAAAGAGAGATGGAGCAATCTCAGAAATATTAGAATTTTTGTGATAACGAACAGATTTTATTAGAGCAACAACGAAAACTTTATTCCCGATGTCACTGCCAATGCACTTTTTGTACTGTTATATTTAGAAATTCTACCTTACCATTGTCAATAATGAGTGAATTTGCAAGCAACATATATGCAGACCAGTTTGCATTTCTTCAATTTACATTGATCTTCAAACTCTTAATTTTTCTTCAATTATTCTTATTACAGTATCTTATAATCGTCAAGGCCATAGTGGTTGTTCGCGGCTTACTGTACCATCACTTTGTTCCACATCCAGAAACTGTAAGCAAAAGTCGTGTTGCTTCAAAAACTATATTTCAATACATACTGTACACTTCTTAAGCTTTCCGATACCAGCTGTGATTGGCGTATATCTTTTCCAAATATAGAAGGGGCCTATGATGGTTAAGTGGTCTTTCCAAACCACTCAAACATTTCACCACTGTCAGCGTTGATTCAAGTGGACTCATTTAAATTATTTTGGATTAATTTGATGATTTTACTGTTCATGCTGCAACCCTTCAACTTGATGATTGTGTACTTCTCCCGTAGTACCACAACTATACCAAATATCACGACAGCAACCGATGTTTCCCATTTTACTGACTTTGGTTACGTTGTTGCAAAGCCTTTTGCTCTTCTGTCAAATATCTATCTACCAATCTACCTATCTATCTACCTACCTATCTACCTATCTATCTACATATCTATCTACTTACCTATCTACCTCTCTATCTATCTATCTATCTATCTATCTATCTATCTATCTATCTATCTATCTATCTATCTATCTATCTATCTATCTATCTATCTACCTACCTACCTATCTACCTACCTACCTATCTACCTCCCTACCTATCTATCTACCTACCTACTTATCTACCTACCTATCTATCTATCTATCTGTCTATCTATCTATCTATCTATCTATCTATCTATCTATCTATCTATCTATCTATCTATCTATCTATCTATCTACCTACCTACCTATCTACCTATCCATCTATATATCTATCTATCTATCTATCTATCTATCTATCTATCTATCTATCTATCTATCTATCTATCTATCTATCTATCTATCTATCTCATGAAACACACATATTATCACGGTGTGTCAAGTCATCGAAGATAATTGATACGTAGTATTAGTAGCAATATATCGTTACTACTACTACTATTATTGTTATTATTATTATTATTATTATTATTATTATTATTATTATTATTATTATTATTATTATTATTTATATTACTATTGTTTTGTGAGCATCTCCATCTACGTTTATGAGATTATGTTTCTCATAAACTCTTGGTCTTGTTAATTTCCATATGCCAGAAGTAAAGAGAGAGAGAGAGAGAGAGAGAGAGAGAGAGAGAGAGAGAGAGAGAGAGAGAGAGAGAGAGAGAGAGAGAGAGAGAGAGAAGAATACAATCATTAAAAGAGGTGTCACTTCGACGGTGAGATACATCTCATGTCTGGGGAATGAGGTAGGGGATCTGTAATTAGAGAGGCGAGTCTTTCTGACTTCGGAATAAATGAACTTTATTTAAATAAATAATAGACATATATTACTACATTCTATAAATAAATCTATAAAACTTTATTTTTAAAATACATGTAATACATAAAAATTACACTTTCCTTTTAAGCTTACTATCTTCATTCATTTGTATAATTTTTACATTTTAGAATATATTACAAGTAGTTATTTCGATTAATTTCGTGAAAGCTAAAGGGTATAAAATGTAATAGCTACGAATAATGCAACAATAAATTCGAAGAAATTTATTTTACTAATTTTAAAACAGAATTCTGATTTAGAATATGTTATTAGATTTTTTCGTTACTTAAAGAATACTTTATTTAAACACTGAATCTAAAAATGAAGTTGGTAGCAAATTCGACTTTTGCAACAAAAAGTATCATAAATATAAATGAATATGAATTTCTTTAAAACAAATAAACATTCCATTACAATATATTATAAATAGAAAAATTCTCCATTACAAAGAATCGTCCATGTTTTTTACGTCATTCGACAGAAAGTTTGCTGAATTACCAATGTACTCACTAAATTGGAATTCTAAGAATGGTTAGTCTGTAACTTATGTAGCTTACCTAGTGTATTTTTCTTGCTGACTTTGCATTACCAGAGAAATGTACAAATGCAAGGGATTCTTGCCTTCGCTAATAAGGACGCACAATTTATTCAAATTGTATATAGTTGTCATAAAAGAAATAAATGAAATTAATCTTAATGTCTTAGTAGAAAATTACTTTAAATATAAATTAAGGAAAAATTTCTGTAATACAATTTAGAGAAAATTTCTATCTTATTACTTTCACTAAAATTATGTTCGATTATTATTATTATTATTATTATTATTATTATTATTATTATTTAATTTTTTTCTATAAAATAGTTTGTAATTTGGATTAAGTGATTTTTTACACTAGCACTTAATACGATACTTGTGAGCAACACCCGACCAGGTGTTTGTACTGTGAAATTAAGCTTGATTGGATAGGAATATATGATCTTAAACGTCTTATACAGTTTTAGAGTTGTGCTTTGACCCATTATGACGATTATTACTGGGACAACGTTGTTGTAATGTGGGTCATGATTGCATTTGGCATTGTTAATCATGTATGCAATTTTCAAATTAAATGTTATGGCTTTAATATTAACTTGATTTTTGTATAACTTGATTTGAACGCTCACCTTCATTTGTTGCGTTGAATTATTATCTTGCTTGGTTTCCTCTAAAGGGATTATTGATTAACGTTAATAATATGTTAATACTATCATCTTTTAGTATTGAAATAGAGCGAAAACCAACATGTTTTGTAAAATTAAACTAATAATTTATTTCCCTAAATTACAAAGTCAAAATTTAAACATTTACAAAGAGATATTGGTCGGTTGATTAATAGTTTTATATTTTAAATCGGACATTACCACACGAAATTTTCGGGCTAATGCAGTGAGACCAAGGGACCTTACTTTAAGACACACCACGGCCACCAATATGGGAAGGTGTGGGCATAATTTGAACCATCACACTCCCTTATTGTTAGCCAGGTATGGTTATTATTAAGCGTCTCATCCCATCCCCCAACAATTAGAAAGACATAAAGTATAAACATATCAAAGAAAGGTCCATTGCATGCTATTTCAATTGCATGCGATTCCAAATGTTGTAAAGTACCTAAGTGCTATACCGCTGCATGCGCAATAGCTTTCTAAAATTGCGTCTCTAACATCAGGGATAATGGCATGTAGGGTAGTAAGGAATTGTCTTTTCATTAATAGTCACGAATTTGGTCAAGACTTCAAATGTCACTACAACATACGAAATCGAGTGTTCCATTATATAATGTAGTTGTACGAAAAAGGGTCCAGCTCTAGAATATCACAAGGTATAGGACGTTGAGTGTATCTCATTTGTTATGCATTAGTACGTGAAGTGTGCTGAAATGTTTACGTTTTTGTGTTATGGTATGAACATAATGTTATTTTTGAATTACTTTGAGAATGGCATACGTTTTACGAGTTACTCCATCATGAGCTGCACGGGAGCAGCTCTAGTTCCCATCACGTTGTACTCGGACGTCACCAGAGGGCACACATGAATATAGTTCAACTTTCAGTTTGTTGAGGGTCTGATGGTTTCTCGTTAATTAGGATAGGGTGGGGTGCTTCCAATAATATCATATTAAATTATTACAGAAGACCCACCTCGGCTCGTTTTTGTCAGAAGTTGAAGTAGTGATAGAGAGATGTAAAACTCCGAGACCCCAGTCAGTGATGCCGATAGTTAATTAATGAATACCCCCCAAAATGTGAAATTCAAATAAACAACAATATAATATCATTAATGTCTCCTAGAGACTCGGGACCATCTGCACTTTCCTTTGTCTCCTACAGTTCCTCTGGTCCCTAAAAGCTTCCTAGTCCGAAGCACCTTGTAATTCCCAGATTCCCAGAATAACAAGTTTCCGCTAATTTCGAATGACGTCGGAATAGCATTTCTTTCCTTATAATTCCCGCAAAATGGTGTAGCGACTACTGTCATTAGTTCCAGATAATAGATTTAAGCTTGCAATTCTAATGGTGTCGACGCCTTGCTCAAATCCGAGAGGTTGCTGATTCATCCCTAATTCACATAATTAGCAGACACTGCCCCCTCCCCGGTAGTCTGTCAAGGATTTGTTAACGCCCCCACTTCATGTTTCTTTGATCCGACCACAATATTGCATCACTTACCTGTGAACCATGTTAATAACTATGTTGTTATCAGTGTCTAGCACATACATGTTGCAGTTTGGTTATTTTCCTTACAACGTGACAGAGGGTAACGAAAATAATTGTATAATCTAAATGTTGTTGTTGAAGTCTGTCGTTGATTGAAATAAGAGATTTGAGACCATCAGAATTGAAAACGCTAGGAGAAAAGGTAATATGCAAAGTTGTGGGTCTGAAAACTAATACAATTTGACAAATATAAAATATGGACTGTACTATATCAATATCGCGTTGATATTCTTTTCAAGAGATGTTACTTTTTTGGATTAGACCTTTCTTTCCTACATTATGTTTTCTTCGATCGTAAATGTTTTACATATCTTGCAAGTCGTCTTTATTCTTTGTCACTAATGAAAATTCTGGCAATCGAAGGGTTCTTGTAATCTTACACGAAGCGATTCTTTGGTCATGCTGGGTAAATAGCCTTCTTCAAGTTTGCTTCTTGGTATCCCAATACATGCTTATTTTCTCTCAGTGTCATCTAAAGATATCTGCAAATAGTCAAAAGCATTGTAATAATGTTCATAATAATGTTATTTTCCTGTTTGTGACACATATATTTGATTCATCAACCATTGTAACTACAATAGTAAATATGACATCTCGGTGAGATTATGAACTGGAGATACGTGAGGTATCATTGCTCATTCCACGAATAAATGCCTTCCACCGTTTAAAAATAACTAAGTTAACTTATGTCTCTTAATAAGATGTATGTGTACAAGTGTAGTAAGCTTCAAGGTGGGTCTTCTTTATCACCTTAACAACATTCACATTTACATGGCTGTACGTCTTTCTCACTGCACTCTTGTAAGATTGGTGTTTCTTTCTTCACCGTATGGCGAAGAACGTAACGATTGTTACGTTGTTTCTGTATCTTGCTCAAAGTAATCGTTCAAAACGTTTAAACATTTTCACATTATATCATTGACTTTTGTAATGCTTTAATACAATTTGCTTCTGTATTGGGGCTTTGGATGTAGTAAGAATTGACAAAACTATTGATTTTGGAGACATCGTAACAACTTGACCATGGGCTGCACACGAAAACGATGTGTCACCAAGAGACTACATCCTGTTAATTTTAGTTTGGACAAATCTTGTAATGTTTTAATCATGAATATTATATCCTGTGCTTTTATTATGTTTATCAGTAACACATTTCTTTCGAAAAGTTAGCGTTTGCATGTTTCCAATTGTCGAATCAAAGACATCTCTAACTACGTAATCATTATGTTGTAAATCAGTTGGTATTGACTGCTATTTATACAAAATCGTAAATCATTTTGAGAAACGAGGACGCAGCCATACTATTTGAGTTGTGTTTGTAATTCTTGTATACCATAAATGACACAATATAATGCGTACAGAATATATATATATATATATATATATATATATATATATATATATATATATATATATATATATATATATATATATATATATATATATATAATGCTTTATGGTACAACCATAAATATTCACATGGTGGGAAAGTTTCTTTTTTCTTTCTTTCAAAAGTAAGACATGATCACTTTTTCATAGTCAACTGCGTCATGTTTGCAAGTGTCGAGTCAATGAATTTTCAATCTATTTAGAATTTTTCCAGTCGTAAATATGTTGGTATAGCCGACTAGCTATGTGCAATGCTTGGAACGTATGAAGAGTAGATAATGTACAAAGGATATGTGCATGTACATTTCATAAAGTTGAAACAAAATTATCGTATCGTCGTGTAAGGTCCATTATTTTGCAACTATTTGGTCATCAAGATAGATCTGAATAGCTTCATTCACATTGTTCTTCAGGAGGTGATTCTATCGCTATTTTATCCTCTTCATATTGTTTAACAAATTTTGTTCTTCTTTCTAAAGTGGCAATTAAAGTTTCTAACTCTCTTATTAAAACATATCATAGACTGATAATAATCGATCAGGTGGTGAATGTGTACTGGAAGACATTCTTGCAAACAAATTCAGTAGTCAATAATTAAGACAAATTGAGGTTGTATGTTTGTGTATCATTTTGCATTTAAGTATAGTATGTTTTTTCAGTACTCTTAGCGCCTTATGTGATCTTATATGCTTTAATTCCACTTTGCTAAATGCTTACACTTTGCTACGGCCAGTAAGCGTGGCGTGTTGGATAGTACGTGCAGGGTGTCGAAGCGTACGTAACAAGGCAATGTTCACTACAAGGGGGTGTTGGACAGTAAATGATGGGTGGTGTATAATGAATAATACATTGTGCAAAGAATTTATATCTCTTGATAGTAAGCTAGAGAGACGAATGTCAACAGGAGAGTATTTAGCATGCAGGCACGGTACACGGAGGTCTTACTTTTC
This sequence comes from Unio pictorum, assembly GCA_030141615.1. Classification (NCBI taxonomy): domain Eukaryota; kingdom Metazoa; phylum Mollusca; class Bivalvia; order Unionida; family Unionidae; genus Unio; species Unio pictorum. The sequence continues at coordinate 8,948,328 of JARLTB010000168.1, read as the reverse complement.
AGGCTCAGCTTGCTGTCGTTACACACTCTCTGCGACAAATCGAGTGAGTTGTTGTTGCCATTCCAATCCGCTGGTTGAACTCAGAATAGAGCGATAGGACTTTAGTGATGGTAGAGCCGAAGTCATGTGAACTAAATGACTACCTTTAGATCGTAGTTGTTGATAATGATGCGTGATTACGGGATCCGCGTTCTGAGCCATCGCGCTTGTTTTCTTTACACTCATGGTCAGCCCAAACTCATGCTTTAGCAAAGCGGTCCATAAGGTGCTGTAACGCAGCTTCTGTGTGAGTGTCTAGAGCAGCATCGTCTTCGAAGGGCATGTACCTGATGGTTGCTTCAGGCACTTTGCACTTTGCCTTTAGTCGTGCCAGGTTGAACAATTTGACGTCTGATCGTGTGTGCAGCTAGATCCATTCTGTGCACTCCCAAAAGACATAGTTGAGCAGGACAGCCAATAAGATGCCAAAGAGCGTGGGTATATGACGCAATCCTGCTTCACTCCGCTGCGGCAGTTGAGAGGGTCGAACGTTGAGCCATCGTAATGCACTGGGCCTTTCATGCCATCATGGAAGGAATGGAAGATGCATATAAGCTTTGGAGGGCATCCAGTCTTCGCTAGGATGGTAAAAGAGTCCGTCCCTGCTGACCAGATCGAACGCCTTGGTGAAGTCCATAAACTCGGGAAAGAAGGTTTCTGTTGTTCTCTGCATTTCTCCTGCAGTTGCCTGATGGCGATGATCATACTGATTGTTGACCTCTCTATGCGGAACCAGCATTGGGGCCATGGATACACTATGTCAGCAAGCTCCTGCAGTCTGTTTAGGATGACGCGTGTGAAGGCTTAACCCACGATGCTGAGAATGGATATGTCCCTGTAGTTGTTGCAGTCGCATCTCTGTCTCACTTGTTCTTGTACAGGGTTTCAATGTTGGCGTCTCTTATTGTCCTTCACCCTCATTTCAGCACTGGCAGATGATTTCCTGCATGTGTGTGTGTGTGTGTGTGTGTGTGTGTGTGTGTGCAGCACGCTGCATCCGCACTTGATGATTGCTACTGGGATGCCACCCTTCTCTGGAGCATTACCTAAGGACAGTTTTTCTAACTCCTTCTTTAGTTATGCCACAGTAGGTTTCTCGTCCCATTTGGCCATGAGCTGGAGGTTTTCAACGGCGTTGATGCCATCCCTGGTCACATTGTTCTTTCTGGAGTTAAGTTTTGAGTAGTACTCCACCCAACGCTCCATCAGCTTCCCTAGTGGTGCATGGAATCGCCTGCGGAAAAACGTCAGTGGTGCTACTGCTTTTTTCGTAAGACGCATTGATTTATTTATGTGATCGCACATGCCTCTGATGTTTTCGATATCATCAGTTGAATGGATGCTCTGACAGAACTGGGTACTGCCGTTATAACCTCTGAACTTTGCTTCTGGAAGTCATGTATGCCTGTATAGACCTCTGTCGGGGGGGGGGTCGATTGTATTCCAGATGAACACTACGATGATCTTCTATGACTGGCGTGAGTATGCCGGAGTTAACATCAAACCAGTCGTTGTTCACTGACTGCTTCTCGCGAAAGATCCGTGTGACTGTGATGTACACAGTCTTTCTGATGTGATCTCATCTCTCTTTGGCACTATCGTTGCGAGGTTCTGAATCAAACGTCTTGGAGAGGACATAAGGTAATTCCTCAGCCTTGTCCGTATCTTCTTGCTCACGTCATTGCGTGGTTTCCTTCTTACCAAGAGAAGCGTATCTTCTTTAGCTAAAGGTTCATTTTTCAGCACACTAGCGAGTGGTCAGTGTCGCAGTCAGCCTTTAGGAAGGTTCCTTTTAAGATACTCACACTTCATGGCAGACCGTCTCATACTGAGCAAGTTCAGATGGTTCCAGTGTTTGAACCGATGATGCATTGTTACGATCACATCTCTAGGAGTCACTGCCCGTTATCATTCATCTTCCCAATGCCAATCTTGCCAAGACAGGGAAGCCAAGAATCATTGTCAGCAGCCACCATAGCGTGTCAGTAAGTCGCCCAGTAATATCAAGTTCTTTTCCATGGGAGTGTTGTTGCTGAACGAGTTTAATTCATCGTAGAACTCATCCTTGGTATCTTAGGTGACACTTAGTGTGGGTGCGTACAGGCTGATCGGGTTGGGACACCCGGCAGTGATGTGGAGTCAGAGAGATAACACTCTTGCATTTCCATGTTAGCAACTTTCTATCATCATTAGGAGAGAGTTCCTGACTGCAAATCCTACACCAAACTCTCTGGCTTTATCAGCGCTCTTTCCTTGCCAGAAGGACATACAGTTCTCTTATATGAGAGACTCGGAATCTGGTAGCCACGATCCCTGTAGAACGGCAATATCTAACTGGCGTCTTGCTAATTCATCGTTGATGTCTGAAGTCTTTGGAACATCGTTGATTGCCTGGAGATCATAGGAGAGTTCAGTCAGCATGGTCCGGATATTCCAGGTACCTAGCTTGAGGACTGGAGGATTCGTTGTTGATTTTCGTTTGTTACTTCTTAGTGCAATAGTTGCATTCCGCCTTGTCAGTTACTCACGTACCTTAAGCCCTACCCACCCAGTAAGTCAGACGAACTGTGGCGGCACGGCATCTTATTGTCTGGGACCTATCCTGCTTAAGGCAGTGGTAGCTGTCCCGTGATGCCTGTTGGTCTCTCCCACCGTCGCAAACCTTGCGTCTGACTCTACGCCAATCGAGAGATGACTTATAACGGGTAAACTTGGCAGGGTGATATGGAAAATCAGTTGTTGCCCATGCAGCTATAAAATAAATTATATATATATATATATATATATATATATATATATATATATATATATATATATATATATATATATATTGTAAGGTGCTGCCGGTTATCAAAGTGTTATTAGTACAATATCACACAAGCCCTGGTCAGAGGTATTGCGCAACTTGGAAAAACAACACTCGAGCCGCCTCCCGCTAATTCTCGTTATCTAAAGGAATGACCTCAACGGTGTAATCTGCCCGGTTAATGGATATGGTAATCTGAGATGGTACCTTGAACAAAGACAACACACGAGCCCCCGTAAAGATAAAATATGAATTTAATTACAATACAATTAAGAGAAGAATGACACAATAAATTACAATGTTCTTTCCTTCTGACGATTCTTCGTTCAGAAGTAATTCAAAACCCGAAGCTTTAAGATAGCAGTTACGTTAATTAAAATTCAGAACACCCAGAAAATAGATGAATTTAACCGTTAATGACTGATAGTACTTTCATCATGGAATCGAATGTTCATTAACATTGGACTGTTGGGTGATTCACAATGACCTTGTTCGTTGACTTTTTTTTTCTTTTTTCTGCGTGCGTCCGACTTCAGCTTGCCCTTTGATTGAACGGGAATTCCACACTCTAACTTCTGACTTCTTTTCCCTCTTTTCCTTTGACTCCTCGCTGATTCTCACTCTTTCCAAACAAACTAATTTCCTTGTAAAAGAAAAGGGTAAAACGCCCTAAGTATCTCGTTACTTTAAGAGTTGAGATTGTCCGTCCGTCTTCAGGTTCGAACAATCAGATCTTACTATCAGTTTTATCATTTATACGGCTAACAAATACTACAAAAGTCTTCAGATCACTAGAGCTATACTGCTAATTATCGACGTCAGAATTTGGGAAAGTCATATATTCCCGTAAATCATTACGTAAAGTGAAGCAATATATCATAACACACAATCCATATTCACTAATATGATAAATTCAAATTAATGTAACACTTTCCAATCATAAATGTACACGGCGGGTTTTCTACACCACCCATTTACCTACCTAAGTATATAAGGTAAAAAAATGCTAATTCAGAAATCAAAAATACATTATTAAATCACTGTAAAACCGACTATCAATACAAAAATATGAACACATCATGCATCTGTAACAAAGAAACATATCAAAGTACGTTATTAAATCAATGTAATACTGAACTATTTGTATCATAGTATCGATACATTATGCATCTATGACAAAGAAAAACATCATATACATTACATCATGATAAAGGTGAATTTGAGTTAAAAGCCTTGTGTTTTTGGCGTCTTACAATCGTTCCACATTCAGTTTAACCTGGAACCACATGTTTTACGACGTCGTCGGTCGGAGTCTTGGTAGCAGTTCTCTCTTGCAGAGAAATTTTTAGACTGACTAACCTCGTTTGATACGTAGTATATATTTCCCCGATTCTGGGGTTCGACACACCCCCTTCACTATACATCTGACCAATCGGAATAAATGCTATTCCTACGGACCTTTTGAAAACCGTCTATCAAGATGCCAAAAATGCCACTTAGGGTCGAAATATCACCTTATCATTTGTTTCCAATTACTCTGACAGCTCTACGTGAGGAATCACCTATTTTAAGCGTGTCAAACACTCAGTCCGCTTTCACTCTAAATATTGTAACAGTCTGACCGAGGTAAACTAACATTCTTTTCGTTCATAACTTTACTCCAAGACAGTTAATTGTCGGCTAGCCTAAGAATTAATTAATGAATTTCACTGACGAAAAATTTGGCACTTGACATATATATATATATATATATATATATATATATATATATATATATATATATATATATATATATATATATATATATATATATATATATATATTGTCTGCAGTTTTTCTTGTCTATTTTGCTTTTGTATTGATACTTCATCTCATATTATTTCCCACTTTGTTTCTTTCTTTTAACAACAATTCGTTTTTGGGAGATAAAGACGTTTAGAATGGGAAATAACTCGTGTATAAATACTTTCGTAAGATGGGAAGATTAACTTCCCTTGAAAACCAATTTTAAACAAATAATAAAAATAGATAGATAGATAGATAGATAGATAGATAGATAGATAGATAGATAGATAGATAGATAGATAGATAGATAGATAGATAGATAGATAGATAGATAGATAGATAGATAGATTGATAGATAGATAGATAGATAGATAGATAGATAGATAGATAAATAGATAGATAGATAGATAGATAGATAGATAGATATTAAGATAGATAGATAGATAGATAGATAGATAGATAGATAGATAGATAGATAGATAGATAGATAGATAGATAGATAGATAGATATATAGATAGATAGATAGATAGATAGATAGATAAATAGATAGATATCTTTCCTGCAGTAAGAATTCATTTTGTAGCATCCAGTGTAGCGCCTGAAATGTATTTTAGATTTTAAAACTAACTACAATTCAAATATATTATCTAATCACATCGTATAAATGAATGATTATGATTGGTTACGTTATAGTATGTGTATTATATATGTCAAAAGCAATTTTTTTTAAAAAAAATAAAATTAAAATGAAACTAAAATTAATTTGATATTCACAAAGAAGTTCAATTTAAAAAAAAGAAAAACTGTATTAAGAGGAAAATGAGATAAAGGACATAAATTAAACGGATTGTCTTCTGAAGGAAACAATTTCTAAGTAAAATTAAAATCAGTTTTCTAAATTAGATGGGAAAACAGATACATAGAAGCTTTAAATTCTCTCAAAAAAAATAAAGGAAACAATAAAGTCTTCATTTAGAATTTTAGATAGATTCACAGCTGAGTTTTAAAAAGATATTATGGCTTCACATTGGGGCATTTGTAGCAGAGAAATAAACAAATCATAACCAGCTTGATCTTTTTCAAGGATATACAACTTATATACCTAAAGAAGATAAACAAGAAAGGTAATTACAACACTTGAGCGCAATAATATTACTTCGTGCCATCATAAATTACTCTCAGGATGCATTAACACAAGGATAAAATCAGTGCTTACAGAATGAAGCACAATCTGAAGACCGAACTGAATATGCTAATTAAAGATACATTGGTGAAATTACCACTGTTACATGCGATATAATTGTATTAACTCTAGATTGAAGACAACATTGTGCAGAATAGGACGGCGCATACTTATATTCTTCCTGCGAAGCAAATTGTCCGGGTGATCGTTTTCACTCTGTCAATAGTGGCTCTAAGTTTATAAATTTTCAAGTTACTCATTGAAAGGCCAAACTAGAACTACCCGATACATAAGATAATATTCCTGACATACACAAAACCAACTAAACTCTAGATTATTTTTAAAGGCATACAACCTAAGATTTTCGACTTTTTTGTTTTTGCAAATGCATGATATTATGAAAGGTATAGTAGAAATAATAAGTAATTACAGGTCATTCAGTTTCAAAAAATGTACAACTGTAAGTTTAATCAATGAAAATATAACGATTTTCTGTACGGATTGCTAATTAATTATGCAGAAACGGAATTGACCGATAATCTCCGAAGTCGCAGTGTCAAGTGACGCGCGTCAACAAATATGGAAGTCGAGGTAAGTGATTCTCTTTTGATGTAATTATTGCCTTATTCTTTGTCTGTCCTTTTCCTTAGTTCTTTATAGTCACCCACAATATATGTATTGCTTACAGATTTCTCATTACATATGATAAATTACAAGAAATAGGCAAAAAAGTCAATATGATGAAAAATCATGACAATAAGGGGTTCCTTTAAGGGGCCATTCTTGAAAGTGTTTATTTTTCGTGTTTGTGTGATTCTGTTACGTTGTAAGATAAACCAACTAAAAATATGATAATTTGTATCATTGTAATCAGAACCGCTATTAAAAGGTCTCGCTAAAGTCGCTTCTTTGGCTCAGAATAAAGTTGATTTTCTTGTGCATTTGCATTACCACCTCACTTTCACGTATCCGTTAGTCGATGTGATTTGCGCATTTGTTTGTATATTTACACATTTGCTTCATTGCATAACACAAATATTAATATTTTCCCACATAACATTTAATGGATTTATTTTATTTGGAATTTGTTTTACTGACAATTTTTAAAAAAATTCTGCAGGACTTTGACCAGGTTGTTTTAGATGAAGTCGTGCTCCTTGTTGCACAGAGGTATATGCAAGATGTCCTGGCAGCAGAAGATAATGATTACAACCAGGGGAAAAGGCACACTGCTAATAGGCAGTTTATTTTATGGACTTAACGGATTCCTAAGTACTGGCAACAGACATGTCATTCCAAGCTGTTGTGTATGGCGTATAATGGATAAATAATTTTGGCCAGTACCATGGCTGTAGTCAAGGAAGACTTGGATGATCTGTCCAAATATATGATGTGTGAATACTATAATTTATGTTGATTTTAAGTTGTATAAAACATTTCTTTTGTAGTTTGCAATTTTTATTTTGGATGAACAAGTTTTGGTAAACATTTTTTAAGCTACCTATCTACTAAAGAATGCTTATATGTATGGCTATGTTTTGAAAGCAACTGTGAGGAGACTATTTATTAAAAACATAGGATGAATTAAAGTTGACTAGCATTGTTTTGGGATGCATAGAATATAAAAAACAAAAGTACACTGGTGAACATGATTTTAATTGTGCATATACAGTAATATACAGTTATACCAACTAGTGATCCACAAAGTTAGAAAAGTAACAACACCGATCCGGTGGCCTTGGGGATAGAGTATCCACTGGGAAGCTGGAGGTCGTGGTTTCGATCCCCAGCCAAGTCATGCCAAAGACTTACAATAATTGTACTAACAGCTGCCTTACTAGGCGTAAAGCATTAAGAGGTTAGTATTAGGACTGGTCAGTCTGGTGTAAGGCTAATGTGACTGGAACAGCTTCCGATTTCACTTGAGCTTTTCCATTTACTCAAATCAGGCCTCTGCTATGGGCTAAAATCTCTTAACCCAAAGCAGAAAAGGCACATAATGAGAATCTTTGAAGAGCTTTTGATCAATATATAGTACATAACTATTCAATGGCTTTACTGTCTGTGGAAGGAGCTAGGCAGGTTTTAAATTAGCCAAAATTTGGTTAAGGATTCCTGTTGCCATACTCAGTGAGGCTGGTACACAACTAATGTCCTTTTAGCCCAATTTGGCTAATTCCTACAAAGCTGTTCTTCACACTCTTAAGTTGAAACCAAATCTTGGCTAAATGAATTCTTAGCCAAAATTTGGCTAAGGATTCCTGTTGCCATACTCAGTGAGGCTGGTACACAACTAATGTCCTTTTAGCCCAATTTGGCTAATTCCTACAAAGCTGTTCTTCACACTCTTAGGTTGAAACCAAATCTTGGCTAAATGAATGCTACACATTTGCCTTTCACATGGATTTAACAAGTGGTTTTTCTATGTACATAATAGTGATGTTGGTGGGAAAGAGACTCACCCATAGTATAAATAATAATAATAATAATAATAATAATAATAATAATAATAATAATAATAATAATGAGAACTTTGTATAGCACCTAATCTTTAGAAGCTCTAAGCATTTTACAACATCTATAATGATTTGACTACAAAAAAAACACATGAAACTATGAAACAAAAAAAACATGCTGAAAATATTTAAGGTAGGAAACAACATTAAGTCTTTAAGTTTGCTTTTGCAGTTGACATGTTTTTCAGAGTTTTAAGAGACTCTTAAAAGGGATTACAGTGTCTTTGTGTCTAATTTCATTTAGCAATTCATTCCAAGTTGTTGGGCCCTGGTATGCAAATGAATGTTGTACATATGACTTCGTTTTCATAGTGGGAATAATGAGTATATGATTGCCAGAAGAAGATCATAAGTATCTTGCTGGTTTGTACACATGGGAGAGGCCAGATAGGTAATGCTGGACTGGAGTCCATCAGTGAAATGTAGCAGTCATTTTATGGTACAGAGCAGTGGGGAGGTTTGCTTTATTGAGATGTGTGTTCTGATCTTGTTACTCTAACATGGCACAGTGTTAGTACATAATGTACATTAAGCATAAAACCCACATACAATGACAGTGCTAGGGCCCTACTTGTTAGAGTTGGTTAGAAATAAATCAGTGAATGAAATGACTGTATTTTTATCACACAAATGATTTTCGTCATTGAAATTGATTTAATCAAACTAGTATTTCGGCAAAAGTTGTAAAACCTATAAACTTTATCAAGTATTTAACAAAGAGATGGACCAACAGGAAGATGGATGTGTACAAAATCTAGAGAAAACCAAACTATTAAAACAAATGTTTAAATATATAACAAATTTTATTATTAAAGAACATATGACTGAAATGGTGTACATTGTAACAACTTTTCCTTTAACATAAAAGATCTCTTTTCAATAAGTCTTTTTATGCCTATCATCAATTTTCTTGAAGCAGGAAATTCAAATTCCCCTGGTAAAATATTGCTGACTGATATTGTCAGCTGTTTACATGATGTCAGTGACGCCTTAAATTGCTTTGTTCTGTATAATCTAATTGTAATCTCAGCAGGCGCAACTTCCATGACCTGACCGATTTGAATGATAGTTGCATCTGCAAGGTACAAAACATGTCTCCCAACATCATATCTTCTTCTGTCTGCTCGTTCAGCTCGATGTCTGCCTGAGACTTGTTGGGTTATGTATACCTGAAAAATTTGGATCAGTAATTTTTGAATGAATTTTATTTATTTTAAACTAAACTAAGCAAGTCTTTTGAATGATTGTTTTACTGTCATAATAGAAGAAATTAAGATAAAAAATTATAAATAATGTTCAAATTTCATTGCAATTTAGTTGGAAAATTAACACTCAGATTCTTCTTTTTAAATATCATAATAGGTATCATAATTCTGTGAGATATAATTGAGAGTTGCACATTCAATTTTCATTAATTCTTGCTAAATCAACTTTCTAACTCATCATAAACCATTAGAAGTTTACTGGCACATTTTATTTAAAACATTAACTCATTGTATCTGTATTGTATCAATATTACATAATTGTTTCAATGTAACAGTCTTCAGAGGAAATATTTTGAAGTATTCACTCAGGTGCTTTTATAACTGGTATTTTCAAGTTTCACATGACATTTCATTTAAAAGGAGAAGTTGAACAAACTATTTATTTGCTTCCTATAAAATATCCATAAAACAATGTATGTCTTTCAGAGATAAATGTTTAGGTACTAAACCATGTTATTTTGGAACAATTGCCCATTACATTTGACTGTAGTGTTTCATGAGAACAGATATTTGTTTGGAAAATGTACTCTTCAGTTTGTCCAGATGACTAAGTAATAATTAAAATCTTTAAAAGAACACTACATATATATAAATATTTATTTATATATATATATATATATATATATATATATATATATATATATATATATATATATATATATAATTTGGCCATCTACATATCCATAAAAATAAGTGTTCTACATCTCCCTCCCCCACTCAAGTAAATTCATATTTTTAAAATTGATTTGAATTGTATTAAAAATGGTCTGGTCATAAACACATACCGAAAATCATACATGTTTATTTATATTTGTCCAAAATCTGATGAGCATCTATGACAACTAGATGTTGATATAAACTAAGTCTCAAATGTTAAAGGACTGATTTAACATTTAAATATGGCTTAAATTGTGTACAACTCTTTTTATCTAATTTCTGATGCATATAACATTCCTTCAGATTTAAATTTGTCAGATTTATGGTGTTATTGTAATGGTGCTGATGGATATGACAGTTTCAATGAAAACACTAATCTTGTTGTGTACAAGGAAGGTATCTGAAAATAACAAATATGACTTTATATTCCATACATACCTGCATACAGTCTTGTCATTGACCTTGAAAGTCTGTGTTTTTGTATGTTTATATGTCACTGCACATTCTCGGATGATGCTAATGAGTACTGTCATCCGTTTAGGTCCTTCAGGTAGTATATGCAATTTTTGTCGCCAGACTAAAATGTCCTCCGTTGTAAAGTTGTCATTGCAATGACTATTGCACCCACATGCCACAGATTTTTCCTTTTCAATGAAAGTTAAATCTAATGCAGCTCTTCTTCTTTTCACATTGAAATCTGCAACATACGGCATTTGAAATGTCTTCAGATTTTAGTATGCAGACAAATTTTAAAACAAACATTAATGTTATACATATGATGACGCTAGTAATTTTTTGATGTTTTCATACTAATGCATATATTTAAGCTGCTTAATAATTTGTATCTTTCTGTTTTTCTTTTAATATAATTAAGCTACAGAGCTTTATTAAGATTCAAAGAAGATTTACTGAAAAAGTCAAATAAAATTAGAAGAATTAAGTAATGATACTAAAATGATTTTAATGCAGTAAAATCAGGGCACTTAAATAATTAAGCATATAAACATCCATAACTAATTAGCCTCAAAGTTATTTTGGTGGAGTAGGTGAATAATGCATGACTGAAATGAAAATATGTTTCACTCTACCATTTCAGTGCTTTATTTCTATGCTTTAAGTTTGTAATCTAAGTGGCAATTACTGTAGTAGTAGTAGTTTCTGTTCTTGCTGTGTAACAAATACAAATTGTAATTTACCTATATTAGACATACAAGATGACAACCGTTTCTGAACAAATCTTGTTGCTGGGAGACCGATATCTGCAAGACAAAAAATTTAAGTCCCAACCTGTTAGTTCTTGCTGCAGTCTTTAATTCACCTAACATACCTTTTAAAAGTTACGCAACTATCATTCTGAGTTTTCTTTTCCTACTGCTGATGATAACTAAATATTTGAATGCATTTATGCCAATAGCATTTTACTTATAAAAATACTGATATCAAGAGTATATTCTCTATTATTTTAAAAGAAATACATAGTAATTATTCAAGTAGAAATCTGGACCAGAGAACTGTTGATAGCCAGTAAGTGTTAGGCTCAATAATCAAAATTAATTCCATCAGTGGTCACCAGGCAGGAATCTTGTGATGGAAACTAAAAATACTATTAATTTTTTTTTTTAAATCTTTGCAGTGAACTGAAAATTAAATAATTCCCTTTTGTTATAGCATTTTCCATCAAAATCTGAATCTGATTTATGTTCAAAACTTGCTGTTATATTATAGTATGCAGAGAGAAAATATTACAGCGGGAAAAAAACATTTCAGTACTTGCAACTTAAAGTTTATGAAGACAAAATAAAATCGACTGGTTTAGGAGTGAATATCTTTAGTCAAAATATGTAAATCTACTGGTCTGAAATATTTTACATGTAATGCTAAAAATATCTTTAGAAAATTTTACACTTAAATTTGATAAAATGTAATACATGCTCATAGGGTCAACTTCACAACATAAATTTACAAAACTATGCCAAATCTAATTCATACTGAGTATGCTCTGATAAGATGTGGGCTATGCTTACTGAATGGAATAAAAATCCCTGAATAGTTTAATAAAAGTGCCTAATACTAATAGATAATTTAACATAATATAACTATGTTCTATTGTTTATATTCTGTTTGTTTTATTAACCTATAGAATGTTTACAAATTAGCAATTTAAATCTATACACACCTTTGTTGAACTCATTTCCAAGACGTTTTCTGTACAAGTCCTTGTACATTCTCTTCACACTTTTGGACATTTCAGTTGAACTTCTCTGGTAGCAAGAAAACTAACCTTATTTATACTGCTGTAACTGGTTGAATGCCTTCTACCAGTTCTGCCTCTATCAAGGCTATTACATGCCCAGCAGGCAGCTTTTAAGCACTCAGCAAGATCAATGAAAGTCTGTCATGATCAAAGGAATTTTACACCAAGAGCATGGCCTGGAGAGAGCCATACACCAACTCAAAAATAAGGCACTTGGTTTTATGAATTGTGTTACTTGTCCAGCTATCATAGTAGAGTATGCAAACTCCATGATAATAAAAATTCAATAATGTTAGATGTTTAAATGCTGATGATCATACCTACATTTATAGGCATATCCTTAATGACAGCTTCTGTGTAGACTGAAAAGCCAAATGTTATGGCATTTTCTGTCATTCCATGTGTTTGAAATGTTTTCAATATGGCACCAAAGAATCTGGTGCAAATTTCAGTAACCTTATTTTAAGTCTCTACTTTTTCTATTTGAAAAAAGGATCAGCTTTCTAAATATTTTGTAAAGTAAATTATTGCATCCACTATCAACTAATCCTAGCCAGCCAGACACACAGAGATATATCATATTCCACCTATTTCCATCAAATTTGTGTATTGTGAGTCTTTCATGATGAATTTAGATAAATGCTACAAATTCATGAATATATGTGGGAAATTATCACTGAGAATAACATTAAACTAATCATCAATTAAGTTATCATGGATGGAATATCCTCAGATATTATATAGTAATCACAATAATGTAGATCAAGTATTATCTTAATAGTATAGTTTTACTGTTCCAGAATTTGTTTCATTACAGCCCATTCAAAACTTGGACATGATGTCTTTTTATAAATAAGCAAAACTGAAAAAAATGAAAATACTAGTAATCATGTAATTTACACAACTGCTGCTAGACAATACAAATATATGTGCTGCTCTTTAGCTTTGGATGCAACAAAGATAACAATAGCATGATCCTATTTCTATTCATGTTTTCAACCTTAAACAGTTAACCAACCCACCAATAAACATGGTCACATTTTAGACTGAAGTCTTCATAGACCTGATTATAATATTCTATGGTCCATCCTTGTATCCCACGAACTTGCATCAGCTAACTACTGCATTATATGCTATCTGAATGTATCAGTTCCTTCACCTTTACTTGCTATTAAAAGACACCTCGATATGATAAATAGAACCAAACTAATGCATGACATCCAAGCGAACCTAACAACTTGCTTACCTCCTACAGTAGAAGAACTCGATAACTGCCTGTGTTCATTGCTTGAAAACATCTCAGCCATCAAGTGCAGAGTATCAATTCAAAAGTGTTCTCCATGGTATAGCAGTGTTAGGGACCAACTTTGCACCATTAAAAAAGACCACTGTGAAGTGGAGAGGCTTTGACTTTCCAACAGACTCACTTTCATAAGCTAATCTATGAAGCTGCCAAGAAGAATGTCACAAACATAGTCCATTTAGCCAAATTATCCCACTACAGTATGTCAGCGACAACAATTAGCAGCACATGGATTAATTTCTGATAGTTGTGATGATGAGTGCACCAAAGTCATGTGAACTTGATCTAATTCCAACATCACTGCTGTTTGAGTGCTTCAATCCAATATTGCCTTTACTAACTGATGTTATTAAAACCTGTCTCTCATCAGAGGAATTCCCATTATTTTTCAAAACTGCCAGTATAAAACCTTCTGCTGAAGAAACTAACATTCAACTTTAATGCTTTAAAGAACTACTGACCAGTTTCTAATCTCCCGTTCATATAAAAAATCTTAGAAAAAGTTGTTCTGACCCAGCATGTATCTCATCTGAATTCAAACAGTCTTTATAGCAATGTACAGTCTGCATATCTCCCCTGCCACAGTACTGAAACTACACTTCTGAAAGTAGTTAATGGCATTCTCTCTGCTTTGGATAGGGGAAAGATTACATTCCACACACTCCATGATTTGTCTTCAGCATTTGACACAACAGACCATGATATATTAATTCAATGTAAAAAGCATGTATATGTCATTCACAACACAGCCGTTTTTTGGTTCAAGTCTTAACCTAGAAAGCAAGCAACCTATCTTCCCAGATGTGAAAAAGCTTCGGGCCTTGTATTGTTTATATACTTGTAAGGTGCCCTGTTATAAAGTTCTGGTGTTTATATGATATGAACAATTCAACCTAATTTTTTTCACAACCCATATCAATGTTGAGTTTATAGTGTTCGCATTGTTATAGTTGAAATGAGCAGTTGAGAAAAAAATAAAGTCACACGTGTATTTATAAAAGGAATTAATTTATAATTTATCTGCAATCAATATTTATCAACACATTGCATTGAAGACAGTAGTGCAGTGGATACTCAGCCATGGGTGTAAACATAATAACATATTTCTCTAACAGGTGTTGAAGTTAACTACAGATTGTACACACTTTTCAAAGTAATTTTTCAACCAATTGATCTGATTGCTAGATGTGCTTCTACTGGTAATTACATAATGCCTAATTATCATACAGGATAATTTATTTTCTTATCATGTAAATATTAAAATAAGCCTATGATGCATTTGATAAGTAGATTATTAACATATAGTTCATAACATTATCAGACCCACTTTAAAATTACATTTGTTCCATGAATTTACATGTCAAGATTATTAAAATATACATCTACAGTCCTTTCAAATATTGTTCAATCAAGATTCAGTTAGTTTGTTTATTTACTCATTCAGCTACCAAAAAATTAGCCAATGAGAATTGTAGTGAATGTTATGTGCATACAAAATTTGCACCAAGATCTGTACATTTAATCTTTTCCCTTGTGCTCAAATTTGATGAATTATGATGTCAGTGTACTGCTTTGTCCGATCATATGGATATATGAAAATCCCTTTTAATATCTTGACTTTGTTGTGACATGCATATAAAGTTATATTTTAAAAATTGTAGAAATTTTCAGCTAAACCAAATCCAAATAATGAAATAATCTACGATCCATAACTTTTGTCTGAGACTGTTAGCTACAAGCAAGTGGTCCATAGGGCATCATCAAAGGCTTGCCATCATGATTAGATTATTCAAATGTGTAATTAACCATGCTCTCCCAAGTGATTGTAGCTGTGAAATTTGAATTAGAGATGGTGATAATCAGGATGAACTTTGTTACATGTCCAACTGTTAGCACTGGGCTACATGAAAGGAAAATCAAAATGAAACTTGAACAGTAAAATTTTGTTCTAAATTTCTTGTGTTCCAAGTACTTTTTTGAGTCTCTTCAAAATAGTTATTGAAGAGCCACTATGGAATAGATACTTAGTTAATAAATAAATGGTGGATTATTATACTGTCATAATACAAATTATAATACTCAATCTTTACTTATTTAAAAGATATGTAGATAGATACGTAGGTAGGTGGGTAGACTAAATCAAGATAATAAATTTAATGTCTCGCATAGAAATACATGCAGAATGCAAATGATTTTCAAAGTTAACTTTTGGGCATTTATGTGCAATTAATGAAATTGTGAGAGTCTGTCTTTAGCAAATTGTGGGAAGTAAAATGTGATTCTTTCTTATTGTACATTTTGCCCTCAATATGTTTGACCCATTAACATAGTTTTGAGAAAATTGGAATAGTGATGCATATTTCATGATATATTCTTATTTTCATCAGTTATATATTTCAAAATTCTAAAGTTTTTTTAATTTATCAAACGGTGTTAAAAAGAAGTTTTTATTTTAATATTTTGGTCCTTTCCAAAACACACCAACAAATATAAGGAACAGTTATCATATGTTTACTTTTGTTCACATTTTCTTTCATTCACACATTCTCATACATTTTCAGTGATCTGTTGCTACATAATAAATTATATATACTGATAAAACACACATATTAATGAATAATTACTAACTTCACAAATTACTTTCATTAATTGTTCAATAAATGTCAAAGTTCAATTCACTATGTCAAAATGTATAAAGATTTGTAAATGTCATGATGCAACAACAAAAAAGAAACAAATGAATTTGAATTTCACATTCAAGCAGGCACTCACCAGTTATTATGTACTTTTGAGAGAGTAGTGTATATTAGGTGAAGTTGTTTGCATAGAAGCTACTTTGTGTAATGTGGCTGACATTTCATTGAAAAGAATATCTATTGGTAAGCCAAAAGCAACAAACTTTTTCTCTAATATCAAGTAAACAATATGAAGTATACTAACAGGCCATATCATTTTAAGTACATAAGATATTTTAACTAAAAAGAAATTCTACAGAACAAAATTCTTAAATCTGAAAAGGATAAGTTACCCAATTTTGTGTAAAAAATAACAAGGATGACAGTTGCAAAATACTCTTATTTAATGACTGGATATTTGGTTCACTATTTCTTTAATATTTTTGCATTTCTATTTCTATCAACTTTATTAAATGACCTTTGATTGTTTGTGTTATTTTTTATTTCAGAAATGACCTTCACTCTTTCTATTTATTTTTCTCTCTCTTAATGACAATATATGAACTTTCTTTTTATATATAACATAAGCCTTAAAAATAAAATGTTCACTATCAAATAGAATATCTCAGCAAGTCCTAGAAGTAATGTAATGATCAATATCAGATATAAGAATTTTATAATAAAGGCAGCGGATGACTCATTGAGAATTGCCTCTATGATGAATAATAATAATAATAATAATAATAATAATAATAATAATAATAATAATAATAATAATGCTTTATTTATAGAGGGTGACTCATTAGTAAAGGACTATTTTCCTTGAGGCCCTCTTAAGGAGAGTATGAAAATGCACATTATATGAAGATAGCAATAATTAGTGAGGGGCCCAGAGTGGCCGAGTGGTCTAAAGCGCTGTCCGTTACGGATCACTGCCATCTCACCTCTGTCTGCGTGTGTTCAGGTCTAAGATTTGGCTAATGTAGTTATGTGAGTAAGCTTGCCGGTAGCTTCTTGTGGGTCGGTGGTTCTTTCCGGGGGGTTTCCGGGTTCTTCCTCTACCATTAATACTGGCCGCCATGTATAGCCTATATTGTGCTTAAAAATGGCGTTAAACCATACAAAACAAAACAAACAATAATTAGTGTCACAGTCTACACAGAAGCTGTCATTAAGGAAATACCTATAAATATAGGCATGATCATCATCTATAATAAACACATGCATGCTCATGATATCTCGTTTTAAGTACTCTAATATTTATTCCATACAACTGTACCAGAATATTGAAAACTCTTTTTGAATTGCTCTGTTATTGGTTTTGGTACTAGAAGTTTTCCATGTGATATTATTCCCAACTGGTATTTTGGTGAAAAAGGCCTGAACAAGTCCTGAAGATATTCTAGTGCAGTTCCATGTAGACATTTATATAAAAAAAACTGCCTTGTGAAAAATCTATCCTGTCATATTGCTATGGGTTGGAGATGTAATGAATTACCTGAAGAAAATGAGGAATACTCAATATATCTATTGCAAGATACACATTTTACTAAATGACAGGAGACATATTAGATCATCTTGGGGTTACCAATATATAATTTCTTTTGTATTCAGATTCAATGGGAGAAGCTATTGTATTGAGCAATAACTTTGAGTTGCCTATACACAGACACAAAGTAGATGCAAACAGCAACAATATAGTTTTAGATACTTCAGTTCAAAATTACACGTTCAAACTTATGAACATTAATTGTCCTAATTGATGTTTATGATGAATGTATTCAAATTTATTTCTGATGAGAAAATAATATAGATTCAAAAGGATCCACTTGGAGAAAGAATAAACCTATCAAGGCAAGGTTAGATTTCTTCCTAGTGTCAGAAACTCTTATTACAATGGTAATTGTTTAATTTTCAAAGATTGCTATTAAGGGAAAATACGTATTTAAAATAACATTTAAAATAATAGCAGAATTGAATTGCTTTCAAATGAGTAACAACCATAGTTACTTTATAAAACTTGTAATGAGTGAATGCTTAATGTGCATATATGTATTGGTACATATATGTATATAAGTGGAAATTCTTACAATAAATTTACTTTTCTTCGGCTCTCTCTCTTTCTCATAGCTTATATTCTGTAATGAGTTTAGAATTAGAATATAATACTATGTACTAATGTTAACAACTATTCTCTGTAAAGTTATGAACATTTATAATTAACTGTGAAGAAGTCATGGGTTGGATCCGACCAACTGCTGGCGTTGCATGGGAAATAGTACAAAAACAAAAAAACAATGTCTACTGAATGAAAGTAGATAAGTCATATATATATATATATATATATATATATATATATATATATATATATATATATATATATATACATGATAAATTCTAGTACATATAATTATTTCATTGATAATAAAATAGCACAATAAAAGATGGCATACATAGGCATGGTTTTGATTGTGTATTAATTAATAAAACATTGATAAGTTTATGTACTGCTATAAATATCTTTATATTAATTACATCAAAGCCCATAGGATAGAGAGATAATAATGTCTTAAAGACAGTAATCTAAAGAGAACAATATGTTTTAAAGTTGTAGATTTTTCATATTCGAACATTATTTCAGCTTTTATATTTTCTATTTTTAGAAACATTAAACACATTTAATTTTTATTTAATCATCTGCAATTTGTTCTCAGTCGCTTATGATAAGATTTGTTAACCCAATCATCAACATAATTATTCAAAGGAATATTATGTTTTTCCCAATTCTTGGATGGGTTACATATTTTTCTAATTGGTAACATATTGCACAGTTTATGTGTGGAAGCAGAAATGATTTTTGATACCATATAGTACTGCATAGAGGTGACTTAATCAGTGTCACATAATATCCCATGGTTAAGTAACACTATAAGACATGCCTCCAAATTTGACTGCACCCAACATTTTAGAATGATAAAAAAATAGTACTAATATGCTATAAAAATGGGACACTAATGGTGCTTTAAAAATAGGATAACCATATTTGATTTGACAGTTTAGGCACCTTAACATCATGGTTTTATTGAAAAAGGTCTCAAAATATCCATGATTTTATACATGTTGGATGACAAGCTGGTGTTCATTATACATAAGTCTTGCCTGTATCATAAAGACCTAATCCCCCTCCTCTCCTAACAATTTCCTTGGTAACAATTTAGCCAGGTGATTTTCTTCCTGCAGGAAAATAATCAGCCCTGACACCCTCACTCCCTCCCTCTCTTTCTCTCGCCCATTCTCTCTCTCTTTACGCCTCTCTTTCCTTCATAAAACTGCCCTTTTTCTTATTTCTCTATTTATCTTCTTGTATCTTTCTTCCTCTCTCTCTCTCGTCTTTGTCTATATGTTTCTTTTTTCTGTATTCCTCTTTTTCTTTTCTGTCTTCCTCTTGTGTTCCTCTCACTTCCACTCAGTTTTTATGGCTCTCATGTGTCTTACGCTCTTCTTCCTAACTAGTCTTTCTCTATTGCTTAATCTCTCTCTCTTCTCACTTCTTTCATCCACTGCAAATTGTATGAGGTGAGGGTAATTGTATGTTTTAAGCTACAAGTGAAGACAGCTTCAAAATTTCCTGAAATAGTATTGTCAGACATGTGCTCCACAATGATTACTAAATCACTTAGAAATTACCACAAAAACAATGTAAATAAGTATTTACAGGACAGAAATAAGTAAACAAATAATGTGTGGGCAGAAGATGCCAAGATTATGAGTGCAACATCATTGATCTCTACTGACATTTATATGTATAGTATCTGTTGATCCAATTCCAAAAGAGTTACCCAGTATTATTTGTTGAGGTACCCATCATATATTTCCTTGGACACTTTCACTCACTCTAGATTTTTTTTACAAAACCTTGCAAATGATCATGTGTGTGTGTGTGTGTGTGTGTGTGTGTGTGTGTTGGATTTTTATATTTAGTTTAAAGTGATGTACAACACTCATGCATAGCCCTGCAGACATGTAACATCATGTCCCACCCAGTCACATTATCCTGGCACCAGGCCGACCATTCTCAGAACTAACCTCTTAATGGTGAGCACCAAGTGAGGCAGATGCTAGCACCATTTGTATAAGTCTTTGATATAACTCAGCTGGGGTCTGACCCACAACCTCCCACATCACAAGTGGATGCTCTAACTACTTAGGTCATCAGAATGGTCCCCATTTTAATGCATTGTAAGTTTGCTAAGAAGAACCAGGAAGATTCTTTAACAGTTGTGTCTTATACTATGCAAGTGACTTGAAAATCTATTAGTCTGAAATTGTAATGTCTTTTAACTGTAAAGGTTCATTTGAAATCATCCGTATATGAGATTTTGTAAAGTAAACATATACCTGCATTATATATCAAATGTGGAAAAGGAAAAGAAACTAATTGCAGTTAGGAGAAATAATCAGCTAATTGATCATGTACCCCGATGCACAATATATTGTATGACCTGTTACATGCATGGTATTTCCATATGTTTAATACTAAATAGATTATGTATACGGAACTAATTCATAATAGTGTGGGGAAAATCAGCTAGATAGATCTGCCCCCCCCCCCCATTTGTTAAAGGATCCATTATGTTGTGGTATCTCACCTGTATGCTTTAAGTGTATTACCAAAGGGCGCATTAATAAAAATAAATGAATTGGTTGAATGGGGAAAAGAATGTGATAGCTGAATCTACCCCATTTCCAATTGCTAGCAGACTCATTACATATATACCTGTTGCATTAAGCTTATTACCAAAGTGTCCATTATTGAAAAGAAATTAATTACTTTAGGCAAGGGAGTAGAAGTTAGAACTAGAGGGGGAAACTAATGAGTTGTAAGGGAGGTGGAAATAAATAATTAGGGGGTTGGGGTGGAAGATCTTGATGTTACACTGTCTATAACAATTGCTGGTAAAGAAAAGGAAAGTGGAATAAGCTATACAATTTTTTAGATTGATGTTGCATTATAATTAAAGGATTTTAAAAACAATAATTTGTACATGGTTATAATTTGTGCAAATTGTGAGATCAGCACTTTGACTATGAGCATTTCAGTATTATATAATTTGTTTATCTTGCACAAAGCAAGACATCATCCAACAAATCATCACTGATAATCCAATCAGCATAGCTTCAATAGCTCCTGTTCATGGCCATTAATATCAAAGACCAGACTAATAAGCTATGTGATCCAACTCCAAGATCAAAAGTCAGAAGTTCTATACAGACATTGGACTAAGGCATGTCTTTGAGAGGTTAAATATTGTATGCCCACCTAGAAATGCCAGTAGTAGCAGCACACACTTGAGCCAGGAAGTAACACAGTTTAAGAATGTCATCAGTTTATGATTTTCATGAAGAAGATGAAACAGAAGGGGCATGAAACAGTAGAGGCTGGTGTGACAGGAGAGAGTAAGTACAGTTAATATTGTTTTTAATGAATGCTATATACAACTGAATTTCTTAAAATATATCAATTGAGACACTTCATGATTAAAAGCCTTTACACAGAAAATAGAAATTACTGAACTATATTTCTACCTGAAACAATTTTAAAATAAAGATTTGTTTCTGTATACTGTGTCATATAAACAAGCAAATTAAAGAAAGCATGATCTTTCATTTTGAAATTTCAATGAAAGGTTTAATTTTCAGTAAATAATAATAATTAGTTCAGGAAAGATACACAAGGAAACAATGCAACAATCAAACAACCAGCCAGCATTTTTTTGCACTGTAATAAGCTGTTTCAGCTCCTTAAATACATATCTAATTGATTTAAAATCCACAATATGTTAGTAAAATGTTCAGGTTTTTTCCAAGAAACTGACAAGGGTATGTATTAAGTATGTTTTTATTCATTTTTTCTTCTTATAATAATAATAATAATAATAATAATAATAATAATAATAATAATAATAATGATAATTGTACTGTAAAGAGAAAGGAACATTCCTAATGCTGTTATTAATTGACACATAAAATATCTCATTTTTGTAGGGTCTGATAGCTGTCATATCTACACTAAGGATCTGCTCTCCTTCAGTACATGGTCTTTGACTCTCAGCAGACAAGGAAAGATTTGCATAAATCTTAATGACACAGATATTGATAATTATGTAAAAGTGAAATGTAAGTATATTTCTATATTTTACCAGACAATATTACCAAAATGTTTTTTTTCTTCTCCAGATTCTAGAAAGGGAGATAGAAAAATATTGTGTAATGTTATTGAATTTTGTGGACCACAAACAGTTTTTCTATGGATATGTAATGCTGTTAAAACTGCAGATTAACTGGAAATGGTATTAATTTTTACCATGACAGAAAATATTCAAAATGTCTATCCAGACATGCAATAATGACAGAATTATATTATGTTATTATTTATTGACAGGTTGTATGCAGCAGTTTTAATCTCTGCTGAATACTTTTTCAAACCATATTATTAAGTTTTTGACCAAATCTCATATATATAGATGTATGATATATTTTTACACCAATATGCAATTTTGTGAGCCAGAAAAATTCAGAATTCAAATTCATTCATTGCTGAGTAGTGACTGAGAATCCAATCTCTGAAATTAATTACACCACTGTTCACTAGAGAATCAAGCTGCTGTTCACTTGCTGACTGTGACTAGGTACATTCCAAAGAGTCAGGTTATAACAGTCTTAGTTGGTGAGACCT
The DNA here is from genome assembly GCA_030141615.1 of Unio pictorum. Classification (NCBI taxonomy): domain Eukaryota; kingdom Metazoa; phylum Mollusca; class Bivalvia; order Unionida; family Unionidae; genus Unio; species Unio pictorum. The sequence continues at coordinate 8,925,108 of JARLTB010000168.1, read as the reverse complement.
ATATTGATAGTCACACACACACCCTCCAAATATTGTGTGAACATGATCACCTTTGAAGTTCTTATTGTTAAGATAATTAATTTTTGATACACATGTACAAAAATAGAAACACTAATCAAAACTAATTTAATACTAGTATTAGAAGATTTAAATATTCTATAATTGATTATCAGTTGCCAACATTATGTGTTTGTCAAAAACTTGATCTGTCATTCACATCAATATAATATAGTGTATTAAAATTTCTCATCTCAAATGTGACCATACAACACAAATAATTATGAATTCAGATTTGTACAAGGAACATTTTGACAAACATAAAAATATAAAAGTTATGCATGTCAGGTTAAAGAAGTCTTTGGTTTTAAATTTGACTTAAAATAAATCATGTTCATTTTAGTTGGACTTTGCAGAATTGTCAATATTCTAGTTTTAACAGTCAATCTCCTGATTTATCACATGAAATATATGCATGAAAGAGATTAAGAGAGGATGATTTAAGATAAGTTGGTTTCAGATAGTGTATGTATAAGTTTACAATTGAAGATACTATTAAATCTTTTCTTACAGATCCAGATATAAATTACAAGTTTGGAACAGTTGAAGAATGTGGACTTAGTAGTGATGAAACATGTATAAAGGTAATTAACAAAAGCATATTAAATTCTGTTTTGCTCATATACATTGCAAACTCTCTTGTTTAAAATGGTCCATACATTAAAACAGTTTGAACTAGACAATTTAGGATCAGTACATGTATATTATATTGTATACTTGATGTGAACAAGCTGCACACCTCTTTTCATGGGTTGAGCCATTAGCATGTCTCCAAATTCCATTGAATTATACATTTTTACATTTCATCAATGATATAATTTTTATTTGTAACCTGATAGCAAAAATGCCAGTAATGAAGAATAATTATTTATAACAGATAATGAAATTTAAGTAATAAAAATATAGATCAAATTTGTATATTTTTTTAATGTTTTCCTTTATATTGATGTATTAGTTTGAAACAGAATAATGAATAAGAGTTAATGGTGGACTTGCTGGTGGATACATTTATAATCTGGGAAAGCTTTGTCACAAATGTATATGGACAAAAACTGACCATTTTACATCAGTTTATTAATAAATTGTATACAATTAAGATCTGTAATAACAGTTTTCAAGGTGTGCATTTTTGGAAACTAAAATGTGTGGCAAGCAAAACTGAACTGTAATTAATCCAATCTGCAAGTAGTTAATTCAATAACTACTTACCGGTAGTGTGATTATCAGTAGGTCATTGATTCCTGAGAATATATAGAGAACATGTGCAGAAAAATATGACAGTCAAAATTGTATTAAAAACCAGTATTAACATGCATTTTCCATGTTGCCATAATTTGATTTTGTGCAGCATTTATAATACCCGTGTTATGTTTATTTTTCTAATTCAGTGGATAATAAAGGATTGTTAATATGGAATACTTTGTGTATATGCTTTTTGTGGATTTCATTGTCAGTATGCAAACAAACAAAAAAATTATAAATTGGCTCTTATGTGCCTTTATCTTTTTATAGTGTATTGGGGGTGCTGGATTTACAGTGGAATTGCTTTGGACAGATCATGTCATGAGTACTACACTGTTTTACAAACAGTTGGACTGCAGCAGTGTCACATATTTCTGCTAAAGTCTGAACACATTTTTGAAGGTAATATGCTTTTTCATCAGTAAATACAGTGTCTTTACATTTGATTTCTGTAATTATAAAGGAAAGTAGTCACAATGAACTCAAGAGTCTTCCAAACCTGATCTCTATAAGAATCACACCCACTGAAAAGTCTGGAATACAAAATCGGTTCCATCCACCAATAGCTTAACTCATCTGTACATCAATGGTGGACCATATTTTGCTAATATTTTTAACTTTATAAACATTGATAAATATTTATGAGGTTGCCATGAAAACAAGTTCCAAATTTTTCAAAATCTATTTGTGGCTTTTATTTCAGTCTGATCTTGTTAACTTATTAAAGTTATTATGCGGTTTGTCACACACACACATGCATTAAAATTGTATTAAAGTTCTAGTACAGAGATTACCCCTGTGTGAGAAAATCACAATGAAACTTTCAACAAATTTATCTGATATGCTTTGTTACAAGCTAACATTCTTGTTAGCATTGGAGTTCCAACTGAGCCAGTGGCCTTGTGGTTAGAGCATCTGCCTTGGATGTGGGAGGTTGTGGTTTTGAACCCTTGCTGAGTTATACCAAAGACTTATAACAATGATACTAACAGCTGCATTGCTATTGCCCAGCATTAAGACATTAGTGTTAGAATTCATTGGCCTGGTGTAAGGATAATGTAAATGGGTGGGACAGCATGCCACATGTCTTTTGTATGATAGCCCAATAATATAAATCACTATAAACTGTCACACACCAGACATCGTAATGATATGACTGAACAATTATTAAAGATATGTAAAGCATTAAAATCACGCAAACACTCTTTGGAATTCCTATTCACTTATTTTTTTAGTTCCCACCCACCCCTCCAACAACCATCCCTGAAGATTAACTGGTTTGTCCCTAACATATATTAAGTTTTGACTAAGATTGTCCATATTTAACGAGTGCACTGTACTTTTGTAAGTAACTTAACATTTTACAAAGGGAATTCAGCTCTATGTGACGTTTGCGCTATATAACCTTTCAGCAACATTGACAAAAATAGCAAAAGTCTCTTTCTCAGACTATTTTACATTGCCTTTCTGCATGAAGCCTTGGTAGCATTTTTATAGAAGGACTTCTAACTCTAGTCAGATGAGATTTATCATGAATATTCATGCACATTTATAGAAGACTATAATTCATTGATGTATTGACTACAGTAAATGCTTCTCTGAAAAGCTTTATAATGTTTTCCATTGGTAGGAATTTGAGTTTCTTTCAAAATACCAAGAAAGGCATTTTAATCAAGTTATGATTGCTTAGCATGTTTTTTATTATCTGCAGTGTGATTATGATTTTCATTATCTCTAATGTGATTATGTTTTTCAGAATGAGCAGAATGTTTTCATGCATGCGGCTCAGTCAAAGTTTCTTGGAACATTTGAGGCTGATATACAGACCCTGCATTGTTCATCAAGCAAAACTGCTGTCAGAAGCATTGATCATAATTATGTCTACAGGTTGTATATCAATGCAAAAGTTCTGGTACAAAATGGAAACTTCAAGGAATTTCCTCCTGCAATTGGAACTGTAGATGTTGGTGATGACTCGTTAGAATTGAATTTCAAGTCTGAAGGTATCGTTGATATTGTTGATGGCAACCATACCTTAATTACTCAAAACAGACTCTGCGGAGAGTTCAAAGACATACAGAGCCTGAGCAAAGTTATACACAATTATTAATATGTGCATTTGAACTTGAAACAAAAAACCTTATGTCTGTGTTTACTGTTATATTTAAAGCTTCAGTCACTTGTCTTATATGATGTCAGATTTAAAAATAATTGGATTACCAGGATATATACTTGATAATATGCTTTTTATTACTCTATCTGACCTAATTAACATAATCCAATATGTGCTTCCCATCTCTTTTTATGAAATATTCAAATAAAGACATAGTACCAATTACAAGCGTTTCGTTTATTCATTTACATTCTTATTGCATAGACAGTTTGATGGTTGAAGAGATTATATATTTTAGCTGAACTTTATTTTTGTGCTGAAAATGTTTATGGTTCACTGAATGTCAAAGCCAATTAAGCTATTCCTTACAAAGATTTATATATACAGGAAACACATTGGCCAAAGTGTACTGAATTTTAAAGTTCCACAAGTAATGTCATGACATCATTGTATGGCAAAACTTGACCAAGCACAGATTGATATAATACATTTCAGAAAGACTAGTTCTAAATTTACATTTATAATAAGAATTTCTAAATGCCATGTGATATTATCATTACAAATTTGGGTATTTAAAAGCATTGTGGTACAGTAGAACATGTTTTCAAAGGCCACCCCTTCTGCCAAAAGAAATGGTCTCTCAAAACAGGTCATAATCCTACATAATCAATAAGTCTGTGTATGGAAATTATGGTCTCTCATAACAGTGGTATCAAGACAGGTTTTACTGTATTACGTATTTACTAGACTATTCTGATTCTCTAACCTTATAAGAATCACTGGGATGGTTTGGTAGTCTCCCATTCATTAAATTTGAATGTTACACTCTATGTTCTATGCTCAATTATGTACATTTTCAAATTACATGTAACATTAGTAGCCCAACAGATGACCTTATATGCTGGATCAGTGCAATGTGCAAGGATTTAAGATATAGGCATGAAACAATATAATGAGAGAGGAAATGTGAGAGGATGGCAGCAGATAGAGAGAAAGAGCAGAAATAATAGTTGGTCAAGTACATATAAGAAGATGGATATTTAGAAGGATTGATAACATATAAGGAAAACAAAGTACATTGCAAGATTGCAATTAACTGAACCATATACATGTAATTATAGACAGTTGTTGAAATCAGTTAGGCAGTTGAGATTGCAAATATTTTGTATTAAGTGTGACTGATTAGTCCCATGATGGGGAAATAAACATGCTTAGATAATCACTTGCACAGTACACAAGGATCCATGGGAGAAAAACAGTGGTCATTGATCAGGTGGTCAACATCTGCAGGCAAACTTGATAGAAACTAGAGCAAGGAAAGGATGGAGTTTTGAAGTAGGTGGCCACTAAACTAGGTTTTGAGTGCTACTCCATTTGCAATTAAAAGGGTGCCATACAGCATGAGTCTACTGTATAAACACTTGTTCTGAAAGAAGGAAAGATTATTTTTCTATTTTCCAAGCTTTTATTTTAATTTTTCCAAATGCTGGCTGATCGTCCATTTGCAAAACATATTTCTCCAAAACTTTGGTTTTTGCCTAGAGGTCATAAATGTACATTATGGTATGAGACATTGAGGCAAATAGCCAAATGTTGCTAATTAATTGCTTTTACGCTTTTTGATTATAACAGCCATACATGCAGCTTGTACTAAATGCTGTTGTTCACACTAGCCAAATTTTGGCTAAGGATACATTTATTCAAAATTTGGTCTTTGCCTAAAAGTCATACAGTACATTATGGAAAGGGGCAATATTGCAGTTAGCCAAATTTTGGCTAAGCATTCATTTAGCCAAGATTTGGTTCCAACCTTTCATTTAGCCAAGATTTGGTTCCAACCTAAAAGTGTGAACAACAGTTTTGTAGGAATTAGCCAAATTGGGCTAAAAGGACATTAGTTGAGTACCAGCCTCACTGAGTATGACAACAGGAATCCTTAGCCAAATTTTGGCTAAGCATTCATTTAGCCAAGATTTGGTTTCAGCCTAAGAGTGTGAAGAACAGCTTTGTAGGAATTAGCCAAATTGGGCTAAAAGGACATTAGTTGTGTACCAGCCTCACTGAGTATGGCAACAGAAATCCTTAGCCAAATTTTGGCTAATTTAAAACCTGCCTAGCTCCTTCCACAGACAGTAAAGCCATTGAATAGTTATGTACTATATATTGATCAAAAGCTCTTCAAAGATTCTCATTATGTGCCTTTTCTGCTTTGGGTTAAGAGATTTTAGCCCATAGCAGAGGCCTGATTTGAGTAAATGGAAAAGCTCAAGTGAAATCGGAAGCTGTTCTGGGTGAGATATCATGCTACATGTCTAAGGTGTAATGCCCCAGTGCACAGCCTTGCTGCATAAATCATAGTGAGATGACTGAAATTTTTTTAAAGTTACGTTTCAAATCCTAACCAAACACACACACACACACACACACAAAAGTAACAGAATACATGTACCTAAAAAGCACCTCAATAAAAAAAGAGTTTTGTAATGGCACAATTGTATCAGTAACTGATCAACTGTATAGCCCTATAAAAAAAAACCTTTATCAGGGTCAAACATTACAGGTGTTATAATCATATAAGATTTTTTTTTCATCCATAGTGCTGTAAACCCAGGACAATTTTCAAAATGGGCGTCATGGCGCATGTTATGCACTCTAGTTTCATTGAGTGATTGAATTTTGAAATGTTTGCAGGCACTTTCAATTATAATTTTCAGAATCAGTTTAGTTCGATCATCTGCCCCCCCCCCTTCTACTTCCACACCCTAGAGTAAAGTGGAATGTGCATCTCATCCAAGGGAGACTATATTCTGTTTCATTGTAGTAAGTAAGAGGATAAGTATGGTCTCAAAAGCTAATAAACTGCAAAGGGAAGCTTGTTATTTTTTGTACTAATTTGGAACAATATAAAATATATAACAACCATTGCTGATATGTACAAATAAATTTATTTCCAAATGCATATGGAAAACACAGAAAGCCATAAAAAAAGAATGGTGTCCAAAACATTTCTCTTTAAAAGTAGAAATGGAGCATTTTTGTTTCTCAGAATTAGACTGTATTTATCTTTGTCTACTGAAATACCTTTATAAATGCCTATATAGGGACTTTACATCAAGCATTTTTTTAACCTACCAATACTACTCTACTACCTTGACATAATTGTTATGATCCTTTCACTGTCAAAAGAAAGACAAATCATTGCATAAATAATTATTCAATATAACAAAGTGCAACAAGATATACAAGAATAATCTGAAGCTCTTTACCATTTGTAAATGCAGTATTCAAACCAGAAAACAGTGATTAAAATGGAATAAAATACTTTTTGTTTTAACTACTTTCTAACACGCTCATAAGTATTATCCTGAACACGAGGTACACAGTCAATGTACAGGGTTTTTCACTGACTACTATTACGATAATAGCCTGCATTCATGAACAATACTATCCAATTAGCAGATCTGCCTGTTATGTTCTTTAAACTTCATCAATATACGCTTGTAACAAAAACAAAAACACATTATCAAGCACAATGGCAGCATTTAAAATCTAATTAACGACCTGTGATGAAAACACAACAGTGATGAAAACACAAGTGATTAAAAATGGAATAAAATACTTTTTGTTTTAACTACTTTCTAACATTCATAAGTATTATCCTAAACACAAGGTACAGTGAATGTACAGGGAATACAATGTACAATGTATTGTATATGCACCTGATGTACAATGTACAATTTCACAGACTACTATTATGATAATAGCCTGCATGAATGAACTATACTTTCCAACTATCAGATTTACCTCGGTTATGTTCTTTAAACCTCATCAAAATACACTTGCAACAAAAACAAAAATACATTATCAAGCACAATGGCAGCATTTAAAATCTAATTAACGACCTGTAAGTTCATTTCCAACAATTCTTTTTAAATGTGTTTTCTGAAAGTCTGTCAGTTGATCATATGCACTGATAAAACAAGAACGCTGATTCAAATCAGACAGCTCTCGCTGCCTTGTCACAGACACCAGATCTTCATTGTACAGTTTTGTGGAATCTAGTTGCTTAGACTTCTGATCCCGCACGTAAAAAATTACCATTTGCCCTGAAATTTAAAATATTTATATCAGTAATGACATCTTCTCTTTCAAAACATATTACAATTCAACAGCATGGTAGTCTTATTCTTTCTGTATTTTGCAGACATTTATCTTACCTTCTTAGTAAGTAAATGATTTCTTCATTGCTTTTATAACCATATAGAAAGAAAATAATTATCTATATACATGCATGTGTTTCAATAAATAAAATGTGTGCTTGATTTGTTATAATTTTTTAATCAAATAAACATTTACTTACCAATAATATACCAGGTACAACTATGGGACAAAATGTATACAATGTTATGCGTGGCCAAAATGTGTTAAAAAATGTAAACCTATGCACAATAATGTTTGTGTTTTCAAATATTTTGGAGATGTTATTCTTGACATTCGAGAACCTTTCAATGTATCACCCCTCATTTTAATGTCCATCTTTCAGATGAAGAAGTATGACTAACACGGAATAGGCTGTAACTGTACCATGACTAAAAATTTGCAAATCTATGTCACTTTGTAGCAATATCGCAGGTTCATTTTATCGGCACCATATTGACTTAGTAAAATATTAAATTTGAGAAGTATAATTCCAAATCAGTGTTAAAAAGTTAATACTCAATTGATATAAAGTACTTTGAAAATTGGGTGAAAGAGCAAAAAATGTTACATTCTATAGAAAGTCAGGATGTTAGAAAAGGGTTAGAATAGGTTTAAGACTTTTGTCTACATAAAGTATATTTTACTACCAGCCATTTTCAGTTTGAACAAGTCAGAAAGCAAATTGGAATTAACATATGTTAAAACTGTCCAACTGACAAAACAAAATAATAATGCAAAGAATAACAGAAGAAGGGATGAAAGAAAGAAAGACTCAGAAAAGATGGAACAAGTTGGAAAAAGGACACACAAAAGGCCAAAGTCTATGTGTTGAGTCCCAGATAAAATCACTGCTTAAAAAAATGTGTCCTTGACCTTGAGGTGAAAAAGTTAAACATGCATATCACAAAATGGAAATTTTAGGTTGATGATGATTCATCCAATATATGAAGAAAATCATTCAAGTGACTTAGGAAATAAAAGCAAATAAAAAACTTTATTCAAAACCTTAATATAAACTTTATACGATTTAATTCAATGGATAATGAGAGGGAATGAATATACGTATCTTTGTATATGTTACAGACTGATTTATGCCCAAAATGATGAAAATCGATCTGAGGTTAGGAAATATTAAAATACATATACTATTACACATATCTTTAAATATAATGTTGATGTTGTTGATGGGGTTTAATGCTAATTTTCAGTACACAATAGGTTTTACATGATGGCCAACTGGTTGAGGATGAACCCAAGAAAACCCCAACAAGAACCACCGACCCATGGGAAAATACTGTCAAGCTTTCTAATGTACCCACATTACCAGAGTCCAAAACTTCAACCCACATATACTGAGGTGAAATTGCAGTGATCTGCAATGGTGAATGCTTTAGTCTAACTCAGCCACCCTCTGGCACCAAAAACTATAATGTACAATTTCAATTATTGAGTTCTTCTTGATCACAAGTTAAAATGAGAGAACAGGCAATCTGCAAAGAAGATTATTACAAAATTCATTACACTAACTACATAATGGTTGTGCCAAGTATTCTCACTTAACAATGGGCAGAAAATATTTGTTATAACCGCATCATTAACAAACTGTTCACATAAACAGACCTGCCCACCTTACTAGACCATCTCAGAAAGGCAGTTGATTTGTTTCTGTAAATCTGACCTGTTTTCAGTAAGGTGTAACAAAATATCATAAACTGCCAATATAAAGATGGTAAACATACTAAAAGTTCAGTATTTGAAACATGCAGCAAAGGTAAACATTATGTTCAGCTGAAAAGTTTGTGGAGTACACATTGACCTTTTATTACCACTAGTGTAGTTGCAAAACCTTTAGTACCATCCCCTATGCAGCTATATGGCTTGTTGCCATATCTAAGTTTGATGTAATTCTTAGAAACCTTTTCCATTTCAAATGGCAATGGCAATCAATGACTGAATAATATCTCCCGCCATGAGACATCCTCAAATTGACATGTGATGTCCAATAAAAGTAATATGTGTTAGAATATTCTTTTTAATTCTTCTGTGCTTCATAAGAGGCGTATTTTCCCTTTCATCTTCAGCATGCATCACTTGCTAGATGACATTTCTAAAAAAATTCTATAATCAAAACTTTGATCATATAGAAGCTTTGCATGAATAAAATGTGCATTTGTAGGCGTCCAATCCATAGCTGTAAAGTTAGACTGGTTTCTTAAATCCAATAATTCTAATATGAAGCCTGTATCAAAATTCAATCACAGATGAATCAATTATCCAGGTTTTTTGGCAACAATAACTTTTCCATAGTTTTTGCTTTAATTCCATAAGTTTGTATTTTAAGGGTCAATTTTTTTAGACTTATGGCAAAATCATAAGGGTTGGCAGGTCAACACATATAGTAAATCCATTGCTATCTCTTGCTTCTAAATTAATCTGTATTCAACATAAATAATACCAACCTCCCATTTTCTGTACTGCCTGAACTGTGGTCAATCGTAAGTCACCAAGTCCTAAAGTAGGATCTTCAAGGATTACATTTCTAAGGAGAAAAACTCAATGAATTAATCTTGCTTCAATGTTAATAATAAGAATGGGAATATTATAAATATTCAGATAAAAAATTGTGTATTTATTTCATGTTTAGATACTTCTTATAATATGAATTCTTCAGAACAATTTTCTATCCCTCATCCCATAACATGCTTCAGCTATTAATGTTGAAAAGTTAGCAGGGGAATGAATCAGAATAAAACAAATATGTCATGTACATTTAATTGTGTGCTTAACATGGCCTTGATAGTAAATTTTAAATAAATGTTTCCATAGCTAAACTTGTCTCCTGAAATGTTCTATTGTACTGCATAGATAAATTGCTTTTTGATTTTCCTTAAATTGTTGGTTGACATTTGTTACAAATCTTAAGACGTCAAAACAGTGTATATACTTACATGGCATATTATTATAATGACATCCCTTTTTAATAGGGTTCATTTAGAATGTTCATTCTTTCCTTGCCCAGACTAAAACGCCAATATGTCAAACTTGCACTAAAGGTGGATCATGCGATAAATATGTGTCATGTACTATAACTAGGTCACTGTGACACACATTCCAAAATTTAATATAATCTTGTTTTCTTGCTCAGGCTCTTACTCCAGTATCTTTTCAATTGTATCAACGTCTGCTCTTATACAGATAATATTGGTGTATCTAGGGATGGATTTTTGTCATGCATCAAAACTATATCAATCTGACATTTTCTGTAAGTCATTTGAAATTTCTGAAAACTTGTGTACATCCTTCCTGTTTGTTTGTTTGAGGGTTTAACACCATTTTTCTGGCTATACAAGGTGGCCAGTATTATTGGTGAAGGAAGAACCCGGGAAAACCCCCGGAAACAACCACCGACCCACTAGAAGCTACTGGCAAGCTTTCTCACATAACTACATTAGCCGAATCTTAGACTCGAACCCACACAGAAGTGAGACGGCAGTGATCTGTACGTGCGTTAGACCACTCGGCCAAATGGGTCCCCTACATCCTTCCTGCCAGCAACATCTATCTATACTGCTACATAAATAAGCATGTGTCATGGGCAAAGCAAGATAATGTAACCTACCTTCTGTACTTTAAATGATATACTGTGATTAATTTAACCTTTCAATCAGTTGCTAACAAATGTGAATTGTTTATGCAACTGGAGACTGAACTGTGTCATACACAAAAAGCAAACTTGGATTACATATATTCTATGGTTTGTTAAACAGTCTTATGACACAGGTATAAACATTTCTGCTAAGATGCACTCTCATCATGATTGTTGCTGTTATTATTTATTATTAGGTATTATTAATATTATTTATTAGTATTATATGTATGTAGTAGTGAGGACTATATTTAATGGCAGTATTTTGTTCATGCAAATGATGTATGCCCAAATGAACTGTTTACAAATCTCAACAGTACAACCCTTTTCTACATACCGCTCATTGAAGTCTACAAACAAAAAGAAGAGGACGACTGGTGGTATGTTCAATATGTCTTCATGTCTCCGTATGATGAATTCCACAGGTTGAATGGTTAGCTGTTGAGTAACAGACTGGGTCATACGCATGTGCAGTGGGTGAGTTTCCTCATAGAAACTAATGACACAGAGCTTATTATCTAAACGAGGATGGGCTCGAACCTGGCTCAAGATTCTTCCGGCCGTCTGAAAGGGAAGCATAATCAAGATTTTTTTTAGTGTAAGCACAGATTTGCACTAACACTAATATCAGGAATGGATGTGCAAGAGTAAAAAAATATTGTAGCAAATATAAATTTTCTTCTTGTTTCAATTTTTGTTTTAGGTCCAGCTCTAAGATATACATATATTGATCTCATAAGTAATTTATCTCTGGTAACTTTTGGTTAAATGTTTATATTGTTTTTGAATGTGCCTTTTATCACCTTTCCCAAACTGAAGTGCAATATAAATGTAGTTAGTTTTGCTGCAACTGTTTAGGAGACAGACAATATTGCAGGGGGGTGGGCACAGTCTGCTTAAAGGCATGGGTTTTGACTAAGTGCAGCACATAGCCTTACTATGGTAAGAGGATCAGAATGGTGTTTCAAATTATTATTTTCAAATATCTTAATAACTTGATTTAATGAAACAGATGAACTATGTCAAACAAACTAAGAACAGATACCTTTCTGTAGCATAATAGGTTAACCTAATGGGACTATCTTAACACAATCTGGCCTAATCTAATGGGATATAGCTAAACACAATATGGCCTAACCTAATGGAAAACAGCTAAACACAATATGGCCTAATCTAATGAGATACAGCTTAACACAATCTGGCTGGCCTAACCAAACTGGACCTATCTTAATACAATCTGGCCTAACCAAACTGTAACTATCTTAACACAATCTGGCTCAACTAAACTGTAACTATCTTAACACAATCTGGCTCAACTAAACTGTAACTATCTTAACACAATCTGGCCTAACCAAACTATAACGATCTTAACACAATCTGGCTCAACTAAACTGAAACTATCTTAACACAATCTGGCCTAATCTAATGGGACCTATCTTAACACAATATGGCCTAACCTAATGGGACATAGCTAAACACAATATGGCCTAATCTAATGGGATATAGCTTAACACAATCTGGCCTAACCTAATGGAAAACAGCTAAACACAATATGGCCTAATCTTATGGGATATAGCTTAACACAATCTGGCCTAACCTAATGGGACCTATCTTAATACAATCTGGCCTAACCAAACTGTAACTATCTTAACACAATCTGGCTCAACTAAACTGTAACTATCTTAACACAATCTGGCTCAACTAATCTGTAACTATCTTAACACAATCTGGCCTAACCAAACTATAACGATCTTAACACAATCTGGCTCAACTAAACTGAAACTATCTTAACACAATCTGGCCTAATCTAATGGGACCTATCTTAACACAATATGGCCTAACCTAATGGGACATAGCTAAACACAATATGGCCTAATCTAATGGGATATAGCTTAACACAATCTGGCCTAACCTAATGGAAAACAGCTAAACACAATATGGCCTAATCTTATGGGATATAGCTTAACACAATCTGGCCTAACCTAATGGGACCTATCTTAACACAATCTGGCCTAACCAAACTGTAACTATCTTAACACAATCTGGCTCAACTAAACTGTAACTATCTTAACACAATCTGGCTCAACTAATCTGTAACTATCTTAACACAATCTGGCCTAACCAAACTATAACGATCTTAACACAATCTGGCTCAACTAAACTGAAACTATCTTAACACAATCTGGCCTAATCTAATGGGACCTATCTTAACACAATATGGCCTAACCTAATGGGACATAGCTAAACACAATATGGCCTAATCTAATGGGATATAGCTTAACACAATCTGGCCTAACCTAATGGAAAACAGCTAAACACAATATGGCCTAATCTAATGGGATACAGCTTAACACAATCTGGCTGGCCTAACCAAACTGGACCTATCTTAATACAATCTGGCCTAACCAAACTGTAACTATCTTAACACAATCTGGCTCAACTAAACTGTAACTATCTTAACACAATCTGGCTCAACTAATCTGTAACTATCTTAACACAATCTGGCCTAACCAAACTATAACGATCTTAACACAATCTGGCTCAACTAAACTGAAACTATCTTAACACAATCTGGCCTAATCTAATGGGACCTATCTTAACACAATATGGCCTAACCTAATGGGACATAGCTAAACACAATATGGTCTAATCAAATGGGATATAGCTTAACACAATCTGGCCTAACCAAACTGAACCTATCTTAAGTCTTAACACAATCTGGCCTAACCTAATGGGACATAGCTAAACACAATATGGCCTAATCTAAGGGGATATAGCTTAACACAAATCTGGCATAACCTATTGGAACCTTTCTTAACACAAATCTGGCATAACCTAATGGGACCTAGCTTAACACAACCTGGCCTAACATAGCATAAAGTATCACTATGTCACAACATTAAAAAAAATGCATTTTAGATAAATTTTCAAATCTACATATGTCTGATGAGCCATTTTTTTGGGTGAAATTGTTTATGTGTCACTGCAACCAATCGCTCTCAAGCACAGCATTGTTATGTCAAGAAAACTTAGAGGATTTATGCATGAGAGGTACCATTAAAAAAGCAGACAGAATAGGCTATAAATGTATAATAGATATTCCCCATTTCTCAAATTAGGTTTAATAATCTAAGACTATTTTATGACTCAAAAGCATATCTCACTGAATATGCATGGGAGGTAATAAAAAAACTGCTTTACAAATGGTCGCACAAGATCATCACATTTACAATTTTTCAAAGATAACATACCAGATATTATGAACATGTCCAAGCACATTATGAGACTTTAAAACCAGATACCTAAGAAGCGTCCATTTTTTTTTTGACACAACACTGGATCATCTGCATTTTTAGTCGTTCTCTTGCATATCTTGAAAGACTCTCACAAAATTTAATCTGCATAACATTGTTATATGCATTAAAAGAAAAGAAATCTGTCCATTGTCATGGTGAATAATGCACAGAATTTTGAATCTGTATTTGTATATGAAGCAAACTGATGATAGAAGTAAAGTTAATCATCATGGCAAATACCTCAATTCCCACCATGAACATCATCAGAGAATCATAAACTCAGGGCTGGCCTAGGACTGATTGGGCCCAATTTGGCCCAGGGTTTGCAAGTGCCCTGTGCTTTAGAAATGTTTAAAAATCTATAGAAAGAAAGTAATTTGAAAGCAATGGAGGAAAAGTATAAGTTCAATATCACATAAAACTGGTTTGAAAAAAAAGGTTTTTTTCCATGTGCTGTGCTCACTGGGAGCCCATGATGTTAATCCTTGGGGCCTCACCAAAATTGTCCAAATCATGCTGCGTGTGCTACGACCGTTACTGCATAAACCAAATTTATTAGTATGTGCCATCATCCTATGACTGGTGGTCAACAAATTATTTTCTAAATTTGATTATTCATCCACTATCATGAACCACAAGGGAAGAGCATAAAAACATTATCTCACAACTATCACAAGAGTAACCTGCATATACGTTTTGGTAAATTATGTCCACTCAGCTGTTTTGGAGGAGATCCAGGTTCAGACAGATGGGCAGACTGAGGTTATCACTAATTTCATCATACACTCAACTCAAGCTTAACAATAACAAAAACTTGTTTAACTCATTAAATGTATCTTTCATATAAATATATATCTAAATATAAATATATATCTTTCATATTGATAAGTAAATAATATTGTTACGGAATATGGTACTGGACTGTTATTTACTCCACCATTTACTTCCTCAACATTCCAATTCAGATGCCTGTTGTTGTCTCTTTTTGCAGCAAGGTAAATAATTACCACTACAATTAGAACTGTATCCATCATGATTACCACAATCAAGGACACTGTAATGAAATATCAAAGTTACTACATAATGATTACAATAGTCAAGAACCCTGTACTGAAATATCAAAGTTACTACATAATGATTACCATAGTCAAGGACACTGTAATGAAATATCAAAGTTACAACATCATGATTACCATAGTCAAGGACACTGTAATGAAATATCAAAGTTACTACATAATGATTACAATAGTCAAGAACCCTGTACTGAAATATCAAAGTTACTACATAATGATTACCATAGTCAAGAACCCTGTACTGAAATATCAAAGTTACTACATAATGATTACCATAGTCAAGAACCCTGTACTGAAATATCAAAGTTACTACATCATGACTACCGCAATCAAGGACCCTTTAAATAAATAATGGAGTTGATCAGTTATAGGGTTTGTGAATATTTCTCGAATTTACTTTGCTGATAATTAGAGAGGAGAGTTTTAATTGTCAAATTAAATGTGAGCTCTTGGGGTTTCCATTTAAATATTGCTAGAGAAAAAACTTAAACTGGTTTCATTCTGAAAAAACATAGGAAATGTTTTACATGGATCTTGCTGAGTTCATCGTCATCTCTCCCATTTAGCAAGATACACATATGTCAATACATTTGCAAAAATGACAGAATAGTAGTGATTATATTCCTTGTTTGTTTTACAATATTTCTATAAGTCATAAGACATGTCACTTTCAATGACATACCTTTATCAAATATGTTCTCTTTTATATCCTCAGTCCTCTTGTCCAATACAAGGGTCTCAATAGAAATTCCTGTTACATTCTCAGCAAGATATTT
Organism: Unio pictorum; assembly: GCA_030141615.1. NCBI lineage: Eukaryota > Metazoa > Mollusca > Bivalvia > Unionida > Unionidae > Unio > Unio pictorum. The sequence continues at coordinate 8,908,705 of JARLTB010000168.1, read as the reverse complement.
AATACTGCTCTCAAGGTTTTCTAAAGATACATTCAGATCACGTACAGCTTCTTTATGTTGGGACATTTCCTTCTCCACCTCTGCAGTTTTCTTTTTAACATATTGAGATTGTTTCCCTAATTGATCTTCTAATGTCATCACATTTGTTTTAAGTTCTTCTTGTTCATTCTTTATACCACTATTGCCTTTAAATAGCATACTGACTTCATCTTTAAGCTTCAGAAACTGGTTCTGTAAATTCTTATTCTCCTCAACTTTCGCAGATACTTGATCCAAGAAATTTTGTTCAATTTCTCTAACCCGATCCTCAAAGTCTGTTTTCTGAACAAGATTCGCAATGTCATCTTTATATGCTACTGCGTTTAATTTCTTGAAACTTTCTTCTAAGTCTTTGAGACGTGCCATACTATCTTGGATGCTAGACTCAACACTATCCAAACGTTTTCGAAAGCCTTTCATCGATTCCAGTACTTGAGGACAATGGCCAGAGTCAATTTGCAAAGGTGTACCCTGCTTTAAATTTGGTATGGAAATAAACTGGGTATATAATGCTACAGCGAGAGCAATACCAGCAACAATATGGGAAAGAGCATCAGAACGGCTGCAAAAAGATAAAGATAAGAAAAATTAACAGTATACAGATCCATTTACCTACCTATCTGGACATTATATATATAATGACATACCTTTGTGTGAGTGTGAATAGATCATACATATACTTTTGTTAATAATTATAAACATGTTTTAAGTCTATATTAGAATACAAATATGGCTTGAGAGTTAAAATTTAATTAAGTTGCCAGGTTATATTTTGTTAACATTAAAATAAACGTAATGATTTGAAAATAAATGTTAGAATCCTATGTACACAGGTTAACTCCTAAGCCAAATAACTCACCAATAAACCTCAACAGATTTTATTAAAATGAAAACCTGGACTGAATTATGTTCATCAAAAATGTCAGACATGATGAAATCGAAAGGTACTTAAGACAAAGTTATTTATGAAATTGTCTTCACCATAGACATGCCATGGCAGCCAGATCAGAACATACCTAGGCAGAGTTTTAGCCCTTGCATTACGAGTTTAGCACTCTACTAAACTGATCTGCCATGGCAACAATGTGATGTAGAACTAATACTGCATAAACCTAGTTTTTTTGTCAATCACAGTGGCCAGGACTTTTCATAATTTGATTCCACAAATATGCCACAGCATAAGACGCTGCACCAAACTGAGGATGAATTAAAGGTAAACTACATATGCCATGCATGTCATAACCCTTAGTGCATTACTAGTAGTAAAACAATGGCGGTGATGTCAATATACTTACATTCCTTATGTCGGTCAAATGCATCAGCCAGTATATTTCAAGTGACATAATGATAGCCAGACTAGCGATATATGATAGCATCAGAAAATAAACATTTTTCAATCAGATTTCATTGATTTTATTCTGCTGTTGCTAATGAGTTTATAAATCAACATCTATATTTCTAAAGATAAATAGAGATTTTTGTATGGCTGCTGTGTAATTAACTGGAAAAGACTTTTTCACACCAAATGTGTACAAACTTTCCATAAAGCTATTTGTATGGTTACATGTTTTAACCTGATGAATGTACATGCGGATATTCGCATGGCGTGAAAACCTAAACTATACAGCAATCGCAAGTTTTGTATTATAGATATTACATTAATATTTCATAAATGAAATTGTGATCAGTTTATTTTATATATAACAAGATATTCACTTTTGCACCTGAGTACCTTTAATGCCACATCTGCAAGGTTAAAACTGTGCCAAAGTGCAAATCAAATATAGTTTTTAAAAAACATTCATGTCAAACTGATATACTGAGATGCATCAACAATTGCCAATCTCATGTACCAAACAATTGCCAATCTCATGTCAAACTGATATAATGAGATGTATCAACAATTGCCAATCTCATGTACCAACAATTGCCAATCTCATGTCAAACTGATTTAATGAGATGTATCAAAAACTGCCAATCTCATGTCAAGCTGATATACTGAGATATATCAACAATTGCCAATCTCATGTACCAAACAATTGCCAATCTCATGTCAAACTGATATACTTAGATGTATCAAGAATTGCCAATCTCATGTCAAACTGATATAATGAGATGTATCAAAAACTGCCAATCTCATGTCAAGCTGATATACAGAGATGTATCAACAATTGCCAATCTCATGTACCAAACAATTGCCAATCTCATGTCAAACTGATATACTGAGATGTATCAACAATTGCCAATCTCATGTACCAAACAATTGCCAATCTCATGTCAAACTGATATAATGAGATGTATCAAAAACTGCCAATCTCATGTCAAACTGATATACTGAGATGTATCAACAATTGCCAATCTCATGTCAAACTGATATAATTAGATGTATCAACAATTGCCAATTTCATGTACCAAACAATTGCCAATCTCATGTCAAACTGATATAATGAGATGTATCAAAAAACTGCCAATCTCATGTCAAACTGATATACTGAGATGTATCAACAATTGCCAATCTCATGTCAAACTGATATACTGAGATGTATCAACAATTGCCAATCTCATGTACCAAACAATTGCCAATCTCATGTCAAACTGATATAATGAGATGAATCAAAAACTGCCAATCTCATGTCAAACTGATATACTGAGATGTATCAACAATTGCCAATCTCATGTCAAACTGATATACTGAGATGTATCAACAATTGCCAATCTCATGTACCAAACAATTGCCAATCTCATGTCAAACTGATATACTGAGATGTATCAACAATTGCCAATCTCATGTCAAACTGATATACTTAGATGTATCAACAATTGCCAATCTCATGTACCAAACAATTGCCAATATCATGTCAAACTGATATACTTAGATGTATCAACAATTGCCAATCTCACAAAAGTTAATGTCATGGCAAGCACTATGAGGTGGATCCAGAAATATCGTTTGAGGCTGAGGGGGTTGTTGCGGGGAGGGGGTGGGGTGGGGTAGGGTCTGTGGGATGGAAATCTTAACATGGTCTTGGGAGAGGGGGGGGGGGACAAAGCCTTGCAAACTTCTGCATTTAAAGCATTACCAGAACATTAACTATAGGAAATGTCTCAGTTGTTTCATACTCATTTTATAATGGCAGAGATGAGCATCTGCTCTATCTTCTTGTTCCCACCCAATCCACCTCTGGAATCCGTTAACAAATGTGTGGAATGGAGGAAGGGCTCAAACCTACAACACTGTAAAGACCTCTGTGTTCACTATATCAATGGATACATTAAGACTCACCCCTAAGGTATTCACCTGTCATCATGCATAATGTATTTCAACAATAAGTACATGGCATTGTAAATATTCTAAAATGAAGTACATGGCATTGTAAATATTCTAAAATTAAGTATATGGCATTGTAAATATTCTAAAATTAAGTACATGGCATTGTAAATATTCTAAAATTAAGTACATGGCTCTGTGAATATTCTAAAATGAACTACATGGTTATGCGAATATTCTAAAATTAAGTACAAGGCATTGTAAATATTCTAAAATGAAGTACATGGCTCTGTGAATATTCTAAAATGAACTACATGGTTATGCGAATATTCTAAAATTAAGTACAAGGCATTGTAAATATTCTAAAATGAAGTACATGACTCTGCGACTATTCTAAAATTAAGTACATGGCTCTGTGAATATTCTAAAATGAACTACATGGTTATGCGAATATTCTAAAATTAAGTACAAGGCATTGTAATTATTCTAAAATGAAGTACATAACTCTGCGACTATTCTAAAATTAAGTACATGGCATTACAAATATTCTAAAATTAAGTACATGACATTGTAAATATTCTAAAATTAAGTACATGGCATTGTAAATATTCTAAAATTAAGTACATGGCATTGCAAATATTGAAAAACTAAGTACATGGCTATGCGAATATTCTAAAATTAAGTACATGGCACTATGAATATTCTAAAATTAAGTACATGGCATTGTAAATATTCTAAAATTAAGTACATGGCATTGTAAATATTCTAAAATTAAGTACATGGCTATGCGAATATTCTAAAATTAAATACATGGCACTATGAATATTCTAAAACTAAGTACATGGCAAATGTGCAAACTAATACTTTCCAATTTAATGTGATTTAATAAAAGTGAAAAAGATTATTGAGATGAATGAGTTTATAAGAAAGTTTAAAGATAGAAATACCAAAAGAAGTATAATAATATTTGCGATGTTGTCCCAAGTTTTGTATTTGTGACCTCTTGTTTGGTAACCAGGACACTCAGAAAGGAAGACAGACAAATGTGGGTGTTTTGTATACAAGATAGATAGAAATACAAAACCAGTTGCTCAATCTCTCCAGTGATCACTAAAATCAATGTTTGCAGATTTGAGAATATGGGTATTTGTAGCCATTACACTTGAGTTATTATTTTTTTCTGTTAGATGCATAACCTTTGACATATCATCCATGAAATAAATGGTGACTTTTCAGCTTAAAATGAAAAACATGTCTTCTTTTATTGAAGTGTAAGTTAAAGAATATATTAGAAACATGATTTATTGAGTACAGTATATATAACAGAGAGAGAGAGAGAGAGAGAGAGAGAGAGAGAGAGAGAGAGGATGTCCTGATTTTGCCGTTTACACAATACATGTTCTTGATCTCTAAGTTTCCATATTCCAACCTCAAACAATGGTACAAATGTTTTTATAACTACTACTGAATATTATTTTATTTATGATAATTGGAATAATGTGCATAACTCTGTATTTTACGAGAGAGAGAGAGAGAGAGAGAGAGAGAGAGAGAGAGAGAGAGGGAGGTAACTCTTTTTGTCTTGTGTCATGACCCATTCTCATGACTGCCACAAAATTAATTTTCCTAAGAATGCCTTGGATATATATATATATATATATATATATATATATATATATATATATATATATATATATTATTTTATAATATAGAAACATAAAAGTATATATTTGTTCTTTACATTACAATTTCTACATAGACCACAGCGGTTTTCTCTGCGTTTGTTTTCCTGACACTAGTGGTTAAGTCACGTCACTTACAAAAGGTCATAGATTTATAGTATAGCTAAGATAGCCAATGCTACGAGGGACAAATGCAAATAATAAACATATATAAGCAAATAATAAACATATATAAGCAAATAATAAACGTATATAAGCAAATAAACCTTATGATGATCATATTCACTGTCATACATGTATCATATAAGAACTTCATAACTTATTATAATAACTTATAATAAGCACTTTATTCTGGGTAAATTAATGTAAACAAATATGGTGAGTGTATACATTAATGTACCCAGAATCAAGTGCCTGTGAATAACTTATGATTTGGTACATGTATGACAGGTCAAGTTTAAGCAACGATACAGGTCCAGTGCATAGACCTACACAAGTAAACATTACTCGGTTAGAACAAACACACATAAAAACTCTTGCAAAAAAGACCATCATATTTTTAAAAATAAAACAGCTTCAGCTTGAGTGGTCTAAATCTGTCACTTATACCAAATGTTTTTGGAAAATTCGGTGTCCTGACACTGTTCTTCGTCGTAACGAAATGCACCTTTGACTTTTTTTGGGGGGGGGGAATGTGGGGGGGGGGGGGGTGCGGCGGCGGGGATTCCGTTGTGTAATTTTATCATATAACTGGCTGTATCATACTGTGGGAAATAGCGACATTTCTGAAAAAGGAAGGGCAGTCGACCAGAACTGACCTGGAACGTGAATCGACACCCGGGACACTTGCTCCAACGCTGTACTAACTGAACAACTAAGGCAGCTATACAGATGTGCAAATACGGACCTTTTGCCGAAAAGCCTATCTAATTAGCATAACGATACCTCGTAACGGTAAGTTCAGATCCGGACATGAACTTGGGTCTTTACTGCAAAAGATTCTAGTGTAACGCTCTGCGATCATCTCCAGACATGACCTTTGATCAAACTGAGTGGATCCTGGCTATACAAATACGACCCACCCCCAAAAGAAAAAGACTTAAACCAATAACACAGACAGTGCTTTGTCATCCAGCGCACTGGTTTCGCAAACAGTACACATTTCAATTTAAAAACACACCACAAGCAACTGGCGATTTTCTCAGCATAAGGAACTGTACAAGCTTGAGAAATTGTATTTGTTTCAGACATAGATAGATCTGAATACCTTCAAATGAGCTTGAGCTAATACAAAAATAAAGGAAAAAACAAAGATTTGACCCATAATAGATTATATATCTGACTAACAAAGTGGGAAATTTGCATATCAAAAAGGTACTTAAAGCTTATTATTGGCACTTTGCTATAACTGAATTCAGTATACATTGAATGTTAGATTGGAAGAAAGGGGTTTCTTGAAGAACGAAATCAAAATATTTGACATAAGAAATTAGATTAAAATGTGTTTATCTCTGATTTAAAGCAAAATATTATATTGCATCTAATATATTACTTGGAAGAAAAAAAATACTTTGGCGGTAAGAAATGTAATACGATATAGCGGTTTAAAAGAAAATCTAAGCTCCACACACACACCCATATACCCAAAGTAGAAATAAAAAGGTCCATTGAACATTTGGATATAATCGATACTCTACTTAGCCCTGTACGACTCCTTTCCATTTGTCACATTTGCATTATTATCTTGATCAGAATTAGACTGCTCATCCACATTCCCTCTGCCGACATTTTCATCAATAGTTTCGTCTCTCGGCATTTCCGATCGGATTTTATCACTTACTCGCCCTGTCGCGTTTTCTTGAGTTGCATTAGATGTGAATATACTACTCGATGCATTTCCACCATGTTTTGTAGCCATAGGTTTTCTGTCTGTAACCATGGATGTTCTACCTGTACCACGCATCTTATTAGTCGCACCACGTGTATCAGTCCCGCCATGTGTATTATTCAGATCCTCGTTATCGCTAAACTCATTTCGCTCCATGTCAGTCTTGTTTTTTCACTGCTTTATCGAACAAAGCTCTAGAGAAAATCCAGAAATAACTAGCTTGTATAATGCTTGATACAATTAAAACAACACAATACTAGTTCCCACTCCCATCGTAGTAATATATTACAACATGTCTGGCGTGAGCACATTAGAAACGGAAAGTAGAACACGAATTACCAACTAAACGTCATGAGTTAAAAATAGTAACAAAGTTCCCGATGAGTCAAGGCCATGCTCTGTATAGTAAAGCGACATGCAGTGTGTCTGCTGAACTCAGGAAAGCTGGTTTAGTAAGATGTAACCATCGTTAATAAACATCTAGATTACTTGACGATAACAACAAATCTATTAAAAATTCAGGTGGATTTGTTTTCTTGTTTTTTGTAGTCATATCATTATACATGTTGTAAAGCGCTTACAGCTTCTGAAGATTAGGTGCTATACAAAGTCCTCATTATTATTATTATTATTATTATTATTATTATTATTATTATTATAAAATTCCTAACAGGGGTTGCATAATCCGTCTTGTGAGGGGCGCATTAGGGTCCATCCATAGATGACGTCACGCGATTTTGGGGGCCGATTTTTGACCCACACACCTCGTAACACGTCACAAAATGTCAGACCCCTCAAATATGACGTCACAAAGCTCTGCTCCCCTCCCCTGAAAAAGCCGGATTTCCTATTTTAAATTTGTAAGCAGTGAAAAAAACTAAGTGGTACTTTTTTTAAAATTGCGCATTTTAATGTCAGGTCACATTTTATAAACACCTTCCTCCCCCTCGTCTTAGTTCAAGATATGTAGCCTTGCATATGTTCATGACATGCTGTTACAATGTGAGAGTACTGCCTAGAGTAACACCTAGGTTTCGAACTGACTGAGAATTTAATGTTGGTGTTGCTGATATTTATTGTCTGACGTAAAGGATGTGAATGAGAAAGTCCTTTTGTTGTCATCAGAATAGCCTCAGCTTTATCATCATTCATCTGCAGCTTGTATTATGTCATCCATGATTTCACATCAGAAATGCACCTCTCTACTCCATGGATGGTAGCATCAACTTCAGTTGGGTGGCTAGACTTGTATATTTGGGTGTCATCAGCATACAATTGGTGAGACACTGCGTGATAATTTATGACATTTGAAAGCGGCTGAATGTATAGATCGAAGAGAATAAGTCCAAAAACAAACGCCCGTGGAACACCACAACATAGATTAACTGGGCTGGAATGTATTCCATTTGCAGATACAATTTGTGTCCTGTTGACTAAGTAGGACGAAATGATGGGAATTACCCCCGATGAAAGATAGATATTAATATCATCAGTTAGGGAAGGAAATATTGGGTCTAAGCACTCAAGCAGCAGTGATGTCGGAATTGGATCAGGTACACAAGACTTTAGTGCACTCTTCATCACGATTGTCAATAAATCAATAGAGACATGTTCAAATGTCCCTAATACTTGTCGCTGAAATTCTGCATTATAACTGTATGGTAACGAGTCAATTGAAATTGTGTTGTCAAGCGAATCTCTAATGGTTTTTACTTTGCCACGGAAGAAATTTGCAAATAGATCCAGAATGTCTACTGGAGAGAAGGTAGTTGGAAGTGGTTTACATTTGTTCCTTAACATTAGTGTGTTAGTTATCTCGAAGTGCTCTTTGCAGCTGGGACTCTCCGTGATCTTAGTACTGTAGTGGGATAAGTTTAAAAAATGGATGTTTGTGAGGTTCTTCTTAGCGGCTTTATAAATTTGTTCATAATCTGGTGGAAAGCCAAAGCCTCTCTGATTTTCGGATACGTGGAGATGGCATATTATTCAGAGGCGATCTGATGCAAGTTCGTGGGATACAACGGTGGATTGCAGAATATTAGCATCAGGTCTATAAAGAAACCAATCTACAATGTGACCAAGTTTATGGGCGGGTTGGTTAACTGACAGTTTAAGACTGAAAACATAAATGTAATCTAGGAGTTTTGACGTGTATGGGTTACTGGCATATGGAAATTAGTATGTACTACAAACTAAGTGAAATGACGAACCAATAAGAGGAAATAATTTTCTTTTAAAATATATACACAATTAATGTAAGTCATTATTCTGTTGTTTTTTTTAAAATTTAACATTCATACAGACTATAAATTCTCCCCTTCTCTCTCTCTCTCTCTCTCTCTCTCTCTCTCTCTCTCTCTCTCTCTCTCTCTCTCTCCAACTATGTACGGTTTGACTAACATTACATTTAGGTCCAAAGACATCGTCGAATAACACAAACACAAGCGAAAATCCTCAACGCTCGTATTTTCATGGATTTTCGCCTGTATCAACGTAAGATAATGCAGAGAGAGAGAGAGAGAGAGAGAGAGAGAGAGAGAGAGAGAGAGAGAGAGAGAGGCAACCATTTTGACATTTTATATTTAATAATTAATAATTGATTTTAGAACATTATACTATGTTTAAGAAACAACAACAAAGGATCCAAACACAATTCAGTATGTTTTCCTCGCATCCGACAAATGTAACATATAAGCATAGAGTCACTGATCATAGCAACTGTATATCATTGATATTATGAACACTATAAATAGACCCCAAGGAAAGCGTCAACATACCGTTACGACGAACCTGATTACTGTGGGTTACTTAATACAAGTTCAGTTTCAATATATATATATATATATATATATATATATATATATATATATATATATATATATATATATATATATATATATATATATATATATATATATATCTTAGAGGCCGACCGAAACTAAATTTCTGGTTTCGGCCGAAAACGAAACCAGACTGAAAATTATAAATTGACTTTCGGCCGAAACCAAACAACACTGCTTTAGACAAATGGTATCAGATGTTGAATGCAGCCTTAGACAAGCATGCTCCAACTAAAACAAAAAGGGTTAAACACCAAATTACACCCAAGTGGATTACCCTTGAGAACAATGAGTATAGGCACCTAAGAGATAATTTCTACAAGAAAAAAGACATGAAAAGCTATAGAAAGTAGAAGAATAAAACTAAGAACCTGATAGATAAGGCAAAAGAGAACTACTATAAACAGGCTATTAATGAAAGTAAGAGTACCAAAACATTGTGGAAGCATCTAAAAGAGCTGAACCCATCCCAAAACAGTTGTCTTCCCCCTAGACGTAAGCAAAATTATGATATAGCAACATATGTACAAGACATTGTGGAAATGTTCAACAATTTCTTCATAAGCATCTCCAGTAACTGTATTCAGAACCAGACTAACATCCCAATTGAACTTGATGCTCTACTGTTATAAGAGCTAAAATTCCTGAAGATAATTATTTTTCAATAGCTAATCTTAGTGAAGCTAATGTTTTTGATATGCTAATTAAGTTGAATATTACTAAATCCTTAGGATTGGATGGTATTGGTCGTCCACGAATTCTTAAAATTGCTGTACCAGTAATAACATAGTCATTAACGCATATTATACATTTAAGTATAATGAGTGGTAATTTTCCAGAAAGACTGAAATGTGCAAAGGTTACACCTATCTTTAAGAAAGGAGAAAAGGAGGATCCAGGAAATTACAGACCAATATCAATTCTACCTATATTCTCAAAACTGTTTGAAAAGCATGTAGCCATTCAGGTCTATAAAATGTTTGAAACAAACTCTCTATTTCATAAAGCACAATTAGGATTTAGAAAGTACCACTCATGCCAAACAGAACTTACCAAATTAATTGATCTTTGGCTGAAGGAAATGGATAATTGACATATGACTGGGATTGTTTTCCTTGACATCAAGAAAGCTTCTGATCTTGTTGATCATGAAATTATGCTGCAAAAGTTGAACTGTTACAGGTTTGACAATCCTTATTTAAAATGGTTTAGATCTTACCTAAACCAAAGGTCTCAACAAGTAAGCACTGGCAATATTATCTCTCAAACTCACACTATTCATTCAGGAGTCCCACAAGTCTCAGTTTTGGGCCCTTTCCTCTTCCATTTTCTATATCAATGATCTACCATTAAATAATGAATCCACCAATACAGATTTGTTTGCAGATGATGCAACATTGTATACATCTAGTTCTAATACTGAAGTTATCCAAACAAGATTAAACTCAGACCTTATTAATGTCCAAAACTGGGCACAACAAAATACGATGGTAATTAATGAAGGTAAAACAAAATGTATGGTTCTGGGGACGACACAAAAGCTACACAAGTCAGGGAACCCAAAACTATCTCTTGCAATAAATAATCATCCATTAGAAAATGTCAAACATGAAAGGCTTGTAGGTGTGTCCATAGGTAATAATTTATTATGGAATGATCATATTGATAAGCTGTGTAAAACACTGTCATTTGAAATTGCCCTTCTCAGCAGAATCAAGAAATATTTACCTATGGAAACTCGCAATCTATACTACAAGTCATATATTCTTCCAACAATGGATTACTGTTCTAATGTATGGGGAAGCTGTGCTAAATCTGAGCTGGACAGGATTTATAAACTCCAGAAACGAGCAACACGTGTAATTTGAGATACATCTCTTGATCATCCCTCAAAAGCATTATTTACAGAGCTCAAATGGTTCACAAAATATGACAAGATAGATTTTCAAAAGGCAGTTCTTTTATATAAATGTCTACATGGAACTGCACCTGAGTCTCTTCAGGACTTATTCAGGTCTTTTTCAACACAATACCAGTTGAGATCAGTATCACATAGAAACCTTCTAGTACCAAAACCAGGAACAGAGCAATTCAAAAAGAGTTTTCAATACTCTGGTGCAGTTCTGTGGAATAAGCTTCCACTACATGTAAAATCATCTGAAAATATTAGAGTATTTTAGAAGAGATATTATGAGCATGCAAGTGTTTCTAATCGATAATGGAATTTAGTATTTTAATATGAAACATGCTAAAAAAGCACTAATTATTGCTATCTTCATACAATGTGCATTTGTTATAGTCTCATTAGGAGGGCCTCAAGGGAGAATATTCCTTGACTAATGAGTCACCCTCTATAAATAAAGCATTATTATTATTATTATTATTATTAAATAGGCCTGAGTCATGATGCAATGCTACACTAATTAAAAAAGAATCTAGAAGTAATCATTCAGAGCCTGCAGTATGAGGACTATATATATAACCCACAAACGTTATGGAGGTGGGTAAACTGCTAGAATGTTACATGATGTTAGATGACTATGTAGTTTTATCATACCCTCCAGTTTCTTTCTACCGCACTGACGATTTTAAAACGACAATTATTATAAATATATATTTTTTTAAAAACTGCACTTAACCTATTAATTTAATTCATTGATTTTTAATTTCTAACCTGATTGTCGCCAAGGGGTTCCTATGATTTTTAATTTCTAACCTGATTGTCGCCAAGGGGTTCCTAAAACTGTTGAACTGCTGGCATTTCAACGCAAACGGAAGCTCCCAATGAAAACGAGCTAACTCTGGTTTCTAGAATAGTACATTTCAATCAAAACTCTGTAGTCTGTATCCAATGTTTGGAATGTCTAGTGTTAACATTTCTAAAACAAATTTAAAAACTAGAAATGTTCCGAATTATCGAGATTTTCAGAGAGTATAAACTACACACATCACATCTCTGGCTTGAAAAGAACAGACAGTGGCCCAAGAAAATATGGCGACTGTGTTGCACGACAAACTCCTTTTTGATTTGTGACTTCAACAAGATGACAGTGTTTGGGACGTCTTGGTGACAGTCGGGTTAGAACTTGTAGAATCAATTAATTAGAGGACTAATTTTTGTGCAGTTATACATCCCTGATGCCTTCTATGTTTTAAAATCGGTGTGGGGGTGTGGGTGGGCTTGGGTTATAAACAAACAGCATGGTGTGAGAATACTACGGAATACGACGATCTACTAGATGATGATGGAGGATTACAGAACTTTAACATGGAAAAAAGGAGTGTTTCCAATTGCAGTGGTTTTAAATTTAGGGTAGGTATTTTTAATTATATATTTTCATGATTAGTGGATATAATGGATGCTTCAAGTACTGGGCAAAACTGGCTCAGTTACATGCACGAATAAAGTTTGGATTTTGTTGCTTTTTAAAACTTCTTTTATATTTTAAATGTGAGGATAAAGTGCTAGGTCCTCAAAAAAAACAAGGACGGTCGGCAGACCGGAAACATTTTCTTGTGGCATCAGACTTCGAGGATTAACTCTTGGGCGTCATAACAGATAACACTGGGTAGTGATATTAATCAGTCACTGCGACTTTTAAACATGCAGACTTTAGGTTCATACAAATATAAAATACGTTCCCTTTGATCGGGTATCAGCGCAATATATCATTAGGGGTAGAAGTTTTTTAAAATTTCGACTGATCTAAATAGACAAAGTACTTTGTGACTCCATTGTTCAATCTGATCATCAATATCGTTTTATTTATTTGTTTTTTCTTTACATTTTATTGTTGTCTGCATGGTACAGAATATTTACACATTATTGTTTTACAAATAAAACTTCTGATTACATTTATTTGGAAGGATTTATATGCTAAGGTGACGTGAAAGCATTATAAATTTAGTATTCATGGATTCGCTCTCTTGATAGTAATAAGACTTTATGTATCGTTTATTCAGTTTCATGGAAATGTGTTGATGCTAGAGTTGTTCTCTAATTTATCATTTTACATTTACAATGATTAGTTCATTGGTAGAATTGATTGCATGCGATCCAAATCTTCATATGTGTAAGATTTCATCGGGTTATATGAAATACATGTAAAATAATTTTCTTTGCCTGTTAGGACTATACTGATTATCGTAAGTTACGATAATTATATTTGCTTTTGTAATGTTTAAATAATCTTGGAGGTTAAGGGTTGGTGAATTGTATGCAATAGAAATCGAACATGTAGTAAGATACGGTCATTTTCGATACACTGCTCACGTGGTAATATTGATCTGTCGCTGTGAAGCGAGAGCAATGATCTATTGTGCTGTCAGAATGTATGCTGTGTGTTGATAACGTAAGTCAAGAAATTGTATACACATAGAAAATGGACCATGTAGGAAACAGCTTTCAGAGAGAGAGAGAGAGAGAGAGAGAGAGAGAGAGAGAGAGAGAGAGAGAGAGAGAGAGAGAGAGAGAGGGTACAGTCCAGAGAAGGAAGTCCGGGAAAAATTTAGAGAAGCGACGAGTTAAATAAAGGACTAGAAAGTCCATGAAGGCATGAAGTGGTCGGAATAGAAACACTTGCTGAAATAGGAATTGATTGAATACGGTCAAGAGGAAGGGTATGCAATCAGTCATGGGTATTGGGCTTTATTCAGTACTCGTTATGATGATAAAATAAATTTAAAATTGACACTGCTTTTAAATGAGGTTGATATAGCCTGAGATGAAATTAAATTAACACTATTAGCCTGTTTTGATAAAACGTGCTCTGTTCACTCACACCGGGTCATAAGATTCAGGGAGGTAATTCCCTCGATAACGTAGCTAAATCCAACTAACTACCCCTCATACTAAGAAGGAGCCAATACAAACACTTTTCTTTGATTGAGGGTATGAACTCTTCTCCCCATTAGTGTTTTCAACGCATGTAGAACATTCGTTTCTGAGCTTGTAGTTACATATTCGACCAACCCAAAACGATCTTTAAAAAGCGTATTATTTTGTGACTGGTGAAAAAGTGAAAATAATAAAAACAAACAACTAAAATGTAAACTCAAGTCTAAAGGTGTTATGTGTTTATTCTGATGTAATCAATTGTTGTGACAAAGAATAAGCGTTATATTAGCTTTCTTTTTTTAATTTTCTAGCGACTCCATAATATAATAATACAGGAGAGCAAACTATTAACCAACCAATCATATTACATAATTCAAGGTGCTATATCACAACGCATTGAGTCCGAGTTTAAGATTTTATTTCCAGGTCTGACAAATCAAAGCAGGGGAAGAGGGTGGCCGAATGGTCTAAAGAATCACCTTTATCGATTACTGCCATCTCACCTCTGTCGGCGCGGGTTCGAGTCTCAATCTCGGCCAATGTGACTATATGAGAAATCTGCCATTTGTTTCCGGTGAGTTGATGGTCCTTACCAGGTTTTTCCTGGTTCTTTCTCCACCACTGGTGACCGCCATATATAGCCTATCTTACGCTGAGAAATATCATGAAACCCCAAAACAACAACAAATCAAAATGGCTTTCTAAAAGAAAATCGTTCATGATTGGTTAATCCAGATTCGCAAGCTCACGCTTATAATAATCAGGCAGGGTTGCATTTTAAAAAGTTTTAAGGTTAATATTCATTGTCAACAAATAAAAGGTGGGACTTACAATTTGTCCAGAGCCTTTGGTATTTTTTTACCCTCATTTACTTGATCTTCTCCACACTGGCCTTCTTGATCTTTGAAAGACCGACACGTGTGTGCTCCTTCATCAACTGCTTCTGCAAATTAAACGTAGCAAATAATTGTATTATCATGTTTAGTTTAAATATTGAAGCAGAAATACGTGCAAACGTGTAATTATAATGGGCACATGTAGACAAACTATTCGTATTGTATATTAAGAAAAGTAAATAATGTCACCAAATTAAGAAAAGTAAAAAACGTCTGAACCAATAATCATTATGGGTGTAGACCTACAATACACTTCGTGTCACACAAAGGAGAAAGAATTTGACCTCTACTTCAGTTTGATAATCAAAAGTTATCTCACGATTTAATATTTGGTGTCATTCCCACCCACCTCTCTCTCTCTCTCTCTCTCTCTCTCTCTCTCTCTCTCTCTCTCTCTCTCTCTCTCTCAATGAATGACTGCCTCTTTTTATTCAGTTTAAGAACTTGTAATCTTATTGGTCCGTTGTCGGTTTGTTAAAGAGCCACAGTTTACAAATCTCGTTGAGAGGAACAGATCTGTACTTACATATGTGTGATGCAAAAATGCCAAAATGTGTGTATCAGCACTTGAAAGTATATGAAAACAGTAAATCTTAGTTGAGTGGATCAGGTTCATAAACCTTGCTCAGCCCATTGTACGGTCCTATAGCATCGCGAATAAAACAAGTTTCAGTAAAAATGTAGAATTTAATAAGTTAATTTTGGATGAAGTATTACTCTCCATTTCAATGAATGTGTCCACAAAATGCTCCTAAATTCAAAGGGCTTTGGTGTTAACACCTTGAATTAGCTACAGTGCCTTTTCTTCCGAAAATTAACTGTTTATCCTATGCCTTCAGAAATTACGTGAGAGGTGAGTATGTAACAGTCACATCTCATTCCGAAGACATGCTATTATATGGTTTACAATTCGCTATCTTGGCTTTGTATTTAACACTCCTATCATCTTACAATCTAAGATATTAGATTTATCGATTTTCGCTATCCATATTACATGATCGCATATTCAACGAGCACAAAATGAATGGTATCGCATATAGTTGATAGAATGCTAAGGTCAGATACTTTTTAAAGAACTGTACTGTACTCATTTTACCTTTCTTCATAGTTAAGGAATGCCGCTCTTCCTTCAACGTAGAGTTGCTTAAATTGGTACTGCCTTGTTGTTCTTGTTGTCCTGCTTCATCCAAAGGTTTCTCGTTATTATGTGACTTGCTCTTCCTACAATATATATATATATATATATATATATATATATATATATATATATATATATATATATATATATATATATATATATATAATTTTGACCCCGTAATGCAGACATGCAATATATAGCTTGAGAGAAGTCAACACTTTGATTAAACCAGAGAAATACCCCCCTCCATCATTATTTTGAAAAACAAAAGTAAGTGTGACGTTCGAAATAAAAACGATGAAAAGCTAGATAATATTAAGTCAATCTATCAGAAACAAAATGATTTGAATAAACGCGTTCTAAGTAAAATAAATGTTTTTATTTAAGCTGTCCGAACTGGATTTGCGCAGAACTTTGTAGCGACGATGCAAAAACATATTTCATTAATACGCAATATAATGACTAGCATAATTAACAAGTGATTAAAAGAAGCAAAGTTTTCGTGTTCAGTTTATTAAAAGCTCACATAAGAATCACAGAGTTACAGGTATTAGGAAGGTGTGAGTTGGGATTTTTTTTCAGACTTTTTATTAAATACTGTTAACATGGATGAAAATCTGGATTCGAATAATTAATTTTGAGGTGAATGTGAAATATAATAGCAAATGCGTTAATAGGAATATTCCTTGGACTGTATGGGGTCCAGGGAACATGCTATGTTCAAACGTCTTTAGGATTAACATTATGGGACTCTCTATGGTCAAGGGCAATTTAATATGGACATTATTGACTAACACTCATCCTGACTGACCAATACTTACACCTATTTACTGCTCAGGAACCAGAACTACTAACCAGCACACACTCTAACTGATCACCATCATCTAAACCGACCCATATAATTCTTACTAAGAGGCACCCCACTGACCAACAGTCTACCTAACCAGCACCCACAACTACTGATCAGCGCACACACTTACTGACCAACATACTTCCATACTGATCAACACCAACTGACCACCATTCATACCTACAGGCCAATAAAGTCTCAATTATCAGTGCTCACACCTACTGACCATTATTTGCACATACGAAGATATGTGCAATATTAAGATAACAATAGGCACAGTAACGATGGCAAACAAGTACTTATAGACAATCACTATTTACTACCAGCAAGCACTCATCTTTTACAACTCAAACAGAGGACTGAAGCATACAACTAGCATATATTTTTTAAATATATAATCCGTTACTTATTATGTTGGAGTTATCTGTACATGTACAGATAGCTCTGATCAAGGGATCCAAGTTATAATAATACTAAAAAGACCGTAATTAAAAGTAATGTTAAACTTACGAAAGTGTCATAGGATTTAACAGCGAGCAGAATCAAATCAAAACAGTTGATCTACAATTGCCAACACTTGAATAATCGCTAAATTACGAGACAGTCACTGAATTTATTGGAGACTAAACTAATCCGGAAAGTATTATATTTAAAATATTGTCTGACTAAAAGAATGATAATTTATAAAAATGTCATTTAAGTTAGGAAAACGTGAAGACAAAAGCCAGCTGAATTTATTAAACTGACTTCGACTTTAGCGAAGACAATAAGAGAAAACTATGAATATTATATTAAATATATGACCTGGACCAAAAATGGTGCTATAATTATCCAGCTATCATGTGATTAAGCAGAGATTACATAGAACCCATGTACTATAAAGCCACGACTAAGTGTAATACTAAAATGTATACGAAGTTTAGTGCAGAGTAAAAATAAATCACAACTATGATTTAAAGATAATAGATAAAAATGTACAAATTAAACAATTTATACCAAATTAGAATAGACTAGAAATTTGAAGATTAAAATGCTCACATCCCCTCCCTAAAGGACATTCCTGTTTTCAACTAGCCTAAGCCTATGTTGAAGAACATTACAAGACTGAGAACCGCTCCGGTGGTCTAGTGGTTAGAGCGTACGCCACGGAAGCGAGAGGTCGTGGATTTGAGCCCCGGCCGAGCCATACTAAAGGCTGCAAAAATGATCCGAACAACTGCCTTGCTTGGTGCTAAGCATTAATAGGTTAGTGTTAGGACTAGTCGACCTGGTTTCAATAAATGTTACTGGGTGGGAGATCGTGCTACGTGTCCGCGGCATGATACCCCAGTGCTAGATCAAAACGGCCTTACTGCAGACATCGTAGCGATATGAATGAAAAATTGTTCAAGCAACGTTAAAAATCCTAATCAAACAAACAAACAAACAAACAAAACTGAGACAAATAATCCAAATAACTGTCTCATAAGAAAGCCTTGAGGTCGCAAAATTTTATTTGTGTGTAACGGACGTATTGTTTAAAAAAGTAGGCTGTCACATCTAATTGATGTTGCAAAGCATATAAGACGTTCATGATCGTAGAATAGTCTCTAATCTACCATGACAAAGAAGCAAAATTAATTTCAAACTTAGAAATGTATAATTTAATCAGTTCAGAGTATCAATAATAAAAACAGTTTTATATGTGGTATAACAGTGTTAGGGACCAACTTTGCACTGCTAAAAGACATCGCCGTAAAGCAGAGCGGCTTTGGCTTTCCACCAGACTCACTATTCATAAACAAATCTAAGAAGCTTCTAAGAAGAACATCACAAACTTAGTCCATTTAGCCAAATCATCCCACTACAATACCAAAATCACGGAGAGTTGCAGCTGCAAAGAGCTCTTGGACATTACTAAGTAACTAATGTTAACAAACTAATGTCATGGAACAAATAAATGTACACCACTTCCATCTACCTTCTCTCCATTAGACCTTCCGGACCTATTTGAAAATTTCTTCTGTGACAAAGTACAAACCATTAGAGATACACAGGACAAGACAATTTTAATTGACTCGTTGAAACCTTACAGTTACGATAAATAATTTCAGCGACAATCATTAGTAGCATTTGAACATGTCTCTATGGATTTAGTTGTGAAAATCGTGATGAAGATTGCACCAAAATAATGGGAACTTGATCCAATTCCAACATCCCTGGTGCTTGAGTGCTGAGACCCTATATTGCCTTATCTAACTGACGTTATTAATATCTCTCTCTCTCATCATTGAATTCCCATCATTTTCAAAACTGCCATTGTAAAGTCTCTGCTGAAGAAACCAACACTTGACTATAACGATTTAAAGAAAAACCACCCAGTTTCTGATCTCCCGTTCATATAAACAAAAGTCTTAGAAAAATTGTTCTTACCCAAATTGTATCTCATTTGAATTCAAATACGTTTTAGAAACGTACAGTCTGCATATCGCCCTTGCCACAGTACTAAAGCTACTCATCTGAAAGTATTTAATAATATTCTTTCTGCTTTGGATAGCGGAAAGATTACAGTCCTAACCCTCCCTGATTTGTCTACAGCATTTGACACAATATATATATATTACTTAACCGTCTCCAGCATGTATTTGGCTTCCACAATACAGCCTGACAGTGGTGCAAGTCCTACTTAGTAAACAGGACACATCTTGTATCTGCAAATGGAATAAACTTCAGCCAAGTTGCTCTATGTTGTTGTGTTCCACAGGGCTCTGTTGCTGGACCTGTCCACTTCACTCTATACACTCAGCCACTCCCATGTGTCATAGATAATGATCATGAGGCTCACCAATTGTAGGCTGATGACACCCAACGTACACAGGTCTAGCCACTCAGCTGATGTCGATGCTACCATCCATGGAGTAGAGAGGTGCATTTCTGATGTGCTAACAAGCTGCAGATGAATGACGATAGAACTGAGGCCATTCTGATCACAACACAAAGACTTTCTAATTCATATCCTTCATTTCAAACAATAAATATCAGCAACACCAACATTATATTCACAGTCAGTGCGAAACTTAGATGTAACTCTAGACAGTAATCTCACATTATACCAACATGTCATGAACATATGTAAGGCTGCATATCTTGAACTGAGACGCATCAGCTCCATTCCCAAATATCTTTTTAGCTGATGCCACTAAAACACTTGTGTGTTCGTTAGTAATTTCAAGACTGAATTTTTGTAACTCAATTATGTCTGGTTCATCTCAATATCTACTCAAGAAAGTTCAAACAGTTCAAAACACAGCTGTTCCTATTATGTTTTAAGTACCACGATCAGAGCACACCTCCCCACTGTTCTGTATCTAAAACTGGATATTGATTTGATCCAGTATTAAACACATTTTTTTCTCTGTGCTACGTTTCACGGACGGGCTCCAGACCAACATACCTAGTTGTCCTCACCCATGTGTATATATCAGCAAGAAAATTACGCTCCTCTTCTGACAATCGTATACTCATTGTTTTCAATACAAAAACGAAGCCATATGGACAACGTTTCCTTTTGCATACCAGGGCCCGGCAATGTGGAATGAATTGCCCATTGAAATTAGACACAAAGACACAGTGATCCCTTTTAAGAGTGTTCTTAAAACTCACCTTTTCCGACTGCAAGAACAAATGTAAAGACCTAATACTGTTTTTTTTACCTTAAATATTTTCAGCATTACTTATGTTTTCCAATTTCATGTTTTTTGTTTTTTGTTTTTCTGTAGTCTTATCATTATTGATGTAAAGCGCTTAGAGCTTCTTAAGATTAGGCGCTATACAAAGTCCTCATTATTATTATTATTATTATTATTATTATTATTATTATTATTATTATTATTAAATGTCAACTGTGAATTCGGCCAGATATCAATGGTATTACCAATAATAATGTTTGCACTGGGTGTACTGGTTATACCCGATGAACCATACAAATGTGATTTTGTCAACAAGAAAACAGAAATCTCGGGAGAAAAGTATTTGATATTGTCTTCTGTAAAAATCATCGAACCGCACGTATTTCTCTCATCTCTCACGAATACAGCTGTGAGCATCACCATCTTAAAAGTTGTAAAATTATACCAAATTATTAAACGGAATACTTACGTTGATACATCACTGTCTGCACTTTGATTATTCGGACCTTGTATCTGCTTTCCATTTTCATTCTTAGCTTGAGCATAATTAGGCTGTGATGACGAGTCCACGTTGTTGATTTCATCCGGTAGTGTTTGTACAGAACTTGTCATGTTGTTAAGTGGGTCAGCTGTTTTAGGAACGTGCTCGTTATGTAACGTCGCTTCAGCCTCTTTGTTTGCTATGTCTTGCGGTATCAAAGTGTATGCTTGTTTCTCTGCAAGTATTACAAATCCCAGAATGAACTGTAGCAATTACTTGTAGCATATAATGTCTAAGTCTTCTGTGATGAATATCCATACATGTATATTGTGTAATAAAAAAAATCGTGTTAACCTTCTATATTAAAATAACTATTGTCATTCCCGACAATTAAAGAACATAAAGTATTGGTTCAAAAGTATATTTAACCAACAAGTTTCATTTTGATTCTAATTAGGAATTTCTCCTTTCTTGATAATTAATACAATTAATGAAAATACCTTAAACTGCTTGAATAATTATAAAGACATAAATATAAATTGAGAATGGCGGTCAAGATAAACTAATTAAATATGATTTCTACACAATCTGCCTGATTTACGTTGGCACGGATTTTACCTGAAAATCTGTAGCGTACAAAAGGAATTGAATTATAAATTTAAAGTTGTATAAGCGCGCGCATATAATGTGTGTGTGTGTGTGTGTGTGTGTGTGTGTGTGTGTGTGTGAAATAATCAAATAATGTGCATTATGTGTAAATATTAAGCATTTCGTATTTTATAACAAGGTCACGAGTTAATTCCCTAGTCATTTATAAAGGGAGGAAAATACTGAAAATATCTCTCTCTCTCTCTCTCTCTCTCTCTCTCTCTTTCTCTCTCTCACACACACACACACACACACACACACACGGAGCGGCAGTAGCTCAATGGATTGCGTGCCTGACTCAGGGCAGTAAGGATTAGGGTTCATATCGTACCATCAGTAAAGCCTTGGACAGCTAACGTGTTGACGAGCTTGGTAATGCATTTTAGTCCATTTACCTAGGCAGTAAAAAACTTAATTGTGTTGTTGTGCCATACAGCGCCAAAGCCGAGATAACACAATGTTAGGACGTTTCGATCAAAAGGTTTCGTGTACGTGTGTATTCATATGTTGTAGTGCAGTAAAGAGCACTAAACCAATGTCTGTCTGTCTGTTTACATACACAAACACACACGTGTCAGTTAAGTATATAGATAAAGTTCATTATTACAATAATCTGAACAAATTTTCAATGATGGTGATTCTCAATTACGGTACATTTAATTTCGGCTTAAATGTTGTTACACAATGGAATTTGAACAATAACGAAATCATAATTGAAGTAGAAGAGGTGATTTTTGCATGAAGAAAATCACAATGGGATGATACCTGCCAGAACAGCTGTCGTGATTAATAGTCCGCAGTAACGCATTAAGCAGGGGAATATATATATATATATATATATATATATATATATATATATATATATATATATATATATATATATATATATATATATATATATATACACATACATACATACATACATACATACATACATACATACATACTAATGAGAACTTTGTATAACGCCTAATCTGAAGACGCTCTAAGCGCTTTACAACATCTATAATGATATGACTACAATACTGAAAAAAAATAACAAAACCATGAAATCGGAAAACATAAAAACATGCTGAAAACATATAAGATACAAAAGCACTAGTAGGTCCCTATGTTTGTTCCTGCAGTCGAGAAAGGTGAGTTTTAAGAGCACTCTTAAAAGGGACCACTGTGTCTTTGTGTCTAATTTCAATGGGCTATTCGTTCCACATCGCCGGGCCCTAGTATGCAAACGAACGTTGTCCATATGACTTACTTTTCATAGTGGGAACAATGCGTATACGATTGTCAGAAGAGGAGCATAAGTATCTTGCTGGTGTATACACATGGGTGAGGCTGGATTGGTATCTTGGACTGGAGTCTGTCAGTGAAACATAGCACAGAGAACAAATTTTGTGTGATTCTGTATCGAATGGATAGCCAGTGTAGGGTACAGAGCAGTGGTGAGGTGTGCTCTGATCGCGGTACTCTAAAGATGATCCGAGCAGCTGTGTTTTGAACTTTTTGAAGTTTATAGAGTAAAACACACACACATACACACACACACACACACACACACACACACACACACACACACACACACACACACACATACATACATACATACATACATACATACATACATACATACATACATACATACATACTGATATAAAGTTACTCCTTTCAGCAGATCACGGATACATTATATCTTTTACTACGTAAGTTATTTTACTCATTCTGCATGTATATTTCAGAACATAAATATCCAGTGACCCTTTGCAATGTCATGAATATAGAATCCTATTATTAAACATGATAATGCAACAATATTTACACTATATTTCTTCGAATGCTTCTTCAAATGGGAAAAGGGGTAGGTGTACTTTAGCACTGACAATAAGTTGGAGAAGCGTATATTTTCATTTTCTCATTTGTATCATTTGCGTTGTACAATAAGGAATGCAAGGAGAACCTTATAAGCAAAACGTATCGATTAGTTAAATGAGTTTTACTGCTATGTTAGTCTATAGTATACTTGTTACGCTGTATATAAAACCTTCCAAATAATATTCAATGTGATCATTTGTGCTCATAAAGAAATGAGGGCAAATACCGACAACAGATGCGCCCCCTTCCCCCCTGTGTTTTAAAACACCAAAGCATTTCCCCGAGTAAATTTTCTTAAATGTAAGATGTTAAAACTATTGCCTGGAAACTACTAAAATGCAGGAGTTTTGGCCTTGAACCTCTTTCGGCTTCAGTCTCACAGATTCAATTATACTCCTTGCATATATGTTTAGGCCACACCCCCGCACGATATTTCTGGATCCGACAATGGACAACGTTATAGTAAGCATTATGATTCTGCTGACACTGTTCTAGCGTGTTTCTAAATCTGATGTTAAATAACTAAATTCTAGTTTCCATTGCTTTTTTATGACTAATGTATCAGATGGGCGAATGTTCGTTTTTTTTTCTGAGGTACATTATTGTGTTAACTTACCTTACTTTTTGTCCCACACAGTTAGAAGGAATAAGCCTAGTTGAGCTCTGCTCTGACTAACATTGTATCATCCATTGATTATATTCTACAGCCATGCAGTTCCAGCTGTTCGCGTAGGAATACGAACCAAACAAATACAAAGAACGACGAACCTAACGAAAGTAGATTTGAACATATATTACTGCCGTCTGCATGCGAACTAAGCGACAAATTTACAATTACCTTAGTGAGTACTGACAAGAGCGCCTTATGTGACTGCTGAAATGTATTGATTTGAATTTGGGATCTTAGTATATTCCATCATATTTTGTAGAATGTGAAAACACGATAATGTAGGAACGGTTTCGGTATTTAGCATTCTTTAATTTATTTCGTTTCTAGATTTGTTTCATTAGACTTTCCTAAGAACCTTCTATATCGTTGCACTTGGACCCTTTCTCGCATATACACATCACATTTGTACATGGGTCCTCTACAGAAAAAGTGTAACAACATATTTGTACATGGGTCATCTACGGAACAAGTGTATCAAACACATCATACATTAACCACTGTGACCTAGTTTACATACTTTATTTTTAGTGGGGATTCGTTTGTGACATTCTACAAATTACTAACTCTACTTCACTTACACGTATCATAAATAGTGTATATATATATATATATATATATATATATATATATATATATTAACAGTAGGTTACTGTGACATATCTTATACGATTAAATCACCTTACATTTCTTAGGTTTGTTTTCACAATCCTTAACATTTTGGACCCTATTTCCCTATTTCCATCAACATAGATTTGCAAAAACAACACCTTACCATTCTCTTTTAATTGAATCGTGTTTGTAATTTTCCTTATTCGGTCAAGGGCACCGTGTGGCCGAGTGGTCTAAAGCGCTTTCCGTTACGGATCACTGCCGTCTCACCTCTGTCTGCGTGGATTCGAGTCTAAGATTCGGCTCATGTAGTTATGTGAGAAAGCTTGCCAGTAGCTTCTCGTGGGTCGGTGGTTCTTTCCGGGGGTTTCCTGGGTTCTTCGTCCACCAATAATACTGGCCGCCATGTATATCGTGTGCTAAAAAATGGCGTTAAACCATAAACATAAACAAACAAACAAATAATACAATTAATTCTTTCGAAAGATGACATCAGCAAAACTGACTTTACTTTCATATGACCAAACCTTCGATATGGGCCTGAAGCGTAGTCAGCATGTAGTGTTGCTAGTCCGTCAGCATGTAGTTTGAAAAAAAAAAAAACACAGCTTGAAGTAGCTAAATTAATGTATGGTCTTTCAAACCACAAGGCACTATATTCTGGAAACAGGTTGGTCTACTATTGAGGTGAGAGGAAATACTAAAAGTCATTTTAAGTTGTATAAAAAGTCGCAAACAAAATTTGCAAATTATGTTAGAGATGCATGTTTACCTTAAACATATGATATAACATCATACAGTCTAATACCTGAAACAGCTTCGTTTAAGTTAGACAGTAAATACCGAAGTGAAAGTGACATACAGTCTAAGAAATTTTAACAACCTGGTTCAATTAGGGTTGTAAACAGAAGGAAAGAGTTCATGGGCGCCAGCCCATAGGGGCAAGGGTTGAGCACTTGCTGCACACCTCTAAACATATTTGCATTTGTAAAACTTAGTTGCTGACCACCAAATGTTCCTCCCTTCCAGGAAGCATTTCTGCCGTCGCCCTTGAAAGATGTACCGACAAGAAACTGTCCAAAAGTTCCGTTATGTAGTGAATGCATGGAACGAGTTACCTTACGAACATAAATTTAACCTACAGTCTAAGAAACTTTAAAAATCTCGTTCAGTTTCGATAGTAATCAATCACACATCTCACCTCTCTCTCGGTGTGTATTCAAGTCTCGATTGCGCCATCGAGGGTATGTGAGAAAGCTTACTAGTAGCTTCCCGTGGGTCGGTGGTTCTTTCCTTAGTTATCTCGGGTTCTTCTTCTACCAAATATACTGTCCGCCATGGATAGCCTATAATGTGCTTAAGAATTGGAATTCAGATCAGAAAAAAAAAACAGAATAAACAAACAGAAAGTCAGGTTTTATACCGCTCTACCTAAACTATGGCGACTGGAAAGCTTATGTTCAATTCGGAAGAAAAAGACGTAAATGTCGCACTCTTTATTACGTCCTATTGTAGGCAAGTTTAATCTGAGATTTGTCCTGTTCCTGTGGTTATTTTATACAAATTGATTTCCGTTTCATTACTGAGTGTAGACTATGTGACAGCGAAAGTACGCTGTTTCTGAAATTCCCCATTATAAATTTAGTAATATAACGATTCAACTGTCTGGATATTACTCATATACCACTGAACAAAACATCTGTTTTAAAACGAAATGCAGAAATTCATGATCCAAAGAAGAATGTTTAACAATACAGAGCTGAGACGGTCGCTAATATCATTAATTTTCTACTCAAAGTTAATTATGTATTCTGCACATTACCAAAACATAATCTGCAATGTGTGAAGCAAATTAAACTTTAAGAAACTCACCAATTAAAACGTCAAGTCACTTATATCAAGAGACAACGTTTTACAATCTCTCTCTCTCTCTCTCTCTCTCTCTCTCTCTCTCTCTCTCTCTCTCTTGATTCTCTAAGCTAAGTATTTAATTTATAATTGAACTGTGCATACGCCTTCAGTACCTATTTATATCTTTACTGTCTACAGGAGCCACACATTCTGCAACTTCTTTCTTATTGATTTTGAGTTCTATACATATTCTGGATGATAATAAAATTCATTTTTAACGTCTGACAGAATTAAAGAACCAAAGCAACAGTTGGTCACTACGAACTCTTTATTTCTTCTTAAGTGGCCTTTCTATTAAAAATATGTTTTGACCTTTTATCATGACACACACTATATCTGGTACCTTTTATCATCATCGCGCATTAAAATTGTATCTGAATGCACATCAGTAAAGATTACAACTAAACCATAATAAAATGTGAGCCCTCTGCCTACTTTCACGTTACAGCGGCTACTATATTTGAAGGGTAAAATGAAGCACACTCAAGATATGAAACACTATATCACATACATTCAACTCATTTGACAAGTACGACGGAAATAAGGCAACTGCTTAAAAATAGGTCACGTTCAAGTCAATTTTTGTATTTTCATAACGTCTTTAGTAACACTTTCATGATTCCCGTGCTACTGTCATCAAAACTGGTCTGGTAGTACATCGTTTTTAGTGGTGCAAGTAGATTTTAACTCTCACATATACAATATTGACCACCCAACCCACGATGACTTCTTTTCGATACGGTCATACTGCCAGTAACTGTCTTACTGGTACCGAGTACCTGACAGTATCAAATTTCTTGCACTACTTCATCTTACAAAAAGCAATAAAAACATGCCAACGGTTAGTCACTGTGAGCACGATTATATGCTGAAGTGACTTGATTAATTTGAGTATGTATGTAAGTATGTATGTATGTATGTATGTATGTATGTATGTATGTATGTATGTATGTATGTATGTATGTATGTATGTATGTATGTATGTATGTATGTATGTATGTATGTATGTATGAATGTATGTATGTATGTATGTATGTATGTATGTATGTATGTATGTATGTATGTATGTATGTATGTATGTATGTATGTATGTATGTATGTATGTATATGAGGCTTTGTGTGATGCGTCTAGTGCAGATGTGTAGTTTTAGTTTGTACTCTTGCAATTTTCTGCTTCCAGTTGCTGCAGTTGGCTAGTCGCTGACTAGTGGCGATAAGGCGATCCGAATGAGTCAGCATCAAACCTAAATTACCATTGCTAAAAATATGATTAATACATCCAGCGAGTATTTACCATAGACGATTTCATTCATTCATTTAAAGGTCCATGTACTATGTTTAGATACACAATATCACGTGGTCCAATTAGGCGAGTGACGCGTAGGAGGATACAATAACTGCATGTAAGCCAACGAGGACATTTATTCTTATAGCAACTTCCTAGATTGCGGGTGGTTGGTTACATGGGAACAGCTTATCGTGTTTACTGAACGAGTTATTTCGAAATGTAGATAATTCACTGAAAGCATCGATTCATATTCTAGATGGCGAAGCCTGTTAAGTGATACACTGAGGATCTTGACTTATTATTTAAATTGATAATCATTCTTTCGATTTGCAGTGCTGTGAAAAAAATTCATTCAAAGATATTCGAATATTTATAGCTGAACTGATTATTGTGAGTTAATTTAAAGGACAGGTAGATATTTACTAAATTAATCTCAGAAGAACATTAATTTGGATTTTACTGTCTTCACTTTAAGACGGTTTCGATTACTTTGGATTCTACCTTGAATTCACTTAACTATATCTGAATTTAAAACAGTGACTTAGGTGATGTCAGCATTTAAGCAAATTAGAATAATAATTCGGAATAACTTTCCACCGTATTCAGATTGCATCAGATCTGATAGAATTGATATAATTCTTTTAGGAAATAGGAATTCATAACATACTGTAAGTTATTTTTGCATCATGTTCATTTGTATTTTAGGTAATATAAGTCCCTAGACCGTAACAGACCGTAGAAAATAATATCACATACACACATTGCATCCCTGCTTTTTTTACAATATTAACATGCTGTATTTTATCAATGTTCGGTATCCGTATACAATATAAGTGACATAATGCTAATTAGGTCCCAGCTAATCAAAGCATTTTAAGCAACTGTATGACATGGAAACCATATTACCTTCTTCACCAGCCGTTGAAGCCGTGGCTTCTGTTACTCTGACTCCCTGAATGGTGATTTGATGAGCACTGTCACTAATGGGGCTTTGTTGCCTATTACGGTATTCAGGTGACACATTGCTGGCCAGGTTTATCTCATCCCCGTCGGTACTTCCCACGGGTGTTTCATTCTTTCTGTACATAAATAAAATAAACAGGCATTACATACTCTTATGGAAGTCCAGTTAGGACATGAGAGCAAGTAACGAGATTAACACACACGCGTTCAGACGACCTTAAATCTTAGATGTCCGAAGTTTACTACTTCAGAACTTAGTAGAGACTACGCAAAATCATCTTTATTACATACGCGTTATATAGAACTAGGAAAAATAAAGAAAGTATTATTGTTATTATAAGTTGGTATTGACCAGCACAATCAGACTAATCAGAACCCAAACCTTATGATCAGCACTCGCACATACAAACCAGCAACCAATCTTACAGATCAACGCACACCCCTACTAACCAACATCAATCCTGGCTGATCAGCACTTCATCCAACTGATCCTCACAGTCCTACTGATCAGGCTCCATACCTTATAACCAGCATCCACACCTACTGATCAACATTAACACCAACAAGCAGAGGTGTACTAGTAGGATATGGAGGGGAAAAGTAACGAGAACTCCATTTTTTGAAAGACAGGCTTTTACTGTCAAATACTAATTCTGCTATAATCATACCAACAAACACCAGTCACTAGGACTGCAAACTTCAGATTATGCTGTCGGTATTTGCAAATCTGTACTGATGTGATAAATAATTGTAATAAAGGGAATCCAAATCATGATAATCGGATAAATGTAATAGCAAAACTACTGATCTCTTACGGAATTTAGTTTAGTGTGCAAAGGAAACCCCAAAACATATGACTAAAGGTAATAATACATTTTCAAAACTGATATAAATCCCGAATACATTACATTAATGGACATTAAAATGTCCCACACTATACCCAGTATGATTAATCTGGCCTTGCCTTCCCACACTATGCCCAGTATGATCACTTTAGCATAGCTTTCCCAAAATATGTTTAGTATGATTACTTTGGCTTTGCTTTCCCACACTATACCCAATATAATTACTTTGGCCTTGCTTTACCACACTATACCCAGTATGATTACTCTGGCCTTGCTTTCCCAAACTATGCCCAGTATGATCACTTTGGCTTTGCTTTCCCACACTATGCCCAGTATGATCAATTTGGCTTTGCTTTCCCACACCATACCCAGTATGATTACTCTGGCCTTGCTTTCCCAAACTATGCCCAGTATGATCACTTTGGCTTTGCTTTCCCACACTATGCCCAGTATGATCAATTTGGCTTTGCTTTACCACACTATACCCAGTATGATTACTCTGGCCTTGCTTTCCCAAACTATGCCCAGTATGATCACTTTGGCTTTGCTTTCCCACACTATGCCCAGTATGATCAATTTGGCTTTGCTTTCCCACACCATACCCAGTATGATTACTCTGGCCTTGCTTTCCCAAACTATGCCCAGTATGATCACTTTGGCTTTGCTTTCCCACACTATGCCCAGTATGATTACTTTGGCTTTGCTTTCCCACACTATACCCAGTATGATTACTCTGGCCTTGCTTTCCCAAACTATGCCCAGTATGATCACTTTGGCTTTGCTTTCCCACACTATACCCAGTATGATCACTTTGGCTTTGCTTTCCCACACCATACCCAGTATGATTACTCTGGCCTTGCTTTCCCAAACTATGCCCAGTATGATCACTTTGGCTTTGCTTTCCCACACTATACCCAGTATGATCACTTTGGCTTTGCTTTCCCACACTATACCCAGTATGATCACTTTGGCTTTGCTTTCCCACACTATGCCCAGTATGATTACTTTGGCTTTGCTTTCCCACACTATACCCAGTATGATCACTTTCCGCTTCAGCCTTGCTTTCCCACACTATACCCAGTATAATTACTTTGGTTTTGCTTTCCCACACTATATCCAGCATGATTACTCTGGCCTTGCTTTCCCACACTATACTCATTATAATTACTCTGGCCTTGCTTTCCCACACTATACTCATTATAATTACTCTGGCCTTGCTTTCCCACATAATACCCGGTATGATCTTGAGAATACCTTAACGATAAAGCATTCTCTGCAGGTTTTATCTGGACATTAGATCCATGATTGTCTTCGGGTTTTCGTTGTTCGGTATCAGCCATATTCTTCCTTCTGAGAATCGATGTTTGTCTGCAAGTGGTAAAAGATAAATTATCAGTGGTAGCAATTACCATATGCCTGGGTTGTTTCAGACTTCTGCGAAGAAGATTCACATATCGTTATTGCGAAATAAACCGTGTAAACCTTCTTTACTTGAAGAATCATTAGAGAACATGCAAGTACTGCTTCAGAAGTAAATCAAAGCAACGAATTTAAATGTTGTACTGTTAGACGTTCGTCGGTTGCTGAGAATTATTAACGATAATAGAAATATCCTTTCAAATATTTTGAATCAAAATATCGGGGCATAAATAGAACTGGACAAATATAAAATGCCTTAAGACAGATCATGTATGCATGCATAGCATACAGGCTAGTACTGTGAACAATCTGCAATGCAATGTCAGACTTTACTTAAAATTTAAAGTTGGACAATCGCCTGTGTCCAACAATAGATATATAAAAAATTGCAATGTGTATAAATATGAAGCATCTAAAGTTTTATTAACTCACCATTTAAACCTCAAATCATTTAAATTGGGAGACAATGTTTAACAAACTCTCTCTCTCTCTCTCTCTCTCTCTCTCTCTCTCTCTCTCTCTAATAGCTGATATATACGTGTGTGTGTGTGTGTGTGTGTGCTTGCTTGCGTGTGTATTTACGGCCAATATATATTTACGTTCGTTCCAGCGAGCCCTTAGTTAAGTTCGTCTACATTTTTTTAAAATTTACATTTTCCTATATAGAGATACAGAGACAGACATACAGACATACAGAGATAAGGACAACATACAGACAGCGTAATATGAGAGTAGATAAAGGTGTGCAAAGAATGTTTATTGGTAATGTTACATAAATACATAATTGTGACGGAATTAGAATCAGCACGATGATCAAAATCGATTCCGTTATTAATAACAGTTACAACTGAAACTGAAGACAATCAAATCTACGACCTTTAATAATAAAGGACCATTAAGAAAACTGCAAGAATTGAAATCGTTAGTATTTAATAATGAGGTCTTTTTGTTGTCAGAGATTGTGAAACTTTTTATAAGGTTAGATGCATTGTATAAACGGTTTCTTTGAATAAGCGCAAACCGACCAAAACATTTTTGTAAAGTAAATTGTTTTTCCCCCACAGTTAAATGGATCAAGTTATGCGTTGGAAACTGCAGGAACGTTGGTAGGATTTGCCGCCTATGAAGCTACCTTTCCACAGAGCCCAACCCTATACATACATACATACATACATACATACATACATACATACATACATACATACATACATACATACATATATACATACATACATATCAAGACCGCTCTTTACACGGCAGCAAAGTGGTGTTAAGATAACACATATGTTTACTCCTGTACTACCTAAAGGAGAGAAACAAAGTCGCAAACGTGTTTGTGAGTGCATAATATACGAGGTTATTATGTTCATAGATACATAACAATCCAAATATATACTGACACATGCATGTATACTTCAGTACATAATATATATTGACATGCATGCATCCTTCGTTATATAAGTATATACTGACATATGCATGTATACTTCAATGCATACATCTATCCTTACTCCTAATACTGCCGTATATATCTTTATATAACGTGAAACATTCTAACATGATACTGCCACAACATTTACAAACGACAAGGGCTGGTTATTCTTTCGCTTTGATTTACAGTTGTGAAGGGTCTATAATTCATAATAAGCAGCCAGGCCGTTCCCAATATTCGCGGAGGGATACAAACCAAACATGGTGAGCAATCAAGAAAGCGAAAGTAGATTAGGGGTATTTCATTATTGCAGTATACATGCGACATAGATACAAATATAAAAGCGAATAGGGTTTGCAGTTACCTTTGTGAATAATGACAAGAAAGTATTGCATGCGTGTAGTGAAAAGAACTGATTTAAATTGTACATTGAAACATTTCTTCTGTCTCATCTATTTTACAATAAAATATGTTTAGCTATGCTACTCGTAGTAACCGAAACATGACAACTGTAGATGACCATGACCTTTTACTCTCTTTAAAGTAATATCTGTATTATTGTTACCGTTTATAATGCACTACATAACATAGTACAACACAACCATAATAAATGATTGAAAAATTAACTAGGTCATGCCAACAGTTAATCACTGTGAGCAAGAGTATATGACTTTAGTAACATAAGCAAACGTATTCATACGTATAAGGTCTACATGTATACTGTCTATATATCATCAAGTGGGAATGGTGTTTGTACCGTGTTCATAATGTGTTAAAAGAGATCATGGTGTCATTGCCCAGGCTTCTTTAACATCCATCATATTGTTTGTCTCTGTTTTTGTTTTTGTTTTTTAGGACAAAGCTTTAAGCAAAGCGTATAATCTTGAAACGTTTTCTCATTAGATTTACTGCTGCCTATATCAGCTGTGATATCCTTGAAACGTTTTCTCATTAGATTTACTGCTGCCAACATCAATTGTGATATATATCCTTGAAACATTTTCTCATTAGATTTACTGCGCCTTACATCAGCTGTGATATCCTTGTATCTCACTGCCTTAGTAGTCTGGACTCGGTTATTATTCATAAAAATAAAAGGGATAAAAGGAAGAATACCTATAGCAAAAGCAAACATCAAGGATAACAAAATGTATTATCATGAAAACAAATACTGAATTATTCGAGATGATGATGATGAAGATGATATTATTATAACTATGAAAAAAAATATTAAAAACACTAGTAAAAACAAAAACAACAACAACTTTCAATTGTATTCTATTACATTAAATGGTTGTTTGGATTTAATTTCTATTTGGTGGTCATGTATGTATTATAACGTTATAGATCGAATTCAAATTTGTTTTCAATGCATGATCTATTACAGGAGTTGTGCGCTCGTTACAACTTTATTCTTGGTATATTGAAGTGCAAACTAGCGAAGTATGATAATTTCCCTGATTTATATATATTCGTCCCTGCAGCGATTCTAAACAACCTAAAATATTGCGTTTCTTATTGGTAAGGAAACAATTTAGTTCGAACATTACTAATACACAGTTATGTTACATTTATGTATATTTTCAAATCTCAGTACACCTAATGGCAAATCAGCTTGCTCAACTTGCATTTGTAATTGAAAACAAAACATTAAACCTCGTAATTTATTGAATACTTTTACATTTATATAATGTATTTAAAATATTCTAACTCGCGAAACAAATGATTGTCTTAGGAACATTTGTAAACAGCCAATGCTTAAAATTGGCCAAGTAAAATTAAGACGTACACCTTGGAAGTAATGTGAATTTAAAGTGACAAACCTTAATCGAAATTCTTGAGTCCGACATTTTCTAAGAGAGAGAAGTTTGGCGTCGAGGAAGCCTAGGAAAAAATAATACTTTACACGTTACACAAGAAACGGACCAGGTGTCTGTCTTGTTAAAGAGACTGGGTTTAGAGCTGGAAACACATTTTCTAACGTTAACAGCATTAAGTTACGAAATGTTAATTTCAGTAATGTTCAACATATTTTTGATCATTTGTTGTAAGCAAGTTTGCATCGCTTATTCAGTTTCATGGAAATATGTTGATGTTAGAGTTGCCATGTAAATTTTCTTTTATTTTTATTTAATTAGTTCATTAGCAGAATTGATCGCATGCGACCCAAATGTTTATATATGCATCATTTCATAGGGTTATATGAAATAAATTTGAATTAAATTTCGTTGCCTCTTAAAACTATACTGATTATCGTGAATCAATGATAAGTACCTATTATATTTTTTGTGATGTTTAAATTGTGTCACCTTGCCTTGCCCACGATTGCGTAAGTTAGGGGAACCAAAGAGATGGTTAGAAGAAATGTATAATTATTAGATCTCGTAGCTATAGTTGAAAGGTACGAGAACCAGTCTTTCATGGGTGTGAAAAGTCCCACGTGGACGTTGACAGTTTTGATCAAGAACAAAGGACCCTTCTTAGTGTCGTAAATCTCACCACGTTGACATACGGCAGAGGGCATTGTCTGCTGAGTTGAATGGAACAGTGTAGTATCGACATTCTATCGGAAATGAGAGAACGTGTGGTGACCATTTTCAATCCTTATTTAACTTAGTTTTTCGAAGCTAGAAACTCAGTAATTGCCCAACATCGTACTGAAAAGTTATATAGCAATATTCCGAGGAATTCACTCGTAATTTGGTGGGTAAACTAAGACGATTATATGAAAGACAAAGATTCGTAATGGTCAGTAAGTTATTATACTCGATTGTTGTAGAATATTCCGGCAATGTAATCGGCAGTATGTGCAGTACTGAAACTTCAATACTAGAATCTTTAGTACGTATAATTAACTTTGTAGTGGTTAATTTATTTGCGTATTTGAGTTCTAGTCAATTGGTAATCACTTGAATCTCACCTTTTTGTATGCACAACAATTTAACTGTCGTTTTCAGACTCGACGCAAAAGACAACGGAAATCCTCTCTCAATTACATACCCGTGTTTAAGGGTCATTGTAAAAGTGAATGAAGATAGCCGACGTTAATCTATCGTACAACAGGCTACGCGAGGTCTTACTCAAGGAACATGTCCTGAGTACTTACTCTCTCGAGTTGACAGTCATTCTAGCAGATAGAGAACACATGACGCTCAAAGAGATCGTCAGCATAGCGAAGAGATACGTGCAGGCACACTCGAAAAGTGGAGGAACAGGAGGTGCGAACCGACCCCGACCCAGTGAGTCTCGTCGTGTGGGTGGGGAAGAGCCGGTTGTCCGTAACCGTCTGTGCAAAAAGAAGGTTGAATATGGAATTGCAGGCAAGGATGCCACCCATGGACCAGGACAGTCCTCACTCATGAAAAAAAAGGCCTTGCAGAAATGTTAGGGCTTTCGGCGTGTTACAATTGCAAGTGCTAGAGGCATTTTGCCTTATACTGTCCCAAGGGAAGGCATGCCCAGGGAAATTGCATTGTTAGGAAGGAGTGCGAGCCGGAGGCAAACTGTAAACCAGCAAAGCGCGTACCTGCAGCTGTCAACGGCGAAGGTGCTACGATATTGTATGGCACTGGATGTAGCGTTCCAGCCCTTGTCGACAAGAAATACGTGAAGCCTGAGGATTACACGCGAACGAAATTGAAGACCAGTACGCGAACAGCGCAGGTGGCTCTTTGTCAGTGGCTGTCATTGACCTCGATTCATCGTATATGAAGGGGTAAATTCAAGCTGCGTGCTTGGCTGGACTATCACATGACGTCATACTGTGATGTCGTTATGTGTTGTCACAATCGAATCCCGAAACCTACACACCGATGCCGGTGAATGCCGTGGAAACCAGGTCCAAGAATCGACAGAAGAAAGCGACTGTTCTACCAGTCTCATATTCGTCTATCTTCTTAGACTCTCAGGTCTAGCTATACCGGAAGTCTGTCCCCCAAAAACTTCCTGCGAAAGCACAAGGACGTTAGCATATTCCCTTAGCCATCTCGTCTCACAGTAACCAATAATCAATAATCTGATCAAGGCCATTACATTTTCGATCACGCATTCGTGCACATCGAAATACCCATACATTCTTGTATGGTAAACAATATCGTAATAAAAGCACGGTATCATCTACTTAACACTAACTGACATCGATAAATTGAGTAATCAAACATGTAGTAGCATACGGTAAATGTTCGATAGAGATATTACGTGGTAATGTATGGCAAGATTCTACCGTTGATAAGCTTTACGCAAGGTCTGAATAGCTAGTCTGTTCTGAGCAACGTAAGTAAAGGAATTTTATGTACATTAGAAAATGGTACATAGAGCGATTTAGGAATACGTTTGTCCTTTAACGAAACAGTTTTCCGAGGGAGAGTGAGACTCGACAGTCCGATGACGGATTGCGAAAAACGATAAGTGACGAGTGAAGCGGGAGGTGACGAGTTTAGAGTAAAATCCAGGAAGTCACAGAAGGACGAGGCAGTCGGTAAAAGAGGACTCGAGGAATTAGGAAACGTTGTAGCACGGTCTTGATGAAGAATATGCAATCAGTCTTAGACTTTGCGCTCTTTTCACCGCTCGTTTATGATGATGAAATAAATACAAATTAGACACTGGTAATAAATCATGTTGATATAATTTAAATTGAATTAAATTACCAATAAAAATTTGTTTGATTAAATTTTTAATTTTCTTGTCTAAGGAATTCGTGTTGTATTTTGTATTCCCAATAATATTGCACAGTTCTCTGTTGGTCGTCCGTCTTTTCACTCACACCGGGTCATAATATCGAAGGAGGTCATTCCCTAGATAACGTAGCTAATTTAATTACTATAAAATATAGCTTGAATGACTTAATCCAAAATTTTATATTCTAGATATGTCTTCATGTATAAAAATAAAACTCTCATTTAAACATTCAGACATATTTCTTTTGACAACATTTGACAAATATCGATTATTGCAGCATGTTTAAGGTATAGAAAAAATACATGCTGATCATATTTAATATCATTCCATATATATATATATATATATATATATATATATATATATATATATATATATATATATATATAACATATGTGGACTTTTTAGAGAAAACAATTGACATTTAATTTTTGAAACAGTTTAGTTTTAATTTATATTTTTGTTTTAAGTCAGATTTATACGATATTAAAATTTCATGAGTCTATCATAAATCTTAAACATTTTATACCTTATTAAACTTTAATTAATACCGCAATGAACAGGATTCAAAACACAATTAATTTCATTATATATTCCCTGCATTTGTTTATCAGTAATGAACTTTCAACTGTATGTAAATCGATAAAAATCATATGTTAATCTAAGATACCTTCAAAGATGACGTCACCGTGAAGTTCTTGTCATACGTTCATCGGCGTTTCTTTAAGAGGCTGGACGGTAATCAAAGCAACGTGCAATGGGACACATATTTTACTTTCGGATAATCACCAAGGTTTTATTTTTCACTGTGCCTTATCGCCGCAACAGACCCACCCACCCACCCACACCACCACAGACACATACACACCATAAGCTCTTGTTCAAAAGAATAAACAACTATTTTTATATCAATTTCAAGAATGACCAAATCTAACTCTTCTATGACCACCAAACAGAGACAGGAATAAACGCTTTCAAAACTGCGAATGAATTTGTTGGTAATGAACCAGAACCATTAACTGTGATCTGATTACATTTACCGTGATACCAGAGCAAGCCACAGTCTGTAACTTTTCACACAAGCTGCTAAAATTCTTTTGTATTAAATATATGGCCATTTTTCTATTTCTGAGTCAATTATTCCTAAATGAATTATCCTACTATTTACTACTTTTATTATTTTAAGTCGACTTGGGTTTTCCGAATGGTGTGCATCAATCATGCGTACAGAAGCTTTATTCCCATGACATTTCAATATTAATTTTGAGAAATTATATTATGACGAAATTAGAAACTTTTAAGCAAGATGAAGGATAAGACCTGAATAAGCCAAATATTTTTCCCATCCGGAAGCGATAGTCGATCATGTTGTAGCCCGTATGCTGAAATTATCAATAAATGTATGCACCAAACAACAGGTGGGGGTCCTGAGTGGTCTAAAGAACTCACCGTTACCGATCAATGCCATCCCACCTGTCTGCGTGGGTTCGAGTCGTCTCGGGTCCGGCAATGTGGGTAGTGAGAAAGCTTGCTAGCAGCCTCTCGTGGGTTGGTGGTTCTTTCCGGGCTGATCCTGGATTCTTTCTCCAATCATTTATACTGGTTGCTATGTATAGCCTATCTTATGCTGAAAAATTGCGTTAAACCCTACAACAACTGCAGGAAAACAACAGGTAGTAATACTGTGTAAACCAACAGAAAAGGATAAAGAAACATTAAAATTAAATATTACATCAAAATTATAACCATTTCACAATAAAGTTATACTATACAAGAATCAGATACAAAACATGACATTGTGCGAAGAAACTATCGCATACATTGTTAACATTATATCTAAATGTAAGAAAACATTTAGAAACTTTACTACCTTCCATATTTTTTTACTTTCAGCTACCTATCTAAACCGCACTGCAGGACAGAGAACCAACAGAGAGGAAAATAACACACTAATACAAACAGAATATATATCGTCGGCATTAACATTAACCATTTATAATAACAATACAGAGACAAAAAGAATACACAAGATACATGGGACCAGGTTAAACTTGACGAAGTCCGATATAATGATGGTGTGATCACAAAACATATTAACCCCAGCGATCATATCCAATTAAAACTCACAACATGCGTACAGACAGTAAAATTATATCTAATATTTTCTTTGTGTTTATCACAAAATGTGAGGCTTAGCAGGAAGAAAAAAGGCCACAGTGAAAGAAGCTGATGAGAAGGTTACTATATCTGGTGCCAGCAACGCAAATGCGTGTCACTCTGCCACTCTAAACATGGTAAATTTTTAAGTACTCCGTGCAAATAAAATGATAGTTATAAAGCAACCTTTAGCAAGAGATTTAGATGCTGACAGAAATTGCCATCTTCGTTAGCCAATAGGTGTGAACCTTCTCCGACATTTATCTATGTCTAGTTATCGGCCTTGATGTTTCCGAGTGTCAATAAAGGTTTGTATGTGTATTTTGTTTATCTCCCATCAATTGGAGTAAGTTTGTTTGCCAATTAAACGTCTAAAAGAATTTTTTTAATTTAGGCGTTTGTCTATTGTTTTCAATATTTAATTGTTCAGTTTAGGCGAGTCGTACTTAAAAGGTTTCTGATAGAGTAGGTCCTGCTATTTTATCTCCACATTGACAAAAAATGTAACAAAACAACAATTTTGATACTGGCTCCATTTAAATCAGTCCTTGGCACAAATAACATTGGGTACATATGCAGGGTTACAATAATGTAAGACACCTTTTATACATATACAAAAGGCACAAAAATAGATCATTGGCAAGGATTACTTAAACTTTCAGGGCTAGAAAACCAGACGAAATGTACAATGTGTGGGCTCGGAACGGGATGAGTCCTTGAAATAAAATTCAAAGCAGGAACTGATCTATCAAAAGGTAAAGAAGAACCCTGGTTCAAAACTTAAATTCTAAATAACATTTTTTCTTCAAAATTCTTGTTGATTTTGTTTTCCAAGTATATCCACATTAACAAATCGGGGTGGGGTGGCGAGTGGGGAGCAACTAACCGATATAAAAATCTTTATAATGTTGCTACTTTATTTGTAAATTGGGCCATTATGAAAATATACCATCTTCTCAGGAGTAAAATGCTCACCTAAACAAGAATGTGTAAATTAGTTGAATATTCTTCCCTTTCCTTTTAGATGTCATACTTTTAGTCAATTTCAAGACTATATCACTCAGATGGAGGGTACATTAGGTGTACATGTATGAAATCCGAATACACTTGGATAAAACGTTAGAATCACCGATAAAGTTAATCGGTTAGCAAACAACCGTACTTGATTCCCAACACTCATCTTGTGTTATCTTCTGTGTTATCATGAATACAAGGCAATGGGTCAAACCTAGACCAGAATGCAAACATTGTACTTCTTCTCTTTATATTTCCTCCTACTTGTGGTTAAAGTTCAGTACAACCGACAACAAATCTATAGTACAGGAATTAAAGTTGGATGGGAAAACAAACTCAAGATATAAAATATGACAGGGATAAATTAGTACATGCCAAGAAGAGATCTGTTGATCTCGAAGATGATTTTAGAATGTTATTTACTCTCTTCTAAAGCAAACAAATTTTATATCTACAACTTAAAGCATATATATTTGAAGTTTCGTTCTGTTTGTCTTTTATTCTTCTATCATCTTTTCATTGCCATGATATCACAATGTTTCGATAACAGTCTCATTGCTGAAATAGAACACTCTAAAACATTCAATTGCGCGCAGATGTTAACTCACGACATAAAATACCACAAGGAAAATCGGTTTAAATTCCCGACACATCAAATAGACACGTATAACTTCATTCAATCAATAATGACACGGTCGGCAATATGTGTTGAATGGATTTGTAACGTCTCATGCAATAGTTTATTACTGCTGCTGTTAGATGATGGAAATGTACTCTTTATAGAACGGAAAACAAGTAGGTCTACCACAGAAATAGGAAATAAGTACATGATTAGGTTTTGTTTTGGGGTTGGATGTCATTTTCCAGCGCATGATATGCTATGACTAGCAAAGGAAGAACCCTGAAAACCCCATTAGGAAAAACCTACCCACGGGAAGCTAATAGCAAGCTTTCTCCCAAAGCCATACTGGCCAAGCCCAGGACTCGAACCCACGGGTATACAGGTGACATGATAATGGTTAGTAAATGCAAGCACTTTAGACCACTTAGTTATCCCGGTCCCTACATAAGTAGTAACCTTTTAAAAATGAATATTGTCTTTCTTGTACCTCTGGATGTAATTAAGAATAGACTTGTGTCATATTGGATTTTTTATAAACGTATACATATTATCACAAAGTTACAGTACTACTGACATTAATATACCCGTATAATAATTGTGTAACAAGAGTGTAAAGCGTAGTAACATCATACAAAAGAATAGTCATCAATGCCTATTTGGTCATACATATATACATACATGCATTCACTCAGGCACACACGCTCGCACATACACGTAAATACATACATGCATGCATGCATACATCCATCCATCCATCCATGCATGCATGCATGCATGCATGCATGCATGCATGCATGCATACATACATACATACATACATACATACATACATACATACATACATACATGGCAGTGTGGTCTAAAACGCTGTCCGTTACGGATCACTGCCTCTCACCTCTGTCTGCGTGGGTTCGAATCCAAGATTCGGCTAATGTAGTTATGTGAGACAGCTTGCCAGTAGCTTCTCGTGGGTCGGTGGTTCTTTCTGGGGGTTTTCCCGGGTTCTTCCTCCACCAATAATACTGGCCGTCATGTATAGCTTATCGTGTGCTGAAAAATGGCGTTATATCATAAAAAACAAAAACAAAACATACAGACAGACAGACAGACATGTTTCCTTTCGATTGTGAAGTAACTAATTTTTTAATTTATAAAATCAGATTGATGTTGAAAACAATCTATTGAGGGTAAATACAAAAAAATGGTTTATTGACTTTTTATGTCTAAGCAGACGACACTATTTTGGTATATCCACAAAACTCACATTTTGATATTTTACTTGAAGTTAGGGGCTTGACTTTCGCCATTCTGCACACATATAATGCCCTTCATTTGTAATCTACTAATATGTAATGCGCGCAAAGTTAAGATGTTGATAACTTGCACACTAAAAGCAATCAGTCCTTAAGGTGATTATACATGTACGCGCTATTTTAACCTTGACTCTCGTGTAGTTATAAATTTGCTATTTTTCCATAATTTGGATTTTAACGTAGCTTTAACAGGTGAAGTCGTTGAATAAACAATCGATTAACCCACTCCACTACGAATGAAGTAAACATCATAGAAATCGTGAAAAAATATTACGAAATAAGTAAGAAAGCAGGTAATATTCAATATAGGTTAAACAATATATGATGAATTTATTATCGACCTCCTTGTCATGATGCCACTACAACCCCGCACCTCCTCTTTCTAAATTATCTCATTAGGTAAAAGTAGTGGAAAAGACCATGTAGAATAATGACGATTATCTCTCGCATTTCCTTTTGTCATGGTATAATGTATATTAATGGTGTGAAGTTGTTTGATGCAATTTATAATATACACTTATTCTTTACGCTCTGGTTCGCAAATAAATAGTGTTAACAATATCAAAATTAAAACGCAAAATTTCGGTCTTTTCACGCATTTCTCATTGATATTGTCTTTACAACTATTCAATACATTAAAATGATAATATTTATTAATTAAAACTATTGTTCTCATACAATGGTGCATACAATGAGTTCGAATTTGTACAGAAGGCCATTGTGAATAAATCGATAGTACAAGTCA
Organism: Unio pictorum; assembly: GCA_030141615.1. Taxonomy (NCBI): domain Eukaryota; kingdom Metazoa; phylum Mollusca; class Bivalvia; order Unionida; family Unionidae; genus Unio; species Unio pictorum. The sequence continues at coordinate 8,864,933 of JARLTB010000168.1, read as the reverse complement.
ATATTACAGTGTTCTATATTCCTTTGGAAAAGACGCAGTCGCTGATAAAATCCAAACAGGTGTGGTTTGGATGCATGGTTTCGTTCTGATATGATTGGTTACTTTGCCTTTCTAGTGGCTAATGGATTTACGTATTCGCCGGAAATATTGGTGTTTGTCCCCTTGAGATTAAAGATGCTCTCGTTACAATACTTTCCCTGAATATCGTGGACTGACACACACACACAGCTTTTAATTTGGGCGAATGAAAACTGTCTTGAATAAAATGTATTTATTCCGTCTTCCTTATTTAAAGCTTATATTCCGGTCTGGTTATGAAATGGTCAACGTGGGAAAACATATTTATTGATGTCACGTTTCCTCTTTCACTAAGCGATGTCATAATTGTATGGCTTGATAAACAAAATACGTACTCTATATCACTTAAGAGATAAATACAATACGTTAGGATCCGCTTGCCATCTGTCCAGTGCACTTTGTATTGGTTTTATGGATAACAAGCACATCTTAATCTCCATTTTAATGATAGCGCAGCCGACCAGGGCTGGCCTTTGTTAGCATCGCTGATTAGATGTCACCAATAGTGTGATAAAACTTCAGTTAAAGACCCCACTACCGTCTTTGTTATTGTTATTGATTACATTATTATTTTGAAATACTGCACTAAGATTATCTTCTCAGATAAAATAAAATATGTATCTGCAATATATTACCTTATGCAGACTGTCATATCAAGTTATCGTGGAAAGAAAAACGGGTCATCGTTAGCCCATATTTTATTAAACAGTCAGGGTCGGATGCAATGAAGCTGTTCAGAATATACAGGTTTTCTAATCTTCACATAAACCACTGCTAACTGACCCGTTTATCCGATTTGGCAGTGAGGAATCAAAGAATCTTCAAGTGATTGATTATGTATAAAAAAATTTCTCTAACGTTTGGCTATAACGATTAGTTAGATATATTAGATATAATAACAGTACAAACATGTACAAAGTCTCTGTCTGCCAAGAGTTTACATGTTGTATGAAGGAGATCGATGAGATCACATTGCACACCATTGGAATCAAGAAAATGTAATTTATTGCAAACTGCTATGTTAGAGGAGTGTCACATTGTATTAGAATGCCATTGTTATTAGCCGCTAATAAAGAAGTATCTAAACGCTTAGGTTTGGAAATGTCTGAGAATGTTAAAATGTATAAAATCAATGTCACTAAAACTACCGAGATGAGAGATCTGGAAAATCATGTTCATATAGCACTAATTGAACGTAATACTATTATGAATGCTACGTAAACTTATAGTATCTTTTAATTGTTGAATACAGGCATTACTACGTCATTGTCCATGTATAATGTGTTTGTGATGCTAAGAATACCATGTTAAATGCTGATTAGATATGGATGGAACCTTTGGTTCCTTCTCCTGAATAAGTTGGTATTGAAGCTCATGAATGTGATTTAACTTACACGTTGGTTTTGTATTGATTGTACAGGTCATATATTAGCTATGCTATGTTCTAACTTCATATAATACACTATACATACATTAATGCAGGTATGGATTTTTGAGCGTGTGTGCTTATCAAACTATCTCAGTGAATATATACATATATGTATATAAGTATGTGAGCGTATGTAGGAATGAGTATGGGTATATATATATATATATATATATATATATATATATATATATATATATATATATATATACATGTACGAATGTGCATTTACTTATGTATGTATGCACTATTATATATCTTCAGTATTTTTGGAACGTTTGAAAATTCTGTTTGTTTTTCATCATGTATTAAACGTGACATCATCAATGTTCGTAACAAATACATATGTATATACAAGTTGATGCCCAATCAGTTTATACAAATAAAGTTCCTACTGACTAGTTCACATACAAAATGTTAGAAAGAAAAAAACAAGTAGAAAAGTACCCTAATGAAATCTTAACCGGGTTCCACCGAGTTTCTGTTGCACGCTTTACTGAAGTTAAGTTCAACAGATATATTTGCTTACACTACCTTTTAGTTGACGTTTATACGTCTGTTTTGCAATCTCCATTTTTAAGTCGCCATAGTAACAATGGCATGCGACAAACAGTCTTACCCACAGTGTATGCAGTTGTCAAGCCAGAGCTGCGTTTGAGCTATAACGCATGTTTAGATGATAAGGGCGAGAGACACATGTTCAAAAGTTAAGCTGAATGACGCATATTCGGAAGTGAAGGTTTTAGACGCATGTTCAGAGGTTAAGGTGTTAAACGCATGTACAGGGGTTAATGTATTGGATGCATGTTCACATGTAAAGGTGTTGTACACGTATTCAGAGGGGTGTGGATTCAATTCAGAAAGCAGAAAAAAACTGAGTTCGTATGCATCTCTCACGTGTAAAACGTTGAAGATTATAGAGGTCCTTATACCTTGGAATTGTTATGTCAGTATAAATTCTCTAAAGATATTATTTATTTCGATCTTTCCATCAACGTCGTGTTCACACACACACACACACACACACACACACACACACACACACACTTATTACCAGCGCCGGATTAAGCACCGTGGATGCCCATAGGCAGTCAAACCTTTATACCTTGGAATTGTTATGTCAGTATAAATTCTCTAAAGATATTATTTATTTCGTTCTTTCCATCAACGTCGTGTTGACACACACACACACACACACACACACACACACACACACACACACACACTTATTACTAGCGCCGGATTAAGCACCGTGGAGGCCCATAGGCAGTCAAACGTTTGGGCCATAGACCCACGGTCACGGTTTCATGGGGGCCCCTGATGGGGCCCATAAAAGTCGCGGGGCCCATAGGCAGTTGCCTACTCTGCCTAATGGGTATTCCGGGACTGCTTATTACAAGACTGTGATATGATATCAGTCAAATCAACGCTGTAAAGATTTCCCTTTACTTAGGGATGGGTGCGGTGCTCCCAGTATTATTTAAACTAATACTTAAGACCAACTCTGGCTCTCTTTCGTCAGAAATTGAAGAAGTGATACAGAGATCCAAAGCTCCGGGCCACCAGTAGCGATGCCGAGAGTTAAATAAATGTATACACAAAATGTGAAATTCAAAACAACAACGATTTAATATCATTCAATAACAGTCATCTCTCAAATAATTCAAATTAAACCCTATCACTCATCTTACAATCGACCAAGTGACGGCCTATTTCATCATCTGATTTAGTGTGATAGATTTTCCGCCTGTCCTGTGTTCCTACTCAGACCAGGCAAACTTCTGAAAGTATTTACTGTTGCTTTTTAACAATACATGAAAAATACATAGGTGCCGCCTATACGGCTAAACAATTCATACTAAACTACCTGATAGAGCAGATGGAGACCGGCTATGACAATTATTTGTCACAAGAAAGTACAATCAGACGTTGAATTGAAAACTACAATAACCAGTCTTGTCAGTTGTGACAGATAGCTTGAGGGTTGCATGAGACACACAATACAAAGTCATATTTTGCTCTTGATGATTGTAACCTTGGAACTGAGTTGCTTTCATCGCACAATTAAGAGAAAAACAACGATGATTACAAGCAAACCGAACAGGGCCGCATAGAGAATATCTCTTGGGCCAAATGGCTCAAAATGAAACATTCTGATAATTGTGGTAAGGTTGCCATACAGATAAAACCACATTTTCTGAATGAAAGTCATTTCGTGTGTAATGTTCGACTCTGCTTTTGGAATAGAAATATTGCGAAGAAGCTTGAGCAACTGATTGTTTGAAGTCACGCTTCGTTCGTCAAGATTATCTGCAGAGGAATTTGGAAACTTAACATCGTCGCACCAATTTACCATTTTGACAAGCTTGTATTCCATGAAACCGTGAATGCCAAATGAATCAGCAACAGCATTTTCAATGGCGTTAACTTTATCTTCGGTTACCACCCCAGTCTCCACTTTGTCCATCTTCGTAAGTACAACATAAAATTCCACATCTGAAAAATATGATAGCTAAATAAACAGCATTTGAATCAGAAACAGTATCAGTTATTTTTGACGATTTATTCTAGTAGCAGATCCACAAACATAATAATCGATGTGAATCCATTTCCAAAATTTAACATTACATTTATTATTTTCTTTAAATGAACTCAAAGGAAGAATATTGTTATACATCAATACGTTTCTCCGTAAGCTCGATTCAAAGCACATTCACTTTTTGCAATGAAAATTACTTTAGTACATACTTAATAACAGCGCGAGATATTATTGGTCAAGTCATATTAACTGCATAAATTCCATGTCCTCTCCAAGAACCATTACAGCATTTAAACCAATGAAATGAACATTCCTTTTTAAGTAGCTACTCACATTGCATACAGCAATACAATAAATCGAAATATATATTGTAATGAATGCACTCAGACATTCTAAACATCCTATGATCTGATTCAATATTATCGATGCTGCTTTGTGGGCAACACCTGAAACGTACTACTAACTCAGACGATGAGTATGGGGCCACTTAATAACTCCCACAGTGTCTCTCCCACAGTGTCTCTCCCACTAGCATGAATGGACCTATGATATACCGTGTCCACCCAACATTCATTGTTAACAAAAATATGTATTTTGTCTCTGCAAAAGTAATCCTAGCTATTTCATACTATAGACATCAATCCATACAATAGCTCTGTAGCAATATAGATCGTTGGTTATGCTGTATGAAGCATTACATAATTAGATTAATGCAAATGAAGAAGATGTTAAAATATTATATTAAATAATCTTATTCATATAAAGACCATATTGGTTCATGGTAATATTACCATAATGTAGATAGATGTCTGCCCTGTAACCTCACGCCAAATATCATCCTCTATGAGCCATACACGACAACAATATTTCTTTCAAACGTGTAAACAATGTATGTATTGTTATATGCTTTTTTATCTTCTTTGCTACTTGTCCTGCCTTTGCCAGGTATAATCTCTATTGCAAACCATAAGTATGTCCCATACAAGTTCTTAAGCTATACAGAACATGATTCAGAAAAGCACTTTCACTTTCATTTTCTTTTACAATGTATAATGTCCTTACCGACAGGACGAAGTGTATCCTTTGGCTTGATGACATCCAAAATACATTGTATCAGCTCCTTTGGAACCTCCATAGTTGTAACACTGTGCACGAATAAAACGACGTCTATCTTCCAGGCCTCTTCGGATTTCGTGTACCAACTTCTTAACGATCCCACTCCATGTCTTCTCTGAATATCGAACAGCCTAGTTATTTGGAGACCCGGTTCAAGGTGACCTGTACAAAGTTTATCATTTATATAAACGAGAGTCAATCAAAATAACAAAAGGCATATTATACGATTGTTGATAATTTATCTTGTTAATGTGAAAAGAGAAAAGGAGAATGTAAGTCAGATTGATAAATTGCCATCTAAGTTAACGTGAACATACTGTATTTTATTTATTAACTGTAGCAAATATGTTGGGATGCGTATCTTCCTACTGTATAATCTCCTTACTATAAGGTGAAAACATTTTTTGTAAAGATCTCATGACACACCTATGCTGGGCATAATGAGTATCAAATGTCTGAACTAAAATATTTTCATAAGCATTACTATTTCCAAAATTAATTAACAATTCCAGTCTTGTGTCACAAATAACAAATCTTAAAATAAATATTAGCCATATGAAAACTTTTAAACACTTGAATGCTTGGAAAGCAATTTAATATTTTGCTGCAATTTAATATTTGTAGCCTAACATGAACATGAAATGCATCCTTTTGATATTCAGGTGAAAATAAAAATATAATATAATTAAAAAAAAGCAATTTTGTTGAACAATATAATTTTGGTAATGATTATCTTTCTAGCACATCATGTGTTGTCATTAATAGTTAGGACGATACTGAAATTGTTGCGATTCCTTCAGTGTAGAGCGATCTTGCTATCCCTTCGTAAATGTATGAGATTATTGTGAGGCATACAAAACAAGAATGTCATATTCCTCCAATGACATGGACTTTCCAATATGTTTAAAAGTATTGAAACATGCAGATATCGAAGTGTGTATCTTGAATAAAGTATTCTGTGATGCTCGATACCTATAATTTAATTACTGATTAAATAATATATTTTCTTGCATGTAGACTCTGATAACGAAAATACATTCAGTCACTTTGATTCACATTCAGGTACAATTCGGAAAGAGAAATACATATTCCAATCGAGGAAGAACACTTACCAAATATTTGAAGTGATAAAATTTCTTTCAGCTCGACTGTATTTGCATCTGAAAGTCCAACAAAATCATATAAGTTGGGTAGATGTGGATGCATTATTCGGGCGTTTTCCTCATTCGGCGATCCTCTCAAATGTTCCTCACAAATTCCAAAATGGTTATATCTGGAAAGCAAGCAAAACCTAGATATATGTACTCACGCATCAAACAATGTTTAAAAACAAATTCGGTCCGGTGTTTTCCAAAACCATCTAGTTCTGTGGCACGTCAATTTATGACATGGAGTAATTATTTTTTTCTACTTCATAGTCATAAATTTGAAATGTCTGTACAATACTATATTATGTATGAAATCATACAATTTTCTACGATGTGGTGGTAATAAACGACATAGAAGTTTAATTTATTCTAGAAAAAAAAACGTTAAGAAGACGCATTTCTAATTTATTATAAAGTAACACCCATATTATATCACTGAATATATTGATAAGGGTAAAAAAGGAAGCTTTTAATGGCTTCCTAAACACATATATTTTTCGGCAAATAAAATCAGTGATCTGAAAGTAGAAATTAGTAAAACTAACGAGCATAATATCATCGGAAACAAAGAGAAGACGCATAAAGCAGATATTATAGACTAAAGTTTCAGCATGAGTACCACTAAATAGGAAATAAATATGCGTATGTAGATAATGTACGGGTCGAACTGTTCATCTTGGATAAAATTTCCTAGGAATAAAATGACTTCAGATAGGTATCGCAGTTACTTCTGTGCAAGGCCGATTGTTTTTTTATGCAATACTTGCTATTACCTTAATCGAAACATTCCTCAACAAATACGAACAAAGACTACGATCTTCTCGTCATGACAAAGGAGATTTTAACTTTGAAAGCAATCTATTGCATGCCTAAAAATTTAGATTGGTGTTAAATCTTCAAGCGTAATTATGTAATACTTATAAAACAACATTGCATCATAATGAATGTTTGGTGTGCAGATTTACCGTTTGAAGCGGACGATTTGCATGAGGTTAAAGACTATGATCTAGTGGAAGCGAATCATATCAAAATGAACTCTCTCTCTCTCTCTCTCTCTCTCTCTCTCTCTCTCTCTCTCTCTATATATATATATATATATATATATATATATATATATATATATATATACACACACTTTTCTGCATTTCTGCAAAAAGGGCTTTTCTACGGGATCATCTTGAACACGATTTCGAATGAAGCTGCTATCTCGTCGCTGAAGATTTGTGATTTGCTCTAATAATGTTGACCCCTTTCTGAAGACGACTAGTGCATTGTATAACATTATCTAATTGACTCACCTGTGTGCTGCATATGTGTGGGTGAGTTGGGCCGCGCCCTGTCCCACACTTGCTACAGGAACATATTTCCCAAGAATGAGACAAGCAAGACTGTTTATCAGTGACGACTTGCCAGCCGAGGGAAGGCCCACAAGCAAAATATTCTTCACTTTTTTCCCACTTGCAAGATTCCTTATTATTTCATCCAACATTCGACCATTTTGATCGCGTACTACTTCTGTAAAGAAATTTGTGATCATTACTGGATGCATATATCCTTTTCAAATGGTATCTAGTCCGTTAATACAAATTTATTTAATTAAATGTATTTCTAGATATTGATTGGTAATGTTTGCATAGCCATATAGGTAGCTGTTTCTCTCTACAAAGTTGTTGTTGTTGTTGTTGTTGTTGTTGTTGTAGGGTTTAACGCCATTTGTCAGCACACGATAGGCTATACATGGCGGCCTGTATTATTGGTGGAGGAAAAACCTGAGTAAACCCACGGAAAGAACCACCGACCAACGAGAAGCTACTGGCAAACTTTCTCACCTAATTACATTATCCGAATCTTAGACTCGAACCTACGCAGACAGAGGTGAGATGGCAGTGATCCGTAACGGAGAGCGCTTTATACCACTCGGCCACTCGGGGACCATCTCTACGGGGTAATATATAATTCAGTTCATATCTATGACAGGTATAAGAGCTATTGATAAAACTGAATCTAAAACAATTTACTCTCGCAAAAAAGCAGTTCAAGAATAATTATGTACATACTTAAAATCATTTGAATTATATATTTTCTATAAATATGAAAGTCGAATGACAAAACATAATGTAAACATAAACGTAATGTTGTAAGAAAATGTATATGGCTTGGAAGTTTAAATATGGTGTTTTCATAAATATATCGTTTTATTGCTTTGGGAATCCATGGAAACCACGTTTCTTTACATTTTTGTGCCTGACATTGTCCCACCGCATTAGAGTACCATGCATTCCCTAATTTCTTTATTGCGTTTTTTCGCTTCCTTATTTAGCACTAAACCACTGCCAAAATAAAGCTTTTAAAATATTCGCACATGGAAATGTTGTCTATAATATTATTGATGTATGACGCTGAATAATGGTCACGTGATAAAAGACAACTCTGTAGCTATTCACACTGACATACACTGCTATTTTTTAAATTAATTTTCTTTTAAAAATCAATGGCATACATGATAATTGCCATGACATGTTTGACTTCTACTTACCTAGCATAGTAGGATCGGTGGTTATCGATATCGTTGGTAGGCGTAGCATGTTGATACTGAGAAATGTAGCATCAGCCAGATTAGCTCCTTTTCCTGTTGTTGGTGGAAATTCCCACTTTCGTTTATAATTCCATGAAGTTTTAAATATTATCGCTATTTGTCAGAGTGATCGCTTCCAGGGATTTGTCAAGTCAGCCAATAGAATAGCACGACGTTTTGAATGCAAATGCGTCATAAATTCACTGACTAACAAGATTGTCCAGATTGTAACCAAATTACACCCAATACAGCTACACTTCACGAATTAGCCCCATTCAGGTATCAATCACTCAAGGTTCAACTTGTTTAGCTTGAAACATTAAACAGTTTAGCAATAATGCACGCGTACGACTCACTTTATCTTGCCGATTCGCATGACACGTATGAAACATTTAATACCGGTAGACATACCTTATCTTATACAGCCTTTCTCATTATACTGTATCACTTTCGATTCAACTATTAACATGTACATTTGAGACAAAGAATTTACACAAATAGCTAGGAGATCAGGAGTTTTTCCCCTTGAACATCAGTTTTCATTATTTTATTTCATTTCTCTCGTAGCGGCTGACATAATACCATGACATTAACATAAATTTGTACATGTACACAATTTGTACATGACTGCTCTACATACTAAATAAATAAAAATCTATACCTGTACACACTTTGATAAAATATATACATGTACAAATATTTCTTACAAGAAAAACTAATTCATGACATTCCTTGCGGGGTAATACATTAGAAAGAACAATTCGTCTTTCTAACAAGGACTTAACTTCTCGACTTATTTAGTTGTTCGTCTGAACCAAATTAGAATCATTTATGTTAGCTAGAAATCGGGAGCAAATATACTCCCCATTTATCTCAGAATACATTTTACAATATTTAATAACTAACTCAGAGACATACTCTCTGGCGTAAAATCCTCTACATGCCTACAAACGTGTATTTTCATTTGTCTAAGAGTGTCTATTATTTGACTTGAGCCGACGGTGTGTGGCAAATCAGGTAAAAATGGCTGGGAGGAAAAGAAGAAACTATTTGCTGGATAACTTGCAGCTTTGTGCATGTAACCATTTGAACAAAATATGTACTGGTACTGATTTATCTTGCTTTAATAAATAGGTATGTCATTTAAAAAATACGTACATATACACTTTCATGTTATTTTCATGTTGTATTCTGGCGGCAGCTTTCAGCTTTCGTACTTTTGCACTGGTCTTCACTGCTTTTTGGAACTTTGTAAAGCGCATGCCTGTCCACACTTTGATGTTATCCTCCCATATCTTCCTTGGTTTTTGTTTCGTTTCCTTGTCCGATATAGAACTGCCTTTGACAGCCCAAATGAGCGCTAGACGTTACCATGCCATCACAGTGTGCGTTTTGTTATGGTGGTGAGCAGATATCCATATGGTCCCGTTATACCTTAGATTGATTTCGCACTTCTTCATTAGAGCCGTGATTTAAGTATAAGCTTTTAAGGTTAGTTGGATAGCTTATCATCTATTAGGCATATATTAGTGTCTCAAGATCTGCTATCAGGTTTCCGTATCTCACATTATTACAGGAATATGGACAAGACGGCGGAAAGCATAATCTTGATCTGGGACTAAAGCGTAATGCTTATATACTTCCAATGAGCTTTCCGACTACCCAGTGCAGTTGTTTTTCGCGGAATCAAGGAAATATTCCTCAGGTTTTGTCCTTCATTAGCGATTATAGCACCTACATACTGTTAGTTTGTTACTGCGCCCAAATTCTGTCATTTCATTCTTATTTCGTTTTGGATGCCACACGTGTTATTTGTCATTAGCTTGGTGTTTAAAGAGTTCATGTCTATCCCATACCGAAGTGATACTTCGGCTGAGACCGGTCACTAATGTTTCCACTTCTTGTTCGTCTGCTATGCCATAGATATCATCAGCGAATTAAAAAAGTTAACTATCATAGCACTTCATGGAACCATCCATGAGGTATACGTATTATCGCTATACCAATCTAGGAAATATATGGTTTATAAATAAATAAATATATATATATATAAATATATATATATATATATATATATATATATATATATATATATATATATATATATATATATATATATATATATATATATATATATATATATATATATATATATATATATATATATATATATATATATATATATTAAACACCAGTAAATTAAACACCAGTAAATTATTCTCTGCTTCCAGAACGGGGTCCTTAATCTACCCTTGGATACAGATCACAATCTCAAATATTACCGAGAAAAGGACGTCAACATGGACGATCACGAAGGTAAACTAATTTAATTACTCACATTTGATAACTTTGCTTCCATAAAATGTTTTGTGTTGATACAAATGACTGTACTAGCATTTTCAGCGTTATTTCAGTAATTTTAATTTAAAAAGATTTGAATTTATACTTGAAAAAGAGGAGGGAGGCGTTGGTATCATATTTTATTTATTGATTTCGTGTACAAAAAGACCAGAACACTTCTGAAAGTATTTTCGGTTGTTTTTGGCAATACATGAAAAATACATAGGTGCCTCTATGGCAAAACAATTCATCCTAAACTACCTGATTGAGCAGATGGAGACCGGCTAATGACAATTATTGTCACCAGAAAGTACAATCAGACTTTGAATTGAAAACTACAATAACCATTATTGTCAATATTGAGAGAGTACTTGAATGTTGTATGAGACATATAATACAAAGTCATATTTTGTACGTGATGATTGTATCCATGTCACTGAGTTGCTTTCATCGCACAACTAAGAGAAAAACAACGATGATTACAAGCAAACCGAACAGGGCCGCATAGAGAATATCTCTTGGGCCAAATGGCTCAAAATGAAACATTCTGATAATTGTGGTAAGGTAGCCATAAAGACAAAACCACATCTTCTGAATGAAAGTGATATCGTGTATAATTTTCGACTCTGCTTTTGGAGTAGACATATTGCGAAGAAGTTTGAGCAACTGATTGTTCAAAGTCACGCTTCGTTCGTCTAACCCGTCAAGATTATCTGCAGAGGAATTTGGAAAACCAACATCGTCGCACCAATTTGTCATTTTCACAAGCTTGTATTCCTTGAAACCGTGAATGCCAAATAAATCAGCAACAGTATTTTCGATGGCGTTAACATTTTCAGTGGTTACCACCCCAGTCTCCACTTTGTCCATCTTCGTAAGTACTACATAAAATTCCACATCTGAAAAATATGATAGCTAAATAAATAGCATTTGAATTTGAAACTGTATCGTTATTTGTGACGATTTATTCTAGTAGCAGATCCACAAACATACTAATCGCTGAGATTCATTTTCTAAAATTAACATTACGTGTATTATTTGCTTTAGATCAACTCGAAGGAAATATTTCGTTATATATCAATACGTTTTTTCTTAAGCTCGATTGTAATCACATGCAGTTTGTCAATGGATAAATTACCTTAGTACATAATAAATTACTGCGCGAGATACTCTTGGTCAAGTCATATTTACTGCACAAATACCATCTCCTCTCCAAGAAGCATTACAGCATTTAAACCTATGTCATGAACGTTCATTTTTAAGTAGCTACTCACATTGCATACAGCAATACAATACACCCAAATATATATTATAATGAATGCACCCAGACCTTCTAAACATCCTATGATCTGATTCAACATTATCCATGTTGTTTTGTGGGCAACACCTGAAATGTACTACTAACTCAAACGATGAGTATGGGGCCACTTAATACCTCCCACAGTGTCTCTCCCACTAGCATTTTATATTTGTAGCCCACTTTGAAATGCTGTGTCAGCCCAACATTCATTGTTTACAAAAAAAAGTATTTTGTCTCTGTAAAAGTAATCCTAGCTAATACACACATCAATTAATACAATAGCTCTGTAGCAATATGGATCTTTGGCTTTGAGGAAGTGTGTTTAAATAATTAGATGCTAAAATATTATATAAAATGATTCTTATTCATATACATGTAATAATCATATCGATTCATGGTAATATTACCATTTCTTGGATAGATGTGTCTGTCTGCGCTGTAACTTCAAATAATATCCTCTATGAGCCATACACGAAAACAATATTTCTTTCAAACGTGTAAACAATGTATGTGTTGTTATTTGCTTTCTTCATCTTCTTTGATACTTGTCCTAGTTGCCAGGTATAATCTCTATTGCAAACCATAATTATGTACCATATAAGTTTTTAAACTATGTTTGTGTGTTTTGTAGAGTCAAACAGAACATTTTAGAGCATTTTCACTTTCGTTTTCTTTAAATTCCTTTTGTAATATATAATGCCCTTACCGACAGGACGAAGTGTATCTTTTGGCTTGATGATATCTAAAAGACATTGTATCAGCTCCGTTGGAACCTCACTTGTCGCAACACTGTGCACGAAAAAAACGACATCTATCTTCCAGTCCTCCTCAGATTTCGTGTACCAACTTCTCAAAGATCCAACTCCATGTCTTCTCTGACTCTTAAACAGGCTAGTTATTTGGAGACCCGGTTCAAGGTGACCTATACAAAGTTTATCTCTTATATAAACGAGAGAGTCAATCAAAACGACAAAGCATATAATAAGAATTTTTATAATTCATCTTGTTAGTATGAAAACTGCTCAGTGTCTTCTTTGCCGTCTTTCTCTAATCTATATTGGAAAGAAGGTGGTCGAATGATATTACTTGTTGTAAACCTTTCCTTGTTATTTTAATTTATCTTGCAAGAACTTGTTTGGATCAATAAGAAACAACATATTGCGTAAATGCAGACGTACAAGGGAAAATGAGAATGTAAACCAGATTAATAAATTGCTATCTAAATTAACGTGCACATACTGTATTTTATTTCTTACATGTCATACATATATTAGGATGCTTATCTTCCTACTGCATAATCTGCTTACCAGAAGGAGAAAATATTTTATTTTTATTTGGAAAGATCTCTTGACTCTTGACACAGCTATGCTGGGCATAAGGAGTATCAAATGTCTGAACTAAAATATTTTATTTTTATTTCTAAAGATCTCTTGACACAGCTATGCTAGGCACAAGGAGTATCAAATGTCTGAACTAAAATATTTTATTTTTATTTCTAAAGATCTTTTGACACAGCTATGCTGGGCATATGGAGTATCAAATGTCTGAACTAAAATATTTTCATAAGCATTACTATTTCCAAAATTTATTTTCAATTCCAGTCTTATGAAGTTAACAAATAACAAATCGTAAAAAAAATATTAGCCATATGAAAACTTTTAAACACTTGAATGCTTGGAAGGCAATTTTATATTTTGTGCAATTTTATATTTGAAGCCTAACATGAACATGAAATGCATCCTTTTTGATATTCAGGTGAAAGTAAAGATATAATATAATTAAAAAAAGCAATTTTGTTGAACAATATAATTTTGGTAATGATTATCTTTCTAGCACATCGTGTGTTGTCATTAATATTTAGGACGATACTGAAATTGTTGCGATTCCTTCAGTGTAGAGCGATCTTGTTATCCCTTGGTAATTGTACGAGATTATTGTGAGGCACACAAAACAAGGATGTCACATATTCCAATCGAGGAAGAACTCTTACCGAATATCTGAAGTGATAAAATCTCTTTCAGCTCCTCTGTATTTGCATCTGCAAGTCCAACAAAATCGTATAAGTTGGGTAGATGTGGATGCATTAATCGGGCGTTATCCTCATTCGGCGATCCTCTCAAATGTTCCTCTCTAATTCCAAAATGGTTGTATCTGGAAAGCAAGCAAAATCGTGATATATGTACTAACGCCTCAAACAATGTTTGAAAATAACTTCGGTCCGTTGTTTCACAAAATCATCTAGTTCTGTGGCACGCCAATTTATGACATGGAATAATTATCATTTTCTATTTCATAGTCATAAATTGTAAACGTCTGTACAATACTATAAAAACCATACAATGTTCTACTGTGTACTGGTACAAAACGACATAGAAGTTTAATTTATTCTAGAACAAAACGTTAAGAAGACGCATTTCTAATTTGTGCGTGTAATAAAAAGCCGCACCCACCTTATATCACTGTACATATTGATAAGATAAAAAAGCTTTTAATGGCAACCTACATACAGATATTTCTAAGCTAATAAAAGCAGTGATCTGAAAGTAGAAATCAGTAAAACAAACTAGGATAATGTCATTGGAGACAAAGAGAAGACTGATAAAGCAGATATCATGAACAAACGTTTCAGCATGAGTACCACTAAATAGGAAATAAATATGCGTATATAGATAATGTAAGAGTCGAACTGTTTATCTTGGGTAATATTTCCTAGGATTGAAATGACTTCAGATAAGTATCGCAGTTCCTTCTGTACAAGGCCGATTTTTCTTTATGCAATACTTACTATTTCCTTAATTGAAAGGTTCTTCAACAAATACGAAAAATGACTACGATCTTTCCGTCATGCAAGCTGAGAATTTATGTTTGAAAGCAATCTATTGCATGCCTAAAAATTATATATTGGTGTTAAATTTTGAAGGAAATGTATGTAATACTTGTAAACCAACATGGCATCATATTGAATGTTTGGTGTGCAAATTTACCTCTTAAAGCGGGCAATTTGTATGAGGATAAATTGTGATTTTCTCTAACAATGTTGACCTCTGTCGGAAGACGACTAATATGCATTGTATAAAAATATCTAATTGACTCACCTGTGTGCTGCATATGTATGGGTGAGTTGGGCACCTTGTCCCACACTTGCTAAAGGAATATATGTCCCAAGAATGAGACTAGCAAGACTGTTTATCAGTGATGACTTGCCAACCGAGGGAAGGCCTACAAGCAAAATATTCTTCACTTTGTTCTCACTTGCAAAATTTCTTATTATTTCATCCAACATTCGACCATTTTGATCGCGTACTCCTTCTGTAAAGAAATTTGTGATCATTACTCAATCATATTTAAAAAAATAAACATTGTTTCTCATGAAAAGAAAAGGAAATGAAAAGAAACAAGATATCCTCGTGACCAATGTAAGATTTACAAATATTTGTACAGACGAAAGCATTACTATCCGTACCTAAAATTTGACTTTTTGACAGCTGTGAAAATGGTATAAGGAATCTTAATATTTTAAGTGGCATTTTGCAATGGGTTGAACTATTTTAAGCATATTGCGTTCATTAACTAGTCAAATTAGCGTTATCATATTACTGTGATGATTGGCAAACTTAACTAAATGCATCATTATATGAATACCTGTTTGCTATGTTATTAAATTAAGATGTCAACTAAGTATTCATATATATTATCATAACAGAACATTTCCATTGTGATCATTACAACTCATAGTTCATCATATCCATTTCATATGGTACCTAGTCCGTTAATGCAAATTTATTTAATTAAAGAATGTATTTCTAGATATTGATTGGTAATGTTTGCATAGCCATATAGGCAGGTAGCTGTTTCTCTCTACAAGCTAATACATGTGTTAGTTGATATCTATGACAGGTATTAATAAAACTGCATCTAAAAGACATTATTCTCGCAAAAAAAGCAATTCAAGAATAATTATGTACATACTTAAAATCATTTTAATTAGATATTTTCTGATAAAATTGAAAGTCGAATGCCACACATAGGGTAAGAAAATGTATATGGCTTGGAAGTTTAAATATGGTGTATTCATAAATATATCGTTTTAGTGCTTTGGGAATGCATGGGAACCACGCTCCTTTAGTTTTATTGTGCTCACCATTGTCCCTCCGTATATGAGTAACTTGCATTCACTAATTTCTTTATTGCGTTTTTTCGCTTCCTTATTTAGCACTACACCACTGCCAAAATAAAGCTTTTAAAATATTCCCACATGGAAATGTTGTCTACTGAGTAATATGATTCATTTATGACGCTGAATAATGGTCACGTGATAGAAAACAACTCTGTCGCTATTCACGCTGACATACACTGCTGTTTTTCGAATTTGTTTTCTTTTTTTTTAAAATCAATGACACAACTGATAATTGCCATGACATGCTTGACTTCTACTTACCTAGCATAGTAGGATCGGGAGTTATCGATATCGTTCGTACTCGCTGCATGTTGATACTGAGAAATGTAGCAGAGTATCAGCCAGATTAGCTCCTTTTCCTGTTGCTGGTGGAAATTCCCACTTTCATTTATAATTCCATGACGTTGTGAATATTATCGCTATTTGTCAGTGATAGCCTCCAGGGATTTGTCAAGTCAGCCAATAGAATAGCACGCCGTTTTGAATGCAAATGTGGTCATAAATTCACTGACTAACAAGGTTGTCCAAACTGTAACCAAATTACACCCAGCACAGCTACACTTCACGAATTAGCCCCTTTCAATTATCAATCACTCCAGGTTCAACTTGTTGAACTTGAAACATTAAACAGTTAACAATATTGCAATCGTACGATTCACTTTATCTTGCCGATTCGCATGACACGTATGAAACATTTAATACCGGTAGACATACCTATCTTGTACAGCCTTTCTCATTATACTGTATCACTTTCGATTCAACTATTAACATCTACATTTGATACAATGAATTTAGACAAATAGCTAGGAGTTCAGGAGTTCTTCCCCTTGAACATCAGTTTTCATTGTTTTTTTTCATTTCTCTCGGAGCGGCTGACACAATACACCATAACAGTAACATAAATTTGTACATGTACACATTTTGTACATGACTGCTCTACATATTAAATCAAGTGAAACATATACATGTACACATTTAACTAAAATATATACATGTACAAACATTTCTTACAAGAAAAAAAATAATAAACGACATTCCTTGCGGGGTAATACATTAGAAAGAACATTTCGCCTTTCTAATAAGGACTTAACCTCTCGACTTATTTAGATGTTCGTCTGAACCAAATTACAATCGTTTATGTTAGCTATAAATCGGGGGAGCATATACTCCCCAGTTATCTCAGACTATATTTTACAATATTTAATAACTAGCTCAGAGACATACTCTCTAGCGTAACAACCTCTCCATACCTGCAAACGTGTATCTTCATTTGTCCAAGAGTGTATGTTATTTGACTTTAGCTGACGATGTGTGGCAAATCAGGTAAAAATGGCTGGGAGGAAAAGAAGAAACTATTTGCTGGATAGCTTGCAGCTTTGTGCATGTAATCATTTGAGCAAAATGTGTACAGATACAGATTTCTCTTGCATTAACTTGTAGATATGTCATGTAAAAAAAATGTACATATACAATTTCATGTTATTCTGATGTTGTATTATGGCGGTCGCTTTCAGCTTTCGTACTTTTGCCATGCACTTCACTGCCTTTTGGAACTTTGTAAAGTGCATGCCTGTCCACACTTTGATGTTATCCTCCTATATCGTCCTTGTTTTTTCTTTCGTTTCACTGTACCATGTAGGATTGCCTTTAACAAGCCAAATGAGCGCGAGACGTTACCATATGCCATCACAGTGTGCGTTTCTTTACGGTGGTGAGCAGATATCCATATGGTCCCATTACACCTTAAATTCATGTCGCACTACCTCATTAGTAGTGATCTAAGTATAAGATTTTAAGGATCGTTGGATAGCATATCATCTATAAGACATATATTAGTCTCTCAAGTTCTGCTATCAGGTTTCCGTATCTCACATTATTACAAGAATATGGACAAGATGACGGGGCGCATAAGCTTGATCTTGGACTAAAGCGTAATATTTATATACTTCTAATAAGCTTCAGACTACCCAGTGCAATTGTTTTCTGCGGAATCAAAGAAATATTCCTCAGGTTTTGATCCTTCATTAGCGATTATAGTACCTACATACTGTTATCTTGTTACTGCGCCCAAATTATGTCATTTCATTCTGTTTTTCATTTTTGATGCTACACGGTTTATTTGTCTTTAGCTTGGTGTTTTCAGAGCTCATGTCTATCCCATACCTATGTGATACTTGGATGATACGGGTCTTTAAGGTGTCAATTTCTTGTTCCTCTGATAAGCCATCGATATCATCAGCGAACCGCAAGGTTGTATTGTTCTGCCTCCCCACTAAAACTGCCCTCGAGGTTTTCGAATACATCGGATATAGTTAATTCCTGGTAGATGTTGATGAGAGTGAATGAGTGCAGGCATTATACTCTTACTACAACTTTGGTTTCGAATCAGACTTCTATGTTACAGTGACGAGAACTGCATTAGTCATCTTCTCTTTTTTCGTACTTATTAGTGTGCATTTATGATGTATATCCACATCGTTGCCCACAAGGCTGCATGACATACGTGTGGTAAGCCTTGTTGAAGCTAGTGAAGATGTGATAGAGATCCTGTTTATACTGCATATACTTTTAACAGAGGATTCTATGACTATAGATCCGTTCTGTAGTGCTACGTTCTGCTCTGAAACTAGCTTGTTCTTCAGCACTGATGTGCTCTGATTGGGCTTTCATTCCGTTGAGGATGATCTTACGCATAAACTTGCTTAGGTGACTGATGAGGCTGATTGTTTGGTAGTTTATGCACAGCTGCAGATTTTCTTTCTTAGGAAGGGTGATGATCAGAGACTGGGTCCATGTTGTGGGCCATCCTTGTGTTTCTGGGATTGTGTAGCAGATTGTTGTGAGAACATCTGTAGTGCAGGTTCCACTTGCTTACACACGTTCTGCTGAGGTATTGTCTACCCCAGCTGACTTCCGTTCTTTGGTGCCTTTATTGCAACATTTACTTCTTGTCTGAGGTTCGCGTGATCAATCTCAGTTGTGGTCCGTGGGAAACTTGGTACAACTTAGTATCCAAATATTTCCAGGTTGTAAAGCTCTAAACAGTATCCCATCCAGCTGTTAAGAATCTAATGGTCTTCTGTGCGAGTCTTACCAGCCTTGAAGGAACACGTTCCAAGCGCACTAAGAGCACCGGGAGTTGAGAAGTAACCTAGTTTGATCGAAGATAGTTCTGCGATCACCTATGCATATTTATTGTTAATTATCATTTTCTTTTTCAATATTTAACCTTTAAATAGCGTACATTAATCTTATGACACTAGGTTTGTTTATAGTCTGCCATTTTTGGCGTGACAAGATAGCATTCTGAATCTGAGTTCCGATAGGACGATGTCTTACATAACGAGAACGGAGTAATGCTCTATTCCCAGTAGGATATCTGAGAAACGATTTAGGTTGCTTGTCTGTTTATTTTGAAAGGGGGAAATAGCTCAACTGACGTACCACCGTATCCAATTACAAAATTATTTACGCATCTACGCACTGGCGTATCCACGTACCTACTTATTCCAGTATCTACTTATCTACGTACTTAGGTATCATCTACCCAAACAAATTATGAAGGTCAAAGAAGTGGGAGAGTAGAGTGTTTAGAGAAGGAAAAAAAAAGCGAAAGGACCAAGAAGAACAACCGCAGTGAAGTTGAAGTGAACCGGCTTTTTATATAATTATAGCTGTGTTTTGAAATTCAACGAAAAATTTATTTACAAAAGAAATGTATATTCCTAGTGTAATGTATTATCACAGTTGTTTATATAATTGAACACATTGTATTTCATGTACATTCTCATGTTATTTGGTTCTATATATCTATCAGATCTCTATGTATTCCACCTATTCGTTTCTCACTTTATATTAATATTTACTCGATCTGGACAACAACACCGATGGCGATCACCCTCTAGATTACGAGAACCGATTAAAGCGGACACCTTGTATGACAACACAATCCGACAATCAACCCCAATACCACCCCTACAATAATAATAATACTGCAAACAAAGTGTCAATAGTGGGGAATTGATGATGGTTAGTTATATTTAATCTAATTGTCATCACTTAGGAATCCATGATGGGTAACTATATTGAAAATAAATGTCAACTCTTGAATTTGTTATGGATAATAATACTGGGGAATTCATTATACTTAATAATATTGAACATAAATGATACCCCGAAAATACATGATGGATAATTACATTGAAAAAATAATAAACACTTTTTGAATGTATTATGGATAAATAATACGGAAAACAAAGGTCAACACGGGAATTCACGACAGTTAACAATATTGAAAACACGTGTCAACACTGAGGAATTCAGGACACATGATACGATTTTTGAGTTATCAAGTAAAGACATGGAGGTTTTAAGTTTAAAAATAAATTGTCATGTTAAAATAGAAAGGATTACGTTGCTTATAGTTTTATATTTTTTAAAAAAAACTACGTGCAGCTTAATAAAGGGAGGTCATCGAGTGGCCGAGTTGAAAAGCATGCTATTCTATACAGATTACTGGCTTGTGCCGTCCGTCTGATTTTTTAACTCGGACAATGTGGGTATGTGAATAAACTTTTCAGAACCTTCCCTGGATCAGTTGTTCTGTATTGGGTCTTCCCAGGTTCTTCTTCTATCAGTTATATTGTCCGCCATATATAGTATATCAAGGGTTGAACAAATGTCCTTAAACCAACACCAAAAACTTTATAAAGACTTGTGTACAAAATGTATGAGAGGTTTTGGACATTTTCGTTTGATTTACTTGAAAACTAAGTCTTATTGCAGCCATCAAGTTGACACATTCTTCAAACAGTTCATTAAATAAACGTCTATTTTTCTGCGATCAATTTCAATGTCCAAACACCAATTAATAACATAATTTGATGTATTGGTTTAAACATGAACGGTCTAAACAAACGCGTGGCCCCTTATGACACCGCATTTGGAAACTTTAAAACAAGTTTCATGCGATATTGAACAAAATATTTTCTTCCACTCTTTTAAAATTATTTTCACTATAAATGTTTCTAAAAATTACTAGCACGCTGGGTCCCTCCCCAATCGGCCTAAGACCAGCACTGCATTCAAATGCTATTCGTTAGGGCATATGAGAGAGAGAGAGAGAGAGAGAGAGAGAGAGAGAGAGAGAGAGAGAGAGAGAGAGATTTGTTTGGCTAGTCGGTGTGATCAATCACTTGTATATAGTGCATGAGAGACCGAATATGCGAACCGCATTCAGCTTGCATATAACGCAAACGTCTACTTTCCTTCTTGATTCCAGGTAGCCTCGATATGTATCATCACTTACTAGCGTGAAAACAGCCTTGAACGACAAATTTAGACCAACCAATGGAGGAACAATTTATAAACATATAAATGTATATTTAGCCACAGAGACACGGTATACCGTCTTATCTGAAATGTTTAAGCTAAAGAACAGTCAACTTAACAACATTGTACGCGACAAAATATAGGCCTATAATTGTCTTGTTTCAATTTACGTTGTACTTGTACATGTACTTGCACATTGTACTCTGTTTTGCCAGGAATGAGTGAGACAATCCAGTTTATTTGGTTTATGGGTACAGAGCTGCTGTGATATATAAGAATTTTCGATATTCATTGTATCTTAAACGAGGTAAGTAAACTGACTAATTCAGTACGTGACTGCGCAGGTGCTCCACGCGAGCAAGATGTGAAGAAAAAAAACAAGAATCTAACGGTACTAAAATCATACAGAGTGACAAAACTACCTTAGATTATCCCCGTGACCTATGCTGACATATGACCCTCTTCTATATAGTATAATGGAGAGGGTCCTATGTCAGAATGCGTCATGGAGGTAATCTAAGGTATTTTTCTCACTCTGTATGATTTTATTCCTTTAGATTATTATTATTATTATTTCCCTCGCAATGTCAAGCTTGCGTTGAGCACCGGTGAGATAATCTTGTTGATAATTCAGCCTGCCATCACCTTAGTATGCATTGGCATGAACCGTTAGCATATGGTATGGCATACAGCACAGGGGCTTGATACAAAGAAAATTAGGCTTATCCGTCCATGAATCAAAGGATGGTGGGGGGAGGGGTCTAACCTGTAAAAATATAGGTTACATTACCCCCCATCCCTTGATTCATGGACGTATACTCCTAATTTTCTGCACCAGTGGCAGGGTGGATCCGTTATTCGCAACCTAGAGCAGCAGAGGAGGCGAACAGACCAACTTTTCAGGCAAAATATTTCGTAAACTGAGGTTTCTCAATAGGCCTCAATTTAGTAAACTGAGGCTTCCATGAAAAATACTTAATTAATTTTTTTAATAATTAAGCAAAAAAAAATACAAAAAAAATAATTTTACAATTTAGTTGGCGTTCACCTCCTCTGCTGCTATGCGCTAACAATTTTTTTTAAGATGAAAATCCTTTGTTGAAAATCGAAGATTTTTACGATGAAAGTCTTTAGGACTTTACAAACAGACTAATTTGCAAAACTTCACCTCGCAGATCAATCAAATTATTAGATTGGTCAGTGAGTTTGAAATTAATTCTCGTTAAAGAATTATTATGACATCGCATAAAGACTGGATTAGTTGGGTCTTCAATAATTAGAAATCCTGGAGGGGCCGTTGGTGCAAATGAATATAAAATATACCCCTGCTGAGCTTGATTTGATTGCTCGAGATTTATTTGATAGCTTCCTTCGATAACGTCACATACTAAATTCAATGATATCACCGAGGATATATTTACGTTGTTCGGAGCGATATGTCTACCGCCGCCTTCTGGATCATTATTGTGTTTAAGGGTTTTTATTTCCGGTGATGTTGTTTTTTTCCATTCATCGTGAATTTTCTTAAACCCGATATCGATGGCATAACTGAGATATTTTTTTAATTCGTCGGGGTTATAGCCAGGAATTTTAAATGTTTGAATATCCTCTTCGCGGATTCTGTATGCATCCGCAAATAACTCTTTATGGTCGTCGTTCATTAATGCTTCTTGAATAATTTGTGCATGAAATGTTTCCATATCGTTGATGATTTTGTTACCTGTTTGTACAACGTTGATAAATTCATATCTGGTGAGAGAGCCGGATTTAAGGGATATTAACAATAATGAAAAATCATTATTCATCGCTGTTAAATTATCTTCGATGCTACCAACGTAAAGTATCTCACGATTATAGTTGTCATATCCTATGAATTTGTTAGGGGAATGATCTTTATAACTTTTTATTGGATTATCGGGTTTTATCCTGTCGGATACATAATCAGATTTTTTTGGTTCTGGTATATCAACGGTTTCTTTCTGTCGAGGTGGTAATTCGGGCCATCCTAGTATGGTTCTAATAGAACTCTGATAAATATCTACGACATACCCAGGGGAATTAATCTCGATCGCAGATGATAACGTCGACTCGTGAACCGTTATAGCGATTTTTGATTCTTTTCCAGTGATAGATTTAATTCTTCGTTGTAATTCGTTATTGATTTGTTCGATTTGATATGACCCTGTTGGTAACGAGACAACGTTCCAGTCTGGGGTTCCGTCTTCACGATTTTTCCACGCGAACACCAAGGAATTATTTGGTTGTTGACCACCAAATGCTACCGATCTGATATTGGGCCAGCTATGATACACTCGTAGTTTTGCTAGCGCGATCTCGCTCACGGGAACGGGAATCGGAAAATTCACACTGAATTCAGGACGCGTTGAGGTTACTGATATCATGCTTGTTTTCACCGGTGTTGTATTTGTTACTATTTGTTGAAGTAGTTCTTGCGACGACATTGTTATTATTATTATTCTGCTCTAATTTTAGCATTGTCTGTTTATACAATTGAGCCATCGTTGAGAATTCGCTATCTGATATTGTTGTGTCATCGAGTGACGATGATATCAACGAGGATAATTGCGAGTAACCGGCAGATGCAATGTGAAATTTAATTACATAATCGTTTAGTTTACTCTGGCTACACGATGATAGTTTTTTTGTGATCCCGGTTAATATACCCGCAATTGTAGCCACCGCGGAAATAGCGATTGGAACTACGACCGGAGCAATCATTGTAACTGAAGATAGTATTATCCCAGCAGCAGTGATTACTCCCGACACCGAGTACACGGTGATATCAACTGCGGTTATTCTTCGTTGGTATTTTTTGATTTTTATTTGATACTCCTCACAGAGAGAACTGAGTTTAGTTTGAAATTCTCCGACTTGATCATAGCGATACTGATACACTGAAGGGATCGTCATTTTATTTTAAAAGCGCTAGCATTTTCAATTGTGATTTACCTTTCAGTTTAATTGTTTACTTAAATCCACTACGAATTCTACGTACCACGTTACTGAAACCCTGACTAGATTTCTATCTGTGGTCGTTATCGTGAACTGTTCAGATACATCCTTGTCGATGATCGTTGATACCGTATTATTGACTCCAGATGAACTACTTGATGATATATTAAACTGATTCGGTGATACTATTGTTAATCGATAAATACCCTTGACGGCTGCGGTTACGTGTAAAATGTTGTTTGTGGGAGTCCACGCAAATGATCCGTAATGGATTGTGTATACGTTGTTGACAATGATAGTTTTATCATGAGGAATTTTTGTTTTTTCAATGACGCTTATCATCCTCGTTGCATCATCTTTCATTGCGTTGTTAAATGTTTTAAGTTCATCGATGGATTTTTTAATATCAGGAAGGGTTATTTCAATTTTATCAAATGGGGTTCCAATAAACTTATCAATGATGTTTTTACGAAACATTGAAAACTGTTTCACGTGTTTTTCATATTCGGATTGAAGAGTTGCTAGTTCCAACATAGAATCTTTTATCGAGGCGAGTTTTGGTGTGGTCACTGGTGGATTTCCCAAAAATTCTAGCAGGGGTTTATCAATTTTGTCAATTATATTTCTTTGTAATTCAGAAAACTGGTTAAATACAACTATATGATCGTCATATTTATCATTGAGTGATTTCAATGAATTCGCCGTGTTATCGAATGTTTCTAATTTATCTGTGATCGTTGAAACAAGTACACCTGGTTTGAGTTTACCCTGATCGGAAAATAACGCGATAGCATCCTCTGCTGCATCTCGTCGTTTAACTAAAATATCATCGAGAGAGACATTACTAGTTTTCAATTTACCCTGACGATCTTGAAAAACAACTATTTCACCAGGATCAACACTTGCTAAGTTCAACGTTTCGGCTATTTCATCTTCGATTAGTTTTTTAATACCCTTGATTTTATCAAGGATTTCAACTCCACCAGGTTCGGGTTTCTTCAGCGTTGATAAAGGTCGTCCCCAAATATCAATCATTGTTATCATAAAAATATTTTCTCTGTTTAAAATCTAAAAGATTTCATCAAAGATTTTCAATCCAACGACCGCTAGTATACTCATTTACTACTACATGGGGTGGTTTTGATTCTCGTGAAATAGCATCAAGTACGTTTAATACTTCATTGCCACATATGGGTGGGTCAAGCATTGTTTGTGTTGGTAACGTGGAATACCAACGGGGTATTTTTAATTTACTTACATAGCGGTTAAATTCTTTCGGCGGCGCTAGTCCATATGAGTCAAAATAAAAAATCCCGCGTGGATCAATCGCGTATGCAACCCAGTGAGTTCCAGGTCCATCGCTGTTATCTAGATTAATAATACCGGTTTCAACATCATTTGGTTGTGCCGGTAACTGATCTTTCATAAAAACACCTCTGAAGTTTTTAATCGCGAGTTTTTTTAGCGGCATCAATTAAATCAAAATTGGACATAGGTGTGAAATCTGAAGGATTTCCAATCGAAGATTCCCGAGTTAATAAACCGGTCCTAGTCTCAGGCCGCTTCCGCTGTACCATGAATACGGGGTTCCTGGTAGTCTTAGACCCTTTCCTTTTTTTTTACCAGCGCGGACGGATCCACCTGTTGCTTTCTTTAGTGCCATTCCTGCCGCGGTACCAACGGCTCCTAACGCTGCCGCTTTAGCTACCGCTGGGGCCGCTGCGGCAATCAACCCTGGAATCAACCCTAACAGCGGGAATATACCACCAGTCTTTTCCATGTTTTTAATCGCGCTCGCAGAAAGAGTAACCTGAACTCCTTTTTTTTTCCTTAAACGCTTTATTAAAATGATTAACCTGAGTTTTCGTCAGCGATAGTTTATTCGCCCCGCCATTTATTTGATTAGGTTTCAGCGTTATTGTGGTTCCACATTGCTTAGCTGATTTGGATTGTAATTTTTTAGCTGACCAGGTGTCAACGTGACATTGATATTACTATACGACATTATACAAAACAGATTGATTCTAAATCGCAAGCGATTCAATGGCAAAATCCAAAGGATTTTCATTGCACAGCAATTTTCAATAAAAAAATCCGAAGGATTTCAATCAAAGATTTTCCACTGGTGCATCTACCAGTCTCATTCGTCCACCAATACCCTCGAGTAACATTGATTTATCACTGAGAATGACAGCAACCGCCCTATAATTAGCAATACCACCAGGACGGGTAACACGAGCTCGGAAGTGTATATCAACGACGGATTGTCTCATCAAGTCAAGATGTTCCAACGAAAAGTAATAAATCGGATACCGACTTTTAAAATCCAACTGTGATATTTGTAGACCAGTATCGACATTTTGATCGCGCCCCATATACGACAGCAACCGATGATAAACTCGTGCAACGTGGTTGTTTCCATAATCAAGTTGTATATCCTCTGATGGTTCTTGCTGTCCGTTTATTCTCAGCGAGACTTCATTACACCTAATTTGATCAAATATCATATGGGAACGTTCTTGATCGTTTAATCGCGCAGTATTCTGTAGCGCAACAAAAATATGACGTGGAGCTGAAATACCCTGTTTTGATGCTAGATGCCATGTAAGTGTACCATCAATACTAGAATCCATGGTATCTGTGGACGTTGACAACCAACTCAATAATGACTTTCCTCCCTGATCCATAAATGACAGTAACCGCGGTTCTGTTGACAACGAAGGAGTCAACACTGGCATCCACAGTGATAGTTTTGATAAAACGACCTTACCCGCAGCTCCGCCAGTGCGCCAAATTGCATAATTATCAGTACCCCTTCTCGTTAGCGCTATAGTATGTTTTGCTCCATAGATAACTTTACTAACGTTTCTACAAAATCCAAATATGTGGTGGAGCGGAATCGCGCATGAAAACCGCCGATGCTGTCCCTGTAACGTTGCTACTCGTGTTGCAAACCCTAGGTTGTAACTGGGAATATTATTTATGACATCAAAATCAGCAGCTGGTCTTGTATATCCGGCTGGTGCTGGATCAGCTGCTGTAGCTCGTGTTGCTTTTACTCTAGAATACTGGACGTGTTCGGCGTTATCAGTAATATCCTTCGCGAACATCATAGACGGACTCGCTGATCTTGTATAATCATCAGAATATCTCGCTAACCCGATTATTCCGGTAGCAATATCAACCTCGCGTTCAATAGATTCGATTTCTCTTCCATCAATGAGATATCTAGCACTTTCAAATAACGCCATGATGCCATTGTTAACAAAACCAACTCGGATAGTTGTGTCATTTGCATATGGTGTATCATCATGCTGTAAAAGTTCACCTTCGACTTCAATAAAGGCTTCAGCGGGTAAAAAGTATTTACTGGTATCATATACTTGAAGTTCGATTCTCCCCCGATGATCAGGTTGTACTGCGTGATAGGCAAAAAATTGATTATCGCGTACAGAATCATCTTTAAGTACTGGGGCGTCCATGTCAAATGCACTATCAGGGTTCTGTTTGAACATTTTTTATTATATATCCGATGGTCTAAATTGGAGACGAAATTGTGAAAATTCTTTGAAATTGCCTGGATTTTCATCGACGTCTTCGACGTTTGTAGAAATTCTTTGAATTTCCAAAGCCACTTCCCGCTATCATATTTGCTGTTATATTATCCTGGGCGTTAGTGTATGACGGAGTCATCAACGATGATGAAATCATTGACTGTAGTTTTTCATCTACTGCGTTGTTTATTATTTTACTAACCCGCGCAGGCATAACCGCAGTAGATGGCAACGGCAATGGTTTCGTTGAAAATCTGGAAGATTTTCCCCGTCGAACTAGCGCTGTTAGTTTATCCTTCGCGGCTGAAAACGCCTTCGTGGCAAGATCACCAGCGAAATCTCCGATTTTGCTAATACCCTTATCCCTGATAACATCAATTGCTTTCATCGATAATTGTTTTACTAGCGGCGCTACTTTTGGAGCCATTCTTGAAAATAATCCCATTATAGTGCTACCGAGACCATCTCCATAGTATGCTCGGTATTTTGGCAATCGTGAGTTTACCACGTAGACGTTAGTTGGTTTATCATGGTTGTAGTGTATGATCATTCTCTATTCAATTGATATTTATCTAATCGTGAAACTCTTCGAGTTTAATCGTGGTGACATTAGTCACTATGATAACCGTGATGAAAATCCAAAGGATTTTTCTCTACTAACTCTTCAATGAAATCTCGATATGTTGCAATATTCATGATACCACCTTGAAATAACCTCCTACAGATATCAGCTGCTTCATTGATTATTTCCAGTGAGTTATTCCCGGCTCGTTTTCCTCCTACGAGTACTTCTAATCGTGCTATATCACCGAGAATATTGCCAGGACATGTTACGCTAGAGTTTCCAACTAAGCCACTACCTGTTTTTGAAAATCCTTTGGATTTTTCAGTGATACCAGTTGCACCCTTCTCAGAATCAGCCTCTGCCATTATTTGTATTTCATCGGGGATTGGGTCTGCTGTGTATACTGGTGGTGCTGATGTGACTCCCCTTACCATAGCTAGAAATTGGTCATAATCAGATTTTATTTTTTTGGTGATTTTATTTTTCCTACGTTTTGCTAAAAACACCTTATTTGCCCAAACGTCTATAGTTTTTACAAAATCTTTAGACGTGTCGTCTATTAAATACTCATCTCTCTTCTTTTTTTTAAAGTTGTCTTTGGTAAATTTAACTAATTCAGAGTCTGTTTTGATATTTCTGATTGTATTTAACGCATCAACTGTAAATATATTTTCAGGAGTATAGTCCCCTTTTGAAACAGCTCCTGTTTCTTCTTGAAATTCTTCTTGAAATTCTTCAAGTGGTTCAGGTGGTGGTGAGGAAATATCAACATCACCTAATCGTTCCATTTCTTCCTGAAGTTCTCGTTGTTGTTGTTCTTGTTGTCTTGCAGTAGTTATTATATCACCAGGAAGTGTTTTTAATGATTTTTTTTGTTTGTTTAGTTCGTTTTGCTATTTTCTCTAACACAGGGAGAAGAGGCCTCTCTGTTCGTTTTCCTTCTTCAGGGACATCTCCGTATATAGCTCGTTCAGTAGCTGTTTTCACATCTGTAGTTGCAGTAACAATCGGCTTAAAGAGTTGTTGTGTATCCTCTGTAAAATCAGTCTGAAGTAATTGCCGCTGTTGAAGTTTTTCACGTATACGATCACGAATCGGTAATAGTTTATTAAGAGCGCTAAGTCGTTCTTCTGTGTTCCGTGTGGTCAATGATTGTCCTACCATTATTGAAAGAGTATCACTATTGTTAAATTGCAAGCAATTTCAATTAAAAATTCTAAAGAATTTTCATAGCAATTTCCATCTTCGATTTTCATGGCAATTTCAATTAAAAAAAAAATCACTAGATTATACACCAACCCGTTATACTTCCCTGTTGTCACACACACAATTTTACTTCCTCGTTGCACAGGTAGTGATTATACATGTCATGTACCGTACCGGTTATACAAACAAAGGAGGCTCTCTACGTGTGGGGCTCAGCCTGCTCCATTAACGTTTTTAATTGTCTCGCCTTACAATTGATAAGCTTCCTTTGTTCATATTCTAAGCTTAATTGCTTACGTACACGTTCTACGATGCTACATAATGGTACAAAAACATTAACGTCTTCGGTATTGACTAAACTTTCACGTATAAGTTTTTGTAAACGCTTAATTAAAAAATATTTCTTAGCGAGAACATATTTTCCATTTTGTTCTCCAAATTGTATGTCCTCGAAATCGGTCATGATTTGATCACAATCTAACCCTGAACATAATTTTACACTTTGATCCTTAAGCTTGTTGATTTCAATAATAATCAATTTGAGATTTTCAAGATTCATATTATATAAAAATATATTTGTTGAATTGTTTGAATGGAAACTCTTTTGAGTTTCACAAAATGAATTCTGGACACGCTAAGGTGTTGATCATCTTAGCATATCCAGAAGCTTAATGCGATTATAAACGATTATGATTATAGATGACGACGGCACTTACAACCCCTGATCTAGTGTGGTAGGCGGTTGTATTATACACATACGACGGTATAATTACACATCACCGTTTTGAACCCCCTTGGTGTTTACATCAAGCGGCGCTCAACGGTTACATATAATCACGAAGCGTATTCCCCACGAGTAGAGTCTAACTTGTCAAATAACAGGTTTGACCTACAAGAGGATACGTTTGGTGCGGGACCGACAAACACATAACAATAGATTATAGGTGATTATGGTATTTACAATGACAATGACGACGGCACAACAAACGATTATGGGCGATTATGGTATTTACAATGACAATGACGACGGTACAACAAACGATTATAGGTGACACAATGAATGAATTGATTTCAATGACAATGAATTGATTTCAATGACAATGGATGACGCGGGCTATTCTACATTCAAGTACAAAAACAAACCTGAAATCGAAACCTGGTTTGAATGTCAATAATAACGTTCACCCCACGTGACGGTGTGGGTTTGTTTTTGTACTTGAATTTCGGCTAAGCCCAAATATAACACAGACGGATTTGTATATAACCACTCATTACAACGAAGTGACATAGAGAGGTGTGGTGCTTGTACTTATCTGTTGTGTTTGTTAGCGATCACTGACAACGTTGAAAACACGCATAATACTTGAAGCAGACACTAAAAAAAATGTTTAAATACGACGTGTAATAAAACAGTTCTGTTAATGCTTGAAAAAAGACGAAATTGATTATATTCTGTTAAGATTTATGACAATTATATCAGCCAATCAAAAACTACTTCCTCGTTCACCAACGGTAACTCTGTCATTGGTGATTTGTCGCACGCGCGTTACCTAACGGGGTTATCTCCGCTAATTCACATAAATAAACTGAATATTATTTTTGAAGTGTTTTGAAAAAGCGGTCTTATAATTCCCTCTGCAACAAATCGTACTGATGGTTTATGAATATCGAAATATCTACTAGCTGCGGTTATTGATTGAAATACTATCTCCGTGTTATTTTCAGTATTAAACGACTTTACAGGTCTAGCATTTTTCGAGTGTTTCCCAGTCCCACCTCGTTTGGTGTTTTCACGTTGTGAAATAGCTTGAAGGTTGTTCAATTTGTTATTCTTGGGATTGGAATCAATATGATCAATAACAAAACCTTCCTTGATTGATCCATTAAATACTTCATAGACGAAACGGTGATTAAGATACCTTTTCCCTCCAGCAGTAAAACTCAAATATCCCATATTATTACCCCGCCCAACAGATTTCTTATGTTTACAATGTCTGACAATACCATCACGAGACGCTTCGTAATTTTTAATAACGGGATGTCTTTGAAATTCTTGGTTCATTTGTATACATAATACTTCTATTTGTCTAATTCGTTAATTGGCTGAATTATAACATTGGCAAATCTTTTTATGTAGTCGTTGGCAGTTTTTATGATTTTGCCGTTGGCAACGTCGTTGACAGCGTCAGGATTTTTTATTCTTCGCTTATCATAATAACGCTTCAACTCTCTATAACGCTTACCCCCGCAATTAATGCATAACTGCGACCTGCCTCTAACACCTACCCCACAATACAGGCACGGAAGAGGACCATTGCTCCCCCGACGAAAACTTTGCATATGATACCCACAGAATTCATTTCTGCATGGTTTGTTACACGGAGTCTTTGATCCAATCATAAGCCATTTGCAATGATTCATTATATAAAAAACTTTTTATTTAAATACTTGTTTTAATTATAATATGAAAGAGTCCAAGAGATTATCGAAAATTAATCTCGATAGAGTTTCTGTTAAACCGAAACGTCTAAACGACGATAGCATGAAGGAATTCAAGAGATTATTGAAAATTAAGCCCGGATTTAATCCGGGTACTAAATTCGATCTCGATAACATCTCTGATATGAAAGAATTCAATAGATTATCGAAAATTACGCCTTGGAAAAATGCTAGTTTTAATCTCGATAGAATCTCTGATATACAAAAAAGTCTAATAGATGACAAAACCTTGTTGAGTAAAATCAGCGACTGTTTTAATGAATTTAAGCATGATGGAGCATCTCATGCGTGGACGACATTTCGAATTATCCACAACATCGAAGATGTCGGTGTCAATGTACCCGTAATTGATGCTACAATGAATGATACAAGAGCAGCTGAGATAATCTCACATCTTGGTGTAGCATCCAAGGGATTTCCAAGGAGGTATTTTTTTAGAATAAAATTCATTATCGAAGACGAAGGTGAATGGGTTATCAGAGATAAATTTGATCCAATCCTCAAGGATAAAAAATTTGTTATTGTGAGTAGAGATTCCAAACCAGGAATTCTAACTGGAATTGACAAACCATACTACGAGAAATCTTACCCTGTAACAGCAGTTGTTTACGGAATATATCAGCTAAATGATAAGCCAAGTATTGCAAAACTAGCTCCGATGTTTTCATCGTCGACGTTGAATTGTGTAGCAACACGGTTAATGGAACACTTCACAAATGCATCCCGGGGAAACAAACTAACTGAACAACGACGAAAAAAAATAACCGAATGGGAACTGACAGTGAAACAGCGCGGGGCAATGATTTCCGATATAGCTAAATTAGAAGCATCATTAAAATTTCCAATATCGGTAGCGACGATAACCGGAGAAGTATTATACGAACCAAAATATCAATCGCGAGGAGCTCCAATTGAAATTATTGATCAAACACGCGTGGACACATGCAGTAAACGTATTTTCACGAGAACGAATCGTGAGATATATCCCCGGGGAATTTTCCAAGGATGTTTTCCACGAAGAGAGGTTATTCGATGCTATTGTTGCGTTGTGTAAAGATGATCCAGTGTCAGTGTGGCTACTTAGCAGCGCTGAAGATCCCGAAATAGGATTTGATCAGTTTGTAAGACCAAATGGTGAATTGTATCGCGTTGAAGAGTTAGATAACAGAATGAGAAAAATCGCTAATGAATTTTCACCGGAGAGTTTCCATGAAAAACTACTCACGGATAGTTTTACAATTCCATCAGTGGTAGCTCACTTCGCAAGAGAGAAAAACTCATGGCGTCCAACACGAAGTGATTTTCTCGAGGATGTCAAATTGAGTTGCGTCGAATTTAGTCATGGAGTATTATGGAATACGAAATACTCACGTGATGGTATGATTTCAATTGATATATCCGCGTGTTATCCTGGAAGTTTTCTCGGGTATGGAGAATGCTCTGAGTATTTTAAACGATTTGGACACCCCACGCATGAAATGACTCGTGTTGCGATTAATGGTCGTTTGCCTGATTTTGATTTAACCGGATTCGCTCGTGTGATATCATTTGAACTCGCTGCAGGGTTACATCCGTGTAGTTATCTTCGGCTTGGTAGACATATGTCTGAAAAACACTGGATGCCAATAGTGCTATTGAGATATATGATCGATTGTGGTATGCTAATATCGTTAATTGTCAGTGAAGCGATTATATGCTATCACGCGCAGAAGGATGTTTGGTTACCAAAACCTGATCTAGATCGTATAATTGATGAAATACGAAAACAGTTTCCTAATTTCAGTGAAGAACAAATCATGAAACTATCTAGGCAGTTATTTGAAATTAAAAACAAAGAAGCCAAAGATTTCGGACGAAAAATAATTGGTAAATTCACTCAAGGTGGAAGATTTGACAATGCAAAATACTCTTCGAGGTTGATCATAGACGTTGCTGAATACGATTTTATTGTAGCGGATTTAACGAAACAGGGAAAACTTGTAAATCGTAAAGATGCTTTTCTATCCAATGGTGAGAAATTAGGTACGGTTGTTACCTACTGTGATGGATTTAGTTCTCAGTACACACATTTGAGAAGTTCTATGCTCGGTTATTCTATTATTAATCTATTTTCGATGATAAACAGATTTCCAGATACCGCGGTTAGAGTAGCTACTGATTCGATGTATATCCACAACAAATACAAATCAGATGTAGCGGCATTCACAGATCACGAAGAAGCGTGGGGACGTTGGCGATTTAAAAAGGAAAAACTACATGAGTATTGCAAATCCGCAGACGTGGCCAACGACGATAAATACTTGAAAAGCAACCATAATCTCTCAGAGATTCAATCAGAATTTTCTAATGCACCACCGGTATCTGATCCCGTATGTAGATACAAGACAGTTTATTTAAACGGTTGTGGCGGGTCAGGAAAGACAACTCGTGCAATTGAATTATTTCGTCGGGAAAATCCTACGGATTTCACAACCATGATTGTGTTAACACCAACTCACAGACTCGCCAGAGAGATGATAGCGCGGGGAGTAAAAGCCTGTACTTATCACAGCTTCTTTCGATGGAAAGGCGATACATGGACTCCTGATCGAATGGGCGATAAATTCATTCCTGAAATCATAATCTGGGATGAAATATGCACGGTATCGTTGACAGTATTACAGACATTTCTTGAATGGTTGTTATTGAAAACTACAAAAATCGTCATGTGCGGGGATCACGGCCAACCACAGCCATTTGTTGGTGGATCTCCACATGAGTGGTTGAAGAATCATGTAGACTATTATGAAGAAATTAATACCGACCATAGATCACTTGATAAACAATTACGAGAATTCAAAGCGCTAATTAGATTACAACCGGATAAAATCCAATGTGAAATAGCGCGTGAAATAATTTCAGAAACTCCCATGAATGATTTTTGGGAAACATGGAAGCCAGATGATTTGATATTTGCAAGTAGAAAAATAGTCAGAGACGCATTTCAGATGAGGTTATTTGAATTGCATAAATGTAAATTTGCAACACTTCCAGTACCGTTGTGTTATAGACCAAAAGATACACGAAAGCAGAATATCGACGTTGACATTCCTGGACAACAACAAAAACAGAATTTAGTATTAAATGATATTGTGCTGGTTGATATCAGCATCGTCGAAGATGCATTACGCGCTGATAAATCCCCATGGACGTTAGGTTATGCAGCAACAATACACTCTTCACAGGGATTAACTATCACAGACACAATTGTTTGGATAGTAGATAATCACATTGAGTGGTCAAATTTAGTTTATCTCGCAGTGTCCAGAGTACGGCGAATAAACCAACTTCGAAGAATTGTTTTCGATGATGCCAGTGACGATATTGTCA
Source organism: Unio pictorum (assembly GCA_030141615.1). Classification (NCBI taxonomy): domain Eukaryota; kingdom Metazoa; phylum Mollusca; class Bivalvia; order Unionida; family Unionidae; genus Unio; species Unio pictorum. The sequence continues at coordinate 8,828,737 of JARLTB010000168.1, read as the reverse complement.
GCGCCGATGATATAATCAGAAAAAAACTCTCTGGTTATAAACAACAGGATAAAAAAAATAAACGAGAATTTGACATTGATGCTGAATTAATAATTACGCTGAAGCAACAACAGAATAATCACTGCGCGAGTTGTAATTGTATAATGCGTTGGCAGTATTCGGATAAAGATCCTCGCCAATTTACCGTAGATAGAAAAAATAACAATCTCGGTCATGTCAGAAACAATGTGAGGTTGACTTGTCTTGAGTGCAACAGACGCCGAGGTGCCAGCACCTTAGGTGCTAGTTAAGACCACGCGGTGGTAATTGAGTATCCTCAGGAATCACTTGTAACTGTTGTCGAGTAAATCCTCGCTGAGGAGCAGTTGAATCCAGTCTATAGATTGGAGGTCTACCCGTTGATCGTGTTATACCGGATATCTTATGCGTAGTGACACTCCAAATAGGATCAGTAGCTCTTTTTTTACCACCCTCAAGCTCTCCTGGTTCGTATAAGTACCTTACAATGACATTACTACCAAGAATTGGTTCTTTGAAATCTTTTTGTGGTTGTACGGGTATATACTTCTTTTTAATAGCGTTGACAGGTTTCATGTTAATTGTTCTAGTAATCTCATTATTGATTGCGGTAACTACACCTGGTAATCTCTTGACCCATTCACGGGATCGTTTATCCTGGATGAATTCTTTCGCGTATTGATATCCAAATAATCGCTCAGCAAGTGTCCGATTAAACCGTTCAACAATTGCCTGATCGCGATGTAACGCAGTATGCCCTCGTCTGATGGCGACATTATGATGTTTCATCGTTGTTAAAACAGCGCCTTGAAATTCCTTGCCAGGATCAACTTGTAACAGATTTGGCCAGCGCAGAGGACCTCGTCGATAAATTTTTTCAAATGCAGAAGCTACTTCAGTAGATGATTTTGTCCTTAGCGGTTCTGCTTGTTTGTATCGACTCGCAATATCAACTAACGTTAACGCGTATTTGTAACCGTTGTCATGCGGCAGAAATAGTATATCAGCTTGATGAACTTCATTAGGTGTTGTAACATCAAAATGCGAGAAGTTAATTTGTTTAGGCGGTGGTAGATAAATTTGCCATATTGCCTGTTTGGATAACCAGTTTGCCGCTGTAGTTTTTTTCACCGCCGCAGCGCTAGCGAGTTTACTTATTGCTGCGTAACCTCTCCAGTATCCTCTCGGAGAATAATAAATAGATTCCATATTTTTAATTACCAGCACCTAACATCAATTTACCCTTCATACCAGATTTTACCAACCACGAAGCCAATTTTTCTTTGAAGGATTTATCAGGAATAGCATTTAACGCATGAATTAATTTCACATCCGCAAGATGTCTGTGTTGAAGATTACTGCTTTTATAAGCAACATCATGAGCATGACATGCCTTATCAATAGCGTTTATTGGATACTCGCCGGGTCGGGGCAGATTTTGATCATCAAGTCTGATATCTAATCGTGTTCCCGGTCCACAGTAGCTATATCCTGGAAGGTGCTTTTCTCCTGGATACTTTGCCCACGGTGTTCCTGGGAGTTTTGCTAACTTGGCTGCAATATCACCTCCTCGTTTTTTTTTAAAGGTTTCGTGGAAGTAAATCTAAATTTCTTTGTACTACATTGTACGCACTTACCAGAAAGCGCTGATCGATTATTTTTCGTTGTAATCGTCAAGTCATTTGTGCCAGTACGCGTCCTACATTTCACACAATATAGATCCATAATTTATATATAACGACATGAATGTAATTGATTATTCAGCTACAAGACGACGGGAACCTATTAGACACCATGCAATGTTACCAAATTCTATTCGCGCGATTATCATCGGACCATCTGGAAGTGGTAAAACACAATTGCTACTTAATTTGATAACGAGATGGATGGCGTGGGATAAGTTGTATATGATTGCTCCGAGTGTAGATGATCAGCGATGTTATGAAGTGTTAAAGGATTTTAATGAAGCCGCGCGAGAAATTAACGGCGATGATATCATTGAGTTTATAACCGATATCGAAGAGGCACCTAGCATTGACTCCATCGATGGAAGTATTAACAATTTAGTCATATATGATGATATCATGTTAGATAATCAAAAAAATCCTGCCAGGATATTTTCCAGAGGCAGACATAAAAACACCGACGTGATATATATCACTCAACGTTACACTCAAATACCAAAAGTGATCAGAGATAACTGCAATATGCTGTGTGTATTTAACGGAGTTGATACACATACTCTTAGAAATATTTCGCAAACTTGGTGCGGTGGCGATATGGATCATAATCAATTTAAAAATTTCTTTAGCCGCGCTCAGACAATCCCACACGGATTTGTGACGATAAATTTATCAGACCCTCGGACAAGATATCGTGTCGGACTTGATCAAATATTTAGTTAGTAAAAAAATTGTTAGCGCATAGCAGCAGAGGAGGTGAACGCCAACTAAATTGTAAAATTATTTTTTTTGTATTTTTTTTTGCTTAATTATTAAAAAAATTAATTAAGTATTTTTCATGGAAGCCTCAGTTTACTAAATTGAGGCCTATTGAGAAACCTCAGTTTACGAAATATTTTGCCTGAAAAGTTGGTCTGTTCGCCTCCTCTGCTGCTCCTAGACAAAAATGATACACAAATACCACAGGCACTTGATTCAGTGGAAAACTAAGTGTACACTCAACAATTAGTTGGTGACTATACATTTTAGTTTCCACATGAAAATCACCGCTTTGGTGGCCTTGTGGTTAGAACATCTAACTCGGATGCAGAAGGCATTGAGAGATTAGTGATAGGACCGATCGACCTGGTGGCAGGATAATGTGAGTGGGTGGGACATGATGCGGCACTATAAACTGGCAAACTGCAGATATCGTAGTGATACGACTGAAAACTATTTAAGCTACGTTAAAAATCCAAATCACACAACACAACACCTCTTAATAAAGTGTCTGTATAACAAATTGCATAGATTTGTTGTTAGTTTCAACAATGATAGCACATTTTGAACATGTGATATGATTTTCCTAGTTATCAAAAATATCAGGGTGTTTCTATTTTGCACTTAGTATTTTACCTTTGTTCTTTGATCTGTAATTGCCATTTTGATATTTTGTTAAGAAAGATCCATCAGTGCGAGCCATTCCAAAAATGAATAAATATACATTTGATACATGCACCACTATTCTTTTTAATAATATCATTTATTCCAAGGTGCCAGCCTCTCTCTCTCTCTCTCTCTCTCTCTCTCTCTCTCTCTCTCTCTCTCTCTCTCTCTCTCTCTCTCTCTCTCTCTCTCTCTCTCTCTCTCTCTCTCATGTTGAGTAAAGGAAACACATTGTCTTTTTTAAACTGCTTATGTCCCTTTCTGCAGATAAATCTGGCCGGTTTTACTGCATTCAGGATGACGCCCAAGGGAGGAGAGACGTCAGAGGACGTACAGTCTGATATTACAATATTAGAAGATTCGGACACCGACTCTGAGCTTTTCATTTCTGATAAGGATGAAGAGGACACATATAGCATTAAGTTAGCAACGTTTAGTGTTTAGTGCACATCTGATACACATGTTCCCTGCAAGATCATAAAGAAATGGGAGGAGATCTTGAAAAACTGGCTAGTCAAAAAATCTGACATCAGGCATGTTTCTATATATATATATATATATATATATATATATATATATATATATATATATATATATATATATATATATATATATATATATATATATATATATATATATATATATATATATACATAAATATAGAATGGCTCGCACTGATGGATCTTTCTTAACAAATATATATAAATTATGCTGCTTACAAAATTTGGCATGATTAGATTATTGGAGTTGGGATGGTGGTTGCATAATGGGGAGCAATGGGTTTAATTCAGACGAGTCCAATTAAAGAGATATGGGTTCATTTGGGAATTACCACATACCCACTCCATACACATCTCCTGCCTATGTTTTACTGACAATCAGGCATGTGTCAATTACAGAAGGTTGATTACAGTTGTTTGGAAATCATGATCATGATGCTTTTTATTTGCTTATCTTTTTTGTTATTGGTAGATGTCATGCATTGTATAACTAAAAAACAAAAAAATTGAAGTCTGTGCAAATGATTATTGATAATTAAAGGAAAATTAATATGTCAAATGAGCACTACATTGCACCATTCATAGCAACACATTTGGTTTATATTGTTGTTACAACGAATAAACAATACGCTTTCAGAGTTTGCATCTGTCAGATTACCAGAGGCGTAGTTAGAGTGTTTGGAGTCTGGGGACAAGATTCATTTTTATGCCCCCTCAATTCTGAAACCTATTAATTCTACATACAACCTAGTTCAAAGCTCAATTTGGTGACCCCACTCGTCTGGCGCACGGAGTCATCTGTTTCCCTCTGCCCCCCCCCCCCCCCCCCGCTATGTCTCTGCAGATTACATATATGCTATGAAGATTATTCTTGCAGTAGAGAACAGGCATCAAACTGGAACACTTTAGGCAGGAATTTGTATGTATGTTCAAGCAAGCTTGGACAGTTTAGTACATGTAATCAGGTCCTCTAAAAAGATACAGTATATTTTTAGAAAATTTAGCTTGTATAGTGGCTAATTAAAATTACTTATTCTTTATTGTAATAGTCTTTTTTATGAAAACTAATTAATTTCAAATTATTAAGAATATAATTAGTGACATTTTTGTTGTAATCATTTGTAATCATGAGTAACTCATGCGATTATACTGCTAATGAAGGACGGTTATGATTACAATTATAGAGCTTCTGAAGTCATTGGTTATGATTAAAGACTGACACATTAATCAATTATAATGTAATTGACCCCATGTCTGCTGACAATCAATATTTAAAAGCTTTACTATGCAGTGCAAGATGAAACGGTGCTTGAATTGTTGGAGTTTTTCATTTCGGAGACAATCTTGTAAGAAAGTTACCTTTGTAAACAGTGAATATTGTATGGTGATACTTGAATAGCTTCATTGACGAGGCCAGATGTACCAGTTTTTTTTTTACAGTGTGGGAAAAAAATGCAAAAAACAAGGACAAATAAACCTTAATTGACACAATACTTGATTAAATGAGTCATAATCTTTAATGTACTTGACATTTAGTCTAATGACATGTGACAGTGCATAAATATAAAATCGTGTCTGACTTTAATAAAATTGTAATTATTCCCTCTCATTATCTCTCTTTTAATGGTTACAGGAAAGCCAAATATATAGGAGATATCAAAGAAATGTGCGGCCAGGTGGATAAAGCAGGCAAAATCTTAAATGTGGCTATTGTTGGTACTTACGGAGTTGGAAAGACGTCATATGTCAATACAATAGCTGCAGCTATGTCATATGACCGATGGAGAGAGTATGCGTATGCTGGTAAATACGGTTCTCAAGGCAGGCCAATGACGGTTTTTAGTGAAAAGTAAGTATTCATAAAAGAAACATATACAAGCCAGGCAGAAGGACAGGAATGATCTCAGTTCTTCCATCTTTCCATTCTTCCCATTCAAAATAATTTAAACCCATAAAGCCATTCAAATAAGCTTTCACTTCTATTGTTTAATAGGGAAAACACATAAAGCCATTCAAATAAGCTTTCACATCTAGTGTTTAATGGAGGTAACCCATAAAGCCATTCAAATAAGCTTTCGCATCTAGTGTTTAATGGGAAAAACACATAAACCCATTCAATTAAGCTTTCACATCTAGTGTTTTATGGGGAAAACACGTAAAATAATTGGATGACTCATCATCTTCAGTTGTTTTGATGGAAACATAGCGAACTACTGTTATCAATAATTTTGCTTGGGTAGAATATGTAATGGGTCTCATTTATTACTTTAATATCAAAAACCCAATTGCCATATTATTTTGTCTGTGTCTACAGTATCATTTAATTATTATAAAACTTTCTAATCCAGTTTTTCCAAATGCTGCAAGGAAAACGACGAGGAGTACAAAAACATTGCCCTTCCTACTTTGATCGACCTCGCAGGATTTCCGGATGAAGACAGTGAGAAGTGACGAGAACTGTTGAGAATTGTGTTCTATGGACGATTGCAGGTAGGATGGTCTGTTAAGGCTTTTGCTAGGACAGGATTTTCATGAGCATGATATGATTATGCTGTGGCAAGTGTTTTCAGGAAAGGTCAATGTAATACCTTCCCCGATATCAAAGATGATGACCATTAAACTGTAGCTTAATTTATGCTAATCATCAGACAGTGTTTCCATTTAAAATGTACATTCAATTTGCTAACATTACAAATGTGGCCATATGATCAGACTGCAAGTTGTAACAACGTATAAATAATCACCTTCTTACAATAGTACCATATATACTCACTTACAAGTCGAGTCAAACTAAAACAACAAAGACCCTGATCGGTTGTAGCAAGATGCAGTTGCAATTCAGGGTGTGTTTTGTTTGTTCTATTGATTATTTATAACTAACTGCAGTGAATCCCAAGACATTATTATAACATTGTTGAGCCCATTTCCTGTATACGTGAGCTTTTACCGAAAATGATATAATACAAATCTTAGTGTTGTATGTGCATTAGCCAATACTCCTTTCTGTAATGGAAATCGTACAGGTATCGTCGCTAGAGATAATCTCATTACTTACCTTTTGATATGAATTAATTATTGGTTCTGTATGTTACTGAAATTAAAAGTGGCTGTTTGTAAGAGGAACATTTTATATTTTTGTACTAATTTGCTTACTGCTGGTCTTGTTAGAGGGGTGGCCATTTTTGAGAGGTACTTTTGAACACAAACTCATTAATGTCAAGGAATTCTGGTCATAAGAAGTGGGTGGCCAATGGTCAGGGTGCCTGTACTTATGGAAATTGTACATAAGGTGGCACAAAGGAGTTGTAACCATTGCTAGAACATAAATCTTGAAAATAATCAAAACATTGAAATAACATTTTGTGTTTGCTGTTAGAATATATATTGTGTATGTTAGCGGTTAATACATTTTTAAGTTAATGCCTAATATTTAATATTTTGCCTTTTGTCCCAGAAGATTATCGGTTACACTTTCTTTGGAAGAAATGTAATGATTGTAGGAAATATATCGTTAAAGTTCACTATTTGCAATCACTACATTATCCTCATTTATTGATAAATGGAAACAAATATGGATATTTAATTATTTTAAGCACATATATTGATGAGTCAATATTTAATTTAATACTTCCATGTTAAATGGGAAATACAGATATCAGTTTTTAAAGTTTTGATTTAATGCTTTTCTGTTTTTGCGTTTACTAAAAATAGGATATTATGCACATTTTCTGGCTTCTTTGTGAATTAATTTCTTTTAGAAATTAAAATAGGAAGGGTTAGACCCAAGATATCAAGACATTTTAATAGAATGTTGTCTCCACCCCATTGAAAAAAATTAACTTTTTTTGTTGGATTGAAATTCAGTATATATTTCAACATTTGTAAATAAAATCAATATTTTCCATTGTCTAATAAGCTGCATCAACCCATCTACCATTTCATTTCAGTCCAAGTTTTTATGACATGGAGCCATACTCTGTTTAAAACTGGTTTTGACAACTGGGTATAAACACTTCTTTGGAAGCAGTATCACACATTGTCAAAAGATTCACTTTAGACATTCAAAAGTGGACAGAAATCTGTATTCCTGTCCATTAAAGGAGATGATTTGTGTCTCATGTTTAGTTTTCTTTTAGTGATGATTGATGTTTATTGGGAATCATTGTTGGGAAAATATTTCTCAACCCATTTGTTTGTTTCAAGGCACAGAAGACATAATTTACATCATTCTCAAGACTTTGTGACAGAATGAATTTATCTTTGTTAAACAACCTCTACCTAATTTCGTAAGATATGGAATTAGGTACACGTGTTGAGCAATTAGAGATAAGAATAATTCTTTGGGTTTTTTGTTTCGCTTGACATGAAGTACCAATTTTAGGTTCGGAAATGATTATTGAGGAATTATACAAATGTGAAACAAATAAAACCATACATGAGGAAAATTAGAGTTTCCAATACATATAATGATATATTATTGAGGTCTTTAGTATCTCCTCTGAATTAATTTGAGAATTGCTTTTCCACTGCAGGAAGGTGAAAGCCTTACTGGTGCACAAAAATATTGTGAAATGTTTGGGGTGGAAGGACTTCGTAAAAAGTACAGCACCGAACAGGAGGCATTAAAAGTGGTCCGTGTAGTCTTTGTAGGAGCAGCCGACCAGCCCGTCCCAAAAAATCTAATAAGCTGTGTTATTGAGGCCGCACGACCTACGGGAAAAAGCGATGACAGAGGGCGGAGAAGTATATAATTGATGTGAATTAATTTACTTGATTCATTTTGGTTTTGCCAACATGACAATTTGTTCACATTTAAATTTGTGGATGGGGAAATTAATCGTTGTTGTTTCCACAGCAGTTATATTTTGAGGTTGAGTATTTTTCTTCAGAATTGTGTGCATAGAAACACTTAAAAGCCAAGTATAGTAACATTTGATATGAAATGTTTTTGTACACTTATTTTAGTTCTCTTTTTTAAACTTCCTCACCTTTTTTAAGAATTTATCTTGCGTTTATCATTTCTCAGATGTGTTCCCAGTTTCCATGTTGCTTATATAATAATAATAATAATAATAATAATAATAATAATAATAATAATAATAATAATAGACTCATTTCATGTGCTTTATTGTCTAAATATCAAAAGATGCTGTCAGGGCTTTGATATTGTGGGATTGAGAATAAAATAAGGATACATGAGATACTTTGTTAATGTTTAGTTTTGGCAACAGGTTTCTTGTTCAACAATCACCATGCTTTCCAGATGTTGTAAGTACAGTAAACAGCAAATTAACGTAAGTGTTTGAGTCTAAAATATTTGGTTTGCAGTTTCTGTTTTATATTGATTTGTTTCGAGATTGCAGACTAGATGATGTAGACCCTGGCTATGCAAGCCGTTGTAATAATGCTGTGTATCCTAGGAACTCTTACAAGTGAACAAAGTTATGCATGTTAACAAATTTCAAATATGTCATTGAGTCCCATGGTGCTATTTATTTAATAAATGTTGTGATGTTACTTCTCTTCCAATTGTTCATTAAATTAATTCGTTAATACCTCTAAAGATTTGGCATTTTGTAATTTTGTTTGACTTTGATGTATATTTCCTATTATTAGCACTTCCTATTTATGGAGTTCTCACCCATGCTGATAAGGCGGATGAAAAAGAGGAAACACGAGAAAGGGAATTCATCTCATGCCTGGGACTTGAGGGGTCTAGGCACCGTTTTCTTATGTGTCGAAACTACTGTGATGATGTAGATCATGGTGAACGTATGGATAGGTGCTTCCCTGAGCTTGATGTGCCGGTGCTCAGATTCTTGAAGGCAGTAAGAAACCATTACTTTCCTTCAATGCAACACTATATCTTCTTGCCACCTACTTCAATAGTGTTCAGGTTATCCTAAATAACTGGCAGTAGTATATCTTCACACATATCTGTAAGATAAAAAATTATAGGCATACACCCATTATGCGCATCCCGATAACGCACTGTCTTTTTATTTTCAGGTGGCAATTGGTTCCCTTCCTGATTTTTTCAGAATTTTCTCCTAAGATTATGAATTAATCCCTGGAAATGTGCATGATATGTTTTAACTACTGTTTTTTCTTCTTCAGATCTTCGATCCAGAATTGAAGATTCAACATGACAGAGAGAGCTACAATTCAATGAAAAGTATATCGAAACCTGTCAGTACAATGCCACATCTGAATGGAAATAAAGGTGTTTCGGCTGAGGTGCGAAGTGAAACTTTTGAACACCAAAGTAACTTGTTTGTAACCTTAATCATCATAGCCATAGAGGCAATATTTGTAGCTATCTTGTTACGGTGGTTCCTGACTTCACCTCTGGTGGACCGTGGGGAACTGAGCTCCACATGCATCCGATACAACGCACGTAAGGATCAACTTGGGATTGACTTCACAGCATTCACTGAGCTTTGCCATGACATTGACAAGCTCTCTCCAAAATCAAAAATCGTCCCATTCATACTCTTTGTCACAGTAAGAGTTGGAACCCTATTTTTGCTACGCTTTCTTCCAGATTTTCTGCATGGATGATCCATTTGGTCTCCCTCATGCTTAGAAGAGGTCTTTCACTTTTTGCACTCATGTGTGGTGGCATTCTCAGACACAAGAAATTTATATTGCATAGAAGCACATCACATTTATTTTAGACCTTTAGGCGACTTGGTACAATAGAAGCAGACATTTTTGGTATCAAGTATCAAATGACTGTCAAAAAGCTGGAGATTATTCTGATGGAAAGAATATGCATCACACATTTGACTCTTCTGCAGTTATGAATTTATGTGCTCATATCATAACTGAAAATTAACTTTTTAATATGATGCCAACTATGTGTATTTTAATACGAGGACAACTATGTGCTTTTTAATATGAGGACAACTATGTGCTTTTTAATGAGGACAACTATGTGTATTTTAATATGAGGACAACTATGTGCTTTTTAATATGAGGACAACTATGTGCATTTTAATATGAGGAAAACAATATGACGTTAAGTCTTGTTATCTCATTTGTAATGATTATCGTATCCATTAATATGATCCACAGGACTCAGTTCAAACCAGTTTTTCTTCTTCAGCATGAAGTTAACACGACGTAAATTTTTAATTATTTTTGTCAAAACTTTAGCAGATATGGTTCATGTTTGACTGAACTTTTGCCATACACAGTGATGCAAGATCTTTCACTTGTATGTTTCTGCTGTGCATTCATTGTTTATGTTCTCATTCATAGCTGATTACATATCCTGTACTACAACATTGTTGAAGTTCTCGTCATTTTTTTAACCCTATGTCATTTGGATAAATGCCATTTTTGTTGAGCTTTACGTTATTTTATCACAAACTTTGCAGTAACAAACCAGATATTTTTGTTACGGATTAACAGTAATTCATCAAATGGAAACACTATGTGTGCATGTGTGTCTAATATGTACATTTATTTTATCCTAGTCCATGAATTAGTGTTCTTTACAAGAATTTACCTTTACAAGAAATTATCAATTTTACATTTTACTCATGAACTGTTTCATTAGTCATTGTTAAATAAAATTATGACCAAATAAATTTATGACATGCCTTCCAGCCCTTGCTACAGCTTTGAATTTAATTTGTCTTATTTGTTTTCCATGTATGTAATTTCTTACTTTGTTTTAGGAAATATTATTATGTTTCAGTATTGTCTGTAGGAAAAGTACACAGAATACAGCAGTCCATAAACACTAAATGGCCGACACTATTGTTTGAAATCTCCAGTTATAATCCATTATACACTGTTGTTAGCCAACACATTTGACCATAAAGGAACCAAAAATACTTGCTTTTACCAAGTGAATAAGGGATATATGTAGTCTTGTGAGTAGTATCCGTTAATCACATAATAATTATAAGTTAATGCATTTGCATGGAAAATATGAACAAGTTTTTGTTAGCAATTTTGCACAACATTGGGGGTACGATATTACTCAGGAAAAAAAAAAGAGTTCATATTTTCTTATAAAAATGTAGTAACCTACTATTACATATTTTGCATTCTACCTAAGAATAAGTAAAAGAAAACACACTATAAGAAACAAAATAATTGAATTTGTGCTGGATTCCAAAGTGTTTGATGCCATTTTTCAGCACATGATAAGCTATACATGGTGGCCAGTATTAATGGTGGAGGGCGAACCTGGGAAACCACCAAAAATAAGCACCGACCCACGAGAAGCTACTGGCAAGCTTTCTGACATACCCACATTGGCCGAATCTGAAACTCGTACCCATGTAGACAAAGGTAAGATGGCAGTGATCCATAACGGAGAGTGCTGGAGACAATTCGTCCGCTCAGGGCCCTTCAAATTGTAAAGTAAATACACAAATGCTGGTTCAACAATAGTGACATTACTAATGTGAAACTATCACCACATAGTGACCTTTGAACTTGGTCACATGCTCAAACGTTTACAAATAAATGTTGATTTGGTCTACTGGAAATTTAGATTCATGCTGTGAGTGAATGCTCATAGAAACTACTTTTCCAGTTGGTCTGGAATTGAAGGATTTTTTTCTGTCAATACGACTCGATTTTGCCTTCAGTGTTTTAATGGATTAGATTCAGTAGCTTAGTCAATTCCATACACTGTACATGTGATTGAATGGACTGGCCTTGATGCAGCTGCACTTGTGTTTCTATTCTGTTATTGATTGTTTGGAATCATAATATGGATAAAATATGGATGCTTTTTATTGAAATTCTGAAAAAGACACAGGGGTTAAAAATTTACCTGAAATTAGAGTGCAGTTTTTCAATGTGGATCAGTGTTTTGAACCCATGTAACTGTGTTTAGTGGAGATAACTAAGAAAATTTAATTTGAGAAAATTCAAGATATAGAAAGGTAAGTATATTGCCTATGTTATTATTAGTTAACAGTGACAAATATTTATGACCTGTCACTTGCATGTTCATTGATGGAAGTGTTCACTGCTATTTACATGCCCTGTCACTCGCATGTTCATTGATGGAAGTTTTCACTACTATTTACATGATCTGTCACTTGTATGCTCCTTGTTGGAAGTGTTCACTGCTATTTACATGCCCTGTCACTTGCATGTTCATTGTTGGAAGTGTTCACTGCTATTTACATGCCCTGTCACTTGCATGTTCCTTGTTGGAAGTGTTCACTGCTATTTACATGAACTGTCACTTGCATGCTCCTTGTTGGAAGTGCTCACTGCTATTTACATGACCTGTCACTTGCATGCTCTTTGTTGGAAGTGTTCACTGCTATTTACATGAACTGTCACTTGCATGCTCCTTGTTGGAAGTATTCACAGCTATTTACATGAACTGTCACTTGCATGCTCTTTGTTGGAAGTGTTCACTGCTATTTACATGAACTGCCACTTGAAAGCTCTTTGTTGGAAGTGTTCACTGCTATTTACATGAACTGTCACTTGCATGCTCATTGTTGGAAGTATTCACAGCTATTTACATGACCTGTCACTTGCATGCTCTTTGTTGGAAGTGTTCACTGCTATTTACATGAACTGTCACTTGCAGGCTCCTTGCTGGAAGTGTTCACTGTTATTTACACGACCTGTCACTTGCATGCTGTGTTCACTGCTATTTACATGACCTGTCACTTGCATGCTCCTTGATGGAAGTATTCACAGCTATTTACATGACCTGTCACTTGCATGCTGTGTTCACTGCTATTTACATGACCTGTCACTTGCATGCTCCTTGTTGGAAGTGTTCACAGCTATTTACATGACCTGTCAGTTGCATGTTCACTGTTAGAAGTGTTCACTGCTATTTACATGCCCTGTCACTTGCATGCTCTTTGTTGGAAGTGTTCACTGCTATTTACATGACCTGTCACTTGCGTGCTGTGTTCACTGCTATTTACATGAACTGTAACTTGCATGCTCCTTATTGGAAGTGTTCACAGCTATTTACATGAACTGTCACTTGCATGCTCCTTGTTGGAAGTGTTCACTGCTATTTACATGACCTGTCACTTGCATGCTCCTTGTTGGAAGTATTCACTGCTATTTACATGACCTGTCACTTGCATTCTCCTTGTTGGAAGTATTCACTGCTATTTACATGACTTGTATGACTTTTATTGCTACTTTAAATCCAAACAATATCTTAAAAAATTAATACAAGGAAAATTAACTTCCTTTTTCAGTTGCATTTTGTTTTTGAATTTAGTGTCTGCTCTGACTTATAAAATGAATCTGAGGGAGGCAAGATAGCCTTTGATCTTAATATACATTTCTGTGCTATTTTTATAGACCGCTGAGAGCACAGGTCATAGCTTGACTTAGAACTAGGCAATTTGCTAATAGGTATAAACATTTCTCCAAAATAACTGTTTAAATGATCACAATGTTATTTTCAGTTCTGTGTGACTCATGTTTGTTGTGAACATTATGGATATAATATTCGTTTCTTTGCTTGGTTGAAAGTTTAATTGGTGACTTGGTAAGCTCACTGACATCATCAACTTGACGAAGTCTACTTTTCAATGGATAAAAATAGCTTGTTTACCTTCATCCATAGACAAATCTAATAAAATCTGTAGCATCTTGCAACTTAATCAAAGGTAGTTGCTTGCAATACTATTTTCAGACATGTGTCATGCACTATGAAGCAGTGTGGTATGGAAAAATATTGCATGATTCTGCAATGTAAAATTTGCGGAAAAGGATGAGCATCTAATAAAAGCAATTATCAAATTGTCCGTACACTTCACATATAGTGTGTGCAGTTTAAACATTTTCATATTAACAAACATGTCACTTTATGTGGTTCTGATTGGTCCAGATAAGGCCATGAAATTCTTGCACAGTACTATTTTGGTGGGTAAATTTTCTTTACTCCATGTTATGGAACCTTTTCTTTTTACCAGTACTTTATTTTGGTGGCCATTTTCAAATCAACTACCCAAAGGAAATTGTGGGTACAAAGATCATGTCTTTATGAATATGATGAATTTAGGAATTTAGCCCCACTTGGTCTCCTTATGCTATCTATAGCATATAATCCTATGAAAACTGGTGTATAAATCTCGAGTAAAGGACAACCAGTAAAAGGGTGTTGTCAAGTTGTTCACTGGTGTCTGGATAGGATTGAGTTGTATACCTGTAACATGGATACAACCCTCAATACAAGCGTGGCTTAAATTATAAGTGATAGAAGTAAATAAAGTCACCTTTGCTCACAAACAGATGTAGACATGAACCTGTTTCTCTGGTGACAGAACATGATCCAATCACAACAATGAGAATGAAATTTTTGTATGTCTTCCGTACTCTACTGTTCCAAATCAAATAATACAAACATCCGGTAACAAGTACATTGCATTAAATATGGGAATATCCATCCAGTAATCCTCATTTCACATGAATATCACAATAATGTAATGTTTAGAGTTGTGAAAGTTACATTTTATGGTAATATCTGCTGCACTCTAACCTGTACTGTATTCAAAAGTTATGACTGTGGAGACATAGTGATATATGCTCCCTCCCCCCCACACACACACACCTATTATGGTGCTTTGGTTATTGTTATCTAGGAGATGATTGACCATGGTGCTATAACAGTTTTAAAAAATTACGTGAAGAAAATGAAATTGAACATAAGAATGATACACCTTCTCTTAGGAATAGAGTTACAAAATTTATGGAAAATGCAATTAGTCGTTATGTTATACCAATAAAACAAATTTCATGGTAGAATTTAGTGAATTATTCCTGAATGTCAGAATAACCTGGTTGCTTCTGGTCCTTTCAAAGTCAATGTTGGTGACAGGTCAGCATTGCCATATTCCCTTTATGTTTCTCTCTCCCTTTCTCTCCAATTTCTTCGGGTCGTCAACTGTAACTTGGTTGCAGCCTGCACCATTGGTTTCACAGGTATGGAACTATTTTCCCTCATTAAATAAGGATACGCAACCTAAATAATTGTCTGTTTTTTCTTCTCTGGCGTCGAACAATATTCTCTTGTCATATTAGATATCTTACCTTAAGTCAACAAACTTAAGCTAATGTGTATAACCTGATAAACACAAGGTATTTTTATACAAGATTAGTGTCTTTCTTTCCTAGCTGCTGTCCGCATTCCTAACTGTAACCACGGTTTAACCTGACCTCTATCATAAGCATTACATCCCACTGTGGGATTTAAATTACTTGCTGAACGACATCGGCAACACTCACCAATTTTCTCAGTTTAGAGAATTCGCAACTTGATCACACAAATCAATTAATGAACTTCACTTTTCCTAACAACATTAGTTGCAAAATAGCGATTCATTGACATATACATCATATAATCAATTTTACAAGTTACAATATATTATTTCAATTGCTAGAAAGAATGGAATTTTATGTAACCTAAAAAGAAAACGCAATATTGATACAAAAAAAAATGTTGATATGTTTGTTTTTGTCCTATGATCTGCATGATTTTATTTGGTGGTACACCGGCTTTTAAGATGTAGCAACTGGTGATTTCACGATTCTAGTCCGAAGTCCCGTATTTTCATCAACAACGTTAATCGACGTCCCCAGGGTGTTGTGTCCCAGCGTAATATAACGATCGGTATTCATTTTTAAGACGCTGTATTTCGCGAGAGTATGGTATAAAACAATGTTATTCCGAACAAATAAAAGTGTACCGTTTAAGTGAAACAGAATACGCTCATGCACCTGATGATTGATTCATTGTATCAAAGATTATTATGACGTTCTCTCTCTCTCTCTCTCTCTCTCTCTCTCTCTCTCTCTCTCTCTCTCTCTCTCTCTCTCTCTCTCTCAAGAAATTTAAGTTCTTGGATGAACACCTATGCATGGTTTATTTAGTTTTTGGTGGTAGCAACATTATATATTTCTTTTTTAAATTTGATTTGGAAGAGAGCTATATCTAGCGGTCACATCTGCGTATTTAACCAACAATGTTCATTCAGTAGATCTGGTTGGATATTTTTGTTGTTGTCCTATTATCTCTCTTAACATTCCATAAATATAGCTGAAAAGGTTTTGCATCTCGCTGCATCACCACATCATGGTATTCTGCTTCTTTTTTATGACATTTTCCTTGTCTACTGGATTTGATTGTATATCTCTTGCCTCCAACGTTACATATTCTTCACATAGATGACTATTTAAATATAACTTCTGATCTCGAGTAAACCATTGAAAACGTCTAAATTTTAAACGCAGCTTTCGTCATTTTTTTATTTCGACGTAGTTGAAAATAGTTCTTATTACATATAAGGAAACAGTGAATATTTGACCCATTGCAACAATGTTAAGCTAACTGAACATTTATGAAGTATATAATAACAATTGAATATTGTAATATATTCTTACAATACGTGAATCATATAAGATTCAATACCAATGAATGCCTAATTAATGTCTTAACTCGAGGAAAATTGGAATATCAATCTATAAGGAATATATTAAATAAAAACAAAAAATACAAACTTATTCAATGAAAATATTCTCTGCAATTGTGGAAGATACATTTGGTCAATTCCAAACTCGTCCTTTGTATGCAGCCTCTGATTCTGGGTCTTTGAAAATCTTCCAAACACACTTCCTCTGTACTATTTATTTAATGAGAAATTATTTGCTCCCCATGTTAAGCTTACTTAATCAAGATGACACCTATTTCAAATGGTCTAAGATTTCCCCAAATCTGTATCTGGCTAGTCTGAACTTTATCATTTCCTATATTTGTCCTAATGTTAAGACATATGTGAGACCGTTATCTTAGCAGATCCTAATTTAAATCCATTTCGTACCTCCAAAGAGTTGCTAATATGGGTATGTGAAAAAGCTTGCAAGTAGCTTCTCGTTGGTCTGTGGTTCTTTCCGGTGGTTCCCCGGGTTATTACTCCACCATTAATGCTGGCAGCCAAGCCATGTATAGCATATGGCGTGCTGAAAAAAGGCGTTAAAACCTACAAAATCCTCCAAACCGAGCACGTTCTACCATTTTGCGAGCTTAGTCCATACATCAATATTAGTGGTTATGTGTCACGCTGATGGCTTCAAAATGTGCTGCAACAAAACCATCTACCAAATGTTACACCATTACAGTGACGTCACACACAGTGGACATTCGGTGTTGACAAATGATTTTGTAAAATGTTCTGTGTATTCGGAAGAACACTTGTTCTTTTATTTCTACAAAAATGTGTTATCTGCTTTTACATGACAATACGTTTGTCACTCTTTTACGCACAATAAATTCATGATGCATCGACTCAGAATGAATGAAAGTATATTTCGTTCTTCTTTATATCGAAATGTCGAAGTGATCTGAAAAAACATTATAAAAGAAATCTCAAATGAGTAATGATTCAATATTAAATTTATGAAACAGAGAAAAATCTGGACATCAATCAACTCGTTTGATAAAATTAAATATTAAACTATCACCCATTTGAAATCCTCCAAACATATTATATACAGTATTAGCATTTAAATACTTCCAGCACGCTTAATAAACCTGGCGATGTCACATGTTGCATGATACTGTAGATGTAACGGCAGTGACATCTCAGTGTTATTTCAAAGTGATGTTACTACAATCTTCAGCAGTTTGGTCACCCGTGTGAGTTACGTCTTTATGTATCGCACTTCACCCCAATTACATCGGCACAAAATAACTTGTAGCTGTATCTTTAAGTTCCAACGCAAATACAAAACTCTGCAAAACCATACATTTAAAGCAAAACTGCTCAAATTATGAATGCAGAGGTGTTTGTAAATAATATCATGCTCTTCAGCGTAGTAGGGTGATATGAAGTCATAGGAAGGGTACTAGGGTGATCTGAAGTCAACGGATGGGTTATACGGTGATATGAAGTCATAGGAAGGATACTAGGGTGATCTACAGTCATAGAGAGGGTCCTAGGGTGATCTGAAGTCGTAGAGATAGTACTAGGTAGATCTGAAGTCGAAGATAGGGTACTAGGGTAATCTGGAGTCATAGGGACGGTATTAGGGTGATTTGAAGTTATAGAGAAACTAGGGTGATCTGAAGACATCGGAAGGGTACTAGGGTGATATGAAGTCAAAGGAAGGTTACTAGGGTGATCTGAAGGAATAGGGAGTGTAGAGTGCTCTGTAGTCAGGAGAGGGTACTAGGGTGATGTGAAGTCATAAGGAGGGTACTAGGGTTATCTGAAGTCACAGAGAGGGTACTAGGGTCATCTGAAGTCATACGACTGATACCAGGGTCCTCTGAAGTCATAGGGAGGGTACTAGGGTGACCTGAAGTCATAGGAAGGGTACTATTGGATCTGAAGTAAGAGGAAGGGTACTATGGTGATCTGAAGTCATAGAGAGGGTACTAGGTTGATTTGAAGTCATAGAGAGGGTACTAGGGTGATGTGAAGTCATAAGGAGGGTACAAGGGTCATCTGAAGTCATAGAGAGGGTACAATGGTGATCTGAAGTCATAGGAAGTGTACTGGGGTCATCTGAAGTCATAGGAAAGATTATAGGGTTATCTAAAGTCATAGAGAGAGTAATATGTTGATCTGAAGTCGTAGAGAGCGTTCTAGGGTGACCTGAAGTCACAGGAAAGGGTGCTAGGTTGTTTTGAAGTGATAGAGAGGGTACTTGGGTGATCTGAAATCATAGAAACGGAACTAGTGTGTCTAAAATTCAAAGGAAGGGTACTAGGGTGATCTGAAGTCATTGAGAGGGTACATGGGTGATCTGAAGTCACAAGGAGGGTACTATGGTGATCTGAAGTCATAGGAAGGGTACTAAGGTGATCTGAAGTAATATAGTGGGTAATATGGTGATATGAAGTCATAGGAAGCGTACTATTGTGATCTGAAGTCATAGGAAGAGTACTAGGGTGATCGGAAGTCATAGGTAGGGTACTAGGGTGATCTGAGGTCATATGAAGGGTACTAAGGTGATCTGAAGTTATAATGAGGGTACTAGGGTGATGTGAAGTTATAGGAGGGGAACTAGGCTGATCTGAAGTCATATGGAGGGTACGATGGTGATCTGAAGTCACAGGGAGGGTACTAGGGTGATCTGAAGTTATAGGGCGGGTACTATGGTGATCTGAAGTCATAGGAAGGGTACTTGGGTGATCTGAAGTCATACGAAGGGTACAAGGGGCATCTGAAGTCATACGAAGGGTACTAGTGTGATCTGAAATCATAGAGAGGGTACGTGGGTGACCTGAAGACACAATAAGGGTACTATGGTGATCTGAAGTCATAGGAAGGGTACTAGGGTGATCTGAAGTCATATAGAGGTTAATAGGGTGATCTCAAGTCAAAGCAAGCGTACTATTGTGATCTGAAGTCATTCAGAGGGTACTAGAGTGATCTTAAGTCATAGGAAGGGTACTAGGGTGATCTGAAGTCATAGGAAGGGTACTAGGGTGATTTGAAGTCATAATGAGGGTACTTTGGTGATCTGAAGTCATAGAGAGGTTACCAGGGTGATCTTAAGTTAAAGGAGGGGAACTAGGGTGATCTGAAGTCATAGGGAGGGTACAATGGTGATCTGAAGTTACTAGGGTGATCTGAAGTGGTAGTGAGGGTTCTAGGGTGATCTGAAGTCATAGGGCGGGTACTATGGTGATCTCAAGTCATAGGAAGTGTACTAGGGTGATCTGAAGTCATAGGAAGTGAACTAAGGCGATCTGAAATCATAGGGAGGGTACTAGGGTGATATGAAGTCATAGGAAGGGTACAAGGGGCATCTGAAGTCACAGGATGGGTACTAGGGTGATCTGAAGTCATAGGGATGGTACTAGTGTGAGCTAACGTCATAGAGAGGGTACTAGGATAATCTCAAGTCATCATGAGGGTACTAGGGTCATCGGAAGTCATAGAGAGGGTACTAGGGTGATCGGAAGTCAAAGGAAGGCTACTAGAGTGATCTGAATTCATATGAAGGGCACAAGTATGATCTGAAGTCATCATGAGGGTACTAAGGTGATCAGAAGTCATAGAGAGGGTACTAGGGTGATCTGAAGGGTTCTAGGGTGATGCTAAGTCAAAGGGATTGTTCTAGCATGATCTGAAGTCAAAGGAAGGGTACTAGGGTGATCTGAAGTAACAGGAAATGTACTAGGGTGATCTGAAGTCGTACAAAGGGTACTAGGTTTATTTGAAGTCATAGAGTGTGTACCAGGGTGATGTGTAGTCACAAGGAGGGTACTAGGGTCATCTGAAGTCATAGAGAGGGTATTAGGATGATCTGAAGTCATACAAAGGATACTAGGGTGATCGGAAGTCATCATGAGGGTACTAGGGTGATCGGAAGTCATAGAGAGCGTAATATGGTGATCGAAAGTCATAGGAAGGGTACTAGAGTGATCTGAAGTCATTGGAAGGGTAATAGTGTGATCTGAAGTCATCATGAGTGTACTAGAGTGATCGGAAGTCACAGAGATGGTACTAGGGTGATCGGAAGTCAAAGGGAGGGTAATATGGTGATCTGAAGTCATAGGGAGGGTACTAGGGTGATCTGAAGTCATAGAGAAGTTACAATGGTGATCTGAAGTCGAAGAGAGGATACTAGGGTAATCTAAAGTCATAAGGACGGTATTAGGGTGATTTGAAGTTATAGAGAGGGTACTAGGGTAATCTGAAGACATCGGAAGGGTACTAGGGTGATATGAAGTCAAAGGAAGGGTACTTGGGTGATATGAAGTCAGAGAGAATGTACTAGGGTGATATAAAGTAATATAAAGGGTACTACGGTGATCTGAAGTCATAGGAAGGGTACTATGGTGATCTGAAGTCATAGAGCCAGTTCTAGAGTGATCTGAAGTCATAAGGCGTGTACTAGGGTGATCTGAAGTCATAGGAAGGGTACTAGTTTGATCCAAAGTCATAGGAAGGGTACTGAGGTGATCTGAAGTCATTGGGAATGTACTAGGGTGATATAAAATAATAGAAAGGGTACTACGGTTATCTGAAGTCACAGGGAAGATACTAGGGTGATCTAAAGTTATAGGGAGGGTTATATGGTGATCTGAAGTCACAGGGAAGGGTACCAGGGTGATCTGAAGTCATAGGAAGGGTAGAATATTGATATGAAGTCATAGGATAGGTATTAAGGTTATTTGAAGTCATAGGAAGGGTTATACGCTGATCTGAAGTCATAGAGAGGGTACTAGGGTGATCTGAAGTCATAGAGAGGGCAATAGGGTGACCTGAGGTCATAGGAAGGGTACAGGGGTGTTATGAAGTCATAGGAATGGTACTAGGGTGATCTGAAGTCATAGAGAGGTGAATAAGGGTGATCTGAAGTCATAGAAAGTGTACTAGGGTGATCTGAAGTCATTGGACTATTACTATGGTTATCTGAAGTCATAGGAAGGGTGCAAGGATGATCTGAAGTCATAGGAAGGGTAACAGGGTGATCTGAAGTCATCAGAAGGGTACCATGGTGATTGGAATTAATGGGCAGGGTACAAGGTTAATATGAAGTCATAGAGAGTGTACTAGGCTGACTGGAAGTCATTGAGAGAGAGTACTAAGGTGATCTGAAGTCATAGGAAGGGTGCTAGGGTGGTTGGAAATCATAGTCGTGATTCTAGGGTGATCTGAAGTGATTTTTAGGTTACTATGGTGAACTGAAGTCATAGAAAGTGTACGTTTATGAACTGAATTCATAGGGAGGGTACTGAGGTGATCTGAAGTCATAGAGAGGTTACCAGGGTGATATGAAGTTATAGGGAGGATACTAGGGTGATCTGAAGTCATATGAAAGGTATTAGGATGATCTATAGTCATAGGAAGGTACTAGGGTAATCTTTAATCATAGGAAGGTACTAGGGTGATCAGAAGTCATACGGAGGGTACTAGCGTGATCGGAAGTCACAAGAAGATTACTAGGATGATCTGAAGTCATAGGAAGGGTACTGGGGTGATCTGAAATAATAGGTAGGGTACTAGGTTGATCTACAGTCATAGAGAGGGTTCGAGGGTGATCTGAAGTCATAGAGAGAGTACTAGGTTGATCTGAAGTCATAGGGACGGTACTAGGGTGATTTGAAGTCATAGAGAGTGTTCAAGGGTGATCTCATGTCATAGGAAGGGTACTAGGGTGATCTGATGTCATAGGAAGGCTACTAGGGTGAGATGAAGTCATAGAGATGTTCTAGGAGAATATGAAGTCATACGATGGGTACTAGGGTGGTCTGAAGTCATGGGGAGGGTGCTAGGGTGATCTGAAGTCATAGCAAGCGTTCTAGGGTGGTCTGAATCATAGGAAGTGTAATAGGGTAATCTGAAGTCATAGCGAGGGTACTAGGGTGAACTGAAGTGATTTAGAGGGTACTATGGTGATCTGAATTCATAGGAAGGGTACTATTGTAATATGCAGTCAGAGAAATGATATTAGAGTGATCTGAAGTCATAAAGATTGATGTAGGGTGATCTTAGGTCACAGGAAGGGTAGTAGGGTGATCTGAAGTTTTTTGGAAGGGTACTATAGTAATCGGACGTCATAGAGAGTGTACTAGGTTGATTTGAAGTGATAGAGAGGGTTCTTGGGTGATATGAAGTCATAGAATGGGTACTAGGGTGATCTGAAGTCATAGGAATGGTACTTGGGTGATGTACAGTCATATGAAGGGTACTATGGTGATCTGAAGTCATAGGGAGGGTACTAAGGTGATCTGAAGTCATAGAGAGGGTACTAGGGTGATCTGAGGTAATAGGAAGGGTACAAGGGTGTTCTGAAGTCATAGGAACGGTACTTGGGTGATCTTAAGTCATATGGAGGGTACTAGGGTGATCTGAAGTAATAAAAAGGGTACTAAGGTGATCTGAAGTCATATGGAGTGTACTAGGTTGATCTAAAGTCATAGAGAGGAAACTAATTTGATCTGAAGTCATAGGAAGGGTAGCAGGGTGATCGTAAGTAATATAAAGGGTAGTTGTGTGATCTGAAATCATAGGAAGGGTACTAGGGTGATCTGAAGTCATAGGAAGGTACTAGGGTGATCTGAAGTCATAGGGAGAGAAATTTGTGATATGAAGTCATATGAAGGGTACTGCGGTGATCTGAAGTCATAGGAAGGACACTAGGGTTATCTACAGTCATATAGAGGGTACTAGGGTGATCTGAAGCTATTCGGACGGTACTAGGGTGATCTGAAGTCATATGAAGGGTTCTAGGGTGATCTGAAGTCATAGGGAGGGTACTAGGGTGATCTGAAGTCATAGAATGGGTACTAGGGTCATATGAAGTCATAGGAAGGGTATTAGGGTGATCTGAAGTCAGAGAGGGTACTAGGGTGATGTGAAGTCATAGAAATGTTACTTGGGTGATCTGAAGTCGTAGGAAGGGAACTAGGGTGATCTGAAGTCAAAGGAAGGTTACTAGGGTGATGTGAAGTCATAGGGTGGGTACTAGGGTGATCGGAAATCATAGGAAGGGTACTGGTGTGATCTGAAGTTAGAGGAATGGTACTAGCGTGATCTGAAGTCATAGAGAGGGTACTAGGGTGATATGAAGTCATAAAGAGGGTTCTAGGGTGATCTTAAGTCACATAATGGGTACTAGGGTGATCTGAAGTTAGAGGAATGGTACTAGCGTGATTTGAAGTCATAGAGACGGTACTATTGTGATCTGAAGTCATTTTAAGGGTACTAGGGTGATCTGAAGTCATAGGAAGTGTACTTGGGTGATCTGAATTCATAGAATTGATACTAGGGTGATCTGTAGTCATAGGAAGGTACTAGGGTGATCTGAAGTCATATGGAGAGAAATTTGTGATATGAAGTCATAGCAAGCGTTCTAGGGTGGTCTGAATCATAGGAAGTGTAATAGGGTAATCTGAAGTCATAGCGAGGGTACTAGGGTGATCTGAAGTGATTTAGAGGGTACTAGGGTGATCTGAATTCATAGGAAGGGTACTATTGTAATATGCAGTCAGAGAAATGATATTAGAGTGATCTGAAGTCATAAAGATTGATTTAGGGTGATCTTAGGTCACAGGAAGGGTAGTAGGGTGATCTGAAGTTTTTTGGAAGGGTACTATAGTAATCGGACGTCATAGAGAGTGTACTAGGTTGATTTGAAGTGATAGAGAGGGTTCTTGGGTGATATGAAGTCATAGAATGGGTACTAGGGTGATCTGAAGTCATAGGAATGGTACTTGGGTGATGTACAGTCATATGAAGGGTACTATGGTGATCTGAAGTCATAGGGAGGGTACTAAGGTGATCTGAAGTCATAGAGAGGGTACTAGGGTGATCTGAGGTAATAGGAAGGGTACAAGGGTGTTCTGAAGTCATAGGAACGGTACTTGGGTGATCTTAAGTCATATGGAGGGTACTAGGGTGATCTGAAGTAATAAAAAGGGTACTAAGGTGATCTGAAGTCATATGGAGTGTACTAGGTTGATCTAAAGTCATAGAGAGGAAACTAATTTGATCTGAAGTCATAGGAAGGGTAGCAGGGTGATCGTAAGTAATATAAAGGGTAGTTGTGTGATCTGAAATCATAGGAAGGGTACTAGGGTGATCTGAAGTCATAGGAAGGTACTAGGGTGATCTGAAGTCATAGGGAGAGAAATTTGTGATATGAAGTCATATGAAGGGTACTGCGGTGATCTGAAGTCATAGGAAGGACACTAGGGTTATCTACAGTCATATAGAGGGTACTAGGGTGATCTTAAGTCACATAATGGGTACTAGGGTGATCTGAAGTTAGAGGAATGGTACTAGCGTGATTTGAAGTCATAGAGACGGTACTAGGGTGATCTGAAGTCATAGGAAGGGTAGTAGGGTGATCTGATGTCATGGGAATGGTACTAGGGTGATATGAAGTCATAAAGAGGGTTCTAGGGTGATCTTAAGTCACATAATGGGTACTAGGGTGATCTGAAGTTAGAGGAATGGTACTAGCGTGATTTGAAGTCATAGAGACGGTACTATTGTGATCTGAAGTCATTTTAAGGGTACTAGGGTGATCTGAAGTCATAGGAAGTGTACTTGGGTGATCTGAAGTCATAGAATTGATACTAGGGTGATCTGTAGTCATAGGAAGGGTACTAGGGTGGTCTGAAGTCATAGGAAGGGTAATATTGTGATCTGAAGTAATAATGTGTGTACTAGGGTGATCGGAAGTCATAGAGTGGGTATTAGGGTGATCTGAAGTCATAGGAAGGTAGCAACTATGATCTGAAGTCATGGTAGGGTACTAGTGTGATCTGAAGTCAGAGGGAGGGTACTAGAGTGATCTGAAGTAATAGAGAGGGTACTATGGTGATCTGAAGTCATAGGAATGGTACTAGATTAATCTGAAGTCATAGGAAGTGTACTAGGGTGATCTTAAGTCGAAGGGATGGTACTAAGGTGATCTGACGTCATAGAGGGTGTAATAGGGTGATCTGTAGTCATACGAAGTGTACTAGGGTTATCTGAAGTCATAGGGAGGGTTCTAGGGTGATCTGAAGTCATGGTGAGGGTACTCGGGTGATCTGAAGTCATGGGGAGGGTGCTAGGGTGATCTGAAGTCATGGGAAGGGTCCTAGGGTGATCTGAAGTTATAGAGAGGGTACTATTGTGTGTCGCTGTTATTAGGTGTAGATACAGACAAATAGGGACTAAAAGTAAATGGTTGTCGTTTGATAATCTAATTGGTACCTGTACCTTAACAATGACTCTAACGTTGCAATCGAGAAATGTTTCTGTTCTGTTGTCTCCTCCAATTTAAACTTCTCACGACAACACAGAACCCGTATGCCAAAGGTTCAAAGTTATAGTTCGGTTTTGTGATTAACTGTTAAATATGACTATTTCAATTTAAACTTAATCTGAAACGTTCCGTACATTAAAACAATATATTCTTTTATTTATCAGTTTTTACTGCATCGTTAACGAGTAATTCCCACTGAACAATCATAATTCAACAAGATGTTTTGCGAGATTGATGTCAGCGGCTTGTGAAGGCTAGTCACTTGAACAAGGAACTCACTAACATAGAGATTACAATGTTAAAAATGCGCGACAGGTCATGAGGCCTGTCCCTAGATAGTGCAGGTCTTAAAATGAAAAGTGTTCATGTTCAAATGTAAGACACTGAAACTGATAATGTTTATATATGCGCTGAATCAGTAATTGGAATCAATATAACAAACAGAAAGAAGAAAAATAAAACAAATGAAGACAGTTATATACTGTGTTATGTATATCTAATGGGGATTGTTTGTTAGTCTTTTTAATTTGTTTTGTTTCATCAAGTGCTGTTGCAATATAACATTGCATGTTGGGCTTGACCTTGTCCAAAACTGAGTTCATTTCAGCTTGGCTTGAGTATTTTGTTTAATTTTAGTTTGTGCTGTGGGATCTAGGTCAAGATTTTTTATGTTTATAGGTCTGTGTGTATTTATGTGTTTAATATCAGGATCGTTTATAAATAAAAGTTAATATGTTCATTAGGATCTAGGTCGAGACTTTTGGAGTTAATCTGGTCTACCTGATATAATCCTGGATCTATATTATTAAGAAAAATAGTTTTCTAATAATAACATTTTTATTTTGTTAACATCATGATCATTTCTAGAAGGTAAATTTCTAGTTGGTACTATTCCTCTTTTAAACAAACAAAATGCTAATTGCGACCCGAGGGCCATTAGTTATCTGAAAATGTTTTAATTGAAGGAAAATTGATTCGTGATTTACGTACTAGCAGTCATGTTGTATTATATATTATATTCGTACTTTCATTTCGACAGGAATCTAATTCTTCAAACTACCGAATGCAATTGATTTTTTCTCTGGAAATACAAAAGTGTTCTGATACAAGTTTTTGGACACAGACATTCACTGGAATTTATAACGAATTCAAACCTGGATGTATGTTACTAGAATAAAAATGGAAAACAAAGGATGAAAGCTATAAACTGTCAAAATGAACATCATTCGTAAGAATAAAAAAGTGAAAAAAATGATGACCGTAATTTGTAAGATTTAAGAAAACGTTGTGCATTGATCCCAATAATCGCGAATTATTCGCTCCCTTCGTTCTAACTTATATATTATGTAAGGGACATGGACAAAGTAGGTATATTATATTCTTCTTATTCGTTGGTCAAATTATCGACAATAACTCTCCGAAAAAAAGCTGAAGGTTCATTTGTGGAACCTCGCTTCTTTTAAATGCAATTTGCTATTTGTTAACAATAAAATGTTGCCATATTGGTATTTTCTAATATTAATTCAACATCATAAATATCTACTGGGATATAAAATGGGTTGCAAGTGCATAGATGGGACCCGTAACTAGCAAAGACGTAGCTGGGGGGGCAGACTAGTGGGGGGCGCCAAAGCGGGCTTTGAAATAGGTTGAATCTTGTCCTTGGGCTCCAAACACTCTAGCTACGCCTCTGGTAACTAGGTACGCACACATCTGTTTTACCAGTAAAGCAGAAGGTCGTTCTGCATCTCTCTCGCTAAGAGAGCGGCATGCCTACAAACGGCATCGCTTTTAATAGCAGAGGAACCGTAAGGTCATGCCGCATGTCTGCTGATGTCGCAGAGTACGGTATCACAATGCACAACATCCCACTCACGTTCGTTCATGAACTAGCTGTCAATAATGCGCTCCTCACTCTGTTTCCGTGTTGAGTTATTCATCTTTCTTGGTCGGCGTTTGCATTCTAAATTAATAAAACCGTGTTCACACTATCAGTACCATAAGGCGTTGTGGTCTGTAAGTTGCACTCATATCTGGTCCACAATCAGATATACTATTACTAAATATCTTTCGACAGTTGGCATTGTCTGGATCAAATGTTTTCATACAAAAGTTTTGGTCTTGTCCCGACAATCAGATATACTATTACTAAATATCTTTCGACAGTTGGCATTGTCTGGATCAAATGTTTTCATACAAAAGTTTTGGTCTTGTCCCGACTCGAAAGCTTCTTTCAACACGTCACTGCTGACTACTTGACTTGAACGACAGTTAAGTATCAGTCCGTTACTTTGCCCTGGGTATAACTCTATATATGTCGGTCTCTGTATTGGTATCCATAATTATTGGTAGCAACTCTAGAGAAAAAACAACTTACCATAATGCTTTCTGTTTGTTATTCAGTTCGTGTGTTTCAGTAGTTTTCGTATGTCATCCACCAGTTGAAAGTAGCGAACATGATCTGATAGGTATACCGTCTGGGGTAATATCTGTAGATGCACCAAACCCCTACCCAACAAAAAAACAAACAAGTTAATACAATAATTCTAAACGACTTTGGCAAACATTTCGTGGTCTTGTTGATCGTTCCCACATGTTCCAAACCGATGCATTCTTGATTACGGTACCATTATTTGAATGTCTCTTTGTCTTCTGGAGTCTGACACGATGATGGATGGCCACTAGATTCTTGTTTCAGTTTCCGAAATTTCTTCAAGTAGTGGGACATAAATTTCGTGACTCGAGTCATCGTCCTTTTGATATTGTTCTTTGGAGGGAAAGTGACAAATTGCGTATAAACAATTGATCTCCGGGATTCATAGCATGGAACCATTCGATACTCAGTATGGTTCCCCGCAAAGCTCGTTCTTTATCACTATGGAAACAATGTTTGTATTGGTTCCATGTATTTGCATATTTAGAATAAAGGAAACATGTTTTTCTTGGCAATAATATGCTAATGCGGGATGGTTCAAGTTGGTTGAGTGAAGACTTTGCATTTGATCAAAACCTTTGAATTGATGAATGGGTTTCACGATAATGTATTATGTCCTCATTTCAAAGTGCCCGGTAGAGAATTGCTGATATTTGCGCACCCAGGTATAAAAGGAACACACGTCATGTATTCGGTTTTATATACCTTATATTCGTATAAGTTGTACAGCAACAATCGTTCAGTGTATAAGTGATAAATATATTATTCTATCAGTAGAGATGTTTTTACCGACATCATTTTACATTCTATGATTCCGAAAGTATGGAGTAATTTATTTGAGACTTTTGATGAGAAATAGTCTTTACCTTCCGCTTTGCCTGCTGTAACGTAACATACACTTTTAATCTGGAGTTAATGTTGACAGATATGTTAGAGTATGTATGTAAAATAGAAATATAGGCACAGGCCATGCGTTTTACAGACAGCGAATCTGAACCAGGCCTATATAAAATCCATATCAATTCTATGAATTAAAGCACGATACAGGATAATAAATTTTTGAAAACATATTTTTAGATCCATGTTTATTCTATTTATAATTACATTTCTTTGCATTGAGATTTGACATTAAGATATGTTATTGCTTTATTTATATCATTCAGTGAGTATTGAAAATATTTTCCATCAATACAGATTCTCTTTAAAAGAGGTTAATTTCGTGACAATCATTTGTTTCGAGAATAATAGACTTTTATACGAGGTATCTTTCTTCTGTGTAAAAATTAAAACAAATAAATGGTTTCAACTTCTTTTAGAACTTAAGTAGTTTCAGCATTCATAAAAGTACATATTTATGCCAGTAGAAGAACAAATAAAAGGCAATCATAGTTTAATGGTATAGTTTTAAGTAAGAAAACAAGAAGAAAAAAAGAAAATTGTTTTCATTTATCCAATGGTACCAATTGCTGTTATTATTTCTCTCATGGGCGCATATGTTTTTCTAACCAACTATGATGTTCACGAGCACGTGACATATTGGTTGACGGAATACTATTGTTCATAAACCAATCTTTCCAAATAGCAGGATATCCCCTAATCGGACAATAAGTACTTAGACGCATTAGTTCGCATGTATTCATAATATCCTGAACATGTAATGGTTCCGTGTACTTCTTAGAAATATGTCTTTATATTATTCCACACGCTCGTATGATCATCCACAACCAAGCAGCCAATCGCGGTTCAAACAAACAAACATTCACCTAATCACCTACGATCACCACCACTCCATCCCCAGCCAAGAAAAAGCTTTGCGTACATAAAAGAAAGCAGTTGTAAGAAACAATGGCAAAACGTACAATCTAATTACCGACTATAAAGTTCCTGTACCAGAATTTGTCTTAAATGAGCTTTCTGATTGTCTGTTAATTGATCATATGCACTAATAAAACGACAAAGCCGGCTTAATGCAGACAACTCTCGTTGCTTTGTCACGGACGCCAGATCTTCGTTGTATAATTTCATGGGATTTAGATGCCTGGAGTTCAGATCTCTCACATAGAAAATGACTATTTTTCCTGAAATTTAAAATATTTAAGCTGCTAAAGACATCATCACTTTCAACACTTGTAATATAACGTACACATATAAGCATAACATATATTCGTTTTGCGCACCGACAGCGTTGAGCATGGTTATCGTTTATAATCAAATCGTATTATCCATTGCTCTTGATAAATGAGATCGAACGAAACTAAGTCGTTTTGTGCTTCTTAATTATGAATTTTTTATCTGCGTTAGTATATTTCCTATATCAGGTGCAATTATACGAACTTGCTAGATGTTTATGAACAGGTGTGCTCTATGGTTAAATGTATCATCATATGTCGTCATAATTCTCTTAGAAGGACTATTTATTTTGCAAAGCAGAGTAGTAAATACTATATTTAACTGAGTAAAAGGGTGAAAAATAGGCCTTTGTTTAGTAATGTTTGTTTCTCGTTACTGATTTGGACATGATAGTCTCGATATTTAGGAAATATCCAATGTATACTAAGTACTATCCTTTATAAGGCAATTAGCAAATTGGGGATAACCGTATTGTGTTTTAAGATCTGGAGACATAAATTGTTTGTTATATTATCGCCAATTATTTTATATAGTAAAAATGTTGCATTAGCCTATAACACGTTTAGTAAACAAAAACATAACGACAACTATATAATGGCTAAGTCAACATTGTACTTGGCGACATAATCGTGAGGAAATGGCAGATAAGCACCCTTTCCAAAGATAGACAAAGGAGGAGCTGGGCTGTCAACGTACGTTGACATATCTGGTAAAGTCCCTCTTAATCCATATTATTGATTTAGAGTTTGTAAGTCATCGCGTTTTCCAAATGAGCTTAATTTGTTTAACCTCATATATTTCTTCTTATTATCATATCCTATATTAATGCAAGTTCATACTTAGTTCCTCAAAAGGTAGGTGTAAAAAAATTGGTTTTGCATGTAAATGTTCTAGAACAATTTTATAATATCAAATCAAATTGAAACAAACGAGGTGTGGTTCAAATTTAAATTATAATAATACTATTAAAGAAATGAAGAATACAAGAACGAAAGTAAAAAGATAGAAACAAATGATATTGAGGATGAAAAGAGTGGATAGGTAACAATAAACACGTTTGCTATCTAGAAGGCCATGTTATATACGTTATGACAGGCAATTAATTGCTGCAAATGACATGACCTTGTATCCAGGTTGAAAAGGTTTAACAAATATGTCAAGCCATGAATCATATGGAACTATAAGTAAATGAAATTTATTTAAACTAATCCTTAATGCACGTGTTCTGTTAAAGCGACCTTGACACCAACATTAAAAGGACAAGAGCGGGTGTCACTAAATCAAATATTTTAGCTTAATAATGACTAATTCCAATATGGAATGATGAAAAAAATTCATGAAGGGTTAAGAAAATAGAATTTACTTTTTAACAAAACCTCGAAGTAACTGTTCATTGACGATTACTTTCGAATCGGAGGTTACACGGGAACGTAAGCGAGACATAAAATGAATTGTCGTAGTATTACAATTATTCATGCCAAGAAAGACTAGTCTTGGGGATTTGTAAAAATTACCAAATGAAAAATAAAGAAACTAAACAAGCTATTCTTAAAATGAAGAATCTTTGCCTTGCATTGATTAATACCAGCTGTAATGAGAATATCTGAAGATGTTTCAGACTTATATGTAAATAAAAACGTTAACTAGAACCTTAAGAAACTGTTGCGGCGTCCAGACAATGTTACTGTTGTGTCTCTCTTTCAACTAAGATGCATACATTTTACCTACCTCCCATTTTCTGTACAGCCTGAACTGTGGTTAGCCGGAGATCACCGAGTCCTAATGTGGGGTCCTCAAGGATCACGTTTCTAAGGTAAACATATACTCAGTTATGTCATAAGTTACAATTAAGGATTTAAATTAACTGATAATGAGCGATTCGACTAATAATTCTAAATATTTTTGTTTAGATGTTCATTTTGACTTTTAACCTTAATTCATACAAATGATTCCGTTTCAAAATATAATAACATACGCAAAAAGTATATTCTAACAAAGTAGGAGAGATACAGAGGCAATCAGTACGGAAGGAATACAAATAGAAGATGCGTGCGTGGTGCAACAGAATAATATTTTTATACACACACTTATTAAAATGCTGGTAATTGCACGTGCCATGAAAATAATTCATTTTGGGGTTTTGTTTCTATTTTAGTAGTATCATTCATATTCGATGTCACATTAGCATCAGTTGTCCAGGATTATACAGCTTTTGAGCCCTTGTTCTCTGTCAAGGTTAGTCAAATAATGTTAAACATATTTAAGAGATAATTTTATCTAAATATTTGATGGCAGCACAGCATCATCGATAGTTTCTTGAAACGCCCTCAAGATACGATGCTTTTAACCAATTTTGTCAGTTCCTGTTTGAGCAGTTTACAAAAGTTGATAATTTATCTCATTAGGTTTTAATATTTATTGATATATTATTTTAGTGTCAGCAAATAACAGTCATATATGATAGTGGATTGTTATCTTTACAAATGTTAGATATGATTTATGTCTTAATTTATAGAAAACGAGAAAGCCATTCAATTTATTACGCCCCCTTTCAATTGCTCTTTTGTCAAGTTTGATCAACATTATAGTGAGCAATTTTTAAGACGAAATTGCATAATTTGTCTCCTTGAGTAAGGGTGCAAATCAACATCACAGGCATAATTATCACTTCTTGTAAACATTTTTTCTGTCAAATTGCATCAGAGTATATTAAGGGGATGCTAGCAAGAATTTCTTTATTATTTTTAAAGTCCGAATTGTAAAGAAGATTTGTCCAATTTGGTTAGTGGCTTTGAGGAAAAGATAGTATTTTTTATGTTTTGATTTATAGTATTTGTTTATGAGGATATGAATTATTTGTTACAATGTGAAAGTTCTTTATGACAAAATAGCTACTTTCAAGTTGGTAAAATTATACTATGTTTTAGAGAAGTATTTTGAGTCATGTTATGTGTGTAGTAATGATGGCGATGTGAGGCGGATTGGCGGCATGTGCATGAACTTTAAATACTTACTGGAAAGCTTGTTAGAAGTGAATACAATGAATTCTATGAAAGAAAATAGTAAATGTAGATGCATGACGCGAATGCGACGAGATAATATTATAGAGCCAATGTTATACCATACACTAAGGGCCCCCGAGTGACCGAGTGGTCTAAATCGCTCTCCGTTACGGATCACTGCCATCTCACCTCTATCTGCCTGGGTTCCAGTTTAAGATTCGGCTAATGTGGGTATGTGAGAATGCTTGCCAGTAGCTTCTCGTGGGTCGGTGGTTCTTTCTGTGGGTTTTCCCTGGTTCTTCCTCCACCAATAATACTAGCCGCCATGTATAGCCTATCGTGTGCTGAAAAATGGCGTTAAATCCTACAACAACAACAACAACAACAATACCATACGCTAACTTTCACTTAGGTCCAGGTGATCTAAAATGACGTGTTCATGAAAGCATTGTTAATACTTTAAAACTGAATATATTATTTCAATACCGTTCATTAAAGTCTACAAATAGAAAGTAGAGAGAGACTGGCGGACATTCCAAGATGTCTTCATGTCTCCTTATTATGAATTCCTCAAGTTCCTGATTTAGCTGTTGAGTAACAGACTGGGTAACAGACTGGGTCATGCGCATGTGCAGTGGGTGAGTTTCCTCATAGAAACTAATGACACAGAGCTTCCTTTCTAAACAAAGATTGGCTCGAACCTGGCTCAAAATTCTTCCGGCCGTCTGAAAGAGGAACATATTCAATAGTTATTTTAAATGAATTGATATTTGCTATACGTTCTTTCAGCAATGTCAAAACTGTATGACAAAAAAGAAAAACAAAGCGTAGACGGACGTTCCTCTGCTGATATATGATTTTATGGGCAAATGCAGTCCAAAGCAACAAAAAAAAAAAGAAGAAAAAAATTCTGAAACAAAACATACGAGAAGAAAATCAACAAAAGAGCATTATACACATTACAAAACAAAACTGCAAGCTCTTACACATGTTGGACATATGTATTACTTATACGTCTTCTACTACTATTACTACTACTTACTTCAATTTTTCTTCTTCTACTTCTTAGTAGTTGTAGTAGTAATAGTAGTAGTATTACCTACAATCTCATTATTATGGTTAGTAGTAGTAGTAGTAGTAGTAGTAGTAGTAGTAGTAGAAGTAATTACATTAGTAGTATTACCTACAATCTCATTATTAATATTATTATAATTAGTAGTAGTTGTAGGAATATTAATAGTATTACCTACAATCCCATTATTATTATTATTATTAGTAGTAGTAGTAGGAATATTAGTAGTATTACCTACAATCCCATTATTATTATAATTAGTAGTAGTAGTAATAATGAAAGTACTTGTTGTAGATGTAATAATAATAGTACTATTAGAAACAATCCAATTATTATTATTATTATTATTATTATTATTATTATTATTATTATTATTATTATTATTGGTATGGCAATGACGGTTTTGTTTAAAACAGTAGAGGTATTTATATTAGCATTTTAATTCCACAAAAGAAAAAAAATATATTGTGTAATTTATCCATTTTCACAATCTTTGTTACAACATCATCTTTAAATTCATTTTCGTAATATGCAAATGTAGGATCAAATTCCCCGGATCTGGTAAATAAATGTAAAGCAAACGTATGGTGAACTTGGCTTTTGCCCGTCGAGGCAAGATACGAGGGAGAGGTGTCCTCAACCTTGCTAGATCAGCCAAGTATATACGATAGTGATGTGGTTGTATCACACCATCGCATATAGCTTGAATCAAAGCCAGCTGATTGAATTTGCCCTGAAACGCTAGCATATATCGCACAATGTCTCCAGGCTTGTAATGGAATAATTTAGAAACATCTATCCGAGGTTCTTAACAAGTTCACCACTCCAAGAGAAAGGAAGAATACACGAATTTTCACGGACTGCTACGTTTCTGTCAATCTCTTAGATATCGGAATGAATTGTATCATCAAAATAACGAAACGAGATCCACACGGTTAAATACCTTGTCAGGAATCAGACTCGCATCCAACAGTGGATTCCTGGGTGATTTGACTGCCACAACACAACCATTTTCAGACACGAAGAGTTGTAACAACCCTAGATGATACATTGACATGGTCCACAATGGGACTTATACCAGATACGTGAAGATGTTTGGTTGCTATAATGAGTCGTGCAACAAATGATGATGCAAAGAATCTACATCTAATCAAAAGCAGACCGACCAATCATGTGCCTAAGAAGGGGGTTCGATGCAAGCTTGTTAGGCAAGAAAAGTTAAATAAGGATGAAGAAACAGTTGCAAGAGGGATTGTGGGATACGTGCCAATCCGGCCTCCATGTAAAGTGCAAGATACGGATTATCAGTATGTTTCCTTCCATGTCTCACATGGCATCGTAAAGCGAAAGACGTTCACAGCAGCACAGTTGGGAAACTAGAACAGGTTATCAACAAACACTTGAAGAATAAAAACAAGGTGTTCTTCCATCGTTTACAAGTATTTGTCCTTACGGCAGGTAATGTAAACTACAAATGACCCCAACATCATTGGGAGCTGGAATCGACGATGGGACAGTGACCACGTTTTCCCTTAGTAAGGCTGTGAATACAATTGAGAGCAAACCAAAGGGAGATCTTTTGGTCGGTACATAGAGGAAGAGAAGGACTCTACTCAAGAAAATCATATACCTGGAATAAGTCAAGCCCAGCGGGCAGACATACTATGGTCCGTGAAGAAATTCGCATAGAGGAGGATGCAAGTAGGTCATTAAAGCCAGTCCAAATGGGTTCCCTTGCAATGCAGACAAGATAGCAAATGTCAGAAACAAACGTTTGACAATACGAACGACGACGAATACAAATTATACTCGATCCATTTACGACCTGCTCCCATCACCGATATATCTACAAAGATGTACCAAGATAGATGAACTCAGGTGCCCATTATGCAGAACTGAGTTACCTTTATGCATACTCTGTCGTTATGTCAGGCTGCTCTAGTCCAAAGGCGATATAGATTGAAGCACAGCAATACAACATATAAGGGAAGTAGAATGCTGTGCTGGAGAGAGAGAGAGGGGGGATGTCAGGAAGCCAGGCTGGTCAGGTCCCCGGTTCATCAAGTGTGGTGAACGCAAGAAACTTGTAAGATCAGATAATGCCTGATAATTCCAAGAAGCAACGTAGAGACTGAGAGTACAAACTGGCTGAGTAAACACCCTTATAATCCCCAAAGTTCTGAATACATCCTTTCCTCCAGACAACGTCATATGGTTTTAGACTCCAAAGAAGACCATCTCGTTGGAACTGGCTGTCACATGGAAAGAATGAACGGAAGAGGCACATGAAAGAAATACCAGGACATGTAGGTTAATAGGATGGAAAATTTTCTCTTCCAGGTGGCTTTAGGATGCAGGGGTTTCCTTGCATAGTAGACCTGGAGGATGCTCCATGCACTAAGGATATGACAAAAAGTACGGAAGATCAATATAGACATGTTGCAAAATAGCAACAAAAGCATTCAGTACAAATAAGTTGTCAAGTAAGAAGCAAATTACCAGAGACTAACTAACTCAATAAGTGAATAACTTTACCAAATCTAAAATTACCTAATCTTGTACAACCCAACAAAACATGATATAACAAGAATGCATTGGAATGTCATGACGTCCAAAATTCACTCTTACAGTTTTGCATTTTAACTAGGAACTTTACATGGCAATGCAATTTTAATTTTTCTAGCCATCAATGTATTACACCAACAAATTATCTTCATCACAAATGATGTTATGCCGATAAAACCGTTTCCTATTTATAATAGACACTTTTTCACGTATCAAATTAACATCTTGGAAAATATAAAATTTATTAAAAAGGGAATAAAAGAGGATTTTTAAATTATTTCCCTGGTTCGTCATGGCCGTACAAAGCGATTTTATTATTATGTTAGCCATCCTTATTCCTGCCAAATACTTGATCATGAGGTCGTAAACCAAACATTATTATGTGCAGTATATGCCATTATTCTCTAACTGTATGTTTAAATTGTGGTAATGAAATAACTATGAAAAAAGAGTAATTATTATTTAACCATTTCACCTTTGACTCACCCCTTTAATCTACCATTTAATATGTATACAATATTTTGGTGAATTTCCCACTCAACCATATAGGAGATATGAGCACATAGAGGCCAAATAGTATTTAAATATAACCCGCTTAAGCGTGGCTATAGTTTTAATTCTTGTAACGCACCAAAGATGCTAATTTTATTAAATACGTAAATGGTACTCTTACTGAATACGGTGCTGGACTCTGCTGTTGTTGGCTGTCAACAATAATCCCACTGAGGTGTCTTTTGGGATTTCTACTTGCAACGAGGTAGATAATTACTAGAACAAGCAGAGTTGTATTGATCATGATTACCACGATCAAGGACCCTGTAAAGATATAACGAAGATGCAACATCATGATGACCACAATCATGGAACATGTAATGAAATAGTAAAGGTACTACTTCATGTTCACACACATGGAACCTGTAATGAAATAGTAAAGGTACTACTTCATTAGTACAATCATGGATCCTGTAATGAAATATCGAAGTAACTACTTGATTACCAAAATATTTACCAAAATCAATTAGCCTATAAATAAATATCGAAGATATTACATCACGATTAGTACAATTCTCAATGACCATGTACGGAATTATCGAAGATGCAAGATAAACATTTTCCAAGTAAGGTGATATCGTTGATGACATATATCGGTGTCGTTGTCTTGGAAGGTGTGTTAGGATTTTTACGGTGGACCTATCCGATCATAGGCTCCGGGATGTTTGAACTTTCGAAATTAACTCAAATCCGGACCAAACATTTTATATGTAAAGTTTAATATTAGTTTCCTTTCAGTGTAGCATAGGAGATAAGATTCGCTAATTCGTTTTAGTCTCTCTGTTTCTCTTTCTCTCTCTCTCTCTCTCTCTCGCTCACACACACACACACACACACACACACACACACACACACACACACACATATATATATATATATATATATATATATATATATATATATATATATATATATATATATATATATATATAAATATATATATATATATATATATATATATATATATATATATATATATATATATATATATATATATATATATATATATATATATATATATATATATTCCAAGACATGTATCAATACATAATTCCGAAATATAGCGCACATAATCATAGTTTTGTTTCATTCATTAAGCAATTCAATTTCAATGTACATACCTTTATCAAATATATTATCCGCTATATGTTCAGTCCTCTTGTCCAATACAAGCGTCTCAATAGAAATTCCTGTTATGTTCTCAGTTATATTTTTCACATTACTGCGAAGGTTATCTACAGACACATTCAAGTCACTTATATTGCATCTATGGTTTTCCACAGATACATTCAGACTTCTTAGACTGCTGTCAAGACTGTCTGCAAAATCTTTTAGACTAAGTAGAGTGCTATCAAGGGTTTTCACAGATACATTCAGACTACGTAGAGTACTGTCATGGCCTTCTAAAGAAACATTTATAATGTTTAGATTGCTACCAAGGTTTTCAACTGAAACATTTAGATTATGTAGACTGCTGCCATGGTTTTCTACAGACGCAACCAGACCATTCTGAGTTTCGTTATGTTGTAACATTATTTGCATCATTTCAATATTTTTCTTATCCGCAGACTGTGACTGTTCCGCTAGCTTTCTTTCTAACGTCGTCACATTTGTTTGAAGTCTTTCGACTAAAACCTTTAAATTATGTAGATTTGTGCCATGGTTTGTTACAGACACATCCAGACTATGTAGACTGCTGCCATGGTTTTCTACAGACACATCCAGGCTATGTAGACTGCTGACATGGTTTTCTACAGTCACAACCAGACTATGTAGACTGCTGCCATGGTTTTCTACAGTCACTACCAGACCGTTCAGAGTTTCATTCTGTTGTAACATCAGTTGCATCATTTCAATATTTTTCTTTTCCTCAGACTGTGACTGTTCCCCTAACTTTCTTTCTAACGTCGTCACGTTTATTTGAAGTCCTTCGTTGATCTTCTGAACCTTGACTTTTAAAATTTCTGTCTCCATATTATTCGCGGTAATGTTACCCAACATATCACTTAAAGATGTGATAACTCGACTTTTTACATACTCATTCAGAGTATTTAGAGTACTACCAATATTTTCCACATGTAAATTTAGATCGCGCAGGGTTTCGTTATGCTGGAACATTTGCTGCGACACTTCAGCATTTCTTTGTTCCACAAATTTTGACCGTTCCCCTAATTTCTCATTTAAATGTATTACCTCTGTTTGAAGTGCTTTGTGTTCTTCCTGCACATTCTCAATGTCCCCAATTTTCACATCTATTTGATTTTTCAGTGTCTGAACCTCATCTTTCAAATGTTTCAACTCTTCCTTATTCGCATTTACTTCACCCGACAGGTTGCTTTCAGATTTTATAACTCGATTCTCGAATTCCAAATTTTGATCACATTTTGGAGTGTCATCGGTACGACATGCGCATTGTTTAATATCTGACAGCCTAGACTCAACAATAGACAAGCGTTCGGAAAGCCCGTTTATGAATTGCTGTTGTGGATGAATGTCTGCAGGCCCAACTTTCAAAGGTTTCTCCGGTTCAGAAAGTGGAATAGCAAATAAATGGTTGTGTAGGGCTATGGAGACGGCAATAGTAGCAATAACAATATAATTTATATCAAGAAGGCTGCAAAAAAAGAAAAAAGAAAATATAATTAAATATTTTAAGAAAAGTACAGGAAAAGTTCATGCGAATTGTAAAACCTCATATGTATATGTTGGGACCCTTATGTATTTATATGAAAGAAAGAAATTTTGTGTGTACGTGTATATATACGTGTTCGTGAGTGGAGTGTACATTTTTGTCATTAATGTATGAAGGGCTGCATATCCGTCGTCAAATGCTTATCAAGATAAGAATATGCCTTGAAAGTACCATGCCGGGAAGTTTCTGTCTATTATTTTAACCTAAATCCGAAGACTTAAGGTCTTAAAACAAGTTCTAGAAATCATATATATGGCCATCCCACCGTAGTCGTAGTAGTGGTTTGTGTTATGGCCCGTATAGGAGGCTCATCGCTATAAGTGTAACGCGTTAAAACTGTCTTATAATAATAATAATGAGGACTTTGTAAGGTGCCTAATCCTTAGAAGCTCTCCGCGCTTTACAACATCTATAATGATATGACTACAAAAAACCAAAACACCATGAAATTAGAAATGATAAAACTGTCGAAACTATTTAAGGTAGGAAACATTATTGGGTCTTTAAGTTTGTTCTTGCAGTCGAAACATGTGAGTTTTAAGAGCACGCTATAAGAGATTAGTGTTAGGACTGGCCGGCCTGGTGTCAGGATCATGTGACTGGGTGGGGCATCATGCTACATGTCTGTGGCATGATTCTCCAGTGCTAGGTATCACTATAAACTGCCTCATTGCACATATCAGAGCAATATGACTGATACATTGTTAAAGCTACGTTAACAATCATAAACACACATTCATCTATACTGATAAATATGTGTTTGATCATGCGCACTCAAAAATGTTAAGTTATTACATTTTTAATATGATGGGGTTTACATAGGTTTACTATGGAAACTGAATGAGTAACGTGATTCCTACATCATTATTATATCACATATTACCGAAACTGTTTGTTGTCCTCCAATTGAAAAGGATTGGACTTTACATATTTCGCTGATAGCATTAACTTTAATCACATTTGTAACTTTGAACATAGCTTGGACAAATGCAATTATCAAATGATCGAAAGCGAACGCAGAATGTGTGTGTGTGTGTGTGTGTGTGTGTGTGTGTGTTCTTAAGATAATACATAGTCATAATAATCTAGATACTTGTTCTAGCGAACTCGGACTTGATTTGGTAGAAAAATTGAGTTTTCTTTTAGCCGACCGTTCTTATTTTCCTTGCCGATCTTGCATCTTTCCCCCAAGGTAAAATAAAGAAATAAAAAAAATTAAAAATACAAACAAAACAAATTCCAAAATAGTATTTGTGCATCTAGTTTAACCCAACACTTGATGCGCCTAGTACACTATATGCACTATTCATTATCATATACATGTATACAATGTTTTAAACAAAGCAAAATTAAAAAATAGTTTCTCTACATAAACTAATTATAAAACCAGTACAATAGGAAACACATATTGTTTCGGCCTTGTGAACAACGTTTGAGAGATAGATCTGAGTTTATACCTTTGATGCTATCGCTCTGATAGTCAAATTGTTTTGTAATACACCTCAGATGCGGAATGTCGCGAGTTCGAACCCGGGCCGAGTTATACCAAAGACTTATACAAAATGGTATTAACAGCTACGCTCAGCATTAAGAGGTTAGTGTTAGGGCTGGTCGACCTGTTGTTAGGATAATATGACTTGGTGGGACATGACGCTACATGTCTGAGTCATGATGCCCAGTGATAGATATCACTATAAAACTGTCACATTGCAGACATCGACCGAAATGACAGAAATTTATTTAAAGCTAAGTTAATAATCTAAATCACACACACACATACATACACACACACGCAGGCACACACACCTTTCTTTAATGTACAGGAAGATTATCATGCCAACAAATCAAGAGCAAAGTTTTTATCGCAATGACACAATCGAGGCAGCCGACACGGGCATGAGTGTCAGGGTCCTGTTTCGTAAATTGGACCTTGGCAAATTCTCTATTGTATTGTTCTTAAAATTTATGTCACGCATCTACATTTTCCATAGTTGCTCTGTAGTATGTTGATAGTGAAATAACAATAGTCGGCTAAGAAGAAGAACTAGCCTCCAATATAAGTAAACACAGGTTCAAGACCAGAAGAATATCTCAAACACTGATTGGACGAGAACTGTTCTGAATTGCATCAAGGTATTTAATAGACAATGTTTTTCAAAACGTTTCATCCAGGGAAAGGGCTTGTGTTTGCACTGTGAGCATAACATGCTGTCACAAATGGCCTTCGGATGTAAAAAATGCATGTATAAAATAGGGTTTGCGGTGCGTAAACTTCTGCTACGAACTGTTGTTGACTTCTCTGGTTAAATGGATTCTATTTTTGTGCTTTGTTTTAATATAGGTACCTAAAAATATGGGCCTTTTTGACCTAACTTGTGCATTTGACATTTTATGATTTTTTTTTATACTCCATCGCTGATTGCGGCATTAACTTTGTATATAAAATTTGGCCCCTGCAACCTTGGGGATTATAAAATCAACGACCCTTCAGTTACCATTCTGAATCTCGACCAACGGTCAGAAAACGCTCGGCCATTTCCGTCAAATCGAGAAATAAGTTAGGCTGTAGCTCTATGAATGCTCCTGCATTTGATAGTTTGGCGATTCGCTACCATATATTTTAACACATAAAATATGAATATTGTGACCTAGCCTTTCCGCCACGATATCATGCAAACGTTAACAAAAGTAGTTCACAATATAGTACTCAATGACTGATAATTACATCCGAGGTACCTTCTTCGACTTGAGGGTTATAGCAGAGGACTTTCCGAGGGATCCACAAAATGAGCTATAGCTCTGAGAGAGAGAGAGAGAGAGAGAGAGAGAGAGAGAGAGAGAGAGAGAGAGAGAGAGAGAGAGCACAAAACTAGCGTGGTTTGACTGCTACCTTTTTTTTCTATGATTTCTGCCCTCTCCTGGTTGTAGATTTTTAACTTTGTCATGAGATATATTTTCCACATTTTCGTCATCTTTCTCTATATTCCAACGAGTTTTCTCCCTCTGTCTTTCAGTAACAGTTTCTTTGCTTTTGATAAGTGTTGCATTAGTTGTTTTGTCACTACGTGTGTTAGCTACAGGAGTGCCACCGGGTAATTTAGCTGCATGTGAAGCTTTGTGTCCTTTACTCACACCGTCGTTATTTCTAGTCTTCATCTTGAAACTGTCGCCGACTGCGCGTTATGTACACAGTCTAATATGGTATAGTACTGCGCACAGGTGTTTGGTATTAAATTCAGGATACAGTAAGTCCCTTGTAAAAGGACCTATTACTAAAAGTAGTACTTTCTCGCGTAGCGATATGTGATGTTATCGAGTTTCATTTGATAATGAAAGTAAAATGGGAATTTCCAGGTAACATGCATGAGTCAGAAAAAGCAACGAGTGGTCGACCCAATCCAGTTCACACTATTGTCTGAATGCAGCTGAGACATATTGACCTAAACTTAATTCGGTATTCACGCTAAATTTAGGAATTTATTCACGTACTGGAGGTTCAAATTTATTTTGTGCAGGTCAGGTTTTATGGCGATCATACTTGTATATATGTGAGGACTTCAATATAGTGTTGATCTTGTAAACAGACAAGTTAATTTTTTTCTTCAAATATTTAATTGTGCGTGTTTGCTGCTCTGTTTAAAATGTTCTTTAATTTTGCTCCAACTATATCTTTTCATCAAAAAAAAACAACAAACAACAATGATCCTATATAACACATTTCCATTTGGATGCATAGCATGGAACCATTCGATACTCATTATGGTTCCTCGCAAAGCACGTTCTTTATCCGTGTGGAAACAATGTTTGTATTGGTTCCATGTATTTGCATTTTTAGCATAAAGGAAACTTTTTTCTTGGCAATAATGTGCTAATGCGGGATGGTACAAGTTGGATGAGAGAAGACTTTGCATTTGATCAAACCTTCGAATTGTCGAATGTGTCCCACGATAATGTATTGCCTTCATTTCAGAGTGCCAGGTAAAAAAAATCGCTGATATTTGCAGGTATAAAAGAAACACACGTCATGTATTTGATTTTCTATACCTTATTTTCGTATTAGCAGGACAGTAATTGTATTGCGTAAGTTCTTCAGAGAATGGTTCAGTGTGTAAGCGATAAATATATTATTATATCAGTAGAGA
The DNA here is from genome assembly GCA_030141615.1 of Unio pictorum. NCBI lineage: Eukaryota > Metazoa > Mollusca > Bivalvia > Unionida > Unionidae > Unio > Unio pictorum. Next base: position 8,783,792 of record JARLTB010000168.1, on the reverse strand, counting down.
TGTTTTTACCGACATCATTTTACATTCTATGATTCCGAAAGTATGAAGAAATTTATTTGAGACTTTTGATGAGAAATAGTTTTTACTTTCCGCTTTGCCTGCCTTAACGTAACATACACTTTTAATCTGGAGTTAACGTTGACAGATACATTAGAATATGTATGTAAAATAGAAATATAGGCACCGGCCATGCGTTACATAGAGTGCGACACTGGACAAGGCCTATATAAAATGCATAGCACAATATTAAACAAAAATTATGAGAACATATTTTTAGATCCATATTTATTCTATTTATACTGACATTTCTCTGCATTCAGATTTGACTTTAAAATCTCTTATTGCTGTTATCTATATCATTCAGTGAGTACTGAAAGGGATTTCCATCAGTAAAGATTAATTTAGTGACAATCATTTTATCGAGGATAATCGACTTTTATACGATGTATCATTCTTCTGTGTAAAAATGAAAGCAAATAAATGGTTTCAACTTCTCCTTTTAGAACTTAAGTAGTTTCAGCATTCATAAAAGTACATATTTATGTCAGTACAAGAACAAACAAAGACAATCATAGTTTAGTGGCATAGTTTTAAGTAAAAAAACAAGAACAAGGAAAATAGTTTTCATTTATCCAAAGCTACCAATTGTTAATATTTCTCTCATGTGCGCATACGTTTCCTAATCAACTATTATGTTCACGAGCATGTGACATATTGGTTGACGGAATACCATTGTTCATATTATTCAGAGTTCACAAACCAATTTTTCTAAATAGCTGGATATCTCCTAATCTGACTATAAGGCCATAGACGCATTAGTTCGCATGTATTCATAAGATACTGAACATGTAATGGTTCCGTGTACTTCCGAGAAATCTGTCTTTAAATTAGTCCACACGCTTGTATGATCATCCACAACTAAGCAGCCAATCGTAGTTCAAACAAAAAAATCACCTACGATCACCAGCACCCCAACCCCACCCATGAGAAAAAACTTTGCGTACATAAAAGAAAGCAGTTGTAAGGAACAATGGCAAAACGTACAATCTAATTAGCGACTACAAAGTTCCTGTACAACAATCTGTCTTAAATGAGCTTTCTGATTGTCTGTTAATTGATCATATGCACTAATAAAACGACAAAGCCGGCTTAATGCAGACAACTCTCGTTGCTTTGTCACGGACGCCAGATCTTCGTTGTATAATTTCATGGGATTTAGATGCCTGGAGTTCAGATCTCTCACATAGAAAATGACTATTTTTCCTGAAATTTAAAATATTTAAGCTGCTAAAGACATCATCACTTTCAACACTTGTAACATTACTCACACATGTAAACATAACATATATTCGTTTTGCCTACCGACAGCGTTGAGCATGGTTATCGTTTATAATTAAATCGTATTATCAATTACTCTTGATAAATGAGATCGAAGGAAACTAATTCGTCATGTGTTTCTCAATCATGAATTGTGTATCTGAGTTAGTATATTTCCTATGTCAGGTGCAATTATACGAACTTGCTAGATGTTTATGAACAGGTGTCCTCTATGGTTAAATTCGTCATATGTTGTCATAATTTTCTTCAAATGACTATTTACTTTGATACGCAGAGTCAATGATATATTTACCTGACTAAAAGGGTGGAAAACAGAACTTTGTTGAGTAATGTTTGTTTCTCGTTACTGATTTAGACAAAATAGTCTCGATATTTAGCAAATATCCAATGTATAGGCTCTGCTCCATAGAAAAAGTGAACGTATTATCCTTTATAAGGCAATTAGCAAATTCGGGATAACCGTATTTTGTTTTAAGACCTGGAGACATCAATCGTTTGTTATATTATCGCCAGTTATTTGATACAGTAGAAATGTTGCATGCGGCTATAAATAGTTTAGTATACAACAACACAACTTCAAATATATATTATGTCAGCAATGTATTTGGCGATATAATCGTGAGGAAATTGGAGATAAGAACCCTTCCCAAAGATATACACAGGAGGCTGTCAACATACGTTGACGTATCTGGTTAAGAGCTTAATGTGTTTGCCCTCATATGATGTTTCTTCTTATTAACACATCCTATCGTAATGCACGTTTATAGTTAGTTCCTCAAAAGGTAGGTGTAAGATGTTATTTTCTGGTTTTGCATGTCAAAGTTAACGAACATTTGTATAATGTCAAACATTATTGAAAACAAAAGAGGTATGGTTCAAATTTAAAACATAATACTACTTTAAACGAAACGAAGAATGCAAGAAAGAAAGTTAAAAGATGAAAACGAATGAAATCAAGGATGAAAATAATGGATAGGTAACAATAAAAACGTTTGCAACCTGGAAGGCCATGTTATATATGTTAAGTCCGGCAATTAATAGCTGCAAACGACGTGACTTTAAACCCAGTGTGCAAAAGTTTAACAAATATGTCAAACAATGAATCATATGTTTTGATCATGATGTAATCAAAGAATAAAGGAACATCAAGGAACTATAAGTAAATGAAAATTATTTAAACTAATCCTTAATGCATGTGTTCTGTTACTGCGACCTTGATACCAAAATTAAAAGGGCATGAGCGGGTGTCACTAAATCAAATATTTTAGCTTAATAATGATTAATTCCAATATAGAAAGATTAAAGAAAATTCATTAAGGGTTTAAGTACTACAATTTACTTTTTAACACAACCTTGAAGTAACTGTTCATTGACTTACTTTCGAATCGGAGGTTACACGGGAACGTAAGCGAGACATAAAATGAATTGTCGTAGTATTACAATTATTCATGCCAAGAAAGACTAGTCTTGAGGATTTGTAAAAATTACCAAATGAAAAAGAAAGAAATTAAACAAGCTATTCTTAAAATGAAGAATCTTTGCCTTGCAATGATTAATACCAGCTGTAATGAGAATTTTTCAAGGTGTTTCAGACTTATATGTATATAAAAACGTTAACTATAACCTTAAGAAAATGTTGCGGCGTCCAGAAAATGTTACTGTTGTGTCTCTCTTTCAACTAAGATGCATACATTTTACCTTCCTCCCAGTTTCTGTACAGCCTGAACTATGGTTAGCCGAAGATCACCGAGTCCTAATGTGGGGTTCTCAAGGATCACGTTTCTAAGGTAAACATATACTTAATTATGTCATAAGTTACAATTAAGGATTTAAATTAACTGATAATGAGCGATTCGACTAATATTTCTAAATAGTTTTGTTTGAATGTCTATTTTGACTTTTAGCCTTAATTCATACAAACGATTCCCTTTGAAATATAATAATATACGAAATAAATATATTCTAACAAAGTAGGAGAGAAACAGAGACAATCAGTACAGAACGGCAAAACATTGAAGATACCCAATCCAACAGAATAATATTATATACACACATTTATTAAAATGATGGTGCACGTGCCATGATAATAATTCATTTTGGGGTTTTGTTTCTATTTTAGTATTATCATTCATATTCGATATCAGATTAGCATCAGTTGCCCAGGATTATATAGCCTTGGAGCCTCTGTCAAGGTTAGTCAAATAATGTTAAACATATTTAAGAGATAATGTTGTTTAAATATTTGATGACAGCACAGCATCATCGATAGTTTTGTTAAACGCCCTCAAGATACGATGTTTTTGACCAATGTTGTCAGTTCCTGTTTGAGCATTTTACAAAAGTGGATAAGTTTTCTCATAAGATTTTAATATTTGTTTATATATTTATTTTAGTGTCAGCAAATACCAGTCATATCTGATGGCGGATTGTTATCTTTATAAATGTTAGATATGCTTTATGACTTTATTTGTAGAAAATGAGAAAGCAATTCAATTTATTACGCCCTCTTTCAATTGCTCTTCTGTCATTACAGTGATCACTTTTTAAGACGAAATTGAAAGATTTGTCTCCTTTAGTAAGGGTACAAATCAACATCAATGGCATAATTATGAATCACTTCTTCTAAGCATTTGTTCTGTCAAATTGCGTCAAGGTATATTAAGGGGATGCTAGCAAGAATTCTTTTTTTTTTCTGAAAGTCCGAAATGTAAAGAAGATTCTTTCAAATTTGGTGAGTAGCTTTGAGACAAAGATAATATTTTTATATTTTGATTTATAGTACTTGTTTATGAGGATATAAATCATTTGTGAAAAAGTGAAATTTCTTTATGACAAAAAGCTACTTTCAAGTTGGTAAAATTATGCTATGTTTTAGAGAAGTCTTTTGAGTCATGTTATGTGTGTAGTAATGATGACGATGTGAGGCGGATTGGCGGCATTTGCATAAACATTAAATACTTACTGGAAAGCTTGTTAGAAGTGAATACAATGAATTCTATGGAAGAAGATAGCATATGAAGATGCATGACGCGCCTGCGACGACGTACTATTATAGAGACAATGTTATACAATACGCTAACTTTCACTTAGATCGAGGTGATCAAAAATGACGTGTTCATGAAAGCATTGTTTATATTTTAATAAATTAATATAATTCAAATCCTTTATTTCTATACCGCTCATTGAAGTCTACAAATAGAAAGTAGAGAGAGACTGGCGGACATTCCAAGATGTCTTCATGTCTCCTTAATATGAATTCCTCAAGTTCCTAATTTAGCTGTTGAGTAACAGACTGGGTCATGCGCATGTGCAGTGGGTGAGTATCCTCATTGAAACTAATGACACAGAACTTATTTTCTAAACGAAGATTGGCTCGAACCTGGCTCAATATTCTTCCGGCAGTCTGAAAGGGGAGCATGCCCATAAGTTATTGTAAATGAATTGATATGTGCTATACGTTCTTTCAACAATGTCAAAATTGTATGTATGATACACAATAAAAAAGCATAGACGGACGTTCCACTGCTGATACATGATTTTAAGTGCAAGTGCAGCCCAAAACAAACAACAAAACGATTAAAAGCTTGACACAAAACATACGAGAAGAAAATCAACAAAAGAGCATTATACACATTACAAAACAAAACTGCAAGCTCTTACACATGTTGGACATATGTATTACTTATACTTCTTCTACTACTATTACTACTTCAGTTTTGCTTCTACTTCTTAGTAGTTTTTATTTATTTATTTCATGGTTTAACGCCATTTCTCAACACAAAAAAGGCGGCCAGTATTAATGGTAGAGGAAGAACACGGAAAAGCCCTGAAAGAACCACCGACCCACAAGAGGCTACTGGCAAGCATTCTCACATACCCCCATTGGCTGAATCCGAGACTCAAACCCATACAGACAGAGATGAGATGTTAACTCAGATGTTCTCTGCTACTCTCAATCATTACACTCCAAATTCAGCCGGCTGTCGCAGCATAACACATACCTTTAAAATATATCTTTTTTTATGGAATGCAGGTGGATACAACTACACGAATGATCATAACACGCTGGAAGTATTAAGAGTACCTGCAATCTAATTCTCAAGCCGAGTAATTTCTCAACTACTGCGAGCAGACGTAATACTGTACAGTACTCTGAGGACCTTATGGTAACAGGGATTAATTTTATAAAATGGACTTTTCTTACTTTCTTAACATCAGAGTGCGTGAGATATTCGCACATATGACATTTTAGTAATTTGAGATGTGAATAATTTGTTGCATTAACAGTTTTGGAAGTTTGTTGTAGTTCCTACCGTGAAATACAGATATACGGCATGGAGAGGCTTTCTGCTGGGTGTCGTGAAGGTGTGGTCATTAAGTGATTAAAGTTAATTGTACGTTTAACAACTATTCAAATTACAACGACTGCCGACTTGAATCCAATGAAATAGGGGAAGCATAAAATTCAAACAATGCTCGTGCAGACGCTGTTTGATTCGCTCGGAATGTGTGCAAATAGGTCTTCATGGTCTGAGGCCTCAAAAAGGATCTTCTTAGTGGAACTGTCCGTTAAAGGGAAGAACGAGCAAGACAAGATGCACATGAAAGTTCGGTGGCGCATTTCTAGCATCTGGTAGACAAATGTAAAGCAAACATATGGTGAACTTGGCTTTTGCCCGTCGAGGCAAGATAAGAGGGAGGGGTGTCATCAACCTTTCTAGATCAACCAAGTATACGCGACAGTGATATGGTTCAATCAGACCATCGCATATAGCTTGATTCAAATCCAGCTGATTGAATTTGCCCTGAAACATATATCGTACATTGTCTCCAGGTTTGTAATGGAGTAACGTAGCAACATCTATCCTAGATTATTAACAAGTTCACCACTCCGTGAAATAAGGACAAACGAATCTTCACGGACTGCTACGTTGCTGTCAATCTCTTAGATATAGGACTGAATCTAATCAACAGAGAAACGAAAAGAGATCCACACGGTTAAAGACCCTGTCAGGAATGAGACTTGTGTCCAACAGTGGATTCCTGGATGATTTGACTTCTAAAACACACAATCATATTAAGACACGAAGAATTCTAACAGCCCTAGATGATACAGTGACATGGATCAGAATGAGACTTAAGCCATATACTTGGAGATGTTTGGTTGATATGATGTCGTACAACAAATGAGGATGCAAACAATTTACATCTAATTAAGGTCAGACCGACCAATCTTGTGCCAAATAAAGGGGTTGATGCAGGCTTGTTAGGCAAGAAAAGTTAAATAAGGTTGAAGAAACAGGTGCATGAGGGATTGTGGAAAATGTGCCAATCCGGCCTCCATGTAAAGTGCAAGATACGGATTACCAGTATGTTTCCTTCCATGTCTCACATGGCAACGTAAGGCAAAATACGTTCACATCAGCACCGTTGTGAAACTAGAACAGGTTGTCAACAAACAATTGAGGAATAAAAACCGGGTGTTATTCCATCGTGTACAAGTATTTGTTCTTACGGCAGGTAATGAAAACTTCAAATGACCCCAGCATCATTGAGAGCTGGAATCAACGATGGGACAGTGACAAAGTTTTCCCTTAGTAAGCCCGTGAATACATTTGAGAGCAAACCAAAGGGAGATCTTTGGAGAAAGAGAAGCTCTCAACGCAAGGAAATCATATAACTGGAATAATTCAAGCCCAGCCGGCAGACGTACCATGGACCGTGAAGAAATTCGCATAGAGGAGGATGCATGTAGGTCAGTAAATCCAGTCCAAATGGGTTCCCTTATAATACAGACAATATAACAAATGTCAAAAACAAACTTTTGACAATGCGAAGGACGACGAATACAAGTCCTACTTGATCCATTTACGACCTGCCCCCATCACCAATATATCTACTCAGATGGACCAATATATATGATCTCAGGTGTCCATTATGCACAACTGAGCTACCTTTGTGCATACTCTGTCGTTATGTCAGGATGCTCTAGTCCGAAGCGATACAGGTCGAAGCACAACAATGCAACATATTAGGGAAGATGGATGCTGTGCTGGAGAGAGAAAGGGGGAATGTCAGGAAGCCAGGCTGGTTAGGTCCCCGGTTCACCAAGTGTGGTGAAAAGAAGAAACCTGTAACATCAGACAATGCTTGATAATTCCAAGAAGCAGCGTAATGGGAATTGAGAGTAGAAACTGGCTAGATAAACATCTTATAAACCCCAAATATCTGAATACATCCTTTCGTCCAGACAACGTCATATGGTATTAGACTCCAAAGAAGACCATCTTGGTGGAACTGGCCGTCGCATGGAAAGAATGAACGGAAGAGGCACATGAAAAAAATACCAGGAACTGTAGGTTAATAGGATGGAACATTTGATCTTCCAGATGGATGTATAATGCAGGGGTTTCCTTGCATAGTGGACCTGGAGGATGCTCCATGCACTACGGATATGACAAAGAGCACGGTAAAGATCAATGTAGACATATTGCAAAGTAGCAACAAAAGCATTCAGTACAAATAAGTTTTCAAGTAAGATGCTAATTACCATATATTAACCAACTCAGTAAGTGAACAGCTTCACCAAATCTACATTATCCTGATCTTGTACAACACAACAAAACATATCAAATTAACACGAATGCATTAGAAGGTCATCACGTCCAAACTTCACTCTTGCAGTATTGCATGTTAACTAGGAACTTTACATGTCAATGCCATTTTAATTTTCTAGCCATCGATGTATTACACCAACCAATTCTTTTCATCACAGTGGATGTTATGACGATAAAACCGTTTCCTATTTATAATATACACTTTTCTCACATATCAAATTAACAGCTTGGAAAATGAAAAATTTATTAAAAAGTGAATAAAAGAAGATATTTAAACTATTTCCCTCTGTTCGTCATGACCAACGCCATCAAGCAGCTGTACGCCAAGGCTACCAGTGCAGTAATTGCTCAAGGTTCTGTGGGGGATTGGTTCAAGACTACAGCTGGAGTACGGCAAGGCTGTCTCCTGTCACCCACACGTTTCAACATCTACTTGGAGCGCATCATAAGCTAAGCCCTGGAAAACCACTGTGGGACAGTCAGCATTGGAGGACGTAACATCACCAACCTCCGCTTTGCAGACGACATTGATGAGCTGGCAGGCAGTGAAGATGAGCTTGCCACCTTAGTGAAGAACCTGGATGAAACATCTTCCAGATTTAACATGGAGATAAGTGCCGAGAAGACAAAGCTGATGACAAATAGTGGCAAACAAATCTCATCCAAGATTAAAATCAGAGGACAGGAACTGGAAACAGTGGTCCAATTTAAATATCTTGGTTCCATAGTCACGGAAGAGGGTTCAAGAGCAGAAAGTTTGTCACGAGCAACGGCAGCTATGTTAAAGCTAAGACCCGTCTGGAGAGACAAGAATATCTGCCTGAAATCTAAACTCAGACTATTGAGAGCACTAGTCATCTCAATCTTTCTGTATTCATGTGAGGCCTTGACCCTGACAGCAGAATTACAACGAAGAATCCAAGCACTTGAAATGAGATGCTACAGAACCATCCTTCGCATCTCTTACATGGACCACATCACAAATGAAGAGGTGCGGAACACCATCAGGCACAAAGTAAGCCATTATGAAGACCTCCTCACCACTGTCAAAAAGAGAAAGCTAAAATGGTATGGCCATGTCACTAAAGCCAACAGTATATCCACAACAGTACTACAGGGTAGTGTTCAAGGTGGTAGAAGAAGAGGTAGACAGAGAAAAAAGTGGAGTGACAACATCACAGAATGGACCAGGAAAAGTTATGCAGAGACACAGGCATTTGCACATGATCGAGTCAAGTGGAGGGAACTGGTCAGATGTTCAGCATCACAGTGCTTCAACGACAACATTAGGTCAAGAGACTGATGATGATGATTCATGGGAAATACATTTTTGAATTTTACACAGCTTGTTGTTTTCACTCTTTTATGTTACTTATTTGTAAGAGCATAGACGCATAACAACTGCCAACATATTCATCACGATCTCGAAAGAATAAAAAATGGAAAACAAATGATCAGAGCTAGAAACTGTCAAAATGGACATGAATACATAATAAGAATAAAAAAGTAAAAAAATGATGACAGTAATTTGTAAGATTTAAGAAAACATTGTGCATTGATCCCAATAATCGCGAATTATTCGCTCCCTTTGTTTCAAACTTATGTATTATATAAGAGACATTGACAAAGTAGGTGTATTATATTCATCTTATTAATTGGTAAATTTATCGACAATAACTCTCCCAAAAAAAGCTGAAGGATGTTACAGTTCATTTGCGGAATCTCGCCTCCTTTAAATGCGATTTGCCTGTTTTTAAACAATAAAATGTTACCATTTCGGTATGTTCTAATATTAATTCAACATCATAAATTTCTACTGGGATATAAAATGAGTTGCAAGTACATAGATGACACCCGTAACTAGAAGAGGCGTAGCTGGAGGCGGCACAGATATCCCAGGACGCCAGACCAGTGCGGGCACCATCATGGGCTTTTAAATAGGTTGTATGTGTAAGTTTTGGGTTTCGGAGTTGAGGGGGGGCGGGGCGGGCGTAAAAATGAATCTTATTCCCGGGCTCCAAACACTCTAGCTACGCCTCTGGTAACCGGGTACACACACATCTGTTTCACCAGTAAAGCAGAAGGTCTTTATGCATCACTCTCGCTGAGAGTGCGTTATGTCCACGAACGGCATCGCTTTTAATAACAGAGGAGCCGTAAGATAGTGCTGCATTGCTGATGTCGCAGAGTACGGTATCACAATGGCCACAATGCACATCATCCCACTCACGTTCGTTCTTGAACTTTATGTCAATAGTGCGCTCCTCACTCTGTTGCCGTGTTGGATTATTCATCTTTCTTAGTCGGCGTTTGCATTCAAAATTAGTATAACGGAGTTCACACTATCAGTACCGTAAGGCGTTATGGTCTGTAAGTTGTACTCATATCTGGTCCACAATCTGATATACTATTTCTAAACATCTTTTGACAATTGGCAATGTCTGGATCAAATGTTTTCATACAAATGTTTTGTTCTTGTCTGGGCTCGAAAGCTTCTTTCAACACGTCACTGCTGACTACTTGACTTGAATGACAGTTAAGTATCAGTCCGTTGCTTTACCCTGGGTATAACTTTATCTATGTCGGTCTCTATATTGCTATCCATAATTATTGGTAGCAACTCTAAAAATAAAACACCTTACCATGATGCTTTCTGTGTGGTATTCAGTTCGTGTGTTTCAGTAGTTTTCGCATGTCATCCACCAGTTGAAAACAGCGAATAAGATCTGCTAGGTATACCGTCTGGGTTAATATCGGACGATGCACCAATCCCCCAACCAACCAAAAAAAAAATAGGTTAATCCAAGAATTCTAAATGACTTTGGCAAACGTATCGTGGTCTTGTTGTTCGAAACCACATGTTCCAAACCGATGCCTTCTTGATTACGGTACCGTTATATTAATGTCTCTTTGTCTTCTGGAGTCTGACACGAAGATGGACGGCCACTAGATTCTTGTTTCAGTTTTCGAAATTTCGTCAAGTAGTTGAACACAAATTTCGTGACTCGAGTCATCGTCCTTTTATTATTGTTCTGTGGAGGGAAAGTGACAAATTGTGTATATTATAAACAGTTGGTCTCCGGGATGCATAGCATGGAACCATTCGATACTCATTATGGTTCCACGCAAAGCACGTTCTTTATCCGTGTGGAAACAATGTTTGTATTGGTTCCATGTATTTGCATTTTTAGCATAAAGGAAACTTTTTTTTCTTGGCAATAATGTGCTAATGCGGGATGGTACAAGTTGGATGAGAGAAGACTTTGCATTTGATCAAACCTTCGAATTGTTGAATGTGTCCCACGATAATGTATTGCCTTCATTTCAAAGTGCCAGGTAAAACAAATCGCTGATATTTGCAGGTATAAAAGAAACACGTCATGTATTTGATTTTCTATACCTTATTTTCGTATTAGCAGGACAGCAATTGTATTGCGTTAGTTCTTCAGACAATCGTTCAGTGTGTAAGTGATAAATATATTATTTTATCAGTAGTGATGTCTTTATTGACATCATTTTACATTCTATGATTCCGAAACTATGGAGTAATTTGTTTTAGACTTTTGATGAGAAATAGTTTTACCTTCCGCTTTGCCTGCCTTAAACGTAACCTACTCTTTTAATCTGGAGTTAACGTTGACAGATACATTAGAATATGTATGTAAAATAGAAATATAGGCACCGGCCATGCGTTACATAGAGTGCGACACTGGACAAGGCCTATATAAAATGCATAGCACAATATTAAATAAAAATTATGAGAACATATTTTTAGATCCATATTTATTCTATTTATACTGACATTTCTCTGTATTCAGATTTGACTTTAAGATCTCTTATTGCTGTTATCTATATCATTCAGTGAGTATTGAATGGGTTTTCCATCAGTAAAGATTAATTTAGTGACAATCATTTTATCTAGGATAATCGACTTTTATAAGATGTATCATTCTTCTGTGTAAAAATGAAAGCAAATAAATGGTTTCAACTTCTTTTAGAACTTAAGTAGTTTCAGCATTCATAAAAGTACATATTTATGTCAGTACAAGAACAAACAAAGACAATCATAGTTTAGTGGCATAGTTTTAAGTAAAAGAACAAGAACAAGGAAAATAGTTTTCATTTATCCAAAGCTACCAATTGTTATTATTTCTCTCATGTGCGCATACGTTTCCTAATCAACTATTATGTTCACGAGCATGTGCCATATTGGTTGACGGAATACCATTGTTCATATTATTCAGAGTTCACAAACCAATTTTTCTAAATAGCTGGATATCCCATAATCTGACTATAAGGCCATAGACGCATTAGTTCGCATGTATTCATAAGATGCTGAACATGTAATGGTTCCGTGTACTTCCGAGAAATATGTCTTTAAATTAGTCCACACGCTTGTATGATCATCCACAACTAAGCAGCCAATCGTGGTTCAAACAAAAAAATCACCTACGATCACCAGCACCCCAACCCCACCCATGAGAAAAAACTTTGCGTACATAAAAGAAAGCAGTTGTAAGGAACAATGGCAAAACGTACAATCTAATTACCGACTACAAAGTTCCTGTACAACAATTTTTCTTAAATGAGCTTTCTGATTGTCTGTTAGTTGATCATATGCACTAATAAAACGACAAAGCCGGCTTAATGCAGACAACTCTCGTTGCTTTGTCACGGACGCCAGATCTTCGTTGTATAATTTCATGGGATTTAGATGCCTGGAGTTCAGATCTCTCACATAGAAAATGACTATTTTTCCTGAAATATAAAATATTTAAGCTGCTAAAGACATCATCACTTTCAACACTTGTAATATAACGTACACATATAAGCATAACATATATTCGTTTTGCGCACCGACAGCGTTGAGCATGGTTATCGTTTATATTCAAATCGCATTATCCATTGCTCTTGATAAATGAGATCGAACGAAACTAAGTCGTTTTGTGCTTCTTAATTATGAATTTTTGTATCTGAGTTAGTATATTTCCTATATCAGGTTCAATTATACGAACTTGCTAGATGTTTATGAACAGGTGTCCTGTATGTTTAAATTTATCATATGTCGTTATAATTCTCTTAGAAGGACTATTTATTTTGCAAAGCAGAGTAAATGGTATATTTAACTGAGTAAAAGGGGGAAAAATAAGCCTTTTTGAGTAATGTTTGTTTCTCGTTACTGATTTGGACAAGATAGTCTCGATATTTAGCAAATATCCAATGTATACTAAGTGCTATCCTTTATAAGGCAATTAGCAAATTGGGGATAACAGTATTGTTTTAAGATCTGGAGACATAAATTGTTTGTTATATTATCGTCAATTATTTTATATAGTAAAAATGTTGCATTAGCCTATAACACGTTTAGTAAACAACAACATAACGACAAATATATATTGGCTAAGCCAGCATTGTTTTTGGCGACAAAATAGTGAGGAAATGGCAGATAAGCACCCTTTCCAAAGATAGACAAAGGAGGAGCTGGGCTGTCAAGATACGTTGACGTATCTGGTAAAGTCCCTCTTAATCCATGTTATTGATTTAGAGTTTGTGAGTCATCGCATTTTCCAAACGAGCTTAATTTGTTTGCCTTAATATGATATTTCTTCTTATTATCATATCCTATATTAATGCAAGTTTATACTTAGTTCCTCAAAAGGTAGGTGTAAAAATATTGGTCTTGCATGTCAAAGTTCTAGAACAATTTTATAATATCAAATCAAATTGAAAACAAACGAGGTGTGGTTCAAATTTAAAATATAATAATACTATTAAGGAAATGAAGAATGCAAGAAAGAAAGTAAAAAAGATAGAAACGAATGATATTTAGGATGAAAAGAATGGATAGGTAACAATAAACACGTTTGCTATCTAGAAGGCCATGTTATATACGTTATGACCGGCAATTAATTGCTGCAAATGACGTGACCTTGTGTCCAGGTTGAAAAGGTTTAACAAATATGTCAAGCCATGAATCATATGGAACTATAAGTAAATGAAAATTATTTAAACTAATCCTTAATGCATGTGTTCTGTTAAAGCGACCTTGACACCAACATTGAAAGGACAAGAGCGGGTGTCACTAAATCAAATATTTTAGCTTAATAATAACTAATTCCAATATGGAAAGATGAAAGAAACTTCATGAAGGGTTAAGAAAACAGAATTTACTTTTTAACAAAACCTCGAAGTAACTGTTCATTGACTATTACTTTCAAATCGGAGGTTACACGGGAACGTAAGCGAGACATAAAATTAATTGTCGTAATTTTACAATGATTCATGCCAAAAAAGACTAGTCTTGGGGATTTGTAAAAATTACCAAATGAAAAAGAAATAAACAAAACAAGCTATTCTTAAAATGAAGAATCTTTGCCTTGCATTGATTAATACCAGCTGTAATGAGAATATTTCAAGGTGTTTCAGACTTATATGTAAATTAAAACGTTAACTAGAACCTTAACAAATTGTTAAGGCATCCAGACAATGTTACTGTTGTGTCTCTCTTTCCACTATGGTGCATACATTTTACCTACCTCCCATTTTCTGTACAGCCTGAACTGTGGTTAGCCGGAGATCACCGAGTTCTAATGTGGGGTCCTCAAGGATCACGTTTCTAAGGTAAACATATACTCAGTTATGTCATAAGTTACAATTAAAGATTTACATTAACTGATAATGAGCGATTCGACTAATAATTCTAAATATTGTTGTTTAGATGTTCATTTTGACTTTTAACCTTAATTCATACAAATGATTCCGTTTCAAAATATAATAAAATACGAAATAAGTATATTCTAACAAAGTAGGAGAGATACAGAGACAATCAGTACAGAACGAATACAAATAGAAGATGCGTGCGTGGTGCAACAGAATAATATTTTTATACACACACTTATTAAAATGCTGGTAATTGCACGTGCCATGAAAATAATTCATTTTGGGGTTTTGGTTCTATTTTAGTATTATCATTCATATTCGATGTCACATTAGCATCAGTTGTCCAGGATTATTCAGCTTTTGAGCCCCTGTTCTCTGTCAAGGTTAGTCAAATAATGTTAAACATATTTAAGAGATAATGTTATTTAAATATTTGATGGCAGCACAACATCATCGATAGTTTCTTGAAACGCCCTCAAGATACGATGCTTTTGACCAATTTTGTCAGTTCCTGTTTGAGCAGTTTACAAAAGTTGATAATTTATCTCATTAGGTTTTAATATTTATTTTTATCTTAATTTAGTGTCAGCAAATAACAGTCATATATGATGGCGGATTGTTATCTTTACAAATGTTAGATATGATTTATGTCTTTATTTGTAGAAAATGAGAAAGCCATTCAATTTATTACGCCCCCTTTCAATTGCTCTTTTGTCAAGTTTGATCAACATTATAGTGAGCAATTTTTAAGACGAAATTGCAAAATTTGTCTCCTTGAGTAAGGGTGCAAATCAACATCACTGGCATAATTTTCACTTCTTGTAAACATTTTTTCTGTCAAATTGCATCAGAGTATATTAAGGGGATGCTAGCAAGAATTCCTTTATTATTTTTAAAGTCCGAAATGTGAAGAAGATTTGGTTAGTGGCTTTGAGGAAAAGATAGTATTTTTTATATTTTGATTTATAGTATTTGTTTCTGAGGAAATAAATTATTTGCTACAATGTGAAAGTTCTTTATGACAAAATAGCTACTTTAAAGCTGGTAAAATTATGCTATGTTTCAGAGAAGTATTTTGAGTCATGTGTGTGTAGTAATGATGGCGATGTGAGGCGGATTGGCGGCATGTGCATGAACTGTGAATACTTACTGGAAATCTTGTTAGAAGTGAATACAATGAATTCAATGAAAGAAAATAGCAAACGTAGATGCATGACGCGACTGCGACGAGGTAATATTATAGAGGCAATGTTTTACCATACGCTAAGGGCCCCCGAGTGACCGCGTCGTCTAAATCACTCTCCGTTACGGATCACTGCCATCTCACCTCTGTCTGCGTGGGTTCAAGTTTAAGATTCGGCTAATGTGGGTATGTGAGAATGCTTGCCAGTAGCTTCTCGTGGGTCGGTGGTTCTTTCTGTGGGTTTTCCCTGGTTCTTCCTCCACCAATAATACTAGACACCATGTATAGCCTATCGTGTGCTGAAAAATGGCGTTAAACCCTACAACAACAACAACAACAACAACAACAACAATACCATACGCTAACTTTCACTTAGGTCCAGGTGATCTAAAATGACGTGTTCATGAAAGCATTGTTAACACTTTAATAACTGAATATGTTATTTCCATACCGCTCATTGAAGTCTACAAATAGAAAGTAGAGAGAGACTGGCGGACATTCCAAGATGTCTTCATGTCTCCTTATTATGAATTCCTCAAGTTCCTGATTTAGCTGTTGAGTAACAGACTGTGTCATGCGCATGTGCAGTGGGTGAGTTTCCTCATATAAACTAATGACACAGAGTTTCCTTTCTAAACGAAGATTGGCTCGAACCTGGCTCAAGATTCTTCCAGCCGTCTGAAAGAGGAACATATTCGATAATTATTTGAAATGAATTGATATTTGCTATACGTTCTTTCAGCAATGTCAAAACTGTATGTATGACACACAAGAAAAACAAAGCATAGACGGACGTTCCTCTGCTGATATATGATTTTATGTGCAAATGCAGTCCAAGGCAAAAAGATAAAATAAAAAATAAAAATCCTGAAACAAAACATACGAGAAGAAAATCAACAAAGGAGCATTATACACATTACAAAACAAAACTGCAAGCTCTTATACATGTTGGACATATGTATTATTTATAATTCTTCTACTACTATTACTACTACTACTACTTCAATTTTCTTCTTCTACTTCTTAGTAGTTGAACTAGCAATACTAGTAGTATTACCTACAATCTCATTATTATGGTTAGTAGTAGCAGTAGTAGTAGTAATAATAATAACATTAGTAGTGTTACCTACAATCGCATTATTATTATTAGTATCAGTAATTTTTATTATTATTAATATTATTATTATTAGTTGTAACAATAGTAGTATTACCAATAATCCCATTATTATTATTATTAGTAGTAGTAGTAATGAAAGTACTTGTTGTAGTTGTAATAATAATAGTAATATTAGAAACAATCCAATTATTATTAATTATTATTATTATTATTAGTAGTAGTAGTAGTAACATTAGTAGTATTACCTACAATCTCACTATTAATATTATTATTATTATTATTATTAGTAGTAGTAGTAGGAATATTAGTAGTATTACCTACAATCTCATTAGTAGTAGTAGTAACATTAGTAGTATTACCTACAATCCATTTTATATTATTATTATTATTATTATTATTATTATTATTATTATTATTATTTTTTGTAACATTAGTAGTATTACCAATAATCCCATTATTATTATTAGTAGTAGTAATGTTAGGATTGAATTTTTAGTAAAATTAATAAGATTGATATTTTCTTTGAATTGTATTAAAGTAATGTTTTATTTATTTATATTTAAGTAGTTCTAAAATATATTAAAGGTAATTTCACTTGTTTTTGAAGCACAACTATATAGAATAGAAATGGTTGCTGAGCAAGTGGAAAAAAGGCAATGTATATAGCCATATTGCATAAGACTGATAAAAATAACTAAAAGCTTCCTAATGTACAGTATTGTGTGGAAGCACATAATACATGCCATTTTGCAGACCTCAGCTACAATTTCTAGGTTCTATCAGTAAACATATATTCCGTAACCTAGACATTGACCAAAGTACAATTCGGTTAATAAAAGTGGAGTAATCTTTCTCTAAGAAAGTTTCTGAACGACATAAGACAAGATAGCTTCCAACTGACGGATATCCATATTTGGTATGACGTCGTCAAACGAATATAAATAAACTACAAACTTAAGTATTATGACGTAAAATAAAGTGGTTTCCACCTGCTGGAACCGGTTAATTCTTGGGAGAGAGAGTTAGCATTTTTCTGACTGATGCGTGGATGGTATGACCTTGTCTAACCCTGAATCTGGCCGAATGTGTATAAAAACAGAATCGCAATCGGCTCGGATTCAGTTCTACGTATCAGCGGAAAATTGACATTTGACTCTTCATTCCAGGTAAGGAAACTGTATATGTCATAACTTCTTTTAGAAATAAGTATTTTTAATGATTGAGATTTTAATGGTAAAATTGTTTTGTGTGCAACATTGCTACTGAATTCTTTTATTTATAATATATTGTAATGGAATGTTTAAATGTTTTGAAGAATTCATATTTAATTATATTTATGTAATTTTTATTGTAAAAGTTGAATTGCTACCAACTTCATGTCCAGATTTAATGTTGAAATAAAGTATTCCTTAAGAAAGAAAGAGTAATATCTAGCAACATATTCTAAATCAATATTGTATTTTAAAAATAAGTAAAATGTATTTCCTTAAATTAATTGTTGCATTAATTACAGTTATTATATTTCATACTTCGGCTATCTTGAAATTGTTTGAGAATTAACTATTGTATAATATTCTAAGGTGCAGAAGTTATACGAATAAATGAAGTTGGAAAGCTTCATAAGGAAAATGTAATATGTATTTCATGAATCTTTATTATAAGTTTTTAGATGTGTAATATATATGTGTGTTGATTATTTTAAATAAAGTTCTACGTATCAGCGGAAAATTGACATTTGACTCTTCTTTCCAGATGTAGCTGTCTTATCATCGCGGCGACATTCTTTGAAGAGAGCCTGAACTCATTCTTCTCTCTCTCTCTCTCTCTCTCTCTCTCTCTCTCTCTCTCTCTCTCTCTCTCTCTCTCTCTCTCTCTCTCTCTCTCTCTCTCTCTCTCTCTCACCATGTATATTGACGCTCCCTAACTTACGAGTAATTTCTTCTCATAGCAAGAAATGAGAAGAAGGTTATGAAAAGCTAATCACAACATACATAACAGAAACTGTCATAACAGTAGTAGTAGTAATGAAAGTACTTGTTGTAGTTGTAATAATAATAGTAATATTAGAAACAATCCCATTATTATTATTATTATTATTATTATTATTATTATTATTATTATTATTATTATTATTATTATTATTATTATCAGTAGTAGTAGTAATATTATTAGTACTATTACCAACAATCCCATTATTATTATTATTATAAGTAGTCGTAGTAATGAAAGTACTTGTAGTTGTAATAATAATTGTAATATTAGAAACAATCCAATTATTATTATCATTATTATTATTATTATTATTATTATTATTATTATTATTATTATTATTATTATTATTATTATTATTGCTATGGCAATGACGGTTTTGTTTAAAACAGTAGATGTATTTATATTAGCATTTTAATTCCACAAAAGAAAAAAAATATATTGTGTAATTTATCCATTTTCACAATCTTTGTTACAACATCTTTAAATTCAATTTCGTAATATGCAAATGTAGGATCAAATTCCCCGGATCTGGTAAACAAATGTGAAGCAAACGTATGGTGAATTTGGCTTTTGCCCGTCGAGGCAAGATACGAGGGAGGGTTGTCCTTAACCTTGCTAGATCAGCCAAGTATTTACGATAGTGATGTGGTTGTATCACACCATCGCATATAGCTTGAATCAAAGCCAGCTGATTGAATTTGCCCTGAAACGCTAGCATATATCGCACAATGTCTCCAGGCTTGTAATGGAATAATTTCGAAACATCTATCCGAGGTTGGTAACAAGTTCAACACTCCGTGAGAAAGGAAGGATACACGAATTTTCACGGACTGCTACGATTCTGTCAATCTCTTAGATATCGGAATGATTGTATCATTAGAGTAACGAAAAGAGATGAACACGGTTAAATACTTTGTCGGGAATCAGAATCGCATTCAACAGTGGATTCCTGGGTGATTTGACTGCTACACTACAAAACCATATTAAGACACGAAGAATTCTAACAGCCCTAGATGATACAGTGACAATGTCCAGAATGGGACCTAAACCAGATACGTGAAGATGTCTGGTTGCTATAATGAGTCGTGCAACAAATGATAATGCAAAGAATTTACATCTAATCAAGAGCAGACAGACCAATCATTTGCCTAAGAAGGGGGTTCGATGCAAGCTTGTTAGGCAAGAAAAGTTAAATAAGGTTGAAGAAACAGTTGCAAGAGGCCTTTTTTCGAAACGTGCCAATCCGGCCTACATGTAAAGTGCAAGATACGGATTACCAGTATGTTTCCTTCCATGTCTCACATGGCAGCGTAAGGCGAAAGAAGTTCACAGCAGCACAGTTGGGAAACTAGAACAGGTTATCAACAAACAAATAAAAACAAGGTGTTCTTCCATCGTTTACAAGTATTTGTCCTTACGGCAGGTAATGTAAACTACAAATGACCCCAACATCATTGGGAGCTGGAATCGACGATGGGACAGTGACCACGTTTTCCCTTAGTAAGGTTGTGAATACAATTGAGAGCAAACCAAAGGGAGATCTTTGGGTAGGTACATAGAGGAAGAGAAGGACTCTACTCAAGAAAATCATATACCTGGAATAAGTCAAGCCCAGTTGGCAGACATACCATGGTCCGTGAACAAATTCGCATAGAGGAGGATGCAGGTAGGTCAATAAAGCCTGTCGATATGGGTTCCCTTACAATGCAGACAAGATAGCAAATGTCAGAAACAAACGTTTGACAATGAAAACGACGACGAACACAAATTCTACTCGATCCATTTACGACCTGCTCCCATTACATATATATCTACAAAGATGGACCATGATAGATGAACTGAGGTGAACATTATGCAGAACTGAGTTACCTTTATGCATACTCTGTCGTTATGTCAGGCTGCTCTAGTCCAAAGGCGATATAGATTGAAGCACAGCAATACAACATATAAGGGAAGTAGAATGCTGTGCTGGAGAGAGGGGGGGAATGTAAGGAAGCCAGGCATGGTCAGGTCCCCGATTCATCAAGTGTGGTGAACGCAAGAAACTTGTAACATCAGATAATGCTTGATAATTCCAAGAAGCAACGTAATGGGAGTTGAGAGTAGAAACTGGCTGGGTAATCACCTTATTATCCCCAAAGTTCTGAATACATCCTTTCCTCCAGACAACGTCATATGGTTTTAGACTCCAAAGAAGACCATCTTGTTGGAACTGGCTGTCACATGGAAAGAATGAACGGAAGAGGCACATAAAAGAAATACCAGGACATGTAGGTTAATAGGATGGAAAATTTGCTCTTCCAGATGGCTTTAGGATGCAGGGGTTTCCTTGCATAGGAGACCTGGAGGATGCTCCATGCACTAAGATATGACAAAAAGCACGGAAGATCAATATAGACATGTTGCAAAAAATAGCAACAAAATCATTCAGTACAAATAAGTTGTCAAGTAAGAAGCATATTACCAGAGATTAACTAACTCAATAAGTGAATAACTTTACCAAATCTAGAATATAACAAGAATGCATTAGAAGGTCATAACTTTCAAAATTCACTCTTACAGTTTTGCATTTTAACTAGGAACTTTACATGGCAATGCCATTTTAATTTCTCTAGCCATCGATGTATTACACCAACCAATTATCTGCATCACAGATGATGTTATGCCGATAAAACCGTTTCCTATTTATAATAGACACTTTTTTCACGTATCAAATTAACATCTTTGAAAATATAAAATTTATTAAAAAGGGAATAAAAGAAGATATTTAAATTATTTCCCTGGGTCGTCATGGCCGTACAAAGCGATTTTATTATTATGTTAGCCATCCTTATTCCCACCAAATACTTGATCATGAGGTCGTAAACCAAACATTATTATGCGCAGTATATGCCATTGTTCTCTAACTGTATGTTTAAGTTGTGGCAATGAACTAATTATGAAAGAAAGAGTAATTATTATTTAAAGATTTCACCTTCGACACACCCCTTTCATCTACCATTAAATATGTATACAATATTTTGGTGAATTTTCACTCAACCATATAGGATATATGAGCACACAGAGGCCAAATGGTATTTAAATATAACCCGCTTAAGCGTGGCTATAGTTTTAATTCTTGTAACGAATCAAAGATGTCAATTTTATTAAATACGTAAATGGTATTCTTACTGAATACGGTGCTGGACTCTGCTGCTGATGGCTGTTAACAATCTCACTCAGGTGTCTTTTGGTATTTCTACTCGCAACGAGGTAGATAATTACTAGAACAAGCAGAGTTGTAATGATCATGATTACCACGATCAAGGACCCTGTAAAGATATAACGAAGATGCAACATCATGATGACCACAATCATGGAACATGTAATGAAATAATAACGGTACTACTTCATTACCACAAACATGGAACCTGTATCGAAATATTAAAGGTACTACTTCATTAGCACAATCATGGATCCTGTAATGAAATATCGAAGTAACTACTTGATTACCAAAATATTTACCAAAATCAATTAGCCTATAATTAAATATCGAAGATATTACATGACCATTAGTACAATTCTCAATGACCATGTAAGGAATTATCGAAGATGCAAGATAAACATTTTCCATGTAAGATGATATCGTTGATGACATATATCCGTGTCGTTGTCTTGGAAGGTGTGTTAGGATTTTTACGGTGGACCTATCCGATCATAGGCTACGGGATGTTTGAACTTTCGAAATTAACTCAAATCGGGACCAAACATTTTATATGTAAAGTTTAACATTAGTTTCCTTTCAGTGTAGCATAGGAAATAAGATTCGCTATTTCGTTTTAGTCTCTCTCTCTCTCTCTCTCTCTCTCTCTCTCTCTCTCTCTCTCTCTCTCTCTCTCTCTCTCTCTCTCTCTCTCACACACACACACACACACACACACACATTCCAAATATAAAGACATGTATCAATACATATTTTGAAAATTCCGAAATATAGCGCACATAGTTTTGTTTCATTCATTAAGCAATTCAATTTCAATGTACATACCTTGATCAAATATATTATCGACTAAATGTTCTGCCTTCTTTTCCAATACAAGGGTCTCAATATAAATTCCTGTTATATTCTTAGTTGGTTGTTTCACATTACTGCGAAGGTTATCTACAGACACATTCAAGTCACTTATATTGCATCTATGGTTTTCCACAGATACATTCAGACTTCTTAGACGGCTGTCAAGACTGTCTGCAAAATCGTTTAGACTAAGTAGACTGCTATCAAGGGTTTTCACAGATACATTCAGACTACGTAGAGTACTGTCATGGCCTTCTAAAGAAACATTTATAATGTTTAGATTGCTACCAAGGTTTTCAACTGAAACATTTAGAATATGTAGACTGCTGCCATGGTTTTCTACAGACGCGAACAGACCGTTCAGAGTTTCGTTATGTTGTAACATTATTTGCATCATTTCAATATTTTTCTTATCCGCAGACTGTGACTGTTCCGCTAGCTTTCTTTCTAACGTCGTCACATTTGTTTGAAGTCTTTCGACTAAAACATTTAAATTATGTAGATTTGTGCCATGGTTTGTTACAGACACATCCAGATTATGTAGACTGCTGCCATGGTTTTCTACAGACACAACCAGACCGTTTAGAGTTTCGTTATGTTGTAACATTATTTGCATTATTTCAATATTTTTCTTATCCGCAGACTGTGACTGTTCCCCTAACTTTCTTTCTAACGTCGTCACAATTGGTTGAAGTCTTTTGACTAAAACATTTAAATTATGTAGATTTGTGCCATGGTTTGTTACAGACACATCCAGACTATGTAGACTGTTGCCATGGTTTTCTACAGACACAACCAGACCGTTTAGAGTTTCGTTATGTTGTAACATTATTTGCATCATTTCAATATTTTTCTTATCTGCAGACTGTGACTGTTCCCCTAATTTTCTTTCTAACATCGTAACGTTTATTTGAAGTCCTTCGTTGATCTTCTGAACCTTGTCTTTTAAAATTTCTGTCTCAATATTATTCGCGGTGATGTTACCCAACATATCACTTAAAGATGTGATAACTCGACTTTTGACATACTCATTCAGAATATTTAGAGTACTACCAATATTTTCCACATGTAAATTTAGATCGCGCAGGGTTTCGTCATGCTGGAACATTTGCTGCGACACTTCAGCATTTCTTTGTTCCACAAATTGTGACCGTTCCCCTAATTTCTCATTTAAATATATCACCTCTGCTTGAAGTGCTTTGTGTTCTTCCTGCACATTCTCAATGTCCCAAATTTCACATCTATTTGATCTTTCAGTTTCTGAACCTCATCTTTCAAATCTTTCAACTCCTCCTTATTCGCACTTACTTCACCCGACAGGTCGCTTTCAGATTTTATAACTCGATTCTCGAATTCCAAGTTTTCATCAATGTTAGGAGCGTCATCGATACGACATGTGCATTGTTTAATATCTGACAGCCTAGACTCAACAATAGACAAGCGTTCAGAAAGCCCGTTTATGAATTGCAGCTGTGTTTGAATGTCTGCAGGACCAACTTTCAAAGGTTTCTCCGGTTCAGAAAGCGGAATAGAAAATAAATGGGGGTATAGGGCTAAGGAGACGGCAATACTAGCAATAACAATAGAAATTATATCAAGATGGCTGCAAAAAAAGAAAAAAGAAAATATAATTAAATATTTTAAGAAAGGTACTGGAAAAGTTAATGCGAATTGTAAAACCTCATCTGTATATGTTGGGACCCATATGTATTTATATGAAAGAAATATATTTTGGATGTACGTGTATACATACGTGTTCATGAGTGGAGTGTACATTTGTTTCATTAATGTATGAAGGGCTGCATATCCGTCGTCAAATACTTATCAAGATAAGAATATGCCTTGAAAGTACCATGCCGGGAAGTTTTTGTCTATTATTTTAACCTAATTTAATCCGAAGACTTAAGGTATAAAAACAAGTTCTAGAAATCCATGTGGCCATCCCACACTACTTTTTTCACGCTAATCCGCTCACCCTAAAAAATTAATTACTTCCTTAAATTATGTTAAAATAGCGGTCTTGTGATATGCACGCTCATAAAATATTTGTGAAACTACGAAAACGATATTTACTAAAACGTATTTATTATGTGAAGAATCCTGTTATGGAATATGTTATATACAATGACCTTATACTATTATAATATAAAATGCCATCATTAGAAGTTTAACAATTCATTTTGATTCCAATGTATTACTCTCTTACTATCACATTATTATTATTATTATTATTATTATTATTATTATTATTATTATTATTATTATATTATTATTATTATTATTATTATTATTATTATTATTATTATTATTATTATCAGTAGTATTTGTATTAGCAGTATCATTATTATTAGTAGTAGTAGCAGCAGCATCAGTAGTAGTAGTCGTAGTAGTAGTGGTTTGTGTTATGGCCCGTATAGGAGGCTCATCGCTATAAGTGTAACGCGTTAAAACTGTCTTATAATAATAATAGTGAGGACTTTGTAATGTGCCTAATCTTTAGAAGCTTTAAGCGCTTTACAACATCTATAATGATGTGACTACAAAAAACAAAACAGCATGAAATTAGAAAAGATAAAAACTGTCGAAACTATTTAAGGTAGGAAACATTATTGGGTCTTTAAGGTTGTTCTTGCAGTCGAAACATAAGAGTTTTAAGAGCACTCTTTAAGAGATTAGTGTTAGGACTGGCCGGCCTAGTGTCAGGATCATGTGACTGGGTGGGGCATCATGCTACATGTCTGTGGCATGATTCTCCAGTGCTAGGTATCACTATAAACTGCCTCATTGCACATATCAGAGCAATATGACTGATACATTGTTAAAGCTACGTTAACAATCATAAACACACATTCATCTATACTGATAAATATGTGTTTGATCATGCGCACTCAAAAATGTTAAGTTATTACATTTTTAATATGATGGGGTTTACATAGGTTTACTATGGAAACTGAATGAGTAACGTGATTCCTACAGCATTATTATATCACATATTACCGAAATTGTGTGTTGTCCTCCAATTGAAAAGGATTGGACTTTACATATTTCACTGATAGCATTAACTTTAATCACATTTGTAACTTTGAACATAGCTTGGACAAATGCAATTATCAAATGATCGAAAGCGAACGCAGAATGTGTGTGTGTGTGTGTGTGTGTGTGTGTGTGTGTGTGTGTGTGTTCTTAAGATAATACATAGTCATAATAATCTAGATACTTGTTCTAGCGAACTCGGACTTGATTTGGCAGACAAATTATATCTGAGTTTTCTTTTAGCCGACCGTTCTTATTTTCCTTGCCGACCTTGCACCTTTCCCCCAAGATAAAATAAAGAAATAAAAAAAAATTAAAAATACAAACAAAAGAAATTCCAAAATAGTATTTGTGCATCTAGTTTAACTCAACACTTGATGAGCCTAGTACACTATATGCACTATTCATTATCATATACATGTATACAATATTTTAAACAAAACAAAATTAAAAAGGAGTTTCTCTACATAAACTAATTATAAAACCAGTACAATAGGAAACAAACATACTTTTTAGGCCTCTTGAACAATGTTTGAGAGATAGATCTGAGTTTATCTCTTTGATGCTGCCGCTCCGATAGTCAAATGGTTTTGTAATCCACCTCGGATGCGGGAGGTCGCGCATTCGAACCCCGGCCGTTTCATACCAAAGACTTATACAAAATAGTATTAACAGCTGCGCTCAGCATTAAAAGGTTAGTGTTAGGGCTGGTCGGACTGTTGTTAGGATAATATGACTTGGTGGGACATGACACTACATGTCTGCGCCATGATGCCCAGTGATAGATATCACTATAAAACTGTCACATTGCAGACAACGACCAAAATGACAGAAATTTATTTAAAGCTAAGTTAATAATCTAAATCACACAGACACACACACACACACACACACACGCACACACACACACACGCACACACACACTTCTTTAATGTAAAGGAAGAAAATGCCTACGATTCAGATTATCATGCCGATAAATCAAGAGCAAAGTGCCTTTCGTAATGACACAATGGAGGCAGCCGACACGGGCATGGGTGGCGGGTCCTGTTTCGTAACTTGGCCCTTGGCAAATTCTGTCTTGTATTGTTCTTAAAACTGATGTGACACATGTACATTTTCCAAGGTTTGTCTGCATTATGTTGATAGTGAAATACCAATAGTCGGCTAAGAAGAAGAGCTAGCCTCCAATAGCAGTAAACACGGTTAAAGACAAGTAGAATATCTCAAAAACTGATTGGACGACAACTGTTCTAAATTACATCAAGCTATTTAATAGACAATGTTTTTCAAAACGTTTCATCCAGTGAAAGGGCTTGTGTTTGCACTGTGAGCACCACACGCTGTCACAAATGGCCTTCGGATGTAAAAAATGCATGTATAAAACAGGGTTTGCGGTGCGTAAACTTCTGCTACGAACTGCCATTGACTTCTCTGGTTAAGTGGATTCTATTTGTATGCTTTGTTTTAATATAGATACCTAATAAATGGACCTTTTAGACCTAACTTGTATATTTGACTTTGTATGATTTTTTGTATACACCGTCGCTGATTGCGGCATTAACTTTGTATACAAAAACTGCCCCCTGCCCCCTTGGAGATTAAAAAATCAACGAGTTACCATTCTGAATCTCGACCAACGGTCAGAAAACGCTCGGCCATTTCCGTCAAATCGAGAAATAAGTTAAGCTGTAGCTCTATGAATGCTCCTTCATTTGATAGTTTGGCGATTCGCTAACACATACAATGTGCATAGTGTGACCTAGCCTTTCCGCGACAATATCATGCAAACGTTAACAAAAGTAGTTCACAATATAGTACTCAAATAACTGATAACTACATCCGAGGTTCCTTCTTCGACTTGAGGGTTATAGCAGAGGATTTCCCGAGGGATCCACAAAATAAGCTATAACTCTGAGAGAGAGAGAGAGAGAGAGAGAGAGAGAGAGAGAGAGAGAGAGTGTGAGAGAGAGAGAGAGAGAGAGAGAGAGAGAGAGAGAGAGAGAGAGAGAGAGAGAGAGCAGAACTATCTTGGTTTTACTGCTACCTTTTATTTTTGTGATTTCTGTCTTCTCTTCGTTGTAGATTTTCAACTTTATCATGAGATATATTTTCCACATTTTCGTCATCTTTCTCTGCCTTCCAATGAGTTTTCTCCCTCTGTCTTTCAGTAACAGTTTCTTTGCTTTTTCTACTTGTTACATTAGTTGTTTTTTCACTACGTATGTTAGCTACAGGAGTACCACCGCGTACTTTAGCTGTTTGTGAAGCTTCGTGTTCTTTACTCACACCTTTACTCGTCATCGCTAAACTTTATATTGAAACTATCGCCAACTGCGCCTTATGAACACAGTCTAATATGGCATATTACTGAGTACAGGTGCTTGGTATTAAATGCAGGATACAGTAAGTCCCTTGTAAACTGACCTATTATTAAAAGTAGTACTTTCTCGCGTAGCGATATGTGATTGTTTTTCGAGTTTCATTTGATAATGAAAGTAAAATGGGAATTTCCAGGTAACATGCATGAGTCAGAAATAGCAACGAGTAGCCGACCCAAGTCAGTTCACACTATTGTCTGAATGCAGCTGAGACATATTGACCTAAACTTAATTCGGTATTCACGCTAAATTTAGGAATTTATTCACGTACTGTAGGTTTAAATTTATTTGTTTAGGTCAGGTTTCATGGCGATCAGAGTTGTATATATGTGAGCACTTCAAGATATTGTTAATCTTGTAAACGGACACGTGAATTTCAAATATTTAATTGTGCGTCGGTGTTGCTCTGTTTAAAATGTTCTTTTATTTTGCTCCAACTCTACCTTTTCATCAAAATAAACAACAATGATCCTATATAACACATTTCCATTTGTTACCTTTCCGATTTCATTTTATTTATTTTATTTCTAAACACTATTTTCTTGTAACTTTCTCAATTAGGTCCTTCCTTAGCATTTAGCTTTATTGCATGGGAGCAATTCTAAAAAGTTTTAAACGTCATGATTTCGTTTATTAAGGATATTTTGTAGTAAATTCATATTTTGAGTATAACCGTGTTTTAAAACTTGCGTTATTTTTATATATGATTGTTACTATATTAGTATTATACCCATGTGTCTATATAATATGTTACACCATTATTGGTTACATTATGTGAAATGAAGTAAGATTGTTTTGTTGTGCTGTATATCAATAATATATGATTAGCACTGTTGATATCAGCAGTAGGAAGGGCGAGCCAGCATCATTTTATAAGGTCCCATTTGCTAAACTAAGGCTTCTTACAAAAATGAAAAACGTAACGTCAATAACACCAAACAGCAGCTTCTAACTTTCGATATATGTATATATATATATATATATATATATATATATATATATATATATATATATATATATATATATATATATATAATCAAACTAAGTAAGGTAAGCTTTCCTAGACATGATTTCCTATCCATTAATATGTTTGTACTTTTCTTCACTTCTGTTTCCGTTTATTCTTTTTCATGTTTTGAGGAGCGAAAATGTATATGAGCCAGTACCACTCACGTAAGTATATTTATGTAATGTAAGTTTGTTACAACGTATCTTCATTTTGGCAACATGTTTCTTTCTGTATCTATTTATGAAAATCGTCTGAACTTTGACTGAGACATACCTGTTGTTGTCATAAAGTCATTTCGTCCAAATTTATATTTTCGCAACTGCGTTATCATCTGTTTACGCGAGTACTCAATGCGACGACATTAACATATCTAGATTTCTGGATGTGAGCTAGTCCTCACTGATTTCATATTGGAACGAATTGATATGTAACTCTAGACGTGCCTGGATATGTCATAGAGATCTATCATCATTTGATGTAGTTTACCCTGTGTTCTAATTACCTTAGTACTGATCACAAGGTTGCTGTTAAACATTTTTGTCTAAGTCCGTGACATACTTTCTAATACAGGATACAACTCAATAGCTATCTTCTCGTAGTTTATCGGACGTAATAAGATACATTATATGCATAAATTAACTCGATATAAGAGCCTTCAGTAAACCCTGTTTAATCTATTCCTGTTTTAAGACATATCCTTCCAATATTACCACAACCCAGGTAGGAAAGATTGTGTAGGCGATAATCAGGATAGTCGAATGTTGTATGTTAAAGAATAGCTTCATATCCATAAACGAGATAATGTTTATCTAAATGGGACAGAGTGCCTATGTGTTGAACCTTGACAGATTAAGTCGTGCTTATATACAAACTATCGAATAGAAACCACGCGTATACTCCTTGCAACCAATACATCTTGTCACTGATATGGGAATTAACATTATAATTGCAGCAGATGACTTAAATTTCATGTGATACGCAGTGGCGTAGCGGGGGAAGTGCATTCGCCCCGGGCGCCGGTGGCTAGGGGGCGCCAAGTGGGGCCAAAATCGGTTCAAAGTATCAACATAACTGCGCTACAGGGGCAGCCGAGGCGCAAATTTGTTCTTTTTTGCCCTGGGCGCCGCAAATTTGGGTGTTTTGCCCTGGGCACCAAATATCCTCGCTGCGCCACTGGTGATGCGCTCTCCCGTCCCCAATGCATTAATCAACGCACACTTGTCACCGAAAACTATTCTAATGACCATTGAAAGTTTAACACTAAGTGGTGTTTCCAGTTATTATATGTCGTCGTCATATATATGGCATATTAACTAAAGGAAATCAAAGGATTATGTCGCTTTTATGACACATGACCATGGCGATAATAATCTTCTGAGACTTATACAGTTCACTCCGATTGTTTGAAATTTGTTGATATTTACAACTTTGCAACATTACACTGACAACATAGCATTATTATATGTGTAATGTATTTGGATAAAATTGTTCACGTTAAGCCTTACAAAAATCCAAAGAACACAATGGCAATCTAAATGGCAATACCCAAACGTAGGAAAGTCCTGCGGAAGAAAACAACCTATATGATTTGTGAAGCAAAACGTATACCGCATATTAGCACCAAGGTCTGAGATCTTGCAATATAAATTCTAAAGACCTCACAGTAAACATCGTATTTAACATTACTGAGTGACACGTTAAAAAAGTGCAAACTGACATTGATGAAAGAAATTGATTTCTACTAAGTGTACTTTTATGTCAGATTGTAACTTTCATTTCTGTATAACTATAAAACTAAATCAATAAAAAGGCACAGTTTCTCAAACGACTTCCTATTGGAAAGCTCTTTTTTCCGTTTGTATTTTTAGCTATGTTTTGTATGTACCTGGAACCCTTCTTTAATTTGATTATATACAGTTTCAAAGACAAAGAGGGACTAAAACTAAATGGCTCTAGCTTGATAATCTAATATAGTAATTATAATTTAATAAAGACTATAACGTTCCAAAAGAGTATTGTTTCTTTTATGTTGTTTCCTCCAATTTACAGTTCATAGGTGCACACGAGAACACAGAACCCGTATGCCAAAGGTTCAAAGTTATAGTTCGGTTTCGTGATTAACTGTTAAATATGAATATTTCAGTTTAAACTTAATCTGAAACGTTCCGTACATTAAAACCATATATTCTTTTTATTTATCAGTTTTTACTGCATCGTTTACGAGTAATTCCGACTGAACAATCATAATTCAATAAGATGTTTTGCGAGGATGATGTCAGCCGCTTGTGAATGCTAAAGTGGCTAGTCACTTGAACGAAGAACTCATTAACATAGAGATTACAATGTTAAAAATGCGTGACAGGTCATGAGAACCGGCCCTAGATAGTGCAGTTCTTAAAATGAAAAGTGTTCATGTTCAAATGTAAGACACTGAAACTGATAATGCTTATATATGCGCTGAATAAATACTTGGAGTCAATATAACAAACAGTCTTTTTAATTTGTTTTGTTTCATCACTTGTTCATGCAATATAACATTGTATGTTGGACTTGACCTTGTCCAAAATTGAGTTCATTTCAGCTTGACCTGAATATTTTGTATAATTTTAGTTTATTCTATAAACAAATGATACATAGCTATACTATTATATCCGTGTATGGGTTTAATATCAGGATCTTTATGAATTAAAGTTAATATGTTATTAGAATTTACGTCGAGAGTTTTGGAATTAATCTGGTCTACCTGATACAATCCTGGATCTATATAATTAAGAATAGTAGGTTTCTAATATTTACATTTTTATTTTGTTAGCATCATAATCATTTCTAGAAGATTATTTTCTAGGTGGTAATATTCCTATTTTAAACAAAAAAATATAATTGCGACCCAAGGGCAATTAGATGACTGAATATATTTTAACTGAAGGAAAATTCATTTGTGATTTATGTTCTAGCACAGTCAAGTCGTTTTATATATTATGTCCGTTATTTCATTTCGGCTGAAATCTAATCCTTTAAACTATTGAATGCAACTGATTATTTTCTCTGGAAATACAAAAGTGTTCTGATAACATTTTTGAACAGAGACATTCACTGAAATTGATAGCGAATTCAAACCTGGAATTATGTTTATATGGTTCGACACACGACTGTTAACACATTTTCATTATACAAGCTACAACGGACCCGTTACCACATTCATCTTTGGAGTTAACTTTGGATTTGTATTTCATTATATTCAGGTCTTTACATTATTAGGACACTAGCCTGATAATCTTGGAGTATTTTAGGATTTAATTTTCATCACGATAAGTTTTCATTGTTTTCTCACTTTGTATTCATGATGATGAAGAAATAGAGGAGTTCTACAGCATAATCCAGGGTATAATAAACATTGTAAGTACAAAAGACATCCTCATTATCCAAGGAGACTGGAATGCCAAAGATGGCAAAGATGCTCTAAAAGATTGGGATGATCATTGTGGACATTGTTGTAACGACCTTACCAATGAAAGAGGGAGACGGCTGCTAGAGATCGCAAGCTATAACAACTTAGTACTAGCCAACACCCTGGGCCAACATAAAGCTTCGCGTAGCTGGATTTGGCAAGCACCAAATGGAAACCATCATAACCAGATCGACTACATACTGGTTCAAAACCGATCAATAGAGCAAAAACAAGAACGTTCCCAGGTGCTGATGTTGGGAGTGATCACGACCTTGTCATTATGAACGTCCGAGTAAGGTTGAAGAAAATTAACAAACCAAAGAAAATCAGGCTCAAATTCAACCTTGAACAACTAAAGGGCCCTAACATCTGCAAGTCATTCCAAGCCACAATTAGAGGAAAATATACCCCACTTTTTGTGATGGATGTTTATGTTAAAGTGATGACAGATACTTTCAACACAGTCATGACAACAGTTGCCAAGGACATCATTGGCCTCCATCGTCCAAAGAAAAAACCCTGGGTTACAGAAGAGATTCTGAATCTGTGTGATGCTCGAAGAGACCTCAAAAACACCAGACACACAACAGGGGCAGTGGAGTATCGATAAATAAACAAGAATAGCAGAAACAAACTTGAAGATAGCAAAAGGAGATTGGATTGCACAAACGTGCACAGAAATAGAAAGCTGACTAATAAAGAATAACAGCAAAAAGGCATTCCAAATTGTGAAAGACCTCACCAGACAGAAGCAACCAATAGTCAGAACCATTCAAGACGAAAATGGAAAATGCCTCACAGAAGGAAGTGACATTGCAGAAAGATGGACTGAGTATTGTAAAGAACTATACAACCATCCGTCCATAGGAAACCCAGAGGTGCTTGAAGTTCCAACCTCCACAAATAATGATGATTTCCCCATTCTCAAAGAAGAGGTGGAGTTAGCAATAAGAGCACTGAAGAATGGGAAGGCATCTAGAGTAGACAACATCCCAGATGAACTTATCAAGAATGGTGGGGAATCAGTGATAGAGCTACTAACAAAAAAACTGCAACAAGATTAGACAGACAGGCAAATGGCCAACACAGTGGACCCAGTCACTGATTATAACACTCCCAAAAAGGCAATCTCCAGCTGTGCCAAAATTACAGAACTATCAGTTTGATCAGCCATTCGACTAAGGTGATGCTGAAGATCATCTTGAACAAACTGAACCCACAAGCAGAAGAAATAATCGCTGAATAACAGGTTCCGGAGTGGAAGAAGCACAACATAATAAATATTCAGTCTTAGGGTTCTGTATGAAAGGTACTCACAACATCAACAAGACATATATCATGTGTTCATAGATTTCAAAAAGGCTTTTGACAGAGTGTGGCATGAGGCATTGTGGGCCACAATGAATAAGTACAACATTAGTCAAAAGTTGACCAACGGCATCAAGCAGCTGTACGCCAAGGCTACCAGTGCAGTAATTGCTCAAGGTTCTGTGGGGGATTGGTTCACGACTACAGTTGGAGTACGGAAAGGCTGTCTCCTGTCACCCACACTTTTCAACGTCTACTTGGAGCGCATCATGAGCGAAGCCCTGGAAAACCACTGTGGGACAGTCAGCATTGGAGGACGTAACATCACCAACCTCCGCTTTGCAGACGACATTGATGAGCTGGCAGGCAGTGAAGATGAGCTTGCCACCTTAGTGAAGAACCTGGATGAAACATCTTCCAGATTTGACATGGAGATGAGTGCCGAGAAGACAAAGCTGATGACAAATAGTGGCAAACAAATCTCATCCAAGATTAAAATTAGAGGACAGGAACTGGAAACAGTGGTCCAATTTAAATATCTTGGTTCCATAATCACGGAAGAGGGATCAAGAGCAGAAAGTTTGTCACGAGCAGCATATGGAACGGCAGCTATGTCAAAGCTAAGACCCGTCTAGAGAGACAAGAATATCTATCTGAAATCTAAAATCAGACTATTGAGAGCACTAGTCATCTCAATCTTATTCATGTGAGGCCTAGACTCTGACAGCAGAATTACAACGAAAAATCCAAGCACTTGAAATGAGATGCTACAGAACCATCCTTCGCATCTCTTACATGGACCACATCACAAATGAAGATTTGCGGAACACCATCAGGCACAAAGTAAGCCATTATGAAGACCTCCTCACCACTGTCAAAAAGAGAAAGCTAAAATGGTATGGCCATGTCACTAAAGCCAACAGTCTATCCACAAAAGTACTGCAGGATAGTGTTCAAGGTGGTAGAAGAAGAGGTAGACAGAGCAGCAGAGAGGGTGAACCCTACAACCTTTTGAGACAAAATAAGCCTTCCTACGAAATCTTATTTAACCCCAAAAAAATAAGTCTCCATTTAGCAAACGGAGACTTTACGATTTTTAATCAATTTTGGTCACAACGTTGTTGTCGTTCACCCTCTCTGCTGCTGGAACTTTCAGTTCTGGTTAACAAAAATAATAAATGATTTCAACCAAATATTTGATCCAGTCCGATACGATATCGTGTCCGAGGATCATGTAAATTTATTGTTATAAATCCGTGCGGAGTCGACTGAGCATGACTAAAGAAATTTTTAAATTGATTGAAGTCCATATCCGAACACCGTGTCTGCCAAATATTTCGTAGCGTATGTGTATCAACGACGTTAAACACAGCAAGAATATTACAGTTATCTCTGATCACTTTTGGAATCTGAGTGTAGCGTTGAGTGACATATATCACGTCAGTGTTTTTATGCCTGCCTCTGGAAAAGATCCTAGCTGGGTTTTTGTGATTGTCTAACATCACATCGTCGTATACGACTAAATTGTTAATGTTCCCATCAAGGTCATCCACGGATGGTGCCTCGTGAATATCAGTTATAAAATCAATGGCGTTCTCACCCTTAATTTCTGAAGCGTTTTCATTAAAATCTTTTAGCACTTCATAGCATCGTTGATCATCTACGCTAGGGGCAATTAAATACAACTTATCCCACTTCATCCATCTCATTATTAAATTGAGCAGCAATTGAGTCTTGCCGGATCCAGATGGCCCTATTATAATTGCACGGATAGAGTTTGGTAGCGCTGCATGATGCTTAACTGGTTCTCTTGTTTTAGTCGCTGAAAAATCAATTATATTCATATCTCTATACATAAATTATGGATCTATATTGTGTGAAGTGTAAAACGCGTACTAACACAAATGATGTGACGACGATTACAACTAAAAATAACAGATTTGCACTAACTGGTAGATGTGCAACATGTGGTATAAAAAAATTTAGATTTGTTTCTACAAAATCAAAGATTTTACAATTCGGAGATGTTTTTAAAAAAAACGAGGAGGTGATATCGCAGCCAAATTGGCAAAGCTCCCTGGAACCCCATGGGCAAAGTACCCCGGAGAAAAGCACCTTCCAGGATATAGCTATTGTGGCCCCGGAACACGATTAGATATCAGACTTGATGATCAAAATCAACCCCGACCCGGCGAGTATCCGATAAACGCTATTGATAAGGCGTGTCATGCTCATGATGTTGCATATAAAAGCAGCAATCTGCAAAACAGGCATCTCGCGGATGTGAAATTAATTCATGCGTTAAATGCTATTCCTGATAAATCTTTCAAAGAAAAGTTGGCTTCATGGTTGGTAAAATCAGCTATGAAAGGCAAATTGATGTTAGGTGCTGGTAATTAATAACAACATGGAATCTATTTATTATTCTCCAAAAGGATACTGGCGGGGTAAAGCAGCAATCAGTAAACTCGCTAGCGCCGCAAAAGTGAAAAAGGCCACTGCGGCTAATTGGTTATCCAAACAGGCTATATGGCAAATTTATCTACCGCGCCCTAAACAAATCAATTTCTCGCATTTTGATGTTACCGGACCCAATGAAGTTCATCAAGCTGATTTATTGTTTTTACCACATAACAACGGTTACAAATACGCGCTAACCGTAGTTGACGTTGCGAGTCGATACAAACAAGCAGAACCGCTAAAAACAAAATCATCACCTGAAGTTGCATCTGCATTTGAAAAGATTTATCGACGAGGCCCACTACGCTGGCCAAATCTGTTACAAGTTGATCCTGGCAAGGAATTTCAAGGTGCTGTTTTGACAACGATGAAACATCATAATACCACGTTACGACGAGGACATACTGCGTTATATCGCGATCAGGCAATTGTTGAACGATTTAATCGGACACTTGCTGAGCGGTTATTTGGATATCAATACGCGAAGGAGTTTATTCAGGATAAAAGATCCCGTGAATGGGTTAAGAGATTACCAGCTGTGATTACCGAGCTCAATAACGAGATTACTTGAACAATTAACATGAAACCTGTCAACGCGATTAAGAAAGCGTCTATACCTAAAATGGAAATCCAAGGAATTTCACAAAAAGATTTCCGAGAACAAATTCTTGGTAGTAATGTCACTGTAAGGTATTTATACGAACCAGGAGAGCTTGAAGGGGGCAGAAAAAGGGCTACTGATCCTATTTGGAGTGTTACTGTACACAATATATCTAGTATAACACGATCAACTGGTAGACCAGCAATCTATAAATTGGATTCAATTCCCCCTCAGCGAGGATTTACTCGACAACAACTACAGGTAATTCCCGAGGATACTCAGTTACCACCGCGTGGTCTTAACTAGCACCCCTTCGTCTGTTGCACTCAAGACAAGTCAGCATAACGTTATCTCTGATATGACCAATGCTGCTATTCTTTCTGTCTACGGTAAATTGGCGAGGATCTTTATCCGAATACTGCCAACACATTATACAATTTCAACTCGCGCAGTGATTACTTTGTTGTTGCTTCAGCGTAATTATTAATTCAGCATCAATATCAAATTCTCGTTGTTTTTTTTGTCTTGTTGTTTGTAACCGGAGAGTTTTTTATCAATAATTTTAACATCAACGATGCTAGCATCATCCATTTTAGCGTCATTATCATCCAGGACAACTCTTCGAAGTTGATTTATTCTTCGTACTCTGGATACTGCAAGATAGACTAAATTCGACCATTCGATGTGATTATCCACCATCCAAACAATTGTATCCGATATAGTCAATCCCTGTGAAGAGTGTATCGTCGCTGCGTAACCTAACGTCCATGGGGATTTATTAGCACGCAATGCATCTTTAACGACGCTGATATCAACCAGCACAATATCATTTAATACGAGAATTTGTTTTTCACTTTGTCCTGGAATATCAACTTCTATATTCTGTTTTCGTGTATCCGAAGGCCTATAACACAACGGTACTGGAAGTGTTGCAAATTTTTCTTTATGCAATTCAAATAACTTCATCTGAAGTGTGTCTCTGACTATTTTTCTACTTGCAATTATCAAATCGTTTGGTTTCCACGCTTCCCAAAAATTATTCATGGGAGTTTCTGAAATTATTTCACGCGCTATTTCACATTGGATTTTATCCGGCTGTAATCTAATTAGAGCTTTGAACTCGCGTAATTGTTCATCAAGTGATCTATAATCAGTGGTAATTTCTTCATAATAGTCTACAAAACCCTTTAGCCATTCATGTGGGGATGCACCGACAAATGGTGGTGGTTGGCCGTGATCACCGCACATGACGACTTTTGTGTTTTTGTTTAACAACCACTCGAGAAATATTTGTAATATTTTCAACGATACTGTGCATATTTCATCCCAAATTATGATTTCAGGAATGAATTTAACGCCCATTCGATTAGGGGTCCATTCATCGTTTTTCCATCGAAAGAAACTATGATAAGTACAGGCATTTACCCCTCGTTGTTTCATCTCACTGGCGAGTCTGTGAGTAGGTGTTAGGACAATCATGTTTGATTTTGAAACGCGGAATAATTCAATTGCACGAGTTGTCTTTCCTGACCCACCACAACCGTTTAAATAAACTGTCTTGTATCTACATATTGGATCAGATACCGGTGGCGCATTAGAAAATTCGGATTGAATCTCATCACACTTTAAGTACTTTCCATCCATGTTAACATCTGCCGATTCACAATACTCATGTAGCGTTTCCTTTTTAAATCTCCATCCCCAATTTGCCTCTGGATCTGTGAATTTAGCTACATCTGATTTGTATTTCTCGTGGATATAAATAGAATCAGTGGCTACTCTAACTGCGGTATTAGGAAATCTATTTATCATCGAAAATAAATTGATAGAAGCATAAGCTAGCATAGAACTTCTCAAATGCGTATATTGTTTAATATATCCATCACAATAGGTAACAATTGTACCTAATCGTCTTCCATCGGATAGGAAAGCGTCTTTACGATTTACAAGTTTTCCCTGTTTCGTTAAATCCGTTACAATAAAATCGTATTCAGCGATATCTATGATCAACCGCGAAGAATATTTTGCATTGTGGTATTTTCCACCCTGGGTAAATGTACCGATTATTCTTCGTCCAAAATCTTTTGCTTGTTCTTTTTTAATTTCAAATAACTTCTTAGACCAATTCATGATTTGTTATTCATTGAAATTCTTCGAATTTTCATCTGGAAACTGTTTTCGCTGTTCGCTAATTATACGATCTAGATCGGGTTGTGGTAGCCAAACTTCTTTCTGAGCTCGATAGCATATAATAGCTTCGGAAACAATCAGCGATATTAGCATACCACAATCAATCATATATCATAGTAACACTATTGGTATCCAGGCCTTTTCAGATATATGTCTACCAAGCCAAACATAACTACACGGATGTAACCCTGTAGCGAATTCAAATGATATCACACGAGCGAATCCGGTTAAATCAAAATCAGGTAATGGCCCATTAATCGCAACACGAGTCATTTCATGTGTGGGGTGTCCAAATCGTTTAAAATAGTTACTACATTCTCCATACCCGAGAAAACTTCCAGGATAACACGCGGATATATCAATTGAAATCATACCATCACGTGAGTATTTCGTATTCCACAGTCCTCCATGACTAAATTCGACGCCACTCAATTTAACGTCCTCGAGAAAATCACTTTGTGATGGACGCCATGAGTTTTATTCTCTTGCGAAGTGAGCTACCACTGATGGAATAGTAAAACTATCCGTTAATAGTTTTTCATGGGAACTCTCCGGTGAAAAATCACTAGCGATTTTTCTCATTCTGTTATCTAATTCTTCAACGCGATATAATTCACCATTTGGTCTTACAAATTGATCAAATCCTATTTCGGGATCTTCATCACTTCTAAGTAACCACACTGACACAGGATCATCTTTACACAGCGTGTGAATAGCATCGAATAATTTCTCATTATAAAAAACATCCCCGACGAACTCCTTAGGGATATATTTCACGGTTCTATCTCGTGGAAATATTGTTACTGCAGGTGTCCACGCGTGTTTGTTATGATCAATAATTTTAATTGGAGCTCCATTTTCGTTATATTTCGGTTCGTATAAAACTTCTCCGGTTATCGTCATAACGGTTATTGGGAATCTTAATGATGTTTCTAATTTAGCTATATCAGAAATCTTTGCACCGTGCTGTTTCACTGTCAGTTCCCATTCGGTTATTTTCCTACGTCGCAGATCAGTTAGTTTATTTCCTCGGGATGCATTTGTGAAGTGTTCTATTACCCGTGTTGCTACACAATTCAGTGAACTAGAATATTTCATAGGAGCTAGTTTTGCAATATCGGGTTTATCATTTAACGGATATATTCCATAAACGATTGCTGTTACAGGATAAGATCTCTCGTAGTATGGTTTGTCAATTCCAGTTAGAATTCCTGGTTTGGAATCTCTACTTACAATGACAGTTTTTTTATCCGTGAGGATCGGTTCAAATTTATCCCTGATAATCCATTTGCCTTCGACTTCGATAATGAATTTTATTCTGAAAAAATACTTCTGATGGGAATTGCTTTGTTTGAAATCCTTTGGATTTCCATCTTTGATTTTCCTTGATAAAATTCTTCGAATTTCCCCTTTGGATTTTACACCCTTGGATTTCCAGCTCCTTGGCGGGCCAAGGTGTGAAATTATCTCAGCTGCTCTTTCATCGTTCATAGTAGCATCGATGTTGG
This sequence comes from Unio pictorum, assembly GCA_030141615.1. Lineage (NCBI taxonomy): Eukaryota > Metazoa > Mollusca > Bivalvia > Unionida > Unionidae > Unio > Unio pictorum. Next base: position 8,742,896 of record JARLTB010000168.1, on the reverse strand, counting down.
GTACATTGTCATCTTCATCAATAATTCGAAATGTCGACCAACAGTATACTGCACCGTCTCGGTAGAATTCATTAAAACACTCCCTGATTTTACTTAGTATAGTTCTATCACCGATTAGACGTGTTGGTGCATCAGAGACTCTATCGAGATTGAATTTAGTATTTCTCCAAGGCTTAATTTTCGATAATCTGTTGAACTCCTCATCGAGATTGAATTTAGTATTTCTCCAAGGCTTAATTTTCGATAATCTCTTGAACTCCTCCATGTTATAATCAATGAATTTAGTATTTCTCCAGGGCTTAATTTTCGATAATCTCTTGAACTCCTCCATGTTATAATTAAAACAAGTATTTAAATAGAAAAATATAGTATAATGAATCACTGCAAGTGGCTAATGATTGGATCAACAACCCCGTGTAACAAATCATGCAGAAACGAATTCTGTGGGTATCATTTACAAAGTGTTCGGCGAGGAAGTTTTGGCCCTCTCCCATGCCTCCAATGTGGGGTGGGTGTTAGAGGAAAATCGCAATTGTGTCTTGCTTGTGGGGGTAAACGATACAGGGAACTAAAACGCTATTATGACAAACGAATCATTGACCCTAACGTCCTTGATAAAATCAAGGACAAAATCATAAAAAACCCTCAAGACTACATTGATAGACTTATAATTAAAGCAAATAATAAATTAGACAAGTAATATTATTATACAAATGAGCAAAGATTTCAGACCCCATCCAGTGCTTGTTAATTACGAAGCCTCCAGTGATGGTGTTGTCAGGCACCGAAGACTAAAAAAACCGGTTGGATATCTGAATAATATGGGGTATTTGATGTTTTCAGCTGGGAGGAAGAAGTATCTCTGTCACAGAATTATTTTTTGAATGTCATAACGGATTAATCGAAGACGGCCTTGTTATTGATCACATAAATGGCGTGAAGACTGATAATTGTCTTGTGAATCTTCAAGCCGTCTCACAAAGTCGGAATTCAAAATTAGGTGGAACTGACAAACATGCAAAACGCCCTAGGAGAGTTAAATCGTTTGATTTAGAAAATAATGAAGAGAGAAGCTTTCAGTCGATAAATGAAGCCAGTAGATACTTTGACATTTGTGGGACTTCAATACGATTTGTTGCAGAAAATATAATTAAAACTGCTCTGTCGAAAAAAAATGGTCATAAAGTAAAATTCGTATACACCTGAAACGATTCAAGGGAGATAAATCCTTTATGGATAAATCCGCCGCAACTCATAACACTTACCTACTAAGTTCCCTTGTATTATGACGTCAAAGGAATTTGTCGTCTGCTATATTACCTGTAGAGAGGTATAATTGACATGTGCACGCCCCACGTGACTGTAATGGAGTATAATACATGTGTTTCGTTAGAGTTGTATTTTTATAATTCTAAAATGTTTTATTGTCGTTTGGGCTAAAACTGCATTTATTTAAACAGTTGTATTTATTTAGACCATCTATTAATACACTTTCAGTACAGACGTTCTTTATAATCTAGCGCATTTTACCTATGTTCGATCAGCCGGAACGCGAGTGTTTCCCATTAGCAGCAGAGTGTGTGAACAGACCAAGTTTTCAAGCAAAAATAAGGCTTCTACGGAACCGAAATTATTTAACAAAATGCAGAGAGAGTGAACAGACCAACTTTTTACAGGTGTCAATTTAGTAAACTGAAGCTTCCTTCCCCCCACCAAAATTGCTTTTTTAGGCGTCAATTTAGTAAACTGAGGCTTCCTCCCCCCTCGATTGCTTATGTTAAAAAAAAGACGCCATTGTCATTGGCGTTCACCTCCTCTGCTGCTATGCGCTAACAATTTTTTTAAGATGAAAGTCCTAGGACGAAAATCCTTTCATGATTGAAAGTCTTTAGGACTTTACAAACAGACTAATTTGCAAAACTTCACCTCGCAGATCAATCAAATTATTAGATTGGTCAGTGAGTTTGAAATTAATTCTCGTTAAAGAATTATTATGACATCGCATATAGACTGGATTAGTTGGGTCTTCAATAATTAGAAATCCTGGAGGAGCCGTTGGTGCAAATGAATATAGAATATAACCTTGCTGAGCTTGATTTGATTTCTCGAGATTTATTTGATAGCTTCCTTCGATAACGTCACATACTAAATTCAATGATATCACCGAGGATATATTTACGTTGTTCGGAGCGATATGTCTCCCACCGCCATCTGGGTCGTTATTAAATGTCAGAATATTTGTTTGTTGTCGTGATAATTTCTTCCAATCGTCGTGGATTTTCTTAAACCCAATATCGATGGCATAACTGAGATATTTTTTTAATTCGTCGGGTTTATACCCCGGAATTTTAAATGTTTTAATATCCTCTACGCGGATATTGTATGATTCCCTAAATATCCCCTTATGACTTTCGTTTATTAATACTTCTTGAATAATTTCTGTATGAAATGTTTCCATATCGTTGATGATTTTGTTACCTGTTTGTACTACACTAATAAATTCGTCTTTGGTGAGAGAGCCGGATTTAAGGGATATTAACAATAATGAAAAATCATTATTCATCGCGCTCAAATTTTCTTCGATTGAACTAGTGTGAAGTATCTCACGATTAGAGATGGGAGAATAATCTTGATAACTTTTCAATTGATTATCGGGTTTTATCACGTTGGAGACATAATCAGATTTTACAGGTTCTGGTATATCAACGGTTTCTCGTCGAGGTGGTAGTTCAGGCCATCCTAGTATGGTTCTAATAGAACTCTGATAAATATCTACAACATACCCAGGGGAATTAATCTCGATCGCAGATGATAACGTCGGCTCGTGAACCGTTATAGCGATTTTTGATTCTTTTCCAGTGATAGATTTAATTCTTCGTTGTAATTCGTTATTGATTTGTTCGATTTGATATGACCCAGTTGGTAACGAGACAACGTTCCAGTCTGGAGTTCCGTCTTCACGATTTTTCCACGCGAATACCAAGGAATTATTTGGTTGTTGACCACCAAATGCTACCGATCTGATATTGGGCCAGCTATGATATACTCGTAATTTTGCTAACGCGATCTCGTTCACCGGAACGGGAATCGGGAAATTCACACTGAATTCAGGACGTGTTGAGGTTACTGATATCATGCTTGTTTTCACTGGTGTTGTATTTGTTACTATTTGTTGAAGTAGTTCTTGCGACGACATTGTTATTATTACTACTCTGCTCTAATTTTAGCATTATCTGTTTATACAATTGAGCCATCGTTGAAAATTCACTATCTGATATTGTTGTGTCGTCGAGTGACGATGATATCAACGAGGATAATTGCGAGTAACCGGCAGATGCAATGTGAAATTTAATTAAATAATCGTGTAGTTTACTCTGGCTACACGATGATAGTTTTTTTGTGATCCCAGTTAATATACCAGCAATTGTAGCCACTGCAGAAATAGCGATTGGAACTACGACCGGAGCAATCATTGTAACCGAAGATAGTATTATCCCAGCAGCAGTGATTACTCCCGACACCGAGTATACGGTGATATCAACTGCGGTTATTCTTCGTTTGTATTTTTTTATTTTTATTTGATACTCCTCACAGAGAGAGCTGAGTTTAGTTTGAAATTCTCTGACTTGATCATAGCGATATTGATTCACTGAAGGGATTGTCATCTTATTTTAATAGCGTTAGCGTTTTCAATTTAGTTGTTTACTTAAATCCACTACAAATTCTACATACCATGTTACTGAAACCCTGGCTAGATTTCTATCTGTGGTCGTTATCGTGAATTGTTCAGATACATCCTTGTCGATGATCGTTGATACCGTATTATTGACTCCAGATGAACTACTTGATGATATATTAAATTGATTCGGTGATACTATTGTTAATCGATAAATACCTTTGACTACTGCGGTTACGGTTAAAATATTGTTTGTGGGAGTCCACATAAATGATCCGTATTGAATCGTGTATACTACGTTGTTGACGATAGATTTATCATGAGGAATTTTTGTTTTTTCAATGACGCTTATCATCCTCGTTGCATCATCCCTTATTCCATTGTTGAATGTTTTAAGCTCATCGATGGATTTTTTAATATCAGGAAGGGTTATTTCAATTTTATCAAATGGGGTTCCAATAAACTTGTCAATGATGTTTTTACGAAGCGTTGAAAACTGTTTCACGTGTTTTTCATATTCGGATTGAAGAGAAGCTAGTTCCAACATAGAATCTTTTATCGAGGTGAGTTTTGGTGTGGTCACTGGTGGATTTCCAAAAAATTCTAGTATAGGTTTGTCAATTTGGTCAATTGCATTTCTTTGTGTTTCACTAAACTGATCAAATATAACTATATGATCGTCATACTTATCATTGAGCGATTTCAATGAATTCACCGTGTTATCATATGTTGCTAATTTATCCGTAATTGTTGAAACAAGTACACCTGGTTTGAGTTTACCCTCTTCGGAAAATAACGCAATGGCATCCTCTGCTGCATCTCGTCGTTTAACCAAAATATCATCGAGAGAGACATTACTAGTTTTCAATTTACCCTGACGATCTTGAAATACAACTATTTCACCAGGATCAACACTTGCTAGGTTCAACATTTCGGCTATTTCATCTTCGATTAGTTTTTTAACACTTTTGTCGGAAAAATCTTTAGACACCTCAGTATCCGGTTTCTTCAGCGTTGATAAAGGTCGTCCCCAAATATCAATCATTATCATAAAAATCCTTTCTCTGTTTAAAATCTTTTAGATTTTCAATCCAACGACCGCTAGTATACTTATTCACTACTATATGGGGTGGTTTTATGAAAGATTCCTTTGAAATAGCATCAAGTACCTTTAATACTTCATTGCCACATATGGGTGGGTCAAGCATTGTCTGTGTTGGTAACGTGGAATACCAACGGGGTATTTTTAATTTACTTACATAGCGGTTAAATTCTTTCGGCGGCGCTAGTCCATATGAGTCAAAATAAATAATCCCACGTGGATCAATCGCGTATGCAACCCAGTGAGTTCCAGGTCCATCGCTGTTATCTAGATTAATAATACCGGTTTCAACATCATTTGGTTGTGCTGGTAACTGATCTTTCATAAAAACACCTCTGAAATTTTTAATCGCGAGTTTTTTAGCGGCATCAATTAAATCAAAATTGGACATGGGAACTAGTAAATCGGTCCTAGTCTCAGGCCGCTTCCGCTGTACCATGAATACGGGGTTCCTGGTAGTCTTAGACCTTTTCCTTTTTTTTTACCAGATCCACTCGTGGATCTACGGACGGATCCACCAGTTGCTTTCTTTAGTGCCATTCCTGCCGCGGTACCAACGGCTCCTAACGCTGCCGCTTTAGCCACCGCTGGGGCCGCTGCGGCAATCAACCCTGGAATCAACCCTAACAACGGGAATATACCACCAGTCTTTTCCATGTTTTTAATCGCGCTCGTAGAAAGAGTAACCTGAACTCCCTTTTTTTCTTTCAGCGCTTTATTAAAATGATTAACCTGAGTTTTTGTTAGCGATAGTTTATTTCCTCCGCTATTCATTTGATTAGGTTTCAGCGTTATTGTGGTTCCGCATTGTTTAGCTGATTTAGATTGTAATTTTTTTATTTGACCAGGTGTCAATGTGACATTGATATTACTATACGACATTATACAAAATAGATTGATTCTAAATTCAAATTGCTTTGCAATTTTCAATGCAAGTATTTCTAAATTCAATTATAGATTTTCTACTGGTGCATCTACCAATCTCATTCGTCCACCAACACCTTCAAGTATCATTGATTTATCACTAAGAATAACAGCAACCGCTCTATAATTAACAATACCAACAGGACGGGTTACACGAGCTCGGAAGTGTATATCAACTACGGACTGTTTCATCAAGTCAAGATGTTCTAGGGAAAAGTAATAAATCGGATACAGACCTTTAAAATCCAATTGTGATATTTGTAGACCAGTATCTACATTTTGATCACGTCCCATAAATGATAGCAATCGATGATAAACTCGTGCAATGTGGTTATTTTCATAGTTAAGTTGTATATCCTCTGATGGTTCTTGTTGTCCGTTTATTTTTAGTGAAACTTCATTACATCCGATTTGATCAAATATCATATGGGAACTTTCTTGATTATCCAATCGCGCTTTATCCTGTAGAGCAATAAAAATATGCCGTGGAGCTGAAACACCCTGTCGTGCTGCCAAATGCCATGTAAGTGTACCATCAATATTAGAATCCATGGTATCTGTGGACGTTGTCAACCAGCTTAATAATCTCTTTCCCCCTTGATCCATAAATGATAGCAACCGCGGTTCTACTGACAATGATGGAGTCAACACTGGCATCCATAGTGATAGTTTTGATAAAATTACTTTACCCGCAGCACCGCCAATACGCCAGATTGCATTATTATCATCACCCTTTCTCACTAGTGCTACAGTATGCTTTACTCCATAAATAACTTTTCTGACGTTTCTACAAAATCCAAATATATGATGGAGCGGAATCGCACATGAAAATCGTCGACGATCTCCTTGTAATGTTGCTATTCTTGTTGCAGCTCCTAGATTGAAATTCTCATCATTGTTTATAATCATATCCTCGATACCACCAGCAGCACCAGCACCAGGACCAGCAAAGGGGACACCAGGAGCAGCACGATCATTTGGTTGTCTTATAATAAATGGATTTTTTCCCGCTGTATTTTTAACATCCTTTGCAAACATCATAGATGGACCGGCCGATCTTGTATAATCGTCAGAGTATCTTGCTAGCCCTAGTATTGTTGTTGCTACATCAACTTCACGTTCAATAGATTCGATTTCTTTTCCATCAATGAGATATCTAGCACTTTCAAATAATGCCATGATACCATTATTGACAAAACCGACTTGGATATTAGCTGCATATGGTGTATTAGCTACAACATCTGTTACAAGTTCACCTTCAACTTCAATAAAAGCTTCAGCGGGTAAAAAGTATTTACTAGTATCATGAACTTGAAGTTCAATTCTTCCTCGAAGATTAGGTTGCACTGCGTGATAAGCAAAAAATTGATAATCGCGTACAGAAGTATCTTTAAGCACTGGGGCTTCCATGTCAAATGCAACATCAGGGTTTTGTTTGAACATTTTTATTATATATCCGATGGTCTAAATCAAAAATTATTTAAAAATGTTCTACATGTTTCATTTTTTTTTGTATGAAATCTTCTATTTTTAAGGGTAAAAACCCCAGGAATTCATTTAGAGAAAATCGATTTTCATGAAATTTTGTCGACGGATTAGCCAAAAATAGTATAAAATCAATAAAAAAAACATCGAAAATTCGATGAAACAACATAATTTTAGCCTCACAGGATAAAAGATCTGATCAAAATCGATTTTCTCTAAATGAATTCCTGGGGTTTTCACCTTCGATTTTCATGAAATTTTGTCGATGAATTGCATAAAAACACTAGAAAAATGAGTAAAAACAGTAAAAAATCTAACAAAATTAGCAAAAAATAAATATTTTATAATATAAAAATAATTTTTATAAACTAATTATTTAGTTGGGTGTATTTAATAATGATGATGAAAATATCTGAAAATGCTGATGATAATGAAGATAGCGTAAGTAGAATCACAAGTGATTCTGATACAAGTATTTCTAACACAAGTGATTCTGATTCTGATGTTAGTATTAGAAACGCTACCGTAAGAAATGCTAGCATTTCTACAATAACCATAACAACTGAGAATCCTATTCAAATAAATAGAAACACAAATATTTCTAACATTAATGTAAGAAATACAAATATTTCTACAATAACTATAATAATTGGAAATCCTGTTCAAATAAATATTTCTAGCGTTGGAAATACTTGTATTTCTAACGTTAACGTTTCTGTTGAAATTTCCTAAAACCACTTCCCGCTATCATATTTGCTGTTATATTATCCTGAATCATTGACTGTAGTTTTTCATCTACTGCATTATTTATAATCTTACTAACACTAGCAGGCATTACCGTGGTAGATGGTAAAACGCTTGCGTTAATGTTTCTAGGTTTTGAAAATCTTCGTGATTTCACTAACGCTGTTAATTTATCCTTAGCAGCTGAAAACGCCTTACTAGCAAGATCACCAATAGTATTAATACCCTTATCTCGGATAACATCAATTGCTTTCATTGATAATTGTTTTGCAAACGGAGCCACTTTTGGAGCCATTCTTGAAAATAATCCCATTATAGTATTACCGAGACCATCTCCATAGTATGCTTGGTATTTTGGTAATCGTGAGTTTACCACGTAGACGCTAGTTGGTTTATCATGGTTGTAGTGTATGATCATTCTCTATATAGAAATGCTAAAGCATTTCCAAATGCTAGTGTTTTCAAATGCTATTTATCTAACACTAGTGTAATTTCAGTCGCTATGATAACCATGAGAATTTTCTACTAGCTCTTCAATAAAATCTCGATATGTGCTGATATCCATGATACCACCTTGAAATAACCTCCTACAGATATCAGCGGCTTCATTAATTATTTCTGGTGAATTATTTCCGGCTCGTTTTCCTCCTACGAGTACTTCTAATCGTGCTATATCACCAAGAATATTACCAGGGCAAGAAATACTTGTATTTCCAGAAACGCTAGCGTTTCTACTAGTGTTTCCAACTAAACCACTACCACTTGAATATCCTTTTCCTGAAGATCCCTCATCTTGAAGGGATTTTAAAAAATCCTCAAGTTCTGTATCAACACCCGTTGCACCTTGTGTATCTATTTCTGAACTGGGTTTTGATTTTTTAGGTGAGAAGGATATTTTCTTCGAGGGATGTTTCCGCCGCTGTAATTTTTGTGGTTTTTGTTGTTGTTTTAGTTCTTCATATTGATTGTATACATTACCCACTATTTCCATATATTTAATGTATGATGCACTATCTGTTTTAATTTGACTTTTCCCAGTTTTTATTTTGTAAATCACATCAGCGTAATGTTGTAAATCCTTAATATACTTATGATACTCTTTTTTCAACATTTTTTTTCTTTTTTCATAACTCGTAACAACAAACACAGGAATATCTACTGGTTTAGTGTTATCAATTTCTGCTATCCCCGCCTCGTTAAATCTCTCCCGTAAACCCTCTACTGTTCTTTTTGATTCAAGTGGCAATTCATCACCGACATCAATACCACTTTGTCGTTGTATTTCCATCTGAGTTGCCATATCACCTGAAAGTTTTTGTACAGCCTGTTTTGTTTGTCCAGTTTCGATTGCTATTTTTTCAAGTTCACCAAGAAGAGGCCTCTCTATTCGTTTTCCTTCTTCAGGGACATCTCCATATATCGCCCGTTCAGTAGCTGTTTTCACATCTGTAGTTGCAGTAACAATAGGTTTGAATAGTTGTTCAGAATCCTCTGTGAAATCAGTCTGAAATAATTGCCGCTGTTGAAGTTTTTCACGTATACGATCACGAAGGGGTAATATTTTCTTAAGAGCTTCAAGTCGTTCTTTAGTGTTACGTGTTGTCAATGATTGTCCTATCATTATTAAAAGAGTATCACTATTGTCAAATTGAAACTCTTTGAGTTTCCATCTTCGATTTTCAAAGTAAAAAAAGAAATCACTAAATTATACACTAACTTGTTATACTTCCTTGTTATTGTACTGGGTCACACACATAATTTTACTTCCTCATAGGTAGTGTGTGTCTCTACGCGTGGAGCTCCTCAAAATCCAAAATTCTACGAATTTTTATTGAGAGTTTTCCATCAACATTTTTAATTGTCTCACTTTACAATTAATAAGTCTCTTTTGTTCATATTCTAAGCCTAATTGCTTTCGTACACGTTCAACGATGCTACATAATGGTACGAATACATTAATATCTTCCGTATTGACTAAGCTCTCACGTATAACCTTTTGGATATTCTTAATTAAAAAATATTTTTTAGATAGGACGTATTTTCCGGTCTGTTCTGCAAATTGTATATCCTCGAAATCGGTCATAATTTGATCACAATCCAAACCTGAACATAATTTTATATTTTGATCCTTAAGTTTGTTGATTTCAATAATAATCAATTTGAGATTTTCAAGATTCATATATATATAAAAATATATTTGTTCAAAATGAATTCTGGATACACTAAGGTGTTGAGCATCTTAGTATACCCAGAAGCTTAATGTGATTATAGGTGATTATGATTATATACAATGAATGACGACGGCACAATAACCCCTGATCTAGTGTGGTAGGCGGTTATATACATATAGGACGGTACAACAATAGATTATAGGTGATTATGATTATATACAATATAATTAATGACGACGGCACAATAACCCCTGATCTAGTGTGGTAGGCGGTTATATACACATAGGACGGTACAACAATAGATTATAGGTGAATGAATTGATTTTCAATGACAATGGATGACGCGGGCTATTCTACATTCAAGTGTAAACCAAAACCGCAAAATCAAAACTTTGGTTTTGAATGTCAATAATAACGTTCATACCACGTGTGACGGTGTGGTTTTTGTTTACACTTGAATTTCGGCTAAATGCCCAATTATAATAAGAACGAATTTGTATATATACACTCATTACGACGAGGTGATATAAAAGAGGTGTAGTGATTGTAATTATTTGTTTGTTTATTAGCGATCACTGACAATGTTGAAAACACGCATAAGACTTGAAACAGACACTAAAGAAAATGTTTAAATACGACGTGTATATGAAACAGTTCTGTTAATACTTGAAAAAAGACAAAATTGATTGTGTTTTGTTCAGATTTATTTAATTATAACAACCAATCAAAATCAATGACTGTGTTTAAGATCCGTAACTCTGTCATTGGTGGAAATCCTACGGATTTCACACGCGTTATACCTAACGGAGTTATCTCCCCACATAAATAAACTGAATTTTGTTTTTAAAACGCTTTGAAAAAGCGGTCTTATAAACCCCCTCTGCTACTTTTTGTACCGAGGAGGGGGTAATATCGAAATACTTACCAGCTTCTGACATTGATTGAAATACCATCTCCTTGTTGTCAGTATTAAACGATCTTACTGGTCTCTTCCCAATTGATTTACAAGTACCAGTATTTCCAGATGCAGTATTCTCACTTTGTGTAACAGCTCGTAAATTATTCAAAGAATTATGTGTCCTAATACCATCAATATGATCAATAACAAGGCCATCCTTGATTGATCCATTATACACTTCATAAACGAAACGGTGATTAAGATACCTTTTCCCTCCAGCACTAAACGTCAAATACCCTTGATTATTCACAACACCAACAGATTTCCTATTTTTACAATGTCTGACAACACCATCACGAGAAGCTTCGTAATTTTTAATAACAGGATGTCTTTGAAATTCTTGGCTCATTTATATATAATATATCTATTTGTCTAATTCGTTAATTGGCTGAATTATAACATTGACAAATCTTTTTATATAGTCAGCCGTAGTTTTTATGATTTTGCCGTCATTGACGTCGTTAGGATTTTTGATTCTTCGCTTGTCATAATAACGTTTTAACTCTCTATAACGCTTACCCCCGCAATTAATGCATAACTGCGACTTGCCTCTTACACCTACCCCACAATGCAAGCATGGTAGAGGTCCCTCCGAACCGTTTCTTACACTCTGCATATGATACCCACAGAATTCATTTCTGCATGATTTGTTACACGGAGTCTTTGATCCAATCATAAGCCATTTGCAATGATTCATTATATAAAAATTTTCTTATTTAAATACTTGTTTTAATTATAATATGAAGGAATTCAAGAGATTATCGAAAATTAAGCCTTGGAAAAATGCTAGATTTAATCTCGATAGAATCTCTGATATACCTAAAAGTCTAATAGATGACAAAACCCTACTGAGTAAAATCAGCGACTGTTTTAATGAATTTAAGCGCGATGGAGCATCTCATGCGTGGTCGACATTTCGAATTATTGGTGTCAATGTACCCGTAATTGATGCTACTATGAACGATACAAGAGCAGCTGAGATACTTTCACACATTGGCCAGAAATCCAAGGGAAATAAATCCAAGGGATTTCTGCAGAGGTATTTTTTTAGAATAAAATTCATTATCGAAGAGGAAGGTGTATGGATTATCAGAGATAAATTTGAACCAATCCTCAAGGATAAAAAATTTGTTATTGTGAGTAGAGATTCCAAACCAGGAATTCTAACTGGAATTGATAGACCATACTATGAGAAATCTTACCCTGTAACAGCAGTTGTTTACGGAATATATCAGCTAAATGATAAGCCAAGTATTGCAAAACTAGCACCTGTGAAAGAGTCGTCGTCATTAAATTGTGTAGCAACACGGGTAATAGAACACTTTACAAATTCCCTCCGAGGAAACAAATTAACTGATCTACGAAGAAAAAAAATAACCGAATGGGAACTAACAGTGAATCAACATGGAGCAAGGATTTCCGATATAGCTAAATTAGAAGCATTATTAAAATTTCCAATATCGGTAGCAACGATAACCGGAGAAGTATTATACGAACCGAAATATCAATCGCGAGGAGCTCCAATTGAAATTATTGATCATAACAAACACGCGTGGACACCAGCGGTAAATATATTTCCACGAGAAAGAACTGTTCGATATATCCCCCGGAAATTTTCCGGGGAATTTTCAGATGATTTCTATGAAGAGAAATTATTTGATGCTATTCACGCGTTAACCAAAGACGACCCTGTGTCAGTATGGTTAATCAGGAGTAATGAGGATCCGGAAATAGGATTTGATCAGTTTGTAAAACCAAATGGTGAATTATATCGAACTGAAGAATTAGATACTAGAATGAAAAAAATCGCTAATGAGTATTTAGAAGGAAACACTAGTGTTTCTACTGTAGAAAAACTACTTACGGATAGTTTTACTATTCCATCAGTGGTAGCTCACTTCGCACGAGAAAAGAATTCATGGCGCCCAACACGAAATAATTTTCTGGAGGACGTGAAGTTGAGTTGCGTCGAATTAGGTCATGGAGGATTGTGGAATACGAAATACTCACGTGATGGTATGATTTCAATTGATATATCCGCGTGTTATCCTGGAAGTTTTCTCGGGTATGGAGAATGCTCTGAGTACTTCAAACGATTTGGACACCCCACACATGAAATGACTCGTGTTGCGATTAATGGTCCATTGCCTGATTTTGATTTAACCGGGTTCGCTCGTGTGATATCATTCGAATTAGCTACAGGGTTACATCCGTGTAGTTATCTTTGGCTTGGTAGACATATGTATGAAAAAGCGTGGATGCCAATTGTGCTATTGCGGTATATGATCGATAGTAAGATGTTACAATCGTTAATTGTCAGTGAAGCGATTATTTGTTATAACGCTCAGAAAGATGTTTGGTTACCAAAACCTGATCTAGAAAAAATAATTAACGAACAACGAAAACAATTTCTAGATGGAAATTCGAAGAATTTCAGCGAGGAACAAATCATAGATTGGTCTAAGAAATTATTCGAAGGTAGTAATAGAGAGGCTAAAGATCTCGGACGAAAAATAATCGGTAAATTCACTCAAGGTGGAAGATTTGATAATGCAAAATACTCTTCGAGATTAATCATAGACGATGAAGAATACAATTTCATAATATCTGATTTAATAAAAAAAGGGAAATTTGTAACCCGTAAGAACGCTTTTCTATCAGGGGAATTAGATGAGGAAGCTTACAAATCTGCGAGCGGAACTAATAATGTTTGGGTAGATGATGTCCTTCGAAATGGTAAGAAACTAGGTACGGTTGTTACCTACTGTGATGGAAAAAGTTGTCAATACACACATTTGAGAAGTTCTATGCTAGCCTATTCTTGTATTAATCTATTCTCGATGATAAATAGATTTCCTAATACCGCGGTTAGAGTAGCTACTGATTCGATGTATATCCATGAGAAATACAAATCAGATGTAGCTAAATTCACAGATCCTAAGGAAGCGTGGGGAAATTGGAGGTTTAAAAAAGAAACACTACATGAGTATTGTAAATCCGCAGACGTTACTATGGATGATAAATACTTGAAAAGTAACCATAATATCTCAGAGATTCAATCAGAATTTTCTACTGCACCGCCCGTATCAGATCCGATTTGTAGATACAAGACAGTTTATTTAAACGGCTGTGGTGGATCAGGAAAGACAACTCGGGCAATTGAGTTATTTCGTCGTGGAAACGCTAGCGTTTCTAACATGATTGTGCTAACACCAACTCACAGACTTGCCAGAGAGATGATAGCGCGTGGAGTAAAAGCCTGTACTTATCACAGCTTCTTTCGATGGAAAGGCGATACATGGACTCCTGATCGAATGGGCGATAAATTTATTCCTGAAATCATAATCTGGGATGAAATATGCACGGTATCGTTGACAGTATTACAGATATTTCTTGAATGGTTGTTATTGAAAAATACAAAAGTCGTCATGTGCGGGGATCACGGCCAACCGCAGCCATTTGTTGGTGGATCTCCACATGAATGGTTAAAGGGTTTTGTAGACTATTATGAAGAGATTAATACCGACCATAGATCACTTGATGAACAATTACGCAAGTTCAAAACGCTAATTAGATTACAACCGGATAAAATCCAATGTGAAATAGCGCGTGAAATAATCTCTGAAACTACCATGAATGATTTTTGGGAAATGTGGAAGCCAAATGATTTAATAATCGCGAGTAGAAAAATAGTCAGAGACGCACTTCAGATGAAGTTGTTTGCGCTACATAAAGAAAAATTTGCAACGCTTCCAGTACCACTCTGTTATAGACCTAAGGATACACGAAAGCAGAATATCGACGTTGACATTCCTGGACAACAACAAAAGCAGAATTTAGTATTAAATGATATTGTGTTGGTTGATATCAGCGTCGTCGAAGATGCATTAGGGAACTCTGATAAATCCCCGTGGACGCTAGGTTATGCAGCAACAATACACTCTTCACAGGGATTGACTATATCCGATACAACTCTTTGGATAGTAGATAATCGCATTGAGTGGTCAAATTTAGTTTATCTAGCAGTATCGAGAGTACGGAGAATAAACCAACTTCGAAGAATTGTTGTTGACGATGAAATCATTGGTAACGATATTATCACTGGTGATTTTATCACTGGTGATATAATCAGAAAAAAACTCTCTGGCTATAAACAACAGGATAAAAAAAATAAACGAGAATTTGACATTGATGCTGAATTAATAATCACTTTGAAGCAACAACAAAATAATTACTGCGCGAGTTGCAATTGTATAATGCGTTGGCAGTATTCGGATAAAGATCCTCGCCAATTCACCGTAGACAGAAAAAATAACAATCTCGGTCATGTCAGAAACAATGTGATGTTGACCTGTCTTGAGTGTAATAGACGCCGGGGTGACAGCACCCTGGGTGCTAATTAAGACCACGCGGTGGTAATTGAGTATCCTCGGGAATCACTTGTAATTGTTCGCGTGTAAATCCTCGCTGATGAGCAGTTGAATCCAGTCTATAGATTGGAGGTCTACCAGTTGATCGTGTTATGCCGGATATCTTGTGCGTCGTGACACTCCAAATAGGATCAGTAGCTCTTTTTTTACCACCCTCAAGCTCTCCTGGTTCGTATAAGTACCTTACAATGACATTACTACCAAGAATTGGTTTGGAAACGCTAGCGTTTCTAGAGAAATCTTTTTGTGGTTGTACGGGTATATACTTCTTTTTAATAGCGTTGACAGGTTTCATATTAATTGTTCTAGTAATCTCATTATTGATTGCGGTAACTACACCTGGTAATCTCTTGACCCATTCACGGGATCGTTTATCCTGGATGAATTCTTTCGCGTATTGATATCCAAATAACCGCTCAGCAAGTGTCCGATTAAACCGTTCAACAATTGCCTGATCGCGATGTAGCGCAGTGTGTCCTCGTCTGATGGCGACATTATGATGTTTCATCGTTGTTAAAACAGCGCCTTGAAATTCCTTCCCAGGATCAACTTGTAACAGATTTGGCCAGCGCAGAGGACCTCGTCGATAAATTTTTTCAAATGCAGAAGCTACTTCAGTAGATGATTTTGTCCTTAACGGTTCTGCTTGTTTGTATCTACTCGCAATATCAACTAACGTTAACGCGTATTTGTAACCGTTGTCATGCGGCAGAAATAGTATATCAGCTTGATGAACTTCATTAGGTGTTGTAACATCAAAATGCGAGTAGTTAATTTGTTTAGGCGCTGGTAGATAAATTTGCCATATTGCTTGTTTAGATAACCAGTTTGCCGCTGTAGTTTTTTTCACCTTTGATGCGCTAGCGAGTTTATTAATTGCTGCGTAACCTCTCCAGTATCCTCTCGGAGAATAATAAATAGATTCCATATTATTAATTATCCAGCACCTAACATCAATTTACCCTTCATAGCAGATTTTACCAACCAAGAAGCCAACTTTTCTTTGAAGGATTTATCAAGAATAGCATTTAACGCATGAATTAATTTTACATCTGCAAGATGTCTGTGTTGAAGATTACTGCTTTTATAAGCGACATCATGAACATGACACGCCTTATCAATAGCGTTTATTGGATACTCGCCGGGTCGGGGTTGATTTTGATCATCAAGTCTGATATCTAATCGTGTTCCCGGTCCACAGTAGCTATATCCTGGAAGGTGCTTTTCTATTGGATACTTTGCCCACGGTGTTCCTGGGAGTTTTGTCAATTTGGCTGCAATATCACCTCCTCGTTTTTTTTAAAGGTTTCGTGGAAGTAAATCTAAATTTTTTCGTACTACATTGTACGCATTTACCAGAAAGCGCTGATCGATTATTTTTCGTTGTAATCGTCGTCAAGTCATTTGTGCCAGTACGTGTCCTACACTTCACACAATATAGATCCATAATTTATATATAACAGTTATGAATGTAATTGATTATTCAGCTACTCGACAACGAAAACCTATTAAACATCATGCAATGTTACCAGATTCTATTCGCGCGATTATCATCGGACCATCTGGAAGTGGTAAAACACAATTGCTACTTAATTTAATAACGAGATGGATGAAGTGGGATAAATTGTACATGATTGCTCCGAGTGTAGACGATCAACGATGTTATGAAGTGTTAAAAGATTTTAATGATGCCGCGCGAGAAATTAACGGCGATGATATCATTGAGTTTATAACCGATATCGAAGAGGCACCTAGTATTGATGATATTGATGGAAGTATTAACAATTTAGTCGTATATGATGATATCATGTTAGATAATCAAAAGAATCCTGCTAGAATATTTTCCAGAGGCAGACATAAAAACACCGATGTGATATATATCACTCAACGTTACACTCAAATACCAAAAGTGATCAGAGATAACTGCAATATGCTGTGTGTATTTAACGGAGTTGATACTTATACTCTTAGAAATATTTGGCAAACTTGGTGCGGTGGTGATATGGATCATAATCAATTTAGAAATTTCTTTAGCCGCACTCAGACAATCCCACACGGATTTGTAACGATAAATTTATCAGATCCTCGGGCAAGATATCGTGTCGGACTTGATCAAATATTTAGTTAGCGCATAGCAGCAGAGGAGGTGAACGCCAATGACAATGGCGTCTTTTTTTTTAACATAAGCAATCGAGGGGGGAGGAAGCCTCAGTTTACTAAATTGACGCCTAAAAAAGCAATTTTGGTGGGGGGAAGGAAGCTTCAGTTTACTAAATTGACACCTGTAAAAAGTTGGTCTGTTCACTCTCTCTGCATTTTGTTAAATAATTTCGGTTCCGTAGAAGCCTTATTTTTGCTTGAAAACTTGGTCTGTTCACACACTCTGCTGCTCCATTCATTGAAGTAGGTGGGCGTGGTTAAAATTCCTTGTATACAGCTCTTTGTGATCTAATCGATAATGCATTTTTGTCTAGAGAATTAGAACAGAGTAAATACACGCTGTTACCTAACAACTATATTCTTTTGTTTTATGTCTCATTTAAATGTTGTGAAACAGCATTAATAAGTAATTCGAGGAAATAAAATAACACACCCGTGAATCAACGCTGCTGAATTAGTCACCTTATATAGCATATCAAAGGTATAAAGCTTGGGGCTTTCGAAGGCCAATGCGACCGATCAAAACTAACCAACGCCATTAACCCAGGCGTGTGGTTGTCTTTTGTTCACAATCATGCAACCGGGTTAATTTAATTGGGTTGCTTTTGATTGGTTGGTTGGCCGTAGAAAATCCGCCCCGTCGTTTCATGTTTGTGCTGTCTTGTGCCGTCCCCACGTTCCCCAAGCATATCTTCTGGGCGGTCTAAGATGACGTTTGTCACCTTAGGCCTCCCGCCGGAGATGTATGTTTCGGGTCTCCTTGGGCTTACTTGGATGTGAAGGCAACCAAGGAGTTCCAAAGATGTGCTGTCCTAACCTCTGGGTCTCTTTCACGTTATTTGACGCGAAAGGGGTTTCCAAATGGGGTTTAACCTCTGGGTCTCTCTGACGTCATAGGGCGCCAGCGAGATTGCCAAATGAGTGTTTTTTGTTTTTTTAATAATTAGAGATACAGTATACTATAAAAATATGGATATCAAAGATGTAAATTCTATAATTGCTGAAATCTCAGATTTAAAAAATCGAGGAATAGTATTTTCTAAAGATCCCGACTGTGACAGGATTGCCTCGGAATATGAAGACATAGAGTATCAGTTTAGTAAGGGTCGTTATGTTTTACCCAAGATGTACAGGCTCGTGAAAGGAATTCAAAAGTCCATCAATGCTTGCTTGTACGGTAACGATATTAACGTATTTATAACGCTATTTAGCACCGTTGAAGCAATACGTCAAAAGCTCGGCCAAGAGTATCAAAAACGAGCTGAAATTAGTTCTAAGGTTCGTGATCTTAGAAAAATATTAAACGAGGAAAAACCAGTATCTTAACCACGTGAGCGATAGGCTTTTCAGTAAATTTTATTAAAAAATAATTTTTTTTAGCGTTTTTTGTAACACTCACATGGGATTTTCTCCTGAAAGGATACTCAGCAGTCTGGACTTGCCCATGCAGTTATGTGCATAATGGATGATCTGGTTGTAGTAGCAAGTAATCACCGCGACGCCTCCATTTTCACGTAGTTGTTCTTGTTGCCGCGTCGTTAACACAAATCGTTCATCGCCGTTCTCAGATATTACAATTCTGAAACCCCCAGCGATGTTATTTCTGAAACACTCGCGGATAGCGTCGTACAGTTTAACCCTGTCGAAGATGGATACGTTAGCTTGATGGTACATTATTTAATAACTCATCTTTTAATTGTGATAGTTTCACATTTGAAAAATTAGTTCACAAATAATATATGGTAGGTGAATCGCTTACAACTAGATTAGCCCGAGAGCGGCTAGCAGCAATTAAAAAGTTTATACCGGTTCGAGACAGACTTCGTGAGAAACTTCAACAACGACAACAAGCGCAGACTGACTTTTCTGTGTCAAGTGAACAACTGTTTACTCCGATAACAAGTGCGACCAAAGATGTGAAAAAGTTAACTGAAGCAGCGATATACGGAGATATTCCTGAGCGAGAACGAGCAAAGAAGGCGCCGCTGCTTGATACACTTGAAAAGATAGCAGCAGAGACCGAACAAACACGCGCAGGGATACAACAGCTATCCAGTGATATAAAAACCCAACACGAGTATGAACGATTAGCTGATATTGATGATTCTGCACCTGAAACTCAAAGAGTTTCCACACCTGATCCACAACCTGTTGATGTCGTCACACCAAGGGGTGTTTCCTTTATAGACAAACTCACCGAAGAAACTATAACACAAATCAAACGATTTCAATTAATAAAACCCGAACATTATAGGATTTTTGGTGATTTTGCCGCCCAAAGCTTTCATTCCAGAAAGGACTTTTTAAAAGACGAGTATAAAAACAGTAAAATAGGCCGAGATGAATGGGTTGATTGGTTGTATAAAACGAATAAGGGGATTGGCCGTTTAAATAAAAGAGAAATGGGATATAAAGAATTTAGAAGGGGAATTGATGAGTATGATAAAACTGTTACAACTAAAAAAGTTACTGCTAGCGGATATTCGATTAAAAATCCTTTAGATTTCAACGCAACTTTGACATGCCCTGGTAACATCCTAAGTGATATATCACGGTTAGAGGTTCTCATCGGAGGGAAACGAGCCGGAAATAACTCACCAGAAGTAATTAATGAAGCAGCTGGTATCTGTAGACGATTATTTGCCGGCGGTATCATGGACATTAATGTATATCGAGAACTCATTGCTGAATTAGTTGAAAATCACAGAGACGCTCATGGTTATGATGAAAATCCTATGGATCTTGGCGATTGATCATTAATTGAAAAACTACTAGTTTTATAACAAGATGATTATACACTACAACCATGATAAACCCGTAAGCGTCTACGTGGTGAACTCACGATTGCCTGTTTATAGAGCATATTACGGAGATGGTTTCGGCAATACCATTGCGGGGTTATTTACAAGAATGGCTCCCAAGGTGGCGCCGTTAGCTAAACAATTGTCAATGAAGGCCATTGATATTATTCGTGATAAGGGAACCAGCAAAATCGGAGATTTCGTTGGAAATCTTGCCGGAAAGGCATTTTCTGCCGCGAAAGATAAAATAGCATCATTGGTGCGAAAGAAACCAGGAATGACTTCGTCATTAGTGCTGCCATCAACTACAGTGATGCCTGCAAAAATCAGCAAAGCAATAAATAGTGCAGTGGAAGAAAAACTAGCGTCGTTGGCTGCTTCGGTGACTCCGTCACAATTGACGACTTCACCGGTAACAGATAGCGCTATCATGAACGCGATAGCAGGAAGTGGTTTGAAACAAAAAATAAATTCGAAGAATTTTCAACGACGATGATTATAAAGAGTTTCACAATTGATAACACTAGTATTTTAATAAAATGTTTAAACGAACAGCTGATCCGGCCTTCGATATAGAAGCCCCAGTACCCAAGGACAATTCCGTCCGCGATTATCAATACTATTCCTATCATGCAATACAACCCGACCTACGATCGCGAATTGAACTACAAGTTCAAGATACCAGTAAATACTTTTTGCCATGTGAAGCATTTATTGAAATCGAGGGAAAACTCGTAACAAATGTTGCAGCTGATACACCATATGAAAATGATCCAAATATCCGAGTTGGTTTTGTTAATAATGGTATAATGGCGTTATTTGAAAGTGCAAGATATCTCATTGATGGAAAAGAAATTGAATCAATAGACCGCGAGGTTGATGTTGCAACAACAATAATCGGGCTAGCAAGATACTCCGATGATTATACAAGATCGGCTGGTCCGTCTATGATGTTTGCAAAGGATACCTCTGATAACGCTGACCACCTTCAATACATTAAAGTGTTAACACCGCAAGACACTTCAGTTGAATAATCAACGAGAAGCAACTAATCCAGAACGTCGAGCTAGACCCGGAGCTGCGTTTGAAATTATAAAAGAAGTTAATGATAATTTCAATCTAGGGTTTGCAACACGAGTAGCAACGTTGCAAAGACCACAACGATATTTTTCATGTGCGATTCCACTCCATCACATATTTGGATTCTGCAGAAATGTCAGAAAAGTCATCTATGGAGCCAAACACACAATCGCGTTAGTACGAAAAGGCAATGACAATGATGCAATTTGGCGTACTGGTGCCGATGAAGGTAAAGTTGTTTTGAGTAAAATAGTATTGTGGATGGCAGTAATGACCCCATCAATTACCACGGAAGAGCGGCTACTTTCATTTATGGACACAGGTGGCAAATCATTGATAAGTTGGCTAACAACAACAACTGATGCCAAAGATGATAATGTCGTTGGTACATTTACATGGCATTTGGCATCAAAACAAGGCGTTTCAGCTCCACGTTATATATTTATAGCGCTGCAGAATCGGAATCGATTAGGTTCCCAAGAACACAGTCATATGATATTTGATCGATTAGGGGTAAGTGAGGTTTCACTGAGAATAAACGTACAACAGGAACCATCTGAGGATATACAACTTGATTACGACACTAACCATATAGCACGTGTGTATCATAGAATGCTGTCATATATGGGTCGTGATCAAAATGTTGATACTGGTTTACAAATATCGCAACTTGATTTTAAAAGCCGCTATCCGATTTATTACTTTTCGCTGGAGCATCTTGATTTAACAAGGCAATCCGTCGTTGACATACATTTTCGAGCTCGTATAGCCCCTGGTGGTGTTAATTATAGAGCGGTTGCTGTTATTCTCAGCGACAAATCAATGTTGTTAGAAGGAGCTGGCGGACGAATGAGACTTATTGATGCACCAGTGGAAAATCTATGATTTTCAAAAATATGTAAATGAAACTTGAAGAGTTACCAATTAGATCAATTGAAAGTATAAATATGCTTTATAATAAAATGACATATAGTGTTGTTAGTGTCAAGCTGACTGATGGTCAGGTCAAGAAATTGCGATCAAAATCCGCTAAAGAATGTGGAACAGCAATAACGTTAAAACCAGCGCAGATGTCTGGCGGTACACATAAAATATCATTAACGGATCGTCAAATAAAACATTTCAATGATGCAATGAAAAATAAGCGAGGAGTTCAAATAGAATTTTCGAAAGCTGCAGTCGCGAACATGATAAAATCAGGTGGTATATTTCCATTGTTAGCTGCAATACCAGCATTGATTGCAGCGGCTGCCCCAGCAGTGGCGGAAGCGGCTATGTTGGGAGCCGTTGGGACCGCGGCAGGGATGGCGTTGAAAAAGGCAACTGGGAAAGGATATAAAAAAAAGGGAAAGGAGCTAAGACTACCAGGAACCCCGTATTCATGGTACAGCGGGAGATCCGTGAACGGATCGGGTCTAAGAATACCAGGAACGATTTATTAGTTGAAAACCCAATTCTCCCTATGTCCAATTTTGATTTAATTGATGCTGCTAAAAAACTAGCGATAAAAAACTTTAGAGGGGTTTTTATGAGAGATCAATTACCGAGAAAGCCAAACAGCGTTGAAACCGGTATCATCAATCTTGATAACAGCAGCGGATCGGGAACTCACTGGGATGCATACGCGATTGATCCACGTGGGATTGTCTATTTCGATTCATATGGGTTAGCCCCACCGAACGAGTTTATGCGGTATATAAATTCTTCGATGAAACTCAAAGAGTTTCCGATTTTTTATTCCACGTTGCCAACACAACAATTAAATGATCCACCGATATGCGGCCGTGAAGTATTAAATGTCCTCGCGGAGATTTCATTAAAATCCTTTGGATCTCCGTGGAAACCACCTCATCTGGTTGTAAATAAATACACGAGTGGGAAATTACAAGGTAATTTTAGAGAATTAATAAATTAAAAATACTAGAGTCTTTACAATAATGATTGATATTTGGGGACGATCTCTGTCAATGTCGAAACCCACCGCGGAAACATCTGCGGGTTCTATCCAGGGTGTAAAAAAAATAATTAAAGATGAAATCGCTGAGACGTTAAATTTAGTTAATGTTGACCCGAACGAAATAGTTGTATTTCAAGACAAACAGGGTAAATTGAAAAGCTGTGATGTATCATTGGATGACATTTTAAAACGGCAGCACGACGCCTCTGAAAACTCTATTGCGCTGTATTCCAACGATGGACGACTTAAACCAGGCGAACTTGTGTCTACGATCACCGACAAGATTGCCGCCCACGACAACATGATTGCCGCCCACGGCCGTGAGCTGGATGATCATATACGAGGTTATAACAGTTTTCGCAAAAATGTCGTACATAAATTCTTTAGAACCCCGCTTGTGGTTGGCATGACTCTCGCTGAAATTAAAAACTATCTATCGCTATTCTTTTTTAACAAGGACGCGGGAAGGATGATGAATGAAAATGAAATCAAGGCAAATTATCCCGATATTTACAATGATATTTCTAAAATAATAGAAAATCTTGAAAAGGTGCAAAAACCCACTAACGACGTCATTGTTAAGTTTTTTGGAACCCCGCTTGTGGCTGGCATGACTCTCGCTGAAATTAGCGAGCTTATCGGCAAGCATACTCACAATGCCTACATCGCTAATAGTTTCTTTGGTGTCCCAGCTACATCTACGATGACTCTCAAAGATATTAATATGTTTATGGTGAGACAAACAACACTTAATACCATCGTGGATAAATTTTTGGGGAGAACACCTATGTCTGAAATCACATCGTTGACAGGCCCGACCCTCGCTGAAGTTAAAAGCGCTATTGACGAACAAAAGCTCACCAGCGAAATTGTTAATAAGTTCTTTGAGGGCAGTAAACCCCAAGATATCACGACAAAATTTTCTAACATCGACCGGTATATTAAAGACCAAGCAGAGCTTAAAGCCGGAGACCTTCTGGCTTCATTCTTTTCTGACAGGAGGGTTGGGGGGGGGGACAATAGATCCTAGCAGAATCAGGGGAAATTATATCGAGATTTACAATGATGTTTTTAGACTAAAAGAAAATTTTGAGCGGGTGCAAAAACTCACCGACGACGTCGTTAGAAAGTTTTTTGGAACCCCACTTGTGTCAGTCATGACTCTCGCTGAAATTAGCGCGGCCATCAATAAAGTAAAAATTCCACATAGTGTAAGCGCCGTTAATATCATCGTGTACACGGTTGATAGTGGAACTTTTGATTGGATCCAAGGAGAAAAAATTCATCTTAATATTGGCAACAGACATACTGGTGTACCAGGTTGTTACCGACTTACAATAATACATCACCGTAAATTTGATTTGGAATTCAGCAACACAGGTATTAGAGGTGTTAACACATTGATGTATATACTAGAGAAAATACCACGACCTCCACCCGGTATAGCAAACACGGTGTCGATTACTATAACCAATTCCAACGAATCCGTGGTTAGGGAGTCACTACCCTGGATAATAGAATTTGTATCCGGTATCCCCTCATCCGATCCTAAAACCACTTCGTTAATAGGATAATTGAAAACACTAGCTGGTTTAAAATAACAACAATGACTTCGTGATCAATGACTTTGTCATCGTCCCAATATCGATTCGACACCGTGAAAGAGTTTTCCGCGAATTTGAAATCACTTTCTGAGAATTATCGTGAAAAAATAAAGAAATACCGCAGAAGAATTACCGCCATCGACATCACCGTGTACTCGGTATCCGGTGTGATGGCCAGCGCCGGGGTTATTTTGTCGACGGTGACCATGATGGCTCTGATTGCAGTTCCAATCGCTATCTCCGCGGCAACAACAATTGCGGCAGTCGCCACCGCGATAACTAAAAAAATATCATCATGTTCTCAAAAAAAACTCAGTGATTATACAGCTCGGTACAGGGTGGTATTTGACGCGTACACGAAATTATCCGAGTTGATCTCGCTGTCAATAGATAATTCGTTCATATCCGATGTTGAATTTTCCACGATGACCCAGTTGTATAACTCCACGATGTTGAAATTGGAAATTGAAGACAGCGTTAACAATAATGTCACTCGAACTGCTTCAACGAATCGCGGAGAATACCACTCCGATACGAATAAGCATGATATCAATAACATCAACAAACCCTGAATTTAGTGTGAACTTTCCTTCTCCGATTCCAGTGCGCGAGATCGCGCTGGCAAAATTACGAGTATATCATAGCTGGCCTAATATCAGATCGGTTGCATTTGGTGGTCAGCAACCCAATAACGCACTGATGTTCACGTATGAGAATAAAACCGATGGTACTCCAGAGTGGGAAACTGTTTCGTTACCAACTGGGTCGTACCAAATTGAGCAAATTGATGCTGAAATTCAGCGTAGAATAAAATCAATCACGGGAAAAGAATCAAAAATAGCTATTAAACTTCATGAACCGACGCTCTCGTCGTCGATCGAAATAAGCACAGAGAGATACATTGTAGATATCTATAACAGCTCGTTAAAAACAGTGTTAGGATGGCCTGAAAAACCACCGGAAAAATCCACCGCCGACTTAACCACGGACGTACAATCATATCATGAAATCAATCCCAGTTATCGAGATAATTTATCTGATATAAGAAAAGGAAAAATCGCCGATAGATTTATATTTACCAACAAAGACACATTGCAATGGGATTTTATCATTAAAAGAACAGTCGACTCATCTGTTACTATTTCATTTACGCTAACTGACGTCCGTGGCTATTTTAATGAAATTAAACAATTATATGACACACAACTAGAACAACTACGGAAAACAAGATCGCAAAAACACGTTGAAATAATACATCAACTTATATCTGACATGGAATATATCTATGAACTAATTATTCAAACAATAATTAATGACAACAGCGACAATAAACAACGATTCCTAACCGATTACAATATCACAGAAGACAATCCGCGTAATTTCAAGTTTCCCAAATACAACGCTGATGAACTAGCAAGAATTGTTAGAACCGATATCAAGGCGCTACAAAAACAAGATCCATCTGTCCTCCTCAGGTATAATAATGATCCAGATGGTGGCGGTAGTCATATTGCCCCGTACAATGTGAATATTTCAACGGTGATTGCGCTCAATTTAGTATGTGATGCAATTGAAGGAAGCTATCAAATTAATCTAGAGCAATCAAATCAAGCTCAGCAAAGATATATTCTTTATTCGTTTGCACCAACAGCTCCTCCAGGATTCCTAATTATTGAAAACCCAATTAATCCTGTCTACATGCGATGCCATAATAATTCGTTAACGAGAATTAATTTCCGACTCACCGACCAGTCAAATAATTTAATTGATCTACAAGATGAGGTGTTAGCGATTAGTTTGTTTGTAAAGTCCTAAAGACTCGATCAAATATTTGGTTGAAATCGTAAAAGAATTATTAACCCATAGCAGCAGAGAGGGTGAACGACAACATAGTTGTGACCAAAATTGATTAAAAATCGTAAAGTCTCCGTTTGCTCAATGGAGACTTATTTTTTTTTGGTTAAATAAGATTTCGTAGGAAGGCTCGTTTTGTCTCAAAAGGTTGTAGGGTTCACCCTCTCTGCTGCTGACAGAGAATAAAGTGGAGTGAAAACATCACAGAATGGACCAGGAAAAGTTATGCAGAGACACAGGCATTGGCACATGATCGAGTCAAGTGGAGGTAACAGGTCAGATGTTCAGCATTACAGTGCTTCAACGACCACATTATGTCAAGAGACTGATGATGATGATGATTCATGGGAAATACATTTTTGAATTTTACAGAGCTTGTTGTTTTCACTCTTTGATGTTACTTATTTGTAAGAGCATAGACGCATAACAACTGCCAACATATTCATCACTATCTCAAAAGAATAAAAAATGGAAAACAAATAATCAGAGCTAGAAACTGTCAAAATGGACATGAATACA
Organism: Unio pictorum; assembly: GCA_030141615.1. Taxonomy (NCBI): domain Eukaryota; kingdom Metazoa; phylum Mollusca; class Bivalvia; order Unionida; family Unionidae; genus Unio; species Unio pictorum. The sequence continues at coordinate 8,715,431 of JARLTB010000168.1, read as the reverse complement.
TAATAAGAATAAAAAAGTAAAAAAATGATGACAGTAATTTTTAAGATTTAAGAAAACATTGTGCGTTGACTCCCAATACTCGCAAGTTATTCGCTCCCTTTGTTTCTAACTTATATATTATTTAAGGGACATTGAAAAAGTAGGTGTATTATATTCTTCTTATTAATTGGTAAATTTACCGACAATAACTCTCCCCAAAAATGCTGAAGGTTGTTACAGTTCATTTGCGGAATCTCGCCTCCTTTAAATGCGATTTGCCTGTTTTAAACAATAAAATGTTACCATTTCGGTATGTTCTAAATTCTAATATTAATTCAACATCATAAAATTCTATTGGGATATAAAATGGGTTGCAAGTGCATAGATGACACCCGTAACTAGAAGAGACGTAGCTGGAGGAGGCACAGATATCCCAGGACGCCAGACAAGTGGGGGCACCAACATGGGCTTTTAAATAGATTGTATATGTAAGTTTTGGGTTTCAGAGTTGAGGGGGGGGGGGGGGGGGGCGTAAAAATAAATCTTGTTCTCGGGCTCCAAACACTCTAGCTACGCCTCTAATAACCGGGTACACACACATCTGTTTTACCAGTAAAGCAGCAGGTCGTTCTGAATCACTCTCGCTGAGAGAGCTGCATGCCCACGAACGGCATCGCTTTTAATAACAGAGGAGCCGTAAGATAGTGTTGCCGTGTTGGGTTATTCATCTTTCTCAGTCGGCGTTTGCATTCAAAATTAGTATAACGGTGTTCACACTATCAGTACCGTAAGGAGTTATGGTCTGTAAGTTGCACTCATATCTGGTCCACAATCTGATATACTATTTCTAAACATCTTTTGACAATTGGCAATGTCTGGATCAAATGTTTTCATACAAATGTTTTGTTCTTGTCTGGGCTCGAAAGCTTCTTTCAACACATCACTGCTGACTACTTGACTTGAACGACAGTTAAGTATCAGTCCGTTACTTTGCCCTGGGTATAACTTTATCTATGTCGGTCTCTGTATTGGTATATATAATTTTTGGCAGCAACTCTAGAGAAAAAACAACAACTTACCATGATGCTTTCTGTGTGTTATTCAGTTCGTGTGTTTCAATAGTTTTCGTATGTCATCCACCAGTTGAAAACAGCAAATATGATCTGCTGAGGTATACCGTCGGGGGTAATATCGGACGATGCACCAATCCCCCAAACCCCCCCCCCCCCCCAAAAAAAATAGGTTAATCCAATAATTCTAAATGACTTTGGCAAACGTATCGTGGTCTTGTTGTTCGATACCACATGTTCCAAACCGATGCCTTCTTGATTACGGTACCGTTATGTTAATGTATCTTTGTCTTCTGGAGTCTGACACGAAAATGGACGGCCACTTGATTCTTGTTTCAGTTTTCGAAATTTCTTCAAGTAGTTGGATACAAATTTCGTGACTCGAGTCATCGTCCTTTTGATATTGTTCTGTGGAGGGAAAGTGACATATTGTGTATACTATAAACAGTTGGTCTCCGGGATTCATAACATGGAACGATTCGATACTCATTATGGTTCCCCGCAAAGCGCGTTCTTTATCCGTGTGGATACAATGCTTGTATTGGTTCCATGTATTTGCATTTTTAGCATAAATGAAACATTTTTTTCTTGGCAAAAATGTGCTAATGCGAGATGGTACAAGTTGGATGAGAGAAGACTTTACATTTGATCAAACCTTCGAATTGTCGAATGTGTTCCACGATAATGTATTGTCTTCATTTCAGAGTGCCAGGTATAAAATCGCTGATATTTGCAGGTATAAAAGAAACACACGTCATGTATTTCATTTTCTATACCTTATATTCGTATAAGCAGTAAAGCAATTGTATTTCATTGGTTAGTTCTTCAGACAATCGTTCAGTGTGTAAGTGATAAATATATTATTTTATCAGTAGTGATGTCTTTACTGACATGATTTTACATTCTATGATTCCTAAAACATGGAGTAATTTGTTTTAGACTTTTGATGAGAAATAGTCTTTACCTTTCGCTTTGTCTGCTTTAACGTTGTCACAGAATTAGGCGAAAATAGAATTTATTTCTTCTTGAAGTACAAGCTAATTTCACCATTTTTTTTGTTTCGTCGTACATGCGTTACCTGGGGTGAATAAGTGGTTTTCTCCAAGGTAAGCGGCGTGTAACGATTTGCATGTGCCTGACTTCGAATTACATGAAGTCCGGAACATTAGACTCACGTGTGCACGGTAATCTTGCCGTGATTTCTGCTCACCTATTTGAGGGTATATAAGGCAGAATATTACTGATAAATATTACGGGACCAAAAGTATCTTATCACAGGAAAGATAGCTCGTCATTCTATCTCAAGCCAAAGGGGTGAGTGTTAAATTTATATTTCGTTTTATTGTGAATTTTATTCAGTTTATCATTTCATATAATGATGCCTTTATTACAATGCAGATTTTAAACGTGGAATATTTGGAATTACTAGTCACTATTAGACTTTAAATGCAATAGCGTAATCTAAGGTTTAGATTATTTTTTGAGACAACTATTATTAGTCTGGTTTTCTTTATTGTAGCTGATAACGTCTTTGAGATCGTAGCTGAAATTGTAGATGATTTGTTGCGGAACATCTCTGATAACATCTCTGATAACGTCTCTGATATCGTAGCTGATATTGTAGCGGAGCATCTCTGTTTGTCGGATTGTCTGTCCGTCTACATCTGTCGTGACGTGTAAATATCCGGAAATCTAGAAGTCCGAGTGTCGGAGCTGTCTAGAGTTGTAAACATCCAGGGTGGCATCTAGGGTATTGAGGAACGTTAGTTCTAGTAGATGTTGTATGCTGTCTGTACGTATAATTGTGGTGGATCCGTGAAGGGCAAGTGACCGATAAAAGTATTGTGTCAACCCTAGGTCTTCGGAGAATCTGGGCGGCGATTCAACAGGTGGTGAATCGTACGGTTATATAGGGTCGGGACACATGTGTGTGTTGCAATTGTAGTACAATTGAATACATTGTTGTATTTACATGGTTACTTCAAATCACAATAGTATTTCAAGGCATTGCATGAATCTCAATAAAAGTTAGCAACTTGATTAAATACATGTATATGTTCGTGCTAGTTGTCGCAATCCATACGTGCGATAGTATAGTTTGATGCTTGTGTTTATTATCGTAATTTATACTTGCGTTAATATAATTTTTGTAAAGGTTCCTTGGATCTGTGTATAGTCCAAGAGATTCCTTTGTATCTGTGTTTTTTTTTGTATTAATATTTTATTTATTCATGTATTGTGAATGGTTGTGAGTGTAATTGTGGGTTGAAAGCATGAGTTATTGTCTTGATACATCATTATTTTTCATTAATAATTTATTTCATAAATTTATATTTTCTTTCACATATTGTGTTTGTGTTGTTCATTCAATCCACCATCCTCTCGATAACAATTCTGTTAAAAAACGTAACCTACTCTTTTAATCTGGAGTAAACATTGACAGATACGTTAGAATATATATGTAAAACTGAAACATAAGCACCTGTCATGCGTTACACAGAGTGCGACACTGGACCAGGCCTATATAAAATGCATAGCACAACATTAAATAATAAATTTGAGAACATATTTTTAGATCCATATTTATTCTATTTATACTGACATTTCTCTTCATTCAGATTTGACTTTAAGATCTCTTATTGCTGTTATTTATAACATTCAGTGAGTACTGAAAGGGTTTTCCATCAGTAAAGATTAATTTCGTTACAATCATTTGTTTCGAGGATAATCGACTTTTATACGATGTATCATTCTTCTGTGTAAAAATGAAAGCAAATAAATGGTTTAAACTTCACCTTTTAGAACTTAAGTAGTTTCAGCATTCATAAAAGTACATATTTATGTCAGTACAAGAACAAACAAAGACAATCATAGTTTAGTGGCATAATTTTAAGTAAAAAAAACAAGAACTAGAAAAATAGTTTTCATTTATCCAAAACTACCAATTGTTATTATTTCTCTCATGTGCGCATACGTTTCCTAACCAACTATGATGTTCACGAGCATGTGACATATTGGTTGACGGAATACTATTATTCACAAACCAATTTTTACAAATAGCAGGATATCCCCCTAATCTTACAATAAGTACTTAGACGCATTAGTTCGCATGTATTCATAATATACTGAACGTGTAATGCTTCCTAGAAATCTGTCTTTAATTAGTCCACACGCTCGTATGACCATCCACAACCAAGCAGCCAATCGCGGTTCAAACAAACAAATCACCTACGATCACCACCACTGCAACCACACACATGAGAAAAATCTTTGCGTACATAAAAGAAAGCAGTTGTAAGAAACAATGGCAAAACGTACAATATAATTAGAGACTACAAAGTTCGTGTACAACAATTTGTCGTAAATGATCTTTCTGATTGTCTGTTAATTGATCATATGCACTAATAAAAAGACAAAGCCGGTTTAATGCAGACAACTCTCGTTGCTTTGTCACGGACACCAGATCTTCGTTGTATAATTTCATGGGATTTAGATGCCTGGAGTTCAGATCTCTCATATAGAAAATGACTATTTTTCCTGAAATTTAAAATATTTAAGCTGGAAAAGACATCATTACTTTCAACACTTGTAACATAACTCACACATATGAACATAACATATACTCGCTTTGCCCACCGACATCGTTGAGCATGGTTATAGTTATAATTAAATCGTATTATCCATTGCTCTTGATAAATGAGATCGAACGAATAATTCGTTATTAATCAATTATGTCACATAATTCGTTATGTGTTTCTCAATCATGAATTTTGTATCTGAGTTAGTATATTTCCTTTAGCAGGTGCAATTATACGAACTTGCTAGATGTTTATGAACAGGTGTCCTCTATGGCTAAATTTGTCATATGTTGTCAAAATTTTCTTCGAATGACTATTTACTTTGAAAAGCAGAGTCAATGATATATTTACCTGACAAAAAGGGTGGAAAACAGGCCTTTGTTCAATAATGCTTGTTTCTCGTTACTGATTTGGAGAAGATAGTCTCGATATTTAGGAACTATCCAATGTATAGGCTCTGCTCCATAGAAAAAGTGAACGTATTATCCTTTATAATTCAATTAGCAAATTCGGGTTAACCGTATTGTGTTTTAAGACCTGGAGATATAAATCGTTTGTTATATTATCGCTAGTTATTTGATACAGAATAAATGTTGCATGCGGCTATAAATAGTTTAGTATACAACAACACAACTACAAATATATATTATGTCAGCAATGTATTTGGCGATATAATCGTGAGGAAATGGGAGATAAGTACCCTTCCCAAAGATACACACAGGAGGCTGTCAACATACGTTGACGTATCTGGTTAAGAGCTTAATGTGTTTGCCCTCATATGATGTTTCTTCTTATTAACACATCCTATCATAATGCACGTTTATAGTTAGTTCCTCAAAAGGTAGGTGTAAGATGTTATTTTCTGGTTTTGCATGTCAAAGCTAACGAACATTTGTATAATGTGAAACATTATTGAAAACAAAGGAGGTATGGTTCAAATTTAAAATATAATACTACTTTAAGCGAAATGAAGAATGCAAGAAAGAAAGTTAAAAGATGAAAATGAATGAAATGAAGGATGAAAATAATAGATAGGTAACAATAAAAACGTTTGCAACCTGGAAGGCCATGTTATATATGTTAAGTCCGGCAATTAATAGCTGCAAACGTTGTGACTTTAAACCCAGTGTGCAAAAGTTTAACAAATATGTCAAACCACGAATAATATGTTTTGATCATGATGTAATCAAAGAATAAAGGAACATTAAGGAACTATAAGTAAATGAAAATTATTTAAACTAATCCTTAATGCGTGTGTTCTGTTACTGCGACCTTGATACCAAAATTAAAAGGGCAAGAGCGGGTGTCACTAAATCAAATATTTTAGCTTAATAATGATTAATTCCAATATAGAAAGATTTAAGAAAATTCATTAAGGGTTTAAGAAATACAATTTACTTTTTAACAAAACCTTGAAGTAACTGTTCCTTGAATATTTCTTTCGAATCGGAGGTCACAAGGGAACGTAAGCGAGACGTAAAATGAATTGTTGTGGTATTACAATGATTCATCCCAAAAAAGACTAATCTGTCATGGAGATTCGTAACAATTACCAAATGAAAAAGAAAGAAACTAAACAAGCTATTCTTAAAATGAAGACTCCTTGCTAATACCAGCTGTAATGAGTATATGTGTTTCAGACTTATATGTAAATAAAAACGTTAACTATAACCTTAAGAAACTGTTGTGGCGTCCAGAAAATGTTACTGTTGTGTCTCTCTTTCCACTAAGATGCATACATTTTACCTACCTCCCATTTTCTGTACAGCCTGAACTGTGGTTAGCCGAAGATCACCGAGTCCAAATGTTGGGTTTTCAAGGATCACGTTCCTGAGGTAAACATATACTCAATTATGTCATAAGTTACAATTAAGGATTTAAATTAACTGATAATGAGCGATTCGACTAATAATTCTAAATATTTTTGTTTAGATGTCTATTTTGACTCTTAACCTTGATTCACACAAAAAATTCCGTTTAAAAATATAACAATTTGCGAAATAAGTATATTCTAACAAAGTAGGACAAATACAGAGACAATCAGTACAGAAAGGTAAAACATAGAAGATACCCGGTCCAACAGAATAATATTATATACACATATTTATTAAAATGCTGGTGATTGCACGTGCTATGAAAATAATTCAATTTGGGGTTTTGATTCTATTTTAGTATTATCATTCATATTCGATGTCACATTATCATCAGTTGTCCAGGATTATACAGCCTTGGAGCCCTTGTTCTCTGTCAAGGTGAGTCAAATAATGTTAAACATATTTAAGTGATAATGTTGTTTAAATATTTGATGGCAGCACAGTATCATCGATAGTTTTTTGAAACACCCTCAAGATGCCATGTTCTTGACCAATTTTGTTAGTTCCTGTTTGAGCAGTTTATAAAAGTGGATACGTTTTCTCATTTGATTTTAATATTTATTTATATATTTATTTTAGTGTCAGCAAATACCAGTCATATATGATGGCGGATTGTTTTCTTTATAAATCTTAGATATGCTTTATGTCTTTATTTGTAGAAAATAAGAGAGCCATTAAATGTATTACGCCCTCTTTCAATTTCTCTTCTGTCATTACAGTGATCACTTTGTAAGACAAAATTGCAAGATTTGTTTCCTTAGTAAGGGTACAAATCAACATCATTGGCATAATCATGAATCACTTCTTCTAAGCATTTGTTCTGTCAAATTGCGTCAGGGTATATTAAGGGGATGCTAGCAAGAATTCTTTTTTTTCTGAAAGTCCAAAATGCAAAGATTTTTTTCAAATTTGGTGAGTGGCTTTGAGAAAAAGATAATATTTTTTATGTTTTGATTTATAGTATTTGTTTATGAGGATATAAATCATTTGTGACAAAGTGAAAGTTCTTTATCACAAAAAAGCTACTTTCATGTTGGTAAAATTATGCTATTTTAGATTAGTCTTTTGAGTCATATTATGTGTGTAGTAATGATGGCGTTGTGAGGCGGATTGGCTGCATTTGCATAAACTTTAAATACTTACTGGTAAGCTTGTTAGAAGTGAATACAATGAATTCTATGGAAGAAGATAGCAAATGCAGATGCATGACACGCCTCCGACGACGTACGATTATAGAGACAATGTTATACAATGCGCTAACTTTCACATAGATCGAGGTGATGTAAAATAACGTGTTTATGAAAGGATTGTTTATATTTTAATAAATTAATATAATTATAATTCAAATCCTTTATTTCCATACCGCTCACTGAAGTCTACAAATAGAAAGTAGAGATAGACTGACGGACATTCCAACATGTCTTCATGTCTCCTTATTATGAATTCCTCAAGTTCCTGATTTAGCTGTTCAGTAACAGACTGGGTCAAGCGCATGTGCAGTGGGTGAGTTTGAAAAAAATGACACAGAGCTTCCTTTCTAAACGAGGATTGGCTCGAACCTGGCTCAATATTCTTCCGGCAGTCTGAAAGGGGAACATGCTCATAAGTTATTGTAAATGAATTGATATGTGCTATACGTTCTTTCAACAATGTCAAAATTGTATGTATGATACACAATTAAGAAAGGCATAGACGGACGTTCCACTGCTGATTCATGATTTTAAGTGCAAGTGCAGCCCAAAACAAACAACAAAACAATTTAAAGCTTGACACAAAACATACGAGAAGAAAATCAACAAAAGAGCATTATGCACATTACAAAACAAAACTGCAAGCTCTTACACATGTTGTACATATGTATTACTTATACTTCTTCTACTACTATTACTACTTCAGTTTTGTTTCTACTTCTTAGTAGTTTTTATTTTTTTTATTTCATGGTTTAACGACATTTCTCAACACAATATAGGCGCCCAGTATTAATGGTGAAGGAAGAACCCGGAAAAGCCCGGAAAGAACCACCGACCCACAAGAGGCTACTGGCAAGCTTTCTCACATACCCCCATTGGCCGAATCCGAGACTCAAACCCATGCAGACAGAGATGAAATGGCAGTAATCCGTAACGGACAGCGCTTTAGACCACTCGGCCACTCGGGGCCCCTTTACTAGTTGTTGTAGCAATAGTAGTAGTAGTGGCATGAATCCCCTTCTTCTTCTTCTTCTTCTTCTTCTTCTTCTTCTTCTTATTATTATTATTATTATTATTATCAGCAGTATTAATTTTAACGTTACTAGTATTGACTATTATTATTATTATTATTATTATTATTATTATTATTATTATTTTATTATTATTATTAATGAAAATAATGGTGGCGGTGGCAATGATGTTTTTGTGTGAAACAGTATTGGTATTTTTGTTAACATTTTGATTCCACCCCTATCTTTATTACAATTATTATTATTATATATTGTGTCATTTATCCATCTTCACAATCTTTCTTACAACATCATATTTAAATTCAATTTCGTAATGTGCGAATTTAGGATCAAGTTTATTTTCCTGTCTATAAACTATGAAAAAGACGCATTTTAGATCAAGATAATATTGGAGGTGGTGGCGTTCGTCGCAATATCAGTATTGGCAGTAGCAACAGCCGAATCAGTAGAATTAGCAACACTGAGAATGGTAGCATACACTGCCTTGATTGTGGTCTCCATGTACCTTGATATGCGACAAAGGTGGAGATGATGGTGTATTTATTAACTCAGATGTTCTTTGCTACTCTCAATCATTACACTCCAAATTCAGTCGCAGCATATCACATACCTTTAAAATATATTTTTTTATGAAATTCAGATGGATACAACTACACGAATGATCATAAGACGCTGGAGGTATTAAGAGTACCAGCAATCTAATTCTCAAGCCGAGTAATGCTTCAACTAATGCGAGCTGACGTAATACTACTGTACAGTATGCAGAGGACCTTATGGTAACAGGGATTAATTTTATAAAATGGACTTTTCTTACTTTCTTAACATCAGAACGCGTGTTATATTCGCACATATGACATTTTAGTAATTTGAGATGTGAATAATTTGTTGCATTAACAGTTTTGGCAGTTTGTTTTATTTCCTACCGTGAAATACAGATATACGGCATGGAGAGGCTTTCTGCTGGTGTGGTTGTTAAGTGATTAAAGTAAATTATACGTTTAACAACTTTTCAAATTACAACGACTGCTGACTTGAATCCAATGAAATAGGGGATTCAAACAATGCTCATGCAGACGCTGTTTGATTCGCTCGGAATATGTGCAAACAGGTCTTCATGGTCTGAGGCCTCAAAAAGGATCTTCTTGGTGGAACTGTCCGTTAGAGGGAAGAACGAGCGAGCAAAGCAAACATATGGTGAACTTGGCATTAGCCCGTAGAGGCAAGATACGAGGGATGGGTGTCATCAACCTTTCTAGATCAACCAGGTATATGCGACAGTGTATCAGTCCATCGAATATAGCTTGATTCAAAGCCAGCTGATTGAATTTGCCCTGAAACATATATCGCACAATGTCTCCAGGTTTGTAATGGAGTAACGTAACAACATCTATTCTAGGCTATTAACAAGTTCACCACTTTGTGAAATAAGGACAAACGAATCTTCACGGACTGCTACGTTTCTGTCAATCTCTTAGATATCGGATTTAATCTAATCATTAGAGAAACGAAAAGAGATCCACACGGTTAAAGACCCTGTCAGGAATGAGACTTGCGTCCAACAGTGGATTCCTGAATGATTTGACAGCTAGATCACACAACCATATTATGACACGAAGAATTCTAACAGCCCTAGATGATACAGTGACATGGATCAGAATGAAATTTAAGCCATATACTTGGAGATGTTTGGTTGTTATAATGTCGTGCAACAAATGAGGATGCAAAGAATTTACATCTAATCAAGGTCAGACTGACCAATCTTGTGCCAAAGAAGGGGGTTTGATGCAAGCTTGTTAGGCAAGAAAAGTTAAATAAGGTTGAATAAACAGGCGCAGGATGGATTGTGGAAAATGTGCCAATCCGGCCTCTATGTAAAGTGCAAAATACGGATTACCAGTATGTTTCCTTCCATATCTCACATGGCAACGTAAGGCAAAAAACGTTCACATCAGACTAGAACAGGTTGTCAACAAACAATTGAGGAATAAAAACAGGGTGTTCTTCTATCGTGTATATGTATTTGTTCTTACGGCAGGTAATGTAAACTACAAATGACACTAACATCATTGGGAGCTGGAATCAACGATGGGACAGTGACAAAGTTTTCCCTTAGTAACCTGGTGAATACATTTAAGAGCAAACCACAGGGAGATCTTTGGAGAAAAAGAAGGGCTCAACGCAAGGAAATCATATAACTGGAATAATTCAAAACAAGCGGGCAGACGTACCATGGACCGTGAAAAAATTCGCATAGAGGAGGATGCATGTAGCTTAGTAAAGCCATTCCAAATAGGTTCCCTTACAAACAGACAATATAACAAATGTCAGAAACAAACTTTTGACAATGCGAAGGACCACGAATACAAGTCCTACTTGATCCATTTACGACATGCTCCCATCACCAATATATCTACTCAGTTGAACCAATATATATGATCTCAGGTGTCCATTATGCACAACTGAGCTACCTAAGTGCATACTCTGTCGTTATGCCAGGCTGCTCTTGTCCGAAGCGATACAGGTCGAAGCACAGCAATGCAACATATTAGGGAAGATGGATGCTGTGCTGAAGAGAGAAAGGGGGTATGTCAGGAAGCCAGGCTGGTTAGATCCCCGGTCCACCAAGTGTGGTGAAAAGAAGAAACCTGTAACATCAGACAATGCTTGATAATTCCAAAAAGCAACGTAATGGGAGATGAGAGTAGAAACTGGCTGGGTAAACACCTTATAATCCCCAAAGAAGAGGGACTAAAACTAAATGGCTCTAGCTTGATACTCTAATATGTTACCTCTAATTTAAAAATGACTATAACATTCCAAACGAGTATTAGTTCTGTTCTGTTTTCTCCTCCAATTTACATTTCATTGTGTGCACACCAGACCTCAAAACCCATATGCCAAAGGTTGAAAATTATAGTTTGGTTTTGCGATTAACTGTTAATTATGAATATTTCAGTTTAAGCTTAATCTGAAACGTTATGTACATTAAAACATTATATTCTTTTCATTGATCAGTTTCTACTGCATCGTTTACGAGTAATTCCCACCGAACAATCATAACTCAACATGATGTTTAGCAAGGTTGATATCAGCCGCTTGCAAATGCTAACGTGGCTAGTCACATGAACGAAGAACTCACTAACATATACATTATAATGTTACAAATGCGTGACAGGTCACGAGGCGTGGCCCTACATAGTGCACGTCTTTACATGAAAAGTGTTCATGTTCAAATTTAAGACACTGATACTGACAATGCCTATATATACTCTCAGTCAGTACTTGGGATCAATATAACAAAGAGAAAGAAGGAAAATAAAACAAATGACAGTTATATACTGTGTTATGTATATCTAATGTGCATTGTGTGTTAGTCTTTTTATTTTTTTTTCATCTCGTGCTATTACAATATAACATTGTATGTTGGACTTGACCTTGTCCAAAATTGAGTTCATTTCTGCTTGACATGAATATTTTTTTAATTTTAATTTATTCGTAAAAAGATGATACATAGCCAAAATATTATTTATGTGTATGGGTTTAAATTCAGGATCATTATAAATAAAAATTAATATATTCATTACGATCTAGGTCGAGATTCTTGGAATTAATCTTGTCTTCCTGATATAATCCAGGATCTATATTATTAAGAATAATAGCTTTCTAATAAGATCATTTTTCTTTTGCTAGAAGGTGGGGTATTTTTCTTGTTGGTAATATTCCCTTTTTTTAATAAAAAAAATGCTAATTGCCACCCAAGGGCCATTAGTTACCTGAATATGTTTTAACTGAAGGAAAATTAATTCGTGATTTACATTCTAGCACAGTCAAGTTGTATTATATATTATGTCCGTTATTTCATTACGGATGGAATCTAATTCTTCAACTTTCTGAATTCAACTGATTATTTTCTTTGGAAATACAAAACTGTTCTGATAAAACTTTTGGACTGAGCGATTCGCAAGAATTTATTGCGAATTCAAACCTGGAATTATGTTACTATGATTCAACACACGACTGTTGACACATTTTCATTATGCAAGCTACAACAAACACGTTAACACATTCAGCTTTGGAGTTAAATTTGGAATTTGGAACGTCCCACCCCCAAAAAAAATTAACACACCTGCCACAGTGGCGGCATTACAATCCGGCACACCACAATCATGTAAGCTAGTGATTTTTAGTATCATATATGAGGGATGTTTAAGCCAATGAATTGTTAGTTAGCAAATATTGTTGTTAACCCAAGAAGTGAAGTTTGTACGATTGAGATGGGAATTCTCTTACCCTTTGTTATGTGCATTCGTATTTGAAGCAACCAGGAGGTGGGGTTGTTATGCCCAGTATTCCTAACTTTACATCAATGGTCAGTATACATTATTAAAGGTTAAAGCTATATGTATTTTCCATTGTCTGTACTAATTGTGGTTTACTTCAAGTAAATAAAATTGAAACAATATAGAGTTATTAATTGTTAGATGAGCAGTTGTTGTAGTTATGGCTGTTTTATGTAAGGGGAGAAAAATGAAGGATGAACACTAGTAACTTGGTGCAAAAGATTTAGCTCTTGGCAACTTAGAAATAGCATGGGAGATGATAAATATTCATTGGCCCAACCAATAATGTTAATCATCACTTCACTTGCTAGGACACTAATATGCATGCCATAATTAAAAAGATAAAATTATTGAATTTTAAATTGGCTAAAAGCATGTCTTTTACTTGTTTAAATTGAAATTAAAATTTAGAAATGTAAAATCCTGCGCCAGCGAATTCTAAAAACAAGGTAAATGTTTGGTTTTTAGTCACATATTTAATTACATGAAATTGAACATTCCTCACCGTTTTCTAATATAAATTCTATTACAAGCATAGTCTAGATGGTCTTTGCTAAAATAAATTATATCATCAAGTTCTGAATAAACACATACCAACTATTAGAAATGCATCTTTAAGTGCCCTCTGCCATGACTGGAAAATAATCCACGTTCTCTAAACCGTTGTTTGTAATTGGTGGATCAAAGCGGCTGCTGTGAAGGAGCAAATTCATGAAGATGCTTGATATACATTCGAAAATATCTATATTATCCCGACCTTAGCTCGTCATATATGTATGGTGTATTAGAGAATCACTGGAAGCTCAGATATGCTTATCTGCAATGGGAACTGCATTTGTATATGACTTATCAAAGAAAAGTTGTTGAAGTTATCAAACAACTACACACCAAACGTGAAAAGAGTGACCAAGGTCATTCGTAAGAGAAGGTCACAGGCGATGAAGGATGGATTTACTTTTCTACACCTGTTTCAATATAAAATAAATAAGACTGTAAATAAGGAAACGATCGGGAAAAAAAATTTCCAGGAGAAATGTATATTTATTGTTTCTGTAAGCAAATGGATCATGCATCCAGATACCTGTGCCAGACACCAGTATTGTTACTGGACATTTGTATACTTCCAACGAGTTGCCAGATAGACTGAACGCTTCCGAACTACTCGTCCGTAGACCAGTGAGGTGTCCATCTACTCCTTGACATCGCACTAGCGTATAAATCCGCCGTGTTGACAGTATTCCTGAATTAATACACATTTCACATGTTGCAACAGCCTTCATATAGTTCTGATTTAATACCAAGTGGCTGGATAGGTTTAATAAAATTCACTGATAGGGAGAATATTTGTAAGTCAACATTCAGCTGTACGTACCGCTAAATGAACGTAATACTTTTATGAATGCTACATAAACTTATATTATCTTTAACATTGTTGAATAAATGCATTACTACATCATAGTCCATGTATAATGTGCTGATGATGCTAAGAATAACATGTTAATTGATGATTAGATATGAATTGAACCTTTTGCTTCTTCACCTAAATAAGCAGGTATTTAAACTCGCGCATGTAATTCAACAGACACGTTGGTTTTGTTTTGATTGTGCAGATCATATATTAGCTATGCTGTGTTCTAACTTCATATAATACACTATACATACATTAATGCAGGCATGGATGTTAGAGCGTATGTGCTTATCACACTATCTCAGTGAATCTATACGTATATGTATATAAGTATGTGAGCGTATGTAAGAATGAGTATTTGTATATGTATATATAATGTAAACCTGTATAAATACAAGTACGCATGTGCATGTATGTATGTATATATGTATGTATGTATGTATGTATGCATGCATAAGTATATATCTTTAGTATTTTTGGAACGTTTGTAAATTCTGTTCTGTTTTCATTGTGTATTAAACGTGACATCATCAATATTTGTAACAAATATATATGTATATACAAGTTGATTGCCAATCAGCTAAATATAAATGAAGTTCCTTCTTTCTAGTTCATATACAAAATGAAATTTGAACCTGGTTCCACCGAGTTACTATCAGACGCTTTACTAAAGTTGCGTTCAACATATACATTTGCTTACAAACTACATTTCAGCTAGCAGCCGCTGTGGCTGAGACGTTAAGGTGTTCAAGGCATGTTCAAAGGAAAAGGACGATAGAGGCATGTTCAAAAGTTAAGCTCATTGACGCATATTCGGAGGTGAAGGTTTCAGACGCATTTTCAGAGGTCAAGGTTTTAGTCGCATGTTCAGGGGTTAATGTACTAGATGCATGTTCACATGTTAAGGTGTTGTACAAATTTTCAGAGGTGTGTGGATTCAATTCAGAACGCAGAAATAAACTGAATTCGTATGCATCTCACACGTGTAAAACGTTAAAGATGATAGAGGTCCTTATACCATGGAATTATTACGTCATTATAAATTCACTTACAATATGATTTATTTCGATCTTTCCATCAACGTCGTGTTCACACACACACACACACACACACACACACACACACACACACCAGATTGTGATATGATATCATTCAAATCAACACTGTAAACGTTTCCCTTTAGTTAGGCTGGGGTGAGGTACTCCCAATATTATTTAAACTAAAACACAATAGACCCACCCTGGCTCGGGTTTGTCAGAAATTGAAGTAGTGATAGAGAGATGCAAATCTCCTAGCCACCAGCAGCGATGCCGACAGTTAAATTAATGTATACACAACATGTGAAATTCAAACAAACAACAATTTAATATCATTCAATAACAGTAAATAAAATTCAATTTAAACGTTCATTCACTCGACCAAGTGATGGCCTATTTCATCATCTGACTTAGTGTGATAGATTTTCCTCCTGCCCTGTGTCCCTACTCATCTGTGTGATCTTTCTCTGGACTGGTAATCCAATTCCCTCCAGTCAGTCTAACCTATGCCTCCGTTCGTCTTTTTCTTTGGATGTTTATTCATATAATTATCAGATTCAACAGTCAGTCAAGGATGGGGTGGTTATACGACCCCCACTTTATGTTCCTTTCATCCAAACACAGAATCAGTATGTAACTGGCGTAGCAGACACCTCACTGTTCGCCGAATTGACCTTCGTACATATTTATTAGCATCAGAGTCTAACATGTTGCAATCTGGTAAATCCTTACAACGTAAATTACAGCAATGTGATGATTCTCAGTTCGATGGATTCTTGAATAGTTTGTGTTGTAAATGTATTGTTCTAATTATGTATATTTTCTTGTTCTATCCTGTTGTAAAAAGTGAACTATCTTAGCAATTTATGGAACCATCCAATAAATGCCTGATTAAAGCTTTGATCAGCATAATGCACGTAAGACGCTAGACCTTTATACATATACATCAAAAAATGCACTTCGAAAGCAGTCCTTAAACTGTCTCTTGTATGTGGTATGATATAAAATTTAATCACCAGTAAATTATTGTCCGCATCCAGAACGGGGCTCTTAATTCAACCCTGCATACAGATCATAATCTCAAATATTATATTATCGAGAAAAGCACATCAACTTGGACGATCACGAAGGTAAAGTAGCTTAATTACACACATTTTATAACTTTGCTACCATAAAATCTTTTGTGTTGATACAAATGACTATACTCGCATATTTCAGCATTATTTCAGTACTTTTAATTTAATAAAATTTAAATTTATACTTGAAAGAGAGGAGGGAGGTGTTGGTATCATTCTTTATCTTTTAATTTCGTGCACAGAAAGACAAGATAAACTTCTGAAAGTATTTTCTGTTGTCTTTGGCAATACATGAAAAATACATAGGTACCTATATGGCTAAAAAGTTCATACTAAACTACCTGATAGAGCAGATGGAGACCGGCTAATGACAATTATTGTCACAATAAAGTACAGTGAGACGTTGAATAGAAAACTACAATAACCAGTCTTGTCAATATAGAGAGAGAACTTGAGGTTTGCATAAGACGTATAATACAAAGTCATATTTTGCACGAGATGATTGTATCCATATGACTGAGTTGCTTTCATCACAACATTAAGAGAAAGACAACGATGATAAGAATCAAACCGAACAGGACCGCATAGAGAATATATCTTGGACCAAGTGGCTCAAAATGGAATATTCTGATAATCGTGGTAAGGTAGCCATAAAGATAAAACCACATCTTCTGAATGAAAGTGATATCGTGTGTAATTTTCGACCTTGCTCTTGGAGTAGACATATTGCGAAGAAGTTTGAGCAACTGGTTGTTTGAAGTCACGCTTAGTTCGTCTAACCCGTCAAGATTATCTGCAGAGGAATTTGGAAAGCCAACAACGTCGCACCAATTTGCCATTTTAACAAGCTTGTATTCCTTGAAACCGTGAATTCCAAATAAATCAGCAACATCATTTTCGATGGCGATAACATTTTCTTCGGTTACCACCCCTGTCTATACTTTGTCCATCTTTGTAAGTACTACATAAAATTCCACATCTGAAAAATATGATAGCTAAATAAATAGCATTTGAATTGGAAACAATATCAGTTATTTTTGACGATTTATTCTAGTAGCAGATCCACAAACATAATAATCCCAGAGTTTTTTGTTTCTAAAATTAACATTACTTTTATTATTTTCTTTAAATCAACAAAGAAGAACATTGTTATCAGTCTATACGTTTTTCCTTAAGCTCGATTCTAAGCACATGCACATTTTTCAATCGATAAATTACTTTAGTAAATAATGAATATTAACGGCACAAATAAAATGTCCTCTCCAAGATCCAATACAGCATTTTAACCTATGTCATGAACATTCATTTTTAAGTAGCTACTCACATTGCATACAGCAATACCATAAATCTAAATACATACTGTAATGAATGCACCCAGACCTTCTAAACATCATATGATCTGATTCAACATTATCGATGTTGTTTAGTGGGCAACACCTGAAACGTAATACTAACTCAGACGATGAGTATGGGTCCACTTAATAACTCCCACAGTGTCTCTTCCACTAGCATGAAAGTACTTTTGAAATACTGCGTCAACCTAACCTTCATTATTTGCAAAATAAATCCTAGCTAATTCACACTATTGACATCAATAAATACAATAGCTCTGTAGCAATATAGATCTTTGGCTATGGTTTTATGAGGAGTTGTGTTTAAATAATTAGATTAATGCAAATTAGGCAGATGTTTAAATATTATATAAAATAATTCATATTCATATAATGACCATATCGATTAATGGTAATATTACCATTTGTTAGATAGATGTGTAAGTCTACCCAGTAAACTAACGCCAAATATCATCCTGTATGAGCCATACGCGACAATATTTATTTCAAACGTGTAAACAATGTATGTGTTGTTATATGCTTTCTTTATCTTCTTTGCTACTTGTCCTGCCTTTGCCAGGTGAAATCTCTATTGCAAACCAAACGTATGTACCATACAAGTTCTTAAACTATATGTTTTTTTGAGTCATACAGAACATGATTTAGATAACCACTTTCACTTTAATTTTCTTTTACAATGTATAATGTCCTTACCTACAGGACTAAGTGTATCCTTTGGCTTGATGACGTCCAAAATACATTGTATCAGCTCTTTTGGAACCTCACTGGTTGTAACACTGTGCACGAAAACAACGACGTCTATCTTCCAGTCATCCACCAATTTCGTGTACCAACTTCTTAAAGATCCAACTCCATGTCTTCTCTGACTCATAAAGAGGCTAGTTATTTGGAGACCCGGCTCAAGGTGACCTGTACAAAGTTTATATAATAATAATAATAATAATAATAATAATAATAATAATAATAATAATAATGAGGACTTTGTATAGCACCTAATCTTTCGAAACTCTAAGCGCTTTACACCATCAATAATGATATGACTACACTACAGAACAACACATGACAAAAACAAAGAATTTGAAAAACATAAAAACATGCTGAAAACATATAAGATACAAAACATAATTAGGTCGCTAAGTTTGTCCCTGCAGTCGAAACAAGTGAGTCTTAAGAGCACTCTTAAAAGGGACACTGTGTCTTTGTGTCTAATTTCAATGGGCAATTCGTTCCACGTCACCGGGCCCTGGTGTGCAAACGAACGTTGTCCATATGACTTTGTTTTCACCTTGGGAACAATGAGTTTACGTTTATCAAAAGAAGAGCGTAAGGATCTATCTGGTGTATACACATGGGTGAGGCTGGATAGGTATGTTGGACTGGAGTCTCTCATTGAAACATAGCACAGAGAACAACTTTTGTGTTTGATTCTGTATCGAATTGATAGCCAGTGTAGGGTACAGAACAGTGGTGAGGTGTGCTCTGATCGAGGTACTCTAAAGATGATCCGTGCAGCTGTGTTTTGAACTTTTTGAAGTTTCTAGAGTAAATATTTTGAACATATAAATCTTAAATATATATCTTATATAAACGAGAGAGTCAATCAAAATGAAAAAAGGCATATTATAAGACATTTTATAATTCATCTTGCTAATGTGAAACTGCACAGTGTTTTCTTTGAAATCCTTCTCTAATCTATATTGGAAAGAAGGTGGTCGAGTGATATTAGTTACTTGTTGTAAACCTTTCCTTGTTATTTTATTTTATCTTGCATGAATTTGTTTGGATTAGTAAGAAACAACATATTGCGTACATGCAGACGTACAGGAAGAGAAAAGGAGAATATAAGCCAGATTGATAAATTGCTATCTAAATTAACGTTAACATACACACTGTAATTTATTTATTACATGTCGTAAATATGTTAGGACGCCTATTTCCCTACTGTATAATCTGCTTAGCAGAAGAAATAAACATTTTATTATTTTTTTAAAGATCTTTTGACACAGCTATCCTGGGCATAATGAGTATCAAATGTCTGAACTAAAATATTTTCAACAGTATTACTGTTTACAATCTATTACATGCCTAAAAATATAGATTGGTGATAAATCTTCGAGCGTAATTCTGTAATACTTCTAAAATAACATGGCATCATATTGAATGTTTGGCGTGTAGATTTACCTCTTAAAGCGTACGATTTGTATGATGAAAAAGGCTATGATCAAGTGGAAGCAAATCATATCAAAATTATATATATATATATATATATATATATATATATATATATATATATATATATATATATATATATATATATATATCGCCGATGATTTGTTATTTGCGCTAACGCTATTGTCGTCTTCTGTCTTAAAAAGACTAATGCATTGTAATTGACTCACCTGTATGTTGCATAGGTATGGGTGAGTTGGTCCGTGCCCTGTCCCACACTTGCTACGGGAACATATTTCCCAATGAGACAAGCAAGGCTGTTTATCAGTGACGACTTGCCAACCGATGGAAGGCCTACAAGCAAAATATTCTTCACTTTTTTCTCACTTGCAAAATTCCTTATTATTTCATCGAACATTCGACCATTTTGACCGCGAACTCCTTCTGTAAAGAAATTTGTGATCATTACTGAACGCATATTGATTATCATAACAGCATTTCCATTGCGATCATTACAACTCATATCATTTTGATATAGTATCTAGTCTGTTAATGCAAATTTATTTAATTAAATAATATAGGTCTAGATATTAATTGGTAATGTTTGCCTAGCCATATAGGTAACTATCTTAACAGCCAATACACTGCAAAGGGAAGCTTGATATTTTTTGTACTAATTTGGAACAATATAAAATATATAACAACCATTGCTAATATGTACAAATAATAAATTTAGTTCTAAATGAATATGCAAAATACCAAAAAGCCATAAAAAGAATGGTATCCAAAAAATTCTCCTTAAAATTAGAAATGGAGCATCTTTCTTTATATAGACCGTAGTCATCTCTGTCTACTGAAATTCTTTCTAAATGACTATAAAGGGATTTTACATCAAGCTTTTTTTAAACCTACAAATGCTACCCTACTACTTTGACATAATTGTTATGATCCTTTCACTGCTAAAAGTATGACAAATCATTTGCAACATTTATTATCCAATATAACAAAGTGAAACAAGATATACGAGAATAATCTGAAGCTCTTTACCATACATACGTGCAGTATTCAAACCAGAAAACAATGACGAAAAATTGAATAAAATACTTTTTGTTTTAACTACTTTCTGACACTCTCACAAGTATTATCCTGAGTACAAGGTACACAGTCAATTTACAGGGTTTTGCACCAACTACTATTACGATAATAGCCTGCATTCATGAACTGTACTTTCCAACTATCAGATTTACTTCTGTTATGTTCTTTAAACGTCATTAAAATACACTTGCAACAAAAACAAATCATTAGGCACAATGGAAACATTTAAAATCTAATTAACAACCTGCAAGTTCATTTCCAACAATTCTTTTTAAATATGTTTTCTGAAAATCTGTCAGTTGATCATATGCACTGATAAAACGAGAACGCCGATTCAAATCAGACAGCTCTCGCTGCCTTGTCACAGACACCAGATCTTCATTGTACAGTTTTGTGGAATCTAGTTGCTTAGAGATCTGATCCCGCACGTAGAAAATTACTATTTTTCCTGAAATTTAAAATATTTATATCAGTAAAGTCATCATCACTTTCAAATTATAATACAATTCAACAGCATGTTAGCCCTATTCTTTCTGTTTCTTGCAGACATTTTTCTTACCTACTTAGTAAGTAAATGATTTCTTTGTTGCTTTTATAACCAAATATAAAGAAAATAATTATCTATATACATGTATGTGTTTCAATAAATAAAATGTGTGTTTGATTTGTTATAATTTTTTAATCAAATAAACATTTACTTGCCAATAATATACCAGGTACAACTCCACTATGGGACAAAATGTTTACAGAGCAATGTTATGCGTGGCCAAAATGTGTTAAAAAATGTAAACCTATGCACAATAATGTTTGTGTTTTCATATATTTTGGAGATGTTATTCTTGACATTGGAGAACCTTTTAATGTATAACCCCATTTTAATGTCCATCTTTCAGATTAAAAAGGATGACTAATACGGAATAGGCTATAACTGTACCATGACTAAAGATTGCAAATCTATGTCACTTTGTAGCAATATCGCAAGTTCATTTTATCGGCAACATACTGACTTAGTAAAATATTAAATTTGAGAAGTATAATTCCAAATCAGTGTTAAAACGTTAATACTCTATTGATATAAAGTAATTTTGAAAATTGGGTGAAAGAGCGAAAAATGTTACATTCTATAGAAAGTCAGGATGTTAGAAAAGGGTTAGAATAGGTTTAATACTTTTGACTACATAAAGTATATTTTACTACCAGCCATTTTCAGTCTGAACAAGTCAGAAAGCAAATTGGAATTTACATATGTTAAAACTGTCCAACTGACAAAACAAAATAATAATGCAAAGAATAACAGAAGGATAAAGGGATGAAAAGAACGAAAGACTCGGAAAAGATGGAACAAGTTGGAAAAAGGTCACACAAAAGGCCAAAGTCTATATGTTGAGTCCCAGATTAAATCACTGCTTCAAAAAGTGTGTCCTTGACCTTGAGGTGAAAAGGTTAAACATGCATATCACAAAATGGTAATTTTAGGTTGATGATGATTCATCCAATATATAAAGAAAATCACTCAAGTGACTTAGGAAATACAACAAAATAATTTTTTTCTATGAATTAAGTCTAGGATAATGAGTGGGAATGAATATGTATCTTTGTTACAGACTGATTTATGCCCAAAAGGATGATAATCTTTCTGAGGTTAGGATATATTAGAAAATGTATAATATTACACATAACTTTATATATAATGTTGATGTTGTTGATTGAGTTTAATGCCAATTTTCAGTACACAACAGGTTTTACATGATGACCAACTGGTTGAGGAAGAATCCAAGAAAACCCCATCAAGAACCAACGACCCATGTTAAAATACTGTCAAGCTTTCTAATGTATCCACATTGCCAGACTCCAAAACTTCAACCCACATATACTGAGGTGAAATTGCAGTGATCTGCAATGGTGAATGCTTTAGCCTAACTCAGCCACCCTCTGGCACCAAAATCTATAATATGTACAATTTAAATTACTGAGTTCTTCTTGATCACAAGTTAAAATGAAAGAACAGGCAATCTGCAAAGAAGATTATTACAAAATGCATTACACTAACTACATAATGGTTGTGCCAAGTATTATCATTTAAAAATGGGCAGAAAATAATTTTTATACCCGCAACATTAACAAACTGTTCACATACACAGACATGCCAACCTTACTAGACCATCTCAGAAAGGCAGTTGATTTTCTTCCGTAAATCTGACCAGATTTCAGTAAGGTGGAACAAAATATCATAAACTAATATAAAGCTGGTAAACATACTAAAAGTTAAGTATTTGAAACATGCAGCAACGGTAAACATTATGTTCAGCTGAAAAGTTTGTCGAGTACACATTGACTTGGTATTACCACTAGTGTAGTTGCAAAACCTTTAGTACCATCCCCTATGCAGCTATTTGGCTTGTTGCTATATCTCAGCTTGATGTAATTCTTAGAAGACTTTTCCATTTCAAATTGCGACGGCAATGAATGATTGAATAATATCTCCCGCCATGAAACATCCTCAAATTGACATATGATGTTCCATAAACGTAATTGTATCCCTTCCTGCTCTTTTCACCACAATTAGAATATTCGTTTTAATTCTTCTGTGCTTCATAAGAGGCGTATTTTCCCTTTCATCTTCAGCATGCATCACTTGCTAGATGACATTTCTAAAAATATTCTATAGTCAAAAGTTTGAACATATAGAAATTTTGCATGAATAAAATGTGCATTTGCAAGCATCTAAGGTATAGCTGTAAAGTTAGAATGTTTTCTTAAATCCAATAATTCTAATATGAAGCCTGGATCACAATTCAATCACAGATGAATCAATTATCCAGATTTTTTGGCAACGAAAATTTTTCCATAGTTTTTGCTTTAATTCCATAAGTTCGTATTTTAAGGGTCAATTTTGTAAGACAGTAGACTGATGAGAAAATCATAAGGGTTGGCAGGTCAACACATATAGTAGATCAATTGCTACCTCTTGCTTCTAAATTAATCTATATTCATAAAACATAATACCAACCGCCCATTTTCTGTACTGCCTGAACCGTGTTCAATCGTAGGTCACCAAGTTCTAAAGTAGGATCTTCAAGGATTACATTTCTAAGGAGAAAAACTGAATAAATTAATATTGCTTCAATGTTAATATCAAGAATGGGAATATTATAAATATTCTACAAACAATCGTGTATTTATTTCATGTTTAGATACTTCTTAAAATATGAATATTTGAAAACAATTTTCTATCCATCATCCCATAACATGCTTAAACTATTAATGTTTTAAAGTTAGCAGGGGAAAGTATCATAATAAAACAAATATGTCATGTACATTTAAGTACATGCTTAACATGGTATTGATAGTAAATTTTAAATAAATGTTTCCATAGCTAAACTTGTCTCCTGAAATGTTCTATTGTACTGCATAGATAAATTGCTTTTTGATTTTCCATAAATTGTTGGTTCACATTTGTTACAAATCTTAAGACGTCAAAACAGTGTTTAGAAGTTACATGGCATATTATTACAGTGACATCCCTTTTCAATTGGGTTCATTTAGAATGTTCATTATTTCCATGGCCGGACTAAAATTCCAATATGTCAAACTTGCACTAAAGGTGGATCATGCAAAAAACATGTGTCATATACCATAACTAGGTCACTGTGACACACATTCTAAAATTTAATATAATCTTGTTTTCTTGCTCAGGCTCTTACTCCAGTATATATTCAATTGTATTAACTTCTGCTACTATACAGATAACATTGGTGTATCTAGGGATGGATTTCTGTCATGCATCAAAACTATATCACTCTGACATTTACTATAAGTCATTTGAAATTTCTGAAAACTTGTGTACATCCTTCCTGTTTGTTTGTTTGAGGGTTTAACGCCATTTTTCAGCACACGATAGGCTATACATGGCGGCCAGTATTATTGGTGAAGGAAGAACCCAGGAAAACGCCCGGAAACAACCACCGACCCACGAGAAGCTACTGGCAAGCTTTCTCACATAACTACATTAGCCGAATCTTAGACTCGAACCCACACAGACAGAGGTGAGACGGCAGTGATCTGTAACGGGAAGAACGTTGACCACTCGGCCACTCGGGTCCCCTACATCCTTCCTGCCAGCAACATCTATCTATACTGCTACATAAATAAGCATGTATCATGAGAAAAGCAAGATAATGTAACCTACCTTCTGTACTTTAAATGAAATACTGTGATCAATTTAACATTTCAATGAATTGTTAATACGACTAGAGACTGAACTGTGTCATACACCAAAAGCAAACTTGGATTACATACATTATGTGGTTTGTTAAACATTCTTATGACACTGGCATAAACATTTCTGCTAAGATGCACTCTCATCATGATTGTTGCTGTTATTATTATTTATTATTAGGTATTATTAATATTATTTATTTGTATTACTGTTATTATTATTGTTTGTTATTATAATTATTGCTGGTATTATTTATTATTATTATCATTATTATTATTATTATTATTATTATTATTATTATTATTATTATTATTGCTGTTATTATTTAGTATTATTATTATTATTCTTGCAATCATAATCATCATCATCAATAAAATAGAACTCAAATTACCATGTGTTTAATCAGTGTCAAAAAGGCGCATATATGCCTGTATTGGGCACATAATCCCCATCTTCTTTACATTTTAATATAAATACAATTAGTAAAGAAATTTGGATCAGTAAGATGCATCCCTGCAATTGAAAACAGTTGTTTCTATGTTTTCTGTACCTTCATTGATGTCACATCAGTCTGTTCAGTAAACAGGCTTTGTTTTAGTATCGTGGCAAAGCTGGTCCATTCATGTTGAGCAAAGTTGCATAAAGTTGTTAAATGTCAGCAACAATAGATATGCTGGCACATTATGCAATGGCAGATCTTGGTTTGTGTAGTCTGCAGTTGGACTTGTCTTATAAGCATGTATGTAGTAGTGAGGACTATATTTAATTGGAACATTTTGTTCATGCAAATGATGTATGCACAAATGAACTGTTTATAAATCTCAACAGTACAACCCTTTTCTTCATACCGCTCATTGAAGTCTACAAACAAAAAGAAGAGGACGACTGGTGGTATGTTCAATATGTCGTCATGTCTCCTTATGATGAATTCCACAGGTTGAATGGTTAGCTGATCAGTAACAGACTGGGTCATGCGCATGTGCAGTGGGTGAGTTTCCTCATAGAAACTAATGACACAGAGCTTATTTTCTAAACGAAGATGGGCTCGAACCTGGCTCAAGATTCTTCCGGCGGTCTGAAAGGGAAGCATAATCAACAATTTTTTTAGTGTAAGCATAGATTTGCACTAACACTGATATCAGGAATGGATGTGCAAGAGTAAAAAAAATTGTAGCAAATATAAATTTTATTCTTGTTTCAATTTTTGTTTTAGGTCCAGCTCTAAGATATACATATAATGCTCTCATAAGTAATTTATCTCTGGTAACTTATGGTTAAATGTTTAAATTTTGTTTGAATATGCATTTTATCGCCTTTCCCAAACTGAAGTGCAATATAAATGTAGTTGCTTTTGCTGCAACTGTTTAGGAGACAGACAATATCACGGGGTTTGGGGGCACAGTCTGCTTAAAGGCATGGGTTTTGACTAAGTGAAGAACATAGCCTTACTATGGTAAGAGGAACAGAATGGTGTTTCAAATTATTATTTTCAAATATCTTTATAACCTGATTTAATGAAACAGATGAACAAGTAATGTCAACCAAACTAAGAACAGATACATTTCTGTAGCATAATAGGTTAACACTACTCTATAGCTTTGAGCCATATCACAAGGTCTTCATCAGACAGATACCTTTCTATAGCATAATATAATGGGTTATCGCTCTTTAGCAATGAGCCTTATCACAAGGCCTTCATGAGATGAATGTCTTCTGGACTAGAGTAATGTGAGCAACTAACGTTGATCATGTGACAAAACTCTTCTGTAATTCCAGAAGCCTTGAAACAAGAGTTAAGAACACTTGTACACTGAATAGACAATTTCTGACATCAGTTGGTTAACACTGCAATATATAGGGAAAACATCAGATTAGTCAGTAGAAAAAATAATAGTCAGGAGGAAAATAAGAGATGTTACTAAAATGCAAGGGGATCCAGTGTTTAATGTGATTCTGAATTGGAACTTCTGCCATTGTACAGAATGGATTTGTCACATGATCAATGCTGTACTGGTGTTGTGGCTCCAGTCCATAAGTCATTCCACTGATGAAGATTTTGTGATAAAAGTTGAAAGCTAACAAGCAATAACCTATAATGCTACAGAAAGGAACTGATTCTTAATTTCATTAGCAGTACATGTCTGTAGCTTGTAACAATATTCATTCTAGAATAAGTGTGTCATTTGGATTTGTAACATAGCTTTTCAAAAAGAACAGTTGCATCGCTACGATGTCTGCAGCATGATAGTTTATAGCAATATCTAGCACTGGGTCATCGATCCACAGACATGCAGTACGATATCCCACCCAATCACATTATCCTGACACCAGGTGAACCAGTCCTATCACAAATCTCTTAATGCTGAGCAAGGCAGCTGTTTTTACCATTTGTGTAAGTCTTTGGTATGACCCGACCAGGGATCAAACCCACAACCTTCCACATCAAAAAGCAGACACTCAAACCACAAAGACACAATCTGACCTAACCTAATGATATTATCTTAACACAATGTGGCCTAACCTAATGGGACATCGGTAAACACAATCTGGGATAATCTAATGGGATATAGCTTAACACAATGTGGCTTAACCTAACGGGACTATCTTAACACAATCTGGCCTAACCTAATGGAAAACAGCTAAACACAATATGGCCTAATCTAATGGGAAATAGCTTAACACAATCTGGCTGGCCTAACCAAACTGGACCTATCTTAATACAATCTGGCCTAACCAAACTGTAACTATCTTAACACAATCTGGCTCAACTAAACTGTAACTATTTTAACAAAATCCGGATTAACCATACTGAACCTATCTTAACACAATATGGCCTAAACTAATGGGGCATAGCTTAACACAATCTGGCCTAACCTAATGGAACACAGCTAAGCACAATATGGCCTAATCTAATGGGATATAGTTTAACACAATGTGGCTAAACCTAATGGGAACTATCTTAACACAATATAGCCTAACCTAATGGGACAAAGCTAAAAACAATATGGCCTAATCAAATGGGATATAGTTTAACACAATCTTGCCTAACCTAATGAGACATAGCTAAACACAAGATGGCCTAATCTAATGGGATATAGTTTAACACAATGTGGCCAAACCTAATGGGACATAGCTTAATACAATATGGCCTAACCTAATGGGACATAGCTAAACACAATATGGCCTAATCAAATGGGATATAGCTTAACACAATCTGGCCTAACCAAACTTAACCTATCTTAACACAATCTGGCCTAACCTGATGGGACATAGCTAAACACAATATGGCCTAATCAAATGGGATATAGCATAACACAATCGTGCCTAACCTAATGGGACATAGCTAAGCACAATATGGCCGAATCTAGAGGGATATAGTTTAACACAAATCTGGTATAACCTAATGAAACCATTCTTAACACAAATCTGGCCTATCCTAATGAAACCATTCTTAACACAAATCTGGCCTAACCTAATGGAACCTAGCTTAACACAACCTGGCCTAACATAGCATAAAGTATCACTATGTCACAACATTAAATAAAATGCGTTTTACATAAATATTCAAATCTACATATGATGAGATACTTTTTGGGTGAAATTGTTTATGTGTCACTGCAACCAATCCCTCTCAGGCACAGCACTGTTATGTCAAGAAAACTTAGAGGATTTATGCATGAGAGGTACCATTAAAAAAGCAGACAGAATAGGCTTTGCTGTATAATAGATATTCCCCATTTCACAAATTAGGTTTAATAATCTAAGACTATTTCTCATGACTCAAAAGCATATCTGACTGAATATGCATGGAAGGTAATACAAAAACTGCTTTACAAATCGTGGCACAAGATCATCACATTTACAATTTTTCAAAGATAACATACCAGATATTATGAACATGTCCAAGCACATTATGAGACTTTAAAAACCAGATACCAAAGAAGTGCCCATTTTTTTTACACCACACTGGATCATCTGCATTTTTGGTCGCTCTCTTGCATATCTTGAAAGATTATCACAAAATTTAATCTGCATAACATTGTTATATGCATTAAAAGAAAAGAAATCTGTCCATTGTCATGGTAATAATGCACAAAATTTTGAATCTGTATTTGCATATGAAGCAAACTGATGATAGAAGTAAAGTTAATCATCATGGCAAATAACTCAATTCCCACCATGAACATCATCTGGGAATCATAAACTCAGGGCTGGCCTAGGACTGATTGGGCCCAATTTGGCCCAGGGTTCACAATTGCCCTGTGCTTTAGAAATGTTTAAAAATCTATAGAAAGAAAGTAATTTGAAAGCAATGGAGGAAAAGTATAAGTTTAATATCACATAAAACTGGTTTGAAAAAAAAAAGTTTATTTCCATGTGCTGTGCTCACGGGGAGCCCAGCATGTTAATCCATGGGGCCTTACCAAAATTGTCCAAATCATGCTGCGTTTGCTACGGCCGTTACTGCATAAACCAAATTTATTAGTATGTGCCATCATCCTATGACTGGTGGTCAACAAATTATTTTCTAAGTTTGATTATTCATCCACTATCATGAACCACAAGGGAAGAGCATAAAAAACATTATCTCACAGTTAACTATCACAAGAGTAACCTGCATATAAGTTTTGGTAAAGTATGTCGACTCAGCTGCTTTGGAGGAGATTCAGGTGCAGACAGATGGGCTGACAGAGGTTATCACTAATTTCATCATACACTCAACTCAAGCTTAACAATAAGATAAACTGGTTTAACTCATTACATGTATCTTTCATATAAATATATATCTAAATATAAATATATATATTTCATATTGATAGGTAAATAATATTGTTACGGAATATGGTGCTGGACTGTAATTTACTCCACCATTTACTTCCTGAACATTCCAATTCAAATGCCTGTTGTTGTCTCCTTTTGCAGCAAGGTAAATAATTACCACTACAATTAGAACTGTATCCATCATGATTACCACAATCAAGGACCCTGTAATGAAATATCAAAGTTACTACATCATGATTACTATAGTCAAGGACACTGTAATGAAATATCAAAGTTACTACATCATGATTACCATAGTCAAGAACCCTGTACTGAAATATCAAAGTTACAACATCATGATTACCACAATCAAGGACACTGTAATGAAATATCAAAGTTACTACATCAGGACTACCGCAATCAAGGACCATTTAAATAAATAATGGAGTTGATCAGTTATAGGGTTTGTGAATATTTCTCGAATTTACTTTGCTGATAATTAGAGAGGAGAGTTTTAATTGTAATATTAAATGTGAGCTCTTGGGGTTTCCATTTAAATATTGCTAGAGAAAAAACTTAAACTGGTTTCATTCTGAAAAAAAAAAACATAGGAAATGTTTTACATGGATCTTGCTGAGTTCATTGTCATCTCTCACATTTAGCATGATATACATATGTCAATACATTTGCTAAAATGACAGAATAATAGTGATTATATTCCTTGTTTGTTTTACAATATTTCTATAAGTCATAAGACAAGTCACTTTCAATGAAATACCTTTATCAAATATGTTCTCCTTTATATCCTCAGACCTCTTGTCCAATACAATGGTCTCAACAGAAATTCCTGTTACATTCTCAGTAAGATATTTAATATTGCTCTCAAGGTTTTCTAAAGATACATTCAGATCACGTACAGCTTCTTTATGTTGGGACATTTCCTTCTCCACCTCCGCAGTTTTCTTTCCAACATATTATGATTGTTTCCCTAATTTATCTTCTAATGTCATCACATTTGTTTTAAGTTCTTCTTGTTCATTCTTTATACCACTATTGCCTTCAAATAGCATACTGACTTCATCTTTAAGCTTCAGAAACTGGTTCTGTAAATTCGTATTCTCCTCAACTTTCGCAGATACTTGATCCAAGAAATTTTGTTCAATTTCTCTAACCCGATCCTCAAAGTTTGTTTTCTGAACAAGATTTGCAGTGTCATCTTTATATGCTACAGCTTTTAATTTCTTGAAACGTTTTTCAAAGCCTTTGATACTTGCTATACTATCTTGGATGCTAGACTCAACACTATCCAAACGTTTTCGAAAGACTTTCATCGATTCCAGTACTTGAGGACAATGGCCAGAGTCAATTTGCAAAGGTGTACCCTGCTTTAAATTTGGTATGGAAATAAACTGGGTATATAATGCTACAGCGAGAGCAATACCAGCAACAATATGGGAAAGAGCATCAGAACGGCTGCAAAAAGATAAAGATAAGAAAAATTAACAGTATACAGATCCATTTACCTACCTATCTGGACATTATATATATAATGACATACCTTTGTGTGAGTGTGAATAAATCATACATATTCTTTTGTTAATAACTATAAACATCATGTTTTAAGTCTATATTAGAATACAAATATGGCTTGAGAGTTAAAATTTAATTAAGTTGTCAGGTTATATTTTTTTAACATTAAAATAAACGTAATGATTTGAAAATAAATTTTAGAATCCTATGTACACAGGTTAACTCCTAAGCCAAATAACTCACCAATAAACCTCAACAGATGTTATTAAAATAAAAACCTGGACTGAATTATGTTCATCAAAAATGTCAAACATGATGAAATCGAAAGGTACTTAAGAACAAGTTATTTATGAAATTGTCTTCACCATAGACATGCCAAGGCAGCCAGATCAGAACAGGCCTAAGCAGAGTTTTAGCCCTTGCATTACGAGTTTAGCACTCTACTTAACTGATCTACCATGGCAACAATGCGATGTAGAACTAATGTTATTCTGCATAAACCCAGTTTTTGTCACTCACGGTGGCCAGGACTTTTCATAATTTGATTCCACAAATATGCCACAGCATAAGACGCTGCACCAAACTGAGGATGAATTAAAGGTAAACTACATATGCCATGCATGTCATAACCCTTAGTGCATTACTAGTAGTAAAACAATGGCGGTGATGTCAATATAGTTACCTTCCTTATGTAGGTCATATGCATCAACCATTATATTTCAAGTGTCATAATGATAGCCAGACTAGCGATGTATGATAACATCAGAAAATAAACATTTATCAATCAGATTTCATTGATTTTATTCTGCTGTTGCTAATGAGTTTATAAATCAGCATCTATATTTCCAAAGATAAAGATAGATTTTTGTATGGCTGCTGTGTAATTAACTGGAAAAGACTTTTTTCACACCGACTGTGTACAAACTTTCCATAAAGCTATTTGTATGGGTACATGTTTTAACCTGACGTATGTACATGCGGATATTCGCATGGCGTGAAAACCTAAACTATACAGCAATCGCAAGTTTTGTATAATAGACATTACATTTTTACATTTCATACATGAAATTGTGATCAGTTTTTTTTAAAATATATAACAAGGTATTCACTTTTGCACCTGAGTACCTTTAACGTCACATCTACAAGGTCAAAACTGTGCCAAAGTGCCAATCAAATATAGTTTTAAAAAACCATTCATGTCAAACTAATATACTGAGATGCATCAGCAATTGCCAATCTCATGTACGAACAATTGCCAATCTCATGTACGAACAATTGCCAATCTCATGTCAAGCTGATATACTGAGATTTATCAAGAATTGCCAATCTCAAAAAAGTTAATGTCATGGCAAGCACTATGAGGTGGATCCAGAAATATCGTTTGAGGCTGAGGGGGTGTTGCAGGGTGGGGGGGAGGGTAGGGTCTGTGGAATGAAAATCCTAACATGGTCTTGGGAGGGGGGACAAAGCCTTGCAAACTTCTGCATTTAAAGCATTACCAGAACATTAACTCTAGGAAATGTCTCAGTTGTTTCATACTCATTTATATGAGCATATGCTCTATCTTCTTGTTCTCACCCAATCCACCTCTGGAATCCGTTAACAAATATGTGGAATGGAGGAAGGGCTCAAACCTTTAACACTGTAATAACCTCTGTATTCACTGGATCATTGACTACATTAAGACTCATCCCTAAGTTATTCATCTGTCATCATGCATAATGTATTTCAACAATAAGTACATGGCATTGTAAATATTCTAAAATGAAGTACATGGCTATGCGAATATTCAAAAATTAAGTATATGGATCTGCGAATGTTCTAAAATGAAGTACATGGCTCTGTGAATATTCTAAAATTAAGTACATGGCATTGCAAATATTCTAAAATTAAGTACATGGCATTGCAAATATTCTAAAATTAAGTACATGGCATTGCAAATATTCTAAAATTAAGTACATGGCATTGCAAATATTCTAAAATAGAGTAAATGGCTCTGCGAATTTTCTAAAGTTAAGTACATGCCTATGCGAATGTTCTAAAATTAAGTACATGGCATTGCGAATTTTCTAAAATTAAGTACATGGCATTGCAAATATTCTAAAATTAAGTACATGGCATTGCAAATATTCTAAAATTAAGTACATGGCATTGGAAATATTCTAAAATAGAGTAAATGGCTCTGCGAATTTTCTAAAGTTAAGTACATGCCTATGCGAATGTTCTAAAATTAAGTACATGGCATTGCAAATATTCTAAAATTAAGTACATGGCATTGCAAATATTCTAAAATTAAGTACATGGCATTGCAAATATTCTAAAATTAAGTACATGGCATTGCAAATATTCTAAAATTAAGTACATGGCATTGCAAATATTCTAAAATAGAGTAAATGGCTCTGCGAATTTTCTAAAGTTAAGTACATGCCTATGCGAATGTTCTAAAATTAAGTACATGGCATTGCGAATGTTCTAAAATTAAGTACATGGCATTGCAAATATTCTAAAATTAAGTACATGGCATTGCAAATATTCTAAAATTAAGTACATGGCATTGGAAATATTCTAAAATAGAGTAAATGGCTCTGCGAATTTTCTAAAGTTAAGTAGATGCCTATGCGAATGTTCTAAAATTAAGTACATGGCATTGCGAATTTTCTAAAATTAAGTACATGGCATTGCAAATGTTCTAAAATTAAGTACATGCCTATGCGAATGTTCTAAAATTAAGTACATGGCATTGCGAATTTTCTAAAATTAAGTACTTGGCATTGCAAATATTCTAAAACTAAGTACATGCCTATGCGACTGTTCTAAAATTAAGTACATGGCATTGGAAATATTCTGAAATAGAGTAAATGGCTCTGCGAATTTTCTAAAGTTAAGTACATGGCTCAGGGAATATTCTGAAATTAAGTACATCGCTCTGCGAATATTCTAAAATTAAGCAAATTGCTCTGCGAATTTTCTAAAGTTAAGTACATGGCTCTGTGAATATTCTAAAATTAAGTACATGACTGCGAATATTCTAAAATTAAGTATATGGCTCTGCGAATATTCTAAACTTAAGTACATGCCTCTTTGAATATTCTAAATTTAAGTACATGGCAAATGTGCAAATTAATACTTTCCAAATTTCCCAGATGTGATTTAATAAAAGTGAAAAAGATTATTGAGATGAATTAGTTTATAAGAAAGTTTAACAATAGAAATACCAAAAGAAGTATAATAATATTTGCGATGTCTTCCCAAGTTTTGTATTTGTTACCTCTTGTTTGGTAACCAGGACACTCAGAAAGGAAGACAGACAAATGTGGGTGTTTTGTATACAAGATAGATAGAAATACAAAACCAGTTGCTCAACCTCTCAAGTGATCACTAAAATTAATGTTTGCAGGATTTGAGAATATGGGTATTTTGTAGCCATTACACTTGAGTTATTATTTTTTTATGTT
This sequence comes from Unio pictorum, assembly GCA_030141615.1. NCBI lineage: Eukaryota > Metazoa > Mollusca > Bivalvia > Unionida > Unionidae > Unio > Unio pictorum. The sequence goes on along the minus strand of JARLTB010000168.1, from coordinate 8,680,267 downwards.
AGATGTATAACCTTTGACATATCATCCATGAAATAAAGGGTGACTTTTCAGCTTAAAATGAAACATGTCTTCTTTATTGAAGTGGAGGTTAAAGAATATATTAGAAACATGATTTATTGAGTACAGTATATATATAACAGAGAGAGAGAGAGAGAGAGAGAGAGAGAGAGAGAGAGAGTGGGCGAGGTAACATTTTTGTCTTGTGTCATGACCCATTCTCATGATTGCCACTAAATTAATTTTCTTAAGAATGCCATGGATATATATATATATATATATATATATATATATATATATATATATATATATATAAACCTAAAAGTATATATTAGTTCTTCACATTACAATTTCTAAATAGACCACCACGGTTTCCTCCGCTTTTCTTTTCCCGACACTAGTGGTTAAGTCACGTCACTTACAAAAGGTCATACATTTATAGTATAGCTAAGATAGCCAATGCTGCGAGGGACAAATGCAAATAATAAACATATATAAGCAAATAAACCTTATGATGACCATATTCACTATCATACATGTAACATATAATAACTTCACAGGCACTTTATTCTGGGAAAAATAATGTATGCAAATATGGTGAGTGTATACATTAATAAACCCAGAATCAAGTGCGTGTGAATCAACGATACGATCTCCTGTGCATAGACCTACACAAGTAAACATTACTCAGTTAGAACAAACACACAGAAAAACGCTTGCAAAAAAGACCATATTTTTTAAAATAAAAAATAGCTTAAGCATGAGTGTTCTAATTCTGTCACTCATACAAATTTTTTGGAAAATTCGGTGTCCTGATACTGTTCTTCGTCGTAACGAAATGCACCTTTGACCTTGGGGGGGGGGGGGGGGCGGTGGCGTGGATTCCGTTGTGTAATTTTATCATATAACTGGCAGTATGATACTGTGGGAAATAGCGACATTTCTGAAAAAGGAAGGGCAGTCGACCAGAACTGACCTGGAACATGAATCGACACCCGGGACACTTGATCCGACGCTGTACGAACTGAACTACTAAGGCAGCTATACATATGTGCAAATGCGGACCTTTTGCCGAAAAGCCTATCTAATTAGCATAACGATATCTCGTAACAGTGAGTTCAGCTCCGGGCTAGACCACCGAAGTTGGTCTCTAAACCTTTTTTATATTTTGACTTTGCGGCTTAGAGACCAACAATGTAATGCATCTTTACGAACTGCTAGTATGAGTCCGCTTCTCAAAAAAACGTGTATGCACGATATTAATAAATAAATTTATTAAACACACTAACCTTTGTACCCAGACGGTAAGTATAATCCCTCTTCTACTGATCCACTGCGTTAAATCCTTTAGAACACTCACTTTTTTAGTATAAATCCCTATCAGAACAGGACACCTGTGTATTTATCGGCTCGTGACCTCAGAATTAAATTACCGACGCATGCGTGTAAACCAGCATCACCAGATAGCAAGAGTAACGCGATAAAACCGTCCAGCGAGGCATATACTAACTAATGCTTGAGTGGGAGCTGTGTCGTTACGGCATATCAGAAATAGAGTGAATGATAAATAAATTGTATAAAGACCACACTGTATTCAGATGTGAAAATATGCTATACAATAAGAACAATAATAATATAAATTTATTATTATTAATATTGGCAGTATTTTCAATCATATTTAATAACATTTACAATGGTATAAAGGAAAGTTGACACACACACATGTATATATATATATATATATATATATATATATATATATATATATATATATATATATGTTAATACTCTACATTACTTATAAGAAAAACATTATTATAGTGAACATTATTAATAACATTTGCAATGGTATTTAGGAAAACACACACACACACACACACACACACACACACACACACACACACAAACGTTAATACTCTACGTTACTTATAAGAAAAACATGATTATTATAGTGAACATTATTAATAACATTTGCAATGGTATTTATGAAAACACACACACACACACACACACACACACACACACACATACATACATACATACATACATACATACATACATACATACATACATTGTAAAGTGCCGCCGGTTAACAAATGTTATTAGTACAATATTGCACAAGTCGCTGGTCAGAGGTTGTATACGTAGTATATATTTCCCTGATTCTGGGGTCCGACACCCCCCCTTCCCTATACATTCGCCCAATCGGAATAAATGCTATTCCTATGGACCTTTTGAAACCCATCTATCAAGATGCCAAAAATGCCACTTAGGGTCGAAATGTCACCTTATCATTTGTTTCCAATCGCTCTGACAGCTCTACGTGAGGGATCACCTATTTTACCCGTGTCAAACACTCAGTCCGCTTTCACTCTAAATATTGTAATAGTCTGACCGTGGTAAACTAACATTCTTTTCGTTAAACACTACTCCAAGACAGTTAATTGTCGGCGAGCCTACGAATTAATTACTGAATTTCACTGACGAAAAATTTGGCACTTGACATACATACATACATGACAGAATTATCAAGGAATTTCGAAGACCCTCAAGCATAATTCGCTACATATGTGCTATAATTTTACACCATAATATTTAAATTAAAAACAATATTTTCTTCCTTTTTGTCTATTGCATTGACAAGTGTTACGACAATTTGCACAACAATTACATTTGTCGCAAGAGCATATAGTGCAACTTCCCGTGGAACATTCGTTTAGTTCAGCTGGAAGTTTATCCATTTCGGTGATCGACAACGCGTCAAGAATTTTTCTTCTGAAACAGACTTGCCGATCTTTGACAGCTTCTATCATGTTTCCGTCTGTTATCGTCTTCATCATGCTTGTCTTGTAAGGTAGGAGACAAGCATAACCTTTTCTACCATCTCTGGCACATCTCCCAATCTCTTGCCAATAGCTCAGAATGCTCTTTGGGCATCCCCAGTGAATAACGATGTCTACATCGCTGATTTGGATCCCCATTCCGAATGCTACAGTAGCAACAAGACAGCGAATTATGCTTGATGATCTTCGAAATTCCTTGATAATTCTGTCCTGTGTCTCTTTATCTGTGGAGGAATGATACATTTCAATCAATCGTGTCTGTGCTGATTTTTCCCCCGTGTATACTTGGTCACCCATTTCTTCAACCAGCCAGGACCAAACATTAAAAACAGCAGTTATGTCCTGAAATAATAATAATAATAATAATAATAATAATAATAATAATAATAATAATAACAGACAGATGACAGAGAGCCATTAAATACACAATGAAAGCAGCAAGTTTCTTGAACAACTGATAAAACTTGTGAATATATCAGACTGAGTTACTAACAAACGGGGTGGGGGTGGTGATAATACGTACTCCTAAAGCATACTACTGCGACTGCTATATATACGAAAAAGACATCGATTAATTGCGAAAAGAAACACATTTTCTTCTACAACTACTATTAAATAATACATGAATAATTCCTGTCACATTTGTGATGGGGGTATTATATAGATACCTGCAATAAATAATTGTCTTTTTGGCTGATAGCCTTGTCTCTTTAATGTGATGAAGAAACCATTTGAGTTCTTCTTCACAGTCTGCAGATGCTTCAACAATGTCTAGGAAAATGTTAGGCCTGCAAAAAATTAATATTGTTATTAGTTCTAGGAGTACTACAAACTATTTATATTTATATTTATATTTATATTTATCGTAAAAAAAAAATGATTATAAAATTCCTGAAAAGTTTCTCCTGCGTATGCCTACTAAATGTTGCTCAGATTTCAAGTTTAAATGTTAGTGTAACATTTTATCAAACATCGAACGTTTTATTTGGCGCCACTCAGATTAATAAATGAGATTATAATCGATGTCAGATGTAGCAAGAATATTCTCATTTAGTTACTGAAAGTTTTTTTCTCACTTATCTTTAGTGGGGACGGAGTCGATGGTGAAGGTGGCGTCAAGCAATGATGCCCAAAACAATAGTTCAACTTAATTTGGATTATAATCTAGAGATGCCATTTGTCTATAAACGAGTGGTCAAGTATTGAAGAGGATATATGATGGTAATTGTATCTCTTTTCCCCAAGAATTAGTTATGTAAGGGAGGAAAAATTGCCTTTGATCTCCAGTCATCGCATTGAACAACATGACGCGTTAATCTGTTTGATAGCTTGAGAAGACTTGCATACACCTTGTAATATACACTCCACCCTGTTATGAATCCTTTGGATAGTTAGATAATAACAGCAGACGCTTTCCTTTGTTCTCATCGAAATCACAATTGTATGCTCAAGATTATATACTTGTATCATTGTCGTTCGTTTTATGAGAGAGAGAGAGAGAGAGAGAGAGAGAGAGAGAGAGAGAGAGAGAGAGAGAGAGGTACATACCTATCTGGTAAGACTGCGATTGTGATTCTTCTACCTTGGTCGAACAAAAGATACTTAAATATATCTATATATATATTCTTTTTTGGTGGCACTTAATGTTTGATTTTGGATTACTGTATCAAATATATGAACAATGCAAGTCAAAGTTGGCTGGTGGTGTTGGTCATGTACTAGACCAAATATATTCAACAACAGTCTTCCAATCGGAAAGTTCCAGGACAGTAAAATCAAAATTTTCAAGAAAAAATGATATTGAAACTTTTGTAAAATTACTCAAGGGTGAGGAACTCTTAAGGGAAATCCCTGGGAGATGCCACAGGACGTATCAGAATTTCCGATCTGAGGCAAAAATAAAGAACCCAGACATGTACATATCACAATTTAAAAAGTTATCAAACAAATTTGACAAACGGAAAAAAATTATTGCGAACTCATATGTAAATTTATAACGTGTGTGTGTGTGTGCGTGCGTGTCATAAATACCATTGCAAATGTTATCAATAATGTTCACTATAATAATCATGTTTTTCTTATAAGTAATGTAGAGTATTAACGTTTGTGTGTGTGTGTGTGTGTGTGTGTGTGTGTGTGTGTGTGTGTGTGTGTTTTCATAAATACCATTGCAATGTTATTAATAATGTTCAGTATAACAATCATGTTTTTCTTATAAGTAACGTAGAGTATTAACGTTTGTGTGTGTGTGTGTTTTCATAAATACCATTGCAAATGTTATTAATAATGTTCACTATAATAATGTTTTTCTTATAAGTAATGTAGAGTATTAACATATATATATATATATATATATATATATATATATATATATACATGTGTGTGTGTCAACTTTCCTTTATACCATTGTAAATGTTATTAAATATGATTGAAAATACTGCCAATATTAATAATAATAAATTTATATTATTATTGTTCTTATTGTATAGCATATTTTCACATCTGAATACAGTGTGGTCTTTATACAATTTATTTATCATTCACTCTATTTCTGATATGCCGTAACGACACAGCTCCCACTCAAGCATTAGTTAGTATATGCCTCGCTGGACGGTTTTATCGCGTTACTCTTGCTATCTGGTGATGCTGCTTTACACGCATGCGTCGGTAATTTAAATCTGAGGTCACGAGCCGATAAATACACAGGTGTCCTGTTCTGATAGGGATTTATACTAAAAAAGTGAGTGTTCTAAAGGATTTAACGCAGTGGATCAGTAGAAGAGGGATTATACTTACCGTCTGGGTACAAAGGTTAGTGTGTTTAATACATTTATTTATTAATATCGTGCATACGCGTTTTTGGGAAGCGAACGTTCGTAAAGATGCATTACATTGTTGGTCTGTAAGCCGCAAAGTCAAAATAAAAAAAAGGTTTATAGACCAACTTCGGTGGTCTAAGCTCCGGGCATGAACTTGGATCTTTACTCCAAAAGATTATAGTGTAACGCTCTGCGATCATCTGCAGACATGACCTTTGATCAATTTGAGTGGATCCTGGCTATACAAATACGACCCACTCCCAAAAGGAAAAGACTTAAACCAATAACACAGACAGTGCCTTGTTATCCAGCGCACTGGTTTCGCAAACAGTACATATTTCAATTTAAAAGCACACCACAAACAACTGGCGATTTACTCAGCATAAGGAACTATATAACCTTGAGTAATTGTATTTGTCACAGATATAGATAGATCTGAACAAGTTCAAATGTGCTTGAGCTAATACAAAAATAAAGGAAAAAACAAAGATTTGACCCATAATAGATTATATATCTGACTAACAAAGTGGGAAATTTGCATATCAAAAAGGTACTTAATGCTTATTATTGGCACTTTGCTATAACTGAATTCAGTATACATTGAATGTTAGATCGGAAGAAAGGGGTTTCTTGAAGAACGAAATCAAAATATTTGACCCAAGAAATTAGACTAAAATGTGTTTATCTCTGATTTAAAGCAAAATATATTGCATCCAATATATTACTTGGAAGAAAAAAAATACTTTGGCGGTAATAAATGTAATAAGATATAGCGGTTTAAAAGAAAATCTAAGCTCCCACACACACCCAAAATAGAAAAATGGTCCATTGAATATTTGGATATAATCGATATTCTACTTAGCCATGTATGACTCCTTTCATTTGTCGCATTTGCATTATTATATTGATCAGAATTGGGCTGCTCTGCCACATTCCCTCTGCTGACATTTTCATCAATAGTTTCGTCTCTCGGATTAGATGTGAATTTACTACTCAATGCACTCGATGTATTTCCACCATGTGTTCTAGCTATAGGTTTTCTGTCTGTAACCATGGATTTTTTACCTGTACCACGCATCTTATTAGTCGCACTACGTGTATCAGTCCCGTCATGTATATAATTCACATCCTCGTTATCGCTAAACTCCATATTTCGCTCGTTCTCAGTCTTGTTTTTGCACTGCTTTATCGATCAAAGCTCTAGAGAAAATCCAGAAATAACTAGCTTGTATAATGCTTGATACAATTAAAACAACACGATACAAGTTCCCACTCCCATCGTAGTAAGATATTAACACATATGTCTGGCGTGAGCTCATTAGAAACGGAAAGTAGAACACGAATCACCAACTAAACGTCATGAGTTAAAAATAGTAGCAAACTTCCCGTTGAGTCATGGCCATGCTCTGTATAGTAAAGCGACATGCAGTGTGTCTGTTGAACTCAGGAAAGCTGTTTTAGTAAGATGTTACCATAAACATCTAGATTACTTGACGATCTCTAGATGATAGCAACAAATGTATTAAAGAGTCAGGTGGATATCAGGTGGATTTGTTTTCTAGCTTTTTGTAGTCATATCATTATAGATGTTGTAAAGCGCTTACAGCTTCTAAGATTAGGTGCTATACAAAGTCATTATTATTATTATTATTATTATTATTATTATTATTATTATTACATTCCTAACAGGGGTTGCATAATCCGTCTTGGGCGCATTAGGGGCCATCCATAAATGTCGTAACGCGATTTTGGCCCATTGTTGACTCCTCCTCGAAACACGTCGTCGCAAAAAGTCAGACCCCTCAAATAAGACGTCACAAAGCTCTGTTCCCCTCCACAGAAAAAGCCGTATTTCCTATTATAAAATTGTAAGCAATGAAAAAAATGAAGTGGTACTTTTATCTAAAGTTGCGCAATTTAATGTGACGTCGCAGTTTTACTCAGATTCAATCCCCACATCTGAGACCATGGATACATTTCACTCTCATTCTTAAAATCCAAGGGGATACACTGAATCTTTTCTTGTAAGTGCAGAATACGTATCCGTTTCCGTTGTATCTTCTGTAGTAAATAGCATGATAGAGGATATATGTATATTGCACTGACTGCTCAGTAGCGGTTGGTAGAATGGGTATCTGCAGGATGTGTGTGTGTGTGTGTGTGTGTGTGTGTGAGTGAGAGAGAGAGAGAGAGAGAGAGAGAGAGAGAGAGAGAGAGAGAGATATTAAATTTTCTTTAAAAGGAAACGGGGCTTGCCCGAGATTACTTTTCATGAAAAATGTATACAACGAGTGGTATATCGTTCATACAGCGTACATGATATACATACATTTTATTTATATCACATAAAAATGCACATATTTGCACTTTAAATGGAGTTACGATATGTTCCTGACAATTGTGTTGACCGAGTTAATGAACTACTTAATCCACGCGATTGAGTCCGCTACAAAATTTAGTTCTGCAATTTTTTTCTTGTTCTGAAGCGGTTTTTTTTGTTTTTCTTCAATTTCTATTTTTATTCACAGTTATTAAATCAATGCAAGATACACTCATTACTGAAACATGAAATATGTTCTGTTATGAAGAAAGTAGCGCACTGCAAACACGATTAGCTTATATACTGAACCAGTACTGTAATAGTACTAATAATAATACTGAGGACTTTGTATAGCGCCAAATCTCTAGAAGCTCTAAGCGCTTTACAACATCTATAATGATATGACTACACTACAAAAAAAAAAAAACAAATAATAAAAAACATGAAATTGGAAAATATAAAAACATGCTGAAAACATATAAAATACAAAACATTATTAGGTCCCTAAGTTTGTTCTTGCAGTCGATAAAGGTGAGTTTTAAGAGCACTCTTAAATGGGACAACTGTGTCTTTGTGTCTATTTTCAATAGGCATTTCTTTCCACATCGCCGGGCCCTGGTATGAAAAAGAACGTTGTCAATATGAATTACTTTTCACAGTAGGAACAATGAGTATACGATTGTTAGAAGAGGGGCGCAAGTATCTTGCTGGTGTATACACATGGGTGAGGCCGGGTAGGTATGTTGGACTGGAGTCTGTCAATGAAACATAGCACAGAGAACAAATTTTGTGTTTGATTATGTGTCGAATTGATAGCTAGTGTAGGGTACAGAACAGTGGTGAGGTGTGCACTGATCGAAGTACTCTAAAGATGATCCGAACAGCTGTGGTTTGCACTTTTTGAAGTTTCTGGAGTAAATATTGTGACGAAGCAGACATAATTGAATTACAATAGTCCAGTCTTGAAAGTGCTAATGAACACACAAATGTTTGAGTGGCATCAACTGAAAGATATTTGCGAATGGAACTGATGCGTCTCAGTTCAAGATATGTAGCCTTGCAAATGTTCATGACATGTTGGTGCAGTGTGAGAGTACTGTCTTGAGTAACACCTAGGTTTCGTACTGACTGTGAGTATTTACTGTTGGTGTTGCTGATATTCGTTGTCTGAGGTAAAGGATGTGAATTAGAAAATCCTTTTTGTTGTCATAAGAATAGCCTCAACTTTATCGTCATTCATATGCAGCTTGTTATATGTCATGCATGATTTCACATCAGAAATGCACCTAACTACTCCATGGATGTTTGCATCAACTTCATTTGGATGGAATTGTATATTAGGGTGTCATCAGCGGACATTTGGTTAGACGCTGGGTGATGATTTATGACATTTGAGAGCGGCTGAATGTATAGAATTAAGAAAACAAGACCAAACACAAACCTATGTGGAACACCACAACATAAATCAATTGGGATGGAATGTATTACATTTGCACATACAATTTGTGTCATGTTGACCAAGTAGGACGTAAACCACAGTAAGGCTATATTCTGAATGCCAAAAACATGCTGGAGAGGGTGAAATAATATATCATGGTCTATTATGTAAAATGCTGCAGACAAATCAAGCAGGGTGAGGACTAATCTTTCCACTATTCAAAGCAGAGCGAATGTCATTAAATACCTTCAGAAGAGTAGTTTCAGTACTGTGGCAAGGTCGATATGCAGACCTTACATTGCTAAAAGGACTGTTTAAAACTGGGCAGTAGTTCTTTAAATCGTTATGATCAAGTGTTGGTTTCTTCAGCAGCAGCTTTACGATGACAGGTTTGAAAAATGATGGGAATTACCGCGATGAAAGAGAGATATTTATAACATCAGTTAAGGAAGGTAATATTGTGTCTAAGCACTCAAGCAGCAGTGATGTCGGAATTGGATCAACTTCACAAGACTTTGGTGCACTCTTCATCAGGATTGTCCGTACTAAATCAATAGAGATAGGTTCAAATGCCCATAATAGTTGTCGCTGAAATTCTGCATTAAAACTGTATGGCGACGAGTCAATTGAAATTGTGTTGTCAAGCGAATATCTAATGGTGTTTACTTTCACACGGAAGAAATTTGCAAATAGGTCCAGAAGGTCTACTGGAGAGAAGGTCGTTGGAAGTGGTTTACATTTGTCCCTTGACATTAGTTTGTTAGTTATCTCGAAGAGCTCTTTGCAGCTGGGACTCTATGTGATCTTAGTACTGTAGTGGGATGATTTTGAAAAATGGACTATGTTTGTGACGTTCTTCTTAGCGGCTTTATAAATGTGTTTATGAATAGTGAATCTGGTGGAAAGCCAAAGCCTTCCTGATTTTTGGCGATGTCTTTTGGCAGTGCGATGCCGGACCCCAACACTGCTATACCAAGGATAACACTTTTTTATTGCTACTCTGCATTTGGTGGCTGGGGCGTGATTTTCAACCAATGAACGCTGGCAGCTATCGAATTGTTCTGCTGTAGGATGTAAGTAAGTTGTTAGGTTTTCTTGGATGTCATGCATGTATTTGGTTCTATTTATCATACGGAGGTTTCTCTTAGTAGCAAACAAAGGTGGAGGGTTAGGGATTGATACGTGGAGATGGCATATTATGCAGAAGCGATTTGATGCAAGTTCGTGGGATACAAGGTTGGATTGCAGAATATTAGCATCAGGTCTATAAAGAAACCAATCTAAAATGTGACCAAGTTTATGGGCGGGTTGGTTAACTGACTGTTTAAGACTGAAAACATGAATGTAATCTAGGAGTTTTGACGTGTATAGGTTTCCAGGACAGTCAAAGTGAAAGTTGAAATCTCCAAGAATAATTAGGTTGCCACCTTTCGAATTTCTTTACTCCAGAAGATTCGGAAACTGCTCCAGAAAGAGAGATTCGGTCAGCTTGTTTTTTCACCTAGGAGGACGGCGGTAGAGACAGAAAAAATGGACTGACCTTTGTTCAAGTGTGAGTGTTGTTTGGCCTAGTTCAAACGACGTGTTACAGAAATTGAAGGTTGTATTGTACTTAAGGTATTTTATCATGGAAGGTATTAACATACTGGCATATGTAAATTAGTATGTACTACAAACTAAAACGTGAAATGACGAACCAACAAGAGGATAAAAAAATAAGAAAAATATATACACAATTTAAAAAGGTATTATTCTGTTTTTTTTTAATTTAACATTTATAAGGACTATAAAAATCTCTCCTTCTCTCTCTCTCTCTCTCTCTCTCTCTCTCTCTCTCTCTCTCTCTCTCTCTCTCTCTCTCTCTCTCTCTCTTACTTTGTACAGTTTGACTAACATTACCAAATTATTTAGGTCCAAAGACATCGTCGAATAACACAAACACAAGCGAAAATCCCCAACGCTCGTATTTGCATGGATTTTAGCCCGTATCAACGTACGATAATGCAGAGAGAGAGAGAGAGAGAGAGAGAGAGAGAGAGAGAGAGAGAGAGAGAAACCATTTTGACATTTTTATATTTAATAATTAATAATTGATTTTAGAACATTATACTATGTTTATGAAACAACAACAAAGGATCCAAACACAATTCAGTATGTTTGCCTCGAAACCGACAAATGTAGCATATAAGCCTAGAGTCACTGATCATAGCAACTATATATCATTGATATTATGAACACTATAAATAGATCCCAACGAAAGCGTCAACATACCGTTGGGTCAACAATTCAATTTGTATCTTAAAAACTTCTGCATCTTAATCCAAGTTTCCAATTTTGCAAGTTGCCCCTCACGTACAAAATCGTCTGCTACCAAACATGTCAGCTTGCCGCCCGCTAGAACTGGATTCTCACCAAATTTTCCAGCGTATTGTCAGTCGGTTTCTAAATTCTTTAGTAAATTTTCCCCGTAACAAGACGTTGTAAACAGGTTAGATCCTGTTTATTGTTGTTTCTTTTCCACATAATAGCTTATTATTTTATAAAACTGGGGACTTTACTAAAATTAGTTCAAGATAGGTTTAGTTTGCCCAATATATTTTGCTATTTTATGGCATTGTTACATTCAACTTTGTTAAACTAGCTATGTACGTGACCTAATTACTCGACTTAACAGTCCAAATTAATGTATTTCATTTATATAGCCCGATTGATAAATATTAGAACGTTTCAAAGTTGTGCGCAGATCTGACGGACATATCACGAGTCATGAAAACACAGGGGATGTGTCCTGTGTGTCTAAAATTAATATCATTTTGAACAGAATATTCTGGTGACAATGCCTCTTTTAAAATGGTAAGCATTGCAGTATTGTATTATTTTCGTCAATCGGTCGTATTTTGTATGCGTTTTGCTTCAATATTGGAGACGGAAGTGCGCAAAAATGCCCGACAACATTATATATATATATATATATATATATATATATATATATATATATATATATATATATATATATATATATTAGAGGCCGACCGAAACTAAATTTCTGGTTTCGGCCGAAAACGAAAACGAAAACGAAACCAGACTGAAAGTTATAAATTGACTTTCGGCCGAAACCGAAACCGAAAGATAAACCGAAGTTGCGGAACACAAAATTTATTAAATATGCCCGGGTCCCGATGCAATACTACACTAATTCAAAATGAATCTAGAAATATTCATTCAGAGCCTGCAGTAAGAGGACTTCGCTAAATGTCAAATCGCCTAGAACCGAATGACTGACCGGCCGACAAGCAGAGTAATAGACGCATCACTATTGTTGCATTCTGAAAGTTAAAATAGATCTTCGGCTGATGACCAAAAGTCAATATCAGTTTCGGCCGAAACCAAAAGCAAACCGAAAGAAAATTTTTTGGCTTCGGCCGAAACAGAAACTATGCCGAAAGAGGCCATATGCCAACTTTCGGCGCCAAAACCGAAACCGAATTTCAGTCGGCCTCTAATATATATATATATAAAAGCCACAAAGGTTATGGAGGTGGGTAAACTGCTAGAATGTTACATGATGTTAGATGACTATGTAGTTTTATCATACCCTCCAGTTTCTTTGTACCGCACTGTCGATTTTAAGACGACAATCATCAAAGATATTATGTTTTATAAAAGCCGCACTAAACCTATTAAAAATTTAAATCATTGATTTATAATTTCTAACCTGATTGTCGCCAAGGGGTTCCTAACACTGTTGAACTGTTGGCATTTCAACGCAAACTGAAGTTCCCAATGAAAACGAGCGAACTGACTATTCGCTAACTCTGGTTTTTAGAATAGTATATCTCAGTCAAAACTATGTCGTCTACATCCAATGCTTGGAATGTCTAGTTTTAATATTTCTAAAACAAATTTAACAACTAAAAATGTTCTGAATTATCGAGATTTTCAGAGAGTGTGAACTACATACATCACATCTCTTGCTTGAAAAACAGACAGTGGCCCAAGTAAATATGGCGACTGTGTTGCACGACAAACTCCTTTTTGATTCGTATTTCCAACAAGCTGACAGTATTTGGGACCTCCTGGTGACAGTCGGGCTAAAACTTGTAGAATCAATGAATTAGATGACTAAGTTTTGTGCAGTTATACATCCCTGATGCCTTCTATATTTTAAAATCGGTGAGGGGGTGGGGTGGGATGGAGTTATAAACAGCATGGTGTGATAATACTACGGAATACAACGATCTACTAGATGACGATGGAGGATTTCAGAACCTTAACAGGTAAAAAGGTGCGTTTCCAATTGCAGTGATTTTAAATTGAGAGTAGGTATTTTTAATTATATATTTTAATGATTAGTGTAAATAATGTACGTTGCGATTTCGTGTTAGTAAGATATGTTCCGAAATATACGTGTCACTTTCACAGATTTGAGAGTTTCGATTTGTTTGGCGATCAAGGCAAACATAATTTGACCTCTTATTGGCGTCCATCAGATCATCACGCATGACATTGGAGATCTGATATTAATAAAGATTGATAAACTAGCAACATGTCAAATTGAAGCAGATGTTCTACTGCTTATTCTTGCGCACTGTATGGTGATAGGGTCCGCTTGCATGGAAATGTGTTGATGCTAGAGTTGTTATCCAATTAATAATTGTACATTTACAGTTATTTATTCATTGGTATAATTGATTGCATGCGATCCAAATTTTCATATGTATAAAATTTCATCGGGTTATATGAAATACATGTGACATAATGTCTTTGACTGTTAGGACGATACTGATTAGCATAAGTTAACGATAAGTACCTATTATATATGCTTTTGTAATGTTTAAGTAATCTTGAATGTTAATGATTGGTGAATTTTATACAATATAAATCGAACATTTGGTATCATACGGTCATTTTCGATACACTGCTCACCTGGTAATTATGGCATGTCGCTATGAAGCGAGGGTAATGTTCTACGTATTGTCAGAATGTACGCTGTTTGTTGATAGCTAGCATGTTCTGAGTAATGTAAGTGAAGGAATTTTATACACATCTCGAAAATGGATCATGTAGAGATTTTGAAATATATATGTCCTTTAAGGAAATAGCGTTCAGAGAGAGAGAGAGAGAGAGTGAGAGAGAGAGAGAGAGAGAGAGAGAGAGAGAGAGAGAGAGAGAGAGAGAGAGAGAGAGAGAGAGAGAGAGAGAGAGAGAGAGAGAGAAGTGACGAGTTGTGAACTACAGATTAGAAAGTCCAGGAAGGGATGAAGCGGTCGGAATAGAAACACTTGAGGAAATAGGAAATGATTGAACATGACGAAGAGGAAGGTCATGCAATCAGTCATGGGTATTGTGCTTTATTCAGCAGTCGTTATGATGATGAAATAAATGCAAAGTAGACATTACTAATAAATCATGTTGATATAACCTGAGATGAACTTAAATTACCACTATTAATCTTGATAATACTTGTTCTGTTCACTCACACCGAGTCATTACATTGAGGGAGATAATTCATAGATAAAGTAGCTAAATCCAACTAACTACTCCTCTTACTAAGAAGAAGTATATACAAACACTTTTCAATGATTGAGAGTATGAACTCTTCTCCCCATTTAGTGTTCTCAACGCAGGTAGAACATTCGCTTCTGAGCTTGTAATTACCTATTCGACCAACCCCAAACGACCTTTAAAAAGTGTATTTTTTGTGACTGGTGAAACAGTTCACAAAATAAAAACAAACAACTCAAATTAAAACTCAAGTTTAAAGGTGTTATGTGTTCATTCTGATGAAATCAATTGTTTTGACAAAGAATAAGCGCTATTTTAGCTTTCTATCTTAATTTCCTAGCGACTCTATCATATAATAATAATGGAGAGCAAAACTATGAGCCAACCATTCATATTACATAATTCAAAGTGCTACATCACAGCACATTGAGTCCGAGTTTAAGATTTTATTTCCAGGTATGACAAATCAAAGTAGGGGAAGAGGGTGACCGAATGGTCTAAAGCAGGGGTCTCCAAACTTTTCAGCCCGAGGGCCGCATTAACTATTAAACAGCAGTTCTGGGGCCGACTACACACTCGAGGTGAGGTCCAAATAAAAAAAAATCAAAACATGGATGTTGTTTTTAATTATTTATTTAATATTATTTTATTCAGTTATTATTTAATAACACATTGATACACTACACATTATCACCTGTATTAGTGGCAATGGTGATATTGTTTCCTGGATGCCAAAATAGCAGACATTTCTGGCTTTAGATTTGATGTCCCGAACATCAACATTGACTTGAGATTATCATCGGACAAGTTTGTTCTCAAATTGTTCTTCACGTACTTCATTCTTGACAATGTTTGTTCACACAGATATGTTGTTCCAAAGATTAAAAGGTACCTTGATGCTAAAGGTTTGACATTAGGAAAGTCTTCCTTGGGCAAAAACTGGTAAAAACCCACCAGTCCTTCTTTGAACTGGTCCCTAAGTAGGTCAGTTGCTTGCAACTCAATGACCTCCAGCTGCAGTTCATCTGGGCAACTGGCCACATCTGCTTCAAATGGGTTTTGAAACAGTCTAACTTCTTCTGCCTTTGAATCCAAGTCAGAAAACCGCTCCTGAAACTGCAGCTGCATTCGAGTCTCCATCTTGGCCAATGTGACTATATGAGAAACCTGCCATTTGCGTTCGGTGAGTTGGTGGTCCTTACCAGGTTTTTCCGGGTTCTTCCTCCACCACTTATAGTGACCGCCATATATAGCCTATCTTACACTGAGAAATATCATGAAACCCCAAAACAACAACGAATCAAAATGGCTTTCTAAAAGGAAATCGTTCATCATTGGTTTATCTAGATTCGCAAGCTCAAGCTGATAATTATCAGGCAGGGTTGCATTTTAAAACTTATTAAGGTTAATATTCATTGTCAACAAATAAAAGGTGGGACTTACAATTTATCCAGAGCCTTTGGTATTTTCTTACCCTCATTTACTTGACCTTCACCACATTGGACGTTTTGATCTTTGAAAGACCGACACGTGTGTTCAGCTCCTTCATCAACTGTTTCTGCAGGTAAATGTAGCAAATAATAGTATTATCATGATTAGTTTAAATATTGTAGTAGAAATACGTGCAAATATGTAGTTATCATGGGCACATGTAGACAAACTATTCGTATTGTATATTAAGAAAAGTAATTAACGTCGTCACCAAATTAAGAAAAGTAAATAACGTCGGAACCAATAATCATTATCGGTATAGACCTACATTATCCTTCGTGTTACACAAAGGAGAAAGAATTTGACCTCTAATTCAGTTTGATAATCAAGAGTTATCTCACGATTTAATCTCTCTCTCTCTCTCTCTCTCTCTCTCTCTCTCTCTCTCTCTCTCTCTTTTGCCGGAAGCAGCGACAATAACTGCTATTGTAATGAATGTCCCTTGTGGATGGAAGCAGAAGATAAACACTCCATTATGCTTGACGAGTAACTGTAAGAAAACATAATAAACATAGCTTTCCAGAATGCATGGATTAGGAAAGTTTGACAATCATTTTTATACATTCTCAATCTTTAACCTCCAACAAATGTCACAGTAAGCTTTCTATGTAAATGTTACTTTATGTTTCGTGCCATCTTCTCAAGGTACGTATCGTCGATCCATACCGTTCCAAAATGTCGCGGAACTAAGTGACTAATAACCCTTGGCTATTGAAGATGTCGTATTGGATGTTCATACGATACAGCATATTATCTATTTCAAGCCTTCTTGTCAATGAATGATTGCCTCTTTTTATTAAGTTTAAGAACTTGTGAGCTTAATGGTCCAATTTTCGGTTTGTTAAAGAGCCACGGTTTACAACTCTTGTTGAGAGGAACAGATCTGTACTTAAATATGTGTGATGTAAAAATGCCTAAAGGTTTGTATCAGCACGTGAAAGTATATGAAAAAAGTAAATCTTAGTTGATTCAATCAGATTCATAAACCTTGCTTAGACCATTGAACATGTCCTAAAACATCGCGAATAAAAGTTTCAGTAAAATAGTAGAATTTAATAACTTAATTTTGGATGAAGTATTACTCTCCATTTCAATGAATGTGGCCACAAAATGCTCCTAAACTCAAAGGGCTCTAGTGATCACACCTTGAATTAGTTACAGTGCTTTTTCTTCCGAAAATGAGCTGTTTTTCCAATGCCTTCAGAAATTACATGAGAGGTGAGTACGTAACAGTCACATCTTATTCCGAAAGTATACTGTTATACGGTTTGAAATTCCCTAACTTGGTTTTGTATTTAACACTCCCATCATCTTACTACCTTAAGATATTAGATTTATCGATTTTTGTTATCCATATTACATGATCGGATATTCAAGGAACACAAAATGAATGGTATCGCATAAAGGTTGATAGAATGCTAAGGTCAGATACTTTTAAAGAACTACTGTTCTCATTTTACCTTTCTTTATAGTTAAGGAATGCTGCTCTTCCTTCAACGTAGGGATGCTTAAATTAGTACTGCCTTGTTGTCCTTGTTGTTCTGCTTCACCCAAAGGTTTCTCGTTATCATGTGTCTTGCTATTTCTACAATAAATATATATATAGCTTGAGAGAATTCAACACTTTGATAAAACAAGAGAAATACCCACCCCATCATTATTTTGATGTAACTGTGTTTGGAGAAAAACAAAAGTAAATATGACGTTCGAAATAAAAACGATGAAAAGTTAGATATTATTACGTAAGCCAATTTATCAGAAACAAATGATTTAAATAAACGCGGTCAGAGTAATTTAAATGTTTTTATTTAAGCTGTCCTAACTGAATTTGCGCAGAACTTTGTAGCGACGATGCCATTATTACGCAAAATGATGACTGGCATATATAATAAGTGATTCAAAGAAGCAAAGTTTTCGTGGTCAGTTTATTAAAAGCTCATATTAGAATCACAGAGTTACAGGTATTAGGAAGTAACATAATAACAGGCACAGTAACAAGGGCAAACAAGTACTTATAGACAATCACTATTTACTACCAGCAGTCACTCATCTTTTACAACTCAAACAGTGGACTGAGATATAATAATACTAAAATGACCGTAATTAAAAGTAATATTAAACTTAGGTAAGTGCCATGGAACCATATCAATATAGTTGATCTACAATGGCCAACACTTAAATTATAACTACATTACGAAACGGACACTGAATTTATGGAAGACTAAATTAATCAGGAAAGTATTATATTTGAAATATTGCCTGACTAAAATATTGCTAATTTACAAACATGTCATTTAATTTAGGAAAAAGTGAAGACAAAAGCCAGCTGAATTTAGTAAACTACTTTCGACTTTAGCGAAGACAAGAAGAGAAAACTAGGAATATTATATTAATTATACGGCCTGGACCAAAAATGGTGCTATAATTATCCAAATATCATAGAATTTAGCAGAGATTACATAGAACCCATGTACTATAAAGCCAAGACTAAAACTAATACTAAAATGTAAACGAAGTTTAGTGCAGGGTAAAACATAATTCATAAATATGATTTAAAGATAATATGAAGCAGATTAAAATGTACAAAATTAAACAACTTATAACAAATTAGAATAGAGTAGAAAGATGAAGATTAAAATACACCCACCTCCTGTTTTCAACTAGCCTAAGCCTTTGTAGAAGAAAATTACAAAACTGAGAACCCCTCAGGTGGTCTTGTGGTTAGAGCGTACGCCGCGGAAGCAAGAGGTCGTGGGTTTGATCCCCGGCCGAGTGATACCAAAGGCTTACAAATATGGTCCTGATAGCTGCCTCGTATGGCTCTCAACATTAAGAGGATAGTGTTATGACTGGTTGGCCTGGTTTCATGATAATGTGACTGGGCGGGACATCATGCTACATGTCTGCGGCATGATGCCCCAGTGCTAGATCTAAACGGCCTTAATGCAGACATCGTAGCGATATGGCTGAAAATTGTTAAAGCTACGTTAAATCTCCTAATCAAACAAACAAACAAAGAAAACTGAGAAAAATGAGCCAAACAACAATCACATAAGAAAGCCTTGAGGTCGCAAAATGTTTTTTGACTGTGTTTAACGGATGTATTTTATAAAAAGTTAGCTGTCACATTTAATTGATTTGGATCGAATGTTGCAAAGCATATAAAGTGTTCATGCATGAAATGTGTCTCTAATCTACCATGACAAACAAACAAAATTAATTTCAGATGCGTGATTTAATCAGTTCAGAGTATCAGTAAAAAAGTGTTTTCAGCGGTATAGCAGTGTTGGTGACCAGCTTCGCACTGCTAAAAGACATCGCCGTAAAGCAGAGAGGCTTTGGCTTTCCACCAGACTCACCATTCATAAACAACTCTATGAAGCCGCTAAGAAGAACGTTACAAACATAGTCCCACCCATTTTCAAAACTGCCATCGTAAAGCCTCTGCTTAAGAAACCATCACTTGACCATAACGATTTAAAGAACTACCACCCAGTTTCTAATCTCCCATTCATATTAAAATAAATCTTAGATAATGTTGTTGTAACCCAACCTGTATCTCATTTGAATTCAAATACTAAATCATCTAGTGTCTCACCAATTGTACGCTGATGACACTCAAGTATACAAGTATAGCCACCCAGCCGATGTTGATACTACCAACCATGGAGTAGAGAGGTGCATTTCGGATGTGTAATCATGGATGGTATGTAACAAGGTGCAGATGAATGATGATAAAACTGAGACCATTCTGATCGCAACACAAAGACTTTCTCATTCACATCACGGAATCTAGGTGTTACTCTAGACAGTACTCTCACATTGCACCAACATGTCATGAACATCTGCAGGGCTGCATATCTTGAATTGAGACGCATCAGTTCTATTCGTAAATATCTTTCTGTTGATGCCACTAAAACAATTGTGTGTTCATTAGTACTTTCAAGACTGGACTATTGTAACTCAATTCTGTCTGGTTCGTCACAATATTTACTCCAGAAACTTCAAAAAGTTCAAAACACAGCTGCACGGATCATCTTTAGAGTACCTCGATCAGAGCACACCTCACCACTGCTCTATACCCTACACTGGCTATCAATTCGATACAGAATCAAACACAAAATTTGTTCTCTGTGCTATATTTCAATGACTGACTCCAGTCCAACATACCAATCCAGCCTCACCCATGTGTATACACCAGCTAGATCCTTACTCATTGTTCCCAAGGTGAAAACAAAGTCATATGGACAACGTTCGTTTGTATACCAGGGCCCGGCTACGTGGAACGAATTGCCAATTGAAGTTAGACACAAAGACACAGTGGTCCCTTTTAAGAGTGCTCTCAAGACTCACCTGTTTCGACTTCAGGAACAAACTTAGCGACCTAATCATGATTTGTATCTTATATATTTTCAGCATGTTTTTATGTTTTCCAATTCCATTGTTTTTTTCATTTGTTGTTCTGTAGTGTAGTCATATCATTATTGATGGTGTAAAGCGCTTAGAGCTTTTAAAGATTAGGCGCTATACAAAGTCCTCATTATTATTATTATTATTATTATTATTATTATTATTATCATTATTATTATTATTGATAATTAATACAATTAATGGAAATACCTTACATTACTGATGTAATCTCTGTTGAAGAGGAAATAAAGTCAGTCAGTCAGTCAGTCAGTCATATCAAGATCACTCTTTACACGGCGGTAAAATAGTGTCAAGACAACTCCTATAACTGCTACTGTACTACCTAAAGGAGAGTAACAAAGTCGCAAATATTTGTTTGTGAGTGCACAAAATACGAGGTTATTCTGTTCATAGATACATAATACTTCAGTTCATAATATATATTGACATGCACGCATGCTTCATTATATAAGTATATACTTACACATGAATGTATACTTCAATATATACATCTATACTTACTCCTAATACTGCCGTATATATCTTTATATCACGTGAAACATTCTAACATGATACTGTGACAACATTTACAAACGACAAGGGCTGGCTGTACTTTCGCTTTGATTTACAGTTGTGAAGGGTCTAATTTTAAGTCATATTTATACCATATTAAAATTTAATTTATCTATCATAAATCTTAAACATTTTATACCTTTTTAAACTGTAATCAATACCGCAATGAACAGGATCCAGAACACAATTAATATCATTATATATTCCCTGCATTTGCTTATCAGTAATGAACTTTCAGCTGTAAGTAAATCAATACAAAACATGTTAATCTAAATACCTTCAAAGATGACGTCACCGTGAAGTTCTTGTCATACGTTCATCGGCGTTTCTTTAAGAGGCTGGACGGTAATCAAAGCAAAGTGCAATGGGACACATATTTCGCTTTCGGATAATCACCAAGGTAATATTTTTCACTGTGTCCTATCGCCGAAACAGACCCTGCCACACACACACACACACACACACACACACCATAAGCTCTTGTTCAAACGAATAAACAACTACCTTTAAATAATTTTCAAGAATGACAAAATCTAACTCTTCTATCACCACCAAACATAGACAGGAATAAATGCTCTCAAAACTGCGAATAGATTGGTGGGTAATGAACCAGAACCATTAACTGTGATCTGATTACATTTACCGTGAAACCAGAGCAAGCCACAGTCTGTAACTTTTCACACATGCAGCTAAAATTCTTTTATATTAAATCTATGACCATTTTTCTATTTTTGAGTCAATTATTCCTAAATGAATTATCCTACTATTTACTACTTTTATTACTTTAAGTCGACTTGGTTTTTACGAATGGTGTGTATCAATCATACGTACAGAAGCTTTATTCCCAAGACATTTCAATATTAATTTTTGAGAAATTGTATGAATAAATTAGACATTTAATAAGCAGGATGATGGATAAGACCCGAGTAAGCCAAATATTTACCCCATCCGGAAGCGATAGTGAGTCGTATTGTAGCCCGTATGCTGCTGAAACTATCAATAAAGATATGCACCAAGAAACAGGTGGGGGTCCTGAGTGGTCTGAAGAACTCACCGTTACCGATCAATGCCATCTCACCTATGTCTGCGTGAGTTCGAGTCGTCTCGGGTCCGGCCAATATGGGTATTTGAGAAAGCTTGACTGTAGCCTCCCGTGGGTAGGTGGTTCTTTCCGGACTGATCCTGGGTTCTTTCTCAAACATCTTATGCTGAAAAATTGCGTTAAACCCTACAACAACTGCAGCAAAATAATAGGCAGTAATTCCGTATTAAACAACGGACAAGGAGAAACAAACATTAAAATTAAATATTACATTAAAATTGTAACCGTTTCACAATAAAGTTATACTATACACGAATCAGATGCAAAACATTAAATTATGCGATGAAACTATCGCATACATTGTAAACATTATATCTAAATGTGAGAAGACATTTAGAAAATTCACTACCCTCCATAACTTTATACTTTCAGCTACCTATCCCTACCGCACTGAAGGACAGATAACCAACAAAGAGGCAAATAACACACTAATACAAACAGAATATATATCGTCGGCATTAACATTACCCATTTATAATAACAATACAGAGACAAAATGAATACCCAAGACACATGGGACCAGGGTTAAACTCAGCGAAGTCCGATATAATGATGGTGTGAACACAAAACATATTAACCCCAGTGATTATATCCAATTAAAACTTACAACATGCGTACAGACAGTAAAATTATATCTAATATTTTCTTTGCGTTTATCACAGAAAATGTGAGTCTTAGGAGGAAGAAAAAAAGGCCACAGTAAAAGAAGCTGATGAGAGGGTTATTTTATCTGGTGCCAGCAACGCAAGTGCATGTCACTCTGCCACTCTAAACATGGTAAATTTTTAAGTGCTCCGTGCAAATAAAATGATAGTTATAAAGCAGCTTTTTGCAAGAGATTTAGATCTGACAGAAACTGCCATCTTCGTTAGCCAATAGGTGTGAACCTTCTCCGACATTTATCTATGTCTAGTTATCGGCCTTGATGTTTCCGAATGTTAATAAAGTTTTGTATGTGTATTTTCTTTATCTCCCATCAATTGGTGTGAGTTTGTTTGCCAATAGAACGTCTAAAAGAATTTTGACGAAAACATTTATTTTGAAAATATTTTTTTTATTTAGGCGTTTCTCTATTGTTTTTCAATATTTATTTGTTCAGTTTAGGCGAGTCGTACTTAAAAGGTTTCTGACAGAGCAGGTCCTGCTATTTTATCTCCACATTACCGAAAAATGTAACAAAAAAACAATTTTGATACTGGTTACATTTCAATCAGTCCTTGGCACAAACAGCTTTGGGTATTATGGCCGGGTTACAATAATGTAATCCACCTTTTATACATACCCGAAACGGAAAAAAAAACTATCCTTGACAAGGATTACTTAAACTATCAGGGCTAGGAATCCATTCGAAAGGTACAATGTGTTGGGGTCAGAAAGGGATGAGTCCTTGAAATAGAATTCAAAGCAGGAACTGATCTATCAAAGGGTAAAGAAGAACCCTAGTTCAAAACTTGAATTGTAAATAACACTTTTTCTTCAAAATTCTTGTTGATTTTGTTTTACAAGTATATCCACATTAACAAATCGGCAGGGTGGCGAGTGAGGAGCAGCT
This sequence comes from Unio pictorum, assembly GCA_030141615.1. Classification (NCBI taxonomy): domain Eukaryota; kingdom Metazoa; phylum Mollusca; class Bivalvia; order Unionida; family Unionidae; genus Unio; species Unio pictorum. The sequence goes on along the minus strand of JARLTB010000168.1, from coordinate 8,656,217 downwards.
AACCGATATAAAAATCTTTATAATGTTGCTACTTTATTTGTAAATTGGGCCATTATGAAAATATACCATCTTCGCAGGAGTAAAATGATAACCTAAACAAGTATGGGTACATTATTTGAATATTCTTCCCTTTCGTTTTAGATGTCATAATTTTAGTCAATTTCAAGACTATATCACTCAGATGGAGGGTACATTAGGTGTACATGTATGAAATCAGAATACACTTGGATAAAACGTTATAATCACCGATAAAGTTACACCCAACCGTCAGCTAGTGTTATATTCTGTGTTATCATGAATACAAGGCAATGGGTCAAACCTAGACCATAATGCAACCATTGTATTTCTTCTCTCAATATTTCCTCCTACTTGTGATTAAAGTTCAGTACAACCGACAGCAAATCGATAGTAGGAATTCAAGTTGGATTGGAAAACAAACTCAAGATATAAAATATGACAGGGATAAATTAGTACATGCCAAGGAGAGATCTGTTGATCTCTAAGACGATTTTAGAATGTTATTTACTCTCTTCTAAAGCAAGCAAACTTTATATCGACAACTTAAAGCATATTGTTTGTCTTTTATTCTCCTATTCATATGTTGTTGCCATGATATCACAATGTTTATATTGCTGAAATAGAACATATTAAAACATTCAATTACGTGCAGATGTTAACTCACGACATAAAATACCACAAGGAAAATCGGTTTAAATTCCCGACACATAAAAAAGACAGGTAAAACTTCATTCAGTCAATGACACAATTGGCAATATGTGTTGAATGGATTTGTAATGTCTCATGCAATAATTTATTACTGCTGCTGTTAGATGATGGAAATGTACGCTTTATAGAACGGAAAACAAGTAGGTCTAACATTGAAATAGGCAATAAGTACATGACTAGGTTTAGTTTTGGGGTTGAATGCCATTTTCCAGCACATGATAGGCTATAACAAGCAAAGGAAGAACCCTGAAAACCCCATTAGGAGAAACCGACCCATGGGAAGCTACTAGCAAGCTTTCCCCCAAAGCCATACTGGCCAAGCCCAGGACTCAAACCCACGTGGATACAGGTGACATGATAATGGTCGGTATATGCAAGCACTTTAGACCACTTAGTTACCCCGGCCCTATATAAGTAGTAATCTTTTAAAATGAATATTGTCTTTCTTGTACCTCTGGATGTAATTAAGAATAGACTTGTGTCATACTGGATTTTTATAAACGTATACAAATTATCACAAAGTAGCAGTACTACTGACGTTAATATACCCGCATCATATTTGTGTAACTCGAGTGTAAAGCGGCTCGTGACATCAGACCTGACGTAGTAACATCATGCGAAAGAATAGTTACCAATGCCCATTTGGTCATACATATATACATACATGCATTCACTCAGGCACACACGCGCGCACATACACGTACATACATACATACATACATACATACATACATACATACATACATACATACATGCATGCATGCATGCATGCATGCATGCGCACGCACGCACGCACGCACACACACACACATATACATACATACATACATGCATACATACATACATACATACATACATACATACATACATACATACATACATACATACATACATACATACATACATACATACATACATACATACATACATACATACATACATTGGAGGATTTGTTATTATTTTGTTTGGGTAACAAATTTGGGTCGCAAACTGCCGTTGGTACGAATTTTGTAAACTGTAGATATCTGCAATATGTAATTTTTGTAATTTAAGTTTGAGTAATCAGAATGCTCATCACTGAATATATAGTTGTGACTAATTTCCTAACAATTAGAGGCGATTAAGTGATATATTAATTTAAAATATGGAGGATTTGTTATAATTTTGTTTTTTGGTCAAAGTTTGGGAGATTTTCATTAGAAAAGAACCAAAATGCTTTATCAGTAGGATATTATAGATGATGTGAACTACGGACATGGATGACCAGCTAGAAATAGATGAGCGGTACAGTGGTGATGAAAAGTCAGATATAGAAGAAGACTTGATAGCAACTCAGACTGAGAAAAATATATACCTTCAAATCGATTCGAAATTTGGAACTTTGGACAGAGATGATTTCAAAAAGAAGATGTGTTTGAAATTGGATGAGCAGAATTTAAAAGATATCAGACTATCACTACATGATCTGGCTAAATTGGAAAACATTAATTATCCTGTGACTTGTATAGTTGAGAGGACAGTAAGATGTGATAGTGCGCCTCTAGAGGAGAGATTAGCTGAGGATATATTTATTCTATACCATTTCTTAGCAGGAGATAACAACTTATCTGAAGTGAAAAGCCTCGCGTCGAGAAAGAAACCACGCACGGGTATGCATGATAGTAGTACATATGTGAGCCGAGTATCTAAAAGAAAAGGATCTAACAAACAGTCACAGCGATCAGAATCAGAACCAGAACAGGTGATGCAGAACTCCGAACGCAATTCAGTATCATCTCTTTTAAATGATAAAAATGACAGTTCCGTAACAATAGAGAATTTATACAAGATAATAGATCTAAAACATTTTATACAAAGTAGTATTCAACAAATGAAAGATGACATCAGAAATGAATTGAAAACTGAGCTTGACAAGATACGTAAAGAACTGCTCACTAGAGATGTTGACTCTACTAGACTACAATCGGAATTAAAAAGATGCAAAGAGGAAGAAAAGAAGTTATCTAAAGACAATCTGGCCTTGAGAATATCACTCAGGGAGAAGAATAACCAGTTGGAAAGTATTAAAGGTCATCAACTGTTTTTACATCAACTGCTCGAACATAGAGTATGTGATAAGGATAAAGGAAATGTAAGCACGAAATGTGATGCACAGACTCAAATAACACTAGCTGATATAGTGCGTATGGTCAAACCTTCAAATGAAACACAAACAGCAAATATGGTGAATGTGAGAACTGCTCTAAATCTTGATCGTACAAAACGACGGAAGTATTTATCGGACCAAACCGAATATACGGAGAAGAACAAAGGCGGTCGCTTGAAATCCACTGATTCAAGGGAAGGAGTGGTTCTGACTCCGTCCACAATACCCAGTACCTCAACTGAAGAATTGACAGTAATTGAAGATAATGGAGAACGTGGTTATCACCATGATCAGAAATACTCAGCACGGGAAAATGCAAGAAACATCGACAGGGAAAGAAGATCACCATTCAAAAAAAATTCAGCCACCTCATCAAAAGACTTGGATAAAGGAAGCAAAACAATTGATGTCATCACAACTAATAGAAACTGCAGACCTCAAAAAAGAGTGAGGAACTCTTATGAACGTCGAGTTCTAATGTCCAGGATACCGGTTGACAGAACGAGAGAGGAGATGAGAACTTGTATAAAAAAGCACGCCAGAAACAAAGGAATATAAATAATTGACTCTCAGATCTTAAAGCACTGGCGTGTAAGAGGAGGAAAGGACACTTTTACTGCTTTAGTCACGGTAGATGACTTAGACTTTGAGAAGGTTTTAGAGAAAGGTTTTCGGCCAGATTTTGTATGGGCAAGAGAATGGTATGAGGATTACGGTGATAAGGACGACAAGAGGTTCAGGTGGAACTATATAAAGGGGCAGTAAGTCGCATATATATGCATAAATTATGGTCAACTAATTTATAGTCATTGTACTACTTGTGTTGAAAATCTATTTTAAAGTCAACAAATGTCTAGTCATACATTTCGTCTGATGACATGGAACGTAAAAGGAGCCATGTATGGTGCACCATATTTGTACTCTTTGCTAAATGAGGTAGATATTGCAGTGTTTACTGAGCACTGGCTTCTTCCGGAGCAACTCAACTTCCTAGACAATTTACATCCACAGTTTAAACCGTTCTCACGCTCTGACAATAGGCTAAAAGTGAATTTCGAAGAAAGGATAAGACATACAGGGTTTGGGGGAATAGCAATCCTATATAGGAAGTCACTCTGTGTTAATCCTTTGTTGAGCGTCGGCAGTGATAGAGTCTTAGGGATAGAAGTGATATGTAATGATAAATTGAAATATTTTGTATTTGGGGCACTTTTGCCATCAACTAATTTTCCTATTGCAAGTTACTATGAAACAATGGTAGAATTAAAGGACCAGTTTGATATGTTCTGTAAAGAAGGCATTCCCATACTCGCGGGTGACTTCAATGGCCAGTTAAGTTCACTGCTTAGCTTCAAAACGAACTGTCTAACAACAAACGCTAGAGGCGCTATTCTAGAAAAGTTTCTGACTGACCGGCACTTAATATCCGTTAATAGTCAATCTATTTGTGAAGGACCGGACTTTACATTTTACTCAATCGATGGTAAATCCAAATCGTTGATAGACCATATACTATTGCAAAAAACCAAATTCGATTTAGTGGTTAAGGCTGAAATAATTGATGACCATCCTTTGAACATTTCAGATCATCATCCTGTAAAAACAGAGTTGGTCTTTCCTCTTGCATATAATATAATCATGGCTGACAAGCATATAATTCCATCCATAAATTGGAAGAAAGCATCGGCAGAACAAATAAATAGGTATAAGGAAGCAACACGAAATGAATTTTTAGCGCAACTGCATGAGGCAGAACTAGTGACAAATGTCGATATTGAAATTATTATTCAAGACACGGTAAAGATTTTACATGACGCAGCTTCTAGGTTTCTGCCCATAAAAAGGTTTTGCCCATACGCTAACCCCTATTGGAAACTACTAAACGTAAAAACGTTTCATACAGAAATGAGGCTAAAACGTAGGGTATGGATCTCTGATGGTAGGCCAAGAGGATGGGAATTACAGTCATACGCGAACTATAAGAAAGCGAAGAAATGTTTTGGAAAAGAGTTACTGAGAGCAAAAGAAATGTATGACAGAGAACAGCTCAGTGAGCTTGTAAAGGCTGCAGAGCTCGATATTTCTACGGAATAAAAGACATAAATGTGATTACATATACGAAATTGAATCTAACGGAAAAATTGTACGTGACCACGACTCTATAAGAGACTTATGGGCAAATCATTTTTCCAAATTGTCACTACCTGACAATACCTATTTGTACGATAAGAATCATTACCAGATAGTCTTAGCAGAGGTTAAAAAACAGAGTATAGAAACCCATTCCCACTTTGATGAAGTTCTTGACAAAATTCCCACTAGAGAAGAAATCAGTAGTGCAATTAGTTCTCTCAGTAAAAATAAGGCATGTGGTCACGACGGTATTGTTGCCGAGCATTTACTGTTTGCGGACACTCAAAGCAGTGTACAGTTATTTGAAACTGTCTTCAAAAAAGTGTACGAGGCCGAGGAGTACCCATGCCATTTTAAACAAGGTTTAGTAATACCAATATTTAAAGGAGGGGGAAAAAGCAAACTAGATATGAATAACTACCGTGATATAACTATAGTTCCAGTGCTTCAGAAAATCCTAGAGCAAATTATATATAATAGACTACTTATATTTTCTAAGCACATTAATTTTCCAAATCCAATGCAACAAGGTTTTAGGAATAATTGTGGCAGTATCACTGCAGCGTTTTGTATCAAAGAATCTATATGCTACTATATGGATAAAGATACTCCTGTCTATGCAACATTTCTTGATAATGCTAAGGCATTCAATACAGTCTGGCACAATGGGTTATTTTACAAGCTGTACAAACTTGGCATTAAAGGGAAGACGTGGCGCATCATGAAAGACTCGTTTAAGGGAGTAACTAGTTATGTTTTATTTGCCGGCAAATTGTCCAAATATTTCAATATTAAGCAGGGTGTAGGGCAGGGTCGTATCTTGTCCGCTTGGTTCTTTCTCGTTATGATAGACGATTTGATCACTGATTTAGATCACACTTTGCGAGGCCTAAATCTTGTCGATTTCCACCTGCCGTGTGTCTTATTAGCGGATGACACAACTGTAATGGCTAATTCACATCATTCGATGCAGCATCTGCTCGATACAATCTCTAATTATGCGAAAAGGTGGAGATTGAAATATAACGCAGATAAAAGTTGCAGCATCCTCTTTACAAACAAAAGAAGAAATGATATCCCTTCTTTTCTATTCGACAAATCGCCAATTCCAGTAGTCAAAAGTAAGAAATATGCCTGCATACCTCTAACGTACAACTTTAAACCTAACGATGCGATAAAAGAAGCATGCGATAAAGGTAAACACTTATTAAACTCTTTTTATTTTATTGGTATCAGAGACGGAGGAATGAACCCTCTAACAAGTATGAAAATCTGGAAAAGAATCATTCTACCTTCAGTCCTATATGGATGTGAATTATGGTTGAATATTACAAACACCAATATAGAAGAACTTGAGCTATGTCAGAGATATGCAGCGCGACGTATGCAAGCTTTCGATAAATATTCGCCCATAGAGGCAACGCGTAGTACCTTAGGACTCTGGTCAATGGAAGCATACATAGATAAAATGAAATTGTGCTTTTTCAACCGGCTGTGTAGGGGCGATTGGACTCTTATCTGGAAAAAGATTTTCATTTTGCGTTTATGTCAGTACTTAACCAACCCAATTAGACAGACGGGGTTTATAGCAGATATTGACAAAATATTCAAGAAATATGGTATGGGAAGTGTTCTCTTAGACTATGCAGTAAGAGTTAAAACCGAAGGTAAACTTGTTTGGAATCGGAATTTTATTGTTAATATTCAAAACATCGAATAATCTACCTGGAATATAGATATTGAACGAAGGAGCGATTTAATTCACTTCAGAAACATTCATTTGGACTTAAAACCAAGCAGTATATGGTTTCTTGGACGTAAATTTCCATCTATGTTATGGCCTCTCTCTGAAATAGTGAAACTATATATCATGCCTTTTGGAAAAGTTATGATATGTAAACTCTGTGGAAAAGAGACTGACGACAGAGCGAAACATCTTATCTTAGGTTGTGAAAAGCTCCTTGAAGAACGAAACGTCTTCTTTGAGAGGGTGATTGACACTTTAGAGGTGAGAGACGGGGTTAATTTATTTAATCAAGAAGACGATATACTATTGGAGACACTTTATGGAAGCAGAGTAGATTGCTTGTCGTCTATCGACGATGATGTATGGGATAAACTCATGTTGGTAACGGCAAAAAGCATAACCTCATTTTACAACAAAATGCATGCCCTACTCTCAACCAACATGTCATAACATAACAGCAATAATAAGTAGTTAATCTAGATAAATAAATAAATTAATTTAAAAAAACAAACAAAAACAAATATTCTGCTGTTGTCAAATTCCGCAATTTTGATGTATTACAGATCACGGAGATATAATGCTCTCTGGCTCATATAATATACGAGTGTTACCTTTTGCTATCTTTATTCCTTTGAGAAGGATTTCATGCTGTTCCTCATATATATGTATAAATGTGTGTATATGTGTGTATATATGTATGTGTAAATATGTGTTTGGGTGTGTAAATATATATGTATGTGTATGTGTGTACATTTATATGTATGTGTGTGTGTGTGTGTCTGTGTGTGAGTGTATATATGTATGTATGCATAAACATATATGTCATGTAGAAAGAACTACATTGATAATCACACTGGTATACGTTTCCAATTTGTTTCATTTATATTCTTTTGTGTTGTATTTCATGATTTTGTATTGTCCTGAATTTGATTAATCTGATGTAATCTCTATTGAAGAGGAAATAAAGTAAGTCAGTCAGTCAGTCAGTCAGTCATACATACATACATACATACATGCATGCATGCATGCATGCATGCATGCATACATACATACATACATACATACATACATACATACATACATACATACATACATACATACATACATACATACATACATACATACATACATACATGGCCGTGTGGTCTATAGCGCTGTCCGTTACGGATCACTGCCATCTCACTTCTGTCTGCGTGGGTTCGAATCCAAGATTCGGCAAATGTAGTTATGTGAGAAAGATTGCCAGTAGCTTCTCGTGGGTCGGTGGTTCTTTCTGGGGTTTTTCCTGGGTTCTTCCTTCACCAATAATACTGGCAGTCATGTATAGCCTATCGTGTGCTGAAAAATGGCGTTAAACCATAAAAAACAAAAACAAAACATATATACAGACAGACATGTTTCCTTTCGATTTTGAAGTAACTATTTTATTTTAATTTATTAAATCAGATTGATGTTGAAAACAATCTATTGAGGGTAAACACAAAAAAATGGTTTATTGACTTTTTATACCTAAGCATACGACACTATTTTGGTACATCCACAAAACTCACATTTTGATATTTTACTTGAAGTTTGGGGCTTGAATTTCGCCATTCTGCACACCTATACAGTAATGCCCTTCATTTGTAATCTACTAATATGTGATGAACAATGCGAGCAAAGTTAAGATATTGATAATTTGCACGCTAAAAGGAATCAGTCCTTAAGGTGATCACATGAACATACATGTACGCACTATTTTAACCTTGAATCTCTTGTAGTTATAAATTTTCATTCATTTTCAGATAGACATAAAGTTACCATAATCATATATGCAGTGGCGTCACTAGAGTTGGCGATTGGGTAAGTCAGGGGAACAAAGAAATAGTTAAAAGCCATGCATATATGTTAGACACCGTGGTTACACTTGGTCCTCTTTGTTAAGGTTAGAGAACCCAACTTTGTTGGATGAAAAAAGTCGCACGTGGTCGTTGAAGGCTTGTCCAAGAACAAACTGCGGTTATTGGCGTCGAACATTTCACCACGTTGACAGACGGCCCAGGGGTATTGCCTACTAAGTTGAATAGAACAGGGTAGAAACGACATCCAATCGGAATTCAGAGAGGGTGTGGTTACCATTTCAATCCAAATTCAATTTACTATTCTAGAGCTAGAAACTTAATAATTGCCCAAACATCGTGCTGGAAAACTGAAACGCAATATCTCTGGGGAGGCCACTCGTAAGTTAGCAGGAAAATTTAGGAAATTCTAAGAAATACAAAGCTTTGTAAGTGTTAGTTATTTGCACTATTGTTGCAAAATATTATCGCATTGTATTTATAATTATGTGAAGTATGTATTCTTTATTACTAGAATGATTAGTACGTATAATTAATATTGTAATTCCTTATTTGGTTACTTCTTAGTAAACTAGTGCATTTGTCAATGTGATATATTCTAGATTTTGCAATTGTTGAATTGAATATTAACTTTGGAAAATGGTTGCAGTGTGTAAACGTAGTTAATATGGATGTAAGGATATATCCGATCATGGATATTCGAATATCTGTATTTACTTTGTAGGAATGTAATGTATAGAAATGCGCCTGATTGTTCATGTGAAGCAATTTATCGATGCCGGTTAAATAAATAGTTGATACCGTGCTTTTATTACGACGTTGTTTACATTACAATAACATGGGAATTTCGATGTGTACGAATGAATGACCAAAAAACGTAATACTCTTTATCTGATTAATGGCTATTGGTTAATGCGAAATGCGATGGCTAATGCAATATATACGTCCATGTGTTTCCACAGGAAGCTCTTAGGGGACAGACTTCCTGTTTAGTTTAGTTTAGAGTCTCTAGGAGGGAAACAGAATAAGACTAGAAGAGAAGTCGATTGTGAATCGAAGGCTAGTTTGAAAAGGAGTCGAGGATGAGAAATTGGAGAAGGAGCAGTCATGAAGGGCGCAATGTTAGGAGCGAAGTTAGAAGGATAGATGGGATTGGCGGGATAGGAGAAATATAGATAAGTAGAAGAAAATATCAGGTGGAAAAGCTATATGACGCTATAAATAAAAATGATGCAATAAGCTATCACGTGGTTGAGAGGAAGAAGAGTGACTGGATAATTATCATTTGACTATTGAATTGTGATTCTCTTAAATTTCACCTTATTGTATACTCACTAATTTAACTGTCGGCATTGCTGATTGAGGGCTCGGAGATTTACTTCTCTCTATCACTAATATCACTTCCTACTAAATCGAACCTTTGTGAGACTTCTATAGTAATTTAAATAAATATTGGGAACGTACCACCCCAATAAAAATTAACATACCTGCCGCAGTGGCGGCATAACAACCGGGCACACCACAGTCATGTAAGCTGGTGATTTATATTATCATATATGAGGGATGTTTATGCCTATTAATTGTTAGTTAGCAAATATTGTGGTTAACACAAGAAGTGAGGTTTGTACGATTAAGATGGGAATTCTCCTACCCTTTGATATGTGCATTCGTATTTAAAGCAACCAGAAGGTGTGGTTGTTATGCCCAGTATTCCTAACTTTACAACAGTCGTCAGTATACATTATTAAAGGTTAAAGCTATATGTATTTTCCACTGATTGTACTAACTGGAGAGGCCTCCAAATAAACAAAATTGAAACAATATCTTTAGGGTTACTATGGTTAGATGAACAGTCTTTGTAATTATGGCTGTTTTAAGTAAGGGGAGAATAATGAAGGACGAACACTAGTAACTTGGTGCAAAAGATTTAGCTCTTGGCAACTTAGAAATAGCTTGGAAGATTATTCATATTCATTGGCCCAACCAGCGATGTTAATCTCCCCTTCACTTGCTAGGACACTAACATGCATGCCACAATTAAAAAGGCAAAATTATTTCACTGATAGTCAGAAGATTTGTAAGCCAACATGCAGCTGTACGTACTGCTTTCATGTGTTTGAAAAATATTCCAAAACGTTAATCCATAATAGCATTAAATAATGGGACAGTAGACTGAAAAAATGGTAAGCTCTCGAAATCCTCACTTTTCAAGAGAAAGCTGGGAACTAGAAGATGGAAAAATGGCAAAGTATATCTATTAGATTTTAGTACCATATTTTTATGTAACGTTTGAATTATCGGCTCATACAGGAAATATGTTTGTGTGATGTTTGTGTGTGCGTGCATAATTTGGTTTTTAACGTAGCTTTAATATGTGAAGTCGTTGAATAAGCAATCGATCCACCCACTCCAGTATGAATGATGTAAACATCACAGAAATCGTGAAAAAATATTACGAAATAAGTAAGAAAGCAGGTAATATTCAATATAGGTTAAACAATAGATGATGAATTTATTATCGACTTCCTTGTCATTATGGCACTACAACCCCGCACCTCCTCTTTCTAAATTATCTCATTAGGTAAATTTACTGGAAAAGACCATGTAGAATAATGGCGATTATCTCTCGCATTTCCATTTGTCTTGTATAATGTATATTATTGGTAAGAAGTTGTTTGATGCAGTTTATAATATACGCTTATTCTTCACGCTCTGGTTCGCAAATAAATGGTGTTAACAATATCAAAATTAAAACGCAAAATTTCGGTCTTTTCACGCATTAAAATGATAATATTTATTAATTAAAACTATTTTTCTCATGCAATGATGCATACAATGAGTTCGAATTTGTACAGAATGATTAGATACATACGTTAGTAATCCATGGTGAATAAATCGATAGTAGAAGTAAATATTACAGTGTTCCATATTCCTTCGGAAAAGACGCAGTCGCTGATAAAATCCAAAAAAGTGTGGTTTGGATGCATGGTTTCGTTCTGATATGATTGGTTACTTTGCCTCTCTAGTGGCTAATGGATTTTCGTATTCGCCGGAAATATTGGTGTTTGTCCCCTTGAGATTAAAGATGCTCTCGTTACAATACTTTCCCTGAATTTCGCGGACAGACACACACACACACACACATACAGAGCTTTTAATTTGAGTAAATGAAAACTGTCTTGAATAAAATGGATTTATTTCGTCTTCCTTAATTAAAGTTTATATTCCGGTCTCGTTATGAAATGGATAACGTGGGAAAACATATTTATTGATGTCATGTTTCCTCTTTCACTAAGCGATGTCATAATTGCATGACTTGAGAACCAAAATACGTACTCTATATCACTTAAGAGATAAATACAATACCTTATGATCCGCTTGCCATCTGTCCAGTACTAATAGTATTGATTTTATGGATAATGTTCCACTTCCGGTCAAACGGATCTTAATCTCCATTTTAATGATAGCGCAGATGACCAGGGCTGACCTTTGTGGGCATCGCCGACTAGATGTCGCTAATAGTGTGATAAAACTTCAGTTAAAGACCCCACCCCCGTCTTTGTTATTGTTATTGAGTATTCTTTACATTATTATTTTGAAATACTGCACTAAGATTATCTTCTCAGATAAAATAAAATATGTATCTGCAATATATTACCTTATGCAGACTGTCAGCAAGTTATCGTGGAAAGAACAACGGGTCATCGTTAGCCCATATTTTATTAAACAATTAGCGCATATTTTATTAAACAATCAGGGTCGGATGCAATGAAGCTGTTCGGAATATACAGGTTTTCTAATCTTCACATAAACCACTGCTAACTGACCCGTTTATCCGATTTGGCAATGACGAATCAAAGAATCTTCAAGTGATTGATTATGTATAAACAATTTGGCTATAACGATTAGTTAGATATATTAGATATAATAACAGTACAAACATGTAGAAAGTCTCTGTCTGCCAAGAGTTTTCATGTTGTATGAAGGAGATCGATGAGATCACTTTGCACCCCATTGGAATCAAGAAAATGTAATTTATTGCAAACTGCTATCTTAGAGGAGTGTCACATTGTATTAGAATGCCATTGTTATTAGCCGCTAATAAAGAAGTATCTAAACGCTTAGGTTTGGAAATGTCTGAGAATGTTAAAATGTATAAAATCAATTTCACTAAAACTACCGAGATGAGAGATCTGGAAAATCATGTTCATATAGCACTAATTGAACGTAATACTATTATGAATGCTACGTAAACTTATAGTATCTTTTAATTGTTGAATACAGGCATTACTACGTCATAGTCCATGTATAATGTGTTTGTGATGCTAAGAATACCATGTTAAATGCTGATTAGATATGGATGGAACCTTTGGTTTCTTCTCCTGAATAAGTTGGTATTGAAGCTCATGCATGTGATTTAACTTACACGTTGGTTTGGTTTTGATTGTACATGTCATATATTAGCTATGCTGTATTATAACTTCATATAATACACTATACATACATTAATGCAGGCATGGATGTTAGAGCGTATGTGCATATCACACTATCTCAGTGAATCTATACGTATATGTATATAAGTATATAAGTATGTGAGCGTATGTAAGAATGAGTATGGGTATATATATATATATATATATATATATATATATATATATATATATATATATATATATATATATATATACATGTACGAATGTGCATTGACTTATGAATGTATGCACTATTATATATCTTTAGTATTTTTGGAACGTTTGTAAATTCTCTTTGTTTTTCATCATGTATTAAACGTGACATCATCAATGTTCGTAACAAATATATATGTATATACAAGTTGATGCCCAATCAGTTTATACAAATAAAGGTCCTACTTTCTAGTTCACATACAAAAGGTTAGTAAAAAAAAACAAGTAGAAAAGTACCCTAATGAAATCTTCCACCGAGTTTCTGTTGGACGCTTTACTGAAGTTAAGTTCAACAGATATATTTGCTTACACTACCTTTTAGTTGACGTTTATACGTCTGTTTTGCAATCTCCATTTTTAAGTCGCCATAGTAACAATGGCATGCGACAAACAGTCTTACCCACAGTGTATGCAGTTGTCAAGCCAGAGCTATAACGCATGTTTAGATGATAAGGGCGATAGACGCATGTTCATAAGTTAAGCTGAATGACGCATATTCGGAAGTGAAGGTTTTAGACGCATGTTCAGAGGTTAAGGTGTTTAACGCATGTACAGGGGTTAAAGTATTGGATTCATGTTCACATGTTAAGGTGTTGTACACATGTTCAGAGGGGTGTGGATTCAATTCAGAACGCTGAAAAAAACTGAGTTCGTAAGCATCTCACACGTGTAAAACGTTGAAAATTATATAGGTCCTTATACCTTGGAATTGTTATGTCAGTATAAATTCTCTAAATATATTATTTATTTCGATCTTTCCATCAACGTCGTGTTGACACACACACACACACACACACACACACACACACACACACACACACTTATTACCAGACTGTGATATGAATTCAGTCAAATCAACGCTGTGAAGATTTCCCTTTACTTAAGGATGGGTGGGGTGCTTCCAGTATTATTTAAACAAATACTAAGACCAACCCTGGCTCGCTTTCGTCAGAAATTGAAGTAGTAATACAGAGATCCAAAGCTCCGAGCCACCAGCAGCGATGCCGAGAGTTAAATAAATGTATACACAAAATGTGAAATTCAAAAAAACAACGATTTAATATCATTCAATAACAGCCATCTCTCAAATAATTCAAATTAAACCCAATCACTCATCTTACAATCGACCAAGTGACGGCCTATTTTATCATCTGATTTAGTGTGATAGATTTTCCGCCTGTCCTGTGTTCCTACTCAGACCAGACAAATTTCTGAAAGTATTTACTGTTGCTTTTTGGCATTACATGAAAAATACATAGGTGCCTATACGGCTAAACAATTCATACTAAACTACCTGATAGAGCAGATGGGGACCGGTTAATGACAATCAAACGTTGAATTGAAAACTACAATACCCAGTCCTGTCTATTGTGATAGATACCTTGAGCGTTGCATGAGACATGCAATACAAAGTCACATTTTGCTCTTGATGATTGTAACCGTGGAACTGAGTTGCTTTCATCGCAAGATTAAGATATAGATAACGATGATAAAAAACAAACCGAACAGGGCCGCCACGACAATATCTCTTGGGCCAGATGGCTCAAAATGAAACATTCTGATAATAGTGGCAAGGTTGCCATACAGATAAAACCACATTTTCTGAATGAAAGTCATTTCGTGTGTAATGTTCGACTCTGCTTTTGGAGTAGAAATATTGCGAAGAAGTTTGAGCAACTGATTGTTTGAAGTCACGCTTCGTTCGTCTGACTTGTCAAGATTATCTGCAGAGGAATTTGGAAACTTAACATCGTCGCACCAATTTACCATTTTGACAAGCTTGTATTCCATGAAACCGTGAATGCCAAATGAATCAGCAACAGCATTTTCAATGGCGTTAACTTTATCTTCGGTTACCATCCCATTCTCCACTTTGTCCATCTTCGTAAGTACAACATAAAATTCCACATCTGAAAAATATGATAACTAAATAAACAGCATTTGAATCAGAAACAATATCAGTTATTTTTGACGATTTATTCTAGTAGCAGATCCACAAACATAATAATCGATGTGAATCGTTTTCCAAAATGTAACATTACATTTATTATTTTCTTTAAATGAACTCAAAGGAAGAATATTGTTATACGTCAATACGCTTTTCCGTCAGCTCGATTCTAAGCACATTCACTTTTTTTTTACATACCTAATAACAGCGCGAGATATTCTTTGGTCAAGTCATATTAACGGCACAAATACCATCTCCTCTCCAAGAACCAATACAGCATTTAAACCTATGTCATGAACGTTCATTTTAAGCAGCTACTCACATTGCGAACAGCAATACAATACATCCAAATATATATTGTAATGAATGCACCCAGACCTTCTAAGCATCATATGATCTGATTCAACATTACCGATATTATTTTGTGGGCAACACCTGGAACGTACTGCTAACTCAGACGATGAGTATGGGGCCACTTAATAACTCCCACAGTGTCTCTTCCACAGTGTCTCTCCCACTAGAATGAATGAACCTACGAAATACCGTGTCCACCCAACATTCATTGTTAACAAAAATGTGTATTTTGTCTCTGCAAAAGTAATCCTAGCTATTTCATACTATAGACATCAATACATACAATAGCTCTGTAGCAATATAGATCGTTGGTTATGCTGTATGAGGCATTACATAATTAAATTAATGCAAATGAAGATGTTAACATATTATATTAAATAATTTTATTCATATAAAGACCATATTGGTTCATGGTAATATTACCATAAGTTAGATAGATGTGTCTGTCTGCCCTGTATCCTCACGCCAAATATCATTCTCTATGAGCCATACACGACAACAATATTTCTTTCAAACGTGTAAACAATGTATGTGTTGTTATATGCTTTCTTTATCTTCTTTGCTACTTGTCCGCCTTTGCCAGATATAATCTCTATAGCAAACCATAAGTATATCCCATACAAGTTCTTAAACTATGTGTGTTGTTTGAGTCATACAGAACATGATTTAGATAAGCACTTTCACTTTCGTTTTCTTTTACAATGTTTAATGTCCTTACCGACAGGACGAAGTGTATCCTTTGGCTTGATGACGTCCAAAAGACATTGTATCAGCTCCTTTGGAACCTCCTTAGTTGTAACACCGTGCACGAATAAAACGACGTCTATCTTCCAGGCCTCCTCGGATTTCCTGTACCAACTTCTTAACGATCCCACTCCATGTCTTCTCTGAATTTCAAACAGGCTAGTTATTTGGAGACCCGGTTCAAGGTGACTTGTACAAAGTTTATAATTTATAACAAAGAGAGTCAATCAAAATAACAAAAAGCATATTATACGATTGTTGATAATTTATCTTGTTAATGCGAAAAGAGAAAAGGATTGATAAATTTCCATCTAAATTAACGTGAACATACTGTATTTTATTTATTAACTGTAGTATATATGTTAGGATGCCTATCTTCCTACTGTATAATCTGCTTACAATAAGGTGAAAACATTTGTTGTAAAGATCTCATGACACACCTATGCTGGGCATACGGAGTATCAAATGTCTGAACTAAAATATTTTCATCAGCATTACTATTTCCAAAATTTATTAACAATTCCAGTCTTGTGTCACAAATAACAAATCTTAAAAGAAATATAAGCCATATGAAAACTTTTAAACACTTGAATGCTTGGAAGGCAATTTTATATTTGTAGCGCAACATGAACATGTAATGCATCCTTTTGATATTCAGGTGAAAGTAAAGATATAATATAATTAAAAAAAAGCAATTTTGTTGAACAATATAATTTTGGTAATGATTATCTTTCTAGCCCCATATTTTGTTGTCATTAATAGTTAGGACGATACTGAAATTGTTGCGATTCCGTCAGTGTAGAACGATCTTGTTATCCCTTCGTAAATGTATGAGATTATTGTGAGGCATACAAAACAAGGACGTCATATTCCTCCCAATGACATATGGATTGTCCAATATGTTTAAACGTATTGAAACATGCAGATACCGAAGTGTGTGTCTTAATTAAAGTATTCTTTGATAATCGATACCTTTAATTTAATTACTGATTAAATAATACATTTTCTTGCATGTAGAGTCTGATAACGAAAATACATTCAGTCACTTTGATTCACATTCAGGTACAACTCGGAAAGAGAATTACATATTTCAATCGATGACGAACACTTACCAAATATCTGAAGTGATAAAATTTCTTTCATCTCCTCTGTATTTGCATCTGAAAGTCCAACAAAATCATATAAGTTGGGTAGATGTGGATGCATTATTCGGGCTTTATCCTCATTCGGCGATCCTCTCAAATGTTCCTCACAAATTCCAAAATGGTTATATCTGGAAAGCAAGTAAAAGTAAAACCTAGATATATGTACTAACGCCTAAAACAATGTTTAAAAACAATTTGGGTCCGGTGTTTTCCAAAACCATCTAGTTCCGTGGCACCTCAATTTATGGCATGGAGTAATTATCTTTTTCTACTTCATAGTCATACATTTTAAATGTCTGTACAATACTATATTATGTATGAAATCATACAATTTTTACGATGTGGTGGTACTAAACGACATAGAAGTTCAATTTATGCTAGGAAAAAAAACGTTAAGAAGACGCATTTCTAATTTGTGCGTGTATTAAAAGTCGCACCCACCTTCTATCACTGAATATACTGATAAGGGAAAAAAGAAGCTTTTAATGGCTTCCTAAATACATATATTTTTCGGCAAGTAAAATCAGTGATATTAAAGTAGAAATTACTAATTTAGATTGGTGTTAAATCTTCAAGTGTAATTCTGTAATACTTTTAAAACAACATTGCATCGTATTGAATGTTTGGTGTGCAGAATTACCTTTTGAAGCAGACGATTTGCATGAGGTTAAAGACTATGATATAGTGGAAGAGAATCATATCAAAATGAACTCTCTCCCTCTCTCTCTCTCTCTTTTTAATATATATATATATATATATATATATATATATATATATATATATATATATATATATATATATATATATAACCACTACACTTTTCTGCATTTCTGCAAAAAGGGCTTTTCTACGGGCTCATCTTGAACACGATTTCGAATGAAGGTACTATCTCGTCGCTGAAGATTTGTGATTTGCTCTAACAATGTTGACCTCTATCTGAAGACTACTAATGCATTGTATAACATTATCTAATTGACTCACCTATGTGCTGCATATGTGTGGGTGAGTTGGGCCGCGCCCTGTCCCACACTTGCTACAGGAATATATTTCCCAAGAATGAGACAAGCAAGACTGTTTATCAGTGACGACTTGCCAGCAGAGGGAAGGCCTACAAGCAAAATATTCTTCACTTTTTTCCCACTTTCAAAATTCCTTATTATTTCATCCAACATTCGACCATTTTGATCGCGTACTTCTTCTGTAAAGAAGAATTGTGATCATTACTGAATGCATATATATTATCATAACTGAGCATGTCCATTGCAATCATTACAACTGATAGTTCATCATATCCTTTTCATATGGTATCTAGTCCGTTAATGCAAATTTATTTAATTAAAGAATGTATTTCTAGATATCGATTGGTAATGTTTGCATAGCCATATAGGTAGCTGTTTCTCTCTACAAAGTTGTTGTTGTTGTTTAACGCCATTTGTCAGCACACGATAGGCTATACATGGCGGCCTGTATTATTGGTGGAGTAAGAACCTGAGAAAACCCATGGAAAGAACCACCGACCAACGAGAAGCTACTGGCAAACTTTCTCACCTAACTACATTAGCCGAATCTTAGACTCGAACCTACTCAGAGAGAGGTGAGACGGCAGTGATCCGTAACGGAGAGCGCTTTAGACCACTCGGCCAATCGGGGACCATCTCTACGGGGTAATATATATTTTAGTTCATATCTATGACATATATAAGAAATATTGATAAAACTGAATCTAAAATACTTTATTCTCGCAAAAAAGCAATCCAAGAATAATTATGTACATATTTAAAATCATTTTAATTAGATATTTTCTATTAAATATGAAAGTCGAATGACAAAACATAATGTAAGAAAATGTATATGGCTTGGAAGTCTAAATATGGTGTATTCATAAATATATCGTTTTAGTGCTTTGGGAATACATGGAAACCACGTTTCTTTACCTTTTTGTGCTCGCCATTGTCTCACCGAATTAGAGCACCTTGCATTCCCTAATTTATTTATTGCGTTTTTTCGCTTCCTTATTTAGCACTAAACCACTGCCTAAATAAAGCTTTTAAAATATTCGCACATGGAAATGTTGTCTATAATATTATTAATTTATGACGCTGAATAATGGTCACGTGATAAAAGACAGCTATTCACGCTGACATACACTGCAGTTTTTCGAATTTGTTTTCTTTTTTTTAAATCAATGACGCAAATGATAATTACCATGACATGCTTGACTTCTACTTACCTGTCATAACACGATCAGGAGTTATCGATGTCGTTCGTTCTCGCTGCATGTTGATACTGAGAAATGCAGCAAAGCATCAGTCAGATTAACTCCTTTTCCTATTGCTGGTAAAAATTCCCATTTTCGTTTATAATTCCATGAAGTTTTGAATATTATTGCTATTTGTCAGAGTGATATGGATTTGTCAAGCCAGCCAATAGAATAACACAACATTTTGAATGCAAATGTGGTCATAAATTCAGTAACTAACAAGGTTGTCCAGATTGTAACCAAATTACACCCAACATAGCTACACTTCACGAATTAGCCCCTTTCAAGTATCAATCACTCCAAGTTCAACTTGTTGAACTTGAAACATTAAACAGTTTAGCAATAATGCACGCGTACGACCCACTTTATCTTGCCGATTCGCATGACACGTATGAAACATTTAATACCCGGTAGACATACCTATCTTATACAGCCTTTCTCATTATAGTGTATTACTTTCGATTCAACTATTAACATGTTCATTTGATACAATGAATTTAGACAAATAGCTAGGAGTTCAGGAGTTCTTCCCCTTGAACATCAGTTTTCAATATTTTATTTCATTTCTCTTGTAGCGACTGACATAATACACCATGACAGTAACATGAATGTTTTGTACATGTACACATTTAGTACATTACTGTTCTACATATTAAATCAAGAGAAATCTATACATGTATACAATTTGCTAAAATATATACATGCACAAACATTTCTTACAAGAAAAACTAATTAACATTCCTGGAGGGGTAATACATTAGAAAGAACAATTCGCCTTTCTAATAAGGACTTAACCTCTCGGCTTATTTAGGTGTTCGTCTGAACCAAATTACAATCGTTTATGTTAGCTAGAAGTCGGGAGAAAATATACTCCCCAGTTATCTCAGAATACATTTTAAAATATTTAATAACTAGCTCAAAGACATAATCTCTGGCGTAACAACCTCTACATACCTACAAACGTGTATTTTCATTTGTCTAAGAGTATATGTTACTAGACTTTAGCTGACGGTGTGTGGCAAATCAGGTAGAAATGGCTGGGAGGAAAAGAAGAAACTATTTGCTGGATAACTTACAGCCTTGTACATGTCACCATTTGAGCAAATTGTGTACAGGTACTTATTTTCCTTTAATAAATAGGTATGACATGTAAGAATATGTACATGTACATTTTCATTTTATTTTGATGTTGTATTCTGGCGACCGCTTTCAGCTTTCGTAAATTTGCACTGGTCCTCACTGCTTTTTGGAACTTTGTAAAGTGCATGCCTGTCCACACTTTGATGTTATCCTCCGATATCTTCCTTGTCTTTTGTTTGGTTTCATTATTGTTATCATCTTTCACTTTATTATTATTATTATTATTATTATTATTATTATTATTATTATTATTATTATTATTATTATTATTTTCAAAGAGAGATGGAGCAATCTCAGAAATATTAGAACTTTTGTGATAACGAACCGATTTTATTAGGGCAGCAACGAAAACGTTATTCCCGATGTCACTGCCAATGCACTTTTGTACTGTTATATTTAGAAATTCTACCTTGCCATTGTCAATAATGAGTGAATTCGCAAGCAACATATATGCAGACCAGTTTGCATTTCTTCAATTTACATTGATCTTCAAACTCTTAATTTTTCTTCAATTATTCTTATTACAGTATCTTATAATCGTCAAAGCCATAGTGGTTGTTCGCGGCTAACTGTACCATCACTTTGTTCCACATCCAGAAACTGTAAGCAAAAGTCGTGTTGCTTCAAAAAATATATTTCAATACATACTGTACACTTCTTAAGCTTTCCGATACCAGATGTGATTGGCGTATATCTTTTCCAAATATAGAAGGGGCCTATGATGGTTAAGTGGTCCAAGGCGCTCGTCTTTACAAACCACTCAAACATTTCACCACTGTCAGCGTTGATTCAAGTGGACTCATTTGACTTATTTTGGATTAATTTGATGATTTTACTGTTCATGCTGCAATCCTTCAACTTGATGATCGTGTACTTCTCCCGTAGTACCACAATTATACCAAAGATCACGACAGCAACCTATGTTTCCCATTTTACTGACTTTGGTTACGTTGTTGCAAAGCCTTTTGTTCTTCTGTCAAATATCTATCTATCTACCAATCTACCTATCTACCTATATATCTACCTATCTGTCTACCTACCTATCTACCTATCTATCAACATATCTATCTACCTACCTACCTATCTACCTCCCTACCTATCTATCTACCTACCTACCTATCTATCTACCTATCTATCTATCTACCTACCTGTCTGTCTATCTATCTATCTATCTATCTATCTATCTATCTATCTATCTATCTATCTATCTATCTATCTATCTATCTATCTATCTATCTATCTATCTACCTACTTACCTACCTACCTATCTATCTATCTATCTATCTATCTATCTATCTATCTATCTATCTATCTATATATCTATCTATCTATCTATCTATCTATCTATCTATCTATCTATCTATCTATCTATCTATCTATCTCATGAAACACACATATTGTCACGGTGTGTCAAGTCATCGAAGATAATTGATACGTAGTATTAGTAGCATTAGTATCGTTACTACTACTACTATTATTATTATTATTATTATTATTATTATTATTATTATTATTATTATTATCATCATTATTATTAGTATTAGTATTATTCATATGACTGTTGTTTTGAGAGCATCTCCATCGACGTTTATGAGCTTATGTTTCCCATAAACTCTTGGTCTTACTAATTTCCATATGCCAGAAGTAAATGGAGAGAGAGAGAGAGAGAGAGAGAGAGAGAGAGAGAGAGAGAGAGAGAGAGAGAGAGAGAGAGAGAGAGAGAGAGAGAGAGAATACGATCATTAAAAAGTTGTCACTTCGACGGTGAGATACATCAATGTCTGGGGAATGAGGTAGGGGATCTGTAATTATAGAGGCGAGTCTTTCTGACTTCGGAATAAATGAACTTTATTTAAATAAATAATAGACATATATTACTACATTCTCTAAATAAATCTATGAAACTTTATTTTTAAAATACATGTAATACATAAAAATTACACTTTCCTTTTGAGCTTACTATCTTCATTCATTTGTATAATTTTTACATTTTAGAATATATTACAAGTAGTTATTTCGATTAATTTCGTGAAAGCCAAAGAGTATAAAATGTAATAGCTACGAATAATGCAACAATAAATTCTAAGAAATTTATTTTACTAATTTTAAAATAGAATTCTGATTTAGAATATGTTACTATATTTTTTTTTTTTACTTAAAGAATATTTTATTTAAACACTGAATCTAAAAATGAAGTTGGTAGCGAATTCGACTTTTACAACAAAAATTATCATAAATATAAATGAATATGAATATCTTTAAAACAAACAAACATTCCATTACAATATATTATAAATAGAAAAATTCTCCATTACAAAGAATCGTCCATGCTTTTTTACGTCATTTGACAGAAAGTTTGCTGAATTACCAATGCACTCACTAAATTGGAATTCTAAGAATGGTTAGTCTTTAACTTATGTAGCTTATCTAGTGTATTTTCTTGCTGACTTTGCAATACCAGAGAAATAAACAAATGCAAGGGATTCTTGCCTTCGCTAATAAGGACGCACAATTTATTAAAATTGTATATGGTTGTGATAAAAGAAATAAATGAAATTAATCTTAATGTGTTAGTAGAAAATTACTTGAAATATAAATTAATGAAAAATTTCTTTAATACAATTTAGAGACAATTTCTATCTTATTACTTTCACTAAAAATTATGTTCGATTATTATTACTATTATTATTATTATTATTATTATTATTATTATTATTATTATTATTAACTTTTTCTATAAAATAGTTTGTAATTTGGATTAAGTGATTTTTACACTAGCACTTAATACGATACTTGTGAGCAACACCCTACCAGGTGTTTGTACTGTGAAATTAATCTTGATTGGATAGGAATATATGATCTTAAACGTCTTATACAGTTTTAGAGTTGCGCTTTGACCCATTATGACGATTATTACTGGGACAGCGTTGTTGTAATGTGGGTCATGATTGCATTTGGCATGGTTAATCATGTATGCAATTTTCGAATTAAATGTTATGGCTTTAATATCATTGTAAATTAACTTAATTTTTGTATAACTTGATTTGAACGCTCACCTTTATTTGTTTGGTTGAATTAGTATGTTGCTTGGCTTCCTCTAAAGGGATTATTAATTAACGTTAATAAT
Source organism: Unio pictorum (assembly GCA_030141615.1). Taxonomy (NCBI): domain Eukaryota; kingdom Metazoa; phylum Mollusca; class Bivalvia; order Unionida; family Unionidae; genus Unio; species Unio pictorum. Next base: position 8,632,224 of record JARLTB010000168.1, on the reverse strand, counting down.
GTGTCAGAATTTAGTATTGAAATAGAGCGAAATCAACAAGTTTTGTAAAATTAAACTAATATCTTATTACCCTAAATTACAAAGTCAAAATTTAAACATTTACAAAGAGATATTGGTCGGTTGATTAATAGTTTTATTTTTATTTTATTTTAAATCGGACATTACCACACGAAATTTTCGGGCTAATGCAGTGAGACCAAGGGGCCTTACTTTAAGACACACCACGGCCACCAATATGGGAAGGTGTGGGCATTATTTGAACCAACACACTCCCTTATTGTTAGCCAGGTATTTTTATTTTTAAGCGTCTTATCCCATCCCCCAACAATCAGAAAGACATAGAGTATAAACATATCAAAGAAAGGTCCATTGCATGCTATTTCAATTGCATGCGATTCCAAATGTTGTAAAGCACCTAAGTGCTATTCCGCTGTATGCACAATAGCTTTCTGAAATTGCGTCTCTAACATCAGGGATAATGGCATGTAGGGTAGTAAGGAGTTGTCTTTTCAGTAATAGTAACGAATTTGGTCAAGACTTCAAATGTCACTACAACATACGAAATCGAGTGTTCCATTATATAATGTAGTTGTACGATAAAGGGTCCAGTTCTAGAATATCACAAGGTATACGACGCTGAGTGTATCTCATTTGTTATGCATTAGTACGTGAAGTGTGCTGAAATGTTTACGTTTATGTGTTATGGTATGAACATAATGTTATTTTTGAATTACTTTGAGAATTGCATACGTTTTACGAGTTACTCCATCATGAGCTGCACTTGAGCAGCTCTAGTTCCCATCACGTTGTACTCGGACGTCACCAGATGGCACACATGAATATAGCTCAACGTTCAGTTTGTTGAGGGTCTGATGGTTTCTCGTTAATTAGGATAGGGTGGGGTGCTTCCAATAATATCATATTAAATTATTACAGAAGACCCACATCGGCTCGTTTTTGTCAGAATTTGAAGTAGTGATAGAGAGATGCAAAGCTCCGAGACCCCAGTCAGTGTTGCCGATATTTAATTAATGAATACCCCCCAAAATGTGAAATTCAAATAAACAACAATATAATATCATTAATATCTCCCAGATACTCGGGACCATCTGCACTTTCCTTTGTCTCCTACAGTTCCTCTGGTCCCTAAAAGCTTCCTAGTCCGAAGCACCTTGTAATTCCCAGATTCCCAGAATAACTAGTTTCCGCTAATTTCGAATGACGTCGGAGTAGCATATCTTTCCTTATAATTCCCTCAAAATGGTGTAGCGACTACTGTCATTAGTTCCAGATAATAGATTTAAGCTTGCAATTCTAATGGTGTCGACGCCTTGCTCAAATCCGAGAGGTTGCTGATTCATCCCTACTTCACATAATTAGCAGACACTGCCCCCTCCCCGGTAGTCTGAAAAGGATTTGTTAACGCCCCCACTTCATGTTTCTTTGATCCGACCACAATATTGCATCACTTACCTGTGAACCATGTTAATACCTATGTTGTTATCAGTGTCTAGCACATACATGTTGCAGTTTGGTTATTTTCCTTACAACGTGACAGAGGGTAACGAAAATAATTGTATAATCTAAATGTTGTTGTTGAAGTCTGTCGTTGATTGAAATAAGAGATCTGAGTCCATCAGAATTGAAAATACGCTAGGACAAAAGGTAATCTGCAAAGTTGTGGGTCTGAAAACTAATACAATTTGACAAATATAAAATATGGACTGTACTAGATCAATATCGCGTTGATATTCTTTTCAAGAGATGTTACTTTTTTGGATTAGACCTTTCTTTCCTACATTATGTTTTCTTCGATCGTAAATGTTTTACATATCTTGCAAGTCGTCTTTATTCTTTGTCACTAATGAAAATTCTGGCAATCGAAGGGTTCTTGTAATCTTACACGATGCGATTCTTTGGTCATGCTGGGTAAATAGCCTTCTTCAAGTTTGCTTCTTGGTATCCCAATGCGAACACAATCTATGGTGTATACCATTTTATTATTTTCCCAAGTCTTCGAGATTCAACACAATTGATCAAATACTGTCACATCGTATTGGAGTGCCGTTATTCTGTAGCACATACAGTATTATGATGGTAAGATTGATATATGTTGATATATAAAATGTTTACACCTACGTTCTTTCGAAAATTTGTACAGAAACGTTCCACAATGCGTGCGTCAGTTTCATCATCTTCTGCGACGAAACAATGTGTTATTTGTCTATTCTTTTCCAAATTTTATATTGAAACGTATGAGCAGGATTGTAGTAGATGTTGTAGGTCCTGCTCAGTAAGTTAACTTTCTACTAGTGACATATTCTTCGTGTTGCATTTGGTTTCCTTACGAATGAATCTTGTTGGTCTTTTGTTTGACTCCTTTCTACACTTCTTTCTTTATCTCTTCCTCTGGCAAGAATGTTGACATTACATTTCTAATCAAATGGATTATTTGCTTAGTTGTAAGCTTAATTATTGTAGCAGATAAACACTAAAGCTGTCAGAAGTATTTACCTTCCTCATCCATCTAGTGGCCGTGTCGGTCACTTTGTTTGGTTATGCTACATATTTATTTTCTCTTAGTGTCATCTAAAGATATCTGTAAATAGTCAAAATCATTGTAATAATGTTCATACCAATGTTCTTTTCCTGTTTGTGACAAATATATTTGATTCATCAGCCATTGTAACTACAGTAGTAATAATGACATCTCGCTGAGATTATGAACTGGAGATACGTGAGGTACATTTTTGCTCATTCCACGAATAAATGCCTTCCACCGTTTAAAAATAACTAAGTTAACTTATGTCTCTTAATAAGATGTATGTGTACAAGTGTAGTAAGCTTCAAGATGGGTCTTCTTTATCACCTTAACAACATTCACATTTACATGGCTGTACGTCTTTCTCACTGCACTCTTGTAAGATTGGTGTTTCTTTCTTCACCGTATGGCGAAGAACGTAACGATTGTTACATTGTTTCTATATGTTGCTCAAAGTAATCGTTCCTTTCAAAACGTTTAAACAACATTTTCACATTTTATCATTGACTTATGTAATGCTTTTATACAATTTGCTTCTGTATTGGGGCTTTGGATGTAGTAAGAATTGACAAAACATCTCTCCTTTTAGCTACACTAAAAATGATAGTCTTAGTTGTCATTTCGGAAAATCTCTTGGAACATTAAATTTTGTATGGAATGAAGGCATCTTTGATCAGAGGAAACCTGAAGTAAAACTTATCCAATAATTGCCTTTTGTACTGCAATTTGTCTCTATTGATTTTGGAGACGTAACAACTTGACCATAGGCTGCACACGATAACGATGTGTCACCAAAAGTCTACATCCTGTTAATTTTAGTTTGGACAAATCTTGTAATGTTTTAATCATGAATATTATATCATGTGCTTTTATTATGTTTATCAGTAACAGATTTCTTTTGAAACGTTAGCGTTTGCATGTTTCCAATTGTCGAATCATAGACATCTCCAGCTACGTAATCAATATGTTGTAACTAGGTCATGTTTGTAAGTGTCGAGTCAATGAATTTTCAATCTATTTAGAATTTTTCCAGTCGTAAATATGTTGGTATAGCCGAATATCTATGTGTTATGCTTGGAACGTATGAAGAGTAGATAACGTACAAAGGATATGTGCATGTAGATTTCATAAATTTGAAACAAAATTATCGTATCGTCGTGTAAGGTCCGTTATTTTGCAACTATTTGGTCATCAAGATAGATCTAAATAGCTTCATTCACATTGTTCTTCAGGATGTGATTCTATCGCTATTTTATCTTCTTCATATTGTTTAACAAATTTTGTTCTTCTTTCTAAAGTGGCAATTAAAGTTTCTCTCTTATTAAAACATATCATAGACTGATAATGATCAATCAGGTGGTGAATGTGTACTGGAAGACATTCTTGCAAATAAGTTCAGTAGTCAATAATTAAGACAAATTGAGGTTGTATGTTTGTGTATCATTTTGCATTTAAGTATAGTATGTTTTTCAATACTCCTAGCGCCTTATGTGATATTATATGCTTTAATTCCACTTTGCTAAATGCTTACACTTTGCTACGGCCAATAAGCGTGGCGTGTTGGATAGTACGTGCAGGGTGTCGAAGCGTAGGTAACAAGGCAACGTTCACTACAATGGGGTGTTGGACAGCAAATGATAGGTGGTGTATAATGGATAATACATTGTGTAAAGAACTTCTATCTCTTGATAGTAAGCTAGAGAGACGAATGTCAACAGGAGAGTATTTAGCATGCAGGCACGGTACACGGAGGTCTTACTTTTCAGGCTCAGCTTGCTGTCGTTACACACTCTCTGCGACAAATCGAGAGAGTTGTTGATGCCTTTCCAATCCACTGGTTGAACTCAGAATAGAGCGATAGGTCTTTAGTGATGGTAGAGCCGAAGTCATGTGAACTAACTGACTACCTTTAGATCGTAGTTGTTGATAATGATGCGTGATTACAGGGTCCGCGTTCTGAGCCCTCGCACTTGTTTCCTTTACACTCATGGTCAGCCCAAACGCATGCTTTAGCAAAGCAGTCCATCAGGTGCTGTAACGCAGCTTCTGTGTGAGTGTCTAGAGCAGCATCGTCTTCGAAGGGCATGTACCTGATGGTTGTTTCAGGCACTTTGCACTTTGCTTTTAGTCGTGCAAGGTTGAACAATTTGACGTCTGATCGTGTGTGCAGCTAGATCCCTTCTGTGGGCTCCCAAAAGACATACTTGAGCAGGATAGCCAATAAGATGCCAAAGAGCGTGGGTATATGACGCAACCTTGCTTCACTCCGCTGCGGCAGTTGAGAGGGTCGAACGTTGAGCCATCGTAATGCACTGTGCCTTTCATGCCATCATGGAAGGACTGTAAGATGCATAGAAGCTTTGGAGGTCATCCAGTCTTTGCCAGGATGGTAAAAGAGTCCGTCCCTGCTGACCAGATCGAACGCCTTGGTGAAGTCGATAAAGGTGGAGAAGAAGGGTTGTGTTGTTATCTGCATTTCTCGTGAAGTTCCCTGATGGCGATGATCATGTTGATTGTTGACCTCTCTGTGCGGAAGCAGCATTGGGGCCTTTGATAAACTATGTCAGCAAGCTCCTGCAGTCTGTTTAGGATGACGCGAGCGGAGGCTTAACCCACGATGCTGAGAATATATATGTCTCTGTAGTTGTTGCAGTCGTTTCTCTGTCTTGTTCTTGTATAGGGTTTCAATGTTGGCGTCTCTCATTGTCCTTCACCCTCATCTCAGCACTGGCAGATGATTTCCTGCATATGTGTGTGTGTGTGTGTGTGTGTGTGTGTGTGTGTGTGTGCAGCACGCTGCATCCGCACTTGATGATTTCTACTGGGATGCTACCCTTCTCTGGAGCTTTACCTAACAACAGTTTTTCTAACTCCTTCTTTAGTTATGCCACAGTAGGTTTCTCGTCCCATTTGGCCATGAGCTGGAGGTTTTCAAGAGCGTTGATGCCATCTCTGGTCACATTGTTCTCTCTGGAGTTTAGTTTTGAGTAGTACTCCACCCAACGCTGCATCAGCTTCCCTAGTGGTGCATGGAATCGCCTGCGAAAAACGTCAGTGGTGCTATTGATTTTTTCGTAAGACTCATTGATTTATTTATGTCATCGCACATGCCTCTAATGTTTTCGATATCTTCAGTTGAATGGATGCTCTGACAGAACTAACGCCAGTATTCATGGGGTACTGCCGTTATAACCTCTGAACTTTGCTTCTGGAAGTCCTGTATGCCTGTATAGACCTCTGTCGGGGGGGGGGGGTGTCGTTTGTATTCCAGATGAGCACTGCGACGCTCTTCTATGACTGGCGTGAGTATGCCGGAGTTAGCATCAAACCAGTCGTTGTTCACTGACTGCTTCTCGCGAAAGATCTGTGTGATTGTGATGTACACAGTCTTTCTGATGTGATCCCATCTCTCTTTGGCACTGTCGTTGCGAGGTTCTGAATCAAACGTCTTGGAGAGGGGATAAGGTAATTCCTCAGCCTTGTCCGTATCTTCTTGCTCACGTCATTGCGTGGTTTCCTTTTTACCAAGAGAAGCGTATCTTCTTTAGCTAAAGGTTCATTTTTCAGCGAGTGGTCAGTGTCGCAGTCAGCCTTTTGGAAGGTTCAATTTAAGAAACTCACACTTCATGGCAGACCATCTCATACTGAGCAAGTTCAGTTGGTTCCAGTGTTTTAACCGATGATGCATTGTTACGATCACATCTCTAGGAGTCACTTATCTTTCATCTTCCCAATGCCAAACTTGCCAAGACAGGGAGGCCAAGAATCATTGTCAGCACCCGCCATAGCGTTGAAGTCGCCCAGTAATATCACGTTTTCTTCCATGGAAGTGTTGTTGATGAACGAGTTTAATTCATCGTAGAACTCATCCTTGGTATCTTAGGTGACACTTAGTGTGGGAGCTTACACGCTGATCGGGTTGAGACACCCGGTTGTGATGTGGAGTCAGAGAGATAACACTCTTGCGTTTCCATGTTGGCAACTTTCTATCATCCCTAGGAGAGAGTTCCTGACTGCAAATCCTACACCAAACTCTCTGGCTTTATCAGAGCTCTTTCCTTGCCAGAAGGACATACAGTTCTCTTATATAAGAGACTCGGAATCTGGTAGCCACGATCCCTGTAGAACGGCAATATCGAACTGGAGTCGTGCAAGTTCGTCGTTGATGTCTGAAGTGTTTGGAACATCGTTGATTGCCTGGAGATCATAGGAGAGTTCAGTCAGCATGGTCCGGATATTCCAGGTACCTAGCTTGAGGATTGGAGGATTCCTTGTTGATTTTCGTTTGTTACTTCTTAGTGCAATAGTTGCATTCCGCCTTGTCAGTTACTCACGTACCTTAAGCCCTACCCACCCAGGAAGTCAGACGAACTGTGGCGGCACGGCATCTTATTGTCTGGGACCTATCTTGCTTAAGGCGGCGGTAGCAGTCCTGTGATGCCTGTTGGTCTCTCCCACCGTCGCAAACCTTGGCGTCTGACTCTACGCCAATCGAGAGATGACTTATAACGGGTAAACTTGGCAGGGTGATATGGAAAATCAGTTGCTGCCCATCCAGCTATAAAATAAATTATATATATATATATATATATATATATATATATATATATATATATATATATATATATATATATATATATATATATATATATTGTCTGCAGTTTTTCTTGTCTATTTTGCTTTTGTATGAATACTTGAAAATCATATGATATTTTCATCTCATATTATTTCCCACTTTGTTTCTTTCTTTTAAGAACAATTCGTTTTTGGGAGATAAAGACGTTTACCTAGGGAAATAACTCGTGTATAAATACTTTCGTAAGATGTGAAGATTATTCTCCCTTGAAAACCAATTTTAAAAAAAAATAATAAAAATGGATGGATGGATGGATGGATGGATGGATGGATGGATGGATGGATGGATGGATGGATGGATAGATAGATAGATAGATAGATAGATAGATAGATAGATAGATAGATAGATAGATAGATAGATAGATAGATAGATAATCTTTCCTGCAGTAAGAATTGATTTTGTAGCATCCAGTTTAGCGCCTGAAATGTATTTTAGATTTTAAAACTAACTACAATTCAACTATATAATCTAATCACATCGTGTAAATGAATGATTATGATTGGTTACGCTATAGTATGTGTGTTATATATGTCAAAAGCAATTTTGTTTTTAAAAAAACTAAGATTAAAATGAAACTAAAATTAATTTGATATTCACAAAGAAGTTCAATTTAAAAAAAATAATGGATTAAGAGGAAAATAAGATAAAAGCAATACATTAAACTGATCTTCTTTTGAAGGAAACAATTTCTAAGTAAAATTAAAATCAGTGTTCTAAATTAGATGGGAAAACAGATACATAGAAGCTTTAAATTATCTAAAAAAATAGAGAAAACAATAAAGTCCTCATTTAGATAGATTCACAGCAGAGTTTTAAAAAAATATTATGGCTTCACGTTGGGGCATTTGTAGCAGAGAAATAAACAAATCATAACCAGCTTGATCTTTTTCAAGGATATACAACTTATATACCTAAAGAAGATAAACAAGAAAGGTAATTACAACACTTGAGCGCAATAATATTACCTCGTATCATCATAAATTACTCTCAGGATGCATTAACACAAGGATAAAAATTTGAAGTCTGAAAGCAAGTGACAAATCGTATTTATTTAGATATAATGACTATTTTTCTAAATAAGTGTATTAACTCTAGATTGAAGACAACATTGTGCAGAATAGGACTGCGCATACTTATATTCTTCCTGTGATGGAAATTGTCTGGGTGATCGTTTTCACTCTGTCAATAGTGGCTCTAAGTTTATACATTTTCAAGTGACTCATTGAAAGGCCAAACTAGAACTACCCGATACATAAGATAATATTCCTGACATACACAAAACCAACTAAACTCTAGATTATTTTTAAATCAGTGAAAGTTATTCTATTCATAGATATTGCGACCAAAAAGGTACATCGAAGGAGGTATCATCATGACAACGAGAGAGAGAGAGAGAGAGAGAGAGAGAGAGAGAGAGAGGGAGCAAAGTCATTATTTATTATGATTATTATTATTATTACTATTATTATTATTATTATTATTGTAACAAGCCAGAGGGGTTATTTTACCAAGCGATATAAACTCGGGCGTGAATCCACTAGAAGTCGTATGTAACCCATGATTTCAAAGACTTCCATCGAACCGTTTGGTGTAAACTAGAAATAGCATTTCGTTAAGGCTATACAAATAATTGTTGCTCTAGTTAATACTCCTAAAATCGAACAATTAATTAACATTATGGAGTGAAGTGTTAATGAGACCTCATGATGTCATGGTTTACTTTTGGTGAATTCAGCTCATCGCCGCATTGAGTGTCCATGTCGCTCAGTATACCATATTAAACTCTAATTGTGTAAATTGATTGTATGACTCGAAGTGCAGTATTTATGATTGGAGACTGGTAACTGACGCAATGGAATAAACGAGAAAGGTCTTTTCCATCGTCAGTAGATGTCGTTTATTCTTGTTATTGTGGCAAATATGATGTAGAGTTACAGACGAAATCTAGCTTAAAAACATGATTTGACTGGCTTTAAGTGGTTGAGTAAAAGTAGTTCCCTGTATTAGGTTGTTAAATTGTATAGTTTCACGGCGTAAAAATACTGGTGGTATGTTAAGAAAATTTGATAAGAAGAAACCATGCAGTTATGACGTTGATAGACAATTGGGAAGTTGTTTTATTTATGGTCGTGTATTAACTAGAGCAACAATTATTTTTTTTATAAATAAATGAACAAATGCTGCTAATGGTTGTCGCTGAAAAAGTCTGTATCGCAACTGTATGTGACGACAAATCATATTTGGTGTAATAGTAATAAGAATATATTAGTCGGACCTTTGCAAATAAAGAGCTGTGTCCTTTTTTTGCTCTTGAAATAGTGCATACTGGAAAGACTTTCTTCAAAAGGCCGTGTCCACCCAATGAGCTAACTTAACGCACAAACTCGAACCCTTCGGTACGTTGTCCTTCTATTGGCAAGATTATCAGTCATGTCATAATGAACTTCAATTTCGCGAGTGTTCTATTGTCATTGTTCTTGCATTGGCTTCTGAGAATTTCTCACCCAGTTTGCGCTGGTCCACTGCTCCAGCGTTGTACAACATTTCGAAGTAGAAGTCGCATGTGGATGTCATTGTAACATAATTCACGAATTAATCGGTGCGTTACAAACACATCATCTTTTAGTCTACACGATTCCAGCAATATTAATGGTATCAAAATACATTAATATTTATAACGAAACATCCTCCACGCCTGGATTATTTTTCTAAATCTGTATGTCTTTGCTGTTAGAAGCGCGCTACTGATTTTAAACTTAAAACCTGAATTTCTTACATTCTGATATTTGTGATCCGTGTCTACTACGCCAATTTTAATTAACTACATGAGATGAAATCCTAGCTTCCTAAACGACATACTATTTCAAACCAAGTTATGTCTCCAAGAATTATGCGTGCTTATTAATTATAATTGACAGCAATCGTACATTGTCATATCCACTTTACTGTATATGTCCAGTCCACTATGAGTATGATACTGCAAAGAACAAGCGCGAAGACATCATGATTAAACTTAACAGCTCTTTTCGAAAAGCTTGTGCTTCTTATATAACATCAATGTGAAAACGAATCTATTGTGAATAACCATTTCCTGCTCTTCTAACTTAATAATCGACCATGAACGTTACAAGACCAAGTGTGAATACATCATGATTGAACTTAACAGATCTTATAGAAAAACATGTGCTTCCCATACGACGTCAATGTGAAAACGAATCCATTGTGAATAACCATTTCATCTTTCCCATCCAATGATAATTAATTCCTAAGTAGCAGCAGATAGGCTGAGCTTCACTTTTCGTCTCCCATTTTGCAACTTTTAGTCTCCATTTCCGATTCTGAGATTTAACAAAAAATCGCTAACACGTATTTCGCTATTCTGAGCCTTAGTGATTTTTGGCTTAATAATATGTGTGCGGTTTTCATATAAATAATATTATTCATTATTAAGTAACGGTCATCAATATACACTTAACAAAAATTATTAAGAATATATTCGATCAAGTCCAATTCGGTATCTTGTTCGTGGATCATGTAGTGCTATTGTGATAAATCCATGAGGAGTTCGTTGTGCATTACTGAAAAAGTTTTTAAATTGATTAAAATCCATATCAGAACACCAAGTTTGCCAAATATTTCTAAGTGTATGTGTATCAACGCCATTAAACACACTTAACAGGTTACAATTATCCCGAATTACTTTAGGAATTTGTGTATACCGTTGAGTTACATAAATAACATCAGCATTTTTGTGTCTCCCACGTGAGAAAATTCTTGCTGGATTCTTTTGTTTATCAAGCATAACATCATCGTACACAACAAGATTATTTCTTTCTCCATCTAAGTCATCTACAGACGGAGCCTCATCAATATCAGTTATTATATCAACAGCATCTTCTCCAGTAATTTTAGATGCGTTCTCATTATATTCTTTTAGTACATTATAACAGTGTTGATCATCTACACTTGGTGCAACTAAATATAATTTATCCCATTTCATATGTTTCATTATCATCGTTAGTAATAATTGAGTTTTTCCACTTCCTGATGGTCCAATAATAATCATTCTAATAGAATCTGGTAACATTGGGTGATGTTTAACTGGTTTCTTCTTTCTTGTAGCGCTAAAATCAATCACTTCCATTTATTGATATGCGTTTATTTACTATAAAAGTTATGGATTTATATTGTGTGAAATGTAAAAAACGTACACCAACAATCAACGAAACAACAGTTACAACAAAAAAAAAATAGATTAGCAACTTCAGGTAACTGTGAAATTTGTGGTATAAAAAAATTTAGGTTCATAAAAAAAAACAGGTAGAGATATCGCCAACCGTTTAAGTAATCTTCCAGGACTTCCTTGGGCTAAGTATCCGGGTGAAAAACACATTCCAGGATATAGTTATTGCGGACCAGGAACTCGATTAGATATCAGACTCAACGAAAATGATCAACCAAATCCCGGAGAAGATCCAATCAACGCCATCGATGAAGCTTGTCGAGTTCATGATATTGCATATCGAAGTAATGATCTTCAACAACGTCATCTCGCAGATGTAAAATTAATTCACGCGATAAATGCAATTCCAGATAAAAAATTAAAAGAAAAGTTAGCTTCAGTATTGATAAAAACCGCTATGAAGGGTAAAATATTATTCGGTAATTGAAAATCTAAAAGTATTTAAAAACACTAGTGTTTTATACATGGAATCTATTTATTACTCACCTACTGGCTACTGGAAAGGTTACGCAGCAATTAAAAAACTCGCTAGTGCCGCATCAGTGAAATATAAAACCGCGAAAGATTGGTTATCCAAACAGGCGTTATGGCAAATTTATCTTCCGGGTCCTAAAAAAATTAATTATTCTCATTTTGATGTTTTTGTACCAAATGAAGTTCATCAAGCCGATATACTATTTCTGCCGTATGACAACGGTTACAAATACGCATTAACTGTAGTTGATATCGCTAGTAGATATAAACAAGCAATACCGTTAAAAATAAAGTCGTCAAAAGAAGTCTCTGATGCATTTGAAAAGATTTATCGTAAAGGTCCACTAAAATGGCCAAATCTATTACAAGTTGATCCGGGTAAGGAATTTCAAGGTGTTATTACATCTACGATGAAAGCTCATAATGTCACCATCAGACGAGGACATACTGCAATACATCGCGATCAGGCAATTGTAGAGCGATTTAATAGAACTCTCGCTGAGCGATTATTTGGATATCAATACGCAAAAGAATTTACTCAAGAAACTCGCTCTCGTGAATGGGTTTCAAGGTTGCCAAAAGTAGTATCTGCGTTAAATAACGAAATAACTCGAATGATTGGCATCAAACCTAACATCGCAATAAAAAATGATTATATACCTGGTATTAAAATTACAAATAATTCTTATATTAACCAACCAATTCTTAGTAACGTCACTGTAAGATATTTATATGAGCCAGGTGAACTTGAAGGTGGTGGCGTAAGAGCCACTGATCCTATTTGGAGTATCACCACACATAAAATATCATCGTCGACACGATCTTCTTCTAGACCAGCAATTTATAGATTAGATTCATCCGCACCTCAGCGAGGATTTACACGCGAACAACTACAAGTTATTCCTGATGATACTCAATTACCACCACGAAAAATTAGTTAGCGTGACGTATATTACACGCGAGACATGTTAATCTCACATTACCAATAATATGTCCTAAATTATTATTAATTCTATCCACAGTAAATTGATAACTATCTCCCGGATAAAATCTCCATCGCAGACAACAGTTACAAACAGCGCAGTGATTATCTTGTTGAGTTTTCAGTGATAGTATTAAACCTGAGTTAATATTAAAATTTCTATTTTTTTTTCTTATCCTGTTGTCGATATCCCGATAATTTTTTCTCAACAATATAAATATCAACATCAGAGCTGTTCGCGTTATCTTCGATGATAACTCTTCTCAATTGATTTATTCGTCTGGCTCTAGATACCGCTAAATAAACTAAATTTGACCACTCGATACGATTATCTACGATCCAGATAGTTGTATCCTCAATAGTTAATCCTTGTGATGAGTGTATTGTGGCGGCGTATCCTAATATCCAAGGTGAATTTTCAGCCTGCAACGCATCTTCAACTACATCAATGTCTACGTGTACAATTTCGTTTACCACTAATTTTTCAACTCTAGAAACTTCATTTCCAGAAACGCCATCGTTTCTTCCTGGAATCTCAACATTAATATTTTGTTTTCTTGTATCAGACGGTCTGTAACATAACGGTACTTTTTCATCAGGAAACTTTTCTTTATGTATCTCAAATAATCTTCGTTGAATATCATCACGAATTATTTTTCTACTAGCAAACACTATATCAGTGGGTTTCCAAGATTCCCAAAATTCCTCATCAGGAGTTTCATTAATAACCTCTCTGAGAACTCTACACTGCTCGTGATCAGATTGCCGGCGGATTCTAGATTTTAAATCTTTTATTTCATCATCTAGCGATCTATAATCCTCTGTGATTTCTTCATAGTAATCAACATTAGCTTTTAACCACTTATGTGGAGATTCTCCGCAAAATGGTGGTGGTTGACCGTCATCACCGCAGAATATAATTTTAACATTATTCTTTGATAACCAGCCTAGAAATTGTTTTAGCATATTTAATGGTACTGTACATATTTCGTCCCAAAGAATGTATAATGGGATAAATTTATTTCCCATTCTTTCCGGAGTCCATTTATCACCTTTACATCTAAAGAAACTATGATAAGTTTTGGCTGGAATTCCACGTTCTATTAGATCTTTCTTGTGTTTATGAGAATGTGTTAGCGCTATTATACCAAAATCTTTATACAATCTTATAACTCTTTCAGTTTTTCCAGAACCTCCAAGGCCGTTTAAATAAATTAACTTATAGCGAGTTATCGGATCAAACACAGATGGAGCATTAGAAAATTCAGTTTTAATATTTTCTATTTCTTTTCTACGATAACTGTTAAGTATCTCAACATCTACATGATGATTATAGCAGTGTAGTAACTCTTTCTTAACTCTCCAAGTTCCCCAATTACCATTTTCCCTTAAATATGGTTTAACTTCATCAAGATGTTTCTTATGAAAATACATTGAATCAGTGGCAACTCTTACAGCGATATCAGGAAATCTATTTATCATAGAGAATAAATTAATACTTGTATACGCTAACATTGATGCTCTTGAATGCGCATATTGAGGGCTTTCTCCATCTATGTAAACTATAACAGTACCATATTCTTTTCCATTTGATAAAAACTCCTTTCTACTCGTTACAAATCTATTAGTATCAGTAAGATGTTTAATAATAATTTGTTCTTCAATCGGATCAATTACTAATCTAGAGGAGGTTCTAGTATTATTAAATCTTCCTCCTTGAGTAAACTTTCCAATAATTTTTCGTCCAAAATCTTTGGCTGATTTTTCTCTATCACAATATAATTGTTTAGCGGTTTTAATAATTTGTTCTTCATCGTATTCCGGGAAATTCTCTCTTACCTTTTCAATCTCTCTATCTAAATCTGGTGTTGGTAACCAAACCTCTTTTTGAGATTTATAACTTATTATTGCCTCGCTGACTATCAACATAGTCAACATACCACTATCTAACATATATCGCAATAATACAATAGGCATCCACATCTTCTCAGACATATGTTTGCCAAGCCACAAATAACTACAAGGATGTAATCCATCCTTCATCCTAAACGCAATAACCTTAGCAATTCCAGGTAAATCAAAATCAGGTAAATCTCCGTTAATGGCAACACGCGTCATCTCATGTGTTGGATGTCCAAAACGTTTGAAATAATCACTACAAACTCCCATCCCTATAAAACCTCCTGGATAACTGGCGTTCATATCAGCAGAAATTAATCCGTTAATATCGTATTTAGTATTCCACAATCCACCATGTCCGTATTTAACACAACTTAACTTCACGTCGTTAAGAAATATTTTCATTGTTTTTTTCCAAGAATTCTTCTGACGGGCGTAATGAGCAGTCACCGATGGTACTGTAAAAGAATTACATAATATACTTTCATCAAAATTTTCCACAAAATCTTTTGTAACATTTTTCATACGATCATTTAATTCTTCAGTCCGGTATAATTCCCCGTTGGTTCTCACAAATTGATCAAATCCCATCTCGGGATCTTCATCACTCTTAAATAACCATACTCCAGTTGGATCATCTTTATGTACCTTGGCAATAGTATCGTATATATTTCCATTAAATTCTTTTATATACCTCACAACCTTCGACGGTGGAAATTCAGTAATACCAGAATTCCAGGCGTGTCCGTTGTGATCGATAATTTTAATCGGGGGTAATTTATTTTTTTTATATTTGCAATCTTGTAATACTTCTCCAGTTATTGATTCAACGATAATTGGATATTTTAAAGATTTTTGTAATTCAGCAACATCACTAATTGTAGCTCCACCTTTTTCTATCATCCGTCCTCCCCAATTTATTATCTTTTCTTCTCGTTGTTTAGTTAATCCGTTTCCTCGTGAAGAATTTTTAAAATGTTCCATAACTCGCTCTGCAACGCAATTTATTAATTTAGATTTTCTCATTGGATACATTCTATCGTGATCAATATCTGTATGAATTCTATATAGCCCGTACATCACAAGAGTTTCGGGATAAGCTCTATTATAATAGTGACTATCAATTCCAACTAATAATCCAGGATTCATATCATTACTAAATATTACGTTTCTACCATCTTTCATTACAGGATTATAATTATCTCGGATAATCCAACGATGATTCTCATCGTCATATTTTATCCATTTTACTTTGCAATAATATATGTAATTACCAAATTGTGATATTATATTCATCGCACGAACTTCATCTATTGTGCCGTCGTAGAGTCTTTCCGCCATTATTCGGTAACTGGTAAACATACCTAAGGCTCCGTCAAGGCGAAATTCTTTCATAGCAAATTTTCTTAATTTTTTAAGATCTGGAGGAAGCTTTTTCAAAGATAATCCGGATCTTGCATCAAGTGAAAAATAATTTCTACTCATTATATTAAAGCAAATATCTAATTCAAAAAAATAATTAAAACAATTGTTTAAAATTTAATTAAAAATATGCATAGTTATATAATGTATAATTGTAAGTGGTTACTCATCGGCTCGACCGATACGTGTAATAAATTAGCGAAAAAAGAATATTGCGGGCAGCATCAAGTATTAATTCGACGAGGAAGTACAGGACCTAAACCTTGTATAGTGTGTGGTGTTGGAGTACGAGGAAAAACGGAATTATGTCTGGAACACGGAGGAAAAAAATATAGAGAACTAAAGAGGTACTATGATGTCTACACTCATGTTAATCACAGAACCCCGGTTATCCAGACCCCGGAAGATTACGTAAACAAGCCAAGGTGAAATAACATTTAGACAAATAAATTCCTATATAAAATAATGAATAACGAATACCGCTCGCACCCGATTTACGTTGATTACGAAGCATCCAGAGATGGAACCGTTAGACATCGTCGATTAAGAAAAAAAATTGGAATTGTTAGTAATATGGGTTATTTACAAATTAGTGTAACTATTAATGGAAAAAGAAAACAATATTTTGCACATAGATTTATCGTTGAAGTTTTTATCGGAGAAATTCCAGACGGATATGTTGTTGATCACATCGATCGAAATAGGTTAAATAATAATATCGATAACTTAAGAATTGTAACACGACGAGAAAATAATCTGAACACTGATCCTAATTTAAGAAAAAGTACTAGACCTAAACCGGTTACTGCATTCTATAATGATGAGATTATAGAGTTCCCGTCAGCAACTTTAGGTGGGAAATATTTCAACATCGATTCTTCTTCAGTAATACGATGTGGAAACGGTATATATACATCATCATACTCTGATAAATACGATTGTAAAATATCATTCGCGTGGGCGTAAAAAAAATAAATTATTTCAAAAATTACAGGTAATTAAGAAAATCATTAGAAATGCTTTACATTTCTAAATTGCAAAATCCAACGGATTTTCTACATATAACTATTATCAAATTGCTCGGCGAACTGAGATATATTTTTTTCTTCTTCAAATACTTCTCCAATGGCTTTTAATAGCGGGTTAATAAGTTTAGAGAGTTCTACAAGTTCATCTAACAACTGATCACAACTAGATTTTTTAAGATAATAAATTATAATATTACGCTGTCTGATCAATGTTTTAACTACACGATACTCTGATCGATATGTTGGATAGTCTTTAGCTCGTGCTAATTCAATCTTACGAAATTCATCTAAGAGGTAATCAGTATTAAAACATTGTATTTTTTTTTCTGCCACTATTGCAGTGATTTCCGGGATTTCGTGTACGCGGTTAAGTTGAAGTATAATTTCGTCGACGATATTTTTATTCATTATACATATATAAAATTAAATTTAATTTTCAATTAGATTTTTTTATTTAATTAAAAATTCGAAGAATTTTGATTTACGACATTGCATGCAACGTGAGTTGTAGTTCTTCTCCACGAAGATCTAACAATGAAAAATCTTGATCAACAACTCTAAAAAACATCTTTGTGGTATACTCATTAATTGTTTGTAAATAGGTTGGCGGAGATGGATCTTTTACAATTAAGCTACCTGGAGAAACATTCGGTGAAAAGCTATATAAAATATATCCCTGTGATACATTATCAGATTGTTTAGTGTTAACAGTATAACTTCCTGTTATCGAATCACAAATAACATGGACGGTCGTTACTGCAGAAATATTAACATTATTCGGTGATTTATGTTTATGTTTGTTTCTTGGTGAATTATTATACGTAAGTAATTCCCGTGGTGGAATAAATTTAAACCATAACGCATGAATCTGTGGAAAATACTCGTCCATGACTTTTCGTTGCATACTCATTAATTCAGGCACACACCAACCTGGAAATTTATAATTCTGTACTGTGCTTGCAGTACGCGCTGTTAATTCTAAAAATTCTTTTTTATGATTTGCGATCGTTATATCTAGTAATGTTTGATTGAGAAAATTCATGTCGGCAATTATTTGATTAAGAACTCTATTATTACGCACAATTGTATCTCTAGAAACACCAGTGTGTTTAACTACATCACTAAATTCATGTGCAGTACTAATTATATCTTTAAAAGAGTCTCGTTGTTGTTGAATTCGTTGAATAAACCTCTCTCTCATCGCACTAAAAATCTTAGGTAGTGAGTTCCATGTTATTGAAAACACCCATGGAGGATTCCATTGTAGCTCACCCCACCATGATACCGGACCATCTTTCCCATACTCAGACATTACTGGAGTTAGCACACGAGAGTTTTTTGGCATCTGTGGGATTGATAGCGCGTACACATTATTATTATCGTTATAATTAAATTCAGGGTGTAACCGAGAATTAAGTGGGGACGGGGATATTGTCAACTTATCAATAAAATCAGATAATACTGGCTCCGGTAATCTGTGATGTGTTACAGGAAGTTTATCAAGCCATTGTCGGTGAATCGCTAAAAATGATTCTGAAATAGTATCACTAAGTTTTTTCTGTTGTGCTGGCACATTATATCCAGGATATTTAAAGCTAGGAATATCTTCAACACGAATTTTATATTTGTTCGCAAATTCTTGCTTAACTTCTGGTGTCATTGTAATAATTTGATCAATTGCGTGCTGGTTGTTATCGATTGCATCTGCAATTATCTGATTAAGTATTTCAACAAACTTGATAGTAGCCTCACGATTCGGGGAAATTGCACTGATGGCAGACACAAATAAATCTATAAACCGATCAAAATCAGAATTTATTAACGCAAGATTATACTCAATATCAATAATACCGAAATTAAGTACTCGTTGGCCACGCCGTGTGTACGTAAATTTAGAAACACTTAAATATCCGTGGGCACTGGCGTCCTTATAAATATTATCAATATCACTATAATATAATCCGTGATCACTACGTTTTTCAGACGTAAAATCAGATTTTTTTGGTTCAGGGGGTATTGATTTTGGATCAATTGTATCTAAGTAAGATTCAGGGTATCCTAGTAACCTCCTAATACTACTATTCCAAATATCTACCGCGTAGGAAGGTGAATTTATTTCGATGATCGAACTCAATGAAGATTCTTTGGCCTTAATTTCGATTGGATATTTATCGTCAACATCCGTAAGAGGAGTATCTTTACCAGCTATTAAATTTGGTCCGGTTATATGTTCAATCTCCTCGATTATTGCTTCACTAATATCCTCAATATCATACGCGCCTGTAGGTATGTGGATTGTGTGCCATTTGGTTGTATCAGCGATAGATCCGTCTGGATTTTGTTTATAGTTGGCTGAAAATGTAAAACTATTATTAGGGGGTTTACCTTTATATGGCTCTGACCTCACATTCGGCCAACTATAATAACACCCTAAATGAACTAATGCAATCTCAGATATTTTTAATGGAGGGTTAAATTCAAAAGTAAATTCTGGGGTGGTGGTGGTAATGTTTATTGGTAATGTTTTTAGTGATACCGTATTATTCGCGATCTGACCTAATAATTCTTGTGACATTATTATAAAATATTAGAGATTTTTCAATTGTAAAAATCAAAATTACAAAGTAATTCAAAATCCAAAATGCTTGCATTTTTAAAGATTTCTCAATCAGTATCATATTTCAAATTATCTGGATCAAAATATTCGGTTTCAACACTGTAGTCCCCCTCTGTTAAAAATAATATAGAGTCATCAGAGTTCGAAGAATTAAAATTCTCTGAGTCAAAATTCAAAGAATTTTTAGGAGGAGAATCTAACCAACCTAATACACTTCTAATACTACTCTGGTAGATATCAACCACAAGTTCTGGAGCTATTATAAATATGTTGGCCGGAGACACTATAATCTTTGGTACAAAATTCTCTAGATTTTCTCCCATAGTTAGTGACATATTATTATTTAGTTGTTTATTAAGTTCACTCATAGTATATTCACCGGGTGATATTCCTACAGTATACCACTCGATTGGAGATTTCCAAGAAAAAACTATTGAATTATTTCTTTTGGTTACTTGATATTTTTTGACTGAGCTCATTATGTATATTGTCAGTATTTAATTTCTTCATTGCAGAATTGTAACGTTCAGTAATATGTGAAAATTCTTCCTCAGTTATTTCACTATCACTTATAGCCTTAGAAATCAATGCTGTTATCTCGGAATATGTGCTAGTTGCTGTGGCCAGTTTTATTGTGTAATCGCGTAGTTTATGTGAAGAACACGACGAGATTTTATTTGAAACTCCGGTAAATATACCTGTAAGGGTTGTGACGGCAGAAATAATAATTGGAATTACAACCGGAGCGGTCATAGTGACGGATGACAACACTATTCCAGTGCCTACAATGACCCCTGATACAGTATAAACAGTTATATCTAATACTGTTATTCTTCGCTGATATTTCTTCTTTTTGACGGTATAAATGTTTATAAGATCCTGTAATTGTTGCTGATATTTTAATACAGTATCATAACGATATTGGGATGGTGAAACGTTAAGAGGCGGAAATTGTTTTGGTGGCATTTATTTGAAAATGTTTTATGTTAATAAATCGATTTCCTTTTAAAGTATTGATACATATTCAAAAATCCATCTTATTCGTGTTCTAATTACAGAGTCATCAACAGGTAGGTAATCAATTTTAAGGTTTTTCTGATGAGGTAAATTCTTGTCGTCTGGTACAAGGTCAATGGGTATTAATACTGTATTAACTCCTTGATAGACTGTAAGATTATAAAATAATCTAATATTAAATTTATGCTCAGAAATTATTGAAAATCTATAAACTCCATTAATTTTTAATGGAATTTCCAACCCAGCAGCTACTATTTCACGAATATATTCACTTGTTCCTTGTTCAACAACATATGTGAGATTTTTAATATCACTCGCGTTATTAGGTATTTTTACTTTATCGAGTTTTGGAGCTATTTTTGGAAAATCTTCCTTGACCGCATCAGTGATTACTTTAAGATCCTCAATTGATTTTTTATTTATCGCGATTAAATCTGAAATTGATTTAGTATCACGGACAACACCTAACCGGGAATTAATAGCAGTTATATCGTCGATGGATTTTTGTTGCTTAGTTGTAATATCCGTAAGTGTTGTTGTAATATCATCTGGTTTAACATTTTTTTTACCAAAGAATTTCTCAATTGAGTTATCAGTAGCATTAAAGTTTCTCCTGAGTGCAACATAACTAGTTATGTGAGCATCATATTCATTTCGTAATTGCGCTAAATTATCTATCGCCGCCTTGACATACGCGATTTGTACACCTAATGTGTTTCGTGGAACACCAAAGAATTTAGCTAAATCGGTATTGATAGATGTTATTTGATTATTAATTTGGTTTATTTCACTAAATTTATCTGTTATTGTTGTAAGGGTTTCACCTGCTGCGAGCTTACCTTGTTGGAACACTACAATAGAGTCGTCGGGGGCTGTTGGTTGTTTTGTTAAGATATCATCCAGTGATAAATTGCTAGTTTTTAATTTGCCATTTTCATCTTCAAAAACAACTAATTCTCCAGGGTCTACATCTACGAGATTTAACCCGGATGTATACCTTTTTATTAAATTTATTATTTGTTGTGCGGATAAAGATTTCTCTTGTCGAGTTGTTGATCTTAAAAAAATATCTGACATTATTTATATTAAAGATGTTTTTCCAATTTGATTGATTGTTTTCATTGCGGTATATTTATTTATTGCTTTGGCCGGATTAATAGTATTAGATAACACCGATAACGCGTTAATAGTTTCTGGTCCGCATATTGGAGGATCAATTATTGTTTGTGTTGGAAGTGTTGAATACCAAATTGGCAAATTACCTTTAGAAATTCTCGGATTTCTTCTGACATAATTAACAAATTCAGGTGGTGGCGGTAATCCATATGAGTCAAAATAAATAATGTTTTTTGGGGTAATTGAGTAACAAACCCAGTGAGTTCCAGGTCCAGCATTATCATCAAGATTAATTATTCCTGTTTCTGGTATTTGTGGATGATCTGGTAATTGATCTCTCATAAATACACCTCTGAAATGTTTTATTGGATATTTAGTTGATTTAGATTTTTCAACCGCAGCTATAAGATCGTAATTTGACATCGGAACCATCAGTTCCTGATTAAAATTCTTTGAATTTAACTTGGTATGTATCTCGTGAATCGACTCCCTGGAAGTCTGAGTCCTTTTCCCTTTTTTTTCTTGGTATTCCCTTGCCAGTAATCTTATCAAAGATCCAACTACCTACTGATCCAAGAACAGGTGCTAGCGCGCCAAGTAATGGAAGAAGAAATCCTGTTTTAACCATATTGTCGATTGCAGCCTTGGAAAGAGTAATTTGAGCTCCCTTTTTATTTTTAGTGCAGTATTTATTTGCTTTATCTGAGTATTTGTAAGAGATAATTTATTTGGTCCACCAGTTAGTTGACTATGTTTCAGCGAAATTGTAGTTCCACATTGTTTAGCAACTGACGATTGTAATTTCTTTATTTGACCATCCGTCAATGTGACGTTGATAGAGTTATATGACATTTATTGTAAAATGTACTGTAATTTTCAATTGTAAAATTACAAAGTAATTTTTTTTTACAGAGTTTCTATAGGTGCATCAATCAATCTCATTCGTCCACCACCTCCTTCAAGAATCATTGATTTATCACTAAGAATTACAGCAATAGCTCTAAATCCCTCAGGTGGGGCTGTATCAACACGAGCCTGAAATTTAACGTCAACAGTAGAGTGTTTAGATAGGTCAAGATGTTGTAGTGAGAAATAATAAATTGGGTAATGCTGTTGAAAATCTAGTTGAGATATTTGTAGACCGGTATCAATATTTTGATCACGTCCCATAAATGACCATAGACGATGATAAACCCTTCCAATCTGATTATTTGCGTAATTGAGAATAAGTTGTTCTTCAGGTTCTTGTTGATTACTCACGCGCAGAGATACCTCGTTAACACCACATTGATCAAATATCATGTGAGATCTAGATTGTTGAGAGGCAGCTCTCAATACTGCTGCAGCAGCACCCCCAGCAGTAGGTGTTGTTCTAGTTCTATTTATACTTTGTAACGCAACAAATACATGTCTCGGCGCTGACGTATTTTTAGTTAATGCAAGTTGCCACGTAAAAACTCCGCTAGCTGTGTGTGTTGTTGTTGATGTTGTAACCTCGTGCCAAGATAATAGATTTCTACCTCCGTGATCCATAAAAGATAGTAATTTAGTTTCAATATCTAGTGATGGTGTCATAACAGGCATCCATAATGCTAATTTTGTTAATTCAACCACACCATTATCAACATCTGGTGCCTTCCAAAGAGCATAATTATCAGAAGAGTTTCTTTGTAATATTACTGTGTGACTTGCCCCGAAGATAACTTTTCTAACATCTCTACAAAACCCAAATATATGTGATAGCGGAATTGTACAAGAAAATCTACCTTCTTCATTTATCATCTTTTTAAGTTTTGTAAATCCTGCGTTATAATTAGGATTAACACCCATAACAACAGGTTCACTTTTAGCGGCGTCAGCGAAGGCAGAGTTATCTAGCTTATTCGGGGTTCTAAACGCAAACGGATTAATATCAGCAGAATTACTTGTATCCTTAGCAAACATCATTGAATGACCAGCTGATTGAATAAAATCATCAGAGTATCTTGCAAGTCCTATTATTGTTGTTGCAACATCCACATCATTATCAATAGATTCAATTCTGGTTGTTCCTATTTGATACTCAGCCG
The DNA here is from genome assembly GCA_030141615.1 of Unio pictorum. Classification (NCBI taxonomy): domain Eukaryota; kingdom Metazoa; phylum Mollusca; class Bivalvia; order Unionida; family Unionidae; genus Unio; species Unio pictorum. The sequence goes on along the minus strand of JARLTB010000168.1, from coordinate 8,608,179 downwards.
ACTTAAATAATGCCATAATACCATTATTAACAAATCCAATATTTGTTGTTGCAAGATTATCATAACTTCCTGGTGGATCCCTTGTACCCAATCTCCCCTCAACCTCAATGTAAGCTTCTGCGGGGAGAAAGTATTTGGAGGTATCATCAAATCTAAGTTCAATTCGTCCTGGTGTATTAGGTTGTTGGGCTGTATATGAAAAATATTGATAATCCCGTATTGAATCATTTTTTTGTACCTTAGCATCTATGTCAAAGGCGTCATCGATTTCATATTCAAACATTATATTTATTTGATAAATCTAAATAATTAATCTTTTTAATCCGGAACCAGAAATACGTCTTAAACGAGCTTGAACAATTTTATTAATAGCACTACCAGTTTTAGGTGGCATATTATTTGTAGATTCTAATTTTTTCTTTTTGTTCCACCCTACCAAAGATCCGATTTTATCTGCTGCCGTATCAATTCCACGAAGTGCGAGATTGCCGAGTTCTGTGCCAGCCTTGGACGTTAACACTCCAATAGCCTTAGACCCAATTTCTTTACCTATAGGGAGTAATTTTGGGGCAATTCTGGTAACAAAACTTGTGATAACATCACCAATTCCATTTCCATGTTTAATTTTATAAACGGGTAATCTTGAATTCATGACAAAAACCCGTCTGGGTTTGTTCATACTTCGATGTACTATCATTATTTAAAATTACAGGTAATTTTCAATTGTAAAACATTTCTAAAAAGAATTTTAATCACTGTAGTAGTCTGTATCAATAAGTTCATTAACTAAATTACGGTATAATCCCATACCGATTACTTTACCCCTAAACAGTCGTTGACAGATTTCAGTGGCTTCATTAATGATTTCTGGTGAGTTATTTCCAGCTCTTTTTCCTCCTATAAGAACTTCGAGTCTTGATACATCATCCTCAATAGTTCTTGAACAAGGAATAAATCTAGAATTTTTTACTCTAATGTTTCCTCCACGATACCCCTCTCCTGTTGTTTCTTTTTTAGGATCTTTTGTAATATATTCACTTAATAATTCTCCTAAATCTTCTTCATCCTCTTTAGTAGGAGGTTGTTGTTTTTTTGATGGTTTCTTAACCTTTCTTTTTGGAATTTTTTTTTCTTTAGAGGGGAATTTTATACTCTTAATCATTTTTCCTTGTTCTTGTCGTTTTTGTTCATTATATTGATCTTGTAAAACAACAGCATTTTTAAAATCTTTATATAAAGGATCATCATTTCGTGCTTGAGATGAATTAGTTTTAATTTTATAAATAATTCCAGCCCATTGATCAATCCTATTAATATTCAATTCTTGATTTGGTTTTAAAAAAAGATTTCTTTTATAAAAAGTATCAACAGTTTTATGTACTAATTCCTCTGTATTATCTTCATCAATAATATCATTTACAAAATCATCAGTAAATTTATCCCTCACTGAAGTAACAATCTTCTTTTTAGGTACTACATCAACAACTGGAACTGGAGGAGGAGGAGGTGGAGGAATATCTGGAATCTTAGCAAATTGAGCATCTGCAATATCTGCGGGTAATGTTTTTAAATACTTTTGGGTTTCTGCACCAACTTCTTTTGTGACATCTGTGACCGGTTTAAATAATTCTCTTGTTTCCTCAGTATATCCCATTTTTTCTTGTTGTTTCGCTTGTAAATTATTTCTGAAAGAATCTCTTACAGGAAGAAATTTCTTAATTGCAGCCAATCTCTCCCGAGTTAATCTAGTTATTTGTGCCTCACCAATTTTTGACATTATTATTATTATTCTTATTATTATTAATTAAATTAGTAAATTTGGTAAATCTTCATAATCCTAGATTCTTATTTCCTCAATAATTTTTCTGTCATTATTTGTTCAACAGACTTTTTATTTATTATCTCAGATTTTATATCAGCAACAATTATATCAGTAGTATTAGATTTTTCTAATTTAGTAAGTTTTTCCTCCTTTTGTGTTACTTTTTTCTCAAACTTAGAAATTTTCTCATTAAGTGATTTATTTCTCTTTATTAAAGCGTCATAAACTTCTTGATTAATCTTAACTTTACCAACTTCTTCTTCTAATGATTTTAGTAAATCAATATCTCTAAGTGCTTTAATTAATTTATTATAACCCTCTTTTCTAGCATTATCCACTAATTTTATTTCATTAACGTATTCTTTTAATCTTTCACATTTTTCCTCGTACTCAATCTTTTTTTTCGCATTTTCTTTGTCTATATCAGAGATATATTTTGTTAAATTTGCTCCTCGTTCGGTTCCAACATATCCAGCGATAAACTTTTCGTTAGGGTTAAAATCTTTCCATATCTTATATACACGAGTAAGTGAAATCCCGTATTGTTTTGCTACATCAATTGGCTTCTTATTCGCTCGTGATTTAATAATATTTTGTTCGTCGGCGGCCGTTAAATATCTTCCCCGGTTTGGCATACTATATATGAGTAATATTATTTTATAAAAAAAAATAGTTATTCATAAAAATATTACCGTAATTTTTTGATGTATATTTTTTGTAATAATTGTATACAAATAATTATGTCTAGTAAATGTGTAAAAATAACTCATATAAGGTATAAATAACTTATTTAGTAATGAGTAAAATGATAATTTATTTTGTAACACATAAGTAACGACGTTTTAACACCTCTATTAAAATATTATGTTAAGATAAAAACACTGGTTACTCAACGTATTATTAATGTATTGTTAAGTTATCAAATTATTCGTTATCAACTATAGTTACTTATTCATATTTATTTAATACAATTATTTAACTATTATTATCCATAAATAAATTTCTTCATAAAAGTTACAGTAACATTTTTTATGGATAATTGTTACTTAATAATGAATAATATTATTTATATGAAAACCGCACACATATTATTAAGCCAAAAATCACTAAGGCTCAGAATAGCGAAATACGTGTTAGCGATTTTTTGTTAAATCTCAGAATCGGAAATGGAGACTAAAAGTTGCAAAATGGGAGACGAAAAGTGAAGCTCAGCCTATCTGCTGCTTAAGTCGATATGCTGATATGTCTGTTTTAATAACGATTAAGTAGCGTCAGGTATTGTGTGCGTGCTTGGTCGTGACGGAATATATGGGCTTGTGTATGCAGGCAAGGCGATGGGTGCCGTTTACCCGCAAACCTGATTCGAAACACAGTAGAATACAATTTATTTTAAAATTCTCTAACTGTAATGATATTATTATTTGCATTAAATATTAACTATGCCTACTTTTATCAAACATTTCTCTGAAGAATCCATGGATTGCACTTTGCGTTCTGACTGGTGTATATTTCTCTCTCTCTCTCTCTCTCTCTCTCTCTCTCTCTCTCTCTCTCTCTCTCTCTCTCTATATATATATATATATATATATATATATATATATATATATATATATATATATATATCGTGTCGTGTCGTGCAATGGTAAGAATATATGGTCCTGAAAATGTAATTAGATCTCAAATATTTATTAATAGTTCCATCAACGATAGTACAATAATAATGTTTAACTTCAATGTTCAACCTATTGACATATTTCGCAGAATAATTCCCGTTTGACCACAGGCCGTCCACAACTATTAACCTACGCCGGATTGTAAATTACCATTTGGCATCCAATGCCACCTGCTAGTAAAACAAAAGCTGTAATACAGTTATTCTTGAGAGGCAATCTTTATGTGAAAAACAATACCAACTAGTAATGTCTACCTCTCAAAGTGTTTCTTTGGTAGCACTTTACACTCATAAGGTTAGGAAACAATTGTAGAATCAATCTTGTAAAATATGATCAGTAACGGGGCACCTGTTTTACTGTTTAAATATTGTGTTATAAACCATCAATTCTGCAACAGGGTTTGAATTTGGTATGAAAGTCATTATTGTATGAATATTGACCTGTTTTAAATTGCTTTATGGTATAGTTCAAGAATCGAAGGGTCGAACTACCGAATTTGTGTCCAAAATATTCATAATGTAAACGTTTTCATATTGAAGTGTGCACAATAGATATGTAATATATATAGGTCAATTTAGCGGAGTATTGCATATTAAACAATAACGGAACAATAAACTTATCAAAAGAGGTAGTTAGTTGGCTCTTTTTAGAAATATTGGTTTTATTATTTTGCATGTGCTTGAGTCTAACAAAGGCATTCATATAATATGACTGCTTTCTGAAGATAATAAACTGGTTAATGTATTAGTCGGGCAATGTCATCGTTGGTAATTAAAAATTATTTCTAAAAGAAATAAGATTGAATACCAAGCGCAGGCACAAACATGCTCTTGTTATGAGAGTTTGTAAACAAATATATCAACCAATCAAAGACACTGATGTTTCTAAACCAACAACAATGCAGACGATTTTTATTTCCTCTCAATATTGCTATTACTCACCAGCACCTTACAAACACCTGGAACTATGCACAAGATAGAACACGATACTGAACGGCCGCACCAACAAAAGACATATGTCACTCTCAGATGTATTACGTTCACCACGTATTATCGATCATACAAAGCCCACAAGAAAATATATGTTCGCACTAGTGGACATTTTGTTAGTATACTCCTTATGATAAAATGTTTTCCTGAGTTTCGTAAATTTTAATAATAGGCTGAGATAAGAGAAGACATGGCCTTATGATAATATGGGTATTAATTAGAGAGATACGAATTATATGTGTAATGTACGTGCTTTAATTATCGACTAATACTAGATGATCAAAATATTTTAATCATTTCGAGCTCCTCCTATTATTTGTTCTTATAGTATGATGATTTAGGAATTTACTGTTATGTACATGACACTAGAAAATTAGTTTGAAATGAAATCCTCTACCAGTAAGAATAAAACTTTTTATTTTTACATGTATAGCTGAAATGATAACACATTGACTGGAGTTTTTTCTCACGATTAAGCTTTTTTTTCCCCTGAGCTCTTTTTGGCCTAACTGTTTCTTCACATAAATATGTTTCGAGCATCCCAGGCTGTCATGGGCGGGAACAGAATCAACTACCCTTGGATTAAAAGTCCGACACTTTGCCAAATGAGCTATAAGGCTTACGCTGTCCATCTCAAAGACTGAAAGTTGCCTGTCATATATATCAAACAATAATATGGTAAATAATAACAAGCTGTTTTTGACAGCTAGGTGGCGAAGGTAGAAATTTGTAGAACAAATAAGAAGAATTTAAATTTTGACAAACCGGAGAAGAAACAAAATGTTCAGGATGTACGTGTCATTTAGTGAGAAGCAGGTATGCATGATTTTAAAGTCTCCTAAGATGAATTTCCCGGATGCACCGAAATTTTCTGACAAGCAGGAATGGTTGAATGTTTGATCTTAAATGAACATGAGTTGTCTTTCCTAGGTGTTGCCGAAAGTTGGATGGTGCATGTATATATATATATATATATATATATATATATATATATATATATATATATATATATATATATATAAAACAATCACGATACATTATCCAGTTCAGACCAGGTAGTTACTTGACTCATTTTAGATAGAATTATTTATATTCTTTAACAGGCCCAGTAGTGTAACACAGACATATATATTTTCCAAAACAGTGTTGTGGACACACTAAACTGCTTAGTCAGACTAAGTCATCATTGATACTTAAAACTTGTTTCAAGATAATACAAGTTTGAATACGACGCGCAGACAAAAATATGCTAATGCTGTGAGATTCTAAAAGTAAATAAATCAACCAATCAAAGAACCGGGTGTTTCTAAACGACCATTGAGATGTTTTCTACTTCCTCTCAATATTGCTACCACTCAACAGCCTCGTCCCAACCAACTGAACCTGTACACAAGAGAGAACACGGTATAGAACGACAACACTAATAAAATACAAATCTCACTATCAGATGTAGTACGTTAATCACGTTTTCACAAGCCCACAAAGCCCACAATTCCGTTTATATTCGCACTAATGGACACTTTGGCAGCCTACTCTTTATGATAGAATGTTTTCCAATGTTTCGTAAACTTCAATGATTGATCATACTTTGCTGAATACCTGCTGTAGGTTTATGTGTGTACTAATTAGTCAGGTCCGTAGCATATGTGTAATGCACGTGCTGTATGTATGTATTAGCCACAGCTAAATGATCAAAATATTTTAAACTCTTTGATCTCCTACTACCCAGTGTTCTTAAACCATAATGATTATGCATTTACTGTTATGCAGATAACACCGCACAAGGAATTTGAAATGGAATCCTCTACTAACAAAAATTCAATTTTTCTTACATGTTTACCTTAAGAGGGTGAGATATGGACATGGGCTTCTTCTGAAGACTACATCTTCTATTCCTGAGATCTTTTCGCCTTACCATTTCTTGTTATACAAATATTTCAGGTTATCCTCTGGCGGGAGCAGAATCACTTACATTCTACAAAATAAGCACCACTGCTCATCGACGGTAATATTAACAAAGGTGTAGACTGAATAAAGTCACTCGGTCAATCTCAAAGACATTGAAGTCGCTTGTCATATCGCTCAGTCATTTTCATAATTAGTAATAACACAATGTGTTTGACAGCTCAGAGGCACGGGTGGAAACATGTACTAAATTATTAGAGGAATGCTGATTTATACATTGTGTTATATTTTCTTTCCTATGTGTTTGGAAAGCTGTATGATGGTATATATATATATATATATATATATATATATATATATATATATATATATATATATATATATATATATATGTGTGTGTGTGTGTGTGTGTGTGTGTGTATGTGTCACTGCACATCATTTGTTGTGACGACGGTGTTGTGTGTTAGGGATAGTTTGTAATGTTCTTAGAGGATCAACACTTGATCTGAGACGTCCATGTCAATCATTGTCATGGCCTTTACTGTAATCGTTTTCCAGTTGGTGTCAGTGTTTGAACCTATGATACTTTGTTATGATCACATCTCTAGGAGTCACTGCCTGTTATCGTTCATTTTCCCAATCCCAAACTTGCCAAGACAGGAAGGCCAAGTGTCATGGTCAGCACCCATCCTAGCGTTCAAGTTGTCCAGTAATATCAAGATCTCATCCTTGGGAATGTTATTGATGAGCGAGTTTAATTATTATTATTATTATTATTATTATTATTATTATTATTATATATATATATATATATATATATATATATATATATATATATATATATATATATATATATATATATATATATATATATATACTGCAGTAAGAATTGATATTGTGGCATCCAGTTTAGCCCTTTATTGTACTTTTAGATTCCAAAACTAACTAAAATTCAACTACATGTATATTATCTAATCATATGGTATCAATGAATGATTTTAATATGTCAAAAGCAATTTAAAATATACTCAGATTAATATGAAACAAAAAATTAAATTGATATTCATATAGAAGTTCAATTGTTAGAAAGAATGAAACACTGTATAAGGAGGAAAATGAGATAAAGGACATAAATTAATATGAGGGACACAATTCCTAAGTTAAAATAAAATCAATCTTCAAAATTAAATGGAAACATTAGCTTGATAGAGGCTTTAAATTATCTCAGAAATATAAAGAAAACAGTCTTCAGTTAGATTGATTAACAGCAAGGTTGTAAACAAAATTCTTCTGGCTTAACTTTGTGGCATTTGTAGCAGGGAAATAAACACGTAGTAATCAGTTTGGTCTTTTTCAAGGATATACAACTTTTATACCTAAAGAAAAGATACGAAAATGGTAATTACAACACTTGAGCTCAATATTATTACTTCGTGTCATCACAAATTACTATCAGCATGCATTACCAAAAGGATACAATCAGTACATACAGACTGAAACACTATCTGAAGACCGAACTGAATATGCTAATCAAAGATATATTGGTGAAATTACCACTGTTACATGCGATATAATTGCATATGTCTGATATATTAAACTTGGTTGTGTCTTATTATTAACTGGTTTTGTAAAGCTTTTCCAAAGTTTTGTAAACAAGGTTAATCATTTGTTAAAAACATTAATAGGCATATTTTTTCATTCATTAGTTTAAAAGAGCAGCAGTATAATCTTTGCTGAGTGAACACAGTAAAATTTGGCGTTTGCCAAATATAAGATATTTCATATAGCTGCAACCTGTTTGCGATTACACACAATTCTACAATTCCCCAAACCAAGAACTGTAAGTACAAAAAGGCGCCATGTTATATTTGCAGTCTGAAAGCAAGTGACAAAGATTAGTTGATATGTTGTTACAATCGTGTTTATCCGGATAAAATGACTATTTTTCTAAACAAGTATATTCACTCTAGATTGAAGACAACATAGTGCGGAATAGGACGGCGCATACTTATATTCTTCCTGCGATGGAAATTGTCTGGGTGATCGTTTGCACTCTGTCTACGGTGGCTCTAATTTTATAAATTTTCAAGTGACACATTGAAATGCCAAACCAGAACTACACGATACATAAGATAATATTACCGACATACATGAACCCAACTAAACTCTAGATGTTTTTAATCAATGAAATTTACCCTATTCATTGATATTGGACCAAAAAAAGGTACATCAAAGGGTAAATGAGAGAGAGAGAGAGAGAGAGAGAGAGAGAGAGAGAGAGAGAGAGAGAGAGGGCAAAGAAGTTACTATTATTATTATTAGTATTATTATTATTAGTATTATTATTGTAACAAGCAAGACGGGTTTCGTTATCAAGAGATTTCAACTAGGCCGTGAATCCACTAGAAGTCATATGTAACCCATGATTTTCAAGACTTCCATCTAACCATTTGGTGTAAACTAGAAATACTGTGTTTCGAACCAGGTTTGCTGGTAAACGGCACCCATCGCCTTGCCTGCATACACGAGCTTATATATTCCGTCACGACTAAGCACGCACACCAAATCTGACACTACTTAATCGTTATTATAGCAGACACATCAGCATGTCGACCTAGGAATTAATTCTCATCTCATAGAAGACGATGAAATGGTTATTCACAATGGATTCGTTTTCACATGGACGTTATATGGGAAGCACACGCTTTTCTAAAAGAGTTGTTAAGTTAAATCATGATGTCTTCACACTTGTTCTTTTAACGTTCTCAGTCGATTATTAAGTTGCAGTGTTATACTCCTAGTGGACTGGACACATACAGTAAAGTATAATATAGTGTCGTGTCCTGTAATGGTAAGAATATATGGTCCTAAAATTGTAATCTAGGTCTCAAATATTCTTTTACTAATATCCATGAAAGATAGTGCAAGATGACCCCAATGTAACAATGTAGCAATACAGCCCTAATTAAGGCCATTCATTTTAAACAATAATAATGTTTAACTTCAATGTTAAACCTATTAACATATTTCACAGAATAATTCCCGTTTGACCACAGGCCGTCCACACCTATTAACCTACGCATTATGTAAATTACCGTTTGACAACCAATTGCCACATGCTGGTAAAACAAATGCTGATGTAATACTGTTATTCTTGAGAGGCAATCTTTATGTGAAAAACAATACTAACAAGTCCTTTGTATCTCTCAAAATTGTTTGTTTGGTAGCACTTTACACTCATAAGGTTAGGAAACAATTGAAGAATCAATCTTGTACAATAAGAACAGTAATGGGGTACATGTTATTGTTTAAATATTGTATTATAAACCATCAATTCTGCAACAGTGTTTGAATTTGGTATGAAAGCCATTATTGTATGAATATTGACTTGTTTTAAATTGCTTTATGGTATAGTTAAAGTATCGAAGGGTCGAACTACAAAATTTGTGTCCAAAATATTCATAATGTAAACGTTTTCGTATTGAAGTGTGCACAATAGATATGTAATATATATAGGTCAATTTTAGCGGAGTATTGCATATTAAATAATAACGGAACAATAACCTTATCAAACCAAGTAGTTACTTGGTTTTTAGAAATATTGGTTTTATTAGTTTGCATGTGCTTGAGTCTAACAAAGGCATTCATATTATATGACTGCTTTCTGAATATAATAAACTGGTTAATGTATTAGTCGGGCAATGTCATCGTTGGTAATTAAAAATTATTTCTAAAAGAAATAAGATTGAATACCAAGCGCAGGCACAAACATGCTCTTGTTATGAGAGTTTGTAAACAAATATATCAACCAACCAAAGACACTGATGTTTCTAAACCAACAACAATGCAGACGATTTTTACTTCCTCTCAATATTGCTATTACTCACCAGCACCTTACAAACACCTGGACCTATGCACAAGATAGAACACGATACTGAACGGCCGCACCAACAAAAGACATATGTCACTCTCAGATGTATTACGTTCACCACGTATTATCGATCATACAAAGCCCACAAGAAAATATATGTTCGCACTAGTGGACATTTTGTTAGTATACTCCTTATGATAAAATGTTTTCCTGAGTTTCGTAAATTTTAATATTAGGCTGAGATAAGAGAAGACATGGCCTTATGATAATATGGGTATTAATTAGAGAGATACGAATTATATGTGTAATGTACGTGCTTTAATTATCGACTAATACTAGATGATCAAAATATTTTAATCATTTCGAGCTCCTCCTATTATTTGTTCTTATAGTATGATGATTTAGGCATTTACTGTTATGTACATGACACTGGAAAATTAGTTTGAAATGAAATTCCAAAACAGTTTTGTGGAGACACTAAACTGCTTAGTCAGACTAAGTCATCATTGATACTTAAAACTTGTTTCAAGATAAAACAAGGTTGAATACGACGGGCAGACAAAAATATGCTAATGCTGTGAGATTCTAAAAGTAAATAAATCAACCAATCATAGAACCGGGTATTTCTAAGCGACAATTTAGATGTTTTCTACTTCCTCTCAATATTGCTACCACTCAACAGCCTCGTCCCAACCAACTGAACCTGTACACAAGACAGAACACGGTATAGAACGACAAAACTAATAAAATACAAATCTCACTATCAGATGTAGTACGTTAATGACGTTTTCAAAAGGCTGCAAAGCCCAAAATTCCGTCTATAATCGCACTAATTGACACTTTGGCAGCCTACTCCTTATGATGAAATGTTTTCCAATGTTTCGTAAACGTCAATGCTAGATCATACTTTTCTGAATACCTGCTGTAGGTTTATTAGTCAAGTCAGTAGCATATGTGTAATGCACGTGCTGTATGTATGTATTGGTCACAGCTAAATGATCAAAATATTTTAAACTCGTTGATCTCCTACTACCCAGTGTTCTTAAACCATAATGATTATGCATTTACTGTTATGCAGATAACACTGCATAAGGAATTTGAAATGGAATCCTCTACTAACAAAAATTCAATTTTTCTTACATGTTTACCTTAAGAGGGTGAGATATGGACATGGGCTTCTTCTGAAGACTACATCTTCTATTCCTGAGATCTTTTGGCCTTACCATTTCTTGTTATACAAATATTTCAGGTTATCCTCTGGCGGGAGTAGAATCACTTACATTCTACAAAATAAGTATTAGGAATTGATTTTTTTAGTAAAATTAATAAGATTGCTATTTTCTTTAAATTGTATTATTAAAGTAATGTTTTATTCATTTATAGCAGAAAAATCACTAGCTATGCGAATGTACATTATTGTGTGGAAATAGGTTATAAAGCAAAAATCAGTCCACTGCTCATCGACGGTAATATTAACAAAGGTGTAGACTCAATAAAGTCACTCGGTCAATCTCAAAGACATTGAAGTTGTTTGTCATATCGCTCAGTCATTTTCATAATTAGTAAAAACAAAATGTGTTTGACAGCTCAGAGGCACGGGTGGAAACATGTACTGCATATTAGAAGAATGCTGATTGTTCCATTGTGTTATATTTTCTTTCCTGTGTGTTTGGAAAGCTGTACGATGGTATATATATATTATGTTAGAGTTAATGCAACTCTTTGTATAACAGATTTTTCTTCTACCAGAGATACTGTTAATGCCACGTGTTTAATTTAATTTAGATCTTCTGTTTATAATATTCTTCCTCTTTATTATCCTCCTCCTCCTAATCAACATCATCATCTTCTTCTTCTTCTCTTTATTATTATTATTATTATTATTATTATTATTATTATTATTATTATTAAATTGATTGATACCATCAAACGGAAAATATCGATGAAGTATTTCAGACCGTTTTTGTACGAAGACTTATTACTTGATTGTTGTAGTTTTGTCACGTGCATGTAATACAACATGATAAAACAAATATAGTCTTCAAGGTCTACCCAACCTTGGCATCGTCCTATTAGAAGCGGCCCGTTCCATCCAAAACGTCCGGTTTATCAAATCAGGATCAGAGAAAAAGCATTGGACAAAATTAGATTATTACTATGATAATGCAAGGTATATCTCAAACATAGCACAGCTTTATGTACCATTACTACTGTGGACTTCGAGCAGTCCTTTATTTTCACTATAGGAAAAACATTTAACCAAAGAAAGACATGGGCGCCATGAAGCATTTTTTATCGTATGGAAGAAAATTTGCACTGGCTTCGAACATTTTATTTGGAGTAAGTCTAAATTTAGTTTTCATTTTTTAATTCATATTACAGAAAATATCATGATAGCATTACACATGATCAAATCGAATCTAATTATTGCGCGACCTACTATATAATGTATTGTTATATATCGATAACTGGAAATCTAATAGTCTTGCATATTTATTAATTACTTAAGTGTTGACACGGGAAAGTACCAAATATTTCCATAATGTTTACTTGCATAGTATCCGTATATTGTCGATATTATACAATATTCATCAGGTCTTACTATCTGTATATCTTTTTCCTCCTACTTATCTATGTTTTTCTCTACAGATAAGAGCAAATATTTATAATATAATTCCAGGTCCTTTCATTAGCGATGACAATAGCCGGATTTGTCGTGCGATTTGGTGACCAGTGGGTGAATGAGGCAACCCTGCAGAAAATAAAGGACAGTGCAAGAGAAGCCTACAGTATGAATCATTTAATGTACAATATAGTAAAGCCATTATATTCTGAAGTAGATCATGCATTAATTGATAAGATAGTGTATATTCTGAAGTAGAACATGTGATTAATTGTTAAGATAGTGTATATTCTGAAGTAGAACATTCATTAATTGTTAAGATAGTGTTTTGTATACCGTTACTTGTTGGTAGCAATAAATTACAGTCTCGTATGGAGTAATATATTTTCAGACTGTGATCTGTTCAAGTGGAACACATGCACAACATAGCAAAAACAAAGGCTATTGGTAATTCCTTTCTGTTGTGGAAAATTAACATGATTGACAGTAATGAGCCTGTGGTTTGTCTGTTTTGCCTGAACAACAAATGTGAGATTACCGTAATTTTTGAACGTTTTAAAAGCACGCGAAATGTTCAATCAACATTCACTAATGAGGGAAATTAAATGTCTTCATGGGTTAATATATCAAAACAAAGTACATAACTTATTAAAAATGAAGAAATTTGTCCATGTCTTCATAAAGATTATATAGTATTGATTCACCACAATGGATGATACATTTATAGATATTAAAAGGAACATGACGTTTTGAAATTTTAAATTTACGTCAAGCTGCACCAATGAAACTATTAAATCATAAATACATCCATATTATTTTATAATTATTTATTACCAGGTGTATATGACCTTTCCACCGATAACTTCCAGCCGATAACACAGAACCTGAAGCAAGCATTTGGAATTTTCCTTATCGTGACTGGGGTCGCGTCCGCACCACTCGCAGTATTTGGATTGTATACATTTCTGCGGAAGAGGAGAAATTTTCTGTTTGCGGTAAAAGAAGAAAGATATTGATTCCTCTTTTTCTTTTTCTTCTCCTTTTTCTTCTTATTTTTTTTTGTTATTGTTGTTGTTGTTATAATAATAATTATTATTATTATTATTATTATTATTATTATTATTATTATTATTATTAAAGAAGGAAATTAGATGTGTGTCGTATATAGCAGTCAGGTGTCAAAGCTTCAGTTATATATGATGAAACAACTATTTAACTATGGGATACGTTGTTATTCCGATCTGTAAGAGAATAATATAAACCTATTTTGGTCTAAATTTCGATTACTATTTTGCCTTTATAACCTCCTTAAGACACGAAAAGTACAGATATATAATGAGTTAATAGGCAATCTAGAGTAGGTTTCTGTAAAATTAGTGTATTTGTGATTATAATTAATATAGTCTGTATAGAATTGTGTACAGCATCAGGCAATATATATGCTGGTCTTAACGGAAAAATTCTTAAGAGGCTTATTACTTGTCATTCTTTGCAGTATGTAATAATCATTGGGTGTCTACTGGCAGCTCAACTCTTTGTGAATTTTCACTTCATCAAAAGTCCAGAAACTGTAAGTAAACGACGTTTTGTATACAGTTTTGTTATAAAATCTTTCATTGTACAAGACCTTTAGTGTGGCGAACGCCATGCAAGTTAAAATAAGACAATGATTCTTTATTTCATAATCCTTGGTCCATGAATTTTATAAAATATATACGTCATTTAAAATATTTTGTTATGAAATAAAATCCCATATTTTAGTTTTTTTTTAAAAATGCCAATAGTGTACATACTGAAAATAATTTCCCATGCTATTATTATCATTATTAAAACACAGTGAGTGCCTTACAAATCTCCGAAAGTACAGTCTGAGTATACCTACTCATTTGCCTACTCCCTTCCCCACCGATTTCAATAACGGAAATAGTTAATGTGATAAAATGTACACAGAACTCTTCAGTTCATTCATTGATTTGTAATTTCTAACCTGAGTGTGACCAGAGTGACCCGGGGCCTTGTTGCGTAAGCTATGGACAAGTTGATATCTTCATACAACATTGTGACGTAATTCATCCATTTAGTTACTGTCGGATAATTCCGCAAATTACCGTTATATTGAGAGTTTATAGTTATATCCCTTTACACATGTGTACGTAGAAATGTTCTTCTTTTCGTTGGCTTGGTTCGACATTGTCAATATCGGAAGCAGACGACCTCGTATTTTCCTTCTCTGCATATACATGTGCAGTCGTGTATACACACACCTTCGCTGAAAATGGACTGAAAACTTCCGTTTAGAATGAAACACACAGCTGATAACAGTGTTAGGGTCAACCTGTGCAGGACCAGGTTTGAAATTATAAATCAATAAATGAACTGACTAAGTTCTGTTCATCTTTAGTTTCGTTTGTTCTTTACGTGTTTTAAATCGTAAATGTACTGATATCGACCATGAGTATTACAACGTAAACTAGTATTATGTCGTAACAATACTGATTTCGACCATGCGTATGTTACAAGGTAAACTAGTATTATGACGTAACAGTACTGATTTAGACAATGAGTTTTATTACAACGTAAACTAGTATTATGACATACCAGTACTGATTTTGACCATGAGTATATTACAAGGTAAACTAGTATTATGACGTAACAGTACTGATTTAGACAATGAGTATTAACACGTAAACTAATATTAGAACGTAAACATACTAATTTCGACTATGAGTATTAAAACGTAAACAAGTATTATAACGTAACGTACTGATTTCGACCATGAATATTAAAATGTAAACAAGTATTAAAATGTAAACATACTAATTTCGAGGGTGATCCATACATATTAAAACAAAATGATTTAAACTAATATAGTCATGTATTCAGAAAATGATATTAAGAATCATGTACACTCCAGTTCACAAAAAAAGTATGTACTGTCTCATTATATTTTCATCGTCATCGAAGTTTCATTTTATATGACCAAAATAGGTACGGATATCGATATATTAAAGACTTTAACCAGGTGAAATTATTCTAGGTGAATACGGCAATTTAACGGCTATAGCTTTTTTATTTTGTATTATTGCTGAATATGTCTCAGTACAAGTAATAGCTTATTTCACTAGTTTTCCATTTAGAACACACAAAAACGTTTTAACCAGATATAGTCTGTAAAATACATGAAATCCGGTTTTTAATAGCAATCTGTTTTTGTCATGTTGATATATATATATATATATATATATATATATATATATATATATATGCTTGTTACAGTGTAAATAAATATATACTCTTTTATTTATGATTTTCTTGAACTATCACCAATTTCTAAAAGAATACAAGTTTTACAGAATATGAGAAATCACTGTAGTTCCAATTGTCATACATTAGGTAAAAAGGATATATATTATTAGAGGAGTTATTAAGTTAAGCAAAATGTTTTCACAAACAAAAGACGTTTTTGAATTGACCAGTTATACAGTTAAATACTTCAAAAATGTATCTATCTTACTTTCGTACGTGATTGTTTTACTCCCAGTGTCAACACTTTGTTTTACTCCCAGTGTCAACACTTTGTTTTACTCCCAGTGCCAACACTTTGTTTTACTCCCATTGTCAACACTTTGTTTTACTCCCATTGTCAACACTTTGTTTTACTCCCAGTGTCAACACTTTGTTTTGCTCCCATTGTCAACACTTTGTTTTACTCCCATTGTCAACACTTTGTTTTACTCCCAGTGTCAACACTTTGTTTTACTCCCATTGTCAACACTTTGTTTTACTCCCAGTGTCAACACTTTGTTTTACTGCCATTGTCAACACTGTTTTACTCCCATTGTCAACACCTTGTTTTACTCCCAGTGTCAACACTTTGTTTTACTCCCAGTGTCAACATTTTGTTTTATTCTCATTTGCTCTTATCATTACTCAGATGCAAGACATGATGAAGCCGTATCTTCGTGAAAAAGTCAATGAATACGTAGGAATGCACTCATCGGACCAAGTCTTGCTAGGATGGAATTATGTGATGCAAGAGGTTTATGGAAACAAATGATTCTTAATTAAATATTTCATCTACATTAGGTTCGACTGAACACAGTTTCACAATTCATACTACATATGTTGAACGGCGAATTTAGATGCAATGATGCCCACGAGGTTGTGAAAATGAGAGATTCTAGCAGTCAAACCCGGTTATCTCGATTACGTCGTGGGTGTAAAAAATCTTATGGTGTATGGTGTTGTAAATAATTGTGTTAGGCTTTCTAAAAAATATAAAATGTATGGATGAGTTATATGCATTAAAGATCTATATGCTAAGTTACAAAAGCTTCCAACTTCGTTACTAGGGTTACCGGTTACCGGTAAAACTAGGCTCATGCATAATTGTATTCACCTGAAATGATATATAATTAAAGAGAAGAGATAATGACCGAAAAATAAATAAAACATGATAAATAATTAGAGATAAGAGATAATGACCGGAAAATAAAAAAGAAATGATATATAATTAAAGAGAAGAGATAATGATCATAAAATAGATAATATATTTTTATTTCAAAACATGGTATTGAGAAATGTATATGATATATTAGTGTTTGCATTATGTAGAAATCCATTTACCGTAAAGTTCCATTTGGTCGATGTGACGATGCACATTTAGACATACAACACTTTAAGAAATTCGTGGATTTTGAAACTACACAGATTTAATTTTATTTGTTTTTTTTTAGTATCAATGCTGTGGAGTAGACTCATCAGCTGACTTTAAATCGTCTGCTTACTATCAGTCGTCGTACTGTCCCTATTATTATTACGGGTATTATGCTGTGCCCGGCTGCTGCCGAACTCTTCCGTCTTCGTATTCTCAGTCGAGCTGTGGCAGTGGTCAATATTGTGGTGCAAACAACAATTATATTTGGAAAGATGTAAGAACACACACACACACACACACACACACTATATATATATATATATATATATATATATATATATATATATATATATATATATATATATATATATATAAGTTATAATATATAAGTAAGTTATTATGAATTCCCAATGACATATCTAAGAAGAATTTGATTTCTTTTAAAATTCAATCACTCGGGTCTATTATTTTCTGATTGCAATTTTTATTTCCGGATGCTCTGATAATATACATATAAATTATTTTCTATTACTAAGCATTTTTCCATATTGATGTTCATCATTATAATTATTGTACGTTACCTCCAAAAGGTGATCTGAAACAATTCTTAGAAAGAAAAAAGTTGATTTGAAGTGATTATTTTCCATGATATTCAAAATTATGCATGGCGTTTTTTACAGACAGTAATGATTATTCACGAATATTTACGAAGTAATCAACATTATACATTTTTAGGGATGCTCGACAGCCCTGCTTAGGTTTTACTACACGAGAAACACTCAAGTTATATGGCCATTGATAGGCATTGGTTTGATTGATCAGGTATGTATGCTTGGAGCAAGACTTTATGGCTTATAGTCTTAATATACGTGTTCATCAATATTGCATTGTCTTTTAAATAATTTGTTAACTTTAATAAGAAAATTCAAACCAGTCTTGAGAAAATATCAAGCAAGAATTAATGTGT
The DNA here is from genome assembly GCA_030141615.1 of Unio pictorum. NCBI lineage: Eukaryota > Metazoa > Mollusca > Bivalvia > Unionida > Unionidae > Unio > Unio pictorum. Next base: position 8,589,672 of record JARLTB010000168.1, on the reverse strand, counting down.
TAAATATAATATAAACTTAGTTTTACTAAACTTATGTATGTATGCATGCATGCATGCGTGCACGTATGTATGTATGTATGTATGTATGTATGTATGTATGTATGTATGTATGTATGTATGTATGTATGTGTATTTATCGACAATGATACGTATTTTGGAATAAATGCGCAAATATACAATAGAGAAATACCTTTTTGTGTTTTGAATTAGGATGAATGGAAATGTGTGTCAATCGGATGTAGAAAATGACTTGAATAGATAAAACGTTTAAAATCCATCGATATATGTTGTGTGCATTGAGTCCAGATTTTTTTTCTGAAATTGTTGTTGTTTACTTATTCTACGTGACTTGAAACAAAGCGTAGCCATTTACATTAATCTTTTTTCCTCGTATATGGTCACGCAGACGGAAATGTAACAATTCTAACTCGGGGGATAAGATACATGACGAATGACAATATACAACTAGGTAAAATAAATGGTGGAAACGTTCGTGTCATAAATCTAAATTGCTGGTATTTATGTGATGATGCAAATCATTTAATTGTTATACTGCATACAGAAATGTGTTATTATTTAATTTATTACCTGAAGAAAACATCCTCTGAAAAAAGGCTAAATTTTAATGACAGAATGGTTATTCGCCAGTCTTTGAAACAGCGCTTTTATTAGCGTACTCTTTTAATACAATCTGCATAGACAACAATCGTAGCTAAGAAAGTTAAATTCATTCAGTAAGTGTTTGTACGGCATCTGAGTTGCCCGGCTAAGGGTGTATGGACTTGAATATGATCATAACATTCCGTAATCGTCTGTAACTAGTATAAAACTAATAATGTCCCAGAGTATACTATAGTACATTAGTATAACACACACGCACATCAGGGCCCAATTTTTTTTTCCAAACCATATTGACTGATCGACATCAGGTATGTGCCAACGCCGTTTGCAGTAGGGCTTGCGTTTGACACATATTTAAATCCGCATAATAAAATCACCTAAGTCAGGTAACTTACTACGTCAACAATATTATATGTTTCAGATATTTTTGTTTGTCTTCTCTATCATTCTACTCAGAACGACAAAATGTAAAGTTGAGCCAACAACCGATCCAAAATCGGAACTATTGACAACAGGTGAGAGTTCGTGACAGATTTTGCTGCATAGAACCGACATAAAATTTCCAAAGCCCTTTCCTAATATTTTTGTTGGGAAATAAATGTTTTTTGTGAAGGAAGTTTCCTTTTATAGAAAAATATCACAAACCAAAACAAAGCAAACTATTTTATCATGCAGAAATTCTTGTTAAATAATGACTAAAAATGTAATTAAATTAGGCAAAATACACATTGCAATCAAAAGAATGCATTCATTTGACAATAATATTGTACATAATATCCTTTGGTCCAGCTATAAATCAGAGAGCGATTTCTTCCTCTTTCAAATTTGTCATTTCATAATTTTACAATTTATTTATATATTTCTGCATTAGGTTTCTTGAGCAATATTAACTACCTACGATTCCAATTAAATTTCCTTTGGTCTACCTATCAATCAGATGTCCATTGCTTCCTCTTTCAAACTTTTCATTTAATAATTTTAACATTTATTTATATAGTTCTGCCTCCGGTTGCTTGATTAATATTTCTTACTTACTACTCGAAATAATAAAATATTGTCACAGTTTACACATCTATATTTATTAATTTACAATTATAGGGGAGACTCAGACAAGCCAAAATGGACTACAGTCAACATCATCTTCTGTCCCTTTGTCCTTGCAACCGCAACAAATAATTTCATCTGCACCACCGACTCAACATAACTTCCTTCCTGGATACTTACCTCCATCTTCAACATCAGCAACTGCATCACCATCATTACCGCCACAACAACAACCAGCAATAGCATCAATAGCACAGAATCAGCAGAGCATCCATCCCGTGTATGTGCCTCCAAATTCAACATTATCGGCAGCAGCACCACCATCGCAACCATTAATGCAATTAGCTGTACCAACCCAATCTAACTTTCATCCCATGCAGCAATTCCTCCCAGGAGCAGTGATGTCTGTGCCAACATCTCACGACTACGTCCACAATACGACGCCAAGTGCATATATCCCCATGACAACATTGCAAGGCCACAGTACGCAAGTCCTAACTCAGACACAAGCACCTCCATCCGCGCAGCAACCGAACTACGCACCCATGACTCTGGCAAACAACGGTATGCAAGCACTACCTCAGACACAGGCACCTCCAGCCGTACAGCAACAGTATTACGCTCCTTTGACTTTGCAAGGCAACACTATGCAATCATCTCCTCATACGATTGGACCTCTTGCCGCGCAGCAGCAGAACTATGCACCTGTATCTACTTGGTAAGACACCTTGTAAATCAAGAACAGTTAGATCCTATTGTGTGTGGGTACAGCTGACTCGGTTTATCTACTAAATTGCTTCCTGTAAGAGAGAGAGAGAGAGAGAGAGAGAGAGAGAGAGAGAGAGAGAGAGAGAGAGAGAGAGAGAGAGAGGTGGGATTCTGTTTTAGCATTTATTGTTGATTTTTTTCGTTTTATTTTTTTTCTTTTTGCAGACCGAAGTAGCTGAGAAGGCGATTGCTGATTGGAATCCTAACAATTAGTCACTGAAAATTAAAGGATGAAGTAGATTCCTTACAAATACATCAATACGTTGACGTACATGTAAAAAGCCATTGCAACACCAACAATCTTCGACTCTAAAACTTCCTTCACGAAGTTGTAATTGTATATATATTTTAGAACTGTCACTTGTACCCTGATATTGATAATATAAGACGGGTTTTCCCTCTAAACATTTGAGATATTTGCAGACTTTATAGATAGTCTGAAGTCGTCTACACTTGTTTGGATCTTTTCTGAACATCGAAAGTACATATCAGATTTAAATATATTGAACTTTAAATTGTGCTCTAAATTTAAGTAAATTCAATATTGTTGTCTTCAATTCAAAGGATACTGTATGCATTTGCTACAAAATTTTAGTCTTCATTAGATACTGTATCCATTCATTAAACTAATTACTGCCTAAATTACAAAGGCACAAAAGCTATAGTATTGAGGAGTAAAGGACTGGCTCCTAAAATATACCAACCTACCTACCTACATACCTACCTACATACCTACCTACTTACCTATATTTGTGCCTACATATATTCAGACAGACAGACGGAAACCTAAGGAAAGACATACATACATACATATATGCATATATAAAATGTTACATTTCTGAGGAATCATCCAGCACATTTCAATCTAAATAGTTTGAGAAAAAGGATACAATATTTTATGTTTCCTCCATAATTTTCTCTAAAACTATATTCTTCAGATAATTGTTTTCATTTTTATTTAAAGCCAAATGATTCGTACCTATATAATAAAATATGTATTCTGTATTATTTTGTTCATTATTGACTTTAAGAAATATGGCTAAGACTAATACAAACATTGAATTATTTGTAAAATGGTCGTATTGCTCCATCCCAAATCGTTGGAAAAAGAGTCTCATAAATTCTATATTTGAACGAACGGTCCGGAAAACCCCGTCAGATAAATATTCGGGTGAACACAATTTAATAGCTAAGCATATTTCTCTTATTTCTCTCTTGCATTAAATATAAGCTCACATTGACACTTATAACAAACAGGCCTTGTTTGGTCCTACAAAACAGTGTTCATTATATACTATTTTAAAGTAGTCAGTTTCAAATATTTTCAAGCTAATAGAAAGGCCTTACAAATTCAGTTATACTGTTTCAACAACATGAGTCACGAATTAACTGAATTTAATCTCATTTATTTACCATAAACTTTCGACAGTCGTAAATATTTCTGCAAAATATTAAAATCATAAATCATGAAAGAAAACACTGATATGCATCACCTGTAATTAACACGTATTTACCACTGCAATTAACACAATAAATATATCACAATTATACATTTTACCTTTACATCTTTAGCTTTATAAGGAGAGACACATATCTGAGCGTAAATGAAGTTATTATTAGCATCTTTTGTTTTAGAAAGTTGTCATTTTATATGCAACTGTTTTGTGGGTTTTTTGTTGTTGGTTTGCTGGTTTATTTTTCATATGCCTGTCTCGTCGAAGATATATTCGTGTAAATCATACCAGAGCTGTATTATCTCAGGCACCAACATAATACGCATAGTCACGTATTTCATCTCATTCATCATAATAATACTCATAGTCACGTATTTCATCTCATTCATCATAATAATACGCATAGTCACGTATTTCATCTCATTCATCATAATAATACTCATAGTCACGTATTTCATCTCATTCATCATAATAATACTCATAGTCACGTATTTCATCTCATTCATCATAATAATACGCATAGTCACGTATTTCATCTCATTCATCATAATAATACTCATAGTCACGTATTTCATCTCATTCATCATAATAATACGCATAGTCACGTATTTCATCTCATTCATCATAATAATACTCATAGTCACGTATTTCATCTCATTCATCATAATAATACGCATAGTCACGTATTTCATCTCATTCATCATAATAATACTCATAGTCACGTATTTCATCTCATTCATCATAATAATACGCATAGTCACGTATTTCATCTCATTCATCATAATAATACTCATAGTCACGTATTTCATCTCATTCATCATAATAATACGCATAGTCACGTATTTCATCTCATTCATCATAATAATACTCATAGTCAGGTATTTCATCTCATTCATCATAATAATACGCATAGTCACGTATTTCATCTCATTCATCATAATAATACTCATAGTCACGTATTTCATCTCATTCATCATAATAATACTCATAGTCACGTATTTCATCTCATTCATCATAATAATACTCATAGTCACGTATTTCATCTCATTCATCATAATAATACGCATAGTCACGTATTTCATCTCATTCATCATAATAATACTCATAGTCACGTATTTCATCTCATTCATCATAATAATACGCATAGTCACGTCATTCATCTCATTCATCATAATAATACTCATAGTCACGTATTTCATCTCATTCATCATAATAATACTCATAGTCACGTATTTCATCTCATTCATCATAATAATACGCATAGTCACGTATTTCATCTCATTCATCATAATAATACTCATAGTCACGTATTTCATCTCATTCATCATAATAATACGCATAGTCAAGTATTTTACAACGGTTTCATCTAATAAAATTATAGCTGTTTTATATGTAAAATGTGCACCTTTCTTTTGCATTCTCAATAAATTATGTTAACTATTAAATGCCTGCTCTCTCTCTCTCTCTCTCTCTCTCTCTCTCTCTCTCTCTCTCTCTCTCTCTCTCTCTCGTCATTCTGCATGTTATTCCCATCCCCTCCGTCCATGAAGCGAGAGTTGTCAATGTCATATGATTCAATTTCAAACTATACGTCTAGTTTTGCATTATCGGTCGCCCTTGTTGTCTTAATTCCTCTGCTGGAACGATGGAATAACGAGCATGGATCTAAGTTTGTATATATGTCGTTCTGGTCACATGCATTTCTAAAACGTATTGATATATTTACGGATGAATGTATAAAATTAATCATGTATACGTCCTGTTTTGATCATCTATGAAGGTACATAGAATTTAGTTCAGTTGCCATAAACCGTAATGAAAATATGTTGTCCATTTTCTAAACATCTTTGGTAAGATTGGTGTACAGGTCTCCCTTTATTTAGGTTGGGTGGGAAGCTCCCAATAATATTTAAATTATTAAAAAAGACCCACTAACCCTGGCTCGTTTCTGTCAGAAATTGAAATAGTGATAAAGAGATGTTAAGCTCCGAGCCACGAGTCAGCTGACTTAGTATTTTAAATTTCCCTCCTGTCCTGTGTCGCTACTCACCTGTTTGATCTTTATCTGGACTGGTAATCCAATTCCCTCCAAATCTTCTAACTTCTGCCTCCGTTGTCCTTCTCTTTTGTCTCCCAGAGACTCAGACAAACTGCACTAGGGTATTTCCATCTGGTCCCTAAAAGCTTACTTTATTAATACACAATAACACGAGCATAGCATATTCCCCTAGCTATGTAAACTCACACTAAACATTAATATCATCAGATAAGCCATTACTTTCTTAGGTTATGTATTAGTGTCCATCGAAATACATACTCTCTCTGATACGTATGAACGGTAAATATTAAAGTCTCGTTGTTTACAAGTGGTAGGACCTGTGGGGCAGCAGCGAAGACACGAAAATAGTTTGAGGAACAAGCCTACTAATGCATACAATAGACCATCCAGTAGGTTTCCTCGATAAACATATATTATAATATTATGTTTTCTTTCGGTAATAATTACAGTCCAACTGCGAGCTACTCCGATTCTATTCATTAGATAATTTAAAATACAGCCCCATAATGGCAGATACCGCTGCTCGTAAACTAATTAGTTCACCGTGACTTAAACTCAAGTTTTATTTTATAATAATTATTCATTTCCAACAGCAATATACATCGAACCCTTCTGCCCTCGTATATAAATCTCACAGTCACTGTTCTAACGATATCAATAGATGTGCTATTCCGAGTACACCAATCTCCACCCTAGCAATAAACATTCCCGTTATCGAAATAGAAGGAGTCAGCGATCCGATACTTTTATATGTGTATGTATGTATGTATGTATGTATGTATGTATGTATGTATGTATGTATGTATGTATGTATGTATGTATGTATGTGTCTGTGTGTGTGTGTGTGTGTGTGTGAGAGAGAGAGAGAGAGAGAGAGAGAGAGAGAGAGAGAGAGAGAGAGAGAGAGAATAAGGAAAACACAAAATACGTTTGAGAGATCAAAAGGTTTAAAAATAGAAGACTGACTCCGAATTTACCAGTTAAGATATTAAATAATCACGTACTTCATTGTACACATTAGTTTTAATTTCTAAAATGACATGAAAGCAATGGAGATTATATAAATGGAGGTTACTGAGTGGACCGAAATGCACATTTATTTCAAGAATTATTTCTCAAAGCGACCTTTTTCAGCCGCGTGTCAGTTGAGGTAGATGCAGGTGTGTCAATGTCACTGAGGAGGAGACAATGACTACGAGAAGAAAAAAGCTCAAATAATGCCCTGAATACGGATTATAACAATGCTGATGTTAGCTCAAAAGCATTAATTAAAAAGCATATTTTAGAATCTCTCATGATTTATTATTATATATTTATGCTGTGAGATTAGCACTCGTTGAGTAGCGTATAAATAACTGTCGCTAAAGAGCTAATATTACACGCGTGGATCATTGCTATTAATTAACAAATAAGTACAATAGATGTTTTTAACTCTAGCATGGTAGTATCATTGCCTTGCAATTGAGTCCAATTAATCGGACGCCTCCTCAGAATTATTTTCAGGGGGAGGGGGGGGGGGGAGAACATGTAGTAATTAGTTAGTTTTAATTATGTAGGCCAACATATTTTAGTTGTGAAATCGGGGTGGTGGTGTTGAGGTTGGGGGTTTGACAAGTCATTTAAAATAAGTCTAAATGTAAGCTAATCGCCTCCGAACAGAAGCTTCGTATCCTGCCAAATAGTGATATACTGACATTACCAGTTGCCTAAAGCTGCCTACCTACCTGTGACACAATAAATCAGGTAATACTATATTTGCTTTAACAAGCAATTGACTTGTGAATGGCAATCAATGCGGTGTTTATTTATGGACACCTAGCCCGTTATTTGAAGACATCATTATACGTTGGGTATAGTCTTACATTTTGATTAAAATAATGCTAACCTTCCTAATCCCCCAAATGGTAAACAAATGGATATAAGATTATTTTAAAATATTTATGAATAAATGCTAAAAATGTACCATTATTATAAAAAAATCAAAACAATTAGTCCTAATTAGTTTATTTAGATAATTTGGTAAAACTGTCATATCTTTTCAGTTATTCATTTAAGTAGTTTTAATTATCGTATGGAGAAGACATCCAAATTTGGTATTTGAGTGTAAATACATGATCGTCTAAATTCGCATAGGTTCAGAACAATTTAATTGATACTACAGAAATAGCAAACTGTTTGACATCTAGTAACGTTTGATTTTTACATCCAAAATATTACCTAACACTTATCATAGCACTTTGACGCCATATTAAAATGCAGTCTTACTAATGATAGGTTTTAAGTGATTTAATTTCTGTCAAACACATTCGTTTTCACGAGAATAGAAACAGCGCATAATTACAAACTCTTGATTAACTCCCGTATATCATACGATACTGTAGTATGGTCATAAAAAAACAGCGCATAATTACAATTTCTAGACTAACACCCGTATATGCCTTGCTAAAAGCAGACAAATACTTTGTCCGATATACAGACAAATAACATTTACTGTTTTATATATATATATATATATATATATATATATATATATATATATATATATATATATATATATATATATATATATATATATATATATATATATATATATCACATTGTTTCAATCTCTTTTGAGATCTACTCTGTCGAATTTAATGACATTCTATCTCCTTCGTCAGCATATTTCAATACTTGAAAAGATTTCTTGACAAACATTCTGAAATAGGATTGTTATATCCCTTAAACTTAGCCAAATATTATCTAACATCAATTCAACTACTTTTAGATAGAATACGTCATTGACTATACCATTTCAAACAAACCAAATGTGTAATTAACGATCACAATTCTCACATCTACAATGTTTTAGTGGTCTACTGTAGTTACTGGAAACATTATCATCCAGAAAAGAAACTTAGTTAAATGTAGTCTTCACCAAACCTTTTTTTGTTCATTTTCCTAATTTAGTCTGATCTTTTATTTATAACAATACTTTTGGGGGTTGGAGCATTTGTATCTTTGTTTTAGTTAGCTCTTCTTAGAATTTCACTGCTAATTTTCAATCTGTACAAAATAGCCAGAATTGTGCTGATATACCTACCTACCTACCTACCTATATACCTACCTACATACATAATACATACATACACACGCACACACACACACACACACACACACACACACACACACACACACACACATACATACATACATACATACATACATACATACATACATACATACATACATACATACATACATACATACATACATACATACATACTGTTATGTATATTTAATACAAGTCATTTATATTTATTTTTATTGTCTGTTTGTTAGATTCAAATTTGGCATTTTAAGTTTTAAGATTCGTTGATTGAAGGGAGGGGTGACATGTACTTTTACAGAGTAAACACCAGGTGTTGACCTCATTTCTGACCTGGCATCAGAGTTGTAAACAAGCTTTTAAAATGATTGGTTGGTTCCAAGGACAAAATGGATCTTTTGTATAAACATCTTTCTATTTTAGTTGGGTCATAAGGTGTGTACGTGATTCTTTGAACGTAATTTTTTTCAGATAGTTTCTAGAAAATCATGTGACCCTTCCTTGTTTACGTAAAAACAAGCTATATAAACTATGTTTTGAAGCGAGCTATTCAGTAGAAGTTTGGGCTTTTAGAATACTAAGTCGTGTGTGTCTTTCTGAGTTATTATAAATTACCTTGTACTGGAAATTGTGTCAATTCGTTTAGATCAAGAGGAATAATTTTGTTAGTTATCTGGAAAAGAATATGTGCTCATAGATTTTCATTAACAAGAACTGACTTCATCAAGAGACATCGTCTTCCATTTTGGATACTTCGCTGGAATTCGAACTTGGAATTATTTGAACATTTTATTACCAGGACGTTTGCAATTTCTCTAGTGGATAATATTTTGAACTATTTTGGATTAATTTTGGAATTGATTCTTAAAACCGTAAGTTTATTTTTCTTTTCTGAAAAATATTTGTACTCAATAAATTCTTTATTAAGTTTTACAAGCTTATTATTTTCACTCTTTCTATGTTACTGTTTATTCGAACCTAAGCAATTAACAATACATACATACATACATACATACATACATACATACATACATACATACATACATACATACATACATACATACATACATACATACATACATACATACATACATTGTGATTGGGCATAAATACATAACAACATATATCTTGCTTGAATTATTATTATTATTTTTTTGTCTTTGTTTATTTTGGAATTACTTAGCGAAGATTTGATAACGGAAGACAAAACTCTGCAAGATACAAGCATCGCTCCGTTGGCCTAGGTGGTTAGAGCGTCCGCCTCGGAGGCGGAAGGTCGTGGGTTCCAGCCCCGGCAGATACATACCAAAGACTTTAAAAAATGGTAATAACAACTACCTCGCTTGGCGTTCAGCGTTAAAAGGTTAGTGTTAGGACTGGTCCCATTGCTAAACATCACTATAAACTGCCACACTGCAGACATCGTGGCGATATGACTGAAAAATTGTTAAAGCTACGTTAAAACTCCTAATCACACACATAAGATACAAGTAAACACCATTGCGATCACTTTTACATTAATCTGGTTTTTCCCTTGAGATGACAAAGAACTTAATAAAGCTAATACGTAAGTATTAATGCAAGCGGTTAAAAGGAATGCAATCATGAATTATACAAAAACTTAGCTTGCAAAAGTAGATATATGAATCTTATGTAATTTATATTAACAGTCACAATCATCACTTGGAATTATACAGAACTAATTAATTAAGCTTGTCACCGATATATGTAACATAATGTCTTAATTTAGACAGTGTAACATACTATTTGTATCGTAACAAAAACACTAGGTAGTAGCTTTTAGTTTGCAACAATATTACTCTGTGAGAAATTATTTTAGATCCGTTTAATTACATAATATTACTTTGTGAGAAATTATTTTAGATCCGTTTAATTACATAATATTACTCTGAGAGAAATTATTTTAGATCCGTTTAATTACATAATATTACTTTGTGAGAAATTATTTTAGATCCGTTTAATTACATAATATTACTTTGTGAGAAATTATTTTAGATGCGTTTAATTACATAATATTACTTTGTGAGAAATTATTTTAGATCCGTTTAATTACTATAATTGTACTACATAAAGATTATTTGATTTTTTTATGTTTAAAATTACATATGTTCATGATATAGGTTATTTATCTGTATAAATTTGTGCAAGATATATTATTTTTAGGACAAAATATACATAATTTTAGAAAAGAAACGGCATAAAAATATATTCCGAGTCAGTGTAGACACTGTACACGCATCATTTCATTTCGATTTAGCATAATATTTTAAGGCATCTACCGACATATTTTGAGTAACTACAGCAATGCGCCCTTACGTATATTCACCGTGACTATTTATTGGAAAAATAAAATAAAGAAAATTACCTTTTAAAAACGGGCGTCAAAACTATTATAGTTTAGCCCGTCCTCCCACCTACCTTCTTGAGATCTCTGGAATATATGCTTTATTGTAAATCTAAGTAAGAACTATTGATCACAGTTTGAGAGTCTTTCAGAGAATATTCTTAGAAAGCATTTTAAACACTAGGAGCACATACTTAAAACTCATTGGAAAAGCTATTACATCAAACAACAAAACATATCCGTGTGATTAACAGGACAACAATCTCAAACTTACAGTATTTAAAACTCTTGTACAAAAAGCCCACTAAATCTCATGATACTAAAACTTATACTCAAAGCATAGGTCATGCGAGGAAAACCATCCTTCAAATCACGCTAAAACACAAACACAAATATATATTATATTAAAGCAGACGTTAAATTTGTATAAAGCAAATAGCTGACAATTACAAAGCAGTTCTCAGATACATCCTACAGGCTGAAACAACTAACGAGATTAAAATTGAGTTGGTCAGGGGACTGAGCAGTATACATGCGCGAGAAATAAATAGAAAGCAGCATAAAACATTTGATGTTGGTTGTCACAAGGATGGAGACGGTTTTAACCTGTATATATCTTTCATTCACTGGTTATTGTTTAGTTGGAATAATTATAGACATAATCGTTCGTATGGCTTGTAATAGTGCCTGCACAAAGTGACCGGTATAACTGTGTAAAGTGTTAACTAAAGGGTTCTCTACAGCCAATATTTAAAACATGATGAATTAGTAACATTTGCGATCAGACGATTCAACAGCATCGGCAATACAATGACCAAATAAATAAATGGCGATCATATACCAAGGGGAGCTTTTTATCGTATTTTTATGATCAAAGCACAACATATAGAAAGAGTTACAGAAACCCGTAACTAGAAAGAAGCACGATGGAAGACAGAGACATCAGAGTGTGGGCAAAGAGGAAATGTATGAAGTCTCTTAGAGCGTGGAAACGTACAGCTCTGTCCTAAGAAATCTGCGTGGAACATTTGGTCTTTTTTTTATTTCATCTGCAGCAAAGATAAACGAATTTTAGAAACCATATCCATATGAAAAGATCTCATTACATATGATTGTAGATCAACTAAATAATACAGACGAAACTAGCTATAATCCATCTAGAATTTCCATTTCTTCTATAGAGTGCTTGCCTTTCCATTGAGGAATTAACTTACGTTGACAACAACCCCCCCCCCCCAAACAGCACCTGTAATTATTGACAAATATTGCTGCCACTTTCTTTTTAAAATATGCATTTCATAAACGGTTGACTTGCAAAAAACCCATTTTATGAAAATTTGTCTTATGATTGAACTACCATCCTTGCAATTCTGGTTGGGAATTATTTTTATTACACATTTTTTTAATGTATTTATCTAGTTTTCTTTTGTCTTAGTAAGTCTCGAATTAATAAATTAGTAATTGTAACCCACGGGATTGTTTACGTTCAGAAAAAGTTTTACTGATTTTAGGGATACGAACCATTTCTTTCTTTTCATATTATCTAATGTTATGGAAAGAGTTTTTTTTTTATTAATCCATTAATTTATTAAGATTTTTGTCTCTATACAGATATATATTGAATCTCTGTCAGTCATTAACAGTCGGACACCTATATTGTTTTTGTATGCCCGCCATAATTACGATTTATTATGTTATGCAGGCTTTTCATCTCTCTGTTTTCAGTTACGTTTCCTCTCAGTAAATCGAGTTGTCATTGACCTGTATGTAACAAACGGTATCGCTGGCTTGCACCTGGACTCAGGAATAACCATCTCGATTTAAAAATCACTTGGGTTATGGTCACCGAAAAAACAAATACAAATGAATTTTTGTAAAATACCTCGAGTAATCCATGATCAATAGTTGCCAAAATTTGTGAAACTCTTTATTAAGAAATGATTATATCGATCAAAGTTTGCGAATAGCTTTGCGCATGCAGCAGGACGGAAACAAATAGATTGCGGTTAAAATCCCAGACGTCAAAGTCACCATGAATGAAAAAAATGTAATTTTGTGCTTAGCAAACTTTAGTTTTAGTGCACGTACTCAAGTTTGTGAGGATTTGCACGTACGGTATTGAAGAGACCTTTTGATATTTGTGACAGAGGTCAAGGTCACCGTCCTTAAAAATAAATCAATTGTCTAAAATGACTTTGAGTTCCAGAGTCAGTGCCTCAATTAATCTAAGATGATGTTCTGCATTAATAATTATAAAGAAACTAACTAAATATATGATAGAAATGCCGAGGTCACAGATACAATAAGTCTAAAAGGAACATAATGGTTGTTGCTAGAAGAGTGTTCCTAGAGAAGAGACTATTAAGCACATGGCGGGCATATAATGTGTTCTTGTTGAAATATAACTGTAATTCACAAATGGAAAGATGTTTTTCATCTTTCTTCTTCCTTTTATATAATTGCCTGTACTAATGCATCGTCACCATTTATTGCTTATGCAAATGAAGGATCGTATGATATTAAAACAAATGTATTTTTCTCAGCATACATTTTAAATTTCTTTTTGGCGCCTGAAGTCTGCTGTTTCCAACAACTTTGCTATGTTGTGAAGAGTTTTCAAACTTTCTTTTTGTACACATTTAGGAATAAAGCCTTGTCTTATGGTGAACAAAACAAATATTGTCTCCGGTTTAGATTTAACGTATGTAAAAGTTATGAATTTCTAAAGGTGAATAACGTATGATTTTCTTGGCGTTAGGAAGGTAGGGTTAAATTAAAGTAGTTTGGTTAATTATTGTACCATGCAGTAATTTATTGACAACTCCTTTAACTCTTAAATCATTTTCAATTGAGTTCATTTCCCTAGAACTATTTATATGTCATCGAAATAGACATTTTTCTTTTTTGTGAAGAGTGCTTTTTTGTTTGGTCTTTACATACTAGTTGTGAGGACTTTGTATAGTTTCTAATCTTTAGACGCTCGGAGCGCTTTACAACATCTATAATGAAGTGATTACAAAAACGACCAACACAAAAACATGAATAGAAAACATAACAAATGCGTGAAATTTTCAAGGAAACAATCTTATGTCTTGACATTTGTTCTTGCAATCTGAAAAGGTGAGTTTTAAGCACTTTTTAAAGGGATCCGTGTATCGTTGTGTCTAATTTAATGGGCAATTCGGTCCATGTTGCTGGTCCTGGTATGCAAAAGAATGTTGTCCATATGACATCGTTTCCATAGTGGGAATATTGAGTATACGATTGTCAGAAGAGGAGCATACGTATCTTGCTGATGTGTACACATGGTTGAGGCTAGATAGGTATGGTAGACTGAAGTGAGTCAGTGAAATGGATGGAATTGATAGCCAGTGTAGGGTACAGAGGAGCGGGGAGTTGTGCTCTGATCGTGGTACTCTAAGGATGATCCGAGCAGTTGTGATTTGAACGTTTTGAAGTTTCTGGAGTAGATATAGAGGCTAAACAGATATAACAGAGTTAAAATAATCCAGTCTTGAAATACTAATGAACACACGAGCGTTTTAGTGGCATCAACTGAAAGATATTTGCGAATGGAGCTGATGTGTCTCAGCTCAAGATATGCAGTCTTGCGTATGTTCATGACACGTTGGTGCAACTTGAGAGTACTGTCTAGAGTAACATCTAGGTTTCGTACTGACTATATCAATTTAATGTTGGTTTTGCTGATATTCAATGCTTGAGGTAAAGGATGTGCATGGGAACGTAGTTGTGTTGCGATCAGAATGGCCTCATTTTAATCATCATTCGTCTGCAGCTCGTTACATGTCATACATGATTTCACATCATAAATGCATCTGTCTACTCCTTGGATGGTAGCATCATCTTCAGTTGGCTGGCTAGACTTGTATATTTGGGTGTCATTAGCGCATGATTGTGAGCCACTGTGTGATGATCTATGAGACTTGAGAGCGGCTGAGTGTATAGAATGAAGAGAACAGGTCTAAGAACTAAACTATATAGAACACCACAACATAGAATACTTGGGCTGGATTTATTCCATTTGCAGATACAATTTGTGTCCTGCTGACTACATACGACTTGACCCACACTAAGGTTGTAATGTGAATGCCAACTACATGCTGGAGACGGTGAAGTAAAATATCATGGTCTATTGTGGCAAATGCTACAGACAAATCAAGGAGGGTGAGGACTGTAATCTTTTCGCGATCCAAAGCAGAGAAATGCCATTATCTACTTTCAGAAGAGGTGTTTTAGTATTGTGATAAAGGCGGGCGATATGAAGACTTATATTGCTATAAAGACTGTTTAAATTCAGATGAGATGCAAGCTGGGTTAGATCAACGTTTTCTAAGAATTGATTATATGAACGTGACATTGGAAGCTTGAATGTCATGCATAGTTTGGTTCTATTTATCATTAGGAGGTTTCTCTTGGTAGCAAATAAAAATGGACGGTTAGGGACTGATATGTCCAGATGGCATATACTGCAGAGGTGATCTGATGCAAGTTCGTATTCCAAGGTGGGCCGTAGAATATAATCATCCCGTTTTTTACATAATCCAGTCTAAATTGTTACCATGTTTATGCGTGGGTTGGTTAACTGAATATTTAATATTTACAACATGAATGGAATCTCGGAGTTAAGATGTGTATGAATTTCCAGGACGGTCATAGTGAATGTTGAAAATAATCAGGTTGCCACCTATCAAATTTCCATACTCCTGGAGATTCGGAAACTGCTCCCAAAAGAGGATTTCAGTCAGCTTGTTTGTTCTACTAGGAGAACGGCGGTGGAGACAGACAAAATGAACTGACATTTATTCCAGTAAAGGGTTGTTAGGACTAATTCAAACGATGTGTTGCATAAATAAATTAAAAGTTGTGTTGTATTTAATTCTTTCTGATGACAGCAATTTCAACCCCGCGAGAGTGGCGGGGGAACGACTTGAAGGAGTAACCGGTGGGTGTTAGATCAGCGCACATGGGCACATCGCCTGATGTTTTTAGCCATGTTTCTGTTGAGAAGAAAACGTCGATATTCTGATGCAATTAACTTTTTATGTGCACTTTTTCGGTGGTACTACTGATTGGGTGTTGAATAATGCAATACGCGGTAGTGTCTCTGGGATATTTGACACAACTGTTGACGATTTGAGAGGGATCTGCACCAGGTTATCTATATTAATGGCCGAAGTTGTAAATTGTTTAGCTGGATTGACCGATAGGGAGATAACTTGAATTCTTCCTGTTCTACGCAGGCCAATTTTGAAAAAGCGTTTCTTTTTTCGCTTCCGTTTACATTTAAGTAATGATGAATGTAGTCCTAGCTCGTTTTTCTTCTGCACAATGGAGTATGAAGAATGAAGAGCAAACGAGTAGTCGTTTAAAGCAAGTAATGAGGGTCCATCATATCATAAACGGGTCGACTGGCGATCAGGTGATGGCGGTTTATTCAAGAAGAAAAAACTTCATAACAGTGAAGCAAAACAGCTGAGAAAAATTAAAATTGTTCTCTTTTCCAAATTAAGGACTGGAAGAAACACATACGAATTGAACAGCCAATGCATGATGAAACACAAAAATGTAGACGAAGATAGACAACAAGCAAATGTATCATGAAAAACAGCACAAAAATGGAAGAGCTGCTTCAAACTGGTTAGGCGATAGCAGCCATCTTATATATATAGGTAGGTATTCTTCAGAGCTAATTTAACTTCTATATATCTACTTCCAGCAAGCAATCATTCAACATTTAAAATAAAATTTCTTGTACCCGACCAATTACTTCGCTGGTTGCCAGCGCCGGATTAAGCACCGTGGAGGCCCATAGGCAGTCAAACTTTTGGGTGCCCCTGATGGGGTGCATAAAAGTCGCGGGGCCACTAGGCAGTTGCCTACTCTGCCTGATGGGTAATCCGGGACTGCTGGTTGCCCATCTGTTTTTGGTTTCTTTATATTTCTTTTTTGTTGTGTTTATAACCGTTACGTATCGGCTAATGACTAGCCATAAAGGTTGTTACAATGACTATTTTACTTTCTAAAATATTTTATCTAGTATTTTTGTTTAGATAGTATTTTTGATTGGCTTCAGTATACTTCTGTGATGTCATACCGATTGTACAATGTGTTTCACTCTCATTCATCATATACTGTCCACACGAATTAAAATATTCAAATTCTCAAGCTGTTATTTTCAAGGCTGCATCATTGCCGAGATGGGGCACTCTAGAAATGATCAGGAGAACATTTTAAAACACACTGAGTACTAATTTGGTCCCGATAGTATGGACTTATAAGTATCTTTTTCGATGTAGTGGTAAAATGGTTAGGTTTTGAAAAGAATGAAACTTATTAATAGTTCGAGTTAACTCACACGTTGGAAAAAATATGTCTAGGTTTAAATTTCACTTCCATGACAGAGTCGTAGGTAAACAAAAATTTTACTAACAGATGCAAAGCTTGTCTTAGTATAACAAAATAAAGCTGGATGACATATAAAAATTGTAAGATATTTATATCTAAACAGGACATGGACTGTAATTCCATAGGCCTTGATAGTTGTGAATATGCACTCGTTGTCATAAGTCAGACGAAGATCAACCTAACAAAAAACGAATGATGGTAAATAAACATCAAACACGATCAGAAGCTACGAGATTATAAAAATAATTAAAATCTACATAACTGTTCAGAAGTAACCCTCAAAGTCCCTCTGATATATAAAGTAGCTCATAAACAAAGAGTTTGGTAAAGAAATGGAACTTTATTATAAATTCTGCCTACCTGACCTTTTAACACCTAATTAATTATTCACGATTCATTAACAAAATTAATATGCTTTGTATGTTATTCCAGTACACTAATACATTTTTGTTATGCCCATGGGAAACTGATTGATGTAGTGTGCACTAGCCACTTTATCCATTGCATAAGTTCAATGATACATTTCCATAATATACTGTACAGTGGCTGTCACTGTCAGTTTTATCACTTTTGTATACCCAGTCTAGGACTGTGAAGGGTGTTCAATGATTTATTCATTATTACAAGTGTATACATAGTCTAGGATTGTGAAGAGTGTTGAATGATTTATTCAGTCTTACAGTTGTATACATAGTTTAGGATTGTGAAGGGTGTTCAATGATTTATTCAGTCTTACAAGTGTATATATATACTGTCAAGGATAGTGAAGGGTGTTCAATGATTTATTCATTCGTACAAGTGTATACATAGTCTAGGATTGTGAATGGTGTTCAATGAGTTATTCATTCTTACAACTGTATACATAATCTAGGATTGTGAAGGGTGTTTAATGATTTATTCATTCTTACAAGTGTATACATAGTCTAGGATTGTGAAGGGTGTTTAATGATTTATTCATTCTTACAACTGTATACATAATCTAGGATTGTGAAGGGTGTTCAATGATTTATTCATTCGTACAAGTGTATACATAGTCTAGGATTGTGAATGGTGTTCAATGAGTTATTCATTCTTACAACTGTATACATAATCTAGGATTGTGAAGGGTGTTTAATGATTTATTCATTCTTACAACTGTATACATAGTCTAGGATTGTGAAGGGTGTTTAATGATTTATTCATTCTTACAACTGTATACATAATCTAGGATTGTGAATGGTGTTCAATGAGTTATTCATTCTTACAACTGTATACATAATCTAGGATTGTGAAGGGTGTTCAATGATTTATTCATTCTTACAAGTGTATACATAGTCTAGGATTGTGAAGGGTGTTTAATGATTTATTCATTCTTACAACTGTATACATAGTCTAGGATTGTGAAGGGTGTTCAATGATTTATTCAGTCTTACAAGTGTATACATAGTCTAGGATGGGTGTTCAATGATTTATTAATTCTTACAAACGTACACATAGTCTAGGATTGTAAAGGGACTTCAATGTGTTATCCAGTCTTACAAGTGTATACATAGTCTAGGACTGTGAAGGGTGTTCAATGATTTATTCAGTCTTACAAGCATATACATAGTCTAGGATTGTGAAGGGTGCTCAATGATTTATTCAGTATTTCCAGTGTGTTTTTTATTACAATGTTGCATAAAGTTGTTAAACAGATGTTTATCTCTTGCCCTACTAACAATGATGTAAGTGACATAGCAATCACATCAAAAGATTTATTTCCAAAATAGTATTAGAAAGTATCATTCATCTACTTGAAAAGCATTCAATAATATGATGAAACAGAATATGAATGAGCACAGGGTGAACATAATGGATAAATGGTTGAATTCACAAATTTATTCCTATACATGAATTTGTTTTTGCACATGCTCACACACAAGCACACTCACACACACATATACACTGTAGATAGGCTCTTACAAAGTTACTACAGCTTTTTTTAAAAAAAAAAAAAAAAAGAATTTCTTAACTATTTAAAAGACATTAAGTACAAAACAAACCAAATAAATGATCACATTAAAACAAAACTTGCATGGATAGAGCCAATGATAAAATATTCAAAACTTACCTATTCAATTTGTAATGGGGCAAAACATTGCTAGTTTTAACAAATTCTCTCTCTGTCTCTCTCTGTCTCTCTCTCTCTCTCTACATACTTACTTTACTTTTTAAATCAGATTATTAGAAGAAACAACATTACATATGATTTTAATATAGAAACACCCAAGGTTTTTAAACAAATTGAAATATTTAAATATTTTAATGAGAGTAATCTCTAACATATAAACTCATGTAATTTGTACGTAAGTAGCCAGTCAATTAAGGCTTTACCTTAAGAAATGTCTTTTCATAATCAAGTGTACTGTTGAATTGTACCATTTACCAATAGTGTACTTCTTCTTCAACCTTTGTTATTAAATTACACTTGCCTGGAGAAATTTCAACACTTCTCATTGAAGATGTCACATTGCTATAAAATAATACTCAATTAACTTCTGCTGAATATGGGATCCTCTTTCAAAACAATAGAGCAAGGGCATATTCCCTATTGTTGTTATCTGGTGCATAAACTTTAATCTATTGTTGTTCAAGCTTACTCATCCTTGTCACATATGAATTAAAACAACTTAATTAGGGCTTGGAGTGATAAGCTCCTAAATTGACAAAAAAAAACTGAAAAGCTAGGCTTAAATTGATAGGGCCTTAATTTTACACTCAATTGAGCAGGGTAGTATAAATATGGGAAACATTTTCAGAACTGTGTCACAAAAAATTAACGGAGGACACTGACTTTTACCTTTCAAATTTTGATTTGGACATTTTTACACAAAGTGAGTCAATATGGGAATTTTTTAAATTATATTTTCAGACATTTGCAGAATAAATAAAATATGTTCTTTTTATACTTATCTACAGGTTAAATTAATAATTGATTGAAAAAAGCATAACAGTTCTCATTTTTTACCAATTCTCAGACCAGTTCCTTTGATAATTGATTAATGGGTGGATCAATTCATTGTTTTTTTTTTAGATGATGCTCAAGAACAACATAGAAGTGAACCAGTCTGTATGCAGTCCTGTCAAACTAGATTAACTACATTATGTAAATTAATTATGTTAGAATCTTTAAATTCTGGGGACACTTTGACAAGAGACTAATTGTCACAGAATTAGGCGAAAATTGAACTGATTTTTGTTCTTCTTGAATTGCAAACGAAACTCACCATTTTCTTGATTTCGTCGTACACGCATTACCTGGGGTGATTAAGTGGCGTGTAACGATTTGCATGTGCCAATTTGTAATTTACATGAAATCCGAAATACTCGTTTTACGTGGTGCACGGCAAGCTCGATGTGATTTATGTTCACCTATTGAGAGTATATAAGGCGAAGGATTTCTCATTATTATTTACGGGAACCAAAATATCTAATCGAAGGATAGATAACCTCGTCTTGCAAATCTCCAGCCAAAGGGGTGAGTGTTAAATTTACATTTCGTTTTATTGTGAATTTTATTCAGATTATCATTTCGTATAATGATGCCTTTATTGCAATGAACGTGGAATATTTGGAATTACTAGTCACTTTTAGACTTTAAATGAAATATCGTAATCTACAGCTTAGATTATTTTTGAGACAACTATTATTAGTCTGGTTTTGTTTATTATAGCTGATTCCGTCGTTGATTCCGGAGATCTAATAACATCGTTGATTCCGTAGATCTGATAACATCTGACAATCACTGATTCCATCGTTGATTCCGGAGATCTAATAACATCGTTGATTCCGTAGATCTGATAACATCTGACAATCATTGATTCCGTCGTTGATTCCGGAGATCTAATAACATCGTTGATTCCGTAGATCTGATAACATCTGACAATAGCTGTCACCGTCTGATTCCGTCGTTGATACCGTAGAAGTTCATCACTGATAGCGCATCTAATAACATCGTTGATACCGTCTCTGATACCGTAGCTGCTAACGTAGTTGTTACAATGTTTCTGATACCGTAGCTGCTAATAACATCGTTGATACCGTAGCTGCTAATAACATCGTTGATACCGTAGCTGTTAACACATCTGATACCATCTTTTGATAAACGTCTTTGATATCGTCTGATTTGTTGTGGGACATCTATTGTTTGTTCTGGAACATCTCTGTATAAATATCTGAATGTGCTTGTGCCGTTAATTTGTGCAAACGGAATTGAAGTATCTGTCTGTGTGTCGAACTGTCTGTTCGTCAACATCTGTGTAACGTGTAAATATCCGGAAAGCTAGAAGTCCGAGTGTCGAAGCTGTCTTAGAGTTGTAAAACGTCCGGGTCGACATCTAGGGGAGTGAGGAACCGTTGGTTCTGGTAGATGTTGTATGCTGTCTGAACGTATAACTGTGGTGGATCCGTGTAGGGAAACGTCCGATAATAGTATTGGTCAACCCTAGGTTCTCGGGGAAACTGGGAGACGATTCAACTGTTGCTGAATCGTGCGGTTATACAGGGGAGACACATAGGTGTATTGAAATTGTAATATAATTTAATACATTGTTGTATTTGCATGCTTATGTCAGATCACAATAATATTTCAAGTGATCACATAGATATCAATAAAAGCTAGCAACTTGATTGAATACAAGTATATGATCGTGCTAGTTATCGCAATCCATCGTGCGATAGATAGTTTGTCGTTTGTGTTTATTTTTTTTCGTAAATCATACTTACATTTATTTAACTTTCGTAAAGGATTCTTGGATCTGTGTATAATCCAAGAGATCCCTTTACATCTGAGATTCCTTTTGTATTAATATTTAATTTGTTCATGTATTGTGAATGGTTGTGAGTGTAATTGTGGGTTGAGTGCATGAGTTATTGTGTTGTCACATCTGTATTTTTTTCATTTATAATTTATTACATAAATTGATATTTTCTTTCACAAATTGTGTTTGTATTGTTCATTTAATCCACCCTCCTCTCGGTAACAATTCTGTTACAATGGTGTCAGAAGTGGGATCGTTGGATTAAGTGAACTGTCAATCATTTTTGTGAAGGTATACATTTAATGTTTATATTTGAGCGTGACCTTCTGTTAAGATAATACTCTAGTTGGAGTTTATTTTTGTTTAGTTTACCTAGGTCCGTGTGTCCAGTATAAACATGTTTAAAGTATTGGTTTGGTTATATATCTATATTCATATTACAATTGTCATGTCATCCCTTAAGGACTTGGTTGCCTTAGGCAAAGAATTTGGGTATGAAGGTGAAAGTCTAAGGAAATTTATTCAAGAAGAACAAGCCCGGGAAAGGGACGAAAGGGTAAGAGCAAGGGAATTAGAAAGGGAAGCCGAAGAAAGGAAAAGGGAATTACATAGGGAATTAGAAAAGGAAAAAGGGGAGGCCGAAGAAAGGAAACGGGCATTAGAAAGGGAATCCGAAGAAAGGAAATGGGCCTTTGAAAGGGAAAAGAGAGAATTAGAGAAGCAGGCCGAAAAAGACAGGATAGAATGGGAAAGGGAAGCGGAGGAAAGGCGAATAGAGTTAGAAAAACTAGCAAAACTAGAAATGTTCGAGTTAGAAGAATCAGCAAAACAACGGGATCATGAGCGTAAGGTAGAATTAGCGACATCTGGAAGAGAACACGATTCTGCCACTAACAAATTAAGGGGCCCCAAATTACCTCCCTTTGACGATGAAAAAGATAACATGGATAGTTATCTTCATCGGTTTGAGCGGTATGCCGAAAACCAGAAGTGGAGTCAAAATGACTGGGCATTGCATCTCAGTGCGCTATTAAAAGGTAAAGCACTGGATGTATACTCTCGACTTCCTAGGGACGATGTGTTTAAGTACGACGTCCTAAAGGAAGCACTTCTCAAAAGGTACGAGCTTACTGAACAGGGTTTCCGTAAAAAGTTCAGGTATAGCAAGCCCGATAAGGATGAAACCTTTGGTCAGTTCACCGTCAGAATTGCGAACTATTTTGAGCGGTGGATTGAATGCGGCAAAGCGGTGAAGACGTTTGAAGGGTTGACTGATTTCTTGCTCAGAGATCAATTATTTAATACAGTTGGGCGAGAATTAGATCAATTTCTGAAGGAGAAAGTCTTCACAAACGTAAAAGATATGGCTAAGCAAGCCGATTTATTTGCCGAAGCTCATGGGGGAACCCAGAACGTGGTTTTGAAAGATTTTAAGTCTGGAAACCAGTCTGTAAGACCTATGCCTAGGGAGCCTGTAAAATCAGCTGAGGTAAAAAGGTCAGTTGGGAATCCAGTTTTTCAGCGTGTGCGGTGTTTCTTGTGAAATGCATTGGGTCATGTTCAAAAAGACTGTCCTAAAAGAAAGGCACTTATACATAAGGTAGCAGTGGCTATACAAAGTAAAAATATAACTGATAACATCGTACAGGTAGAACCTTGTATTCATTCGCTTGGCACGTGTTTATTTCCTGAAGCGCGTGTACCAACCGCGAGAGGGTTTGTCAACGGTCGAGAAGTCGTGGTATTGCGTGACACTGGTTGTACGGGCGTAGTGATCAAACGTAGTCTCGTGCAGGATAACCAAATGCTCGGGTGGGAATCCCCATGTATGTTACTTGATCAGACGATGGGTCGCATTCCCGTAGCAAGGATCACAGTAAAAACACCTTTCTTAACGGGAACTGTTGATGCCCTTTGTATGGACAATCCTATTTACGATCTGACGATCGGTAATGTTGAAGGTTCCCGCCTTCCAACCATGGCCGATTTTAAAATACCTTTGGCCCAGGCAGTCGAAACGCGAGCGCAAACACGGCGAGAGAAAACCGCGTTTCATAAATTAATAGTCCCTGAATCAATCTCAGGAATTTCCCGCGATGATTTCAAACAAGAGCAAGAACGTGATGAATCCATCAGAACAATTGTTGAGAAAATCACGTCCGACGCGATTAAACATTGCAAGCGTGGGGGTAGCTCTAGATTCGTACGCAAGAACGGATTAATTCATAGGGAGTTTAGCGCTCGGGAGGGTAAGAAGTATTCGCAAGTGGTCGTACCCCAGAGATATAGATCTCAAGTACTTAGGGTGGCGCATGAGTCAAGCATGGCAGGACACCTAGGTAAGGCTAAGACCACTTGCAGGGTAGTCGCTGAATTCTACTGGCCCGGTGTTAATGGCGATGTCACACGGTTCTGTAGGTCGTGCGACGTATGTCAGAAAACCGTCTGTAAGGGAAGGGTCACAAGGGTGCCCTTAGGACAAATGCCATTAATAGATACACCGTTTAAAAGAGTGGCAGTAGATATTGTAGGACCAATACACCTGGTTACCGAAAGAAAGAATCGGTACATACTTACTCTGGTTGATTACGCAACCAGATACCCCGAAGCCGTAGCGTTACCAACTATTGAAACGGAAAGGGTAGCTGAAGCATTAGTTGATATCTTCAGTAGGGTAGGGGTGCCAGAAGAAATCCTCACTGATTGTGGTGCCCAATTCACCTCTGAACTCATGGGTGAAATAAGTAGGCTGTTATCCATCAAACAGCTAAACACTACCCCATACCATCCGATGTGCAATGGACTGGTAGAGAAGTTTAATGGTACCCTGAAGAGCATGCTACGAAAGATGTGCGCGGAACGTCCGCAAGACTGGGACCGTTATTTAAACGCTGTTCTGTTCGCGTACCGTGAAGTACCGCAGGAAAGTTTAGGGTTCTCACCCTTTGAACTGTTGTATGGTAGGACAGTTCGAGGCCCGATGCGGATACTACGCGAACTATGGACTGGTGATGTCGCGAACGAGGAAATAAAAACGACTTACCAGTACGTGTTAGATCTAAGAAACAAACTTGAGAGTACATGCCAGATGGCACGTGACGAATTGATTAAATCGGGACGTAGATATTCCAAGTATTACAACCGCAGAGCGCGTAATAGGAAATTTCTTGTAGGAGATCAGGTGCTATTGCTTCTTACAACGAGTTCGAATAAGTTATTAGTCCAGTGGTAAGGTCCATATGAAGTTAAAGAAGTAAAAGGTGACATGGACTATAAAATTGACATGGACGGTATTGTAAAAACATTCCATGCGAATATGCTCAAGTTGTATATTAAGAGACAGAGCGACAATGTTGGAAAGGGGGTCTTAAATGTCGTTTGTACGGCAGTCGTAGACGATGATGAAGCTGATTCGAATATAGAGAGTTCCCTTGAATGTCCCTTGGGAGTTGCGGGGGAGGGGATAGATAAAGTCGATGTGAGTGCGGAGTTGACGAAAGACCAGCGTCAACAGATTAATGCGCTCTTGGCTAAACATTCTTGTGTATTCACTGACAGACCAGGTTGTACAACTTTGTTGGACCTCAAAATTAAGCTGAATATGTCTGACCCTATTCGAATCAGGGGCTATCCGGTGCCATACAACGCACGTGAAGCTGTGGACGAAGAGGTGGGTAAAATGTTGGATCTGGGGGTGATTGAACCCTCCAACTCGCCATATTCTTCTCCAGTAGTGCTTGTCAGGAAAAAGGACGGGACGAACCGATTCTGCATTGATTTTCGGCAGTTAAATAAAATCACTGTGTTCGATGCAGAACCAATGCCAGATATGGAGGGTCTATTTGCGAAGTTGTCGGGAAACCGATGGATTTCCAAATTAGATCTGGCCAAGGGATATTGGCAGGTTCCCATTGTCCCAGGATCCCGACCATTGACAGCATTTGCGACCCAGAAAGGACTGTATCAATTCAAAGTGATGCCATTCGGGTTAGTTGGAGCCAGCGCCACCTGTTGTCGTTTGATGCGTAAATTGCTTAAAGGTTTAACAAACGTTGATAGCTTTGTAGACGACATATTCGTGTACACGAATACTTGGAGTGAGCACGTGTCCGTCCTGAGCGAGCTCTTCAATAGACTCCGCAAAGCGAACCTTACAGTGAGACCCACTAAATGCAGTATTGGTTATACAGATTTAGATTGTTTGGGTCTTAGGGTCAGCGGTATGGGTCAGTTAAAACCGCATCCCAAGCAAATTGAAGCAATTAGAGACGCACCGAAGCCAACCAACAAAACGCACGTAAGATCATTTCTAGGTCTAGTAGGTTTTTACAGAAAGTTTATACCGAACTTTTCAGCCATTGCTAGCCCGCTGTCTGATTTGACCAAGAAGGGGCAACCAAACAAAGTTGAATGGGGACCGCCACAAGATAAAGCATTTTGTACTCTGAAAGAGAAACTGGTTAGTGCACCTATATTGAAATTGCCAGATGTCAGCAAACCTTTTATTCTAAGAACAGACGCTTCTGAAACTGGGTTGGGGGCAGTTTTACTGCAAGAGCAGGACGACAGTAAGTTACCCGTAGCTTACTCGAGTAGAAAATTGCTACCCAGGGAGAAAAATTATTCCGTTATAGAAAAGGAATGTTTGGCCGTAGTATGGGGAATTGGGAAGTATCACGCATATCTATTTGGGAGAGATTTCGTTCTTGAGACTGATCACCAACCCCTACTGTATTTAAACAAGGCCAAGGTCGCTAACGCTCGGTTGATGCGTTGGGCGCTAACACTACAACCTTATCGTTTCCGTGTAGAAGCAATAAGGGGAGTTGAAAATATAGGCGCAGACTATTTGAGTAGGGCATGATGGGAAATTTGTATGAATTTGCCCAGTAATAAAATCCAGTTTGTAGTATAACCAGTGTAAATGTTGTAAGATATCATCAGTAGTTATTTTTCTTCTATTCTGTGTTAGTTTTAAAAATGTGTACATTTTTATTCTTAGGGGGGAGGTATTGTCACAGAATTAGGCGAAAATTGAACTGATTTTTGTTCTTCTTGAATTGCAAACGAAACTCACCATTTTCTTGATTTCGTCGTACACGCATTACCTGGGGTGATTAAGTGGCGTGTAACGATTTGCATGTGCCAATTTGTAATTTACATGAAATCCGAAATACTCGTTTTACGTGGTGCACGGCAAGCTCGATGTGATTTATGTTCACCTATTGAGAGTATTTAAGGCGAAGGATTTCTCATTATTATTTACGGGAACCAAAATATCTAATCGAAGGATAGATAACCTCGTCTTGCAAATCTCCAGCCAAAGGGATGAGTGTTAAATTTACATTTCGTTTTATTGTGAATTTTATTCAGATTATCATTTCGTATAATGATGCCTTTATTGCAATGAACGTGGAATATTTGGAATTACTAGTCACTTTTAGACTTTAAATGAAATATCGTAATCTACAGCTTAGATTATTTTTGAGACAACTATTATTAGTCTGGTTTTGTTTATTATAGCTGATTCCGTCGTTGATTCCGGAGATCTAATAACATCGTTGATTCCGTAGATCTGATAACATCTGACAATCACTGATTCCATCGTTGATTCCGGAGATCTAATAACATCGTTGATTCCGTAGATCTGATAACATCTGACAATCATTGATTCCGTCGTTGATTCCGGAGATCTAATAACATCGTTGATTCCGTAGATCTGATAACATCTGACAATAGCTGTCACCGTCTGATTCCGTCGTTGATACCGTAGAAGTTCATCACTGATAGCGCATCTAATAACATCGTTGATACCGTCTCTGATACCGTAGCTGCTAACGTAGTTGTTACAATGTTTCTGATACCGTAGCTGCTAATAACATCGTTGATACCGTAGCTGCTAATAACATCGTTGATACCGTAGCTGTTAACACATCTGATACCATCTTTTGATAAACGTCTTTGATATCGTCTGATTTGTTGTGGGACATCTATTGTTTGTTCTGGAACATCTCTGTATAAATATCTGAATGTGCTTGTGCCATTAATTTGTGCAAACGGAATTGAAGTATCTGTCTGTGTGTCGAACTGTCTGTTCGTCAACATCTATGTAACGTGTAAATATCCGGAAAGCTAGAAGTCCGAGTGTCGAAGCTGTCTTAGAGTTGTAAAACGTCCGGGTCGACATCTAGGGGAGTGAGGAACCGTTGGTTCTGGTAGATGTTGTATGCTGTCTGAACGTATAACTGTGGTGGATCCGTGTAGGGAAACGTCCGATAATAGTATTGGTCAACCCTAGGTTCTCGGGGAAACTGGGAGACGATTCAACTGTTGCTGAATCGTGCGGTTATACAGGGGAGACACATAGGTGTATTGAAATTGTAATATAATTTAATACATTGTTGTATTTGCATGCTTATGTCAGATCACAATAATATTTCAAGTGATCACATAGATATCAATAAAAGCTAGCAACTTGATTGAATACAAGTATATGATCGTGCTAGTTATCGCAATCCATCGTGCGATAGATAGTTTGTCGTTTGTGTTTATTTTTTTTTCGTAAATCATACTTACATTTATTTAACTTTCGTAAAGGATTCTTGGATCTGTGTATAATCCAAGAGATCCCTTTACATCTGAGATTCCTTTTGTATTAATATTTAATTTGTTCATGTATTGTGAATGGTTGTGAGTGTAATTGTGGGTTGAGTGCATGAGTTATTGTGTTGTCACATCTGTATTTTTTTCATTTATAATTTATTACATAAATTGATATTTTCTTTCACAAATTGTGTTTGTATTGTTCATTTAATCCACCCTCCTCTCGGTAACAATTCTGTTACACTAATAACATGACATTACTATATTTATAGATGCAAATTTAATAGAGAAATACAAGTTATGGTTATGGGAGTTAGACATTAATTTGAATTCATAATTAAATGTATGTGAATAAAACTAAATCATTATTTACAAAATTTATAATATGATGGATTTACAGTCAAGAAGTCTACATCATTAATATGATTTGTGGTCTTTGACTTTACAATCACTGCTTAGGTGTTTTCATAGTTTATTACCTGTTCACAAATTGCAATTTGTCTTCTCTGAGTGGTCTTATGTATTTTCACAATTCATTTATATTTCAATAAAACATTTCAGTTATATTGGCTTTTCATGTAGGAGATTCCCACAATAAACAGCCAGTAGCTTTGGTTCCTGACATAAAATCCAAACTCAATACAAAGGGGAAGAGTTGATATCATTGGATGATTCATCTTAATATAGATACAAGTACCATAGTCTTCTATCATTTCTGAAAAGGATATTTGTTTGCTTACATCTAAATTAATTGATGTATGCAGAATCAAAATCATCTAAAGTAAATAAATTTGGTAATTACATGAATTCAATATCTTGAAAGCTACTAAGTCATGAAAAATAGTCTCTCCCTTCTAGAATGTTAGGGGTGAAAGGGTTAAGTAGCAAAATGAATTCAGGAATCAAAATATAAAAAAGGATATAATAATTGGAGAATTATTCATGCAGTTTTAAGATGGTATGTATACATCTAATATTATCTTTAATGGAAATTTCCAGATCTGGTTCCTTAAAAAGTGCTGTAGTATTTAACATTATAAGCCTTTGCATAAATACCAAATGTCTAGACAAAGAAGTAAACGATTAGCACTAAAACATCTTCAGCAGGTGGGAGGGGATGGAGGGCTTTACATCCACGAAGCATACAACTATAACTTTTAGTATCCAAGTCTTTTTGTACATCAAACTCTTTTTTGAAACTCCATTAGCAATACACTGTTTAATTTTTTTTCTAAGGGTCATACCAATCTGTTCAGACTTCATGTGATATCAACAAAAGCTTCAACGATGTCTCTGCCTACCACGGTCTGGATTGTGCCGAACCAAGTTTTCTTGATCAAGCCCACGGACAGATCTACCCAGCTTACCACCAACCAATGCCAAAAATCATGGATACCACAGGTTTGAATTGTTAACCCTTCATATGTTGTTCATTACATATGTCATGCTAACATAAGATAGTTAAATATCCAAGAATGGAATCTAAATCATTCCAATTTACCATTAAGGTACCAAATTTCTCATACTGACAGTGGTATAAACTTTTAAGATTTTGAGTGAACATTTTTCTTGTCAATTCGGATACAATCTGGGACATCATAGGACATGCTAACACAAGATAATATTTGATACAATGGGGTAAATTACAACAATTGGTCCGGGCAAGACAGTATGATGTGATGAAGCAGTCTTTAATATGCTTTCTCCATTTTTTGCCATGAAAAAATAAAGAATAAATATAATGGTTTTATAAACAGTTTTAATTTTGAGTAAATCTTTTATAATGTTATGGTCTTGAGTTGACAATGTTTAATCTGTTCAATTAAATACACAAAAAGTATAGAGAAAGCTTACCTGGTGTTTTTGGTCCCATGCTAAGGATTTCATCAGCAGACTGATTCAATCTCTATAAACTGTTAACATTACTTGATGGAATTGTGACCGAAGTTAACTGATTATCCCAGATGTGTGGCAGGTTGTAACGGCTCTTGGTATACAAGATAGTCAAAAGTCATGACAGGACTTGAGATATTGTAACGTTTCCACACATATAAAAACAAGAGTGACTACAAACTTGACCGTTAATTAATTTCTTTTATGTTCTGATTATAAATACGGAGGACACATAGAATTACTTCCATCCTTTCATATCTCACCATGCCTGATGCATAATAATTTTCACTAAACTGTTGATTGGACTAAAGTCATAATTGATATAATTCTTAAATACACTGAGAAAAGACAGGTTATTTGATCTTAACCATTTTCTGTCCACTTCTTATAATACATTAATTATTTTCAGCACAAATTATCTTTCAAATCTCTAACATATTTAAAAAATGTGACTCACAAGAAACTATTTTGCCAAGTTCTAAAACGTTATTGAAGATTATAATAAAGAAATCCATGTAAAGGAAAATTCAATTTCATGGAGGGTCTAAACCAATTGTTGTATGGAACAGTTACTGTTTAATTCTAGATTCATGTATATTAATTCTGAGATATGTTTGCAACATGTAATCATAATTTTATTTCCTGCTTGTTCAAGATATACTGCACAGTCATGATTAAATAAAAAATCATGCCATAATAGATTGTGCAAAGACAAGGCAGACAAACCACCAATGGATCTTTAACATCACATACTACTTTTGAAATTTGGTGATCATGAGTGTATTGCATTTGTTGTAAGTAAATACTTAAACTTTGCTTTTGTTTTTTTCTAGTGGCAGGCAATGGACCAATCCAGCTGTGGCAGTTTTTGCTGACACTGTTGACAGATAGCACATGCAAGCATTTTATCAGCTGGACAGACCCTGAGAAAGTTGCCCGTCACTGGGGAATTCAAAAGAATAAACCCCAAATGAACTACGAAAAGCTTAGCAGAGCACTGCGATACTATTATAAGAAAAAAGTAATTCAGAAATCTTCTGGAAAGAGATACATTTATCGATTTGTGTGTGATCTTCAAAGTTTTCTTGGCTACAATCCAAATCAGGTTTTTGAAGCCTGCAATTTCAAGCTACACAGTGACAAAGATATTGAGTGAATGGTTCCTTTGCAAAGTGACTTTCCCTATCTTGTCAGTTTGAAAGATGTAGTCAGTACAAATTGTGTAAAAAGCCAAATGAATATTTTAAGAGTTAAACACTGCATCATAATAATATGAAGGAAGAAGTGTAATGATCTCATTTTTACTTGTGTCCAGGGTTAAAAATGGTTATATATGTTAAAACCTGCTCAAAATAAGGGTATATAAAGTAAATTTGAAAAGTCAAAGGAAACATTTTTCCAACCTCATATATCTTCATTGATGGAATGGACCCTGGCTGGTCAAGTTGTATTATGTGCTCACCTTTACCACTCGCTGCAATCTCAAATTCCATGTGGGTTGAAGTCATGGGCTCAGCCAATGATGGGTTCTCTTGGTTTTATTGGGTTCTAACTCTCCCTGTGACAGTGGGTGGTTATGTATGGAAAAATGATGTTCAACTCAGAACAATAAGACAACCCATGACATTGTAAGAAATGAAGTGAATCTCCCAAGATGTCCATTTTAAGATCTAGGCAGTTTCCAAGAAATTAATTTTTTTTACAGATAATAATTATGCTATTTATTTGCAAAAATATGTCAAAAATTGCCCTCACCCCCACCCCCTCTTGTTCTTGTTCATTTGTATTGTGCAAGACAATGAGCATTCGTAGTACACATGTTCTATGTAAATAAAAGTAGAGTTTATTAATGCAATTATGGTTTTAGAGTTTGTGATATGCAAACATAATATACAAAATCTTATAATGTAAATATTTTGTATCAAAGATTAAGATTTGAAAATTTATATGAAATTTGTTTAAAAATTGGATTATATATTCATGATACATAGAAATGCTAATATGCAACAAATCTTGTTTCATAATTGGAAATAAATGCTGACAGGTATTGGAATTGCAACTAAATAATAAAATAATAAGAACTGAAAAGTGGATTTTTAGATTATATACTCAGATAGCTTTTAAAACAAAACTGAAAATTTGAAACTTGAAAAATTAATAAGATTATACACAGTTTAACTTAATTAACAGCTAACAAGTTTATATTTATAGATTTGATATCAAGATCAAGTGCTTGTGACTGTTAGGTTTAAAACTGAAAAGAAATGTGATCGAGAATGTTTAATATTTTGCAAGATTTGTTTCAAGATGTTTGAATATTTCCCACTTTTGTTCTAGCACTTTGTTGTGAGCAAGTCCTAGCTATATGATTTCATTCTAAATGGTCTTTATTTGTGCATGCAATGTTTGGAAATATAATAGTCATTACAATACAGAGTTTACAAAAATTTCATGAATTCTTCCAATCTGGTTACATTTAGCAGGTCTCATGTTTAAGATTTAGTAGCAAATTACTTGACATTTTTCCTTCTTGATTTTTTATTTGTACAAATTAATCCTGTAGCTTCCCTTTTCTTTATATTTTGACTGAAAATGGGAACCACTCTTGTCTTAGCGTGTATTCATATGAGGAAAACCTGCACACAGTTACACTTTTTTGAAAAAATGCAGAGAATTTTAAGTATCGTACTCTTTGTTTTCTTTCAAAACTTATTTAAATTTTTTATTCTTGAAATGGTGTGGCATAAATCTAATCTCAAACACCATTTTTATTATAATAACTTTATTAAGATTTGCCTTCCCAACAACATACCATAGAATATGATTTAATGTGTATGCTATTTTCAAGTTTGCATAATCAAACATTAACCTTCCTACAGTTTATTAAAACAACAAATTCTTTTTCAATGTGTGAAAGTAATCAAAAGATTCACAAATTCTTCCCATATCCATTTTGTGTTACTTGTTACCTTGGGAAAAGTTTTAAGTGGTAGAAGCCTATTTACCTTTTTCAAAAAATGTTTTTGAATTTTATTAATTATTTCAATCATTCATTCTCAAAATTTTATTTTGAAAATAAAGTCTTCTTACTTACAAAAAATGTATTTACTTATTTTATGAAATAATTGTAAATGTATAGAAGTAAGTTGTGGAGACACTTTATTCCAACAACTATGAAAAAAGTATGTTAATCCGTGTAAGTAATTTTAATTACTTCTATACACATGCTTATTCATTACAATGTTAATGCACTCTGTAAATATAGATATTACACTTTGGATATATAGATGGTACTCAGTAAAATCATAATATGCTCTCTCTCTCTACACATAGTTTGGTACTCAATACTATATTATATTAATACACACTCTGCATACATAGTTAATACTAAGTACATGTACAATCTTAATATGCTGCATATATTGCCTAAGTGGTTAGAGCATCCACCTTGGATATATGTGAGTGGTCATGGGTTCATGACTCAGTCGAATCAAAACACTTATAAAAATGGTACAGGCAGCTGCCTTGCGTGGAGTTCAGCATTAAGAGGTTAGTGTCAGGACAATGTGAATGTTTGGTCCATGATGTTACATGTCTGTGGCATGATGTTGGAATGCTAGACATCATAATAAACTGCCACACTGTAGACATCATAGCTATATGACTAAAAATATTTTATAGCTACATCAAAAATCCGAATCTATCTCGTTCTCTCTCTCTCTCTCTCTCTCTCTCTCTCTATCTCTCTCTCTCTCTCTCTCTCACACATACACACGCGCTGTTGACAGAAAATAATGTTGATACTCAGTGTGTTAATATATTCAGCATACATAACTGACAATCAGAATAATGTTGAGATACACTCATCAGCTGGTTAATCACAATTTAACCTATTATTGTTTCTATGGTGAGAGCAAAGTGCAAAAGATACATTAAAGCAGACATCCCATGCTAACCTGGGGTGTGTGTGTGTGCAGTTATACAAAATCTGACTGTCAGTTTATGAGCCAGATACTCTGCGAACAGAGTTATTGTGCCTGCCATGAATGATGTTATTACTGTGGCTATGATGAATGATGTTAATACACACTTTCTTTACATTACTGTGGCTATGATGAATGATGTTAATAGACATGCTCTATAAATAGCTGATAGTCATTAATAACAACGTAAATGCATACTACTCATAACTAAATGTCTGCTCATGATCGCAGACAAGCATATCTGTCTGCAAACTAAAATCAGACTATTGAAAGCACTGGTCATCTCAATATTTTTGTTTTCATGTGACGCCTGGACCCTGACAGCAGAATTACAATGAAGAATCCAGGCACTTAAAATGAGATGCTACATAACCATCCTTGACATCTTTAATATGGACCATATCACAAATGAAAAATTTCATAACACCATATGGCACAAGGATGGCCAAAATGAAGACCTCACTACCATCAAAAAGAGAAAGCTGAAATGGTATGGCCATGTCACTAAAGTAAACAGTCTATCCACAACAGTACTGCATGGCAGCATCCCACGTAGCAGAAGAAGAGGTAGGCTGAGAAAAAAAGTGAACTGACATCGGATAATGCACCAGGAAAAGTTTTGCAGAGATACAGGCATTGGTACATGATCAAGACAAGTGGAGGGAACTGGTCAGATGTTTGATACATACGATATATGCTTGACAACACAATTTCACTTGACTCGTCACCATAAAATTATGATACAGAATTTCAGCGACAACCATTAGGAGCATTTAAACCTGTCTCCATGGATTTAGTACGGTAAATAGTGATGAAGAGTGCACCAAAGTCATGCGAACTTGATCCAATTCCAACATCACTGCTATTTGAGTGCTTAGACCCAATATTGATTTAACTAACTGATGTTATTAATATTTCTCACCCAAGCGACAGAGAAATCTAGCTGTTTTACTAACCTTACTTTTCTTATCTCAGTCTAGTCATCTCAGACCAGTCATCTCAGTCATGGTGTCCACGCGCTAGGAACAACTTTATCAAGGGACGCAACCATTGTTGTCTTATGCTTGGCCTGTTGGAGTTATTTTCCGATCAAACAAACGCTAACACTGACATATTTAAGAAAATAATTTTTTGGAGGAGAAAAAAACATAACTACCAAAAAGAAGATTTAAAAAGAAAACCATAAAGATAAGACAAAAAGAAAATGGACTACAACATAGGAAACATATTGACTCTTAAAGGTAGGAAAGGAAAAATCGTTAATGTTTACCATCCACTGGGTATTCAATGTATACAGTACGCTTTTTTGACGATGGAAGTTTCACAAATTATGCTAAACATAAACTAGCTATTTCAGAAAATTCACCAAAGCATGAGTCAGATGATCTTTCCTTTCTTTTTGATGACTGGGAAACAAATGAAATAAATGTGTCTCTAAAAGCGAACCAACATTCGTCGGAGAAAAAATCAAAACCAGGAGTGGAAATAAAAAAATTGAAACTATCAAAGAGAGCACATTTACAGAAGTGGACGAACAATTTGTTACAAACTTTGTTTTGGGGCATGAAAAATGCGAATACCAAACGCAAGACATTGGGACACTTAAAACTCCTAGAAGAATATCTTGAGAAAAACTATGAAACGCGCCCTATACAGTTTCTAATCATATAGAAAAATCTTAGAAAAAGATTTTCTCACCCAACATGTATCTCATTTGAATTCAAACAGTCGTTTTAGCAATGTACCGTCTGCATATCGCTCTTACCACAGTACTGAAACTACTCTTTTGAAAGTATTTAATGACATTCTCTCTGCTTTTGGATAGCGGAACGATTACAGTCATCACCATCCTTGATTTGTCTCCAGCATTTGACACAATAGACCATGATATATTACTTCACCATCTCCAGTGTGTATTTGGTATTCAGAATACAGCCTTACAAGTTCAAGTCCTACTTAATCAACAAGAAACAAATTGTATCTGCAAAATGGAATAAACTCCAGTCCAGTTGATCTATGTTGTGGCGTTCCACAGAGATCTGTTATTGGACCTGTAATATTCATTCTATACACTCAGCTGCTCTCAAGCGTCATAGATCATCACCTAGTGTCTCACCAATTGTACGCTGATGACACCCAACTATACAAGTATGGCCACCCAACTGAAGTTGATGCTATTATCCAAGGAGTTGAGAAGTGCATTTCTGATGTGAAACCATTGAGGACATGTAACAAGCTGCAGATGAATGATGATAAAACTGAGGCTATACTGATCATAACACACAGACTTGCTCATTCACATCCTTTACCTCAAACAATAAATATCAACAACACCAACATTAAATTCACACAGTCAGTACGAAACCTAGGTGTTACTCTAGACAGTACTCTCACACTGAACCAACATGTCATGAACATATGCAAGGCTGCATATCTTGAGCTGAGACGCATCAGCTCAGTTTGCAAATATCTTTCAGTTGATGCCACTAAAATACTTGTGTGTTCATTAGTTCTTTCAAGACTGGACTATTTTACTCAATTATGTCTGGTTCTTCACAATGGCTACTCTAGAATTTTTTTTTTAACAAGTTCAAAACACAGCTGCTCAGATCATCTTTAGAGTACCTCGATCAGAGCACACCACACCGCTGCTTTGTACCCTACACCTGCTATATCCATTCGATCCAGAATCAAAGACAAAATTTGTTCTATGTGTTATGTTTCACTGACAGACTCCAGTCCAACATACCTATCATGCCTCACCCGTGTGTATACACCAGCAAGATACTTATATACATTTATATAAACCACTGTCATCCCCACCATTTTAAAAATGGTACAAACAGCTGCCTCAGTAGGTGCTCAGGTCTTTGTGTATTCCTTATCCATGGTAAATCAGATTCGTAATTATAAGTAAGATTGATTCATTTCATTTATCCGTTAGAAACTTTATCCTTGAGGTCCCTACATTCGGACTTGGTAATCTCCGGCTGATCACAGTTCAGGTCATTCAGAAAATGAGCGGTAGGTATAAATCTTCAGATGAAGATTGTTTCTTTTGTCGTTACCTTTCTGTATAATTTACTTCATCCATCCTTCTTTTTCCCCCGTTTTTTCGTGCCTTTTATTCTTTTTGTATTGGCATTCGTATATTTTGAACAAATCGTGTTTTATAGTTTGTTCATACATTCTTACATTACATTTCAAAGCTAAGGAAGCTTCAAGAATTTTGCATGTTAGACATAAAGGGTGACGCGTTAAACAGCAGAAATAAAAAAGGAAACCAGAGTGAAATCATTCTGAGCATCTAATTTTTACCAAAACATTAAATCAAATATGACTTTAGTGTTACCCAAATGGAGATGTCAAAAAACAACTTTTGGAGAAAAAGTTAAAATCATTTATCCGCATGCATACACTGTAACGAAGTTATGACCGCAAGGCGCTTTTCGATTAGAAGAACAATACAATCTCTGACAGTAAAGATTCACAATATCAAGGCAGTCGAAAGTCATTTTTACGCCATGATATTTATGTCACGTAGTGAAATGGCCAGTTACTCGTTTGCCTAGTTTTATTTCTAAGTTAGAAATGTGAATATTACATTAGGCAAGAGCCGATTTTGATAAGTTTTCATGGTCTTTAATATTTTTTATGAATCCAACACTTAACATTGTCAATGTTGCCAACGTAAATCAGTAATATTAATATGGGATGATATATCAGAAGGTTTCCATTGTCACATCATGTAGCGCAGCTGCCTGGTCTTTGGTAAATAATGTCGTATTTCCTTATATAAATCTATCACCAATCTACTTATCAAATTTATATGTCACTGAGGATTGTATGCATGAAAAATCGACATATTGGAATCATATCAAAGCAATTTACTAATTCACAAAGATTTAAATACCATATTTCAGCATATTGGCATATAATTAGAAGATGATTGCGTAATGGATGGAATCCTTATTCTCCCTTACCTCGTTAAATATTTTGTGTGACCTTCATATAAGTCCGTGTGGGATATAATTAATTTTAAAAAAACATGTCTAATTTTTTCATCAGTACTGTCGCGTTTTTTCTCACCTTGCTGAACCAAAATTAGGGTCAAAGTCAAAATTGAGTGAAACCTGATGCAACTTTAAAGCAGCAAAAACACACATTAAAATGTTCTCACTTTTAGAAGGAGAGCAAATTTTTTACATTTACACTACTAAATTAAAGTTAGCTTGCGCATTATAGGACCGTTCACGAAACAGTGGTCGAAACAGTCCGAACTGTATAATCTCATTCCCCTCTCGATCATTACTAAGTCAGGTTTGTTTGTTTGTTTGATTAGGATTTTTAACGCAGCTTAAAAAAAATCGATCATATCGCTACGACGTCTGCAGTGCGGCAGTTTATAGTGTTGTCTAGCACGGGGGCATCATGCCGCAGACATGTAGCATGATGACCCACCTAGTCACTTTATCCTGACACCAGGCCGACCAGTCCTAACACTAACCTATTAATGCTGAGCGTAAAGCGAGACAGCTGTTAGTACCATATTTGTAAGTCTTTGGTATGACTCGGCCGGGGATCGAACCCACGACCTCTCGCTTCCACAGCGGACGATCTAACCACTAGGCCACCGGAGCGGTTTTTGAGTTTCGTTCTTGATTATTTAATCCTGTAACATCCTTAAATGCAATGCAACTATTATGTGGTTCAGGAACACCGTTCTGTCAGATGTTATATGCCATATAAATAATCAATCAACAGCACTTTGAACACTATATGTGGTTACTGTTAACCATGAAAATATTGATTTGCTGCCTTGGTCCATAAAAGATAGCAATGTTTGTTCTACAGCAAATGATGTAGTGATTACATGCATCCGCAATGAAA
The DNA here is from genome assembly GCA_030141615.1 of Unio pictorum. Lineage (NCBI taxonomy): Eukaryota > Metazoa > Mollusca > Bivalvia > Unionida > Unionidae > Unio > Unio pictorum. Next base: position 8,549,700 of record JARLTB010000168.1, on the reverse strand, counting down.
ATTTGAATAATATTACTTTACCAGAAGCAACAGGGCCACCTTCTCGCCAGATATCATCAATATCACTACACTTTCTAACACTTACAATTATATGCTTGGTTCCACAATTTACGTTTATGATATTTCTACAAAATCCAAAAGTATGTGATAGTGGAATAGCACGTGACAATCTTATATGATCATCATTCAACATTAATTGACATGTTTTCTTAAACCTAAATTATAATGTGGATTGGCTGACTGTACTTTTGAGAAAGCTAGTCTAGCTACCATTCCAGCTGGTTGTGGATCAACTGAAGTATTTTGTGGTACTTGCACCAGAATATGATTTATCATCAAGATGTTCAGAAGCGTCCATAGCAAACATCATTTAGGACCAGCTGATCTTGTGTAATCATGAGAATATCGTACTAAACCAACTATCTTTGTAGCAGCGTTAACATTATCATGAATTAATTCAAATTTTCTTCCGTATATACAGCATATTTGAAAAACCCCATAATACATTATTAACAAAAACCAACTATGATATTAGCTCCGTTTCTGTATCAGCTGCAACATTTGTTACAAGTTCGTCTTCTACTTCAATAAGCGCTTCAGCGGATAAAACATACCTACTAGTGTCGTTTACATTTAATTCGATTATTTTACGCTGATTTGGTTGTCGTGCTTTATAAGAATATTGCAGTTAATCGCGTATAGATTCATCCTTTAGAACTGGCGCATCCATGTTGAATGCTGGATCAGATATCTTGACACATTTTATTATACTATTACTATTATCGTCAAACACAAAGACCACATCCCGTAGGAGCTTTATACGTTAGCGAAATCACTACCTTTCATTTCTAATTTATTTGCAGTTGGTATTGCGTTTGGAGCTATTCTTTGAACAAAACCTTGAACAACATCACCGAGTTCATCACCGATGATGGCTTAGTATACTGGTTAACACGAATTTATCACTCTGACCATGATCGTCCACGTTGAGCATTGTGCATGATCATCTTATTTGTTATTCATTTATTTAGCTACTGTGATATTCATCAGCAATCTCACCAATAAGAGAACGATAAACGTTGATATCCATAATACAGTTCGTAAATAATCGTTGACAAATATCAGATATTACATTAATAATTTTTGGATAATTAATTCCAGTGCAGTTTTATATAGTTATAATTTGTAATGGTTCAACATCAGAAATAATGTTGTTACAAGTAAAAGTATTACTTCCGTTAGTAGAAATACCACTTTTAGTTGATTCTCACGGATCATACTATTAGTCTTCCTCCTTTTCTGTTTCTATTTTATTATATACGTCTTGTTTACATTTCTTAAATTTGTTGTCATCATCACTAATATAATCAAGACCCCTTTTATCAAGATAAAATATTTTTAACCAATTTATCCCTACCCTTTCAAGTTCAACTATATCTAGGTCATGCGTATGCTTCTTCCAAGTGCAGCAATGTCTACATGCTTTCGTAATTCTGTAATTTCTTTAACAATCTTATTTGTAATTTGTGTCGTAATATACGTAGATTGGGATTGTTTAGGAGACGTTGCTTTAGTAGGTGATTTAAAAAGTGGAACTGTCGATGGATCGGCAGTATATCCAGCTAATTCATCCACATTCATATTTGTTTACATAAGTTGCAGATCTCAATTTATCAATTAATTTTGTAACATGAAATAATTTCGTTCTCTTGTGTTTTCTGCTGTTTTATTTCTTTCTTTCCTTTTTAGTTATTCAATTTGTTGCTTTTTTCGTTCTTGATATTGATTATACACATCGTTTATCGCATTGATGTATTCTATATACGATGCACTTTTTGTGTCGATTCGACCTGGTTTCGTTTAAATTTTATTACAAACACATAATCCCAGTGTTGTAGACTAGAAATATATTTTCCATGTATTGGTCTCAACATTTTGTTTCTCATTTCATTGAAAGTAACAACAAGAGCTGGAAATTTATTTGGATTAGCTTTATCGATTATTCTAAAGCCTCTTCAGCAAATTTATTACGTAATATTGGACTATTTCTTTATCAGTTGTTTTCTTTCTCTCTAGCAACATATTTTGCTGGTTGATGCATTAGACCAGGAAGATCTTGAAGAAGTGTTGATGTTTTTTTCCAGCTATTTTTCCAAGTCGAGTAAGAAGAGTTTGGTTGCTTCAGCAACATGTCTGAATAATTGTTGAGACTTTTCTGCAAATCCACACGAGATTCCTGACGCTCTTGTGATTTGTGTCTGACAGAATCACGAACTGGAAGATATTTCTTAATTGCTTCTAGTCGCCCTCGAGCTAATCTAGTTGAGTAAAGACTCCATAGCTGGTGCTATATTGTTGATATATAATAATGTAATTATTTAATTACAGCAGTAGAGAGGGTGAACACGAGCTCAATAAAAAAACATCCCATGGGTAAACAGAACGCACATACAAATTTGAAGCAACAACAACAAAAAAAACGACAAACGGCAAAGTAACAAAAAAAATTAGATAAACTCTTGGCTAGTTAGAGGCTTCGGTTTGGCGTTATTAACTTTTTATTTTCGATTTCGTAGGAAGCTTTTATTTAAAAAATGGCGTTATAGCAAAAAGGGTTGTTCACGCTCTCTTCTGCTATTACTAAGAAAGGATTTCGTTCATATATCAGTTCACGTGAGCCATTATGAAATTATACATAAATATCCTTTGGAATTTGCATAAGTACTAAACCAATTGTGTTAGTTGTATGTAAATATATCTAAATATATTTTATATAATACATACGTTGTAACTAAGCAGTATTGTGATAACAAAGTGGAAAGCCTTGAGGACGATGTCAGAAGACACGTGAGCTTTAGGAATAACTATATGAACAAAAACAAAATTCTTCAGTTGTTGGCCACTTCAACTTCCTTCATCGGCTTATTTAAGACATATGCTCTTGTTTATATTGAAGTGCAGCTGCATCCAACGAAACAAAATAAGAATTAAACAGTCAATATTAATTCACCATATAGACTTATTTCTGTTCAGACCATATGTACAGATGTCAGAGAGAGAGAGAGAGAGAGAGAGAGAGAGAGAGAGAGCGCGCAAGGAAGATAACTCGTATAGTCTTAAGTCGTCGCTTTTATTTTAGTATCGTCACTTTGAATTGATTGCCACCTTAGTGAAGAACCTGGATAAAACATCTTAAAGATTTGACATGGAGATAAGTACAGAGAAGACAAAGCTGATGAGAAACAGTGACAAAAAAGTCTCAGCCAAGATGAAAGTAAGCGGACAGGACTCGAAAACAGTGGGCCAGTTCAAATATCTTGGTTCCATAATCAACGGAAGAGGAATCAAGAGCATACATTTTGTCATGAGTAACAAAAACGAAGACAGCTATGTCAAAGCTAAGACCCATCTGGAGAGACAAGAATATCTGTCTGAAAACTAAAATCAGACTATTGAGAGCACTAGTCATCTCAATCTTTTGTATCCATGAGGGCCCTGGACCCTGACAGCAGAATTACAACAAAGAATCCAGGCACGTGAAATGAGATGCTACAGAACCATCCTTGGCATCTCTTACATGGACCACATCACAAAGAAGTGCGTAACAACATCAAGCACAAAATAGGCCATTATGAAGACCTCCACACCAATGACAAAAAGAGAAAGCTGAAATGGTATGGCCATGTCACTAGAGCCAACAGTCTATCCACAACATTACTGCAGGGTAGCGTCCAGGGTGGCAGAAGGAGAGGTAGGCAGAGAATATAGTGGACTGACAACATCACAGAATGGACCAGGAAACGTTTTGCGGAGACATAGGCATTGGCACATGAACGAGATACGTTGAGGGAACTGGTCAGATGTTCAGCAGCTCAGTGCCTCAATGACCACACAAGGCAAGAAACTGATGATGATGATGAGTGTGAATTGCCGTGTTTCATAGAGAACTTACTGAATTTCACCGAAAACGTCCATTTGTATCATTATTACAGTTAATGTAACCAGGGAGTCAAGACGTTTTTCAGTGCTTGATGTAAAATCCCTTTATAGGCATTTATAAGGTATTTATCTGCATTGAGTTATAATAATACGAGGATTTCAAGAACGGGTAATCACATTTTATTACAAAAGTGTAAAACACGTCGGCATTTGTAATAACAACTAGTCAGAGATGTACATAGTTATTTAATGTTGTTATTATTATTATTAGTAGTAGTAGTAGTAGTAGTGGATTCTTGTCAACTTTTAATATTAATGCAAGTAGTCCCTGCTTCTCGCGTAGTGATACACTGTATACGCCTGGTAATAGTTTAAATAGAAAATAAAAGAAGATTGGGAATTTCCCGGTATAATACGTGAATCAAACTTGACTACATTGTCACAGTCGCGCCACAATCTGATTGCATAGGCTATGTACATATATAACCAACATTTACATGCTGAAACCAGGACGCCATTTGTATTACAACTTTCTGTGTGCGTGTGTGTGTGTGCATCAATAAACTGGATAAATATTAATTATAAATAAATCTATTACAAGCAAATACATACTCAGACCAATATGTATAGACAAAATAAATGCCAATTAAGCATTGATTTCACAAATATACTTTAGAAATATTTCACTACTATATTTCTGATGCATGAGTTCAATTATTTCATTTTATTCTGTACAAGAAGACCATTATCAAGTGTACAACCAGACTTTTTCATTACCTTAAAATCGTAACTGAATTGCTCAATATATGTTTTTGAAATAAGGAGACATACCATGTGGTAAACACACGTAAATATCACATTTGAAATCCCAGATGAAAGTTTATTGTTTACATGTTTGGAATCGGCCAGGCATTTAGTCTAAATCAACCTATAATTTGGGCCAAAAAAACCTGGTCTCAATCAGTTATGGTCCAGATCAGCTTGTTACTGCATCATTACCTGGCCACATATCCCAGGTAAGAAGAAATACCTTTCTGCCATGCAACATGTGGACTGTGATAGTTATCACCTTATGGTCCATATATAAGTGTAAGTATTATAACTGTTCAGCGACAAGAAATATTGGTATCAAGATAAAGCAGAAGTAACCAGATGCATGACCATTTCCAGATTTTGAATCCCAACCTCCATCACAATTCTGGAGAATGCTTTTAGAAATCAGCAGGCTTTGTTTGTTTGTTCTTTTTTTGTCAAATTGGTTGCTCTGAGCATAGATCACATTTCCAACACTGCTATTCCACATTTCCATGGAAGACTCTAAAAGGATTTATGTAATATGGTTTTGTTACTGGATTCTTATATTATCAATGTGGCACCAGCTACATTCAGCACCTCTTTATCTAGGTTAGCTTTACTTCTTAGAACTCAACATTTTGCATGTAAAGTTCTCAGTTTTCCCTCAGTCTCATAGTTCATGCCATCTTGGACCTCATTTTCCTCTAGACCTTTCAAATGAATCAACATCCTGTTTCTTTTTTCAAACTTTATGTTCAATGATTGTATTACTTCATATATCATTTAAATGACACTGGGAGTGTGTTATGCACTAACATTATTTAGCAGTTTCTCACGCAAATCCAGAACATACTGATATTTCCACTTTACTTCATCATCTGTTAAATTGCCCAGCTACGGCCTGAGAAGGATAGAACATAACTGACCTTCCTGTACAATTACTCTAACAAACTACAAAAACTGTCTTGAACAGAACTGCATTCAAAGACATACTCCAGTCCTATGGCATCACAATGCTACACTTTTTTGCAGCATGCCATTAAATGATTGGGTGGTATGGTGTCACGCTTAATAGAATCCAAATTTTGGACATTACCTCCTATGTTAACTGGACTCCATAATCAGAGTATGTCCTTTGTCATACCAAAACTATTGAATCTGCATTTGCCACACTTAGCATACATGATCAAATAAAGCAGCAGTCTCTGGGTATCTCATGGATAAATCCAACAAGGTCAAAATGCAGGGTTCTTCAAAATCAGAGATGGAACCAAAAATGCTTAAAACCACTTGCATTTTATTCCTAACCAGAGTATATAATATTTAAGTTGTCACTTTTCAACCATATCTATAAAACACTTTACTGCTCTTAAAAACAAAAAAATGCTCTCGTTAAATAGATTTATAAAATGCTAATTATTTTAATTGTCAAAGACTAAATTTTAAATTACGAAGTAATTTACATATTTGATGGGACATATTTTTTAGGTTATATATTCTTTTAATGAATTCAAAAGACCTTGAATGGTTCCTTGTGAATATGTCCCTTGACAAGTTTATTAGATCTTTCATAAGAATAAAGACATTTTATAAGGACTCAAACTAATCTTACTCACTAGCACAAGGTATAAATTACACTCCCAGGACATTTACATCAAAGATGGAGGAGGTACTCTATTACAGATATGACATGTTTACCGATGAAAATTCCATTTATTACCATGTACAAATCTAAAAGGTGGTTAGATTAATGAATGAATGACTTGTTTTGATGATTTATCAGCTTACCAAAATATTTAAACTCACACATTCCTGCTTGTGTTCAAACTGGATCCTAGGAATATTCAACTAAAATTTATAATCTGCATTTGCATTACAAAGGTCAACAGGAAGGAAATGTAGGATGTACGGGTCTTAGTCATCATGAAATATGGCAGTATTTATAAAGTATGAAAGTAATCATAAAGTATGAAAGTAATTATAAAGTATGAAAGTAATCATAAAGTATGAAAGTAATCATAATGTATGAAAGTAGTTATAAAGTATGAAAGTAATCATATGTATGAAAGTAATTGTAATGTATGAAAGTAATTATAAAGTATGAAAGTAATTATAATGTATGAAAGTAATCATATGTATAAAAGTAATTAAAATGTAGGAAAGTAATCCCACATCACAAAATTTGTGTGAATCAATATAACCACATACTTAAAGGGTTATGCTGTGAGGGAGATTTCTTTGCTGACAAGGAAAACAAATGATGTTTGCATTTGTAGCGACGTATATTATTAATAAGTCTGGAGTATTTCAGACATTTCTAACTCTCAGAGGATATTATTTTCCAAGTCCCTACTATTACGAATTAAAAATGTCAGTTCTAAAACAGTCCTGTTTAAGAATGATGTTATAACTACAGAATATTTGCCAAAATACAAGCAGAAAATCAGACAAGTAAAATCTTAAATTCCATGAAATATCATAATAGTTAATATGAGAACAATAAGTGTCCAGTTTAAAAATGACCTAAGCAATGTAATATTTTGTTGTTGCTGTTGCTATGCAGTTTAATGTCATTTCAGACATCCCAAAAAAGACAAGACTAAAAAAATAGGTAAAGTCAGGAAGATAAATTTCATTAATACACACACACACGTATATCAAATTGTGATTTGCCCATGGCGTATGAATATGCATAATGGTCATGTTTTCATAGCTATTATACTCTCTAAACATGGATATGAATTTCTTGGAATATTACATTTAAAAAGAAGCAAATAACAAGAAAATCATTTTTATGTAAAATATGTTTATTGAAACTAGCATTTTTATACCAAATAAAACAACCATACTTAATCCATGAAGTAAATTTTATTGAGCTCCATCCTGTGTTGTCTGCTGTGATCTCTGTCAACAATGCTGTTTCCAGTCTCTCCCAATTGCCAAAATAAACTTCTCTGAAACTCTGTGGAAGAAAGAAAGTAATGACATCAGATAATGATGAAGCAACATTTAATCTACAAAAAATTAGTTAATTGAAGAGTTTGATAGAGCCACGGCTGAGACATTTGTAAAGGTGTCCAAATGTGAGCTTTTTAGGGAAGACATATAGGCACCTATATGGAACGCGTGCAACTCCAGAAGGTACAAATGTGCAACATGTGCATCTTTGACATTAAATAATTATGCTAGGCACTGTCCAACTTTACTAATGGTTGTATATGTTGCAAATAGATATATATGCATTAAAATTTAAAAATCAGTATTTGTTCCTGAAAATCAGTATTTTTGTCACAAGTAATCAGTATTTTTGCACTCGGGGGTTGGCAGCTATGCAAAGCGTTAAATTCTTCATCTGTGATTGGTTGACTCTGACTGGGCTTATATTCATTTTCCTTTAGAATTTAAATCATTTTGCTTAGTCCAAAAATTGTACCTTGTTAAGGCAAAATTTGTGTATGTTCCTCCTATGATTGTACTTGCATATTTCTTGACTTTTAGGTGTCGATCGATGGAGCTGATGATGCTTCTTAAGCTGCTCTGTTCAAACTCAGATCCATATTTTCTCCTAACTCTGAGTAAAATAAAAGTCTGCTGCTGGTTCAATTCAGATAGGTGTATTTCATGTAAATATCTGAATTCATTTTTTGTCTGCAAGAATCCTTTCACTAGCCTTACATGAAAACAGTCTTTTTAGAGTGCTTGCATTCTGCTTATTTTCTGAAACTTTTGATATATCATCAGGATCATGGTGTACAAATCTGTCTTTTGCAAAAAAAACGTACACCCGTATTCAGGTCCAAAATACGGAACAAATACGGAAAAAACGGGACAGTTGGCAGCTATGGCTTTGTATAGCAAAAAGCTAGTGGGGATAGAAAGACCTGAAGCCATTGTTAATACATTGTGGTTTAACAACTGTTTGCATTTTGGTTTGAGGGGGGTGATTGAACATTACAATCTGAAATGGGGGGGGGGGGGGGCATGTTACACTAACAAAAAAATGTGAATGGTCTGGAGTACATGTACCTTGAATGAAATGAAAGGCAGACAAAAAAAGAAACTGGGGACAATGTTAAGGACATCAGAGAAATTAATCCTAAAATGTATGAAAAAGAAACAGGTGACAATGTTAAGGACACCAGAAATATTAATCCTAAAATGTATGAAAAAGAAACAGGGGACAATGTTAAGGGCACCAGGGATATTAATCCTAAAATGTATGAAAAAGAAACAGGGGAAAATGTTAAGAACATCTGGGATATTAATCCTTAAATGTATGAAAACAAAACCAACAAAGAGAGAGATCCACTTGTTATCTATAAATGGTATGCATAGCTATGACCAGCAGACTTTTGTCAACCTGAAGATCCTTTCTATATTGTGTCCAACACTATACCAATCTCAGTGACAAACCAAAATAGTTTAGGAAACAAGTTGTTGGAATTAACAAACTTGGAAGCATCATGAAAAAATGAAGGAAAGTGCAAATATTACAAAACGAAATTAACACTAGCAGGCAGAAACCTTACCCCAACTGATATAATGCAAATATCAGGCCACAAAAATGTCTATGAACAGCTACTGGTACTGAAACATTAGTAATAAACAACAACAGCCTTACTCTAATTACCTGAGCAACACTGGTCACCTCCACCCCCACAACAAAGAAATTTAAAACTGCACAGCAACAGACTGTACTATGTCAAGTTCCTGAACATGCAATATTCAAAAGAATTAGGTTATCACCAACCCATTCTATAGATCAAACATCACCATAGAAAATATGTTTGTTATGAACCTCCCGCAGAACATAAAAGAGATCCCTTAACTGGGTCAAATTCTTTCAACAGGTGACTTCTAAAAACTGGGAGCACAATGAGGAAACGTGGGAAAATTATTGAAAGTGACAGTGAAATGTAGTTAGGGTTAAATTGTTTAATTACCTCTTGTTTCTCCATTATTTTGATGTTACTGGCTCGAATCATAGTGTTGCTATAGCTGCAAATAGCCGCCATGTTAATGTTCATGACAACGAATGCTGCAAATTCAATGTTTGTTTTAAAAAATATTTAAATGTTAACTATCAGCCTTGTGTTTTCATTTCATATTACTATAGGAAATATATAGCAATTAATATGAATGAAATGTACATGAAATTTAGAATCACTCCAGAACTTCCTTCTGGAGCATACATATACGAGTTTTTTTTAAAGAGTTCACTCCCCTTGAGTGCAGTGTTTATGGCTGTCAGTTTTATCTCCAATAATAGGTGAAAACTTGTACGTAAAATTAATAAAATATATATTCTGTATGTATGCTGTTTCAATGATATACACAGTATACATTTTTCATTAAAAGGAAACTCAGCAAGCCTCATTTCCTTTTAATGATAAATGTATATATCTCATGGTATAACATTGATACATACATACATACATACATACATACATACATACATACATACATACATACATACATATATATATTTAAGTGTTAATGTAATATTTATAGTTTGTTTATTCCTATATTTTCAGGTCAAAATATAAATTTTCAATCATGCAATGCAAACATTGATTGTGTGTCTACAAAATCTTTATCTGCAGTGACAAAAATTAATACTTTGTGAGCCTAAACAAATAAATAGAAACTGCCTAACGTTTCAGACAGAGAAATTAATCTTCATTAAAACAGTTTGACCAGCCCCTTTGCATATCTCTTTGGAGTTATTTCCCCTTACTTCCTTGATAAACCCACTGATGCATTGTAAAATATGACTGGTCTTAAAAAGTGTCTTTTTATGTGACAGATAAGGTCAACCCAATCCTATCACTTGAGCTGCATATATTTAAAGGATCATCTTTTGAAAATAGGTGGGGGTGAGCATGTTGTGCTGAAGAGAGAGTTTTATCTTCTTCAATTTTGGATCAAGCTTTGTATAAGATAAAAAGAAAAATATTTTCCTACGTAAATATCTCAATATATATCATCTTGTAGTACCAAAATCAAGCTATCACTTGTTGTTATCACATGATGAATATATATATATATATATATATATATATATTCTTTTCTTTTAAATGTCAAAAACTTTCTCATCTGAAACCAAAATCTTCATCTCCATTAGTTACATTAGCTAACTCTTAAACCTAGAAAAGGTACTGGAATTCTGAATTTAAGATTTATACAAACATTATTTCATAATTTTATAAGAAGTTTTAGATAGACAGGTAAATAGAGACATAATTCACATATAAAAGGTTAAATATCATTTGAAACAAGTTCTTAGTGAAGACATTAATATTCTTTCACTTTCTGTCAGAATATGTATGCTTTGTCCTTCAATTAAAATGGACCACGTCCTTACTAAATCAAAACAAAAGTCTTTGCTATTGCAAACGAATGTTACCTCCCTAAACTATACCTAGATGTTATACCAACTAGGGATCCACAAAGTTACAAAAGTAACAACACTGCTCCAGTGGCCTTGGGGTTAGAGTATCCACTGGGAAGCTGGAGGTCGTGGGTTCGATCCCCAGCCAAGTCATACCAAAGACTTACAATAATCGTACTAACAGCTGCCTCACTAGGTGCACAGCATTAAGAGGTTAGTATTAGGACTGGTCAGCCTGGTGACAGGATAATATGACTGGGTGAGACATCATGCTACATGTCTGAGGTGTAATGCCCCAGTGCCCACTATAAACTGCCTTGCTGCATAAATCATAGTGAGATGACTAAAAAATTGTTAAAGTTACGTTTGAAATCCTAATCAAACACACACAAAAGTAACAGAATACATGTACCTAAAAAGCACCTCAATTAAAGAGTTTTGTAACGGCACAATTGTATCAGTAACTGGTCAACTGTATAGCCCTATGAAAAAACCCCACTGTATCAGGGTCAAACATTAACAGTGTTATTATCATATAAGATTTTTTTTCATCCATAGTGCTGTATAGCCAGGACGATTTTTAAAATGTGCATCATGTCGCATGTTATGCACTCTAGTTTCATTGAGTGATTTAATTAAGAAATGTTTGCAGGCATTTTCAATTATAATTTTCAGAATCAGTTTAATTCGATCATCTGCCCCCCACCCCTTCTACTTACACACCCTAGAGTAGAGTGGAATGTGCATCTCATCCAAGGGAGACTATATTCTGCTTCATTGTAGTAAGTAAGAGGATAAAGTATGGTCTTAAAAGCTAATAAACTGCAAAGGGAAGCTTGTTATTTTTTGTACTAATTTGGAACAATATAAAATATATAACAACCATTGCTGATATGTACAAATAAATTTATTTCCAAATGCATATGGAAAACACAAAAAGCCATAAAAAAGAATGGTGTCCAAAACATTTCTCTTTAAAAGTAGAAATGGAGCATTTATGTTTCTCAGAATTAGACTGTATTCATCTTTGTCTACTGAAATACCTTCTAAATGCCTATATAAGGATTCTACATCAAGCATTTTTTGAAACCTACCAATGCTACTCTACTACATTGACATAATTGTTATGATCCTTTCACTGTCAAAAGAAAGACAAATCATTTGCATACATTATTATCCAATATAACAAAGTGCAACAAGATGTACAAGAATAATCTGAAGCTTTTTACCATATATGCATGCAGTATTCAAACCAGAAAACAGTGACGAAAAATGGAATAAAATACTTTTTGTTTTAACTACTTTCTAACATTCATAAGTATTATCCTGAGCACAAGGTACACAGTCAATTTACAGGGTTTTGCAATGACTACTATTACGATAATAACCTGCATTCATGAACTATACTTTCCAACTATCAGATTTACCTCGGTTATGTTCTTTAAACCTCATCAAAATACACTTGCAACAAAATCAAAAACACATTATCAAGCACAATGGCAGCATTTAAAATCTAATTAACGACCTGCAAGTTCATTTCCAACAATTCTTCTTAAATGTGTTTTCTGAAAGTCTGTCAGTTGATCATATGCACTGATAAAGCGAGAATGCCGATTCAAATCAGACAGCTCTCGCTGCCTTGTCACAGACACCAGATCTTCATTGTACAGTTTTGTGGAATCTAGTTGCTTAGACTTCTGATCCCGCACGTAAAAAATTACCATTTTCCCTGAAATTTAAAATATTTATATCAGTAATGAAATCTTCACTTTCAAGACATAATACAATTCAACAGCATATTAGTGTTATTCTTTCTGTGATATGCAGACATTTTTCTTACCTTCTTAGTAAGTAAATGATTTCTTTGTTGCTTTTATAACCATATAGAAACAAAATAATTATCTATATATGTGTTTCAATAAATAAAATGTGTACTTGATTTGTTATAATTTTTTAATCAAATAAACATTTACTTGCCAATAATATACCAGGTACAACTCCATTAAGGGACACAATATATATAGAGCAATGTTATTCATGGCCAAAATGTAAACCTATGCATAATAATGTTTTTGGTTTGAAATATTTTGGAGATGTTATTCTTGACATTCGAGAATCTCTCAATGTATCACCCCCATTTTAATGTCCATCTTTCAGATGAAGAAGGATGACTAATACGGAATAGGCTATAACTGTACCATGACTAAAGATTTGCAAATCTATGTCACTTTGTAGCAATATTGCAAGTTCATTTTATCGGCAACATATTGACTTAGTAAAGTATTAAATTTGAGAAGTATAATTTGAAATCAGTGTTAAAAAGTTAATACTCAATTGATATAAAGTTCTTTTGAAAATTGGGTGAAAGAGCGAAAAATGTTACATTCTATATAAAGTCAGGATGTTAGAAAAGGGTTAGAATTGGTTTAATAATGCAAAGAATAACAGAAGGAAGAAGGGATGAAAGAAAGAAAGGCTCAGAAAAGATGGAACAAGTTGGAAAAAGATCACAGAAGGCCAAAGTCTATGTGTTGAGTCGCAGATTAAATGTGTGTCCTTGACCTTGACGTGAAAAAGTTAAACATGCATATCACAAAATAGTGATATTAGATTGATGATGATTCATCCAATGTATGAAGAAAATCACTCATATGGTTTAGGAAATACAAGAAAATAAAAACAATTTCTTCAAAACTTTATTATAAACTTTATATGAATTAAGTCTAGGATAATGAGAGGGAATGAATACAGACTGTTACAGACTGATTTATGCCCAAAATGATGATAATCTATCCGAGGTTAGGAAATATTAGAAAATGTATAACATTAGACATAACTTTATATATAATGTTGATGTTGTAGATGGGGTTTAATGCCAATTTTCAGCACACAATAGGTTTTACATGATGGCCAACTGGTTCAGGAAGAACCCATGAAAACTCCATCAAGAACCACTGACCCACAGGAAAATACTGTCAAGCTTTCTAATGTACCCACATTGCCAGAGTCTAAAACTTCAATCCACATATACTGAAGTGAAATTGCAGTGATCTGCAATGGTGAATGCTTTAGTCTAACTCAGCCACCCTCTGGCAACAAAAACTATAATGTACAATTTCAATTACTGAGTTCTTCTTGATCACATGTTAAAATGAAAGAACAGGCAATCTGCAAAGAAGATTATTACAAAATGCATTACACTAACTACATAATGGTTGTGCCAAGTATTATTATTTAACAATGGGCAGAACATATTTTGTATACCCGCAACATTAACAAACTGTTCATATAAACAGACCTGCCAACCTTACCATCTCAGAAAGGCAGTTGATTTGTTTCCGTAATTCTGACCTGATTTCAGTAAGGTGTAACAAAATATCATAAACTGCCAATATAAAGCTGGTAAACATACTAAAAGTTCAGTATTTGAAAGATACAACAACGGTAAACATTATGTTCAGCTGAAAAGTTTGTGGAGTACACATTGACTTTTTATTACCACTAGTGTAGTTGCAAAACCTTTAGTACCATCCTCTATGCAGTTATATGGCTTGTTGCCATATCTAAGTTTGATGTAATTCTTAGAAACCTTTTACATTTCAATCAATGACTGAATAATATCTCCCACCATGAGACATCCTCAAATTGACATTGGATGTCCAATAAACGTAATTGTATCCCTTCCTGCTCTTATCACCACAATTAGAATATTATTTTTTATTCTTCTGTGCTTCATAAGAGGCGTATTTTCCCTTTCATCTTCAGCATGCATCACTTGATAGATGACATTTCTAAAAAATTTCTATAATCAAAACTTTGATCATATAGAAGCTTTTCATGAATAAAATGTGCATTTGCAGGCATCCAAGGCATAGCTGTAAAGTCAGAATGGTTTCTTAAATCCATTAATTCTAATATGAAGCCTGGATCAAAATTCAATCACAGATGAATCAATTATCCATATTTTTCAGCAACAATAATTTTTCCATAGTTTTTGCTTTTATTCCATAAGTTTGTATTTTAAGGGTCAATTTTTTAAGACTTGTGGCAAAATTGCAACGGTTGGCAGGTCTACACATATAGTAGATCAATTGCTACCTCTTGCTTCTAAATTAATCTGTATTCAACAAAAATAATACCAACCTCCCATTTTCTGTACTGCCTGAACTGTGGTCAGTCGTAGGTCACCAAGTCCTAAAGTAGGATCTTCAAGGATTACATTTCTAAGGAGAAAATGTTAATAATAAGAATGGGAATATTATAAATATTCTACAAAAAATTGTGTATTTATTTCATGTTTAAGATACTTCTTATAATATGAATTCTTCAAAACAATTTTCTATCCCTCATCCCATAACATGCTTCAGCTATTAATGTTGAAAAGTTAGCAGAGGAATGAATCAGAATATAACAACTACCAGTATGTAATATACAATAAATTGTGTGTTTAACATGGCCTTGATAGTAAATTTTAAATAAATATTTCCATAGCTAAACTTGTCTCCTGAAATGTTTTATTGTACTGCATAGATAAATTGCTTTTTGATTTTATTTAAATTGTTGGTTCACAGTTGTTACAAATCTTAAGACGTCAAAACAGCGTATAGAAGTTACTATTTTCTTGCTCAGGCTCTTACTCCAGTATATATTCAATTGTATCAACTTCTGCTACTATACAGATAACATTGGTGTATCTAGGGATGGATTTCTGTCATGCATCAAAACTATATCACTCTGACATTTTCTATAAGTCATTTGAAATTTCTGAAAACTTGAGTACATCTTTCCTGCCAGCAACTATCTATACTGCTATATACACAAGCATGTGTCATGAGAAAAGCAGGATAATGTAACCTACCTTTTCTGTAATTTAAATGAAATACAGTGATCAATTTAACCTTTCAATCAGTTGCTAGCAAATGTCAATTGTTTGAGACTGGAGACTGAGCTATGTCATACACAAAAAGCAAACTTGGATTACATACATTCTATGGTTTGTTAAAAACTCTTATGACACCAGCATGAACATTTCTGCTTAAATGCACTCTCATCATGATTGTTGCTGTATCATCATTTCTTATTATTGCTGTTATTATTATTATTTATTATTATTACTAGTTATTGTTAATATTATTTATTATTATTACTGTTATTATTTATTATTAGTTATTAATATTTGTTATTTTTACTGCTATTATTATTGCTTATTATAATTATTGCTGTTATTATTTAATATTATTATAATTATTATTATTATCGCTATTATTATTTATTATTATTATTATTATTATTATTATTCTTGCCATCACCATCATCATCAATAAAATAGAAATCAAATTACCATGTGTTTTATTAGTCCTATTTTATCTCTCTATACAGTAGAAAATAGCAGTCCTATTTTATCTCTCTATACAGTAGAAAATAGCAGTCATATTTTATCTCTCTATACAGTAGAAAATAGCAGTGATATTTTATCTTAGTTGATTTGTAGTTGAAAACACTTTTTAATGCCAACATTCTTTTTGTGAACGTTTTATAAGTACTGATTATTAATGTTTAAGATCTCGTTTTTGTCTTACTGTATGTATTATATACACTTATAAGATCAGCTAAATTGCAAAATAAAGATCCTGATCTGTCATAGCATCATGCACAGGCAGATTAGAGTCTATTCTGTTTTTTCTACTGATTACTCCTAACAAACTGCACAGACTAAGATATGCTGACACATTGTGCAATAGCAATTCTGGGTTTGTGCAGTTTGCAGGTGGACTTGTCTTTTAAGCATTTGTGTAGTAGTGAGGACAATATTTAATGGCAATTTTTTTTCTCATGCAAATGAAGTATGCCCAAATGAACTGTTTACATATCTCAACAGTACAATCCTTTCCCTCATACCGCTCATTGAAGTCTACAAACAAAAAGAAGAGGACGATTGGTGGTATGTTCAATATCTCTTCATGTCTCCGTATGATGAATGGTTGAATGGTTAGCTGATCAGTAACAGACTGGGTCATGCGCATGTGCAGTGGGTGAGTTTCCTCATAGAAACTAATGACACAGAGCTTATTTTCTAAACGAGGATGGGCTCGAACCTGGCTCAAGATTGTTCCAGCTGTCTGAAAGGGGAGCATAATCAAGATTTATCGAGTGAAAGCATAGATTTGCACTAACACTAATATCAGGAATGGATGTGCAAGAGTAAAAAAATATTGTAGCAAATATAAATTTTCTAATTGTTTCAATTTTTGTTTTAGGTCCAGCTCTAAGATATTCATATATTGATCTCATAAGTAATTTATCTCTGGTAACTTTTGGTTAAATGTTTATATTGTTTTTGAATGTGCATTTTATCGCCATTCCCAAACTGAAGTGCAATATAAATGTAGATAGTTTTGCTGCAACTGTTTAGGAGACAGACAATTTTGCAGGGGGGAGCACAGTCTGCTTAAAGGCATGTGTTTTGACTAAGTGAGGCACATACCCTTACTATGGTAAGAGGAACAGAATGGTGTTTCAAATTATTATTTTCAAATATCTTTAAAACCTGACTTAATGAAACAGATGAACAAGTAATATCAATCAAACTAAGAACAAATACCTTTCTGTAGCATAATAGGTTATCACTCTATAGCTTTGAGCCTTATCTGTTACAAGGTCTTGACAATTCAGATACCTTTCTGTAGCATAATAGGTTATCACTCTATAGCTTTGAGCCTTATCACAAGGTCTTCATCAGACAGATGCTTTTCTGTAGCATAATAGGTTATCACTCTTTAGCTTTGAGCCTTATCACAAGGTCTTCATCAGACAGATGCTTTTCTGTAGCATAATAGGTTATCACTCTATAGCTTTGAGCCTTATCACAAGGTCTTCATCAGACAGATTCTTTTCTGTAGCATAACAGGTTATCACTCTTTAGCTTTGAGCCTTATCACAAGGTCTTCATCAGACAAATGCTTTTCTGTAGCATAATAGGTTATCACTCTTTAGCTTTGAGCCTTATCACAAGGTCTTCATCAGACAGATGCTTTTCTGTAGCATAATAGGTTATCACTCTTTAGCTTTGAGCCTTATCACAAGGCCTACATCAGACAGATGTTGTTCTGTATGTAGCATTAAAAGTTATCACTCTTTAGCTTTGAGCCTTATCACAAGGCCTGTATCTGACAGATGCTTTTCTGTAGCATAATAGGTTATCACTCATTAGTTTTGAGCCTTATCACAAGGCCTACATCAGATGAATGTCTTCTGAACTAGAGTAATGTGATCAACTAGTGTTTACCATGTGACAAAACCCTTCTGTAATTCTAGAATCCTTGAAACAAGAGTTAAGAACATTTGTACACTGAGCAGAAATCCCTGACATCAGTTGGTGAACAATGCAAAGAATAGGGAAAACATCAGATTACTAAGTAGAGAGAATAATGCAGTGAGGAGGAAAATAAGAGATGTTATTGAAGTGCAAGGGGAGCCAGTGTTTAAAGTGGTTCTGAATTGGAACTTCTGCCATTGTACCGAATGGATTTGTCACATGATCAATGCTGAGCTGGTCAGGTGACTCCAGTCCATAAGTCATTCCACTGATGAAGATTTTGTGATAAAAGTTGAAAGCTAACAAGCAATAACCTATGATGCTACAGAAAGGTATTGATTCTTAGTTTCATTAGCAGTGCATGTCTGTAGTATGTAACAATATTCATTCTAGAATAAGTGTGTGTCATTTGGATTATTAACGAAGCTTTTAACAAAAAAAACAGTCGCATCGCTACAATGTCTGCAGTATAATAGTTTATAGTGATGTCTAGCACTGGCCTAACACAGTATAAAGTATCACTATGTCACAACATAAAAAAAATGTGTTTCACATAAATTATCAAATCTACTTATGAGCCACTTTTTGAGTGTATTTGTTTATGTGTCACTGCAACCAATCGCTCTCAAGCACAGCACTGTTATGTCAAGAAAACTTTGAGTATTTATGCATGAGAGGTACCATTAAAAAAGCAGACAGAATAGGCAGTAAATGTATAATAGATATTCCCCATTTCACAAATTAGGTTTAATAATCTATGACTATTTCTCATGACTCAAAAACATATCTGACTGAATATGAATAGGAGGTAATAATAAAAACTGCTTTACAAATGGTGGCACAAGATCATCACATTTACAATTTTTCAAAGATAACAAACCAGATAGTATGAACATGTCAAAGCACATTATGAGACTTTTAAAGCCAGATACCTAAGAAGTGTCCATTTTCTTTTTACATCCCACTGGATTATCTGCTTTTTTGTTCACTCTCTTGCATAACTTGAAAGACTCTCACAAATATTTCATCAGCATAACATTTTTATATGCATTAAAAGAAAAGAAAACTGTCCATGTTCAATGTTCGATCTAAGCTGTGTGCGCGCTGCTGCTCAGACATTCCAGCGCAGCTGAATTGTCAATCCAACAAAAACGTTTGCTCATCTCTGATATGCTTGCACAATGCAGCGAGCGTTGCACGCACATCTACCATTCACTTTGAGGGAATGTTGTCCATGATCATGGTGAATAATGCACAGAATCTTGAATCTGCATTTGCATATGAAGCAAACTGATGATAGAAGTAAGTTTATCGTCATGGCAAATACCTCAATTCCCACCATGAACATCACCAGGGAATCATAAACTCAAGGCTGGCCTAGGACTGATTGGGCCCAATTTGGCACAGGGCTCACAGGCACCCAATGTTTTAGAAATATTAAAAAATCTGAAGAGAGAAAGTAATTTGAAAGCCATGGAAGAAATTTAGAAGTTCAATATCACATAAAACTTGTTTTAAAAAAGGTTATTTCCATGTGCTGTGCTCACTGACGGCCCAGCATGTTAATCCAGGGAGCCTCACTAAAATTGTCCAAATCAGGCCGTGAAAGCTAAGGCTGTTACTGCATCAACCAAATTCATTATGTGCCATCATCATATGACTGGTGGTCAACAAATTATTTTCTAAATTTGATTATTCATCCACTCTCATGAACCAAAAGGGAACAGCATAAAAGCATTATCTCACAGTTAACTATCACATGAGTAACCTGCATATAATTTTTGGTAAAGTATGTCCACTCAGCTGTTTTGGAAAAGATACAGGTTCAGACAGATGGGAAGACGAAGGTTATCACTAATTTTGTCATACACTAAGCTCAAGCTTAACAATAAGATAAATTTGTTTAACTCATTAAATGTATCTTTTATATTGATAGGTAAATAATAATGTTACGGAATATGATGCTGGTCTGTTATTTACTCCACCATTTACTTCCTGCTCTTCGATGTCAACATTCCATTTGAAACGCCTGTTGTTATCTCTTTTTGCAGCAAGGTAAAGAATTATCACTACAATTAGAACTGTATCCATCATGATTACCACAGACAAGGAAACTGTAATGAAATATCAAAGTTACTACATCATGACTATCGCAATCAAAGACCCTTTAAATAAATAATGGAGTTGATCAATTATAAGGTTTGTGAATATTTCTCAAATTTACTTGGGGTTTCCATTTAAATATTGCTATAGAAAAAACTTAAACTGGTTTCATTCTGAAAAAACATAGGAAATGTTTTACATGGATCTTGCTGAGTTCATCATCATCTCTCCCATTTAGCAAGATACACATATGTCAATACATTTGCTAAAATGACAGAATAGTAGTGATTATATTCCTGGTTTGTTTTACAATATTTCTATAAGTCATAAGACAAGTCACTTTCAATGACATACCTTTATCAAATATGTTCTCCTTTATATCCTCAGTCCTCTTGTCCAATACAAGGGTCTCAATAGAAATTCCTGTTACATTCTCAGTAAGATATTTAATACTGCTCTCAAGGTTTTCTAAAGATACATTCAGATCACGTACAGCTTCTTTATGTTGGGACATTTCCTTCTCCACCTCTGCAGTTTTCTTTTCAACATATTGTGATTGTTTCCCTAATTCATCTTTTAATGTCATCACATTTGTTTCAAGTTCTTTTTGTTCATTCTTTATACCACTATTGCCTTCAAATATCATACTGACTTCATCTTTAAGCTTCAGAAACTGGTTCTGTAAATTCTTATTCTCCTCAACTTTCGCAGATACTTGATCCAAGAAATTTTGTTCAATTTCTCTAACCCGATCCTCAAAGTTTGTTTTCTGAACAAGATTTGCAATGTCATCTTTATATGCTACAGCTTTAAATTTCTCGAAACGTTCTTCAAAGCCTTTGATACTTGCTATACTAACTTGGATGCTAGACTCAACACTATCCACACGTTTTCGAATGTCTTCCATCGATTCCAGTACTTGAGAACAATGGCCAGAGTCAATTTGCAAAGGTGTAGCCTGCTTTAAATTTGGTATGGAAATAAACTGTGTATATAATGCTACAGCGAGAGCAATACCAGCAACAATATGGGAAAGAGCATTAGGAAGGCTGCAAAAAGATAAAGATAAGAAAAATTAACAGTAAACAGATCCATTTACCTACCTATCTGGACAATATATATATATATATATATATATATATATATATATATATATATATATATATATATATATATATATATATATAAAGGAAGAACATACATGTGTTTGTGTGAGAGTGAATAGATCATACATATGCTTTTGTTAATAACTATAAACATCATGTTTTAAGTCTATATTAGAGCACAAATATGGCTTGAAAGTTAAGATTCAATTAAGTTGCCAGGTTATTATATTTTTTTAACATTAAAATAAACGTAATGATTTGAAAATAAATTTTAGAATTCTATGTACACAGGTTAACTCCTAAGCCAAATAACTCACCAATAAACCTCAATAGTACTTATTAAAATGAAAACCTGGACTGAATTATGTTCATCAAAAATGTCAGACATGATGAAATCGAAAGGTACTTAAAGAAAAAGTTATTTATGAAATTGTCTTCACCATAGAAATGCCAAGGCAGCCAGATCAGAACAGACCTCAGCAGAGTTTTAGCCCTTGCACTACGAGTTTAGCACTCTACTAAACTGATCTACCATGGCAATAATGTGATGTAGAACTAATATTATTCTGCATAAACCCAGTTTATGTCAATCACAGTGACCAGGACTTTCCATAATTTGATTCCACAAATATGCCACAGCACAAGACGCTGCACCAAACTGAGGATGAATTAAAGGTAAACTACATATGACATGCATGTCATAATCCTTAGTGCATTACTAGTAGTAAAACAATGGCGGTGACGTCAATATAGTTACCTTCCTTATGTAGGTCATATGCATCAACCATTATATTTCAAGTGTCATAATGATAGCCAGACTAGCGATGTATGATAGCATCAGAAAATAAACATTTATCAATCAGATTTCATTGATTTTATTCTGCTGTTGCTAATAAGTTTATAAATCAACATCTATATTTCTAAAGATAAAGATAGATCTTTGTATGGCTGCTGTGTAATTAACTGGAAAAGACTTTTTTTCACACCGACTGTGTACAAAATTTCCATAAAGCTATTTGTATGGTTACATGTTTTAACCTGATGAATGTACATGCGGATATTCGCATGGCGTGAAAACCTAAACTATACAGAAATCGCAATTGTTGTATAATAGACATTACATTTTTACATTTCATAAATGAAATTGTGATCAGTTTTTTTAATATATAACAAGATATTCACTTTTGCACCTGAGTACATTTAACGCCACATCTACAAGGTTAAAACTGTGCCAAAGTGCCAATCAAATAATTTTTAAAAAAACCACTCATGTCAATTTGATATACTGAGATGCATCAACAATTGCCAATCTCATGTACCAACAATGGCCAATCTCATGTCAAACTGATATAATGAGATGTATCAAAAACTGCCAATCTCATGTCAAGCTGATATACTGAGATGTATCAACAATTGCCAATCTCATGTCAAGCTGATATAATGAGATGTACCAACAATTGCCAATCTCATGTACCAAACAATTGCCAATCTCATGTCAAACTGATATAATGAGATGTACCAACAATTGCCAATCTCATGTACCAAACAATTGCCAATCTCATGTCAAACTGATATAATGAGATGTATCAAAAACTGCCAATCTCATGTACCAACAATGGCCAATCTCATGTCAAACTGATATAATGAGATGTACCAACAATTGCCAATCTCAAAAAAGTTCATGTCATGGCAAGCACTATGAGGTGGATCCAGAAATATCGTTTGAGGCTGAGGGGGGTGTTGCGGGGTCGGGGTGGGGTGGGGTAGGGTCTGTGGGATGGAAATCCTAACATGGTCTTGGGAGGGGGGGAGGACAAAACCTTGCAAACTTCTGCATTTAAAGCATTACCAGAACATTAACTCTTGGAAATGTCTCAGTTGTTTCATACTCATTTTATAATGGGAGAGATGAGCATCTGCTCTATCTTCTTGTTCCCACCCAATCCACCTCTGGAATCCGTTAACAAATGTGTGGAATGGAGGAAGGGCTCAAATCTACAACACTGTAATGATCTTTGTGTTCACTGGATCATTGGATACATTAAGACTCATCCCTAAGGTATTCATCTCCCTTCATGCATAATCTATTTCAACAATACGTACATGGCATTGTAAATATTCTAAAATGAAGTACATGGCTATGCGAATATTCTAAAATGAAGTACATGGCTCTGTGAATATTCTAAAATGAAGTGCATGGCTCTGTGAATATTCTAAAAGTACATGGCTCTGTGAATATTCTAAAATGAAGTACATGGCTATGCGAATATTCTAAAATTAAGTACATGGCTCTGTGAATATTCTAAAATGAAGTACATGGCTTTGTGAATATTCTAAAATTAAGTACATGGCTTTGTAAATATTCTAAAATGAAGTACATGGCTCTGTGAATATTCTAAAATGAAGTACATGGCTCTGTGAATATTCTAAAATTAAGTACATGGCATTGTAAATATTCTAAAATTAAGTACATGGCTCTGCGAATATTCTAAAATTAAGTACATGGCTCTGTGAATGTTCAAAAATTAAGTACATGGCTCTGCGAATTTTCTAAAATTAAGTACATGGCTCTGTGAATATTCTAAAATTAAGTGCATGGCTCTGCGAATATTCTAAAATTAAGTACATGGTTCGGTGAATATTCTAAATTAAGTACTTGGCTCTGTGAATATTCTAAATTAAGTACATGGCTGTGAATATTCTAAAATGAAGTACATGGTTCGGCGAATATTCTAAATTAAGTACTTAGTTCTGTGAATATTCTAAAATTAAGTATATGCCTCTGTGAATATTCTAAAATTAAGTACATGGCAAATGTGCAAACTAATACTTTCCAATTTTCCCAGATGTAATTTAATAAAGGTGAAAAAGATTACTGAGATGAATGAGTTTAAAAGAAAGTTTAAAGATAGAAATACCAAAAGAAGTATAATAATATTTGGGATGCCATCCCAAGTTTTGTATTTGTTACCTCTTGTTCGGTAACCAGGACACTCAGAAAGGAAGACAGACAAATGTGGGTGTTTTGCATACAAGATATCGTAGATAGAAATACAAAACCAGTTGCTCAGTCTCTCAAGTGATCACTAAAATCAATGTTTGCAGGATTTGAGAATATGGGTATGTTGTAGCCATTACCCTTGAGTTATTATTTTTTTCTGTTAGATGTATAACTTTTGACATATCATCCATGAAATAAATGGTGACTTTTCAGCTTAAAATGAAAAATATGTCTTCTTTATTGAAGTGTAGGTTAAAGAATATATTAGAAACATGATTTATTGAGTACAGTATATATAACAGAGAGAGAGAGAGAGAGAGAGAGAGAGGAAATTCTGATTTAGACGTTTTATACAATAATACATGTTCTTGATCTCTAAGTTTCCATATTTCCTCAAACTACGGTTCTTATAATTACTACTGAATAATATTTTATTTATGATAATTGGAATAATGTTCATTGCTCTCTGTATTTTATGAGAGAGAGAGAGAGAGAGAGAGAGAGAGAGAGAGAGAGGTAACTCTTTTTGTCTTGTGTCATGACCCATTCTCATGATTGCCACAAAATTAATTTTCCCAAGAATGCCTTGGATATATATATATATATATATATATATATATATATATATTATTTTACAATATATAAACCTAAAAGTTGATATTTGTTCTTTAAATTACAATTTCTACATAGATCACCATGGTTTTCTCCGCTTTTCTTTTCCTGACACTAGTGGTTAAGTCACATCACTTACAAAAGGTCATACATTTATAGTATAGCTAAGATAGTCAATGCTACAAATGCAAATAATAAACATATATAAGCAAATAAACCTTCTGATGATCATATTCACTGTCATACATGTACCTTATGATGACCATATTCACTGTCATACATGTACCTTATGATGACCATATTCACTGTCATACATGTACCTTATGACGACCATATTCACTGTTATACATGTACCTTATGATGACCATATTCACAGTCATACATGTACCTTATGATGACCATATTCACTGTCATACATGTACCTTATGATGACCATATTCACTGTCATACATGTACCTTATGACGACCATATTCACAGTCATACATGTACCATATAATAAATCCATAAACCTCATGATGACCATATTCATATACATGTACCATATAATAACTTCACAGGCACTTGATTCTAGGTAAATTAATGTATACAAATATGGTGAGTGTATACATTAATGTACCCAGAATCAAGTGCCTGTGAATAACATGATTTGGTACCTGTATGACAGGTCAAGTTTAAGCAACTATACGAGCTCCTGTGCATAGACCTACACAAGTAAACATTACTCGGTTAGAACAAACACACATAAAACTCTTGCAAAAAAGACCATCATATTTTTTAAAATAAAAAATAGCTTAAGCTTGAGTGTTCTAATTCGGTCACTTGTACAAATTTTTTTGGAAAATTTGGTGTCCTGACACTGTTCTTCGTCCTTACGAAATGCACCTTTGATGTTTTTTTTTGGGTGGGGGTGCGGAGGCGGGGGTTCCGTTGTGTAATTTTATCACATAACTGGCTGTATCATACTGTGGGAAATAGCGACATTTTTGAAATAGGAAGGGCAGTTGACCAGAACTGACCTGGAACATGAATCGAAACCCGGGACACTTGCTCCAACGCTGTACTAACTGAACTACTAAGGCAGCTATACACGTATGCAAATACGGACCTTTTGCTGAAAAGCCTATCTAATTAGCATAACGATATCTCGTAACGGTGAGTTCAGATCCGGGCATGAACTTGGGTCTTTACTCCAAAAGATTCTAGTGTAACGCTCTGCGATCATCTCCAGACATGACCTTTGATCAAATTGAGTGGATCCTGGCTATACAAATACGACCCACCCCCAAACGAAAAAGACTTAAACCAATAACACAGACAGTGCCTTGTCATCCAGCGCACTGGTTTCGCAAACAGTACATATTTCAATTTAAAAGCACACCACAAACAACTGATGATTTTCTCAGCATAAGGAGCTATATCAGGGCCGGACCTAAGTTTTTCAGGGGGGGGGGGGGGGGAGCCAAACTTGTTATTGGGTTAAGCGAAGGTGCAAAGCGCCGAGCTCTCTAGGTGGGTCCAGGGGCATGCCTCCCCGGAAATTTTTCTTTGCAAGGGTGCAAAATGGTGCAATCTGGTGCTATCTGAACCTTGAAAAAGAAATCTAACAAAAGTGACTAAAAACTGCAATGTTTTAAAAACACTAAAAAAATATTTTAAAAAAATAAATATATATAAAAAAAAATTAAAAAAATTAGGAACCCCCTTTGCATTTTTTATCAAAAGCAGTGAATAGGTTTTTTTTTTTTAATGGGGGGGGGGGGGCCGGGCCCCCTGGGCCCCTATAGCAGGTCCGGCCCTGTATATAACCTTGAGTAATTGAATTTGTCACAGATATAGATCTGAATACCTTCAAAAGTGCTTGAGATAATACAAAAATAAAGGAAAAAACAAAGATTTGACCCATAATTGATTATATATCTTACTAACAAAGTGGGAAATTTGCATATCAAAAAGGTACTTAATACTTATTAGTGGGACTTTGCTATAACTTAATTCAGTTTACATTGAATGTTATATCGGAAGAAAGGGGTTTCTTGAAGAACGAAATCAAAATATTTGACCCTAGAAATTAGATCAAACTGTGTTTATGATTTATCTCTGATTTAAAGCAAAATATTATATTGCATCCAATATATTACTTGGAAGAAAAAAAAAATACTTTGGCGGTAACAAATGTAATCAGATATAACGGTTTAAAAGAAAATCTAGCACCCCCGCCCCCCCCCCCCCCCCCCCCGAAAAAAAAAAAAAAAAAAAAAAAGGTCCATTGAACATTTGGATATAATCGATACTCTACTTAGCCCTGTATGACTCCTTTCCATTTGTCGCATTGGCATTATTATCTTGATCAGAATTAGACTGCTCATCCACATTCCGACTGCTGACATTTTCATCAATAGTTTCGTCTCTCGGTATTTCCGATCGGGTTTTCCCACTTACTCTCCCTGTCGCGTTTTCTTGAGTTGAATTAGATGCGAATTTACTACTCGATGCACTCGATGTATTTCCACCTTGTGTTCTAGCAATAGGTTTTCTGTCTGTAACCATGGATTTTCTACCTGTACCACGCATCGTAATAGTCGCACCACGTGTATCAGTCCCGCCATGTATATCATTCACATCCTCGTTATCGCTAAACTCCATATTTCGCTCGATCTCAGTCTTGTTTTTTCACTGCTTTATCGAACAAAGCTCTACAGAAAATCCAGAAATAACTAGCTTGTATAATGCTTGATACAATTAAAACAACACAATACTAGTTCCCACTCCCATCGTAGTAATATATTACAACATGTCTGGCGTGAGCACATTACAAACGGAAAGTAGAACACGAATTACCAACTAAACGTCATGAGTTAAAAATAGTAGCAAAGTTCCCGTTGAGTTAAGGCCATGCTCTGTACAGTAAAGCGACATGCAGTGTGTCTGCTGAACTCAGGAAAGCTGTTTTAGTAAGATGTAACCATCTGTAATAAACATCTAGATTACTTGATGATCTCTTGATGATAACAACAAATCTATTAAAAAATCAGGTGGATTTGTTTTCTTGTTTTTTGTAGTCATATCATTATACATGTTGTAAAGCGCTTACAGCTTCTAAAGATTAGGTGCTATACAAAGTCCTCATTATTATTATTATTATTATTATTATTATTATTATTATTATTAAATTCCTAACAGGGGTTGCATAATCCGTCTTGTGAGGGGCGCATTAGGGGCCATCCATAGATCACGTCACGCGATTTTGGCCGATTTTGGACCTTTCCCTCGTAACATGTCACAAAAAGTTAGACCCCTCAAATATGACGTCACAAAGCTCTGCTCCCCTAGCCAGAAAAAGCCGTATTTCCTATTTTAAATTTATAAGCAGTAAAAAAACTAAGTGGTACTTTTTTAAAGTTGCGCATTTTAATATCAGGTCACATTTTTTCAACACCTTCCTCCCCCTCGTCACATCATCACAAATGTGTGACCCCCCTCCCACCCATCCGTAGGTGTGTGATGTCATTTATTGACGGTCCCATACCGTATTTTCAAAAAAGTATAATCTACCTCCTGAAATAAAGTGTGTGTGTGTGTGTGTGTGTGTACAGTGGCGTAGCGAGGATATTTGGCGCCCAGGGCAAAACACCCAAAATTTGCGGCGCCCAGGGCAAAACACCAAAATTTGCGCCCTCGGCTGTAGCTGTAGCGCAGTTATGTTGATACTTTGGCCGATTTTGGCCCCATTTGGCGCCCCCTAGCCACCGGCGCCGGGGGCAAATGCCCCCATCCCCCCCCCCCACTTTCCCCCGGTCGCTACACCACTGTGTGTGTGTGCGTATGTGTGTGTGTGCTATTGTCTATCACAAGGGCATCATTCTAATGACATGTAGCATCACGTCCCACGCAGTCACATTATCCTGACACCAGGCCGACCAGTCATAATACTAACCTCTTAATGCTAACCGCCTACTATGCCTTTTCCATTTCTTCTTTAAATCAAATTTTATCACACACCTAATATCACTGGCCTTCGATGTCAGCTGCTCAAATGGCAAAGACAAAGATCAAATGTGGAAATCTCAGTACTTCTCTTTAACCTCATTTGTGCTTCAGAGACCCCCAAACATTTAAGTTGGTCCCCAGTTTTGATACTAAAGTTTGTTTTACTCAGTTTCAACCCCCCACTTCTGAGACCGTGGATACTTTTCACTCTCATTCTTAAAATCCAATACACTGAATCTTTTATTGTAAGTGCAGAACACGTATCCGTTTTCCGTTGTATCTTCTGTAGTAAATAGCATGATAGAGGATATATATATATATATATATATATATATATATATATATATATATATATATATATATATATATATATACATACATTGCACTGACTGCTCAGTAGGGATTGGTTGTGTGTGTAGTGTGTGTGTGTAGTATGTGTGTGTGTGTGTGTGTGAGAGAGAGAGAGAGAGAGAGAGAGAGAGAGAGAGAGATGTATAAATTTTTCATTAAAAGGAAACGGGGCTTGCCGGAGTTTCCTTTTCATGAAAAATGTATACAACGAGTGGTATATCGTTCATACAGCGTAATACTATACATATATTTTATTTATATCACATAAAAAAGAAACACATTTGCACGTTCACTGTCCACGCGACTGAGTCCGCTACAAAAATTAGTTCTGCAATTTTTCTTCTTGTTCTGAAGCACAAATGTAATTTGATAAGTTGTTTGTTTGTTTGTTTTTTCTTCAATTTCTTTTTCTATTCACAGTTATTAAATCAATGTAAGATACACTCATTACTGAAACATGAAATATGTTCTTTTATGAAGAAAGTAGCGCACTGCAAACACGATTAGCTTAAATACTGAACCTGTACTGTAATACTACTAATAACAATACTGAGGACTTTGTATAGCGCCGAATTTTTCGAAGCTCTAAGCGCTTAACAACATCTATAATGATATGACTACACTACAGAAAAACAAATAACAAAAACCATGAAACTGGAAAACATAAAAACATGCTGAAAGTATATAATATACAAAACATTATTTGGTCTCTAAGTTTGTTCTTGCAGTCGAAAAAGGTGAGTTTCAAGAGCACTCTTAAATGAGACCACTGTCTCTTTGTGTCTAATTTAAATGGGCAATTCGTTCCACATCGCCGGGCCCTGGTATGCGAAAGAACGTTGTCCGTATGAAATACTTTTCATAGTGGAAACAATGAGTATACGATTGTTAGAAGAGGGGCGTAAGTATCTTGCTGGTGTATACACATGGGTGAGGCCGGATAGGTATGTTGGACTGGAGTATGTCAATGAAACATATCAAAGAGAACAAATTTTGTATTTGATTCTGTATCGAATTGATAGCCAGTGTAGGGAACAGAGCAGTGGTGAGGTGTGCTCTGATGGAAGTACTCTAAGGATGATCTGAGCAGCTGTGACTTTTTGAAGTTTCTGGAATAAATATGGTGACGAAACAGACAGAATTGAATTACAATAGTCCAATCTTGAAAGTACTAATAAACACACAAGTGTTTTAGTGGCAACAAGTAAAAGATATTTGTGAATGGAACTGATGCGTCTCAGTTAAGATATGTAGCCTTGCATATGTTCATGACATGTTGGTGCAATGTGAGAGTACTGCCTAGAGTAACACCTAGGTTTCGAACTGACTGTGAGAGTTTAATGTTGGTGTTGTTGATATTTATTATCTGAGGTAAAGGATGTGAATGAGAAAGTCCTTTTGTTGTCATCAGAATAGCCTAAGCTTTATCATCATTCATCTGCAGCTTGTTATATGTCATCCAAGATTTCACATCAGAAATGCACCTCTCTACTACATGGATGGTAGCATCAACTTCAGTTGGACTCGCATCACAATGAATACTTCCAGTTCAGTACCCACGAATGTAGTTCTAGTCTATTTTTAGAACATTTTTTCCTCTCTCCTTTTGGTGGTGATAGAAGAGTTATATTGATGTATCTTTGGTATGGATTTAAAGTTAATTGTTTATTCTTGAGAAAAGGAGGTCTGAGAGTCGTTGTCTGGATGTATTTTGGCGACAGTGCACACTGTGTAATTAGGCCTTAGTGATGATCCGGAAGTGAAATCAGTGTTCGGTGTACATTCTGCTCTGTTTACAGTGCAGCCACTCAAAAAAATGCCGGCGAACCCTTGACAAGAATTTCACCGTGAAGTCATCTTTGGAGGTATTTTAGATTAACATATGATTTGTATTGATTGTCACACTCTGGAAAGGTCAGTGCTGAGAAATATATGTAGAGAACATATAGTAAATTTAATTGTTGTGTATGGCCAGTTGGCTGGCTAGACTTGTATACTTGGGTGTCATCAGCATACAATCGATGAGACACTGCGTGATGATCTATAACATTTGAATGTATTGATCGAAGAGAACAAGTCCAAAAACAAACGCCTGTGGAACACCACAACATAGATCAACTGGGCTGGAATGTATTCCATTAGCAGATACAGCTTGTGTGCTGTTCACTAAGCAGGACTTGAACCACTGTAAGGCTATATTCTGAATGCTAAATACATGCTAGAGACGGTGAAGTATTATATCATGGTATGTTGTGTCAAATGCTGCAGACAAATCAACGAGGGTGAGAACTGTAATCTTTCCACTATCCAAAGCAGAGAG
Source organism: Unio pictorum (assembly GCA_030141615.1). Classification (NCBI taxonomy): domain Eukaryota; kingdom Metazoa; phylum Mollusca; class Bivalvia; order Unionida; family Unionidae; genus Unio; species Unio pictorum. The sequence continues at coordinate 8,517,779 of JARLTB010000168.1, read as the reverse complement.
AATGTCATTAAATACTTTCAGAAGAGTAGTTTCAGTACTATGGTAAGGGCGATATGCAGACTGTACATTGCTAAAAAGACTGTTTTAAACTAGGCGGTAGTTCTTTAAATCGTTATGGTCAAGTGTTGGTTTCTTCAGCAGAAGCTTTACGATTGGCAGTTTTGAAAAATGATGGGAATTACCCCAATGAAAGAGAGATATTAATAACATAAGTTAGGGAAGGAAATATTGGGTCTAAGCACTGAAGCAGAAGTGATGTCGGAATTGGATCAACTTCACAAGACTTTAGTGCACTCTTCATCCCGATTGTCAATAAATCAATAGAGACAGGTTCAAATGTCTCAATACTTGTCGCTGAAATTCTGCATTATAACTGTATGGTAACGAGTCAATTGAAATTGTGTTGTCAAGCAAAACTCTAATGGTTTTTACTTTGCCACGGAAGAAATTTGCAAATAGGTCCAGAAGGTCTACTGGAGAGAAGGTAGTTGGAAGCGGTTCACATTTGTTCCCTAACATTAGTTTGTTAGTTATCTCGAAGAGTTCTTTGCAGCTGGGACTCTCCATGATCTTAGTACTGTAGTGGATTAATTTTGGCAAAATGGACTATGTTTGTGATGTTCTTCTTAGCGGCTTTATACATTTGTTTATGAATAGTGAGTCTGGTGGAAAGCCAAAGCCTCTCTGATTTTCGGTGATGTCTTTTAGCAGTGCAAAGCTGGTCACTAGCACTGCTATGCCATGGATAACGCTTTTTTTATTGATACTCTGCATTGGTGACTGGGGCGTGATTTTCAAGCAATGAACGCAGGCAGTTATCGAGTTGTTCTGCTGTAGGATGTAAGTAAGTTGTTTGGTTTTCTTGGATGTCATACATGTATTTGGATCTATTTAATATACGGAGGTTTCTCTTAGTAGCAAACAAAAGTGGAGGGTTAGGGACTGATACGTGTAGATGGCATATTTAATGCAGAGGCGATCTGATGCAAGTTTGTGGGACACAAGGGTGGATTGCAGAATATTAGAATCAGGTCTATAAAGAAACCAGTCTAAAATGTGACCAAGTTTATGGACGGGTTGGTTAACTGACAACTTTTTAAGATTGAAAACATGAATGTAATCTAAGAGTTTTGACGTGAATGGGTTTCCAGGGCAGTCAAAGTGAAAGTTGAAATCTGCAAGAAAAATTAGGTTTCCACCTTTCGAATTTCCATACTCCAGAAGATTCGGAAACTGCTCCAAAAACAGAGATTCATTCAGCTTGTTTTTTTTACCTAGAAGGACGGCGGTAAAGACAGAAAATATGGACTGACCTTTGTTCAAGTGTGAGTGTTGTTTGGTCTAGTTCAAACGACGTGTGGCAGAAATTGAAGGTTGTATTGTACTTAAGGTATTTTATCATGGAAGATATTAACATACTGGCATATGGAAATTAGTATGTACAGTACTACAAACTAAGTGAAATGACGAACCAACAAGATGAAATAATTTTTTTACAAATATATACACAATTAATGTAAGTCATTATTCTTTTTTTTTTTATAATAAATTTAACATTCATACAGACTATAAAATGCTCTCTCTCTCTCTCTCTCTCTCTCTCTCTCTCTCTCTCTCTCTCCAATTATGTACGGTTTGACTAACATTACCATCACATTTAGGTCCTAAGATATCGTCGGATAACACAAACACAAGCGAAAATCCCCAACGCTCGTATTTTCATGGATGGATGGATGGAGAGAGAGGCAACCATTTTGACATTTTCATATTTAATAATTAATAATTGATTTTAGAACATTATTTTATGTTTAAGAAACAACAACAAAGAATCCAAACACAATTCAGTATGTTTGCCTCGCAACCAGCAAATGTAACATATAAGCCTAGAGTCACTGATCATAGAAACTATAAATCATTGATATTATGAACACTATAAATAGATCCCAAGGAAAGAGTCAACATACCGTTACGACGAACCTGATTACTGTGGGTTACTTGGTACAAGTTCACTTTCTATATAATTATAAATTGACTTTCGGCCGAAACCAAAAGTTTAACTACACCTTCAACCGAAACCGAAACCGAAAGATAAACCGAAGTTGCCGAGCACAAGATGTATTAGTCTCATATTGAATATTCTCATGTATCCACTACATGTGGCCATTGTAGGACAGATGGATCTTGTATGTTATCTTCTTCATGTGTTTATGTAAATACTGGTAATCAAGGCAATTTAAAGAAATCTGTCAAGTCTAAAAACAATACATGGCATACTGCCTTATCTGAAAATCAATCCTCTAATCAAAATTGTCATGTCTTTGGGCACCTCAAAAGAGGTCTACATGTAATCAACCTAAATATTCAACACATCCTTCCTAAACTGAATGAGATAAAGTTAATATTACAGTAAACTAGATCAGTCAATATTCTAGGTCTATGTGAAATCTTTCTTTCCGATGATACTGATGATTTGGCTCTCCAAATACAGGTCTTCAACTTTGAAAGAAAAGATAGAGACTCCATGGGTGGTAGGGGTATTCTTCTCTATGTAGACAGTTCCATTAGTTATAACAGACGTGTTGATCTAGAGACTATTGGGGTAGAGAGTATCTGGATCGAAGAAACCCTTGCCCAATCAAAGCTAATACTTTTCTGTTCAGTTTACAGGCTACCTAGTTCCACAGCTGATTGGATTGATATATTTGAGGCTCAAATTCAAAAAGCATTACTAAAGGAAGATTTAGAAACTATCATATTAGGTGATTGTAACATTGACTACATGAAAACTCCACCATTAACATGGATACGTAACTTTGAAACTTACAACTTTGCTCAATTAATTAACACCCCAACCAGAGTAACAGATAAAAGTGCTACTATCATTGATCATATCTGTACTAATAAACCTGAAAACATAAGTGAAATAAATGTGCTAGTGTATGCACTGAGTGACCACTACCCAGTCTGTATAACTAGACATGTTCCGAAATCATCTAAAAATGGGCAACACATTGAAATACAATACAGGGACTTTACACAGTTTGATGAGGAAATGTTCTTAAATGATTTAGTTTGCAAACCCTTTCAATCAGTTTGCAATATAGCTGATGTTAATGCAGCCTTAGCCAAGCATGCCCCAACTAACACAAAATGGGTTAAACACCAAATTACACCCAAGTAGATTATCCTTTAGAACAATGAGGCTAGGCACCTAAGAGATAATTTCCACAAGAAAGACATGAAAAGCTATAGAAAGTGGAGGAATAAAACTAAGCATCTGATAACTAAGGCAAAAGAGAACTACTATAAACAGGCTATTAATGAAAGTAAGAGTACCAAAACATTGTGGAAGCATCTAAAAGAGCTGAACCCACCCAAAAACAGTTGTCTTCTCCCTGGATTTAAGCAAAATGATGATATAGCAACATATGTACAAGACATTGTGGAAATGTTCAACAATTTCTTCATAAGCATCTCCAGTAGCAGTATTCAGAACCAGACTAACATCCCAATTGAACTTGATGCTCTACTGTTATTAATAAGAGCTAAAATTCCTGAAGATAATTATTTTTCAATAACTAATGTTAGTGAAGCTGATGTTTTTGATATGCTAATTAAGTTGAATATTAATAAATCCTCTGGATTGGATGGTATTGGTCCACGAACTCTTAAAACTGCTGCACCAGTAATAGCAAAGTCACTAATGCATATCATAAATTTAAATATAATGAGTGGTAATTTTCCAGAAAAACTGAAATGTGCTAAGGTTACACCTATCTTTAAGAAAGGAGAAAAGGAGGATTCAGGAAATTACAGACCAATATCAATTCTACCTGTATTGTTAAAACTGTTTGAAAAGCATGTAGCCATTCAGGTCTATAAAAATTTTGAAACAAACTCTCTATTTCATAAAGCACAATTAGGATTTAGAAAGTACCACTCGTGCCAAACAGAACTTGCCAAATTAACTGGTCTTTGGCTGAAGGAAATGGATAATGGACATATGACTGGGATTGTTTTCCTTGACTTCAAGAAAGCTTTTTGATCTTGTTGATCATGAAATTGTGCTGCAAAAGTTGAACTGTTACAGGTTTGACAATCCTTATTTAAACTCGTTTAGATCATACCTAAACCAAAGGTCTCAACACGTAAGCATTGACAATATTAGCTCTCAAACTCGCACTATTCATTCAGGAGTCCCTCAAGGCTCAGTTTTGGGCCCTCCCCTCTTCCAATTTCTATATCAATGTTCTACCATTAAATAATGAATCCACAAATACAAATTTGTTTGCAGATGATGCACCCTTGTATACGTCTAGTTCTAATACTGAAGGTATCCAAACAAGATTCAACTCAGACCATATTAGCGTCCAAAACTGGGCACAACAAAATAGGTAATTAATAAAGGTAAAACAAAATGTATGATTCTGGGGACGACACAAACGCTACACAAGTCAGGGAACCCAAAACTGTCTCTTGCAATAAATAATCATCCATTAGAAAATGTCAAACATGAAAGGCTTGTAGATGTGTCCATAGATAATAATTTATTATGGAATGACCATATTGATAAGCTGTGTAAACTGTTCTAATGTATGGGGAAGCTGTGCTACATCTGAGCGTGACAGGATTTATAAACTCCAGAAACGAGCAGCACGTGTAATTTTAGATACATCTTTTGATCATTCCTCAAAAGCATTATTTACAGAATTCAAATGGTTCAGAACATATGACAGGATAGATTTTCACAAGGCAGTTCTTTTATATAAATGTCTACATGGAACTGCACCAAAGTCTCTTCAGGACTTATTCAGGCCTTTTTCAACACAATACCAGTTGAGATCAATATCACGTGGAAACCTTCTAGTATCAAAACCAAGAACAGAGCAATTCAAAATGAGTTTTCAATACTCTGGTGCAGTTCTGTGGAATAAGCTTTCACTACATGTAAAATCAGCTGAAAATATTAGAGTATTTAAGAAGAGATATCATGAGCATGCATGTGTTTCTAATTGATAATGGAATTTAGTATTTTAATATTAAACATGCTAAAAACAAAGCACTAATTATTGATATCTTCTTACAATGTGCATTTGTTATAGTCTCATTAAGAGGGCCTCAAGGGAGAATAGTCCTTGACTAATGAGTCACCCTCTATAAATAAAGCATTATTATTATTATTATTATTATTATTATTATTATTATTATTATTAAATAGGCCTGAGTCATGATGCAATGCTACACTAATTAAAAAAAAAATATAGAAGTACTCATTCAGAGCCTGCAGTATGAGGACTATATACATAACCCACAATGGAGGTGGGTAAACTGCTAGAATGTTACATGATGTTAGATGACTATGTAGTTTTATCATACCCTCCAGTTTCTTTCAACTGCACTGACAATTTTAAAACGACAATCATCAAAAATATATATATATTTTAAACACTGCATTAGACCTATTCATTTAATTCATTGATTTATAATTTCTAACCTGATTGTCGCCAAGGGGTTCCTAAAACTGTTGAACTGCTGGCATTTCAACGCAAACGGAAGCTCCCAATGAAAACGAGCTAACTCTGGTTTCAAGAATAGTACATTTCACTCAAAACTCTGTCGTCTGTATCCAATGTTTGGAATGTCTAGTTTCTAAAACAAATTTAAAAACTAAAAATGTTCCGAATTATCGAGATTTTCAGAGAGTATAAACTACATACATCACATCTCTTGCTTGAAAAACAGACAGTGACCCAAGCAAATATGGCGACTGTGTTGCACGACAAACTCCTTTCTGATTCGTGACTTCAACAAGATGACAGTGTTTGGGACGTCCTGGTGACAGTCGGGTTAGAACTTGTAGAATCAATTAATTAGATGACTAAGTTTTGTGCAGTTATACATCCCTGATGTCTACTATTTTTTTTAAATCGGTGTGGGGGTGTGGGTGGGCTTGGGTTATAAACAAACAGCATGGTGTGAGAATACTACGGAATGCGAAGATCTACTAGATGACGATGGAGGATTTCAGAACTTTAACATGGAAAAAAGGAGTGTTTCCAATTGCAGTGGTTTTAAATTTAGGGCAGGTATTTTTAATTATATATTTTCATGATTAGTGAATATAATGTATGCTTCAAGTACTGGGCAAAACTGGCTCAGTTACATGCACGAATAAAGTTTGGATTTTGTTGCTTTTTAAAACTTCTTTTATATTTTAAATGTGAGGATAAAGTGCTAGGTCCTCAAAAAAAACTTGGACGGTCGGCAGACCGGAAACATTTTCTTGTGGCATCAGACTTCGAGGATAAACTCTTGGGCGTCATAGCAGATAACATTGGGTAGTGATATTAATCAGTCACTGCGACTTTTAAACATGCAGACTTTAGGTTCATACAAATATAAAATACGTTCCCTTTGATCGGGTATCAGCGCAATATATCATTAGGGGTAGAAGTTTTTTAAAGTTTCGACTGATCTAAATAGACAAAGTACTTTATGACTCCATTGTTCAATCTTACCATCAATATCGTTTTATTTATTTGTTTATTATTTACTGTTGTCTGCATGATACAGAATATTTACACATTATTGTTTTACAAATAAAACTTCTGATTACATATATTTGGAAGGATTTTTATGCTAAGGTGACGTGAAACCATAATAAATTTAGTATTCATGGATTCTCTCTCTTGATAGTAATAAGACTTTATGTATCGTTTATTCAATTTCATGGAAATTTCTTGATGCTAGAGTTCTTATGCAATTTATCATATTCAGTTGCATGGAAATGTGTTGATGCTAGAGTTGTTCTCTAATTTATCATTTTACATTTACAATGATTAGTTCATTGGTAGAATTGATTGCATGCGATCCAAATTTTCATATGTCTAAGATTTCATCGGGTTATATGAAATACATGTAAAATAATTTTCTTTGCCTGTTAGGACTATACTGATTATCGTAAGTTACGATAACTACCTATTATATTTGCTTTTGTAATGTTTAAGTAATCTTGGAGGTTAAGGGTTGGTAAATTGTATGCAATAGAAATCGAACATGTAGTAAGATACGGTAATTTTCGATACACTACTAACGTGTTAATATTGATCTGTCGCTGTGAAGCGAGGGCAATGATCTATTGTGCTGTCAGAATGTATGCTGTGTGTTGATAACGTAAGTAAAGAAATTGTATACACATAAAAATGGACCATGTAGGAAACAGCTTTCAGAGAGAGAGAGAGAGAGAGAGAGAGAGAGAGAGAGAGAGAGAGAAAGAGACGGTACAGTCCAAAGAAGGAAGTCCGAGAAAAATTTAGAGAAACGACGAGTTAAATAAAGGACTAGAAAGTCCATGAAGGCATGAAGTGGTCGGAATAGAAACACTTGCGGAAATAGGAAATGATTGAATACGGTCAAGAGGAAGGTCATGCAATCAGTCATGGTTATTGTGCTTTATTCAGCACTCGTTATGATGATAAAATAAATGCAAAGTTGACACTGCTTTTAAATCAGGTTGATATAGCCTGAGATGAACTTAAATTAACACTATTAGCCTGTTTTGATAAAATGTGCTCTGTTCACTCACACCGGGTCATAAGATTGAGGGAGGTAATTCCCTCGATAACGTAGCTAAATCCAACCAACTACCCCTCTTACTAAGAAGGAGTAGATACAAACACTTTTCTTTGATTGAGGGTATGAACTCTTCTCCCCATTTAGTGTTTTCAACGCATGTAGAACATTCGTTTCTGAGCTTGTAGTTACATATTCGACCAACCCAAAACGATCTTTAAAAAGCATATTATTTTGTGACTGGTGAAGAAGTTAAAATAATAAAAACAAACAGCTAAAATTTAAACTCAAGTTTAAAGGTGTTATGTGTTTATTCTGATGTAATCAATTGTTGTGACAAAGAATAAGCGTTATAAAAGCTTTCTTTTTTAATTTTCTAGCGACTCCATAATATAATAATAAAGGAGAGCAAACTATTAACCAACCAATCATATTACATAATTCAAGGAGCTATATCACAACACATTGAGTCCGAGTTTAATATTTTATTTCCAGGTCTGACAAATCAAAGCAGGGGAAGAGGGTGGCCGAATGGTCTAAAGAATCACCTTTATCGATTACTGCCATCTCACCTCTGTCGGCGCGGGTTCGAGTCTCAATCTCGGCCAATGTGACTATATGAGAAATCTGCCATTTGTTTCCGGTGAGTTGATGGTCTTTACCAGGTTTTTCCGGGTTCTTTCTCCACCACTGGTGACCGCCATATATAGCCTATCTTACGCTGAGAAATATCATGAAAAACCAAAACAACAACAAATCAAAATGGCTTTCTAAAAGAAAATCGTTCATGATTGGTTAATCCAGATTCGCAAGCTCACGCTTATAATAATCAGGCAGGGTTGCATTTTAAAAAGTTTTAAGGTTAATATTCATTGTCAACAAATAAAAGGTGGGACTTACAATTTGTCAAGAGCCTTTGGTATTTTTTTACCCTCATTTACTTGATCTTCTCCACACTGGCCTTCTTGATCTTTGAAAGACCGACACGTGTGTGCTCCTTCATCAACTGCTTCTGCAAATTAAACGTAGCAAATAATAGTATTATCATGTTTAGTTTAAATATTGTAGCAGAAATACGTGCAAACGTGTCATTATAATGGGCACATGTAGACAAACTATTCGTATTGTATATTAAGAAAAGTAAATAATGTCGTCACCAAATTAAGAAAAGTAAATAACGTCTGAACCAATAATCATTATGGGTGTAGACCTACAATACACTTCGTGTCACACAAAGGAGAAAGAATTTGACCTCTACTTCAGTTTGATAATCAAAAGTTATCTCACGATTTAATATTTGGTGTCATTTCCACCCACCTCTCTCTCTCTCTCTCTCTCTCTCTCTCTCTCTCTCTCTCTCTCTCTCTCTCTCTCAATGAATGACTGCCTCTTTTTATTCAGTTTAAGAACTTGTAATCTTATTGGTCCGTTGTCGGTTTGTTAAAGAGCCACAGTTTACAAATCTCGTTGAGAGGAACAGATCTGTACTTACATATGTGTGATGCAAAAATGCCAAAAATGTGTGTATCAGCACTTGAAAGTATATGAAAACAGTAAATCTTAGTTGATTGGATCAGGTTCATAAACCTTGCTCAGCCTATTGCACGGTCCTATAGCATCGCGAATAAAACAAGTTTCAGTAAAAATGTAGAATTTAATAAGTTAATTTTGGATGAAGTATTACTCTCCATTTCAATGAATGTGTCCACAAAATGCTCCTAAATTCAAAGGGCTTTGGTGTTAACACCTTGAATTAGCTACAGTGCCTTTTCTTCCGAAAATTAACTGTTTATCCTATGCCTTCAGAAATTACGTGAGAGGTGAGTATGTAACAGTCACATCTCATTCCGAAGACATGCTATTATATGGTTTACAATTCGCTATCTTGGCTTTGTATTTAACACTCCTATCATCTTACAATCTAAGATATTAGATTTATCGATTTTCGCTATCCATATTACATGATCGCATATTCAACGAGCACAAAATGAATGGTATCGCATATAGTTGATAGAATGCTAAGGTCAGATACTTTTTAAAGAACTGTACTGTACTCATTTTACCTTTCTTCATAGTTAAGGAATGCCGCTCTTCCTTCAACGTAGAGTTGCTTAAATTGGTACTGCCTTGTTGTTCTTGTTGTCCTGCTTCATCCAAAGGTTTCTCGTTATTATGTGACACGCTCTTCCTACAATATATATATATATATATATATATATATATATATATATATATATATATATATATATATATATATATATATATATAATTTTGACCCCGTAATGCAGACATGCAATATATAGCTTGAGAGAAGTCAACACTTTGATTAAACCAGAGAAATACCCCCCTCCATCATTATTTTGAAAAACAAAAGTAAGTGTGACGTTCGAAATAAAAACGATGAAAAGCTAGATAATATTAAGTCAATCTATCAGAAACAAAATGATTTGAATAAACGCGTTCTAAGTAAAATAAATGTTTTTATTTAAGCTGTCCGAACTGGATTTGCGCAGAACTTTGTAGCGACGATGCCAAAACATATTTCATTAATACGCAATATAATGACTAGCATAATTAACAAGTGATTAAAAGAAGCAAAGTTTTCGTGTTCAGTTTATTAAAAGCTCACATAAGAATCACAGAGTTACAGGTATTAGGAAGGTGTGAGTTGGGATTTTTTTTTCTCCGACTTTTTATTAAATACTGTTAACATGGATGAAAATCTGGATTCGAATAATTAATTTTGAGGTGAATGTGAAATATAATAGCAAATGCGTTAATAGGAATATTCCTTGGACTGTATGGGGTCCAGGGAACATGCTATGTTCAAACGTCTTTAGGATTAACATTATGGGACTCTCTATGGTCAAGGGCAATTTAATATGGACATTATTGACTAACACTCATCCTGACTGACCAATACTTACACCTGTTTACTGCTCAGGAACCACAACTACTAACCAGCACACACTCTAACTGATCACCATCATCTAAACCGACCCATATAATTCTTACTAAGAGGCACCCCACTGACCAACAGTCTGCCTAACCAGCACCCACAACTACTGATCAGCGCACACACTTACTGACCAACATACTTCCATACTGATCAACACCAACTGACCACCATTCATACCTACAGGCCAATAAAGTCTCAATTATCAGTGGACTGAAGCATAGAACTAGCATATATTTTTTAAATATATAATCCGTTACATATTATGTTGGAGTTATCTGTACATGTACAAATATTGAACTTGTACTATAAATAGCTCTGATCAATGGATCCAAGTTATAATAATACTAAAAAGACCGTAATTAAAAGTAATGTTAAACTTACGAAAGTGTCATAGGATTTAACAGCGAGCAGAATCAAATCAAAACAGTTGATCTACAATTGCCAACACTTAAATAATCGCTAAATTGCGAGACAGTCACTGAATTTATTGGAGACTAAACTAATCCGGAAAGTATTATATTTAAAATATTGTCTGACTAAAAGAATGATAATTTATAAAAATGTCATTTAAGTTAGGAAAACGTGAAGACAAAAGCCAGCTGAATTTATTAAACTGACTTCGACTTTAGCGAAGACAATAAGAGAAAACTATGAATATTATATTAAATATATGACCTGGACCAAAAATGGTGCTATAATTATCCAGCTATCATGTGATTAAGCAGAGATTACATAGAACCCATGTACTATAAAGCCACGACTAAGTGTAATACTAAAATGTATACGAAGTTTAGTGCAGAGTAAAAATAAATCACAAATATGATTTAAAGATAATAGATAAAAATGTACAAATTAAACAATTTATACCAAATTAGAATAGACTAGAAATTTGAAGATTAAAATGCTCACATCCCCTCCCTAAAGGACATTCCTGTTTTCAACTAGCATAAGCCTATGCTGAAGAACATTACAAGACTGAGAACCGCTCCGGTGGTCTAGTGGTTAGAGCGTACGCCACGGAAGCGAGAGGTCGTGGATTTGAGCCCCGGCCGAGCCATACCAAAGGCTGCAAAAATGACCCGAACAACTGCCTTACTTGGTGCTAAGCATTAATAGGTTGGTGTTAGGACTAGTCGACCTGGTTTCAATAAATGTTACTGGGTGGGAGATCGTGCTACGTGTCCGCGGCATGATGCCCCAGTGCTAGATCAAAACGGCCTTACTGCAGACATCGTAGCGATATGAATGAAAAATTGTTTAAGCAACGTTAAAAATCCTAATCAAACAAACAAACAAACAAAACTGAGACAAATAATCCAAATAACTGTCTCATAAGAAAGCCTTGAGGTCGCAAAATTTTATTTGTGTGTAACGGACGTATTGTTTAAAAAAGTAGGCTGTCACATCTAACTGATGCTGCAAAACATATAAGACGTTCATGATCGTAGAGTAGTCTCTAATCTACCATGACAAACAAGCAAAATTAATTTCAAACTTAGAAATATATAATCAAATCAGTTCAGAGTATCAATAATAAAAACAGTTTTATAAGTGGTATAACAGTGTTAGGGACCAACTTCGCACTGCTAAAAGACATCGCCGTAAAGAAGAGCGGCTTTGGCTTTCCACCAGACTCACTATTCATAAACAAATCTAAGAAGCTTCTAAGAACATCACAAACTTAGTCCATTTAGCCAAATAATCCCACTACAATACCAAAATCACGGAGAGTTGCAGCTGCAAAGAGCTCTTGGACATTACTAAGTAACTAATGTTAACAAACTAATGTCATGGAACAAATAAATGTACACCACTTCCATCTACCTTCTCTCCATTAGACCTTCCGGACCTATTTGAAAATTTCTTCTGTGACAAAGTACAAACCATTAGAGATACACAGGACAAGACAATTTTAATTGACTCGTTGAAACCTTACAGTTACGATAAATAATTTCAGCGACAATCATTAGTAGCATTTGAACATGTCTCTATGGATTTAGTTGGGAAAATCGTGATGAAGATTGCACAAAAATAATGGGAACTTAATCCAATTCCAACATCCCTGGTGCTTGTGTGCTGAGACCCTATATTGCCTTATCTAACTGACGTTATTAATCTCTCTCTCTCTCTCTCTCTCTCTCTCTCTCTCTCTCTCTCTCTCTCTCTCTCTCTCATCAGGGAATTCCCATCATTTTCAAAACTGCCATTGTAAAGTCTCTGCTGAAGAAACCAACACTTGACTATAACGATTTAAAGAAAAACCACCCAGTTTATGATCTCCCGTTCATATAAACAAAAGTCTTAGAAAAATTGTTGTTACCCAAATTGTATCTCATTTGAATTCAAATACGTTTTAGCAACGTACAGTCTGCATATCGCCCTTGCCACAGTACTAAAGCTACTCATCTGAAAGTATTTAATGATATTCTTTCTGCTTTGGATAGCGGAAAGATTACATTCCTAACCCTCCCTGATTTGTCTACAACATTTGACACAATAGATATATTACTTAACCGTCTCCAGCATGTATTTGGCTTCCACAATACAGCCTGACAGTGGTGCAAGTCCTACTTAGTAAACAGGACACAAATTGTATCTGCAAATGGAATAAACTTCAGCCAAGTTGCTCTATGTTGTTGTGTTCCACAGGGCTCTGTTGCTGGACCTGTCCACTTCACTCTATACACTCAGCCATTCCCATGTGTCATAGATAATGATCCTGAGGCTCAACAATTGTACGCTGATGACACCCAACGTATACAGGTCAAGCCACTCAGCTGATGTTGATGTTACCATCCATGGAGTAGAGAGGTGCATTTCTGATGTGCTAACAAGCTGCAGATGAATGACGATAGAACTGAGGCCATTCTGATCACAACACAAAGACTTTCTAATTCAAATCCTTCATTTCAAACAATAAATATCAGCAACACCAACATTATATTCACACAGTCAGAGCTAAACTTAGATGTAACTCTAGACAGTAATCTCACATTATACCAACATGTCATGAACATATGTAAGGCTGCATATCTTGAACTGAGACGCATCAGCTCCATTCCCAAATATCTTTTTAGCTGATGCCACTAAAACACTTGTGTGTTCGTTAGTAATTGCAAGACTGAATTTTTGTAACTCAATTATGGCTGGTTCATCTCAATATCTACTCAAGAAAGTTCAAACAGTTCAAAACACAGCTGTTCCTATTATGTTTTAAGTACCACGATCAGAGCACACCTCCCCACTGCTCTGTATCTAAAACTGGCTATTGATTTGATCCAGTATTAAACACATTTTTTTCTCTGTGCTACGTTTCACGGACGGGCTCCAGACCAACATAACTAGTTGTCCTCACCCATGTGTATATATCAGCAAGAAACTTACGCTCCTCTTCTGACAATCGTATACTCATTGTTTTCAATATAAAAACGAAGCCATATGGACAACGTTTCCTTTTGCATACCAGGGCCCGGCAATGTGGAATGATTGCCCATTGAAATTAGACACAAAGACACAGTGATCCCTTTTGAGAGTGTTCTTAAAACTCACCTTTTCCGACTGCAAGAACAAATGTAAAGACCTAATACTGTTTTATTACCTTAAATATTTTCAGCATTACTTATGTTTTCCAATTTCATGTTTTTTGTTTTTTGTTTTTCTGTAGTCTTATCATTATTGATGTAAAGCGCTTAGAAATTCTTAAGATTAGGCGCTATACAAAGTCCTCATTATTATTATTATTATTATTATTATTATTATTATTATTATTATTATTATTATTAAATGTCAACTGTGATACCGGCCAGATATCAATGGTATTACCAATAATAATGTTTGCACTCGGTGTACTGGTTATACCCGATGAACCATACAAATATGATTTTGTCAACAAGAAAACAGAAATCTCGGGGAGAAAAGTATTTGATATTGTCTTCTGTAAAAATCATCGAACCGCACGTATTTCTCTCATCTCTCACGAATACAGCTGTGAGCATCACCATCTTAAAAGCTGTAAAATTATACCAAGTTATTAAACGGAATACTTACGTTGATACATCACTGTCTGCACTTTGATTATTCGGACCTTGTATCTGCTTTCCATTTTCATTCTTAGCTTGAGCATAATTAGGCTGTGATGACGAGTCCACGTTGTTGATTTCATCCGGTAGTGTTTGTACAGAACTTGTCATGTTGTTAAGTGGGTCAGCTGTTTTAGGAACGTGCTCGTTATGTAACGCCGCTTCAGCCTCTTTGTTTGCTATGTCTTGCGGTATCAAAGTGTATGCTTGTTTCTCTGCAAGTATTACAAATCCCAGAATGAACTGTAGCAATTACTTGTAGCATATAATGTCTAAGTCTTCTGTGATGAATATCCATACATGTATATTGTGTAATAAAAAAAATCGTGTTAACCTTCTATATTAAAAGAACTATTGTCATTCCCGACAATTAAAGAACATAAAGTATTGGTTCAAAAGTATATTTAACCAACGAGTTTCATTTTGGTTCTAATTAGGAATTTCTCCTTTCTTGATAATTAATACAATTAATGAAAATACCTTAAACTGCTTGAATAATTATAAAGACATAAATATAAATTGAGAATGGCGGTCAAGATAAACGAATTAAATATGATTTCTACACAATCTGCCTGATTTACGTTGGCACGGATTTTACCTGAAAATCTGTAGCGTACAAAATGAATTGAATTATAAATTTAAAGTTGTATAAGCGCGCGCATATAATGTGTATGTGAATGTGTGTGTGTGTGTGTGTGTGTGTGTGTGTGTGTGTGTGTGTGTGAAATAATCAAATAATGTGCATTATGTGTAAATATTAAGCATTTCGTATTTTATAACAAGGTCAGGAGTTAATTCCCTAGTCATTTATAAAGTGAGGAAAATGCTGAAAATATCTCTCTCTCTCTCTCTCTCTCTCTCTCTCTCTCTCTCTCTCTCTCTCTCTCTCACACACACACACACACACACACCGAGCGGCAGTAGCTCAATGGATTGCGTGCCTGACTCAGGGCAGTAAGGATTAGGGTTCATATCGTACCATCAGTAAAGCCTTGGACAGCTAACGTGTTGACGAGCTTGGTAATGCATTTTAGTCCAGTTACCTAGGCAGTAAAAAACTTAATTGTGTTGTTGTGCCATACAGCGCCAAAGCCGAGATAACACAATGTTAGGACGTTTCGATCAAAAGGTTTCGTGTACGTGTGTATTCATATGTTGTAGTGCAGTAAAGAGCACTAAACCAATGTCTGTCTGTCTGTTTACATACACAAACACACACGTGTCAGTTAAGTATATAGATAAAGTTCATTATTACAATAATCTGAACAAATTTTCAATGATGCTGATTCTCTATTACGGTACATTTAATTTCGGCTTAAATGCTGCTACACAATGAATTTGAACAATAACGAAATCAAAATTGAAGTAGAAGAGGTGATTTTTGCATGAAGAAAATCACAATGGGATGATACCTGCCAGAACAGCTGTCGTGATTAGAAGTCCGCAGTAACGCATTAAGCAGGGGAATATATATATATATATATATATATATATATATATATATATATATATATATATATATATATATATATATATATATATATATATATATATATATATATATATATATATATATATATATATATATAGAATATATGTATAGTATGTACGCTGTATCAATGATATACCACGAGATGTATAAATTTTTCATTAAAAGGAAACGAGGCTTGCCCGAGTTTCCTTTTAATGAAAAATTTATACAACGAGTGATATATCAATGATACAGCGTACATACTATACATATATTTTATTTATATCACATACAAATACAAATATTTGCAAGTTGGAGTTACGATGTGCTCCTGATATATTGCCCGAGTAAATGACCTCCTCACAACCAAGTGGCTGTCTGCAACAAAATCTAGTTCTACGATTTTTCTTGTTATTCACAATCACATATTCAAATTGATAAGTTGATTGTTTTCTTTTTCATTTTCTTTTTTTATTAACATTTATTAAATCAATATAAGACATACGCATTATTTAAACATAAAATATGTTGTTGTGTTGTTTTTTTTTAATGAAGAAAGTAGTGCACTGCAAACACGGTGATCTTATTATAGACTATGCATCCAACTTGCATATGCATATCCAACTTGCATTGACCTACTGTCGTATGGAAATTCGCGTGGAATATAAACGAATTGGAATCACGAACCAACAAGAGGTAATTAAAATATTTTAATATATTGACAGTTCAACTAAGTCATCATTTTGATTTAATTAGCGATTCTACAGACTAAACATCTCTCTCTCTCTCTCTCTCTCTCTCTCTCTCTCTCTCTCTCTCTCTCTCTCTGTGTGTACGTCTTGACTAACATTGCCATCATTGATAGGTCCAGAGACATCGTCGTATGACACAAGCAAAAATCCACAACGCTTGTATATTCGTGTATTTTTGATCAAGAGGGGGGGGGGCTGGCGACCATTTGGACAGTTTTATATTTAATTAATAATACTCGATTAAAACGGGTTTCAGAAACAACAACAAAGGCTTAAAACACAATACAGTATGACGATTGCAACTATGTATCATTGATATTATGAATACTATAGATAAATCCCAAGGAAAGCGTAAGCATAGGTTTACGAGGAAACAGAGTACTGTGGGTTACGTGGTACATGTTCAGCTTTAATGTTTTCGTCCAGCGCAATATATTTCTCTCTCACTCCAGATTTGTGCTTATTTTGCATGAGAGGGGGAGAGGAAAAGGACAGGATTCCGATGAAATTGTGTACCATTTTAATATTTAGAAAACAGGGACTATTAATATTTGTGTCGTTAATTTCATGTCATTTTTATGATTAATGAATGAGTAGAAATTCTTCATAGAGCTATAGGCCTACGGTAGAAAGAATGTTTATATATTCGTATTATTGCGCTATGGGCGGATCACTATTTGATATACCAATAGTATTGGTATATAGATTTGCTTTATACCAACACTTTAAATGCCATGTTATTTTTAATGTATGTGGTATAAATATAAATATATATATATATATATATATATATATATATATATATATATATATATATATATATATATATATATATATATATATATATATATATACATACATACATACATACATACATACATACTAATGAGAACTTTGTATAGCGCCTAATCTTAAGACGCTCTAAGCGCTTTACAACATCTATAATGATATGACTACAATACTGAAAACAAATAACAAAACCATGAAATCGGAAAACATAAAAACATGCTGAAAACATATAAGATACAAAAGCACTAGTAGGTCCCTATGTTTGTTCCTGCAGTCGAGAAAGGTGAGTTTTAAGAGCACACTTAAAAGGGACCACTGTGTCTTTGTGTCTAATTTCAATGGGCAATTCGTTCCACATCGCCGGGCCCTAGTATGCAAACGAACGTTGTCCATATGACTTACTTTTCATAGTGGGAACAATGCGTATACGATTGACAGAAGAGGAGCATAAGTATCTTGTTGGTGTATACACATGGGTGAGGCTGGATTGGTATCTTGGACTGGAGTCTGTCAGTGAAACATAGCACAGAGAACAAATTTTGTGTGATTCTGTATCGAATGGATAGCCAGTGCAGGGTACAGAGCAGTGGTGAGGTGTGCTCTGATCGCGGTACTCTAAAGATGATCCGAGCAGCTGTGTTTTGAACTTTTTGAAGTTTATAGAGTAAAACACACACACACACACACACACACACACACACACACATACATACATACATACATACATACATACATACATACATACATACATACATGCATACATACATACATACATACATACATACTCTTAGAAATAACAAAAACCCGGATCCACATTGTTATATAAATATTACCAAATGTATACACTAATACCGCAAACTTCGCAAAATGACTCAACCACAACCCCGCACACTATCCGGTCTTCGCGGTCTTCGCGTTTAAAGGCGGGCTTCCGTATCGCCAGTCCTGACAATGGTCCTGATTACTTGCGTTTCTTCTGCGATTTTTGTTACCCGTATCCAATATAAATAGTTGTAAGCACTAGACATCAACATCGACACTTTAGTATAGTTTTGTACATACATGCGTGTACATGTTTACTACCTACCTAACTAAATAACTACCTACACACACGCGCGCGCGCACGCACGCTCATACATACATACATACATACATACATACATACATACATACATACATACATACATACATACATACATACATACATACATACTGATATAAAGTTACTCCTTTCAGCAGATCACGGATACATTATATCTTTTACTACGTAAGTTATTTTACTCATTCTGCATGTATATTTCAGTACATAAATATCCAGTGACCCTTTGCAATGTCATGAATATAGAATCCTATTATTAAACATGATAATGCAACAATATTTACACTATATTTCTTCGAATGCTTCTTCAAATGGGAAAAGGGGTAGGTGTACTTTAGCACTGAGAATAAGTTGGAGAAGCGTATATTTTCATTTTCTCATTTGTATCATTTGCGTTGTACAATAAGGAATGCAAGGAGAACCTTATAAGCAAAACGTATCGATTAGTTAAATGAGTTTTAGTGCTATGTTAGTCTATAGTATACTTGTTACGCTACATATATAAAGCCTTCCGTTTTATATTCAATGTGATCATTTGTGCTCATAAAGAAATAAGGGCAAATACCGACAACAGATGCGCCCCCTTCCCCCTGCGTTTTAAAATACTAAAGCATTTCCCCGAGTAAATTTTCTTAAATGTAAGATGTTAAAACTATTGCCTGGAAACTACTAAAATGCAGGAGTTTTGGCCTTGAACCTCTTTCAGCGTCAGTCTCACAGATTCAATTATACTCCTTGCATATATGTTTCGGCCACACCCCCGCACGATATTTCTGGATCCGACAATGGACAACGTTATAGTAAGCATCATGATTCTGCTGCCACTGTTCTAGCCTGTTTCTAAATCTGATGTTAAATAACTTAATTTTAGTTTCGATTGCTTTTTTATGACTAATGTATCAGATGGGCGAATGTTCTTTTTCTGAGGTACATTATTGTGTTAACTTACCTTGCTTTTTGTCCCACACAGTTAGAAGGAATAAGCCTAGTTGAGCTCTGCTCTGACTAACATTGTATCATCCATTGATTATATTCTACAGCCATGCAGTTCCAGCTGTTCGCGTAGGAATACGAACCAAACAAATACAAAGAACGACGAACCTAACGAAAGTAGATTTGAACATATATTACTGCCGTCTGCATGCGAACTAAGCGACAAATTTACAATTACCTTAGTGAGTACTGACAAGAGCGCCTTATGTGACTGCTGAAATGTATTGATTTGAATTTGGGATCTTAGTATATTCCATCATATTTTGTGGAATGTGAAAACACGATAATGTAGGAACGGTTTCGGTATTTAGCATTCTTTAATTTATTTCGTTCCTAGATTTGTTTCATTAGACTTTCCTAAGAACCTTCTATATCGTTGCACTTGGACCCTTTCTCGCATATACACATCACATTTGTACATGGGTCCTCTACAGAAAAAGTGTAACAACATATTTGTACATGGGTCATCTACGGAACAAGTGTATCAAACACATCATACATAAACCACTGTGACCTAGTTTACTTACTTTATTTTTAGTGGGGATTCGTTTGTGACATTCTACAAATTACTAACTCTACTTCACTTACACGTATCATAAAAAGTATATATATATATATATATATATATATATATATATATATATATATATTAACAGTAGGTTACTGTGACATATCTTATACGATTAAATCACCTTACATTTCTTAGGCTTGTTTTCAAAATCCTTAACATTTTGGACCCTATTTCCCTATTTCCATCAACATAGATTTGCAAAAACAACACCTTACCATTCTCTTTTAATTGAATCGTGTTTGTAATTTTCCTTATTCGGTCAAGGGCACCGTGTGGCCGAGTGGTCTAAAGCGCTTTCCGTTACGGATCACTGCCGTCTCACCTCTGTCTGCGTGGATTCGAGTCTAAGATTCGGCTCATGTAGTTATGTGAGAAAGCTTGCCAGTAGCTTCTCGTGGGTCGGTGGTTCTTTCCGGGGGTTTCCCGGGTTCTTCCTCCACCAATAATACTGGCCGCCATGTATAGCCTAACGTGTGCTAAAAAATGGCGTTAAACCATAAACATAAAACAAACAAACACATAATACAATTATTTCTTTCGAAAGATGACATCAGCAAAACTGACTTTACTTTCATATGACCAATCCTTCAATATTGGCCTGAAGCGTAGTCAGCATGTAGTGTTGCTAGTCCGTCAGCATGTAGTTTGAAAAAAAAAACACAGCTTGAAGTAGCTAAATTAATGTATGGTCTTTCAAACCACAAGGCAGTATATTCTGGAAACAGACTGGTCTACTATTGAGGTGAGAGGAAACACTAAAAGTCATTTTAAGTTGTATAAAAAGTCGCAAACAAAATTTGCAAATTACGTTAGAGATGCATGTTTACCTTACACATATGATATAACATCATACAGTCTATTACCTGTAACAGCTTCGTTTAAGTTAGACAGTAAATACCGAAATGAAAGTGACATACAGTCTAAGAAATCTTAACAACCTGGTTCAATTAGGGTTGTAAACACAAGGAAAGAGTTCATGGGCGCCAGCCCATAGGGGCAAGGGTTGAGCACTTGCTGCACACCTCTAAACATATTTGCATTTGTAAAACTTAGTTGCTGACCACCAAATGTTCCTCCCTTCCAGGAAGCATTTCTGCAGTCGCCCTTGAAAGATGTACCGACAAGAAACTGTCCAAAAGTTCCGTTATGTAGTGAATGCATGGAACGAGTTACCTTACGAACATAAATTTGACCTACAGTCTAAGAAACTTTAAAAATCTCGTTCAGTTTCGATAGTAATCAATCACACATCTCACCTCTCTCTCGGTGTGTATTCAAGTCTCGATTGCGCCATCGAGGGTATGTGAGAAAGTTTACTAGTAGCTTCCCGTGGGTCGGTGGTTCTTTCCTTAGTTATCTCGGGTTCTTCTTCCACCAAATATACTGTCCGCCATGGATAGCCTATAATGTGCTTAAGAATTGGAATTCAGATCAGAAAAAAAACCAGAATAAACAAACAGAAAGTCAGGTTTTATACCGCTCTACCTAAACTATGGCGACTGGAAAGCTTATGTTCAATTCGGAAGAAAAAGACGTAAATGTCGCACTCTTTATTACGTCCTATTGTAGGCAAGTTTAATCTGAGATTTGTCCTGTTCCTGTGGTTATTTTATACAAATTGATTTCCGTTTCATTACTGAGTGTAGACTATGTGACAGCGAAAGTACGCTGTTTCTGAAATTCCCCATTATAAATTTAGTTAGTAATATAACGATTCAACTGTCTGGATATTACTCATATACCACTGAACAAAACTACTGTTTTAAAACGAAATGCAGAAATTCATGATCCAAAGAAGAATGTTTAACAATACAGAGCTGAGACGGTCGCTAATATCATTAATTTTCTACTCAAAGTTAATTATGTATTCTGCACAATACCAAAACATAATCTGCAATGTGTGAAGCAAATTAAACTTTAAGAAACTCACCAATTAAAACGTCAAGTCACTTATATCAAGAGACAACGTTTTACAATCTCTCTCTCTCTCTCTCTCTCTCTCTCTCTCTCTCTCTCTCTCTCTCTTGATTCTCTAAGCTAAGTATTTAATTTATAATTGAACTGTGCATACGCCTTCAGTACCTATTTATATCTTTACTGTCTACAGGAGCGACACATTCTGCAACTTCTTTCTTATTGATTTTGAGTTCTATACATATTCTGGATGATAATAAAATTCATTTTTAACGTCTGACAGAATTAGCAGAACCAAAGCAACAGTTGGTCACTACGAACTCTTTATTTCTTCTTAAGTGGCCTTTCTATTAAAAATATGTTTTGACCTTTTATCATGACACACACTATATCTGGTACCTTTTATCATCATCGCGCATTGAAATTGTATCTGAATGCACATCAGTAAAGATTACAACTAAACCATAATAAAATGTGAGCCCTCTGCCTACTTTCACGTTACAGCGACTACTATATTTGAAGAGTAAAATGAAGCACACTCAAGATATGAAACACTATATCACATACATTCAACTCATTTGACAAGTACGACGGAAATAAGGCAACCGCTTAAAAATAGGTCACGTTCAAGTCAATTTTTGTATTTTCATATCGTCTTTAGTAACACTTCCATGATTCCCGTGCTACTGTCATCAAAACTGGTCTGGTAGCACATCGTTTTTAGTGGTGCAAGTAGATTTTAACTCTCACATGTACAATATTGACCACCCAACCCACGATGACTTCTTTTCGATACGGTCATACTGCCAGTAACTGTCTTACTGGTACCGAGTACCTGACAGTATCAAATTTCTTGCACTACTTCATCTTACAAAATGCAATAAAAACATGCCAACGGTTAGTCACTGTGAGCACGATTATATGCTGAAGTGACTTGATTAATTTGAGTATGTATGTATGTATGTATGTATGTATGTATGTATGTATGTATGTATGTATGTATGTATGTATGTATGTATGTATGTATATGAGGCTGTGTGTGATGCGTCTAGTGCAGTAGTGTAGTTTTAGTTTGTACTCTTGCAATTTTCTGCTTCCAGTTGCTGCAGTTGGCTAGTCGCTGACTAGTGGCGATAAGGCGATCCGAATGAGTCAGCATCAAACCTAAATTACCATTACTAAAAATATGATTAATACATCCAGCGAGTATTTACCATAGACGATTTCATTCATTCATTTAAAGGTCCATTTACTAAGTTTAGATACACAATATCACGTGGTCCAATTAGGCGAGTGACGCGTAGGAGGATACAATAACTGCATGTAAGCCAACGAGGACATTTATTCTTATAGCGACTTCCTAGGTTGCGGGTGGTTGGTTGCATGGGAACAGCTTATCGTGTTTACTGAACGAGTTATTTCGAAATGTAGATAATTCACTGAAAGCATCGATTCATATTCTAGATGGCGAAGTCTGTTAAGTGATACACTGAGGATCTTGACTTATTATTTAAATTGATAATCATTCTTTCGATTTGCAGTGCTGTGAAAAAAATTCATTCAAAGATATTCGAATATTTACAGCTGAACTGATTATTGTGAGTTAATTTAAAGGACAGGTAGATAATTACTATAATAATCTCAGAAGAACATTAATTTGGATTTTACTGTCTTCACTTTAAGACGGTTTCGATTACTTTGGATTCTACCTTGAATTCACTTAACTATATCTGGATTTAAAACAGTGACTTAGGTGATGTCAGCATTTAAGCAAATTAGAATAATAATTCGGAATAACTTTCCACCGTATTCAGATTGCATCAGATCTGATAGAATTGATATAATTCTTTCAGGAAATAGGAATTCATAACAGACTGTAAGTTATTTTTGTATCATGTTCATTTGTATTTGTAGGGAAATATATTATTATTTTAAATTGTACAAAACTTCTTAGTTGTCTCTCTTTATTTTTTAGGTAATATAAGTCCCTAGACCGTAACAGACCTTAGAAAATAATATCACATACACACATTGCATCCCTGCTTTTTTTTACAATAATAACATGCTGTATTTTATCAATGTTCGGTATCCGTATACATTATAAGTGACATAATGCTAATTAGGTCCCAGCTAATCAAAGCATTTTAAGCAACTGTATGACATGGAAACCATATTACCTTCTTCACCAGCCGTTGAAGCCGTAGCTTCTGTTACTCTGACTCCCTGAATAGTGATTTGATCAGTACTGTCAATAATGGGGCTTTGTTGACTATTACGGTAGTCAGGTGACACATTGCTGTCCAGGTTTATCTCATCCCCGTCGGTACTTCCCACAGGTGTTTCATTCTTTCTGTACATAAATAAAATAAACAGGCATTACATACTCTTATGGAAGTCCAGTTAGGACATGAGAGCAAGTAACGAGATTAACACACACGCGTTCAGACGACCTTAAATCTTAGATGTCCTAAGTTTACTACCTCAGAACTTAGTAGAGACTACGCAAAATCATCTTTATTACATACGCATTATATAGAACTAGGAAAATAAAGAAAGTATTATTGTTATTATAAGTTGGTATTGACCAGCACAATCAGACTAATCAGAACCCAAACCTTATGATCAGCACTCGCACATACAAACCAGCAACCAATCTTACAGATCAACGCACACTCCTACTGACCAACATCAATCCTGGCTGATCAGCACTTCATCCAACTGGTCCTCACAGTCCTACTGATCAGGCCCCATACCTTATAACCAGCATCCACACCTACTGATCAACATTAAGACCAACAAGCAGAGGTGTACTAGTAGGATATGAAGGGGAAAAGTAACGAGAACTCCATTTTTTGAAAGACAGGCTTTTACTGTCAAATACTAATTCTGCTATAAACATACCAACAAACACCAGTCACTAGGACTACAAACTTCAGATTATGCTGTTGGTATTTGCAAATCTGTACTGATTTGATAAATAATTGTAATAAAGGGAATCCAACTCATGATAATCGGATAAATGTAATAGCAAAACTACTGATCTCTTACGGAATTTAGTTTAGTGTGCAAAGGAAACCCCAAAACATATGACTAAAGGTAATAATACATTTTCAAAACTGATATAAATCCCGAAAACATTACATTAATGGACATTAAAATGTCCCACACTATACCCAGTATGATTAATCTGGCCTTGCGTTCCCACACTATGCCCAGTATGATCACTTTAGCATAGCTTTCCCAAAATATGTTTAGTATGATTACTTAGGCTTTGCTTTCCCACACCATACCCAGTATGATTACTCTGGCCTTGCTTTCCCAAACTATGCCCAGTATGATCACTTTGGCTTTGCTTTCCCACACTATGCCCAGTATGATTACTTTGGCTTTGCTTTCCCACACTATACCCAGTATGATTAATTTGGCTTTGCTTTCCCACATCATACCCAGTATGATTACTCTGGCCTTGCTTTCCCAAACTATGCCCAGTATGATCACTTTGGCTTTGCTTTCCCACACTATGCCCAGTATGATTACTTTGGCTTTGCTTTCCCACACTATACCCAGTATGATCACTTTCCGCTTCAGCCTTGCTTTCCCACACTATACCCAGTATAATTACTTTGGCTTTGCTTTCCCACACTATATCCAGCATGATTACTCTGGCCTTGCTTTCCCACACTATACTCATTATAATTACTCTGGCCATGCTTTCCCACATAATACCCGGTATGATCTTGAGAATACCTTAACGATAAAGCATTCTCTGCAGGTTTTATCTGGACATTAATTCCATGATTGTCTTCGGGTTTTCGTTGTTCGGTATCAGCCATATTCTTCCTTCTGAGAATCGATGTTTGTCTGCAAGTAGTAAAAAATAAATTATCAGTGGTAGCAATTACCATATGCCTGGGTTGTTTCAGACTTCTGCGAAGAAGATTCACATATCGTTATTGCGAAATAAACCGTGTTAACCTTCTTTACTTGAAGAATCATTAGAGAACATGCAAGTACTGCTTCAGAAGTAAATCAAAGCAACGAATTTAAATGTTGTACTGTTAGACGTTCGTCGGTTGCTGAGAATTATTAACGATAATAGAAATATCCTTTCAAATATTTTGAATCAAAATATCGGGGCATAAATAGAACTGGACAAATATAAAATGCCTTAAGACAGATCATGTATGCATGCATAGCATACACGCTAGTACTGTGAACAATCTGCAATGCAATGTCAGACTTTACTTAAAATTTAAATTTGGACAATCGCCTGTGTCCAACAATAGATATATAAAAAATTGCAATGTGTATAAATATGAAGCATCTAAAGTTTTATTAACTCACCATTTAAACCTCAAATCATTTAAATTGGGGGACAATGTTTAACAAACTCTCTCTCTCTCTCTCTCTCTCTCTCTCTCTCTCTCTCTCAGTCTAATAGCTGATATATACGTGTGTGTGTGTGTGTGTGAGTGTGCTTGCTTGCGTGTGTATTTACGGCGAATGTATTTACGTTCGTTCCAGCGAGCCCTTAGTTAAGTTCGTCTACATTTTTTTAAAATTTACATTTTCCTATATAGAGATACAGAGACAGACATACAGACATACAGAGATAAGGAAAACATACAGACAGCGTAATATGAGAGAAGATAAAGGTGTGCAAAGAATGTTTATTGGTAATGATACATAAATACATAATTGTGACGGAATTAGAATCAGCACGATGATAAAAATCGATTCCGTTATTAATAACAGTTACAACTGAATCTGAAGACGATCAAATCCACGACCTTTAATAATAAAGGACCATTAGGAAAATTGCAAGAATTGAAAACGTTAGTATTTAAGAATGAGGTCTTTTTGTTGTCAGAGATTGTGAAACTTTTTTATAAGGTTAGATGCATTGTATAAACGGTTTCTTTGAATAAGCGCAAACCGACCAAAACATTTTCTAAAGTAAATTGTTTTTACCCCACAGTTAAATGAATCAAGTTATGCGTTGGAAACTGCAGGAACGTTGGTAGGATTTGCCACCTATGAGACTACCTTTCCACAGAGCCCAACCCTACTTAATTAGGAGCCACCTCCTCCTCCAAAAAAAAATATATGGCGGGATCCGACAATCATTTAGACCTAATGTATATGATGAGTATATGCGCGATGTATCCTGCAATATTTCCGCTAATTGTCACACGCATGTTATTGGATGTGAAAGAATGTGCAAGTACATGTAAACACTATACAACGACACTTAATTTGCTTCTGTCTATCCTTGCATGCGTTTCTGTTTTCTGCTACATACATGCATACGTACATGCATACACACACACATACACACACACACACACACACACACACACACACACACACACACACACACACACATACATACATACATACATACATACATACATACATACATACATACATACATACATACATACATACATACATACATACATAAATACATATCAAAACCGCTCTTTACACGGCAGCAAAGTGGTGTTAAGATAACACATATGTTCACTCCTGTACTACCTAAAGGAGAGTAACAAAGTCGCAAACGTGTTTGTGAGTGCATAATATACGAGGTTATTATGTTCATAGATACATAACAATCCAACTATATACTGACACATGCATGTATACTTTAGTTTATAATATATATTGACATGCACGCATCCTTCGTTATATAAGTATATACTGACACATGCATGTATACTTCAATACATACATCTATCCTTACTCCTAATACTGCCGTATATATATATATATATATATATATATATATATATATATATATATATATATATATATATATATATATATATATATTTATATCACGTGAAACATTCTAACATGATACTACCACAACATTTACAAACGACAAGGGCTGGCTGTTCTTTCGCTTTGATTTACAGTTGTGAAGGGTCTACTCCCTCAGGGAACATCGTAACTTCAGTAAAGTGGGTAGCACGTGGATAGCAACAGAGAACCTTGTAAGCTAAATTATTGTTCGGTTAAATCAGTATTACTGTTACTTACTCTGTATTATTCTATCAGTTCGTTTCTTCCAGTAAACATAGAATACCTCCAAATGATCATCACATGGTTAATATAGTTCATAACGATGCGAGCGGCAGATATATGCAAAAAATAACTTAAATCTCTTCGGCATGAGTTAAATTCGGGCGTTTTAGTCTCGCTAACAACTTGATCATTTGTTTACGCCCCAATCTCCCCTCCCCCTGCAAACGAATGTTCATATACATTAGAAAACAACTCCCCCTCTTCTTATCCCAGTATGTTATTATACGTCTGTTAATTTCAGTAACTTACTGACAACATGTGTTATCTTACTTACCTTGTCCCAGTCCAAAATTGATTCCAGGGACGTTATTCTATTGATTAGCACTGCTGTAACGTAGCTTATATCATGAATTGTTCATAATAAGCAGCCAGGCCGTTCCCAGTGTTTGCGGAGGGATACAAACCAAACATGGTGAGCAATCAAGAAAGCGAAAGTAGATTAGGGGTATTTCATTATTGCAGTATACATGCGACCTAGATACAAATATAAAAGCGAATAGGGTTTGTTGTTATCTTTGTTAATAATGACAAGAAAGTATTGCATGCGTATAGTGAAAAGTACTGATTTAAATTGTACATTGAAACATATTTCTTCTGTCTCATCTATTTTACAATAAAATATGTTTAGCTATGCTACTCGTAGTAACCGAAACATGACAACTGTAGATGACCATGACCTTTTACTCTCTTTAAAGTAATATCTGTATTATTGTTACACTACATAACATAGTAAAACACAACCATAATAAATGGTTGAAAAATTAACTAGGTCATGCCAACAGTTAAACACTGTGAGCAAGAGTATATGACTTTAGTAACATAAGCAAACGTATTCATACGTATAAGGTCTACATGTATACTGTCTATATATCATCAAGTGGGAATGGTTTTTGTACCGTGTTTATCATGTGTTAAAATAGACCATGGTGTCATTGCCCAGGCTTCTTTTACATCCGTCATATTGTTTGTCTCTGTTTGTCTTTGTTTTTGTTTTTTAGGACAAAGCTTTAAGCAAAGCGTATAATCTTGAAACGTTTTCTCATTAGATTTACTGCTGCCTACATCAATTATGATATCTTTGAAACAATTTCTCATTAGATTTGCTGCGCCCTACATCAACTGTGATATCCTTGTATTTCACTGCCTTAGTAGTCTGGACTCGGTTATTATTAATAAAAATAAAAGGGATAAAAGGAAGAATACCTATAGCAAAAGTAAACATCAACGATAACAAAATGTATTATTATGAAAACAAATACTGAGTTATTCGAGATGATGATGATGATCTTATTATAACTATAAAAAAATATTAAAAGCACTAGTAAAAACAAAAACAACAACAACTTTCAATTGTAATCCATTACATTAAATTGTTGTTTGGATTTAATTTCGATTTGGTGGTCATGTATGTATTATAACGTTATAGATCGAGTTCAAATTTGGTTTCAATGCATGATCTATTACAGGACTTGTGCGCTCGTTACAACTTTATTCTTGGTATATAGAAGTGCAATCTAGCGACGTATGATAATTTCCCCGATTTATATATATTCTTCCCTGCAGCGATTCTAAATAACCTAAATTATAGCGTTTTTTATTGGTAAGGGAACAATTCAGTTCGAACATTACTAATACACAGTTATGTTACATTTATATATATTTTCAAATCTCAGTACACCTAATGGCAAATCAGCTTGCTCAACTTGCATTTGAAATTGAAAACAAAACATTAAACCTCGAAATTTGTCGAATACGTTTACATGCAACGTGCAGTATATGCTCTTCAGAACATAGTCGTATATGATCCGTTTGGCATTCGTTTGTTTGCACACGTTTGCGTGTTAATTAATTCATGGGATTATCCGCGGTTTGTATGAAGATCACAAATACTTTTTCCTATATAGTCTCTACATTGGTTTATCAGTACTGAACTTTCCACTATGTGCCAATCAATACAATTTATATGTTAATCTAAATTACCTTGAAAGATGACATCACCGTGAAGTTCTTATCATAGGTTCACCGGCATGTCTTTGAGATAGTGGAGTGTAAACAAAGTAATGTGCAATGGAACACAGATTTCTCTACGAGATCATCACCAAGGCCTTATTACTCACTGCGCACTGTCGCAGAAATACACACACACACACACACACACTTAAAGCTTATGTTATCAAGAACAAACAATTGCTGTTAAATCCATGCTTAGAATGTTTAAATCTAACTCTTGTATCACCACCAAACGGAGACAGGAAAAAATGTTCTCACAAAAGACTGGCACTACATTTGTTGGCACAGAACCGGGACTAAAAATTGTGATCTGATTCATAACAGACCAAATTATTTACGGCCAATTTAAATTAAACTTCTATATTTGCATGTCACACCTATTTCAATTTTATAAATAAAGTATTTGTGATTTTCCCGCGTACAAGACTTTTGACAAA
This sequence comes from Unio pictorum, assembly GCA_030141615.1. NCBI lineage: Eukaryota > Metazoa > Mollusca > Bivalvia > Unionida > Unionidae > Unio > Unio pictorum. Next base: position 8,487,043 of record JARLTB010000168.1, on the reverse strand, counting down.
ATTGTAGTTCATGTGTTTCACAGGTGCAAGTTTCAGCCGACATGCTCTTGAGAAACCCAAACGAAATTTGCTAAATTGTTCTTAATTATTGTAATTATTAAATGCAGGAAAACCTTAATTGTAACAATAGATGACGGGTGTCTGAAAACATCTTTTGAAATTGAAGAACATTGATTAATAAAATTGTAATTAAGATTGAAATAAACTATTTGAAGTTTGAAAACTAAATTTTCATGAATATTTAAATTTTCATATAAGCTTTAAAATTCAAACTGATAAATTTTATACAGAAACGTTTACCAATGAATGGTATTTAAAACAAATGGTAGTATAGGATATGTACATTGCACTTCTTGCGATAAAATGTGCAAATATAATTAACATATTCTGTTTGAATATTTTAATGTATTTTTAAGAGTGTTGGTTAACAATAATCAATCTGAATGATTAATTGAAATGTGATATTAGCAAATGCTACAATAACACACTCGTTCAATGTACTAAAATGAAATATGTTACCGTACATAAGCATATTCGTATTATGAAAATAACAGTTTAAGATATTTTAAGTGCAAACAGCTAGATATGTTTTTAACACATTCACTTAATGTACAATGTCAGTCCATATTATGCACTGAATGTGAACGTTTGATTTCGAACATTGTAAAGTATATCGATATTTTTTTAATGTTGGATATGTAACATTGCTAAGATCAGTTGTTCAAAGTTAAATTGAAATAATCTGTTTGAATATTTCTGGTATAATCTATAGAGGTTCATTTAACAATTGTTATTAGCAATTAATAATGCATAAATAAAATATTCATTATAAGTCCCATAATAGGAGGCTAGGCCGCAATGCAGCACTACATCAATCATTGTCTTTACCAAACTGAACAACAAACTCAAATACATTTTGGATTCAATTTATTTTCAGTTAACTATTTTCTTAATCCAAAATAACATATTCCTGGGAAAAGTATATTTATTAATTTGTGAAGTATAGAATTTGGAATAAGCAGTGAACCTTAAAGTTGAATGCATATAGCATTAAGATTGCATCACATTTACACCGGGGGAATCTTTGGTAAGGATTTTTTCGACCTTTATTATTAATTGATTCCATGTCAGTGTTAACATTTAAAAGGAGTCAGTGTTACGATTGAATGAAATGGACCGGATACCTTAACACGGATTTGAGAATGATACAACTGAACTTCCGATACGTGTCAAACAGTCATTCTTCAAAGGGAAAGGTTATATAATATAGTTCAAATATTCTAACTCATGAAACAAATGATTGTCTTAGGAACATTTGTAAACAGCCAATGCTTAAAATTGGCCAAGTAAAATTAAGACGTACACCTTGGAAGTAATGTGAATTTAAAGTGACAAACCTTAATCGAAATTCTTGAGTCCGACATTTTCTAAGAGAGAGAAGTTTGGCGTCGAGGAAGCCTAGAGAAGAATAATACTTTACACGTTACACAAGAAACGGACCATGTGTCTGTAATGTTAAAGAGACTGGGTTTAGAGCTGGAAACACATTTTCTAACGTTAACAGCACTAAGTTACGCAATGCTAATTTCACGTAATGTTCTACTTATTTTTGATCGTTTGTTATAATCAAATTTGTTTGATATTATTAGGTTCCATATTATGCATTGCTTATTCAGTTTCATGGAAATATGTTGATGGTAGAGTTTCTATGTGTATTTTCTTTTATTTTTATTTAATTAGTTCATTAGCAGAAGTGATCGCATGCGACCCAAATGTTCATATATGCATCATTTCATAGGGTTATATGAAATACATTTGAATTAAATTTCGTTGCCTCTTAAAACTATACTGATTATCGTGAGTCAATGATAAGTACCTATTATATTTTTGTGATGTTTAAATTGTGTCACCTTGCCCTGCCCGCGATTGCGTAAGTTAGGGGAACCAAAGAGATGGTTAGAAGCCACGTATAATTATTAGATCACGTAGCTATAGTTGAAAGGTACGAGAACCAGTCTTTCATGGGTGTGAAAAGTCCCACGTTGACGTTGACAGTTTTGATCAAGAACAAAGGACCCTTTTTAGTGTCGTAATTCTCACCACGTTGACATACGGCAGAGGGCATTGTCTGCTGAGTTGAATGGAACAGTGTAGTATCAACATTCTATCGGAGATGAGAGAACGTGTGGTGACCATTTTCAATCCTTTTTTAACTTAGTCTTTCGAAGCTAGGAGCTCAGTAATTGCCCAACATCGTACTGAAAAGTTATATAGCAATATTCCGAGGAATTCACTCGTAATTTGGTGGGTAAACTAAGACGATTCTATGAAAGACAAAGATTCGTAATGGTCAGTAAGTCCTTTGCTCGATTGTTGTAGAATATTCCGGCAATGTAATCGGCATTATATGCAGTATGTAAACTTCAATACTAGAATCTTTAGTACGTATAATTAACTTTGTAGTGGTTAATTTATTTGCGCATTTGAGTTGCAGTCAATTGGTAATCACTTGAATCTCACCTTTTTGTATGCTCAACAATTTAACTGTCGTTTTCAGGACTCGACGCAAAAGACAACGGAAATCCACTCTCAATTACATACCCGTGTTCAAGGGTCATTGTAAAAGTGAATGAAGATAGCCGACGTTAGTCTATCGTACAACAGGCTACGCGAGGTCTTACTCAAGGAGCATCTCCTGAGTACTTACTCTCTCGAGTTGACAGTCATTCTAGTAGATAGAGAACACAGGACGCTCAAAGAGATCGTCAGCATAGCGAATAGATACGTGCAGGCACACTCGAAAAGTGGAGGTTCAGGGGGTGCGAAACGACCCGACCCAGTGAGTCTCGTCGTATGGGTGGGGAAGAGCCGGTTGTCAGTAACCGACTGTGCAAAAGAAAGGTTGAACAAGGAATCGCAGGCAAGGATGCCACCCATGGGCCAGGACAGTCCTCACCCATGAAAAAAGACCTTGCAGAACTGTTAGGGCTTTCGGCGTGTTACAATTGCAAGCGCTCGAGGCATTTTGCCAAAGACTGTCCCAAGGGAAGGCATACCCAGGGAAATTGCGTTGTTAGGAAGGAGTGCGAGCCGGAGGCAAACTGTAAACCAGCAAAGCTCGTACCTGCAGCTGTCAACGGCAAAGGTGCTACGATATTGTATGGCACTGGGTGTAGCGCTCCAGCCCTTGTCGACAAGAAATACGTGAAGCCTGAGGATTACACCAGAACGAAATTGAAGACCAGTACGCGTACAGCGCAGGTGGCTCTTTGTCAGTGGCTGCCATTGACCTCGATTCATCGTATATGAAGGGGTAAATTCAAGCTGCGTGCTTGGCTGGACTATCACATGACGTCATACTGTGATGTCGTGATGTGTTGTCACAATCGAATCCCGAAACCTACACACCGATGCCGGTGAATGCCGTGGAAACCAGGTCCAAGAATCGACAGAAGAAGCGACTGTTCTACCAGTCTCATATTCGTCTATCTTCTTAGACTCTCAGGACTAGCTATACCGGAAGTCTGTCCCCCCAAAAACTTCCTGCGAAAGCACAAGGACGTTAGCATATTTCCTTAGCCATCTCGTCTCACAGTAAGCAATAATCAATAATCTTATCAAGGCTATTACATTTTCGGCCACGCATTCGTGCACATCGAAATATCCATACATTCTTGTATGGTAAACAACATCATAATAAAAAGCACGGTATCATCTACTTAACACTGACTGACATCGATAAATTGAGTAATCAAACATGCAGTAGCATACGGTAAATGGTCGATAGAGATCTTACGTGGTAATGTATGGCAAGGTTCTACCGTTGACAAGCTTTACGCAGGGTCTGAATAGCTAGTCTGTTCTGAGCAACTTAAGTAAAGGAATTTTATGTACATTAGAAAATGGTATTTTGAGCGATTTATGAATACGTTTGTCCTTTACCGAAACAGTTGTCTTAGGGAGAGTGAGACTCGACAGTCCGATGACGGATTGCGAAAAACGAGAAGTGACGAGTGAAGCGGGAGGTGACGAGTTTAGAGTAAAATCCAGGAAGTCACAGAAGGACGAGGCAGTCGGTGAAAGAGGACTCGAGAAATTAGGAAACGTTGTAGCACGGTCTTGATGAAGAATATGCAATCAGTCGTAGACTTTGCGCTCTTTTCACCGCTCGTTTATGATGATGAAATAAATACAAATTAGACACTGGTAATAAATCATGTTGATATAATTTAAGTTGAATTAAATTACCACTAAAAATTTGTTTGATTAAATTTTTAATTTTCTTGAATAAGGAATTCGTGTTGTATTTTGTATTCCCAATAATATTGCACAGTTCTCTGTTGGTCGTCCGTCTTTTCACTCACACCGGGTCATAATATCGAAGGAGGTCATTCCCTAGATAACGTAGCTAATTTAATTACTATAAAATATAGCTTGAATGACTTCATCCAAAATTTTATTATAGGATATGTCTTTATGTATAAAAATAAAACTCTCATTTAAACATTCAGACATATTTCTTTTGACAACATTTGACAAATATCGATCATTGCAGCATGTTTAAGGTATAGAAAAAAATACATGCTGATCATATTTAATATCATTCCATATATAAATATATATATATATATATATATATATATATATATATATATATATATATATATATATATATATATATATATAAAACATATGTGGACTTTTTAGAGAAAACAATTGACATTTAAAGTTCATAAAATTCATAAAACATTTTCGAAAAAGTTTAGTTTTAATTTATATTTTTGTTTTAAGTCAGATTTATACGATATTAAAATTTCATGAGTCTATCATAAATCTTAAACATTTTATACCTTATTAAACTTTAATCAATACCGCAATGAACAGGATTCAGAATACAATTAATTTCATTATATATTCCCTGCATTTGTTTATCAGTAATGAACTTTCAACTGTATGTAAATCGATAAAAATCATATGTTAATCTAAAATACCTTCAAAGATGACGTCACCGTGAAGTTCTTGTCATACCTTCATCGGCGTTTCTTTCAGAGGCTGGACGGTAATCAAAGCAACGTGCAATGGGACACATATTTCACTTTCGGATAATCACCAAGGTTTTATTTTTCACTGTGCCCTATCGCCGCAACAGACCCACCCACCCACCCCCACCACCACAGACACATACACTCCATAAGCTCCTGTTCAAAAGAATAAACAACTACTTTTATATCAATTTCAAGAATGACCAAATCTAACTCTTCTATCACCACCAAAGAGAGACAGGAATAAACGCTTTCAAAACTGCGAATGCATTTGTGGGTAATGAACCGGAACTATTAATTGTGCTCTTATTCCATTTACCGTGATACCAGAGCATGCCACAGTCTGTAACTATTCACACAAGCAGCTAAAATACTGTTGTATTAAATATATGGCCATTGTTCTATGTCTGAGTCAATTATTCCTAAATGAATTATCCTACTATTTGCTACTTTTATTATTTTAAATCGACTTGGGTTTTCCGAATGGTGTGCATCAATTATGCGTACAGAAGCTTTATTCACATGACATTTCAATATTAATTTTGAGAAATTATATTATGACGAAATTAGAAACTTTTAAGCAAGATGAAGGATACGACCTGAATAAGCCAAATATTTTTCCCATCCGGAAGCGATAGTCAATCATGTTGTAGCCCGTATGCTGAAATTATCAATAAATGTATGCACCAAACAACAGGTGGGGGTCCTGAATGGTCTAAAGAACTCACCGTTACCGATCAATGCCATCCCACCTGTCTGCGTGGGTTCGAGTCGTCTCGAGTCCGGCAATGTGGGTAGTGAGAAAGCTTGCCAGCAGCCTCTCGTGGGTTGGTGGTTCTTTCCGGGCAGATCCTGGATTCTTGCTCCAACCATTTATACTGGTTGCTATGTATAGCCTATCTTATGCTGAAAAATTGCGTTAAACCCTACAACTGCAGGAAAACAACAGGTAGTAATACTGTGTAAACCAACAGAAAAGGATAAAGAAACATTAAAATTAAATATTACATCAAAATTATAACCATTTCACAATAAAGTGATACTATACACGAATCAGATACAAAACATTAAATTATGAGAAGAAACTATAGCATACATTGTAAACATTATATCTAAATGTGAGATTACATTTAGAAACTTCACTACCCTCCAGAACTTTATACGTTTAGCTACCTATCCCTACCGCACTGCAGGACAGAGAACCAATATAAAGGCAAATAACACACTAATACAAACAGAATATATATCGTCGGCATTAACATTACCCATTTATAATAACAATACAGAGACAAAAGAATACACAAGACACATGGGACAAGGGTTAAACTCGACGATGTCCGATATAATGATGGTGTGAACACAAAACATATTAACCCCAGCGATCATATCCAATCAAAACTCACAACATGCGTACAGACAGTAAAATTATATCTAATATTTTCTTTGTGTTTATCACAAAATGTGAGGCTTAGCAGGAAGAAAAACAGGCCACAGTGAAAGAAGCTGATGAGAGAGCTATTTATTATATTTGGTGCCAGCAACGCAAATGCGTGTCACTCTGCCACTCTAAACATGGTAAATTTTTAAGTACCCCGTGCAAAAGAAATGACAATTATAAAGCAGCTTTTAAGAAGAGATTTAGATGCTGACAAACACTGCCCTCTTCGTTAGCCAATAGGTGTGAACCTTCTCCGACATTTATCTATGTCTAGTTAGCGGCCTTGATGTTTCCTAATGTCAATAAAGGATTGTATGTGTATTTTGTTTATCTCCCATCAATTGGTGTGAGTTTGTTTGCCAATAAAACGCCTAAAAGAATTTTGACGAAAACATTTATTTCGAGAATATTTTTGTTTTATTTAGGCGTTTCTCTATTGTTATTCAATATTTATTTGTTCAGTTTAGGCGAGTCGTACTTAAGAGGTTCCTGATAGAGCAGGACCTGCAATTTTAATCTCCACATTGCCGAAAAATGTAACAAAATAACAATTTTGATACTGGCTCCATTTAAATCAGTCCTTGGCACAAATAACTTTGGGTACATAAGCCGGGTTACAATAATGTAAGCCACCTTTTATACATACACAAAAGGCACAAAAAAAGATCACTGGCAAGGATTACTTAAACTATCAGGGCTAGGAAACCAGTCGAAATGTACAATGTGTGGGGTCGGAAAGGGATGAGTCCTTGAAATAGAATTCAAAACAGGAACTGATCTATCAAAAGGTAAAGAAGAACCCTAGTTTGAAACTTAAATTCTAAAAAACACTTTTTCTTTAAAATTCTTGTTAATTTTGTTTTACAAGTATATCCACATTAACAAATCGGAGTGGGGTGGCTAGTAGGGAGCAGCTAACCGATATTAAAAAAAACATAATGTTGCTACTTTATTTGTAAATTGGGCCATTATTAAAATATACCATCTTCTCAGGAGTAAAATGCTAACCTAAACAAGTATGAGTACATTATTTGAATATTCTTCCATTTCCGTTTAGATTTCATAATTGTAATCAATTTCAAGACTATATCACTCAAATGGAGGGTTTATTGGGTGTAGATGTATGAAATCAGAATACACTTGGATAAAACGTTAGAATCACCGATAAAGTTAATCGGTTAGCGAACAACGATACTTGATACCCAACACTCATCTTGTGGTATCTTCTGTGTTATCATGAATACAGGGCAATGGGTCAAACCTAGACCAGAATGCAAACATTGTAGTTCTTCTCTTTTTATTTCCTCCTACTTGTGGTTAAAGTTCAGTATAAGCGACAACAAATCGATAGTACAGGAATTCAAGTTGGATGGGAAAACAAACTCAAGATATAAAATATGACAGGGATAAATTGTTATATGCCAAGGAGAGATCTGTTGATCTCTAAGACGATTTTAGAATGTTATTTACTCTCTTCTAAAGCAAACTAATTTTATATCTACAACTTAAAGCATATTGCTAGAAGTTTCATTCTGTTTAACTTTTATTCTTCTATCAGTTTTTTATTGCCATATCACAATGTTTCAATAACAGTCTCATTGCTGAAGTAAAACACTTTAAAACATTCAATTGCGTGCAGATGTTAACTCACGACACAAAATACCACTAGGAAAATCGGTTTCAATTCCCGACACATCAAAAAGATACGTATAACTTCATTCAATCAATGACATGGTTGGCAATATGTTTTCAATGGTTTTGTAACGTTTCATGCAATAGTTTATTACTGTTGCTGTTATATGATGGAATGTACGCTTTATAGAACGGAAAACCAGTAGGTCTAACACTGAATAGGAAATAAGTACATGATTAGGTTTTGTTTTGGGGTTGAATGCCATTTTCCAGCGTATGATAGGCTGTAACTAGCAAAGGAAGAACCCTGAAAACCCCATTAAGAAAAACCGACCCACGTGAAGCTACTAGCAAGCTTTCTCCCAAAGCCATACTGGCCAAGCTCAGGACTCAAACCCACATGTATACAAGTGAGATGATAGTGGTCGGTAAATGCAAGCACTTTAGACCACTTAGTTACCCGAACCCTACATAAGTAGTAGTGAATCCTTTTAAAAATGAATATTGTCTTTCCTGCACTTCTGGATGTAATTAAGAATAGACGTGTCATACTGGATTTTTATAAACGTATACATATTATCACAAAGTTACAGTACTACTGACGTTAATATACCCGTATCATATTTGTGTAACTCGAGTGTAAAGCGGCTCGTGACATCAGACTTGACGAAGTAACATCATGCAAAAGAATAGTCACCAATGCCCATTTGGTCATACATATATACATACATGCATTCACTCAGGCACATACGCGCGCATATACACGTACATACATATATACATGCATGCAGACAGACAGACAGACATGTTTCCTTTCGATTGTGAAGTAACTATTTTACTTATTTATAAAATCAGATTGATGTTGAAAACAACCTATTGAGGGTACAAACAAAAAATTGGTGTATTGTCTTTTTATGTCTAAGCAGACGACACTATTTTGGTACATAACAAACTCACATTTTGATATTTTTCTTGAAATTGGGGACTTGATTTTCGCCATTCTGCACACCTATAATGCCCTTCATTTGTAATCTACTAATATGTTATGTACAGTGCGAGGAAAGTTAAGATGTTGATAACTTGTACACTAAAAGCAATCAGTTCTTAAGGTGATCACGTGAACATACATGTACGCCCTATTTTAACTTTGACTCTCGTGTAGTTATAAATTTTCATTGTAACAACGCTACTAACGTATTCATTCATTTTCAGATAGACGTAAAGCTACCATAATCATATATGCAGTAGCGTCACTAGAGTTGGCGATTGCGTAAGTCAGAGGAACAAAGAAATAGTTAGAAGCCTTGTATAAGTGTTAGACACCATGGTTTCATTTGGTCCTCTTTGTAAAGGTTCGAGAACCCAGCTTTGTTGGATGAAAAAGTCACACGTGGACGTTGAAGGCTTGTCCAAGAACAAACTGTGCTTATAGGCGTCGAACATTTCATCACGTTGACAGAATAAGTTGAATAGAACAGGATAGAAACGACATCCAATCGGAATTCAGAGAGGGTGTGGTCACCATTTCAATCCGAATTCAATTTAATATTCTCGAGCTCGAAACTTAATAATTGCCCAAACATCGTGCTGGAAAAGTAAAACGCAATATCTCTGGGAAGGCCACTCGTAATTTAGCGGGAAAATTTAGGAAATTCTAAGAAATACAAAGCTCTTTAAATGCTAGTTAGTTATTTGCACTATTGTTGTAAAATATTATGGCATTGTATTTATAATTATGGGAAGTTTGTATTCTTCATTACTAGAATGATTACTACGTATAATTAATATTGTAATTCGCTATTTGGTTATTTCTTAGTAAGATAGTGCATTTCTGAAAGTGATATATTCTAGATTTTGCAACTGTTGAATTGTATATTAACTTTGGAAAAAAATGGTTACAGTATGTAAACGTAGTTAATTTGGATGTAAAGAGATATCCGATTATGGATATATGAATATTTGTATACACTTTGTAGGAGTGTAATGTACAGAAATGCACCATATTGTTGTGATATTGTTCAGTATAATTATATATATACTCATGTGACGCAATTTATCGATGTCTGTATATTAAGTAGTTGATACCGTGCTTTTATTACGACGTTGTTTACAATACAATAACATATGGGTATTTCGATGTACACGAATGCGTGACCGAAAAAATGTAATAGTCTTTATCTGATTATTGGTTATTGGTTAGTGTGAGACGAGATGGCTAAAGAAACATATTAACGTCCATGTGTTTCCACATGAAGCGCTTAGAGGACAGACTTCCTGTTTAGTTTAGTTCCGAGTCTTTAGGAGGGAAACAGAATAAAGACTAGAAGAGAAGTCGATTGTGAATCGAAGGCCAGTCTTAAAAGGAGTCGAGGACGAGAAACTGGAGAAGGAGCAGGCATGAAGGGGACATAGTTAGTAGGGAAGTTAAAAGGATAGAAGGGATAGGTGGGATATGAGAAATATAGATAAGTAGAAGAAAATGAGAGGTGAAAAGGCTATCTAACGCTATAAATCTAATGATGTAATAAGCTATCACTTGGTAGAGAGGATGAAGAGTGACTGGATAATTATCATTTGACTATTGAATTATGATTCTCTTAAATTTCACCTTATTGTATACTCTCACTAATTTAACTTTCGGCATTGCTGATTGAGGGCTCAGAGAATTACTTCTCTCTATCACTAATATCACTTCCTACTAAATCGAACCTTTGTGAGACTTCTATAGTAATTTAAATAAATATTGGGAACGTCCCACCCCAATAATAATTAACACACCTGCCACAGTGGCGACATAACAACCCGGCACACCACAACCATGTAAGCTAGTGATTTATATTATTATGTATGAGGGATGTTTATGCCGATGAATTGTTAGTTAACAAATATTGTTGTAAACACAAGAAGTGACGTTTGTACGATTGAGATGGGAATTCTATTAACTTTTGATATGTGCATTCGTAATTGAAGCAACCAGGAGGTGGGGTTGTTATGCCCAGTATTCATAAGTTTACGCCAATCGTCAGTATATATTATTAAAGGTTAAAGCTATATGTACTTTCCATTGACTGTACTAACTGGTGAGGCCTCCAAGTAAACAAAATTGAAACAATATCTTTAGAGTTAATAATGGTTAGATGAACAGTCGTTGTAGTTATGGCTGTTTTATGTAAGGGGAGAAAAATGAAGGATGAACACTAGTGACTTGGTGCAAAAGATTTAGCTCTTGGCAACTTAGAAATATCATGGAAGATTATAAATATTCATTGGCCCAACCAGTAATGTTAATCATCACTTCACTTGCTAGGACACTAACATGCATACCACAATTAAAAAGGCAAAATTATTTCATTTTAAAATGGTTAAAAGCATGTCTTTCACTTGTTTACAAAGAAATTGAAAATTATGACTGTAAAATGCTGCGCTACGGAATTTAAAAACAAGGTAAAGTTTTGGTTTTTAAGTCATATATTTAGTTACATGAAATTAAACTTTCTTCTCTGTTCCCTAATATGAATACTATTACAAGCATAGTCTAGATGCTCTTTGCTAAAAGAAGTTATATCATCGAGTTCTGAATAAACGCATACCAACTATTAGAAATGCATCTTTAAGTGACCTCTGTCATGGCTGGAAGATAATCCACGTTCTCTAGAACCGTTGTTTGCAATTGGTGGACCAAAGCGGCTGCTGTGAAGGGGCAAATTGATGAAGATGCTTGATACACATTCGAAAATATCTATATTATCCCGACTTTAGCTCGTCATATATGTTTGGTGTATTAGAGCATATCTGGAAGTTCAGACATGTTTGTTTGCAATGGTCACTGCGTTTGTTCATGACTTATGAAAGAAGAATTGTTGAAATTATCAAACAACTACACACCAAACGTGAAAAGTGACCAAGGTCATTCGAATGAGAAGGTCACAGGTGATGAAGGATGGATTTACTTTTTCTACACCTGCCTCAATATAAAATAATTAAGACTGTATAGGAGGAAACAAGTGGAAAAAAAAATTGTCGACGAGTTCAGACTTTCAGGAGAAATGTATATTTATTGTTTCTGTAAGCAAATGGATCATGCATCCAGATACCTGTGCCAGACACCAGTATTGTTACTGGACATTTGTATACTTCCAGCGAGTTGCCAGATACAATGAACGCTTCCGAACTACTTGTCCGTAGACCAGTGAGGTGTCCATTTATCCTTGACATCGCACTAGCGTATAAATCCACCGTGTTGACAGTCTTCCTGAATGAACACACTATTCAAATGTTGCAACATCCTTTATATAGTTCTGATTTAATACCAAGTGGCTAGATAGTTTTATTAAAATTCACTGAGAGGAAGAAGATTTGTAAGCCAACAGGCAGCTGTAGGTATTGCTTTCCTATGTTTGAAGAATATACCAAAACTTTAATCCACAATAGCATTAAATAATGGGACAAAAGACTGAAACAAATGGTAAGCTCGCGAAATCATCACTTTTCAAGGGAAGCCTAAGAACTAGAAGATGGAAAAATAGCAAAGTATATCATTTAGATTTTAGTAACATATTTTTATGTAAAGTTTGAATTATCGGCTCATACAGGAACTATGTTTGTGTGTGTGTGCATAATTTGGATTTTAACGTAGCTTTAACGGGCAAAGTCGTTGAATAAGCAATCGCTCCACCCACTCCACTACGAATGATGTAAGCATCACACAAATCGTGCAAATATATTAAGAAAAAAGTAAGAAAGCAGGTAATATTCAATATAGGTTAAACAATAGATGATGCAGTTATTATCGACCTCTTTGTCGTGATGGCAATGCAACCCCGCACCTCCTCTTTCTAAATTATCTCATTAGGTAAAAGGACTGGGAAAGACCATGTAGAATAATGGCGATTATCTGTCTCATCTCCAGCTGTCTTGGTATAATGAATATTATTGGTATGAAGTTTTTTGATGCAATTTATAATATGCGCTTTTTCTTCACGCTCTGGTTGCCAAATTAACGGTGTTAAAAATATCAAAATTGAAACGCAATATTTCGGTCTTTTCATGCATTTCTGACTGATATCGTCTTTGCAACATTTGTTCAATACATTAAAATGACGATATTTATTTTTTAAAACTATTGTTCTAATACAATGGTGCATACAATGAGTTCTAATTTGTTACAGAAGGACTAGATACATACGCTAGTATTACATGGTGAATACATCGATAGTACAAGTCAATATTACAGTGTTCTAAATTCCTTTGCAAACGACTAAGTTGCTGATAAAATCCAAACAGGTGTGGTTTGCATGCATGGTTTAGTATTGTTGGCTGATATGACTGGTTACGATGCCTTCCTAGTGGCTAATGGATTTTCGTATTCGCCGGAAACATTGGCATTTATCCCCTTGTACATGGACATTAAGGATGCTCTTGTTACAATACTTTCCCTGAATTTCGTGGAAGACACACACACACACACAGCTTTTAATTTGAGCGAATCAAAACTGTCTTGAATAAAATGGATTTATTTCGTCTTCCTTATTTAAAGCTAATATTCGGGTCTCGTTATGAAATGGTCAACGTGTGAAAACATATTTATTGATGTCACGTTTTCTCTTTCACTAACTGTCATAACTGCATGATTTGATAACCAAACTACGTACTCTTTATCACTTAGGAGATAAATACAATACGTTAGGATCCGCTTGCCATCTGTCTAGTACACGTTGTATTGGTTTTATGGATAATGGTCCGGTCTAAATGGGTCTGAACCTTTAATGTAATGATAGGGAAGCCGACTAGGGCTGACCTTTGTGGGCATCGCCGACTAGATGTCGCCAATAGTGTGATAAAACTTCAGTTAAAGACCCACCGCCGTCTTTCTTATTGTTAGATAGTATTTATTACATAGATATTTTGAAATACTGCACTAAAATTATCTTCTCAGATAAAATATGCATATGCAATAAATAACCTTATGCATACTGTCAGAGCGAGTTATCATGGAAAGAACAACGGGTCATTGTTGGCCCATACTTTATTAAACAGTCTGGATCGGATGCAATCAAGGTGTTCGACCCGTTTATCCAATTTGGCAATGACGAATCAGAGAATCTTCAAGTTATTGATTATATAAAAAATTATCTAACTTTTGGCTCTAACGAGTAGTTAGATATGTTAGATATAATAACAGTACAACAATTATTTTGTATAATAACAGTACAAAAATGTAGAAAGACCCTTTTCAAAAGTAAGGATGTCTGCCAAGACTTTACATGCTGTATGAAGGAGATCGAAGAGATCACATTGCACCCCATTGGAATCAAGAAAATTTAATTTATTGCAATTAGCTGTCTTATAGGAGCGTCACATTGTATTAGAATGCCAGTGTTATTTGCCGCAAAAAAAGAAGTATATAAACGCTTAGGTTTGGAAATGTCTGAAAATGTTAAAATGTATAAATGCAATTTCCCTACATTATACCTTGGAATTGTCACGTCATTATAAATTCTCTTACCATAATTTTTATTTCGATCTTTCCATCAAAAGCGTGTTCTCACACACACACACACACACACACACACACACACACACACACGCATATATATATATATATATATATATATATATATATATATATATATATATATATATATATATATATATATATATATATATATATATATATATATATATATAGTTTTTACCAGATTGTTCTACGATATCAGTCTAGTCAACACTGTAAAGATTTCTGATTGGTTAGGTTGGAATGGGGTGCTCCCAATATTATTTGAACTAATACAGAAGACCTACCCTGGCTCGTTTTTGTCAGAAACTGAAGTAGTGATAGAGAGATGCAAAGCTCCAAGCCCGCAGCAGCGATGCTTAGATTTAAATTAATGTATACACAAAATGTGAAATTCAAATAAACAACAATTTAAAATCCTGCAATAAAAGTCATCTCTCAAATAAAATTCAAATTAAACCCTATCATTCGTCTTTCACTCAACCAAGTGACGGCCTATTTCATCATCTGACTTAGTGTGACAGATTTTCCTCTTGTCCTGTGTTCCTACTCATCTGTGTGATCTTTCTCTGGACTGGTAATCCCATTCCCTCCAGTCCGTCTAGCGTCTGCCTTCGTTCATCCTTTTCTTTGTCTCCCAGCGACTTCGACCAACTGCACTAGGATATTTCCCTCTGTCTCATACAGTTCCTCTGGTCCCTAACCGCTTCCTGTATTTACACACATGGACAGCATAGCATATTCCCCTAGCTATCAAACTCACACTAAACAACAATATCATCAGATAAACCGTTACCTTCTTTGGTCACGCATTCGTACCCATCTAAATACACATTCGCTCTGATATGTGTTCACGATATATATGCGCTGATATATCCTTACACATGATAATCCTACAAAATATATACAAATAGGTAAAGTTGCTATTAACTAATGTTGCACACTGTAACCATTATACAAAGTTATAACTGAATTCCACATTTTCAAATCTATTATATCAACTGAATAAATGCTCAAGGTTACTACGAATTAACTCAGTAGCGAATTACATTATTAATTCTGTACATAAACATTGCTCATATCTCAAAAAAGGCATGTACTCAACTACAAATGAACCAAACTCTACAAATGGTAATTCTTCGTACTAAAGTATACATACGGCATTAATTAAAGTACACTAACTTGGCCGTATCGATCAAATAGACACTTACCGGTATTGAAGCCCCTTGTAATTCCCAGAATAACACGTTTCCCATAAATTTCGAACGACGTCGGAGTAGCTTGTCTTCCCTTATAATTTCAGCAAGTTGGTTTAGCGACTACTAAAGTTTAGTTCTCAAGATAATATAATTAAGCTTGCGATTCTAATGTTGACCAAGTCTTGCTCGATTCCGAGTGGATGTTTATTCATATAATTATCAGATACTACCCCCACCAAACAGTGTGTTAAGGTTGGAGTGGTTTTAAGACCCCAGCTTGATGTTTCTTTGATCCGAACACATAATTCCACCACGTAGATGTGAAACATGTGTTGACAATTATCATGTAACTGGCTGACACCTCATTGTTCGCCGAATTTCATACATATTTACGGCGCGAAATTATTAGCCTCAGGGTCTTACATATACATTTTAAAATCTGGTTAATCCTTACAACGTGACAACCACTGCAAATTAGAGCAATGTAAGGATTTTCAATTCGCTGGATTCTTAAATATTTTGTGTTGTAAATGTATTGTTATAATTATGTACATTTTCTTGTCCAATCCTGTTTAGAAAGTTAACTATCATAGCACTTTATGGAACCATCCATGTGGTACAATTATTACGGCTATACAAATCTAGGTAATAGACAGTTTATATATACACACACACACACACACACACACACACACACACACACACACACACACACATATATATATATATATATATATATATATATATATATATATATATATATATATATATATATATATATATCCAAAACGTGTCCCTTAATCCACCCTTGGATACAAATCACAATCTCAAATGTTATCAAAAAAAGACGTCAACATGGACGATCACGAAGGTAAACTAACTTAACTATACACATTTGATAACTTTGCTACTATAACATCTTTTGTGTTGATACAAAAAACTGTACGAGCATTTAGAGCGCTATTTCAGTAATTTTAATGAATTTAAATTTAAATTTATACTTGAAAGAGAGGTGGGAGGCGTTGGTATCATTCTTTATTTATTGATTTCGTGTACAAAAAGACTAGACAAACTTCTGAAAGTATTTTCTGTTGTTTTTGGCAATACATGAAAAATACATGGGTGCCTGTATGGCTAAAGAATTCATACTAAACTACCTGATAGTGCATATGGAGACTGGCGAATGACAATTATTGTCACCAGAAAGTACAATCAGTCTTTGAATTGAAAACTACAATAACCATTATTGTCAATATTAAGAGAGTACTTGAATTTTGTATGAGACGTATAATACAAAGTCATATTTTGTACGTGTGGATTGTATCCATGTCACTGAGTTGCTTTCATCGCACAATTAAGAGAAAAACAACGATGATTAGAAGCAAACCGAACAGGGCCGCATAGAGAATATCTCTTGGGCCAAATGGCTCAAAATGAAACATTCTGATAACCGTGGTAAAGCAGCCATAAAGACAAAACCACATCTTCTGAATGAAAGTGATGTCGTGTGTAATTCTTGACTCTGCTTTTGGAGTAGACATATTACGAAGAAGTTTGAGCATCTGATTGTTCAAAGTCACGCTTCGTTCGTCTAACCGGTCAATATTAGCTGCAGAGGAATTTGGAAAACCAACATCGTCGCACCAATTTGTTATTTTAACAAGCTTGTATTCCCTGAAACCGTGAATGCCAAATAAATCAGCAACAGCATTTTCAATGGCGTTAACGTTATCTTTGGTTACCATCCCAGTCTCCACTTTGTCCATCTTCGTAAGTACTACATAAAATTCCACATCTGAAAAATATGATAGCTAAATAAATAGCATTTGAATTTGAAACAATATCAGTTATTTTTGACGATTTATTCTAGTAGCAGATCCACAAACATAATAATAGAGTTTCTTTTTCTAAAATTCACATTACAGTACGTGTATAATTTGCTTTGAATCAACTCAAAGGAAATACATTGTTATACGACAATACGTTTTTTCTTAAGCTCGATTCTAAGCACATGCACTCTGTCAATGGATAAATTACCTTAGTCCATAATGAATAACCGCGCGAGATCTCTTGGTCAAGTCATATTAACGGCACAAATACCATCTCCTCTCCAAGAACCAATACAGCATTTAAACCTATGTCATGAACGTTCATTTTTAAGTATCTACTCACTTTGCATACAGCAATACAATAAATCCAAATATATGCTGTAATGAATGCACTCAGACCTTCCAAACATAATATGATCTGATTCAACATTATCCATGTTGTTTTATGGGCAACACCTGAAACGTACTACTAACTCAGACGATGAGTATGGGGCCACTTAATAACTCCCACAGTGTCTCTCCCACAGTGTCTCTCCCACATTGTCTCTCCCATTGGTATGAATGGACCTTTGAAATGCCGTGTTAACCCAACATTGATTGTTTACAAAAATATGTATTTTGTCTCTGTAAAAGTAATCCTAGCTAAGTCACACCATTGCCATCAATTAATACAATAGCTCTGTAGCAATGTGGATCTTTGGTTATGTGGAATTGTGTTTAAATAATTAGATGCTAAAATATTATATAAAAAAATTCTTATTCATATAATAACCATATCGATTCATGGTAATATTACCATTTCTTAGATCTGTCTGCTCTCTAACCTCATGCCAAATAACATCATCTATGAGCAATACACGACAACAATATTTCTTTCAAACGTGTAAACAATGTATGTTTACACGTAAACAATGTATGTGTTGTCATTTGCTTTCTTTATCGTATTTGATACTTGTCCAGGCTGCCAGGTATAATTTCTATTGCAAACCATAATTATGTGCCATAATAGTTCTTAAATTATGTTTGTGTGTTTTGTAGAGTCATACAGAAAATGTTTTAGATAATCACTTTCACTTTCGTTTTCTTTAAATTCCTTTTATAAAATATAATGCTCTTACCGACAGGACGAAGTGTATCACTTGGCTTGATGATATCTAAAAGACATTGTATCAGCTCCGTTGGAACCTCACTTGTCGCAACACTGTGCACGAAAAAAACGACGTCTATCTTCCAGTCATCCACCAATTTCGTGTACCAACTTCTTAAAGATCCCACTCCATACCTTCTCTGACTCTTAAACAGGCTAGTTATTTGGAGACCCGGTTCAAGGTGACCTGTACAAAGTTTATCTCTTATAAAAACGAGAGAGTCAATCAAAACGACAAAAAGGCATTCAATAAGAATGTTTGTAATTCATCTTGTTAGTGTGAAACTGCACAGTGTTTCCTTTGCCATCTTTCTCTAATCTATATTGGAAAGAAGGTGGTCGAATGATATTAATTACTTGTTGTAAACCTTTCCTTGTTATTTTATTTTATCTTGCAAGAACTAGTTTGGATTAATAAGAAACAACATATTGCGTACATGCAGACATACAGAAAGAGAAAAGGAGAATGTAAACCAGATTAAATTAACGCGAACATACTGTATTTTGTTTATTACATGTCATAAATATGTTAGGATGCTTATTTTCCTACTGTGTATTCTGTTGACCAGAAGGAGAAAACATTTTATTTTTATTTTTAAAGATCTCTTGACACAGCTTTGCTGGGCATAAGGAGTATCAAATGTCTGAACTAAAATATTTTCATAAGCATTACTATTTTCAGAATTTATTTTCAATTCCAGTCTTATAAAAGTTAACATGTCACATATAACAAATCTTAAAAGAAATATTAGCCATATGAAAACTTTTAAACACATGAAAGCATGGAAGACACTTTTATACTTGCTGCAATTTTATATTTGTAGCCCAACATGAACATGAAATGCATCCTTTTGATATTCAGGTGAAAGTAAAGATATAATAGAATAAAAAATTTTGTTGAACAATATAATTTTGTTAATGATTATCTTTCTAGCACCATATTGTGTTGTCATTAATGTTTAGGACGATACTGAATTTGTTGCGATTCTGTCAGTGTAGAACGATCTTGTGATCACTTGGTAAATGTATGAGATTATTGTGAGGCATACAAAACAAGGACATCATATTCCTCCAATGGCATATGGATTGTCCAATAAGTTTAAAAGTATTGAAACTTGCAGATACCGAAGTGTGTATCTTAAATAAAGTATTCTTTGATGTTCGATACCTTTAATTTAATTACTGATCATTAATACACTA
Source organism: Unio pictorum (assembly GCA_030141615.1). Classification (NCBI taxonomy): domain Eukaryota; kingdom Metazoa; phylum Mollusca; class Bivalvia; order Unionida; family Unionidae; genus Unio; species Unio pictorum. The sequence continues at coordinate 8,467,042 of JARLTB010000168.1, read as the reverse complement.
TTTTTGTAGACTCTGATAAAGACGATACATTCAGTCACTTTGATTCACATTCAGGTACAAATTGGAATGAGAAATACATATTCCAATAGAGGAGTAACATTTACCGAATATCTGAAGTGATAAAATCTCTTTCAGCTCCTCTGTATTTGCATCTGCAAGTCCAACAAAATCATATAAGTTGGGTAGATGTGGATACATTTCTCGAGCGTTAACCTCATTCGGCGATTCTCTCAAATGTTCCTCTCTAATTCCAAAATGATTATATCTGGAAAGCAAGCAAGATCTTGATCTATGTACTAACGCCTTAAACAATGTTTAGAAACAACTTCGGTCCGTTGTTTCACAAAGTCATCTAGCTCTGTGGCACGTCAATTTATGACATGGAGTAATTATCTTTTTCTACTTCATAGTCATATATTTATTTCAAATGTCTGTACAATACAAAATTGTGTATGAAATCATACAATTTTCTACTTTGTAGTGGTTTTAAATGACATAGACATATAAGTTTAATTTATTCTAGAACAAAACGTTAAGAAGACGCATTTCTAATGTGTGGGTGTATTAAACTATCGCACCCACCTTCTCTTACTGTATATATTGATAAGATAAAAAAGCTTTTAATAGCAACCTAAATACAGATATTTCTCGGCTAGTAAAAGCAGTGATCTGAAAGTAGAAATTAGTAAAACTAACTTGGATAATGTCATTGGAGACAAAGAGAAGAAGGATAAAGCAGATATTAGAGACTAACGTTTCAGCATGAGTACCACTAAATAGAAAATAAATATGCGTATATAGATAATGTAAGAGTCGAACTGTTCATCTTGGATACTATTTCCTAGGAATGCAATGACTTTAGATAGGTATCGCATTTAATTTTGTACAAGGCCAATTGTTCTTGATGCAAAACTTACTATATCCTTAATCTAAAAGTTCCTCAGCAAAAACGAAAAAAGACTAATATATTTTCGTCATGCCAGCTGAGAATTTAAGTTTGAAAGCAATCTATTGCATGTCTAAAAATTATATATTGGTGAACTAATGCATTGTATAACAATCTCTAATTGACTCACCTGTGTGCTGCATATGTGTGGGTGAGTTGGGCCGCGCCCTGTCCCACACTTGCTACAGGAATATATTTCCCAAGAATGAGACTAGCAAGACTGTTTATCAGTGACGACTTGCCAACCGAGGGAAGGCCTACAAGCAAAATATTCTTCACTTTGTTCTCACTTGCAAAATTTCTTATTATTTCATCCAACATTCGACCATTTTGATCGCGTACTCCTTCTGTAAAGAAATCTGTGGTCATTACTGAATCATATTTAAAAAAGTAAACGTTGTTTCTCATGAAAAGACTATAGTCTGTCAAATGAAAAGAAACCAACGTATCCTCGTGCCGAATATAAGATTTGCAAATATTATTACAGACTAAAGCATTACTATCCGTACCTAAAATTTGACTTTTTGACAGCTGTGAAAATGGTATGAGGAATCTTAATATTTTAAGTGGCATTTTGTCATGGGTTGAACTATTCTAAGCATATTGATTGCGTGCATTAACTAGTCAAATTAGCGTTATCATATTTCTGTGATGATTGGCAAACTTAACTAAATGCATCATTATACGAATACCTGTTTGCTATGTTATTAAATTAAGACGTCAACTAAGTAATCGTGTAGATTATCATAACAGAGCATTTCATTTATGATCATTATAACTCATAGTTTATCGTATCCGTTTCATATGGTATCTAGTCCGTTAATGCAAATTTATTTAATTAAAAAGTGTATTTATAGATATTTATTGGTAATGTTTGCATAGCCATAGAGGTAGCTGTTTCTCTCAACAAGGTAATATATATTTTAGTTCATATCTATGACAGGTATAAGAACAATTAATAAAACTGAATTTAAAAGACTTTATTCTCGCAAAAAAGCAATCCAAGAATAATTATGCACATACGATAAGATTGAAAGTCGAATGCCCCACATAATGTAAAAAAATGTATATGGCTTGGAAGTATAAATATGGTGTATTCATAACTATATCGTTTTAGTGCTTTGGGAATGCATGGGAACCACGCTCCTTTAGGTTTTTTGTGCTCATCATTGTCCTCCGCATATGAGTACTCTGCATTCCCGAATTTCTTTATTGCGTTTCTTCGCTTCCTTATTTATCACTACACCACTGCCTAAAAAAAGCTTTTAAAATATTCGCACATGGAAATGTTGTCTACGATAGATGCGTATTATGATTTATTTATGACGCTGAATAATGGTCACGCGATAGAATACAACTCTGTAGCTATTCACGCTGTCATACACTGCTGTTTTTCGAATTTGTTTTCTTTTCTTAAAATCAATGACACAAATGATAATTTCCATGACATGCTTGACTTCTACTTACCTAGCATAGTAGGATCGGGAGTCATCGATATCGTTCGTACTCGCTGCATGTTGATACTGAGAAATGTAGCAGAGCATCAGCCAGATTAGCTCCTTTTCCTGTTGCTAGTGGAAATTCCCACTTTCGTTTATAATTCCATGAAGTTGTAAATATGATCGCTAATTGTCAGAGTGATCGCCTCCAGGCAATTGTCAAGCCAGCCAATAGAATAGCACGACGTTTTGAATGTAAATGTGGTCATAAATTCAGTGACTAACAAGGTTGTCCAGATTGTAACCAAATTACACCCAACATAGCTACACTTCACGAATTAGCCCCATTCAATTTATTCTAGAACAAAACGTTAAGAAGACGCATGTCATTTAAGAAGACAAATATCAACTTGTTTAACTTGAAACATTAAACAGTTAACAATAATGCACGCGCACGACTCACTTTATCTTGCCGATTCGCATGACACGTATGAAATATTTAATACCGGTATACATACCTATCTTATACAGCCTTTCTCATTATACTGTATTACTTTCGATTCAACTATTAACATGTACATTTGATACAATGAATTTAGACAAATAGCTAGGAGTTCAGGAGTTCTTCCCCTTGAACATCAGTTTTCATTATTTTATTTCATTTCTCTCGTAGCGGCTGACATTTTGTACATGACTTCTCTACATATTAAATCAAGAGAAATCTATACCTGTACACATTTCGCTAAAATATATACATGTACAAACATTTCTTACAAGAAAAACTAATTAATGACATTCCTTGCGGGGTAATACATTAGAAAGAACAATTCGCCTTTCTAATAAGGACTTAACCTCTCGACTTATTTATTTGTTCGTCTGAAAAATATTACAATCGTTCATGTTAGCTAGAAATCGGGAGAAAATATACTCCCCATTTATCTCAGAAAATATTTTACAATATTTAATAACTCGCTCAGAGACATACTCTCTAGCGTAACAACCTCTACATACCTACGAACGAGTATTTTCATTTGTCTAAGAGTGTATGTTATTTGACTTGAGCCGACGGTTTGGGCAAATCAGGTAAAAATGGCTAGGATGAAAAAAAAGACACTATTTGCTGGATAATTTGCAGCTTTGTGCTCGTAACCATTTGAGCAAAATGTGTACAGATACAGATTTATCTACCTTTAATTTGTAGATATGTCATGTAAAAAAAATGTACATATTCAATTTCGTGTTATTTTGATGTTGTTTTCTGGCGGCCGCTTTCAGCTTTAGTAATTTTGCCCTGCTCTCCACTGCTTTTTGGAACTTTGTAAAGTAAATGCTAGTCCACACTTTGATGTTATCCTCCTATATCGTCCTTGTTTTTTCTTTCGTTTCACTGTGCCATGTAGTATTGTCTTTGACAGGCGAAATGAACGCGAGACGTTACCATGCCATCACAGTGAGCGTTTCGTTACGCTGGTGAGCGGATATCCATAGGGTCCCATTGCACCTTAGATTGATTTGACACTTCCTCATTAGAGACGTGATCTAAGTATAAGATTTTAAGGTTAGTTGGATAGCATATCATTTATAAGGCATATATTAGTCTCTCAAGTTCTGCTATCAGGTTTCCGTATCCCACAAGACGACGGAACGCATTAGCTTGATCTTGGACTAAAGCGTAATGTTGATATACTTCCAATAAGCTTCCGACTACCCAGTGCAATTGTTTTCTGCGGAATCAAAGGAATGTTCATCAGGTTTTGATCCTTCATTAGCGATTATATCACCGGTCATTAATGTTTCCAGTTCTTGTTCGTCTGCTAAGCCATCGATATCATCAGCGAAGCGCAAGTTGGTATTGTTCTGCCTCCCCACTAGCACTGCCCTCGAGGTTTTCGAATACATCGGATATGGTTAATTCCAGGTAGATGTTGAAGAGAGTGGATGAGTGCAGGCATTATACTCTGTCTACGACTTTGGATCTGAATCAGACTCCTATGTTACAGTGACGTGAACTGGATGTCTTCTTCTTTTATTTCGTACTGATTATTGTACATTTATGTTGTATATCCATATTGTTGCCCGCAAGGTTGCATGACATACGTGTGCAAAGCCTTATTGAAGCTAGTGAAGATGTGATAGAGATCCTGTTTATACTGCATATACTTTTAGAGGATTCTATGACTGAAGATCCGTTCTGTAGTGCTACGCTCTGCTCTGAAACTAGCCTGTTTCTTAAGCACTGATGTGCTCTGATTGGGCTTTCATTCCGTTGAGGATGATCTTACGCATAACCTTGCTCAGGTGACTGATGAGGCTGAGTGTTTGGTAGTTTATGCACAGCTGCAGATTCTTTATCTTAGGAAGGGTGATGATCAGAGACTGGGTCTATGTGGTGGACCATCTTGATTCTCTTTCGTAGGAAGAATGGTGATCAGGGGCTGTGCCCATGGGCTGGGTAATCCTGATTCTCTTTCGTGGGAAGGGTGATAAACAGAGACTGGATCCATTGGGTGGGCCATCCTTCTGTTTCCCGGATATTGTAGCAGATTGTTGTGAGAACATCTATCATGAAGGTTTCACTTGCTTACACACGTTCTGATAGTATATTGTCTACTCCCGCTGACCTTCCGTTCTTTAGTGCCTTTATTGCAACCTTTACTTCTTTTCTGAGGTTCGCGTGGTCAGTCTCAGTTGTGGTCCGTGGGAAACTTGGTACAGCTTAGTCTCCAAATATTTCCTGGTAGTAAAGCGCTAAACAGTATCCCATCCAGCTGTTAAGAATCTAATGGTCTTCTTTGCGACTCTTGCCAGCCTTGAAGGAACAAGTTCCAAAAGTGCTAAGAGAAACCGGGAGTAGAGAAGTAACTTACAGTTTGATCGAAGATAGCTCTGCGATCACCTATGCATATTTAGTTTTAATTATCATTTTCTTTTTCAATATTTAATCCTTTAAATAGAGTACATTAATCTTACGAAACTATGTTCGTTTATTGTCTGCCATTTTTGGCATGACCAGATAGCGTTCGGAATCTGAGTTCCGATAGGACGATGTCTGACATAACGAGAAGGGTTTAATGCTCTATTCCCAGTAGGATATCTGAGGGACGATTTAGGTTGCTTGTCTGTTTATTTTGAAAGAGGGAAATAGATCCACTGACGTACCACCGTACCCACTTACAAACGTATTTACGTATCTACGCACTGGCGTATCCACGTACTTATTGTTTCAAGTATATACTTATCTACGTACTTAAGTATCATCTACCCACACCAAGTTTGAGGGCCAAAAAAGTGGGAGAGTAGAGAGTTTAGAAAAGGAAAAAAGCAAAAGGACAGTGAAGTTGGAATGAACCGTCTTTTTATATTTTTATGGCTGTGGTTGAAATTCGGCGAATAATTTAAAAAAAAAAGAAATGTATCTTCCTAGTGTAATGTATTATCACAGTTGTTTATGTAATTGAATAAATTTCATGTACATTCTCCTGTCATTTGGTTCTATATATCTCTCAGAACTTAATGTATTCCACTTATACGTTTCTCGCTTTATATTAGTATTTACTCGATCTGGACAACAACACCGAGGGTGATCACCCTCTAGATAACGAGAACCGATTAAAGCGGACACCATGTATGACGACACAATCCGCCAATCAACCCCAATACCACCCCCACAATAATAATACTGCAAACAAAGTGTCAACAGTGGGGAATTCATGATGGTTAGTTATATTTAATCTAATTGTCATCACTGAGGAATTCATGATGGATAACTATATTGAAAATAAATGTCAACTCTTGAAATTGTTATAGTTAATAATACTGGGGAATTCATTATACTATTAATGAAAATAAATGATACCCCGAAAATTCATAATGGATAATTACATTGAAAAAATAATAAACACTTTTTGAATGTATTATGGATAATAATACGGAAAAAAAGGTCAACACGGGAATTCGTGACACTTAACAATATTGAAAACAAATGTCAACACTGAGGAATTCAGGTCAGATGATACGATTTTTGAGTTAGCAAGTAAAGACGTGGAGGTTTTAAGTTTACAAATAAATAGTCATGTTAAAATAGAAAGAATTACGTTGCTTAAAGTTTTATATAAAAAAAAAACTACGTGCTGTTTAATAAAAGGAGGTCATCGAGTGTCAGAGTTGCAAGCATGCTATTCTATATAGATTACTGGCATGTGCCATCCGTCTGATTTTTTAACTCGAACAATGTGGGTATGTGAATAAGCTTTTCAGAACCTTCCCTGGATCAGTTGTTCTGTATTGGGTCTCCCCAGGTTCTTGTTCTATTAGTTATATTGTCCGCCATGTATAGAATATCAAGGGTTGAACAAATGTCCTTAAACCAACACCAAAAACTTTATAAAGAATTGTGTACAAAATGTACGAGAGGTTTTGGACATTTTCGAATGATTGACTTGAAAACTAAGTCTTATTGCAGCCATCAAGTTCACACATTCTTCAAACAGTTGATTAAATAAACGTCTGTTTTTTCTGCGATCAATTTCAGTGTCAAAAAACCAATTAATAACATAATTTGATGTATTGGTTTAAACATGAACGGTCTTAACCAACGCGTGGCCCTTTATGACACGGCATTTTGAAACTTTAAAACAAGTTTTATACGATATTGAACAAAATATTTTCTTCCACTGCTTTAACATTATTTTCACTATAAATGTTTCTAAAAATTACTAACGCGCTGGGTCCTTCCCCAATCGGCCTAAGTCCAGCACTGCATTTAAATGCTATTCGTTAGGGCATGTCTTAATTCCCAGAAATGATAAGCTCCACTCACGACATACAGATGAGAGAGAGAGAGAGAGAGAGAGAGAGAGAGAGAGAGAGAGAGAGAGAGAGAGAGAGAGAGAGATTTCTTTGTTTGGCTAGTCGGTGTAATCAATCTCTTGTATATAGTGCATGAGAGACCGAATATGCGAACCGCATTCAGCTTGCATATAACGCAAACGTCTACTTTCCTTCTTGATTCCAGGTAGCCTCGATATGTATCATCATTTACTAGCGTGCAAACAGCCTTGACTAATTTAGACCAACCAATGGAATGAACAATTTATAAACATATAAAAGTATATTTAGCCACAAAGTCACGGAATACGTTGTTATCTGAAATGTTTGAGCCAAAGAACAGCCAACTTAACAACATTGTACGCGACAAAATATAGGCCTATAATTGTCTTGTTTCAATTTACGTTGTACATGTACATGTACTTGCACATTGTACTCTCTGTTTTGCCAGGAATGAGTGAGACAATCCAGTTTATTTGGTTTATGGGTACAGAGCTGCTGTGATATATAAGAATTTTCGATATTCATTGTATCCAAGAGGTAAGTAAACTGACTCTAATTCAGTAGGTGACTGCGCAGGTGCTCCACGCGAGCAAGATGTGAAGAAAAAGATAAAAAAACAAGAATCTAACGGTACTAAAATCATACAGAGTGATAAAACTACCGTAGTTTATCCCCATGACCTATGCTGACATATGACCCTCTTTTATATTGTATCATACAGAGGGTGCTATGTCAGAATGGGTCATGGGGGTAATCTAAGGTATTTTTCTCACTCTGTATGATTTTATTCCTTTATGTTATTATTATTATTTTTTCCCTCGCAATGTCAAGCTTGCGTTGAGCACCGGTGAGATAATCTTGTTGATAATTCAGCCTGCCATCACCTTAGTATGCATTGGCATGAACCGTTAGCATATGGTATGGCATACAGCACAGGGGCTTGCTACAAAGAAAATCAGGCTTATCCATCTATGAATCAAGGGATGGGGGGGGGGGGGCTCTAACCTGTAAAAATATAGGTTAGATTACCCCCATCCCTGGATTCATGGACGGATACTCCTAATTTTCTGCCCCAGTGGCAGGGTGTAGCCGTTATTCGCAACCTAGACAAAAATGATACACAAATACCACAGGCACTTGATTCAGTGGAAAACTAAGTATACACTCAACAATTAGTTGGTGACTATACATTTTAGTTTCCACTTGAAAATCACTGCTTTGGTGGCCTTGTGATTAGAACATCTAACTCAGATGCAGAAGGCATTAAGAGGTTAGTGTTAGGACCGATCGGCCTGGTGTCAGGATAATGGGACTGGGTGGGACATGATGCTACGTGTCTGCGGCACAATAAACTGGCAAACTGCAGATATCGTAGTGATATGACTGAAAACTGTTTAAGCTACGTTAAAAATCCAAATCACACAACACAACACCTCTTAATAAAGTGTCTGTATAAAACATTACTTAGATTTATTGTTAGTTTCAACAATGATAGCACATTTTGAACATGTGATATGATTTTCCTAGTTATCAAAAAAATCAGGGTGTTTCTATTTTGCACTTGGTATTTTACCTTTGTTCTTTGATCTGTAATTGCCATTTTGATATTTTGTTAAGAAAGATCCATCAGTGCGAGCCATTCCAAAAGTGAATAAATATACATTTGATACATGCACAATTATTCTCTTTAAATAATATCATTTATTCCATGGTGCCAGCCTCTCACATGTTGAGTAAAGAAAACACATTGTCTTTTTTAAACTGCTTATGTCCCTTTCTGCAGATAAATCTGGCCAGTTTTTACTGCATCAGGATGACGCCCAAGGGAGGAGAGACATCAGAGGACGTACAGTCTGACATTACAATATTAGAAGATTCGGACACCGACTCTGAGCTTTCCATTTCTGATAAGGATGAAAAGGACACGTATAGCATTAAGTAAGCAACGTTTAGTGCACATCTGATACACATGTTCCCTGCAAGATTATTAAGAAATGGGAGGAGATCTTGTAAAACTGGCAAGTCAAAAAATAAGATGTCAGGCATGTTTATATATATATATATATATATATATATATATATATATATATATATATATATATATAAAACTTATTGTGCTTACAAAATTTGGCATAATTAGATTATTGGAGATGGGTTGGTGGTTGCATAATGGGAAGCAATGGGTTTAATTCAGACGAGTCCAATTAAAGAGATATGGGTTCATTTGGGAATTACCACCTACCCACACCATACACATCTCCTGCCTATGTTTTACTGACAATCAGGCATGTGTCAGTTACAGAAGGTTGATTACAATTGTTTGGAAATCATGATCATGATGCTTTTTATTTGCTTATCTTTTTTGTTATTGGTAGATGTCATGCATTGTATAACTAAAAAACAAAAAATTTGAAGTCTGTGCAAATGTTTATTGATAATTAAAGGAAAATTAATGTCAAATGAGCACTACATTGCACCATTCATAGCAACACATTTGGTTGATAATGTTGTTACAACGAATAAACAATACGCTTTCAGAGTTAGCATCTGTCAGATTACCAGAGGCGTAGCTAGAGTGTTTGGAGCCTGGGGACAAGATTCATTTTTATGCCCCCTCACTTCTGAAGCCTATTAATTCTACATACAACCTAGTTCAAAGCTCATTTTGGTGCCCCCACTAGTCTGGCGCACGGAGACATCTGTCTCCCTCTGCCCCCCCCCCCCCCAGCTATGTCTCTGCAGATTACATATAAGCTATGAAGATTATTCTTGCAGTAGAGAACAGGCATCAAACTGGAACACTTTAGGCAGGAATTTGTATGTATGTTCAAGCAAGCTTGGACAGTATAGTACATGTAATCAGGTCCTCTAATAAGATACAGTATATTTTTAGAAAATTTAGCTTGTATAGTGGCCAATTAAAATTACTTATTCTTTATTGTAATAGTCTATTTTTTATGAAAACTAATTAATTTCAAATTATTAAGAATATAATTAGTGACATTTTTGTTGCAATCATTTGTAATCATGAGTAACTCATGCGATTATACTGCTAATGAAGGACGGTTATGATTACAATTATAGAGTTTCTGAAGTCATTCGTTATGATTAAAGACTGACACATTAATCAATTATAATGTAATTGACCCCATAAAGATTTAAAAGATTTACTATGCAGTGCAAGATGAAACGGTGCTTGAATTGTTGGAGTTTGTCATTTCGGAGACAATCTTGTAAGAAAGTTACCTTTGTAAACAATGAATATTGTATGTTGATACTTGAATAGCTTCATTGATGAGGCCAGATGTACCAGTTTTTTTTATAGTGTGGGAAAAAGATGCAAAAACCAGTGACAAATAAACCTTCATTGACATAATACTTGATTAAATGAGTCATAATCTTTAATGTACTTGACAGTTAGTCTAATGACATGTGACAGTGCATAAATATAAAATGATGTCTGACTTTAATAAAATTGTAATTATCCCCTCTCATTATCTCTCTTTTAATGTTTAAAGGAAAGCCAAATATATAGGAGATATCAAAGAAATGTGCGGCCAAGTGGATAAAGCAGGCAAAATCTTAAATGTGGCTATTGTTGGTACTTACGGAGTTGGAAAGACGTCATTTGTCAATACAATAGCTGCAGCTATGTCAAATGACCGATGGAGAGAGTATGCGTATGCTGGTAAATACGGTTCTCAAGGCAGGCCAATGACGGTTTTTAGTGAAAAGTAAGTATTCATAAAAGAAACATATACAAGCTAGGCAGAGGGACAGGAATGATCTCAGTTCTTCCATCTTTCCTTCCTTCCCAGTCAAAATAATTTAAACCCATAAAGCCATTCAAATAAGCTTTCACATCTAGTGTTTAATGGGGAAAACCCATAAAGCCATTCAAATAAGCTTTCTCATGTAGTGTTTAATGAAGGAAACCCATAAAGCTATTCAAATAAGCTTTTGCATCTAGTGTTTAATGGGAAAAACCCATAAAGCCATTCAATTAAGCTTTCACATCTAGTGTTTTATGGGGAAAAACCCATAAAGCCATTCAAATAAACTTTCACATCTAGTATTTAATGGGGAAAACACGTAAAATAATTGGATGACTCATCATCTTCAGTTGTTATGATGGAAACATAGCGAACTACTGTTATCAATAATTATGTTTGGGTAGAATGTGTAATGGGTCTCATTTATTACTTTAATATCAAAAACCTTATTGCCATATTATTTTGTCTGTGTCTACAGTATCATTTAATTATTATAAAACTTTCTAATCCAGTTTTTCCAAATGCTGCAAGGTAAACGACGAGGAGTACAAAAACATTGCCCTTCCTACTTTGATCGACCTTGCAGGATTTCCAGATGAAGACAATGAGAAGTGGCGAGAACTGTTGAGAATTGTGTTCTATGGACGATTGCAGGTAGGATAGTCTGTTAAGGCTTTTGCTGGGACGGGATTTTCATGAGCATGATATGATTATGCTGTGGCAAGTGTTTTCAGGAAAGGTCAATATGATATGTAATACCTTCCCCGATACTAAAGGTTATGACCATCAAACTGTAGCTTAATTTATGCTAATCATCAGGCAGTGTTTCCATTTAAAATGTACATTCAATTTGCTAAAATTACAAATGTGGCTATATGATCAGACTGCAAGTTGTAACAACTTATAAATAATTACCTTCCTTACAATAGTACCATATATACTCGCTTACAAGTCGAGTCAAACTAAAACAACAAAGACCCTGATCGGTTGTAGCAAGATGCAGTTGCAATTCAGGGTGTGTTTTGTTTGTTCTATTAATTATTTATAACTAACTGCAGTGAATCCCAAGACATTATTATAACATTGTTGAGCCCATTTCCTGTATATGTGAGCTTTTACCGAAAATGATGTAATACAAATCTTAGTGTTACATGTGCATTAGCCAATACTCCTTTCTGTAATGGAAATCTGACAGGTATTGTCGCTAGAGATAATCTCATTACTTACCTTTTGAATTAATTATTGATTCTAGATGTTACTGAAATTAATAGTGGCCGCTTGTAAGAGGCACTTTTTGCATTTTTTGTACTAATTTGCTGACTGCTGGTCTTGTTAGAGGGGTGGCCATTTTTGAGGGGTACCTTTGAACACATACTCAATAATGCCAAGGAATTCTGGTCATAAGAAGTGGGTGGCCACTGGTCAGGGTGGCTGTACTTATGGAAATTGTACATAATGTGGCAAAAAGGAGTTGTAACCATTGCTAGAACATAAATCTTGAAAATAATCAAAACATTGAAATACATTTTTAAGTTAATACCTAATATTTAATATTTTGGCTGATTGTCCCAGAAGATAATCGGTTACAATTTCTTTGGAAGAAAGATAACATTTGTAGGGAATATATCGTTAAAGTTCAATATTTGCGATCACTACATTATCCTCATTTATTGATAAAATGGAAACAAATATGGATATTTAATTATTTTAAGCACATATATTGATGAGTCAATATTTAATTTAATACTTCCATGTTAAATGGGAAATACAGATGTCAGTTTTTAAAATTTTGATTTAATACTTTTCTGTTTTTGTGCTTGCTAAAAATAGGATATTATACACATTTCCTGGCTTCTTTGTGAATTAATTTTTTTTAGAAATTAAAATAGGATGGGTTCGACCCAAGATATCAAGACATTTTAATAGAATGTTGTCTCCACCCCATTTAAAAAATTAAGTTTATTTGATTGATTGAAATTCAGTATATATTTCAACGTTTGTAAATAAAATCAATATTTTCTATTGTCCAGTAAGCTGCATCAACCCATCTACCATTTCATTTCAGTCCAAGTTTTTATGACATGGAGCCATACTCTGTTTAAAACTGGTTTTGACAATTGGGTATAAACACTTCTTTGGAAGCAGTATCACACATTGTCAAAAGATTCACTTTAGACATTCAAAAGTGGACAGAAATCTGTATTCCTGTCCATTAAAGGAGTTGATTTGTGTCTCATGTTTAGTTTTCTTTTAGTGATGATTGATGTTTATTGGGAATCATTGTTGGGAACATATTTCTCAACCCATTTGTTTGTTTCAAGGCACAGAAGACATAATTTACATCATTCTTAAGACTTTGTGACAGAATGAATTTATCTTTGTAAAACAACCTCTACCTAATTTCTTAAGATATGGAATTAGGTACACGTGTTGAGCAATTAGAGATAAGAATAATTCTTTGGGTTTTTTGTTTCGCTTGACATGAAGTACCAATTTTAGGTTCGGAAATGATTATTGAGGAATTATAAAATGTGAAACAAATAAAACCATACATGAGGAAAATTAGAGTTTCCAATACATATAATGATATATTATTGAGGTCTTTAGTATTTCCTCTGAATTTATTTGAGAATTGCTTTTCCACTGCAGGAAGGTGAAAGCCTTACTGGTGCACAAAAATATTGTGAAATGTATGGGGTGGAAGGACTTCGTAAAAAGTACAGCACCGAACAGGAGGCATTAAAAGTGGACCGTGTAGTCTTTGTAGGAGCAGCCGACCAGCCCGTCCCAAAAAATCTAATAAGCTGTGTTATTGAGGCCGCACGACCTACGGGAAAAAGCGATGACAGAGGGCGGAGAAGTATATAATTGATGTGAATTAATTTACTTGATTCATTTTGGTTTTGCCAACATGACAATTTGTTCACATTTAAATTTGTGGATGGGGAAATTAATCGTTGTTGTTTCCACAGCAATGTTATATTTTAATTGAGGTTGAGTATTTTTCTTCAGAATTGTGTGCATAGAAACACTTAAAAGCCAAGTATAGTAACATTTGATATGAAATGTTTTTGTACACTTATTTTAGTTTTCTTTTTTAAACTTCCTCACCTCTTTTAAGAATTAATTTTATGTTTATCATTTCTCAGATGTGTTCCCAGTTTCCATGTTGCTTATATAATAATAATAATAATAATAATAATAATAATAATAATAATAATAATAATAATGATAATAATAATAATAATAATAATAGACTCATTTCATGTGCTTTATTGTCTAAATATCAAAAGATGCTGTCAGGGCTTTGATATTGTGGGATTGAGAATAAAATAAGGATACATGAGATACTTTGTTAATGTTTAGTTTTGGCAACAGGTTTCTTGTTTAACAATCACCATGCTTTCCAGATGTTGTAAGTACAGTAAACAGCAAATTAACGTAAGAGTTCGAGTCTAAAACATTTGGTTTGCAGTTTCTGTTTTATATTGATTTGTTTCGAGATTGCAGACAAGATGATGTAGACCCTGGCTATGCAAGCCGTTGTAATAATGCTGCGTATCCTAGGAACTCTTACAAGTGAACAAAGTTATGCATGTTAACAAATTTCAAATATGTCATTGAGTCCCATGGTGCTATTTATTTAATAAATGTTGTGATGTTACTTCTCTTCCAATTGTTCATTAAATTAATTCGTTAATACCTCTAAAGATTTGGCATTTTGTAATTATGTTTGACTTTGATGTATATTTCCTATTATTAGCACTTCCTATTTATGGAGTTCTCACCCATGCTGATAAGGCGGATGAAAAAGAGGAAACACGAGAAAGGGAATTCATCTCATGCCTGGGACTTGAGGGGTCTAGGCACCGTTTTCTTATGTGTCGAAACTACTGTGATGATGTAGATCATGGTGAACGTATGGATAGGTGCTTCCCTGAGCTTGATGTGCCGGTGCTCAGATTCTTGAAGGCAGTAAGAAACCATTACTTTCCTTCAATGCAACACTATATCTTCTTGCCACCTACTTCAATAGTGTTCAGGTTATCCTAAATAACTGGCAGTAGTATATCTTCACACATATCTGTAAGATAAAAAATTATAGGCATACACCCATTATGCGCATCCCGAAAATGCACTGTCTTTTTTTTCAGGTGGCAATTGGTTCCCTTCCTGATTTTTTCAGAATTTTCTCCTAAGATTATGAATTAATCCCTGGAAATGTGCATGATATGTTTTGACTACTGTTTTTTCTTCTTCAGATCTTCGATCCAGATTTGAAGATTCAACATGACAGAGAGAGCTACAATTCAATGAAAAGTAGATCGAAACCTGTCAGTACAATGCCACATCTGAATGGAAATAAAGGTGTTTCGGCTGAGGCGCGAAGTGAAACTTTTGAACACCAAAGTAACTTGTTTGTAACATTATTCATCATAGCCATAGAAGTAATAGTTGTAGCCATCTTGTTACGGTGGTTCCTGACTTCACCTCTGGTGGACCGCGAGGAACTGAGCTCCACATGCATCCGATACAACGCACGTAAGGATCAACTTGGGATTGACTTCACAGCATTCACAGAGCTTTGCCATGACATTGACAAGCTCTCTCCAAAATCAAAATTCGTCCCATTCATATGCTTTGTCACAGTAAGAGTTGGAACCCTATTCTTGCTACGCTTTCTTCCAGATTTTCTGCATGGATGATCCAATTGGTCTCCCTCATGCTTAGAAGAGGTCTTTCACTTTTTGCACTTATGTGTGGTGGCAATCTCAGACACAAGAAATTTATATTGCATAGAAGCACATCACATTTATTTTAGACCTTTAGGCGACTTGGTACAATAGAAGCAGACACTTTTTTTTATCAAGTATCAAAAATGCCAAAAAGCTGGATGTTATTCTGATGGAAAGAATATGCCTCACACATTTGACTCCTCCGCAGTTATGAATTTATATGCTGATACCATAACTGAAAATGAACTTTTTAATATGAGGACAACTATGTGCATTTTAATATGACAAATATGTGCATTTTAATACGAGGACAACTCTATCCATTTCAATGTGAGAACAACTATGTGCATTTTAATATGAGGACAACTATGTGTATTTTAATATGAGGAAAACAATATGACGTTAATTCTTGTTATCTCATTTGTAATGATTATCGTATCCATTAATATGATCCACAGAACTCAGTTGAAACCAGTTTTTCTTCTTCAGCATGAATTTAACACGACGTAAATTTTGAATTATTTTTGTCAAAACTTTAGCAGATATGGTTCATGTTTGACTGAACTTTTGCCATACACAGTGATGCAAGATCTTTCACTTGTATGTTTCTGCTGTGCATTCATTGTTTATGTTCTCATTCATAGCTGATTACATATCCTGTACTGCAACATTGTTGAAGTTCTCATCTTTATTTTCACCCTATGTCATTTGGATAAATGCCATTTTTGTTGAGCTTTACGTTATTTTTATCACAAACTTTGCAGTAACAAACCAGATATTTTTGTTACGGATTAACATTAATTCATCAAATGGAAACACTGTGTGTGCATGTGTGTCTAATATGTACATTTATTTTATCCTAGTCCATGAATTAGTGTTCTTTACAAGAATTTATCTTTACAAGAAGTTATCAATTTTACATTTTACTCATGAACTGTTTCATTAGTCATTGTTAAATAAAAATATGACCAAATAAATTTATGACATGCCTTCCAGCCCTTGCTACAGCTTTGAATTTAATTTGTCTTATTTGTTTTCCATGTATGTAATTTCTTACTTTGATTTAGGAAATAATATTATGTTTCAGTATTGTCTGTAGAAAAAGTACACAGAATACAGCAGTCCATAAACACTAAACTGCCGACACTACTGTTTGAAATCTCCAGTTATAATCCATTATACACTGTTGTTAGCCAGCACATCTGACCATAAAGGAACCAAAAATACTTGCTTTTACCAAGTGAATAAGGGATATGTTTAGTTTTGTGAGTAGTATCCGTTAATCACATAATAATTAGAAGTTAATGCATTTGCATGGAAAATATGAACAAGTTTTTGTTAGCAATTTTGCACAACATTGGGGGTACGATATTACTCAGTAAAAAAAAAGAGTTCATATTTTCTTAAAAAAATGTAGTAACCTACTATTACTTATTTTGCATTCTACCTAAGAATAAGTAAAAAAAAAAACACACTATAAGAAACAAAATAATTGAATTTGTGCTGGATTCCAAAGTGTTTGATGCCATTTTTCAGCACATGATAAGCTATACATGGTGGCCAGTATTAATGGTGGAGGGCGAACCTGGGAAACCACCAAAAATAAGCACCGACCCACGAGAAGCTACTGGCAAGCTTTCTCACATACCCACATTGGCCGAATCTGAGACTCGCACCCACGCAGACAAAATTAAGATGGCAGTGATCCATAACGGAGAGTGCTGGAGACAATTCGTCCGCTCAGGACCTTTCAAATTGTAAAGTAAATACACAAATGCTGGTTCAACAATAGTGACATTATTAATGTGAAACTATCACCACCTTGTGACCTTTGAACTTGGTCACATGCTCAAAAATTTACAAATAAATGTTAATTTGGTCTACTGGAAATTTAGATTCATGCTGTGAGTGAATGCTCATAGAAACTACTTTTCCAGTTGGTCTGGAATTGAAAGATTTTTTATCAGTCAATACGACTCGATTTTGCCTTCAGTGTTTTAATGGATTAGATTCAGTAGCTTGGTCAATTCCATACACTGTACATGTGATTGAAATGGACTGGCCTTGATGCAACTGCACTTGTGTTTCTGTTCTGTTATTGATTGTTTGGAATCATAATATGGATAAAATATGGATGCTTTTTATTGAAATTCTGAAAAAGACACAGGGGTTAAAGATTTACCTGAAATTAGAGTGCAGTTTTTCAATGTGGATCAGTGTTTTGAACCCATGTAACTGTGTTTAGTGGAGATAACTAAGAAAATTTAATTTGAGAAAATTCAAGATACAGAAAGGTAAGTATATTGCCTATGTTATTATTAGTTAACAGTGACAAATATTTATGACCTGTCACTTGCATGTTCATTGATGGAAGTGTTCACTGCTATTTACATGCCCTGTCATTTGCATGTTCATTGATGGAAGTGTTCACTACTAATTACATGATCTGTCACTTGTATGCTCCTTGTTGGAAGTGTTCACTGCTATTTACATGACCTGTCACTTGCATGCTGTGTTCACTGCTATTTACATGAACTGTAACTTGCATGCTCCTTATTGGAAGTATTCAAAGCATTTTACATGAACTGTCACTTGCATGGTCCTTCTTGGAAGTATTCACAGCAATTTACATGAGCTGTCACTTGCATGCTCCTTATTGGAAGTATTCAAAGCATTTTACATGAACTGTCACTTGCATGGTCCTTCTTGGAAGTATTCACAGCAATTTACATGAACTGTCACTTGCATGCTCCTTGTTGGAAGTATTCACTGCTATTTACATGACCTGTATGACTCTTATTGCTACTTTAAATCCAAGCAATATCTTAAAAAATTAATACAAGGAAAATTAACTTCCTTTTTCAGTTGCATTTTGTTTTTTAATTTAGTGTCTGGTCTGACTTATAAAATGAATCTGAGGGAGGCAAGATAGCCTTTGATCTTAATATACCTTTCTGTGCTATTTTTATAGACCCTTGAGAGCACAGGTCATAGCTTGACTTAGAACTAGGCAATTTGCTAATAGGTATAAACATTTCTCCAAAATAACTGTTTAAATGATCACAATGTTATTTTCAGTTCTGTGTGACTCATGTTTGTTGTGAACATTATGGATATAATATTCGTTTCGTTGCTTGGTTGAAAGTTTAATTTGTGACTTGGTAAGCTCACTGACATCATCAACTTGACGAAGTCTACATTTCAATGAATCAAAATAGCTTGTTTACCTTCATCCATAGACAAATCTAATAAAACCTGTAGCATCTGAAACTTAATCAAAGGTAGTTTCTTGCAATACTATTTTCAGACATGTGTCATGCACTATGAAGCAGTGTGGTATGGAAAAATACTGCATGATTCTGCAATGTAAAATTAGCAGAAAAAAGTTGAGCATCTAATAAAAGCAATTATCAAATTGTCCATACACTTCACATATAGTGTGTGCAGTTTAAACATTTTCATATTACCAAACATGTCACTTTATGTGGTTCTGATTGGTCCAGATAAGCCCATCAAATTCTTGCACAGTATTATCTTTACTGATTGACTGCAATGGTGGAAAATTTTCTTTACTCCATGTTATGGAACCTTTTCTTTTTACCGGTACTTTGAATATTTTGGTGGCTATTTTCAAATCAACTACCCAAATGGATTTTTAGGTACAAAGATCATGTCTTTATAAATATGATGAATTTAGGAATTTAGCCCCACTTGGTCTCCTTATGCTATATATAGCATATAATCCTATGAAAACTGGTGTATAAATCTCGAGTAAAGGACAACCAGTAAAAGGGTATTGTCAAGTTGTTCGCTGGTGTCTGGATAGGGTTGAATTGTATACCTGTAACATGGAGACAATCCTCAATACAAGCGTGGCTTAAATTATAAGTGATAGAAGTAAATAAAGTCACCTTTGCTCACAAACAAATGTAGACATGAACCTGTTTGTCTGGTGACAGAACATGATTCAATCACAACAATGAGAATGAAATTTTTGTATGTCTTCCGTACTTTACTGTTCCTAATCAAATAATACAAACATCCGATAACAAGTACATTGCATTAAATATGGGAATATCCATCCAGTAATCCTCATTTCACATGAATATCACAATAATGTAATGTTTAGAGTTGTGAAAGTTACATTTTATGGTAATATCTGCTGCATTCTAACCAGTACTATATTAAAATGTTATGACTGCGTGGAGACATAGTGATATATGCTCCCCCCCCCCCACACACACACCTATTATGGGGCTTTGGTTATTGTTATCTAGGAGATAATTGACCATGGTGCTATAACAGTTTTAAAAAATTACGTGAAGAAAATGAAATCGAATGTAAGAATGATACACCTTTTCTTAGGAATAGAGTTACAAAATTTATGGAAAATGCAATTAGTCATTATGTTATACCAATAAAACAAATTTCATGGTAGAATCTAGTGAATTATTCCTGAATGTCAGAATAACCTGGTTGCTTCTGGTCCTTTCAAAGTCAATGTTGGTGACAGGTCAGCATTGCTATATTCCCTTTATGTCTCTCTCTTTCTCTCCAATTTCTTCGGGTCGTCAACTGTAACTTGGTTGCAGCCTGCACCATTGGTAGCACAGGTATGGAACTATTTTCCCTCATTAAATAAGGATACGCAACCTAAATAATTGTCCGCTTTTTCTTCTCTGGCGTCGAACAATATTCTCTTGTCATGTTAGATATCTTACCTTAAGTCAACAAACTTAAGCTAATGTGTATAACCTGATAAACACAACGTATTTTTATACAAGATTAGTGTCTTTCTTTCCTAGCTGATGTCCGCATTCCTAACTGGAACCACGGTTTAACCTGACCTCTATCATAAGCATTACATCCCACTGTAGGATGTAAATTACTTGCTGAACGCCATCCGCAACACTCACCAATTTTCTCAGTTTAGAGAATTCGCAACTTGATCACAAAAATCAATTAATGAACTTCACTTTTCCTAACAACATTAGTTGCAAAATAGCGATTCATTGACATATACATCATATAATCAATTTTACAAGTTACAATATATGATTTCAATTGCTAGAAAGAATGGAATTTTATGTAACCTAAAACGAAAAAACGCAATATTAATACGGAAAATAAATGTTGATATGTTTGTTTTTGTCCTATGATCTGCATGATTTTATTTGATGGTACACCGGCTTTTAAGATGTAGCAACTGGTGATTTCGCGATTCTGGTCCGAAGTCCCGTATTTTCATCAACAACGTTAATCGACGTCCCCAGGGTGTTGTGTCCCAGCGTAATATAACGATCGGCATTAATTTTTAAGACGCTGTATTTCGCGAGAGTATGGTATAAAACAATATTATTCCGAACAAATAAAAGTGTACCGTTTAAGTGAAACAGAATACGCTCATGCACCTGATGATTGATTCATTGTATCAAAGATTATTATGACGTTCTCTCTCTCTCTCTCTCTCTCTCTCTCTCTCTCTCTCTCTCTCTCTCTCTCTCTCTCTCTCTCTCTCTCAAGAAATTTAAGTTCTTGGATGTACATCTATGCATGGTTTATTTAGTTTTTAGTGGTAGCAACATTATATATTTTTTTAAAAATTTGATTTGGAAGAGAGCTATATCTAGCGGTCACATCCGCGTATTTAACCAACAATGTTCATTCAGTAGATCTGGTTGGATGTTTTTGTTGTTGTCCTATTATCTCTATTAACATTCCATAAATATAGCTGAAAAGGTTTTGCATCTCGCTGCATCACCACATCATGGTATTCTGCTTCTTTTTTATGTGACATTTTCCTTGTCTACTGGATTTGATTGTATATCTCTTGCCTCCAACGTTACATATTCCTCACATAGATGACTATTTAAATATAGCTTATAACTTCTGATCTCGAGTAAACCATTGAAAACGTCTAAATTTTAAACGCAGCTTTCGTCATTTTTTTTATTTCGACGTAGTTGAAAATAGCTCTTATTACATATAAGGAAGCAGTGATATTTGACCCATTGCAACAATGTTAAACCTACGGAACATTTATGAAGTATCTAATAACAATTGAATATTGTAATATATTCTTACAATACGTGAATCATATAACATTCAATACCAATGAATGAATAATTAATGTCTTAACTCGAGGAAAATTGGAATATCAATCTATAAGGAATATATTCAATAAAAACAAAAAATACAAACTTATTCAATGAAAATATTCTCTGCCATTGTGGACGATACATTTGGTCAATTCCAGACTCGCCCTTTGTATGCAGTCTCTGATTCTGGGTCTTTGAAAATCTTCCAAACACACTTCCTCTGTACTATTTATTTAATGAGAAATTATTTGCTCCCCATGTTAAGCTTAGCTTACTTAATCAAGATGACACCTATTTCAAATGGTCTAAGATTTCCCCAAATCTGTATCTGGCTAGTCTGAACTTCATCATTTCCTATATTTGTCCTAATGTTAAGACATATGTGAGACCGTTATCTTAGCAGATCCTAATTTAATACCATTCGTACCTCCAAAGAGTTGCTAATCTGCGAATGTGAGAAAGATTGCCAGTATCTTCTCGTTGGTCTGTGGTTCTTTCCGGTGGTTTCCCGGGTTATTACTCCACCATTCATACTGGCAGCCAAGCCATGTATAGCATATGGTGTGCTGAAAAAAGGCGTTAAAACCTACAACAACCTCCAAACCGAGCACGTTCTACCATTTTGCGAGCTTAGCCCATACATCAATATTAGTGGTTATGTGTCACGCTGATGGCTTCAAAATGTGCTGCAGCAAAACCATCTACCAAATGTTACACCATTACAGTGACGTCACACACAGTGGACATTCGGTGTTGACAAATGATTTTGTAAAAAGTTCTGTGTATTCGGAAGAACACTTGTTCTTTTATTTCTACAAAAATGTGTTATCTGCTTTTAAATGACAATACGTTTGTCACTCTTTTATGCACAATAAATACAAGATGCATCGACTCAGAATGAATGAAACTATATTTCGTTCTTCTTTATATCGAAATGTCGAAGTGATATGAAAAAAGATTATAAAAAAAATCTCAAATGAGTAATGATTCAATATTACATTTATGAAACTGAGAAAAATCTGGACATCAATCAACTCGATTGATAAATTCAATATTAAACTATCACCCATTTGATATCCTCCAAACATATTATATACAGTATCAGTATTTAAAAACTTGCAGCACGCTTAATAAACCTGGCGATGTCAAATGTTGCATGATACTGTAGATGTAACGGCAGTGACATCTCAGTGATATTTCAAAGTGATGTTACTACAATCTTCAACAGTTTGGTCACCCGTCTCAGTCACGTCTTTATGTATCGCACTTCACCCGAATTACATCGGCACAAAATAACTTGTAGCTGTATCTTTAAGTTCCAACGCAAATACAAAACTCTGCAAAACCATACATTTAAAGAGAAACTGCTCAAATTATGAATGCAGAGGTGTTTGTAAATAATATCATGCTCTTCAGGGTAGTAGGGTGATATAAAGTCATAGGAAGGGTACTAGGGTGATCTGAAGTCAACGGATGGGTCATACGGTGATATGAAGTCATAGGAAGGATACTAGGGTGATCTACAGGCATAGAGAGGGTACTAGGGTGATCTGAAGTCGTGGAGATGGTACTAGGGAGATCTGAAGTCGAAGAGAGGGTACTAGGGTAATATGAAGTCAAAGGGACGGTATTAGGGTGATTTAAAGTTATAGAGAGGGTACTAGGGTGATCTGAAGACATCGGAAGGGTACTAGGGTGATATAAAGTCAAAGGAAGGGTACTAGGGTGATACGAATAAATAGAGAGGGTACTAGGGTGATCTGAAGTCATACGAAGGGTACTAGGGTGATATGAAGGAGTAGGGAGTGTAGAGTGCTCTGAAGTCAGGAGAGGGTACTAGGGTGATGTGAAGTCATAAGGAGGGTACAAGGGTCATCTTAAGTAATTTAGAGGGTACATGGGTGATCTAAAGTCACAGGCAGGGTACTATGGTGATCTGAAGTCATAGGAAGAGTACTAGGGTGGTCTGAAGTAATATATTTGGTAATATGGTGATATGACGTCATAGGAAGCGTACTATTGTGATCTGAAGTCATAGGAAGGGTAATAGGGTGATCTGAAGTCATAGGAAGGGTACTAGGGTGATCTGAAGTCATATGAAGGGTACTTATGTGATCTGAAGTCATAATGAGGGTACTAGGGTGATCTGAAGTTATAGGAGGGGAACTAGGCTGATCTGAAGTCATGTAGAGGGTACAATGGTGATCTGATGTCATAAGGAGGGTACTAGGGTGATCTGAAGTCATAGAGAGGGTACTAGGGTAATATGAAGTTATAGGGCGAGTACTATGGTGATCTGAAGTCATAGGAAGGGTACTTTTGTGATCAGAAGTCATACGAAGGGTACAAGGGGCATCTGAAGTCATAGGATGGGTACTAGTGTGATCTGAAGTTATAGAGAGGGTACGTGGGTGACCCGAAGACACAGGAAGGGTACTATGGTGATCTGAAGTCATAGGAAGGGTACTAGGGTGATCTGAAGTCATATAGAGGTTAATAAGGTGATCTCAAGTCAAAACAAGCGTACTATTGTGATCTGAAGTCATTCAGAGGGTACTAGGGTGATATTAAGTCATAGGAAGGGAAACAGGGTGATCTGAAGTCAAAGAGAGGTTACCAGGGTGATTTGAAGTTATAGGAGGGAACTAGGGTGATCTGAAGTCATAGGGATGGTACAATGGTGATCTAAAGTTACTAGGGTGATCTGAAGTCGTAGTGAGGGTTCTAGGGTAACCTGAAGTCATAGGGCGGGTACTATGGTGATCTGAAGTCATAGGAAGTGTACTAGGGTGATCTGAAGTCATAGGAAGGGAACTAAGGTGATCAGAAATCATAGAAAGGGACTTAGTGTGTCTGAAGTCAAAGGAAGGGAACTAGGGTGATCTGAAGTCAATGAGAGGGTACATGGGTGATCTGAAGTCACAGGGAGGGTACTATGGTGATCTAAAGTCATAGAAAGGGTACTAGGGTGATCTGAAGTAATATAGTGGGTAATATGGTGATATGAAGTCATAGGAAGGGTACTAGGGTGATATGAAGTCATATGAAGGATACTAAGGTGATCTGAAGTCATAATAAGGGTACAAGGGTGATCTGAAGTTATAGGAGCGGAACTATGCTGATCTGAAGTCATATGGAGGGTACAATGGTGATCTGAAATGATAGGGAGGGTACTAGGGTGATCTGAAGTCATAGAGAGGGTACTAGGGTGATCTGAAGTTATAGGGCGTGTACTATGGTGATCTGAAGTCATAGGAAGGGTACTTGGGTAATCTGAAGTCATACAATGGGTACAAGGGGCATCCGATAGTCATAGGATGGATACTAATGTGATCTGAAGTCATAGAGAGTGTACGTGGGTGACCTGAAGACACACGAAGGGTACTATGGTGATCTGAAGTCATAAGAAGGGTACTAGGGTGATCTGAAGTCGTAGTGAGGGTTCTTATGTAATCTGAAGTCATAGGGCGGGTACTATGGTGATCTGAAGTCATAGGAAGTGTACTAGGGTGATCTGAAGTCATAGGAAGCGAACTAAGATGATCTGAAATCATAGAAAGGGACCTAGTGTGTCTGAAGTCAAAGGAAGGGAACTAGGGTGATCTGAAGTCAATGAGAGGGTACATGGGTGATCTGAAGTCACAGGGAGGGTACTATGGTGATCTGAAGTCATAGGAAGGGTACTAGGGTGATCTGAAGTAATATAGTGGGTAATATGGTGATATGAAGTCATAGGAAGGGTACTAGGGTGATCTGAAGTCATATGAAGGATACTAAGGTGATCTGAAGTCATAATAAGGGTACAAGGGTGATCTGAAGTTATAGGAGGGGAACTAGGCTGATCTGAAGTCATGTAGAGGGTACAATGGTGATCTGATGTCATAGGGAGCGTACAAGGGTGATCTGAAGTCATAGAGAGGGTACTAGGGTAATATGAAGTTATAGGGCGGGTACTATGGTGATCTGAAGTCATAGGAAGCGTACTTTTGTGATCAAAAGTCATACGAAGGGTACAAGGGGCATCTGAAGTCATAGGATGGGTACTAGTGTGATCTGAAGTCATAGAGAGGGTACGTGGGTGACCTGAAGACACAGGAAGGGTACTATGGTGATCTGAAGTCATAGGAATGGTACTAGAGTGATCTGAAGTCATATAGAGGTTAATAAGGTGATCTCAAGTCAAAACAAGCGTACTATTGTGATCTGAAGTCATTCAGAGGGTACTAGGGTGATATTTAGTCATAGGAAGGGAAATAGGGTAATCTGAAGTCAAAGAGAGGGTACCAGGGTGATTTGAAGTTCTAGGAGGGGAACTAGGGTGATTTGAAGTCATAGGGATGGTACAATGGTGATCTGAAGTTACTAGGGTGATCTGAAGTCGTAGTGAGGGTTCTAGGGTAACCTGAAGTCATAGGGCGGGTACTATGGTGATCTGAAGTCATAGGAAGGGTACTAGGGTGATCTGAAGTCATAGGAGGGGAACTAAGGTGATCAGAAATCATAGAAAGGGACCTAGTGTGTCTGAAGTCAAAGGAAGGGAACTAGGGTGATCTGAAGTCATTGAGAGGGTACATGGGTGATCTGAAGTCACAGGGAGGGTACTATGGTGATCTGAAGTCATAGGAAGGGTACTAGGGTGATCTGAAGTAATATAGTGGGTAATATGGTGATATGAAGTCATAGGAAGGGTACTAGGGTGATCTGAAGTCATATGAAGGATACTAAGGTGATCTGAAGTCATAATGAGGGTACAATGGTGATCTGAAGTGTTAGGGAGGATACTAGGGTGATCTGAAGTCATAGAGAGGGTACTAGGGTGATCTGAAGTTATAGGGCGTGTACTATGGTGATCTGAAGTCATAGAGAGGGTGCTAGGGTGATCTGAAGTTATAGGGCGTGTACTATGGTGATCTGAAGTCATAGGAAGGGTACTTGGGTGATCGTAGTGAGGGTTCTTATGTAATCTGAAGTCATAGGGCGGGTACTATGGTGATCTGAAGTCATAGGAAGTGTAATAGGGTGATCTGAAGTCATAGGAAGCGAACTAAGATGATCTGAAATCATAGAAAGGGACCTAGTGTGTCTGAAGTCAAAGGAAGGGAACTAGGGTGATCTGAAGTCAATGAGAGGGTACTATGGTGATCTGAAGTCATAGGAAGGGTATTAGGGTGATCTGAAGTAATATAGTGGGTAATATGGTGATATGAAGTCATAGGAAGGGTACTAGGGTGATCTGAAGTCATATGAAGGATACTAAGGTGATCTGAAGTCATAATAAGGGTACTAGGGTGATCTGAAGTTATAGGAGGGGAACTAGGCTGATCTGAAGTCATGTAGAGGGTACAATGGTGATCTGATGTCATAGGTAGCGTACAAGGGTGATCTGAAGTCATAGAGAGGGTACTAGGGTAATATGAAGTTATAGGGCGGGTACTATGGTGATCTGAAGTCATAGGAAGGGTACTTTTGTGATCAAAAGTCATACGAAGGGTACAAGGGGCATCTGAAGTCATAGGATGGGTACTAGTGTGATCTGAAGTCATAGAGAGGGTACGTGGGTGACCTGAAGACACAGGAAGGGTACTATGGTGATCTGAAGTCATAGGAAGGGTACTAGAGTGATCTGAAGTCATATAGAGGTTAATAAGGTGATCTCAAGTCAAAACAAGCGTACTATTGTGATCTGAAGTCATTCAGAGGGTACTAGGGTGATATTTAGTCATAGGAAGGGAAATAGGGTAATCTGAAGTCAAAGAGAGGGTACCAGGGTGATTTGAAGTTCTAGGAGGGGAACTAGGGTGATCTGAAGTCATAGGGATGGTACAATGGTGATCTGAAGTTACTAGGGTGATTTGAAGTCGTAGTGAGGGTTCTAGGGCAACCTGAAGTCATAGGGCGGGAACTATGGTGATCTGAAGTCATAGGAAGGGTACTAAGGTGATCTGAAGTCATAAGAAGGGAACTAAGGTGATCAGAAATCATAGAAAGGGACCTAGTGTGTCTGAAGTCAAAGGAAGGGAACTAGGGTGATCTGAAGTCATTGAGAGGGTACATGGGTGATCTGAAGTCACAGGGAGGGTACTATGGTGATCTGAAGTCATAGGAAGGGTACTAGGGTTATCTGAAGTAATATAGTGGGTAATATGGTGATATGAAGTCATAGGAAGGGTACTAGGGTGATCTGAAGTCATATGAAGGATACTAAGGTGATCTGAAGTCATAATGAGGGTACAATGGTGATCTGAAGTGTTAGGGAGGGTACTAGGGTGATCTGAAGTCATAGAGAGGGTACTAGGGTGATCTGAAGTTATAGGGCGTGTACTATGGTGATCTGAAGTCATAGGAAGGGTACTTGGGTAATCTGAAGTCATACGAAGGGTACAAGTAGCATCCGTTAGTCATAGGATGGGTACTAATGTGATCTGAAGTCATAGAGAGGGTACGTGGGTGACCTGAAGACACACGAAGGGTACTATGGTGATCTGAAGTCATAGGAAGGGTACTAGGGTGATCTGAAGTCGTAGTGAGGGTTCTAGGGTAATCTGAAGTCATAATGCGGGTACTATGGTGATCTGAAGTCATAGGAAGTGTACTAGTGTGATCTGAAGTCATAGGAAGGGAACTAAGGTGATCTGAAATCATAGAAAGGGACCTAGTGTGTCTGAAGTCAAAAGAAGGGAACTAGGGTGATCTGAAGTCAATGAGAGGGTACATGGGTGATCTGAAGTCATTCAGAGGATACTAGGGTGATCTTAAGTCATAGGAATGGTACTAGGGTGATTTGAAGTCATAAAGAGGGTACTACGGTGATCTGAAGTCATAGAGAGGGTACCAGGGTGATCTGAGATTATAGGAGGGGAACTAGGGTGATCTGAAGTCATATGGAGGGTACAATGGTGATCTGAAGTTACTAGGGAGATTTGAAGTCGTAGTGAGGGTTCTAGGGTGATCTGAAGTCATAGGGCGGGTACTATGGTGATCTGAAGTGATAGGAAGTGTACTAGGGTGATCTGAAGTCATGGGAAGGGAACTAAGGTGATCTGAAATCATAGTTAGGGTAATACGGTGATATGAAGTCATAGGAAGTGTTCAAAGGGCATCTGAAGTCATAGGATGGGTACTAGGGTGTCCTGAAGTCATAGGGATGGTACTAGGATGATCTAACGTCATAGAGAGGTCACTAGGATGATCTGAAGTCATCATAAGGGTACTAGGGTCATCGGAAGTCATAGAGAGGGTACTAGGGTGATCGGAAGTGATAGGAAGGGTACTAAACTGATCTGAAGTCATAGGAAGAGCACACGTGTGATCTGAAGTCATCATGAGGGTATTAAGGTGATCGGAAGTCATAGAGAGGGTACTATGGTGATCGGAAGAGTTCTAGGGTAATGTTAAGTCATAGGGAATGTACTAGCGTGATCTTAAGTCAAAGTAAGGGTACTAGTTTGATCTGAAGTAACAGGAGTGTTACTAGGGTGATCAGAAGTCGTACAGAGGGTACTAGGTTGATTTGATTTGAAGTCACAGTGTGGGTACCAGGGTGATGTGTAGTCACAAGGAGGGTACTAGGGTCATATGAAGACATAGAGAGGGTATTAGGATGATCTGAAGTCATACGAAGGGTACTAGGGTTAATGGAAGTCGTCATGAGGGTACTAGGGTGATCGGAAGTCACAGAGATGGTACTAGGGTGATCGGAAGTCATAGGAAAGGAACTAGGGTGATCTGAAGTCAAAGGGAGGGTAATATGGTGATCTGAAGTCATAGGGACGGTATTAGGGTGATTTGAAGTTATAGAGAGAGTACTGGGGTGGTCTGAAGATATCGGAAGGGAACTAGGGTGATATGAAGTCAAAGGAAGGGTACTATGGTGATATGAAGTCAGAGAGAATGTACTAGGGTTATATAAAGTAATATAAAGGGTACTACGGTGATCTGAAGTCATAGGAAAGGTACTATGATGATCTGAAGTCATAGGAAAGATACTAGGGTGATCTGAAGTCATAGTGAGGGAAGTAAGGTGATCTGAAGTCATAGAGAGGGTTCTTGAGTGATCTGAAGTCATAAGGCGTGTACTAGAGTGATCAGAAGTCATAGGAAGGGTACCAGTTTTATCCAAAGTCATAGGAAGGGTACTGAGGTGATCTGAAGTCATAAGGAATGTACTAGGGTGATATAAAGTAATAGAAAGGGTACTACGGTTATCTGAAGTCACAGGGAAGATACTAGGGTGATCTAAAGTTATAGGGTGGGTTATATGGTGATCTGGAGTCACAGGGAAGGGTACCAGGATGATCTGAAGTCATAGGAAGGGTAGAATATTGATATGAAGTCATAGGATGGGTACCAAGGTTATTTGAAGTCATAGAGAGGGTACTAGGGCGATCTGAAGTCATAGAGAGGGCACTAGGGTGATCTGAGGTCATAGGAAGGTCCAAGGGTGTTCTGAAGTCATATGAAGGGTACTAGGGTGATCTGAAGTCATAAGGAGGGGAAAAAGGGTGATCTAAAGTCATAAAAAGTGTGCCAGGGTGATCTGAAGTCATTGGACTATTACTATGCTTATCTGAAGTCATAGGAAGGGTGCAAGGATGATCTGAAGTCATAGGAAGGGTAACAGGGTGATCTGAAGTCATTGGAAGGGTTCCAGGGTGATTGGAATTAATAGATAGGGTACAAGGTTAATATGAAGTCATAGAGAGTGTACTAGGTTGATTTTAAGTCATTGAGAGAGAGTACTAATGTGATCTAAAGTCATATGAAGGGTGCTAGGGTGGATTGAAATCATAGGTTTGATTCTAGGGTCATCTTTAGTGATAGGAAGGTTACTATAGTGAACTGAAGTCATAGGAAGTGTACTTTTATGAACTGAATTCATAGGGATGGTACTGAGGTGATCGGAAGTCATAGAGAGATTACTAGGTTGATCTGAAGTCATAGGGACGGTACTAGGGTGATTTGAAGTCATAGAGAGGGTTCAATGGTGATCTCATGTCATAGGAAGGGTACTAGGGTGATCTGATGTCATAGGAAGGCTACTAGTGTGATCTGAAGTCATAGAGATGTTCTAGGAGGATATGAAGTCATACGATGGGTTCAAGGGTGGTATGAAGTCATGGGGAGGGTGCTAGGGTGATCTGAAGTTACTAGGGTGATCTGAAGTCGTAGTGAGGGTTCTATGCTTATCTGAAGTCATAGGGCGTGTACTATGGTGATCTGAAGTCATAGGAAGTGTACTAGGGTGGTCTGAAGTCATGGGAAGGGAACTAAGGTGATCTGAAATAATAGGGAGGGTACTAGGGTGATATGAAGTCATAGGAAGGGTACAAGTGGCATCTGAAATCATAGGATGGGTACTAGGGTGATCTGAAGTCATAGGGATGGTACTGGGGTGATCTAACGTGATAGAGAGGGTGCTCTGATAGAGAGGATGATCTGAAGTCATACGAAGGGTACTAGGGTGATATGAAGTCATCATGAGGGTACTAGGGTCATCGGAAGTCATAATAATAATAATAATAATAATAATAATAATAATAATAATAATAATAATAATAATAATAATAATAATGCTTTATTTATAGAGGGTGACTCGTTAGTCAAGGACTATTCTCCCTTGAGGCCCTCTTAATGAAAGTATAACAAATGCACATTGTGTGAAGAAGCAATAATTAGTGCTTATATTAGCATGTTTCGTATTAAAATACTAAATTCCATTATCTGTTAGAAATACATGCATGCTCCTGATATTTCTTCTTAAATACTCTAATATTTTCAGCCGATTTTACATGTAGTGGAAGCTTATTCCACAGAACTGTACCAGAGTATTGAAAACTCTTTTTGAATTGCTCTGTTCTTGGTTTTTGTACTAGAAGGTTTCCATGTGAGATTGATCTCAACTGGTATTGTGTTGAAAAAGGCCTGAATAAGTCCTGAATATACTCTGGTGAAGTTCCATGTAGACATTTATATAAAAGAACTGCCTTGTGAAAATCTATCCTGTCATATATTGTGAACCATTTGAGTTCTGTAAATAATGCTTTTGAGGGATGGTCAACAGATGTATCTAAAATTACACGTGCTGCTCGTTTCTGGAGTTTATAAATCCTGTCAAGCTCAGATTTAGCACAGTTTCCCCATACATTAGAACAGTAATCCATTGTTGGAAGAATATGCGTCTTGTAGTATAGAAAGCGAGTTTCCATAGGTAAATATTTCTTGATTCAACTGAGAAGGGCAATTTTGGATGACAGTGTTTTACAAAGCTTATCAATATGGTCATTCCATAATAAATTATTATCTATGGACACACGTACAAGCCTTTCATGATTGACATTTTCTAATGGATGATTATTTATTGCAAGAGATAGTTTTGGGTTTCCTGACTTGTGTAGCTTTTGTGTCGTCCGCAGAATCATACATTTTGTTTTACCTTCATTAATTACCACCCTATTTTGTTGTGCCCAGTTTTGGACTCTAATAAGATCTGAGTTTAATCTTGTTTGGATAACTTCAGTATCAGAACTAGATGTATACAAGGTTGCATCATCTGCAAACAATTCTGTATTGGCGGATTCATTATTAAATGGTAGATCATTGACATAGATAAGGAAGAGGAGAGGGCCTAAAACTGAGCCTTGAGGGACTCCTGAATGAATAGTGCGAGTTTGAGAGCTAATATTGCCAATGCTTACTTGTTGAGACCTTTGGTTTAGGTATGATCTAAACCAGTTTAAAGAAGGATTGTCAAACCTGTAACAGTTTAACTTTTGCAGCAGAAATTCATGATCAACAAGATCAAAAGCTTTCTTGAAGTCAAGGAAAACAATCCCAGTCATATGCCCATTATCCATTTCCTTCAGCCAAAGATCAATTAATTTGGTAAGTTCTGTTTGGCATGAGTGGTACTTTCTAAATCCTGATTGTGCTTTATGAAATAGAGAGTTTGTTTCAAAAAATTTATAGACCTGAATGGCTACATGCTTTTCAAACAGTTTTGACAATACAGGTAGAATTAATATTGGTCTGTAATTTCCTGGATCCTCTTTTTCTCCTTTCTTAAAGATAGGTGTTACCTTTCCACATTTCAATTTTTCTGGAAAATTACCACTCATTATACTTAAATTTATGATATGCGTTAATGACTTTGTTATTACTGGTGCAGCAATTTTAAGGATTCGTGGACTAATACCATCTTTTTCCAATCATAGAGAGTGTACTAGGGTGATCGGAAGTCATAGGAAGGGTACTAGAGTTATCTGAAGTCATAGGAAGGGTACAAGTGTGATCTGAAGTCATCATGAGGGTACTAGGGTGATCAAAAGACGTAGAGAGGGTACTAGTGTGATCGGAAGTCATTGGAAGGGAACTAGGGTGATCTGAAGTCAAAGGGAGGGTAATATGGTGATCTGAAGTCATAGGGAGGGTACTAGGGTGATATGAAGTCATAGAAGGGGTGCTAGCGTGATCTGAATTGATAGGGCGGGAACTATGGTTATCTGAAGTCATAGGAAGAGTACTAGGTGATCTGAAGTCATACTGAGGATGCTAGGGTGATGTTAAGTCATAGAGAGGGTACTGGGATGATCTGAAAGCACAGGAAGGTTTCTGGGGTGATCTGAAGCCATAGAAAGGGTACTAGGGTGATCTGAAGTCGTAGGAAGGGTTCTAGGGTGATGTTATGTCATAGGGATTGCACTAGCGTGATCTGAAGTCAAAGAAAGGGTGCTAGGGTGATCTGAAGTAACAGGAAGGGTACTAGGGTGATCTGAAGTCGTACAGAGGGTTCTGGGTTTATTTGAAGTCATAGAGTGTGTACCAGGGTAATGTGTAGTCACATGGAGGGTACTAGGGTCATATGAAGTCGTAGGGAGGGTATTAGGATGATCTGAAGTCATACGAAGGGTACTAGGGTGATCTGAAGTCATCATGAGTGTACTAGGGTGATCGGAAGTCATAGCGAGCGTACTAGTGTGATCGAAAGTCACAGGAAGGGAACTAGAGTGATCTGAAGTCATTCGAAGGGTAATAGTGTGATCTGAAGTCATCATGAGGGTACTAGGGTGATCGGAAGTCACAGAGAGGGTACTAGGGTGATCGGAAGTCATATGAAGGGAACTAGGGTGATCTGAAGTCAAAGGCAGGGTAATATAGTGATCTGAAGTCATAGAGAGGGTACTAGGGTCATCTGGAGTTATAGAGAGGGTACTAGGGTTTTTTGAAGTTATAGGGCGGGAGCTATGGTTTTTTCAAAAGTCAAAGGATCGGTACTAGCGTGATCTGAAGTCATACGGAGTGCTAGGGTGATCTTAAGTCATAGAGAGGGTACTAGGGTGATCTTAAGTCATAGGAAGGGTAATGGGTTGATCTGAAGTCATAGGGAATGTACTAGGGTGATATAAAGTAATATAAAGGGTACTATGGTGATCTGAATTCATAGGAAGGGTACTATGGTGATCTGAAGTCACAGGAAAGATACTAGGGTGATCTGAAGTCATAGGAAGGGTACTAGTTTTATCCAAAGTCATATTAATGGTACTGAGGTGATCTGAAGTCATAGGGAATGTACTAGGGTGATATAAAGTAATAGAAAGGGTACTACGATTATCTGAAGTCACAGAGAAGATACTAGGGTGATCTAAAGTTATAGGGAGGGTTCTGTGGTGATGTGAAGTAATAGGAAGGGTACCAGGGTGATCTGAAGTCATATTAAGGACAGAATATTGATTTGAAGTCATTGGATGGATACTAAGGTTATTTGAAGTCATCGGAAGGGTTATACACTGATCTGAAGTCATAGGAAGGATACTAGGGTGATCTAAAGTCATAGAGAGTGTACTAGGGTGATCTGAGGTCATAGGAAAGGTACAAGGTGTTCTGAAGTCATAAGAAGGGTACTAGGGTAATCTGAAGTCATAGGGAGGGGAATAAAGGTGATCTGAAGTCATATAAAGTGTACTAGGGTGATCTGAAGTCATAGTACTATTAATATGGTTATCTGAAGTAATAGGAAGGGTGCAAGGATGATCTGAAGTCATAGGAAGGGTAATAGGGTGATCTGAAGTCATTGGAAGGGTATCAGGGTGATTGGAATTAATAATTAGGGTACTAGGTTAATATGAAGTCATAGAGAGCTAACAAGGTTGATTGGAAGTCATAGAGTGAGAATACTAAGGTGATCTGAAGTCATAGGAAGGGTGCTAGGGTGGTTTGAAATCATAATCATGGTACTAGGGTGATCTCAAGTGAAAGGAAGGTTACTATGGTGAACTGAAGTCATAGGAAGGATACTTTTATGAACTGAATTCATAGGGAGGGTACTGAGGTGATCTGAAGTCATAGAGAGGTTACCAGGGTGATATGAAGTTATAGGGAGGATACTAGGTTGATCTGAAGTCATATGAAGGGTACTAGGATGATCTATAGTCATAGGAAGGTACTAGGGTAATCTTTAGTCATAGGAAGGTACTAGGGTGATCAGAAGTCATAGGGAGGGTACTAGCGTGATCTGAAGTCATACGAAGGGTGCTAGGGTGATCTGAAGTCATAGGAAGGGAACTGGGGTGATCTGAAATAATAGGTAGGGTACTATGTTC
Source organism: Unio pictorum (assembly GCA_030141615.1). NCBI lineage: Eukaryota > Metazoa > Mollusca > Bivalvia > Unionida > Unionidae > Unio > Unio pictorum. Next base: position 8,431,625 of record JARLTB010000168.1, on the reverse strand, counting down.
ATCTACAATCATAAAGAGGGTTCGAGGGTGATCTGAAGTCGTAGAGAGAATACTAGGTTGATCTGAAGTCATAGGGACGGTGCTAGGGTGATTTGAAGTCATAGAGAGGGTTCAAGGTTGATCTCATGTCATAGGAAGGGTACTAGGGTGATCTGAAGTGATAGGAAAGTTACTAGGGTGATCTGAAGTCATAGAGATGTTCTAGGAGGATAAGAAGTCATACGATAGGTACTAGGGTGGTCTGAAGTCATGGGGAGGGTGCTAGGGTGATATGAAGTCATAGCAAGGGTTTTAGGGTGGTCTCAAATCATATGAAGTGTACTAGGGTAATCTGATGTCATAGCGAGGGTACTAGGGTGATCTGAAGTGATTTAGAGGGTACTAGGGTGATCTGAATTCATAGGAAGGGTTCTATTATAATATGCAGTCAGAGAAATGATATTAGAGTGATCTGAAGTCATAAAGATTGGTTTAGGGTTATCTTAGGTCACAGGAAGGGTAGTAGGGTGATCTGAAGTTTTTTGGAAGGGTACTATAGTGATCGGAAGTCATAGAGAGTGTACTAGGTTGATTTGAAGTCATAGAGAGGGTTCTTGGGTGATATGAAGTCATAGAATGGTACTTGGGTGATGTGCAGTCATATGATGGGTACTATGGTGATCTGAAGTCATAGGAAGGGTACTAGGTTGATCTAAAGTCATAGGGAGGGTACTAATCTGATCTGAAGTCATAGAGAGGGTGCTAGGGTGATCTGAGGTCATAGGAAGGGTACAAGGGTGTTCTGAAGTCATAGGAACGGTACGTGGGTGATCTTAAGTCATATGGAGGGTACTAGGGTGATCTGAAGTAATAAAAAGGGCACTAAGGTGATCTGAAATCATAGGGAGTGTACTTGGATGATCTAAAGTCATAGACAGGATACTCTTTTGATCTGAAGTCATAGGAAGGGTAGCAGGGTGATCGTAAGTCATATAAAGGGTTGTTGTGTGATCTGAAATCATAGGAAGGGTACTAGGGTGATCTGAAGTCATAGGAAGGTACTAGGGTGATCTGAAGTCATAGGGAGAGAAATTTGTGATATGAAGTCATATGAAGGGTACTGCGGTGATCTGAAGTTATAAGAAGGACACAAGGGTTATCTACAGTCATAGAGAGGGTACTAGGGTGATCTGAAGTCCTATGGAGAGTACTAGGATGATCTGAAGCCATTCGGACGGTACTAGGGTGATCTGAAGTCATAGGAAGGGTTCTAGGGTGATCTGAAGTCATAGGGAGGGTACTAGGGTGATCTGAAGTCATAGATTGGGTACTAGGGTGATATGATGTCATAGGAAGGGTATTATGGTGATCTGAAGTCAGAGAGGGTACTAGGGTGATGTGAAGTCATAGAAATGGTACTTGGGTGATCTGAAGTCGTAGGAAGGGAACTAGGGTGATCTGAAGTCAAAGGAAGGTTACTAGGGTGATGTGAAGTCATAGGGTGGGTACTAGGGTGATAGGAAATCATAGGAATGGAACTAGTGTAATACGAAGTTAGAGGAATGGTACTAGCGTGATCTGAAGTCATAGAGAGGGTACTAGGTTGATTTGAAGTCACAGAGAGGATAATATGGTGATCTGAAGTAATAGGAAGGGTAGTAGAGTGATCTGATGTCATGGGAATAGTACTAGGGTGATATGAAGTCATAAAGATGGTTCTAGGGTGATCTTAAGTCACATAATGGGTACTAGGGTGATCTGAAGTCATAGGGCGGGTACTATTTTGATCTGAAGTCATAGAGACGGCACTAGGGTGATCTGAAGTCATAGGAAGCGTACTAGGTGATCTGAAGTGATAGAGATGGTACTATTGTGATCTGGAGTCATTTTAAGGGTACTAGGGTGATCTGAAGTCATAGGAAGGGTACTTGGGTGATCTGAAGTCATAGAATTGATACTAGGGTGTTCTGTAGTCATAGGAAGGGTTCTAGGGTGGTCTGAAGTCATAGGAAGGGTACTAGTGTGATCTGAAGTCATAATGTGTGTACTAGGGTGATTGGAAGTCATAGAGTGGGTATTAGGGTGATCTGAAGTCATAGGAAGGTAGCAACTATGATCTGAAGTCATGGTAGGGTAGTAGTGTGATCTAAAGTCAGAGGGAGGGTACTATAGTGATCTGAAGTCATAAAGAGGGTACTATGGTGATCTGAAGTCATAGGAATGGTACTAGATTGATCTGAAGTCATAGGAAGGGTACTAGGGTGATCTTAAGTCATAGGGATGGTACTAGGGTGATCTGACGTCATAGAGAGGGTACTAAGGTGATCTGTAGTCATACGAAGTTTACTAGGGTTATCTGAAGTCATAGGGAGGGTTCTATGGTGATCTGAAGTCTTGGTGAGGGTACTCGGGTGATCTGAAGTCATGTGGAGGGTACTAGGGTGATCTGAAGTCATAGAGAGGGTACTAGGGTGATCTGTAGTCATGGGAAGGGTCCTAGGGTGATCTGAAGTTATAGAGAGGGTACTATTGTGTGTCGCTGTTATTATGTGTAGATGCAGACAAAGAGGGACTAAAAGTAAATGGTTGTAGTTTGATAATCTAATTGGTACCTATACCTTAACAATGACTCTAACGTTGCAATCGAGAAATGTTTCTGTTCTGTTGTCTCCTCCAATTTAAACTTCTCACGAGAACACAGAACCCGTATGCCAAAAGTTCAAAGTTATAGTTCGGTTTTGTGATTAACTGCTAAATATGACTATTTCAATTTAAACTTAATCTGAAACGTTCCGTACATTAAAACAGTATATTTTTTTGTTTATCAGTTTTTCCTGCATCGTTAACGAGTAATTCCCACTGAACAATCATAATTCAACAAGATGTTTTGCGAGATTGATGTCAGCGGCTTGTGAAGGCTAGTCACTTGAACGAGGAACTCACTAACATAGAGATTACAATGTTAAAAATGCGTGGCAGGTCATGAGGCCTGTCCCTAGATAGTGCAGGTCTTAAAATGAAAAGTGTTCATGTTCAAATGTAAGACACTGAAACTAATAATGCTTATATATACTCTCAATCAATAATTGGAATCAATATAACAAACAGAAAGAAGAAAAATAAAACAAATGAAGACAGTTATATACTGTGTTATGTATATCTAATGGGCATTGTTTGTTAGTCTTTTAAATTTGTTTTGTTTCATTAAGTGCTGTTGCAATATAACATTGTATGTTGAGCTTGACCTTGTCCAAAATTGAGTTTATGTCAGCTTGGCTTGAATATTTTGTTTAATTTTAGTTTGTGCTGTGGGATCTAGGTCAAGATTTTTTATGTTTATAGGTCTGTGTGTATTTATGTGTTTAATATCAGGATCGTTTATAAATAAAAGTTAATATGTTCATTAGGATCTAGGTCGAGACTTTTGGAGTTAATCTGGTCTACCTGATATAATCCTGGATCTATATTATTAAGCAAAATAGTTTTCTAATAATAACATTTTTATTTTGTTAACATCATGATCATTTCTAGAAGGTTAATTTCTAGTTGGTACTATTCCTCTTTTAAACAAACAAAATGCTAATTGCGACCCGAGGGCCATTAGTTATCTGAATAAGTTTTAATTGAAGGAAAATTGATTCGTAATTTACGTACTAGCAGTCATGTTGTATTATATATTATATCCGTTCTTTCATTTCGACTGGAATCTAATTCTTCAAACTACCGAATGCAATTGATTTTTTCTCTGGAAATACAAAAGTGTTCTGATACAAGTTTTTGGACACAGACATTCACTGGAATTTATAACGAATTTAAACCTGGATGTATTTTACTAGAATAAAAATGGAAAAAAAGGATGAAAGCTATAAACTGTCAAAATGAACATCATTCGTAAGAAAAAAAAGTGAAAAAAATGATGACCGTAATTTGTAAGATTTAAGAAAACTTTGTGCATTGATACCAATAATCGCGAATTATTCGCTCCCTTCGTTCTAACTTATATATTATGTAAGGGACATGGACAAAGTAGGTATATTATATTCTTCTTATTCGTTGGTCAAATTATCGACAATAACTCTCCGAAAAAGAGTTGAAGGTCGTTACAGTTCATTTGTGGAACCTCGCTTCTTTTAAATGCAATTTGCTATTTGTTAACAATAAAGTGTTGCCATATTGGTATTTTCTAATATTAATTCAACATCATAAATATCTACTGGGATATAAAATGGGTTGCAAGTGCATAGATGGGACCAGTAACTAGCAAAGACGTAGCTGGGGGGGGGGGGGGGGCAGACTAGCGGGGGGCGCCAAAGTGGGCTTTGAAATAGGTTGAATCTTGTCCTTGGGCTCCAAACACTCTAGCTACGCCTCTGGGAACTAGGTACGCACACATCTGTTTTACCAGTAAAGCAGAAGGTCGTTCTGCATCTCTCTCGCTAAGAGAGCGGTATGCCTACAAACGGCATCGCTTTTAATAGCAGAGGAACCGTTAGGTCATGCCGCATGTCTGCTGATGTCGCAGAATACGGTAGCACAATGCACAACATCCCACTCACGTACGTTCGTGAACTTGCTGTCAATAATGCGCTCCTCACTCTGTTGCCGTGTTGAGTTATTCATCTTTCTTGGTCGGCGTTTGCATTCTAAATTAGTATAATGGTGTTCACACTATCAGTACCATAAGGCGTTGTGGTCTGTAAGTTGCACTCATATCTGGTCCACAATCTGATATACTCTTTCTAAATATCTTTCGACAGTTGGCATTGTTTGGATCAAATTTTTTCATACAAACGTTTTGGTCTTGTCCCGACTCGAAAGCTTCTTTCAACACGTCACTGCTGACTACTTCACTTGAACGACAGTTAAGTATCAGTCCGTTGCTTTGCCCTGGGTATAACATTATCTATGTCGGTCTCTGTATTGCTATCCATAATTATTGGTAGCAACTCTAGAGAAAAAACAACTTACCATAATGCTTTCTGTTTGTTATTCAGTTCGTATGTTTCAGTAGTTTTCGTATGTCATCCACCAGTTGAAAGTAGCGAACATGATCTGATAGGTATACCGTCTGGGGTAATATCTGACGATGCACCAAACCGCTACGCAACAAAAAAACAAACAAGTTAATACAATAATTCTAAACGACTTTGGCAAACATTTCGTGGTCTTGTTGATCGTTCCCACATGTTCCAAACCGATGCATTCTTGATTACGGTACCATTATTTGAATGTCTCTTTGTCTTCTGGAGTCTGACACGATGATGAATGGCCACTAGATTCTTGTTTCAGTTTCCAAAATTTCTTCAAGTAGTGGGACACAAATTTCGTGACTCGAGTCATCGTCCTCTTGATATTGTTCTTTGGAGGGAAAGTGACAAATTGCGTATAAACAATTGATCTCCGGGATGCATAGCATGAAACCATTCAATACTCAGTATGGTTCCCCGCAAAGCGCGTTCTTTATCACTATGGAAACAATGTTTGTATTGGTTCCATGTATTTGCATATTTAGCATAAAGGAAACATGTTTTTTCTTGGCAATAATGTGCTAATGCGGGATGGTTCAAGTTGGTTGAGAGAAGACTTTGCATTTGATCAAACTTTTGAATTGATGAATTGGTTTCACGATAATGTATTATGTCCTCGTTTCAAAGTGCCCGGTAGAGAATTGCTGATATTTGCGCACCCAGGTATAAAAGGAACACACGTCATGTATTCGGTTTTATATACCTTATATTCGTATAAGTTGTACAGCAACAATCGTTCAGTGTATAAGTAATAAATATATTATTCTATCAGTAGTGATGTTTTTACCGACATCATTTTACATTCTATGATTCCGAAAGTATGAAGAAATTTATTTGAGACTTTTGATGAGAAATATTCTTTACCTTCCGCTTTGCCTGCTTTAACGTAACCTACTCTTTTAATCTGGAGTTAACGTTGACAGATACATTAGAGTATGTATGTAAAATAGAAATATAGGCACCGGCCATTCGTTTTACAGACAGCGAAACTGAATAAGGCCTATATAAAACCATATCAATTCTATGAATTAAAGCACGATATAGGATAATAAATTTTTGAAAACATATTTTTAGATCCATGTTTATTCTATTTATAATTACATTTCTTTGCATTGAGATTTGACATTAAGATATGTTATTGCTTTATTTATATCATTCAGTGAGTATTGAAAGGATTTTCCATCAATACAGATTCTCTTTAAAATAGGTTAATTTCGTGACAATCATTTGTTTCGAGAATAATAGACTTTTATACGATGTATCATTCTTCTGTGTAAAACTTAAAACAAATAAATGGTTTCAACTTCTTTTAGAACTTAAGTAGTTTCAGCATTCATAAAAGTACATATTTATGCCAGTAGAAGAACAAATAAAAGGCAATCATAGTTTAGTGGTATAGTTTTAAGTAAGAAAACAAGAAGAAAAAAAAAATGTTTTCATTTATCCAATGGTACCAATTGCTATTATTATTTCTCTCATGGGCGCAGATGTTTTTCTAACCAACTATGATGTTCACGAGCACGTGACATATTGGTTGACGGAATACTATTGTTCATAAACCAGTTTTTCCAAATAGCAGGATATCCCCTAATCTGACTATAAGTCCTTAGACGCATTAGTTCGCATGTATTCATAATATCCTGAACATGTAATGGTTCCGTGTACTTCTTAGAAATATGTCTTTATATTATTCCACACGCTCGTATGATCATCGACAACCAAGCAGCCAATCGCGGTTCAAACAAACAAACATTCACCTAATCACCTACGATCGCCACCACCCCATCCCCAGCCAAGAAAAAGCTTTGCGTACATAAAAGAAAGCAGTTGTAAGAAACAATGGCAAAACGTACAATCTAATTAGCGACTACAAAGTTCGTGTAGAACAATTTGTCTTAAATGAGCTTTCTGATTGTCTGTTAATTGATCATATGCACTAATAAAACGACAGAGCCGGCTTAATGCAGACAACTCTCGTTGCTTTGTCACGGACGCCAGATCTTCGTTGTATAATTTCATGGGATTTAGATGCCTGGAGTTCTGATCTCTCACGTAGAAAATGACTATTTTTCCTGAAATTTAAAATATTTAAGCTGGAAAAGACATCATCACTTTCAACACTTGTAACATAACTCACACATATAAACATAACATATATTCGTTTTGCGCACCGACAGCGTTGAGCATGGTTATCGTTTATAATCAAATCGTATTATCCATTGCTCTTGATAAATGAGATCGAACGAAACTAATTTGTTTTGTGCTTCTTAATTATGAATTTTGTATCTGAGTTAGTATATTTCCTATATCAGGTGCAATTATACGAACTTGCTAAATGTTTATGAACAGGTGTCCTCTATGGTTAAATTTATCATATGTCGTCATAATTCTCTTAGAAGGACTCTTTAGTTTGCAAAGCAGAGTAAATGCTATATTTAACTGAGTAAAAGGGTGAAAAATAGGCCTTTTTTGAGTAATGTTTGTTTCTCGTTACTGATTTGGACAAGATAGTCTCGATATTTAGGAAATATTCAATGTATACTAAGCACTATCCTTTATAAGGCAATTAGCAAATTGGGGATAACAGTATTGTGTTTTAAGATCTGGAGACATAAATTCTTTGTTATATTATCGCCAATTATTTTATATAGTAAAAATGTTGCATTAGCCTATAACACGTTTAGTAAACAACAACATAACGACAACTATATAATGGCTAAGTCAGCATTGTACTTGGCGACATAATCGTGAGGAAATGGCAGATAAGCACACTTTCCAAAGATAGACACAGGAGGAGCTGGGCTGTCTACATACGTTGACGTATCTGGTAAAGTCCCTCTTAATCCATGTTATTGATTTAGAGTTTGTAAGTCATCGCGTTTTCCAAACGAGCTTAATTTGTTTGCCCTCATATGATATTTCTTCTTATTATCATATCCTATATTAATGCAAGTTCATACTTAGTTCCTCTTGCATGTAAAAATTCTAGAACAATTTTATAATATCAAATCAAATTGAAACAAACGAGGTGTGGTTCAAATTTAAATTATAATAATACTATTAAGGAAATGAAGAATACAAGAACGAAAGTAAAAAGATAGAAACGAATAATATTGAGGATGAAAAGAGTGGATAGGTAACAATAAACACGTTTACTATCTAGAAAGCCATGTTATATACGTTATGACCGGCAATTAATTGCTGCAAATGACGTGACCTTGTATCCAGGTTGAAAAGGTTTAACAAATATGTCAAGCCATGAATCATATGGAACTATAAGTAAATTAATTTTTTTTTAACTAATCCTTAATGCACGTGTTCTGTTAAAGCGACCTTGACACCAACATTAAAAGGACAAGAGCGGGTGTCACTAAATCAAATATTTTAGCTTAATAATGACTAATTCCAATATGGAATGATGAAAGAAAATTCATGAAGGGTTAAGAAAATAGAATTTACTTTTAAACAAAACCTCGAAGTAACTGTTCATTGACTATTACTTTCAAATCGGAGGTTACACGGGAACGTAAGCGAGACATAAAATGAATTGTCGTAGTATTACAATGATTCATGCCAAAAAAGACTAGTCTTGGGGATTTGTAAAAATTACCAAATGAAAGAGAAAGAAACAAAACAAGCTATTCTTAAAATGAAGAATCTTTGCCTTGCAATGATTAACAGCAGCTGTAATGAGAATATCTGAAGATGTTTCAGACTTATATGTAAATAAAAACGTTAACTAGAACCTTAAGAAACTGTTGCGGCCTCCAGACAATGTTACTGTTGTGTCTCTCTTTACACTAAGGTGCATACATTTTACCTACCTCCCATTTTCTGTACAGCCTGAACTGTGGTTAGCCGGAGATCACCGAGTCCTAATGTGGGGTTTTCAAGGATCACGTTTCTAAGGTAAACATATACTCAGTTATGTCATAAGCTACAATTAAAGATTTACATTAACTGATAATGAGCGATTCGACTAATAATTCTAAATATTTTTGTTAAGATGTTTATTTTGACTTTTAACCTTAATTCATACAAATGATTTCGTTTCAAAATATAACAACATACGAAATAAGTATATTCTAACAAAGTAGGAGAGATACAGAGACAAACAGTAAAAAACGAATACAAATAGAAGATGCGTGCGTGGTGCAACAGGATAATATTTTTTATACACACACAGTTATTAAAACGCTAGTGATTGCACGTGCCAGGAAAATAATTAATTTTGCGGTTTTGGTTCTATTTTAGTATTATCATTCATATTCGATGTCACATTATCATCAGTTGTCCAGGATTATACAGCATTTGAGCCCCTGTTCTCTGTCAAGGTGAGTCAAATAATGTTAAACATATTTAAGAGATAATGTTATTTAAATAGTTGATGGCAGCACAGCATCATCGATAGTTTCTTGAAACGTCCTCAAGATACGATGCCTTTGACCAATTTTGTAAGTTCCTGTTTGAGCAGTTTACAAAAGTTGATAATTTATCTCATTAGGTATTAATATTTATTTATATATTATTTTAGTGTCAGCAAATAACAGCCATATATGATGGCGGATTGTTATCTTTACAAATGTTATATATGATTTATGTCTTTATTTGTAGAAAATGAGAAAGTCATTCAATTTATTACGCCCCCTTTCAATTGCTCTTTTGTCAAGTTTGATCAACATTATAGTGAGCAATTTTTAAGACGAAATTGCAAAATTTGTCTCCTTGAGTAAGGGTGCAAATCAACATCACTGGCATAATTATCACTTCTTGTAAGCATTTTTTATGTCAAATTGCATCAGAGTATATCAAGGGGATGCTAGCAAGAATTCCTTTATTTTTTTTAAAGTCCGAAATGTAAAGAAGATTTGTCCAATTTGGTTAGTGGCTTTGAGGAAAAGATAGTATTTTTTATGTTTTTGTTTATAGTATTTGTTTATGAGGATACGAGTTATTTGCTACAATGTGAAAGTTCTTTATGACAAAATAGTTACTTTCAAGCTGGTAAAATTTTGCTATGTTTTAGAGAAGTATTTTGAGTCATGTTATGTGTGTAGTAATGATGGCGATGTGAGGCGGATTGGCGGCATGTGCATGAACTTTAAATACTTACTGGAAAGCTTGTTAGAAGTGAATACAATGAATCCTATGAAAGAAAAAAGCAAATGTAGATGCATGACGCGCCTGCGACGAGGTAATATTATAGAGCCAATGTTATACCATACGCTAAGGGCCCCCGAGTGACCGAGTGGTCTAAAGCGCTCTCCGTTACGGATCAGTGCCATCTCACCTCTGTCTGCGTGGGTTCGAGTCTAAGATTCGGCTAATGTGGGTATGTGAGAATGTTTGCCAGTAGCTTCTCGTGGGTCGGTGGTTCTTTCCGTGGGTTTTCCCTGGTTCTTCCTCCATCAATAATACTAGCCGCCATGCATAGCATATCGTGTGATGAAAAATGGCGTTAAACCCTACAACAACAACAACAACAACAACAACAATACCATACGCTAACTTTCACTTAGGTCCAGGTGATCTAAAATGACGTGTTCATGAAAGGATTGTTTATACTTTCATAACTGAATATATTATTTCCATACCGCTCATTGAAGTCTACAAATAGAAAGTAGAGAGAGACTGGCGGACATTTCAAGATGTCTTCATGTCTCCTTATTATGAATTCCTCAAGTTCCTGATTTAGCTGTTGAGTAACAGACTGGGTCATGCGCATGTGCAGTGGGTGAGTTTCCTCATAGAAACTAATAACACAGAGCTTTCTTTCTAAACGAGGATTGGCTGGAACCTGAATCAAGATTCTTCCGGCCGTCTGAAAGGGGAACATACTAATTAGTTATTGTAAGAGAATTGATATTTGCTATACGTTCTTTCTGCAATGTCAAAACTGTATGTATGACACACGAGAAAAACAAAGCATAGACGGACGTTCCTCTGCTGATATATGATTTTATGTGCAAATGCAGTCCAAAGCAAAAAGATAAAATAAAAAATAAAAATCCTGAAACAAAACATACGAGAAGAAAATCTACAAAAGAGCATTATGCACATTACAAAACAAAACTGCAAGCTCTTACACATGTTGGACATATGTATTACTTATACGTCTTCTACTACTATTACTACTACTACTTCAATTTTTCTTCTTCTACTTCTTAGTAGTTGTAGTAGCAATAGTAGTAGTATTACCTACAATATCATTATTATGGGTAGTAGTAGTAGTAGTAGTAGTATCAATAACATTAGTAGTGTTATCTACAATCCCATTATTATTATTATTATTATTATTATTATTATTATTATTATTAGTATTATTATTAGTATTATTATTATTTTTAGTTGTAACATTAGTAGTATTACCAACAATCCATTATTATAATAATAAGTAGTAGTAGTAGTAACATTAGTAGTATTATGTACAATCCCATTATTATTATAATTAGTAGTAGTAGTAGGAATATTAGTAGTATTACCTACAATCCCATTATTATTATTATTATTATTATTATTATTATTATTACTATTATTATTATTATTATTAGTAGTAGTAGTAGTAGTAGTAGTAGTAGTAACATTAGTAGTATTACCAACAATCCCATTATTATTATTATTAGTAGTAGTAGGAATATTAGTAGTATTACCTACAATCCCATTATTTTTATTATTATTATTATTATTAGTAGTAGTAGTAGTAGTTGTAATAACATTAGTAGTATTACCTACAATCCCATTATTATTATAATTAGTAGTAGTAGTAGGAATATTAGTAGTATTACCTACAATCCCATTATTATTATTATTATTAGTAGTAGTAGTAGTAGTAGTAGTAGTAGTAGTAGTAGTAACATTAGTAGTATTACCTACAATCCCATTATTATTATAATTAGTAGTAGTAGTAGTAGGAATATTAGTAGTATTGCCTACAATCCCATTATTATTATTATTATTTATTATTATTATTATTAGTAGTAGTAGTAGTAGTAGTAACATTAGTAGTATTACCTACAATCCCATTATTATTATAATTAGTAGTAGTAGTAGGAATATTAGTAGTATTACCTACAATCCCATTATTATTATTATTATTATTATTATTATTACTATTATTATTATTATTATTATTAGTAGTAGTAGTAGTAGTAGTAGTAGTAGTAGTAGTAGTAGTAGTAACATTAGTAGTATTACCAACAATCCCATTATTATTATTAGTAGTAGTAGGAATATTAGTAGTATTACCTACAATCCCATTATTATTATTATTATTATTATTATTATTATTATTATTATTAGTGGTAGTAGTAGTAGTAGTAACATTAGTAGTATTACCTACAATCCCATTATTATTATAATTAGTAGTAGTAGTAGGAATATTAGTAGTATCACCTACAATCCCATTATTATTATTATTATTATTATTATTAGTAGTAGTAATAGTAGTAGTAGTAGTAGTAGTAACATTAGTAGTATTACGTACAATCCAATTATTATTATTATTATTATTATTATTATTATTATTATTATTATTATTATTATTATTATTATTATTGGTATGGCAATGACGGTTTTGTTTAAAACAGTAGAGGTATTTATATTAACATTTTAATTCCACAAAAGAAAAAATATATTGTGTCATTTATCCATCTTCACAATCTTTGTTACAACATCATATTTAAATTCAATTTCGTAATATGCAAATGATGGATCAAATTCCCCGGATCTGGTAGATAAATGTAAAGCAAACGTATGGTGGACTTGGATTTTGCCCGTCGAGGCAAGATATGAGGGAGAGGTGTCCTCCACCTTGCTAGATCAGCCAAGCATATACGACAGTGATGTGGCTGTATCAGACCATCGTATATAGATTGATTCAAAGCCAGCTGATTGAATTTGCCCTGAAACGCTAGCATATATCGCACAATGTCTCCAGGCTTGTAATGGAATAATTTCGAAACATCTATCCGAGGTCGGTAACAAGTTCACCACTCCGTGAGAAAGGAAGGATACACGAATTTTCACGTACTGCTACGTTTCTGTCAATCTCTTAGATATCGGAATGAATTGTATCATCAGAGTAACGAAAAGAAATCCACACGGTTAAATACTTTGTCAGGAATCAGACTCGCATCCAACAGTGGATTCCTGGGTGATTTGACTGCCACAACACAACCATTTTCAGACACGAAGAGTTGTAACAATCCTAGATGATACATTGACATGGTCCACAATGGGACAGATACGTGAAGATGTTTGGTTGCTATAATGAGTCGTGCAACAAATGACGATGCAAAGAATTTACATCTAATCAAGGTCAGACCGACCAATATTGTGCCTAATAAAAGGGTTTGATGCAAGCTTGTTAGGCATAAAAAGTTAAATTTGGTTGAAGAAACAACTGCAGGAGGGATTGTGGGAAACGTGCCAATCCGGCCTCCATGTAAAGTGCAAGATACGGATTACCAGTATGTTTCCTTCCATATCTCACATGGCAGCGTAAGGCCAAAGACGTTCACAGCAGCACAGTTGGGAAACTAGAACAGGTTATCAACAAACACTTAAAGAATAATAACAAGGTGTTTTTCCATCGTTTACGAGTATTTGTCCTTACGGCAGGTAATGTAAACTACAAATGACCCCAACATCATTGGGAGCTGATTTGGATGATGGGACAATGACCACGTTTTCCCTTAGTAAGGCGGTGAATACAATTGAGAGCTCCCCCTGCGGGTTCGGGATTGTAGAATTGGCCCGGCGTGCCTCGCCACGTGTCGTAAAAAGCGACTAAGTAGAGGCAACCTGTTTGCCGTGGGTTCCGACCCGTGTCGTAGGAGGAAAGGATCCTGGTAGTTGCAACACACTACTTTGGCCTCTACTTCCCTTAGACGGGTGGTCGAGATGGGCCCGGTCTCGACAAATCGGCTGGTCACGCCGAGCCCTAGGAGGTCTTTTTTTTACTTACTCATCTTCTCTTTTTTTCTTGTATCTCTCTTGATACCAGCGTTGCCCCTACATTCGTTTCCTTTAGCTTTCATTTTCCCAAGTTTTAGAAGACTTCCTAGAAGGCGGTGGCTCAACGGGTCAATCGGGAGGTAATTTTACCGACCCTAGAAGGAAGCTTCATGGGTCAATCCAGGTAATTTTATCTAACGAGTATGGCATCTGTGTATCCCTGGCACTTGAAAAGTGTCCCCTCCTTGGGCTCCGTGGTGGGTGGGGAGCATGGATGCTGACATTTTAAACTCTTAATCATGGCAAACACAACAAAAAAAATCAACAATAAACGTACCAAACCACTGTCTGACTCGGATGAAGAAACATGTGGCGTGGAATCATTTCCACGCTTCATAGTTATTCAGTCTAAAGATGATGCTAAACCGCTTTCAGGTTTATCTCTGTTTATTATCGAGAAAACCATTTCGGGATCAATTTGCACACCAAAGAGTGTGAAAACACTAAAATCGGGTTGTCTTCTTGTAGAGTGTGAGAGAAAGAGGCAAGCAGACAATATCATGAAAATGAAAACATTCTTTGATATTCCAGTAACCTCATTCGCCCACACTACACTGAATTCGTCCAAAGGCGTAATGCGATGTCGTGACTTGGCTGGAGTTACCGACACAGATATCATCGAAGGTGTTACTGCAGTGCGAAGAATACGTATTAAACGTAATAACATTCTGCAGGACACCAATACATTTGTACTCACCTTTAATAAACCAACAGTGCCCAAAGTGGTCAAGGTTGGGTTTTTACAAGTAAAGGTCGAGATCTACATTCCAAACCCCCATCGATGCTATAAATGTCAAAAATACGGCCATCACGAGGATCGATGTTCCAGAGCCAAGGTATGCGGCCGATGCGGAGACCACTCTCATCAGGAGGCCGATTGTAGAGCAACTCCGCATTGTGTCAACTGTGGCAAGGAACATCACGCCAGTTCCAAGGAGTGTGATACATGGAAACAGGAGGAGGAAATTCAGAGGGTAAAGTTTACCTCGAACATTCCCTACCCAGAGGCCAGAAAACTTGTCCAGGCAAAAACATGCCTTCCTGGCCCATCCTTCTCCATAGTGGTAAAATACAATCCAAAAAGCACGAAGGACGCACAAACACAGACGGATCAGCCCGATTCAACCACAAGTGCCAATATCCCTAATTATAAGCCACAGAAAAGCACAACATCAACTCAGACAACATTTAATAACAATCCACCACCAAAATCACCAAAACAGAAACACAAAGCACAAACAAATCAACCGCAAAAGGGGTCAGATGACCCCATTAAACTGTACAACAGGTTTGGAAACGTTGAGAGCATGGATGTAGAAGAAACTGATCCATGTACTCAGAGCATGGATGCAGAAGAAACTGCTCCATGTACTCAAAGTAGCTCCAAACCTAGTAAAACTAAATATACTCCCGTACTTCCTCCAGACAAATAAAAACACATACTTCCTTCGCGAATAGTCTAACCTAGCTCCAGAATCTCCAGCATAACATTATAATGAAGAACACCATCATACAATGTAACTGTCGAGGACTTAAAGCTAACTACAATGATATTCTTCTGCTTTTAAATGAACACGATCCTGCAGTGCTATGTCTATAGGAAACATTCCTGAAAGAAACAGATAAAATTACATTTAAAAACTTTTCCCTGTTTAATGCGTACTTGCAAAACGCTGACATGGCCTCAGGAGGAGTCTCTATTGCTGTTAACAATAGAGACCCTCACAGAGTCATTCCTTCAAACACAAATTTACAAGCCATTGCTGTAAGTGTCACTCTACATCGAATGATTACTTTTTGTTCCATTTACTTACCACCAAACACCAACCTAGTACAAAAGGAATTGGACAATCTTGTTGAACAACTTGCCGCGCCCTTCGTTTTACTCGGGGATTTTAATGCCCATAACATTTTATGGGGATCAAATCACATAAACGACAGAGGCTATAAAGTAGAAGATTTCATTTCTAGACACGATATGTGTCTATTTAACACTAACTCACCAACATATTTACACCCAGGAACGGGCACGTACACATGCATAGATTTGACAATTTGCTCCCCCTCACTGCTTTTGGACTATGAATGGAAGGTCGCTGATGACCTTCACAGCAGTGATCACTTTCCAATCACTCTTGAAAATAACTCTAAAATTGATGACACAATTCCACAATGGAATATAAAGAAGGCCGACTGGGATATGTTTGAAACACTATGTAAAACTAGACTAAATAATGATACAGTATTCAAAACTGTTAATCCTATACAGCAATTTACCTCCGTTCTAATTTCAATTGCAGATGAATCTATTCGCCAAGTCCTCAACGAACAGTAAGAGATCGCAAAACCTTGGGTAACCAAGGAATGCAAAGAAGCCATTATACAACGCCGAGAAGCATTAAAAACATTCAACAATCGCCCAACGCCCGAAAATTAAAACAAATATCGTTTTACCCAGGCTAAATCTCGACGCACAATCAAAGAGTGTAAACGTGCATCCTGGAAAAAATATTTTTCTTCTTTAAACCCTCGTTCCTCAATGAAACAAGTTAGGGATACTATTCGAAAAATAAATGGAAAGAGGACACACAATTCTATTCGACACCTGAAAACAAACAATTGCAATTTCAGTTCGAAACGTGACATAGCAAATATTCATGCCGATAGTTTCTCAAAAAATTCAACATCATCTAATTATTCAGAAGACTTTCGAAGATTAAAATCTCAAAAAGAAAAGTCACGTTTAAAATTTACATCGAACACTGAAAGCTATAACCAGCTGTTTTCTTTATTGGAGCTTAGGGAGGCTTTAGACAAGGCCCATGATACATCCGCTGGGCCTGACAAAGTACATTACCAGTTCTTGAAACACCTGCCAAAATCGTCTCTGACTTTACTTCTGAAAATTTTTAATGATTTATGGATTGCTGGTAATGTACATATGAGCTGGAAAGAAGCAATAGTAATACCGATTCCCAAACCAGACAAAGATATCGAAGATTCTAACAGCTATCGGCCCATTGCACTGACAAGCTGCGTGTGCAAAACAATGTAACGAATGATTAATTCTCGGCTTGTATGGTACTTGGAAAGTAACAATTTAATATCTCCTTTCCAAAGTGGCTTCCGTTCTGGTCGCAGTACAAACGATCATCTGGTTAGACTGGAAACATTTATTCGCAATGTATTTATCAAGAAAGAACATTTAGTAGCAGTCTTCTTTGATTTAGAAAAGACCTATGACACAACATGGAAGTACGGGATACTAAATGACCTGCACGATCTGGGTCTAAAAGGCTGTCTGCCCTCTTTCATCTCCAAGTTTCTCTCCGACAGAGAATTCAAAGTACGAGTGGGCTCTACCCTCTCCGATATTCACCAGCAAGAGATGGGTGTGACCCAGGGGAGTATTTTATCTGTGTTTAGCTCCCGGTGTGGATTGTTCATTATATGTAGACGTTTTTTAATTTGTTA
Organism: Unio pictorum; assembly: GCA_030141615.1. NCBI lineage: Eukaryota > Metazoa > Mollusca > Bivalvia > Unionida > Unionidae > Unio > Unio pictorum. The sequence continues at coordinate 8,414,130 of JARLTB010000168.1, read as the reverse complement.
TCGATCAAAGCACATGCATACAATTGAAAGGCAACTCCAACAAAATATCAATAAGATCCAATATTGGGCCAGTAATAACGGTTTGAAAGTTTCTAAATCGAAAACAGTATGCATGCATTTCTGTCAGTTGCGAAGCCATCATGATGACCCTAAACTCACGCTGGACGGAACAGTTATTCCAGTTGTTGAGGAAACAAAGTTTCTGGGTATTATCTTCGACAGAAAACTGACTTGTATACAACACATCAAGAATTTAAAAGCTAAATGCTTAAAAGCTTTAAATTTACTAAAAGTAATTGCGCACACTGACTGGGTTGCTGATAAAAAAGTCCTCAATTTGTATAGAACATTTATCCGCTCTATATTAGACTAAGGATGCATTGTTTATGGTTCAGCTAGGAAGACTTATTTGAAAATGTTTGACCCAATTCATCATCAGGGAATAAGACTTGCTCTAGGAGCATTTAAGACATCTCCATGTGAAAGCCTACTCGCGGAAGCGAATGAACCACCTTTATTGCACCGCAGAGAAATGCTTTCCACACAGTACGCTCTTAGGTTAAGATCAAACCCTCTGAACCCTGCTTTTTCGGCTGTTTTTCAACCAAAATACAAAACTTTTTATGAAAACAAACCAAATGTCATACCTTCATTTGGCATCAGAATATCATCCAGCTTTGGCACTATCAAAATTAATCTCCCTACAGTTCAGAACACGTTTGTCTCGGAAACACCACCTTGGCTCCTTAAGCAACCCAAAGTGATTTTTATGTTGCACGATGGGAAAAAATCTGAGACAAATCCTGCCATTTTCCAGAACTCTTATCATGAACTCCTCAACGATTTTAAAAACTACACAAAAATATTTACTGATGCATCAAAAGTTGATGAAAAGGCTGCTGCAACCTTTGTTAGTGGCAAACATATAACCAAAGTGCGCTTGCCAAACGATGCGTCCATATTTTCAGCGGAACTCAGAGCAATAGACCTTGCTTTGAAATTTGTCGAACAAAAACACATTTTAAATAGCATTATCTTCTGTGACTCACTATCAGTGCTTCAGTCGCTTCACAATAGAAAACTGGATAATCCATTGTTAGTCAATATTCTCGTCAAGAACTCTGAGCTTAGTACCTCCTATAATATAGTATACTGTTGGTTACCTAGCCATATTGGTATTAAAGGTAATGAAGAAGCTGACCGGGCTGCTAAGATGGCTCTATCCCAAGAACCATCTGATTTTAAATTACCGTTTACTGATTTTAAACCTTGTATCAAAAAATACCTACGCCAGAAGTGGCAGGCGTCATGGAATGATGCAGTCAATAACAAACTTCATGCCATCAAACCAACCCTGGGAGAATGGACTCCTTCCTACAGAACTATCCGTAGGGAGGAGGATGTCATTGCAAGAATCAGAATCGGTCATACATACATTACCCATTCCCACATACTAAAAGGTGAAGATCCACCAGAGTGCGTTTCTTGCAATGAACCATTCACTGTTAAACATTTTATGTCCGAGTGTTCCGACCTGCATCCTACGCGTGCTAAATACTATAATGTACATGACATGAAGGAACATTTTGATACAATACAAATCACTTGTATTTTAGATTTCCTAAAGGAAGTAAATCTCTATTTTAAACTATAACTTGTGTGCCATGACCTAGAACATTTTTATCTAATGTAAATACCACCTCTTATTTACAACATCTTATCTTCAACATACATCATTTACATCTCCCGTTGATTGGGAACCTTCATATTTTCCTGTTACCAACATCTTACCATTTTATATTTAACTATTATGTTTTTTAATATCGCTGGTCGATGTTAAACCTTTCTTATTTTTAAATATGTAACCTATTGTATGGCGCTAAATAGTCTAAAAGTGCTGGTGCGCCGTTAAAATTCAAGCAAACAAACAATTGAGAGCAAACCAAAGAGAGATCTTTGAGCCGGTACATAGAGGAAGAGAATGACTCTACTCAAGAAAATCATATACCTGGAATATGTCAAGCCCAGCGGGCAGACATACCATGGTCCGTGAAGAAATTTGCATAGAGGAGGATGCAGGTAGGTCATTAAAGCCAGTCCAAATGGGTTCCTTTGCAATGCAGACAAGATAGCAAATGTCAGAAACAAACTTTTGACAATACGAACGACGAAGAATACAAATTCTACTCGATCCATTTACGACCTGCTCCCATCACCGATATATCTACAAAGATGGACCAAGATAGATGAAATCAGGTGCCCATTATGCAGAACTGAGTTACCTTTATGCATACTCTGTCGTTATGTCAGGCTGCTCTAGTCCAAAGGCGATACAGATCGAAGCACAGCAATACAACATATTAGGGAAGTAGAATGCTGTGCTGGAGAGAGAAAGGGGGGATGTCAGAAAGCCAGGCTGGTCAGGTCCCCGGTTTATCAAGTGTGGTGAACGCAAGATATTTGTAACATGAGATAATGCCTGTTAATTCCAAGAAGCAACGTAATGGGAGTTGAGAGTAGAAACTGGCTGGGTAAACAGCTTATAATCCCCAAAGTTCTGAATACATTCTTTCCTCCAGACAACGTCATATGGTTTTAGACTCCAAAGAAGACCATCTTGTTGGAACTGGCTGTCACATGGAAAGAATTAACGGAAGAGGCACATGAAAGAAATACCAGGACATGTAGGTTAATAGGATGGAAAATTTGCTCTTCCAGATGGATGTATGATGCAGGTGTTTCCTTGCCTTGTGGACCTGGAGGATGCTCCATGCACTATGGATATGACAAAGAGCACGGAAGATCAATGTAGACATGTTGCAAAATAGTAACAAAATCATTCAGTACAAATAAGTTGTCAAGTAAGAAGCAAATTACCAGAGATTAACCAACTCAAAAGGTGAATAACTTTAACAAATCTAAAATTACCTAATCTTGTACAGCCCAACAAAACATGATATAACGAGAATGCATTAGAAAGTCATGACGTCCAAAATTCACTCTTACAGTTTTGCATCTTAACTAGGAACTTTACATGGTAATGCCATTTTAATTTTTCTAGCCATCGATGTATTACACCAACCAATTATCTTCATCACAGATGATGTTATGCCGATAAAACCATTTCCTATTTATAAAAGACACTTTTTTCACGTATCAAATTAACATCTTGGAAAATATAAATTTTATTAAAAAGGGAATAAAAGAAGATATTTAAATTATTTCCCTGCTTCGCCATGGCCGTACAATGCGATTTTATTATTATGTTAGCCATCCTTATTCCCGCCAAATACTTGATCATGAGGTCGTAAACCAAACATTATTATGCGCAGTATATGCCATTATTCTCTAACTGTATGTTTAAGTTGTGGCAATGAAGTAATTATGAAAAAAGAGTAATTATTATTTAACCATTTCACCTTCGACTCACCCCTTTCATCTACCATTTAATATGTATAGAATGTTTTGGTGAATTTCCACTCAACCATATAGGAGATATTAGCACACAGAGACCAAATGGTATTTAAATATAACCCGCTTAAGCGTGGCTATAGTTTTAATTCTTGTAACGCATCAAAGATGTCAGTTTTATTAAATACGTAAATGGTACTCTTACTGAATATGGTGCTGGACTCTGCTGCTGTTGGCTGTCAACAATCTCATTGAGGTGTCTTTTGGTATTTCTACTCGCAACGAGGTAGATAATTACTAGAACAAGCAGAGTTGTAATGATCATGATTACCATGATCAAGGACCCTGTAAAGATATAACGAAGATGGAACATCATGATTACCACAATCATGGAACATGTAATGAAATAGTAACGGTACTACTTCGTTACCACAAACATGGAACCTGTATTGAAATAGTAAAGGTACTACTTCATTAGCACAATCATGGATCCTGTAATGAAATATCGAGGTAACTACTTGATTACCAAAATATTTACCAAAATCAATTAACCTATAAATAAATATCGAAGATATTACATCACCATTAGTACAATTCTCAATGACCATGTAAGGAATTATCGAAGATGCAAGATCAACATTTCACATGTAAGGTGATATCGTTGATGACCTATATCGGTGTCGTTGTCTTGGAAGGTCTGTTAGGATTTTTACGGTGGACCTATCCGATCATAGGCTCCGGGATGTTTGAACTTTCGAAATTAACTCAAATCGGGACCAAACATTTTATATGTAAAGTTTAACATTAGTTTCCTTTCATTGTAGCATAGGAAATAAGATTCTCTAATTCGTTTTAGTCTCTCTCTCTCTCTCTCTCTCTCTCTCTCTCTCTCTCTCTCTCTCTCTCTCTCTCTCTCACACACACACACACACATTCCAAATATAAAGACATGTATCAATACATATTTTGAAAATTCCGAAATATAGCGCACAAAATCATAGTTTTCTTTGATTCATTAAGCAATTCAATTTCAATGTACATACCTTTATCAAATATATTATCGACTAAATGTTCAGTCCTCTTGTCCAATACAAGGGTCTCAATAGAAATTCCTGTTATGTTCTCAGTTATATTTTTCACATTACTGCGAAGGTTATCTACAGACACATTCAAGTCACTTATATTGCATTCATGGTTTTCCACAGATACATTCAGACTTCTTACACTGCTGTCAAGACTGTCTGCAAAATCGTTTAGACTAAGTAGACTGCTATCAAGGGTTTTCACAGATACATTCAGACTACGTAGAGTACTGTCATGGCCTTCTAAAGAAACATTTATAATGTTTAGATTGCTACCAAGGTTTTCGACTGAAACATTTAGATTATGTAGATTGCTGCCATGGTTTTCTACAGACGCAACCAGACCATTCAGAGTTTTATTATGTTGTAACATCAGTTGCATCATTTCAATATTTTTCTTATCCGCAGACTCTGACTGTTCCGCTAACTTTCTTCCTAACGTAGTCACATTTTTTTTAAGTCTTTCGACTGAAACATTGAGATTATGTAGATTTGTGCTATGGTTTGTTACAGACACATCCAGACTATGTAGACTGCTGCCATGGTTTTCTACAGACACAACCAGACCGTTCAGAGTTTCGTTCTGTTGTAACATCAGTTGCATCATTTTAATATTTTTCTTTTCCTCAGACTGTGACTGTTCCCCTAACTTTCTTTCTAACGTCGTCACGTTTATTTGAAGTCCTTCGTTGATCTTCTGAACCTTGTCTTTTAAAATTTCTGTCTCCATATTATTCGCGGTAATGTTACCCAACATATCACTTAAAGATGTGATAACTCGACTTTTGACATACTCATTCAGAGTATCTAGAGTACTACCAATATTTTCTACAAGTAAATTCAGATCGCGCAGGGTTTCGTTATGCTGGAACATTTGCTGCGACACTTCAGCATTTCTTTGTTCCACAAATTGTGACCGTTCCCATAATTTCTCTTTTAAATGAATTACCTCTGCTTGAAGTGCTTTGTGTTCTTCCTGCACATTCTCAATGTCCCCAATTTTCACATCTATTTGATTTTTCAGTTTCTGAACCTCATCTTTCAATTCTTTCAACTCCACCTTATTAGCATTTACTTCACCCGACAGGTCGCTTTCAGATTTTATAACTCGATTCTCGAATTCCAAGTTTTCACCACATTTTGGAGTGTCATCGGTACGACATGTGCATTGTTTAATATCTGATAGCCTAGACTCAACAATAGACAAGCGTTCGGAAAGCCCGTTTATGAATTGCTGCTGTAAATGAATGTCTGCAGGCCCAACATTCAAAGGTTTCTCCGGTTCAGAAAGTGGAATAGCAAATAAATGGTTGTGTAGAGCTATGGAGACGGCAATAGTAGCAAATAACAATAGACTTTATATCAAGAAGGCTGCAAAAAACGAAAAAAAAATATAATTAAATATTTTAAGAAAAGTACGGGAAAAGTTAATGCGAATTGTAATACCTCATATGTATATGTTGGGACCCTTATGTATTTATATGAAAGAAATATATTTTGTGTGTACGTGTATACATACGTGTTCGTGAGTGGAGTGTACATTTTTTTCATTAATGTATGAAGGGCTGCATATCCGTCGTCAAATGCTTATCAAGATAAGAATATGCCTTGAAAGTACCATGCCGGGAAGTTTCTGTCTATTATTTTAACCTAAATCCGAAGACTTAAGGTCTTAAAACAAGTTCTAGAAATCATATATATGGCCATCCCACAGTCGTAGTAGTAGCGGTTTGTGTTAAGGCCCGTATAGGCCCGTCTTAAGAGCACTCCTTAAGAGATTAGTGTTAGGACTGGCCGGCCTGGTCTCAGGATCACGTGACTGGGTGGGGATTCATGCTACATGTCTGTAGCATGACTTTCCAGTGCTAGGTATCACTATAAACTGCCTCATTGCAGATATCATAGCAATATGACTGATAAATTGTTAAAGCTACGTTAACAATCATAAACACACATTCGTCTATACTGATAAATATGTGTTTGATCATGCGCACTCAAAAATGTTAAGTTATTACATTTTTAATATGATGGGGTTTACATAGGTTTACTATGGAAAATAAATTAGTAACGTGATTCCTACATCATTATTATATCACATATTACCGAAATTGTGTGTTGTCCTCCAATTGAAAAGGATTGGACTTGACATATTTCACTGATAGCATTAACTTTAATCACATTTGTAACTTTGAACATAACTTGGACAAATGCAATTATCAAATGATCGAAAGCGTACGCAGAATGTGCTATGTGTGTGTGTGTGTGTGTGTGTGTGTGTGTGTGTGTGTGTGTGTTCTTAAGATAATACATAGTCATAATAACCTAGACACTTGTCCTAGCGAACTCGGACTTAATTTGGCAGAAAAATTATGTGAGTTTTCTTTTAGCTGACCGTTCTTTTTTTTTTCTTGCCGACCTTGCACCGTTCCCCCAAGGTAAAATAAAGAAATATAAAAAATCAAAACTACAAACAAAACAAATTCCAAAATAGTATTTGTGCATCTAGTTTAGCCCAACACTTACTTTATGCGCCTAGTACACTATCTGTACTATTTTCATTATCATATACATGTATATAATATTTATTGAAAAAAAGAACTTTCACAAAATAATCAAATTGTAAAACCAGTACAATAGGAAACACATATTGTTTCGGCCTTGTGAACAACGTTTGATAGATAGATCTGAGTTTATACCTTTGATGCTATCGCTCTGATAGTCAAATGGTTTTGTAATACACCTCAGATGAGGGAGGTCGCGTGTTCGAACCCGGGCCGAGTTATTCCAAAGACTTATACAAAATGGTATTAACAGCTGTTAGCAGCATTAATAGGTTAGTGTTAGGGCTGGTCGACCTGTTGTTAGGATAATATGACTTGGTCGGACATGACGCTACATGTCTGAGTCATGATGCCCAGTGATAGATATCACTATAAAACTGTCACATTGCAGACATCGACCGAAATTTATTTAAAGCTACGTTAATAATCTAAATCACACACACACACACACACATAAATACACACACGCACGCACGCACACACACTTTTCTTTAATGTTCAGGAAGATTATCATGCCGAGAAATCAAGAGCAAAGTTTTTGTCGCAATGACACAATCGAGGCAGCCGACACGGGCATGAGTGTCAGGGTCCTGTTTCGTAAATTGGACCTTGGCAAATTTTTTATTGTATTGTTCTTAAAATTTATGTCACGCATCTACATTTTCCATAGTTGCTCTGCAGTATGTTGATAGTGAAATACCAATAGTCGGTTAAGAAGAAGAGCTAGCCTCCAATATAAGTAATCACAGGTTCAAGACCAGTAGAATATCTCAAACACTGATTGGACGACAACTGTTCTGAATTGCATCAAGCTATTTAATAGACAATGTTTTTCAAAACGTTTCATCCAGGGAAAGGGCTTGTGTTTGCACTGTGAGCAAAACATGCTGTCACAAATGGCCTTCGGATGTAAAAAATGCATGTATAAAATAGGGTTTGCGGTGCATAAACTTCTGCTACGAACTGCCGTTGACTTCTCTGGTTAAGTGAATTCTATTTTTATGCTTTGTTTTAATATAGGTACCTAAACATATGGGCCTTTTTTACCTAACTTGTGTATTTGACATTTTATGATTTTTTTTATACTCCATTGCTGATTGCGGCATTAACTTTGTATATAAAATTTGGCCTATGCAACCTTGGGTATTATAAAATCAACGACCCTTCACTTACCATTCTGAATCTCGACCAACGGTCAGAAAACGCTCGGCCATTTCCGTCAAATCGAGAAATAAGTTAGGCTGTAGCTCTATGAATGCTCCTGCATTTGATAGTTTGGCGATTCGCTAACACATACAATGTGCATATTGTGACCTAACCTTTCCGCGACAATATCATGCAAACGTTAACAAAAGTTGTTCACAATATAGTACTCAAATAACTGATAACTACATTCGAGGTTCCTTGTGGGTTATAGCAGATGATTTCCCGAGGGATCCACAAATTTTAAGACATAAAATGTGCACATTGTGACCTATCCTTTCCGCCACGATATCATGCAAACGTTAACAAAAGTTGTTCACAATATAGTTATCAATGACTGAGAATTACATCCGAGGTTCCTTCTTCGACTTGAGGGTTATAGCAGAGGACTTTCCGAGGGATCCACAAAATGAGCTATAGCTCTGCGAGAGAGAGAGAGAGAGAGAGAGAGAGAGAGAGAGAGAGAGAGAGAGAGAGAGAGAGAGAGAGGGAGAGAGAAAGAGAGAGAGAGAGAGAGAGCACAAAACTAGCGTGGTTTGACTGCTACCTTTTTTTTCTATGATTTTTGTCTTCTCCTGGTTGTAGATTTTCAACTTTATAATGAGATATATTTTCCACATTTTCGTCATCTTTCTCTGTATTCCAACGAGTTTTCTCCCTCTGTCTTTTAGTAACAGTTTCTTTGCTTTTGATAAGTGTTGCATTAGTTGTTTTGTCACTACGTATGTTAGCTACGGGAGTGCCACCGGGTAATTTAGCTGCATGTGAAGCTTTGTGTCCTTTACTCACACCGTCGTTATCTCTAGTCGTCATCTTGAAACTGTCGCCGACTGCACGTTATGTACAGTCTAATATGGTATAGTATTGCGCGCAGGTGCATGGTATTAAATTCAGGATACAGTAAGTCCTTTGTAAACAGACCTATTACTAAAAGTAGTACTTTCTCGCGTAGCGATATGTGATTGTTTTCGAGTTTCATTTGATAATGAAAGTATAGTGGGAATTTCCAGGTAACATGCATGAGTCAGAAATAGCAACGAGTGGCCGACCCAACCCGGTTCACACTATTGTCGGAATGCAGCCGAGACATATTTAGTCTGGTTCCCTGCTTAGTATGCTCTCATGCGTTGCACTTCGCCATATTGGTATAGCGGAGTGCAACGCATAGAAGCATACTAAGCAGGGAACCAGACTAAGACATATTGACCTCAACTTAATTCGGTATTCACGCTCAATTTAGGAATTTATTCACGTACTGGAGGTTCAAATTTATTTTGTGTAGGTCAGGTTTTATGGCGATCATACTTGTATATATGTGAGCACTTCAAGATAGTGTTGATCTTGCAAACGGACACGTGAATTTTTTTTCTTCAAATATTTCACTGTGCGTGTTTGCTGCTCTGTTTAAAATGTTCTTTTATTTTGCTCCAACTCTACCTTTTCATCAAAATAAACTACAATGATCCTATATAACACATTTCCATTTGTTAGATTTCCGCTTTCAATTTATTTATTTTATTTCTAAACACTATTTTCTTGTAATTTAACTGTCTCAATTAGGTCCTTCCTGTGCGTTTAGCTTTAATGCATGGGAGCAATTGTAAAAAGTTTTAAACGTCATGGTTTCATTTATTAAGGATATTTTGAAGTGAATTCAAATTTTATTATAACTGTGTTTTAAAACTTGTATTATTTTTATATATGATTGTTACTATATTAGTATTATACACTTGTGTCTATATAATATGTTACACCATTATTGCTTACATTATATGAAATGAATTAAGATTGTTTTGTTGTGCTGTATATCAATAATATATGATTCGCACTGTTGAGATCAGCAGTAGGAAGAGCGAGCCCATATCATTTTATAAGCTCCCATTTGCTAAACTAAGGCTTCTTACAAAAGCGAAAAAAGTAACGTCAACAATACCAAACCGCCGCAGCTATATAATAATAATAATAATAATAATAATAATAATAATAATAATAATAATAATCAAGCAAATTAAGGTAAGCTTTCCTAGATATGATTTCTTATTCATCAAAATGTTTGTACTTTTTCTTCACTTTTGTTTCAGTTTATTCTTTTTCATATTTTGAGGAGCAAAACTGTATATGCCCCAGTACTACTCACGTAATGTATATTTATGTAATGCAAGTTTGTTACGACGTATTTTCATTTTTGCAACATGTTTCTGTCTGTATCTATTTCTGAAAATCCTCTGAACGTTGACAGAGACATACCTGTTGTTGTCAGGAAGTCATTTCGTCCAAATTTATATTTCGCCACTGCTTTATCAACTGTTTACGCGAGTACTCAATGCGACGACATTAGCATATCTAGATTTCTGGAAGTGAGCTAGTCCTCACTGATTTCATATTGGAACGAATTGATATGTAACTCTAGACGTGCCTTGACATGTCATGGAGATCTATCATCATTTGATGTAGTTTACCCTGTGTTCTAATTACCTTAGTACTGATCACAAGGCTGCTGTTAACCATCCCCATTTAAGTCCGTGACATACTTTCTAATACAGGATACAACTCAAGAGCTATCTTCTCGTAGTTTATCGGACGTAATAAGATACATTATATGCATACATTAACTCGATATGTGGGCCTTCAGTAAACCCTGTGTAATCTATTCCTGTTTTAAGACATATCCTTCCAATATTACCACAACCCAGGTAGGAAAGATTGTATAGGCGATAATCAGGGTAGTCTAATGTTGTATGTTAAAGAATAACTTCATATCCAACAACGAGATAATGTTTATATAAATGTGACAGAGTGCTTATATATTGAACTTTGACAGATTAAGTCGTGCTTAATCTACAAACTATCGAATAGAAAGAACACGTATACTCCCTGCAACCCAGACATCTTGACATTGATACGGGAATTAACATTATAATTGTAGCAGATGACTTAAATATCAGTAGGATACGTCTACTCTGGGAAAAATGAAATTACTATGTGATGTGCTCTCCTGTCCCCAATGCATTAATCAACACACACTTGTCACCGAAAACTATTAAAAGTTGCTAGCTCTATTACATCTAATGACCAATGAAAGTTTAACACTAAGTGGTGTTTCCAGTTATTATATGTCGTCGTCATATATATGGCATATTAACTAAGGGAAATCAAAGGATTATGTCGTTTTTATGACACACGACCATGGCGATAATAATCTTCTGAGACTTATACAGTTCACTCCGATTGTTTGAACTTTGTTGATATTTACAACTTTGCAACATTACACTGACAACATAGCATTATTATATGTGTAATGTATTTGGATAAAATTGTTCACGTTAAGCCTTACAAAAATCCAAAGAACACAATGGCAATCTAAAGGGCAATACCCAAACGTAGGAAAGTCCTGCGGAAGAAAACAACCTATATGATTTGTGAAGCAAAACATATACCGCATATTAGCACCAAGGTCTGAGATCTTGCAATATAAATTCTAAAGACCTCACAGTAAACATCGTATTTAACATTACTGAGTGACACGTTAAAAAAGTGCAAACTGACATTGATGAAAGAAATTGATTTCTACTAAGTGTAATTTTATGTCAGATTGTAACTTTCATTTCTGTATAACTATAAAACTAAATCTATAAAAAGGCACAGTTTCTCAAACGACTTCCTATTGGAAAGCTCTTTTTTCCGTTTGTATTTTTAGCTATGTTTTGTATGTACCTGGAACCCTTCTATAATTTGATTATATACAGTTTCAAAGACAAAGAGGGACTAAAACTAAATGGCTCTTGCTTGATAATCTAATATAGTACCTATAATTTAATAAAGACTATAACGTTCCAAAAGAGTGTTGTTTCTTTTATGTTGTTTCCTCCAATTTACAGTTCATAGGTGCACACGAGAACACAGAACCCGTATGCCAAAGGTTCAAAGTTATAGTTCGGTTTTGTGATTAACTGTTAAAAATGAATATTTCAGTTTAAACTTAATCTGAAACGTTCCGTACATTAAAACCATATATTCTTTTTATTTATCAGTTTTTACTGCATCGTTTACGAGTAATTCCCACTGAACAAGCATAACTCAATAAGATGTTTTGCGAGGATGATGTCAGCCGCTTGTGAATGCTAAAGTGGCTAGTCACTTGAACGAAGAACTCATTAACATAGAGATTACAATGTTAAAAATGCGTGACAGGTCATGAGGCCTGGCCCTAGATAGTGCAGTTCTTAAAATGAAAAGTGTTCATGTTCAAATGTAAGACACTGAAACTGATAATGCTTATATATGCGCTGAATAAATACTTGGAGTCAATATAACAAACAGTCTTTTTAATTTGTTTTGTTTCATCACTTGTTCATGCAATATAACATTGTATGTTGGACTTGACCTTGTCCAAAATTGAGTTCATTTCAGCTTGACCTGAATATTTTGTATAATTTTAGTTTATTCTATCAGCAAATGATACATAGCTATACTATTATATACGTGTATGGGTTTTAATATCAGGATCTTTATGAATTGAAGTTAATATGTTATTAGAATTTACGTCGAGAGTTTTGGAATTAATCTGGTCTACCTGATACAATCCTGGATTAATATTATTAAGAATAATAGGTTTCTAATATTTACATTTTTATTTTGTTAGCATCAAAATCATTTCTAGAAGATTATTTTCTAGTTGGTAATATTCCTGACTTAAACAAAAAAATATAACTGCGACCCAAGGGCAATTAGATGACTAAATATATTTTAACTGAAGGAAAATTCATTCGTGATTTACGTTCTAGCACAGTCAAGTCGTTTTATATATTATGTCCGTTATTTCATTTCGGCTGCAATCTAATCCTTTAAACTACTGAATGCAACTGATTATTTTCTCTGGAAATACAAAAGTGTTCTGATAGCATTTTTGAACAGAGACATTCACTGAAATTTATAGCTAATTCAAACCTGGAATTATGTTTATATGGTTCGACATACGACTGTTAACACATTTTCATTATACAAGCTACAACGGACCCGTTACCACATTCATCTTTGGAGTTAACTTTGGATTTGTATTTCATTATATTCAGGTCTTTATATTATTAGGACACTTGCCTGATAATCTTGGAGTATTTTAGGATTTAATTTTCATCACCATAAGTTTTCATTGTTTTCTCACTTTGTATTCATGATGATGAAGAAATAGAGGAGTTCTAAAGCATAATCCAGGGTATAATAAACATTGTAAGTACAAAAGACATCCTCATTATCCAAGGAGACTGGAATACCAAAGTTGGCAAAGATGCTCTAAAAGATTGGGATGATCATTGTGGACCTTGTTGTCACGACCTTACCAATGAAAGAGGGAGACGGCTGCTAGAGTTCGCAAGCTATAACAACTTAGTACTAGCCAACACCCTGGGCCAACATAAAAGCTTCGCGTAGCTGGATACGGCACGCACCAAATGGAAACCATCATAACCAGATCGACTACATACTGGTTCAAAACCGATCAATAGAGCAAAAACAAGAACGTTCCCAGGTGCTGATGTTGGGAGTGATCACGACCTTGTCATTATGAACGTCCGAGTAAGGTTGAAGAAAATTAACAAACCAAAGAAAATCAGGCTCAAATTCATCCTTGAACAACTAAAGGGCCCTAACATCTGCAAGTCATTCCAAGCCACAATTGGAGGAAAATATACCCCACCTTTTGTGATGGATGTTGATGTTAAAGTGATGACAAACACTTTCAATACAGTCATGACAACAGTTGCCAAGGACATCATTGGCCTCCGTCGTCCAAAGAAAAAACCCTGGGTTACAGAAGAGATTCTGAATCTGTGTGATGCTCGAAGAGACCTCAAAAACACCAGACACACAACAGGGGCAGTGGAGTATCGAGAAATAAACAAGAATAGCAGAAACGAACTTGAAGAAAGCAAAAGAAGATTGGATTGCACAAAGTGCACAGAAATAGAAAGCACACTAATAAAGAATAACAGCAAAAAGGCATTCCAAATTGTGAAAGACCTCACCAGACAGAAGCAACCAATAGTCAGTACCATTCAAGACGAAAATGGAAAATGACTCACAGAAGCAAGTGTACATTGCAGAAAGATGGACTGAGTATTGTAAAGAACTATACAACCATCCGTCCATAGGAAACCCAGAGGTGCTTGAAGTTCCAAATTCCACAAATAATGATGATTTCCCCATTCTCAAGGAAGAGGTGGAGTTAGCAATAAGAACACTGAAGAATGGGAAGGCAGCTATAGTAGACAACATCCCAGCTGAACTTATCAAGAATGGTGGGGAATCAGTGATAGAGCTACTAACAAAAAAACTTCAACAAGATCAGACAGACAGGCGAATGGCCAACACAGTGGACCCAGTCACTGATTATAACACTCCCAAAAAAGGCAATCTCCAGCTGTGCCAAAATTACAGAACTATCAGTTTGATCAGCCATACGACTAAGGTGATGCTGAAGATCATCTTGAACAAACTGGTCCCACAAGCAGAAGAAATAATCGCTGAAGAACAGGCAGGGTTCCGGAGTGGAAGAAGCACAACATAATAAATATTCAGTCTTAGGGTTCTGTGTGAAAAGTACTCACGACATCAACAAGACATCTATCATGTGTTCATAGATTTCAAAAAGGCTTTTGCCAGAGTGTGGCATGAAGCATTGTGGGCCACAATGAATAAGTACAACATTGGTCAAAAGTGGACCAACGGCATCAAGCAGCTGTACGCCAGGGCTACCAGTGCAGTAATTGCTCAAGGTTCTGTGGGGGATTGGTTCAAGACTACAGGAGTACGGCAAGGCTGTCTCCTGTCACCCACACTTTTCAACGTCTACTTGGAGCGCATCATGAGCGAAGCCCTGGAAAACCACTGTGGGACAGTCAGCATTGGAGGACGTAACATCACCAACCTCCGCTTTGCAGACGACATTGATGAGCTGGCAGGCAGTGAAGATGAGCTTGCCACGTTAGTGAAGAACCTGGATGAAACATCTTCCAGATTTTACATGGAGATAAGTGCCGAGAAGACAAAGCTGATGACAAATAGTGGCAAACAAATCTCATCCAAGATTAAAATCAGAGGACAGGAACTGGAAATAGTGGTCCACTTTAAATATCTTGGTTCCATAATCACGGAAGAGGGATCAAGAGCAGAAAGTTTGTCACGAGAAGCACATGCACCGGCAGCTATGTCAAAGCTAAGACCCGTCTGGAGAGACAAGAATATCTGTCTGAAATCTAAAATCAGACTATTGAGAGCACTAGTCATCTCAATCTTATTCATGAGAGGCCTTGACCCTGACAGCAGAATTACAACGAAAAATCCAAGTACTTGAAATGAGATGCTACAGAATCATCCTTCGCATCTCTTACATGGACCACATCACAAATGAAGTGGTGCGGAACACCATCAGGCACAAAGTAAACCATTATGAAGACCTCCTCACCACTGTCAAAAAGAGAAAGCTAAAATGGTATGGCCATGTCACTAAAGCCAACATTCTATCCACAACAGTACTGCAGGATAGTGTTCAAGGTGGTAGAAGAAGAGGTAGACAGAGAATAAAGTGGAGTGACAACATCACAGAATGGACCAGGAAATGTTATGCAGAGACACAGGCATTGGCACATGATCGAGTCAAGTGGAGGGAACTGGTCAGATGTTCAGCATGACAGTGCTTCAACGACCACGTTAGGTCAAGAGACTGATGATGATGATGATTCTTGGGAAATACATTTTTGAATTTTACAGAGCTTGTTGTTTTCACTCTTTGATGTTACTTATTTGTAAGAGCATAGACGCATAACAACTGCCAACATATTCATCACTATCTCAAAAGAATAAAAAATGGAAAACAAATGATCAAAGCTATAAACTGTCAAAATGGACATGAATACATAATAAGAATAAAAAACGTCAAAAAATGATGACAGTAATTTGTAAGATTTAAGAAAACATTGTACGTTGATCCCAATAATCGCTCCCTTTGTTTCTAACTTATATATTATTCAAGGGACATTGACAAAGTAGGTGTATTATATTCTTCTTATTAATTGGTAAATTTATCGACAATAACTCTCCCAAAAAAAGCTATAGGTTGTTACAGTTCATTTGCGGAATCTTGCCTCCTTTAAATGCGATTTGCCTGTTTTTAAACAATAAAATGTTACCATTTCGGTATGTTCTAATGTTAATTCAACATCATAATTTTCTATTGGGATATAAAATGGGTTGCAAGTGCATAGATGACACCCGTAACTAGAAGAGGCGTAGCTGGAGGAGGCACAGATATCCCAGGACGCCAGACCAGTAGGGGCACCAACATGGGCTTTTAAATATTTTGTATGTGTAAGTTTTGGGTTTCAGAGTTGAGAGGGGGGGGGGCGTAAAAATGAATCTTGTTCCCGGGCTCCAAACACTCTAGCTACGCCTCTGGTAACCGGGTACACACACATCTGTTTCATCAGTAAAGCAGAAGGTCGTTCTGCATCACTCTCGCTGAGAGAGCTGCATGCCCACGAACGGCATCCCTTTTAATAACAGAGGAGCCGTAAGATAGTGTTGCCGTGTTGGGTTATTCATCTTACTTAGTCTGCGTTTGCATTCAAAATTAGTATAACGGTGTTCACACTATCAGTACCGTAAGGAGTTATGGTCTGTAAGTTGCACTCATATCTGGTCCACAATCTGATATACTATTTCTAAACATCTTTTGACAATTGGCATTGTCTGGATCAAATGTTTTCATACAAATGTTTTGTTCTTGTCTGGGCTCGAAAGCTTCTTTCAACACATCACTGCTGACTACTTGACTTGAACGACAGTTAAGTATCAGTCCGTTACTTTGCCCTGGGTATAACTTTATCTATGTCGGTCTCTGTATTGCTATACATAATTATTGGTAGCAACTCTAGAGAAAAAACAACAACTTACCATGATGCTTTCTGTGTGTTATTCAGTTCGTGTGTTTCAGTAGTTTTCGCATGTCATTCACCAGTTGAAAACATCGAATATGATCTGCTGAGGTATACCGTCTGGGGTAATATCGGACGATGCACCAATCCCCCAACCAAACCCCCCAAAAATAGGTTAATCCAATAATTCTAAATGACTTTGGCAAACGTATCGTGGTCTTGTTGTTCGATACCACATGTTCCAAACCGATGCCTTCTTGATTACGGTACCGTTATATTAATGTCTCTTTGTCTTCTGGAGTCTGACACGAAGATGGACGGCCACTAGATTCTTGTTTCAGTTTTCGAAATTTCGTCAAGTAGTTGGACACAAATTTCGTGACTCGAGTCATGGTCCTTTTATTATTGTTCTGTGGAGGAAAAGTGACAAATTGTGTATATTATAAACAGTTGGTCTCCGGGATGCATAGCATGGAACCATTCGATACTCATTATGGTTCCCCGCAAAGCACGTTCTTTATCCGTGTGGAAACAATGTTTGTATTGGTTCCATGTATTTGCAATTTTAGCATAAAGGAAACTTTTTTTCTTCGCAATAATGTGCTAATGCGGGATGGTACAAGTTGGATGAGAGAAGACTTTGCATTTGATCAAACCTTCGAATTGTCGAATGTGTCCCACGATAATGTATTGCCTTCATTTCAGAGTGCCAGGTAAAAAAAAATCGCTGATATTTGCAGGTATAAAAGAAACACACGTCATGTATTTGATTTTCTATACCTTATATTCGTATTAGCAGGACAGTAATTGTATTGCGTTAGTTCTTCAGACAATCGTTCAGTGTGTAAGTGATAAATATATTATTTTATCAGTAGTGATGTCTTTACTGACATTATTTTAAATTCTATGATTCCGAAAATATGGAGTAATTTGTTTGAGACTTTTGATGAGAAATAGTCTTTACCTTCCGCTTTGTCTGCTTTAACGTAACCTACTCTTTTAATCTGGAGTAAACGTTGATATGTTAGAGTATGTATGTAAACCTGAAACATAAGCACATGTCATGCGTTACACAGAGTGCGACACTGGACCAGGCCTTGATAAAATGCATAGCACAATATTAAATAAAAAATATGAGAACATATTTTTAGATCCATATTTATTCTATTTATACTGACATTTCTCTGCATTCAGATTTGACTTTAAGATCTCTTATTGCTGTTATCTATGTCATTCAGTGAGTATTGAAAGGGTTTTCCATCAGTAAAGATTAATCTCGTGACAATCATTTTATCGAGGATAATCGACTTTTATACGATGTATCATTCTTCTGTGTGAAAATGAAAGCAAATAAATGGTTTCAACTTCTCCTTTTAGAACTTAAGTAGTTTCAGCATTCATAAAAGTACATATTTATGTCAGTACAAGAACAAAGACAATCATAGTTTAGTGGCATAGTTTTAAGTAAAAAAACAAGAACAAGGAAAATAGTTTTCATTTATCCAAAGCTACCAATTGTTATTATTTATCTCATGTGCCGGAAGCGGGAGGTCGTGGGTTCGATCCCTGGCCGAGTCATACCAAAGACTTACAAAAATGGTACTAACAGCTGTCTCGCTTGACGCTCAGCATTAAGAGGTTAGTGTTAGGACTGGTCGGCCTGGTGTCAGGATAATGTGACTGGGTCGGACATCTACATGTCTGCAGCATGATGCCTCATTGCTAGACATCACTATAAACTGCCTCACAGCAGACATCGTAGCGATATGACTGAAAAATTGTTAAAGCTACGTTAAAAATCCTAATCCAACAAACAAACTCTCATGTGCGCATACGTTTCCTAATCAACTATTATGTTCACGAGCATGTGACATATTGGTTGACGGAATACCATTGTTCATATTATTCAGAGTTCACAAACCAATTTTTCCAAATAGTAGGATATCCCGCTAATCTGACTATAAGTCCATAGACGCATTAGTTCGCATATATTCATAAGATACTAAACATGTAATGGTTCCGTGTACTTCCGAGAAATCTGTCTTTAAATTAGTCCACAGGCTTGTACGATCATCCACAGCCAAGCAGCCAATCGCAGTTCAAACAAAAAAATCACCTAATCACATACGATCACCAGCACCCCAACCCCACCCATGAGAAAAAACTTTGCGTACATAAAAGAAAGCAGTTGTAATAAACAATGGCAAAACGTACAATCTAATTACCGACTACAAAGTTCCTGTAGAACAATTTGTCTTAAATGATCTTTCTGATTGTCTGCTAATTGATCATATGCACTAATAAAACGACAGAGCCGGCTTAATGCAGACAACTCTCGTTGCTTTGTCACGGACGCCAGATCTTCGTTGTATAACTTCATGGGATTTAGATGCCTGGAGTTCAGATCCCTCACATAGAAAATGACTATTTTTCCTGAAATTTAAAATATTTAAGCTGGTAAAGACATCATCACTTTCAACACTTGTAATATAACTTACACATATAAGCATAACATATATTCGTTTTGCGCACCGACATCGTTGAGCATGGTTATCGTTTATAATCAAATCGTATTATCCATTGCTCTTGATAAATGAGATCGAACAAAACTAAGTCGTTTTGTGCTTCTTAATTAGGAATTTTTGTATCTGAGTTAGTATATTTCCTATATCAGGTTCAATTATACGAACTTGCTAGATGTTTATGAACAGGTGTCCTCTGTGTTTAAATTTATCATATGTCGTCATAATTCTCTTATAAGGACTATTTATTTTGCAAAGCAGAGTAAATGGTATATTTAACTGAGTAAAAGGGGGAAAAATAAGCCTTTTTTGAGTAATGTTTGTTTCTCGTTACTGATTTGGACAAGATAGTCTCGATATTTAGCAAATATCCAATGTATACAAAGTGCTATCCTTTATAAGGCAATTAGCAAATTGGGGATAACAGTATTTTGTTCATAAATTGTTTGTTATATTTTCGCCAATTTTTTATATAGTAAAAATGTTGCATCAGCCTATAACACGTTTAGTAAACAACAACATAACGACAAATATAGATTGGCTAAGTCAGCATTGTACTTGGCGACATAATAGTGAGGAAATGGCAGATAAGCACCCTTTCCAAAGATAGACATAGGATGAGCTGGGCTGTCAAGATACGTTGACGTATCTGGTAAAGTATCTCTTAATCCATGTTAGTGATTTAGAGTTTGTAAGTCATCGCATTTTCCAAACAAGCTTAATTTGTTTGCCCTAATATGATATTTCTTCTTATTATCATATCCTATATTAATGCAAGTTTATACTTAGTTCCTCAAAAGGTAGGTGTAAAAATATTGGTCTTGCATGTCAAAGTTCTAGAACAATTTTATAATATCAAATCAAATTGAAAACAAACGAGGTGTGGTTCTAATTTAAAATATAATAATACTATTAAGGAAATGAAGAATGCAAGAAAGAAAGTAAAAAAGATAGAAACGAATGACATTTAGGATGAAAAGAATCGATAGGTAACAATAAACACGTTTGCTATCTAGAAGGTAATGTTATATACGTTATGACCGGCAATTAATTGCTGCAAATGACGTGACCTTGTATCCAGGTTGAAAACGTTTAACAAATATGTCAAGCCATGAATCATATGGAACTATAAGTAAATGAAAATTATTGAAACTAATCCTTAATGCATGTGTTCTGTTACAGCGACCTTGACGCCAACATTGAAAGGACAAGAGCGGGTGTCACTAAATCAAATATTTTAGCTTAATAGTGACTAATTCCAATATGGAATGATGAAAGAAAATTCATGAAGGGTTAAGAAAACAGAATTTACTTTTTAACAAAACCTCGAAGTATCTGTTCATTGACTATTACTTTCAAATCGAAGGTTACACGGGAACGTAAGAGAGACATAAAATGAATTGTCGTAGTATTACAATGATTCATGCCAAAAAAAGACTAGTCTTGGGGATTTGTAAAAATTACCAAATGAAAAAGAAACAAACAAAACAAGCTATTCTTAAAATGAAGAATCTTTGCCTTGCATTGATTAATACTAGCTGTAATGAGAATATTTCAAGGTGTTTCAGACTTATATGTAAATTTAAACGTTAACTAGAACCTTAACAAATTGATGCGGCATCCAAACAATGTTACTGTTGTGTCTCTCTTTCCACTATGGTGCATACATTTTACCTACCTCCCATTTTCTGTACAGCCTGAACTATGGTTAGCCGCAGATCACCGAGTTCTAATGTGGGGTCCTCAAGGATCACGTTTCTAAGGTAAACATATACTCAGTTATCTCATAAGCTACAATTAAAGATTTACATTAACTGATAATGAGCGATTCGACTAATAATTCTAAATAGTTTTGTTTAGACTTTTAACCTTAATTCATGCAAATGATTCCGTTTAAAATATAATAACATACGAACTAAGTATATTCTAACAAAGTAGGAGAGATAGAGACAATCAGTACAGAACGAATACAAATAGAAGATACGTGCGTGGTGCAACAGAATAATCTTTTTATACACACACTTATTAAAATGCTGGTGATTGCACGTGCCATGAAAATAATTCATTTTGGGGTTTTGGTTCTATTTTAGTATTATCATTCATTATTTATGTCACATTAGCATCAGTTGTCCAGGATTATACAGCTTTTGAGCCCTTGTGAAGGTGAGTCAAATAATGTTAAACATATTTAAGAGATAATGTTATTTAAATATTTGGTGGCAGCACAGCATCATCGATAGTTTCTTGAAACGCCCTCAAGATAAAATGCTTTTGACCAATTTTGTCAGTTCCTGTTTGAGCAGTTTACAAAAGTTGATAATTTATCTCATTAGGTTTTAATATTTATTTATATATTATGTTAGTGTCAGCAAATAACAGTCATATATGATGGCGGATTGTTATCTTTACAAATGTTAGATATGCTTTATGTCTTTATTTGTAGAAAATGAGATAGCCATTCAATTTATTACGCCCTCCTATCAATTGCTCTTTTGTCAAGTTTGATCAACATTATAGTGAGCAATTTTTAAGACGAAATTGCAAAATTTGTCTCCTTGAGTAAGGGTGCAAATCAATATCACTGGCATAATTATCACATGTTTTCTGTCAAATTGCATCAGAGTATATTAAGGTGATGCTAGCAAGAATTCCTTTATTTTTTTTGAAAGACCGAAAGGTAAAGAAGATTTGTCCAATTTGGTTAGTGTCTTTGAGGAAAAGATAGTATTTTTATGTTTTGGTTTATAGTATTTGTTTATGAGGATATGAATTATTTTGTTACAATGTGAAAGTTCTTTACGACAAAATAGCTACTTTCAAGTTGGTAAAATTATGCAATGTTTTAGAGAAGTATTTTGAGTCATGATATGTGCGTAGTAATGATGGCGATGTGATGCGGATTGGCAGCATGTGCATGAACTTTAAATACTTACTGGAAAGATTGTTGGAAGTGAATACAATGAATTCTATGAAAGAAAAAAGCAAATGTAGATGCATGACGCGCCTGTGACAAGGTAATATTATAGAGCCAATGTTATACCATACGCTAAGGGCCCCCGAGTGACCGAGTGGTCTAAAGCGCTCTCCGTTACGGATCACTGCCATCTCACCTCTGTCTGCGTGGATTCGAGTCTAAGATTCGGCTAAATGTGAGAATGTTTGCCAGTAGCTTCTCGTGGGTCAGTGGTTCTTTCCGTGGGTTTTCCCTGGTTCTTCCTCCACCAATAATACTAGCCGCCATGTATAGCCTATCGTGTGCTGAAAAATGGCGTTAAACCCTACAACAACAACAAGAACAATACTATATGCTAACTTTCAATTAGGTCCAGGTGATCTAAAATGACGTGTTCATGAAATGATTTTTAATACTTTAATAACTGAATATATTATTTCCATACCGCTCATTGAAGTCTACAAATAGAAAGTAGAGAGAGACTGGCGGACATTCCAAGATGTTTTCATGTCTCCTTATTATGAATTCCTCAAGTCCCTGATTTAGCTGTTGAGTAACAGACTGGGTCTTGCGCATGTGCAGTGGGCGAGTTTCCTCATAGAAACTAATGACACAGAGCTTCCTTTCTAAACGAAGATTGGCTCGAACCTGGCTCAAGATTCTTCCGGCCGTCTGAAAGAGGAACATATTCGATAGTTATTTTAAATGAATTGATATTTGCAATACGTTCTCTCAGCAATGTCAAAACTGTATGTATGACACACAAGAAAAACAAAGCATAGACTGATATATGATTTTATGTGCAAATGCAGTCCAAAGCAAAACAACAAAATAATTAAAAGCCTGAAACAAAACATACGAGAAGAAAATCAACAAAAGAGCATTATACACATTACAAAACAAAACTGCAAGCTCTTACACATGTTGGACATATGTATTACTTATACATCTTCTACTACAATTACTACTACTACTTCTTTTTTTCTTCTACTTCTTAGTAGTTGTAGTAGCAATTGTATTACCTACAATATCATTATTATGGTTAGTAGTAGTAGTAGTATCAGTAGTAGTACTAGTAGTAGTAGTAATTACATTAGTAGTATTACCTACAATCCCATTATTATTATTATTATTATTGTTATTATTATTATTATCATTATTATTATTATTATTTGTTATTATTATTATTATTATCATTATTATTATTTATTATTATTATTATCATCATTATTATTATTATTATTTTTATTATTATTATTATTATTATTATTATTATCAGTAGTAGTAGTAATAACATTAGTAGTATTACCTACAATCTCATTATTAATATTAGTATTATTAGTAGTAGTATTAGGAATATTAGTAGTGTTACCTACAATCCCATTAGTAGTAGTAGTAGTAGTAACATTAGTAGTATTACCTACAATACAATTTATATTATTATTATTATTATTATATAATTATTATTATTATTATTATTATTATCAGTAGTAGTAGTAATAACATTAGTAGTATTACCTACAATCCAATTATTAATATTATTATTATTAGTAGTAGTAGTAGGAATATTAGTAGTATTACCTAAAATCCCACTAGTAGTAGTAGTAGTAGTAGTAACATTAGTAGTATTACCTACAATACAATTTATATTATTATTATTATTATTATTATTATTATTATTATTATTATTATTAGTTGTAACATTAGTAGTATTACCAATAATCCCACTATTATTATTATTATTAGTAGTAGTAGTAATGAAATTACTTGCTGTAGTTGTAATAATAATAGTAATTTTAGAAACAATCCAATTATTATTATTATTATTATTATAATTATTATTATTATTATTATTGGTATGGCAATGACGGTTTTGTTTAAAACAGTAGAGGTATTTATATTAGATTTTAATTCCACAAAAGAAAAAATATATTGTGTCATTTATCCATTTTCACAATCTTTGTTACAACATCATATTTAAATTCAATTTCGTAATATGCAAATTTATAATCAAATTCCCAGGATCTGGTAGACAAATGTAAAGCAAACATATGGTGAACTTGGCTTTTGCCCGTAAAGGCAAGATAAGAGGGAGGGGTGTCCTCATCCTTGCTAGATCAGCCAAGTATTTACGATAGTAATGTGGTTTTATCAGACCATCGCATATAGCTTGATTCAAAGCCAGCTGATTGAATTTGCCCTGAAACATATATCGCACAATGTCTCCAGGTTTGTAATGGAATAATTTAGCAACATCTATCCGAGGTTCTTAACAAGTTCACCACTCCGTGAGAAAGGAAGGATACACGAATTTTCACGGACTGCTACGTTTCTGTCAATCTCTTAGATATCGGAATGAATTGTATCATCAGATTAACGAAAAGAGATCCACACGGTTAAATACCTTGTCAGGAGTCAGACTCGCATCCAACAGTGGATTCCTGGGTGATTTGACTGCCACAACACATCCATTTTCAGACACGAAAAGTTGTAACAACCCTCGATGATACATTGACATGGTCCACAATGGGACAGATACGTGAAGATGTTTGGTTGCTATAATGAGTCGTGGAACAAATGATGATGCAAAGAATTTACATCTAATCAAGAGCAGACCGACCAATCATGTGCCTAAGAAGGGGTTTCGATGCAAGCTTGTTAGGCAAGAAAAGTTAAATAAGGTTGACGAAACAGCTGCAAGAGGGATTGTGGGAAACGTGCCAATCCGGCCTCCATGTAAAGTGCAAGATACGGATTACCAGTATGTTTCCTTCCATGTCTCACATGGCAGCGTAAGGCGAAAGACGTTCACAGCAGCACAGTTGGGAAACTAGAACAGGTTATCAACAAACACTTGAAGAATAAAAACATCGTTTACAAGTATTTGTCCTTACGGCAGGTAATGTAAACTACAAATGACCCCAACATCAGGAGCTGGAATCGATGATGGGACAGTGACCACGTTTTCCCTTAGTAAGGCTGTGAATACAATTGAGAGCAAACCAAAGGGAGATCTTTGGGTCGGTAATAGAGGAAGAGAAGGACTCTACTCAAGAAAATCATATACCTGGAATAAGTCAAGCCCAGCGGGCAGACATACCATGGTCCGTGAAGAAATTCGCATGGAGGAGGATGCAAGTATGTCATTAAGGTGGCGCTCTACAGTTTCGTACTTTGCATAGAGTTAAAATTTTAAAGAAAAAGAATTTTCCAGGATTTCTTCACTGGTTATACTGGCAATATTATAAAGACTTTGTATATCTTAGGTGTTGGGAGAAGAACTTTCAATTCCCTTTCTTTTGATGTATGATTGAAGGGTTTACTTTAGGTTCTAGAGTATACAGCTTTGGCTAACATAAGATGTGCTCATGTAAAAAAAACTGCTAGCTCCTCATGGTCATTTTCACTTCCTGGACGTCAGAGGTAAATTGTAGAAAAATGGTACGATAACTTTTTTTCTTTTCAGATGGTTTGTAATTTGTTCATTGCACTTTCAGAAGCTGCTATTGCCTACTTCAGCAAAATTCGTTTTCACTAGTTTAATAACTGCTAAAGTTAGTGTACTTTTGATTAATTCTGGCTAATTTTTCAAGCACATGGGAGCATCCATTTTGTTATACCATGTGCTTAGATCATGTACAATGTTCACAAGTGCAGTATCCAAAGAAATATCAGCCACATTACATCAAAGTAGCATTGAGATATGCCAACATTATCTCCATTGTGCATGTTAGAAATGCAAACAACTTCACCTCACATGCGTCACTATCTGAAAAGTACATACTAACTGGTGAGCACCCCCTAAAGCCAGTCCAAATGGGTTCCCTTGCAATGCAGACAAAATAGCAAATGTCAGAAACAAATTTTTGACAATACGAACGACGACAAATACAAATTCTACTCGATCCATTTACGACCTGCTCCCATCACCGATATATCTACAAAGATGTACCAAGATAGATGAACTCAGGTGCCCATTATGTAGAACTGAGTTACCTTTATGCATACTTTGTCGTTATGTCAGGCTGCTCTAGTCCAAACGCGATATAGATTGAAGCACAGCAATACAACATATTAGGGAAGTAGAATGCTGTGCTGGAGATAGAAAGGGGGGAATGTCAGGAAGCCAGGATGGTCAGGTCCCCGGTTCATCAAGTGTGGTGAACGCAAGAAACTTGTAAGATCAGATAATGCCTGATAATTCCAAGAAGCAACGTAGAGACTGAGAGTACAAACTGGCTGGGTAAACACCCTTATAATCCCCAAAGTTCTGAATACATCCTTTCCTCCAGACAACGTCATATGGTTTTAGACTCAAAAGAAGACCATCTCGTTGGAACTGGCTGTCCCATGGAAAGAATGAACGGAAGAGGCACATGAAAGAAATACCAGGACATGTAGGTTAATAGGATGGAAAATTTGCTCTTCCAGGTGGATTTAGGATGCAGGGGTTTCCTTGCATAGTAGACCTGGAGGATGCTACATGCACTAAGGATATGACAAAAAGCACGGAAGATCAATGTTGATATGTTGCAAAATAGCAACAAAAGCAATCAGTACAAATAAGTTGTCAAGTAAGAAGCAAATTACCAGAGATTAACTAACTCAATAAGCGAATAACTTTACCAAATCTAAAATTACCTAATCTTGTACAACCCAACAAAACATGATATAACAAGAATGCATTGGAAGGTCATGACGTCCAAAAATCACTCTTACAGTTTTGCATTTTAACTAGGAACTTTACATGGCAATGCCATTTTAATTTTTCTAGCCATCGATATATTACACCAACCAATTATCTTCATCACAAATGATGTTATGCCGATAAAACCGTTTCATATTTATAATAGACACTTTTTTCATGTATCAAATTAACATCTTGGAAAATATAAAATTTATTAAAAAGGGAATAAAAGAAGATTTTTAAATTATTTCCCTGGTTCGTCATGGCCGTACAATGCGATTGTATTTTTATGTTAGCCATCCTTATTCCCGCCAAATACTTGATCATGAGGTCGTAAACCAAACATTATTATGCGCAGTATATGCCATTATTCTCTAACTGTATGTTTAAATTGTGGCAATGAAGTAATTATGAAAAAAGAGTAATTATTATTTAACCATTTCACTTTCGACTCACCCCTTTCATCTACCATTTAATATGTATACAATATTTTGGTGAATTTCCACTCAACCATAAAGGAGATATGAGCACATAGAGGCCAAATAGTATTTAAAAATAACCCGCTTAAGAGTGGTTATAGTTCTAATTCTTGTAACGCATCAAAAATGCTAATTTTATTAAATACGTAAATGGTACTCTTACTGAATACAGTGCTGGACTCTGCTGTGGTTGGCTGTCAACAATAATCCCACTGAGGTGTCTTTTGGGATTTCTACTCGCAACGAGGTAGATAATTACTAGAACAAGCAGAGTTGTATTGATCATGATTACCACGATCAAGGACCCTGTAAAGATGTAACGAAGATGCAACATCATAGTTACCACAATCATGGAACATGTAATGAAATAGTAAAGGTACTACTTCATTACCACAAACATGGAACAAAAAAATGAAATAGTAAAGGTACTACTTAATTAGCACAATCATGGATCCTGTAATGAAATATCAAAGTAACTACTTGATTACCAGAATTTTACCAAAATCAATTAGCCTATAAATAAATATCGAAGATATTACATCACGATTAGTACAATTCTCAATGACCATGTAAGGAATTATCGAAGATGCAAGATCTACATTTTCCAAGTAAGGTGATATCGTTGATGACATATATCGTTGTCGTTGTCTTGGAAGGTGTGTTAGGATTTTTACGGTGGACCTATCCGATCATAGGCTCCGGGATGTTTGAACTTTCGAAATTAACTTAAATCCGGACCAAACATTTTATATGTAAAGTTTAACATTAGTTTCCTTTCAGTGTAGCATAGGAAATAAGATTCGCTAATTCGTTTTAGTCTCTCTCTCTCTCTCTCTCTCTCTCTCTCTCTCTCTCTCTCTCTCTCTCTCTCTCTCTCTCTCTCTCACACACACACACACACACATATATTCCAAGACATGTATCAATACATATTTTGAAAATTCCGAAATATAGCGCACATAATCATAATTTTGTTTGATTCATTAAGCAATTCAATTTCAATCTACATACCTTTATCAAATATATTATCCGCTATATGTTCAGTCCTCTTGTCCAATACAAGGGTCTCAATAGAAATTCCTGTTATGTGCTCAGTTATATTTTTCACATTACTGCGAAGGTTATCTACAGACACATTCAAGTCACTTATATTGCATCTATGGTTTTCCACAGATACATTCAGACTTCTTAGACTGCTGTCAAGACTGTCTGCAAAATCGTTTAGACTAAGTAGACTGCTATCAAGGGTTTTCACAGATACATTCAGACTTCTTAGACTGCTGTCAAGACTGTCTACAAAATCTTTTAGACTAAGTAGACTGCTATCAAGGGTTTTCACAGATACATTCAGACTACGTAGAGTACTGTCATGGCCTTCTAAAGAAACATTTATAATGTTTAGATTGCTACCAAGGTTTTCAACTGAAACATTTAGATTATGTAGACTGCTGCCATGGTTTTCTACAGAAGCAACCAGACCATTCAGAGTTTCATTATGTTGTAACATTATTTGCATCATTTCAATATTTTTCTTTTCCGCAGACTGTGACTGTTCCTCTATCTTTCTTTCTACATTTGTTTGAAGTATTTCCACTGATACATTTAGATTATGTAGATTTGTGCCATGGTTTGTTACAGACACATCCAGACTATGTAGACTGCTGCCATGGTTTTCTACAGTCACAACCAGACTATGTAGACTGCTGCTATGGTTTTCTACAGTCACAACCAGACCGTTCAGAGTTTCGTTCTGTTGTAACATCAGTTGCATCATTTCAATATTTTTCTTATCCGCAGTCTGTGATTGTTCCCCTAACATTCTTTCTAACGTCGTCACGTTTATTTGAAGTCCTTCGTTGATCTTCTGAATTTTGTCTTTAAAAATTTCTCTCTCCATATTATTCGCGGTAATGTTACCCAACATATCACTTAAAGATGTTATAACTCGACTTTTGACATACTCAGTCAGAGTATTTAGAGTACTATCTATATTTTACACATGTAAATTCAGATCGCGCAGGGTTTCGTTATGCTGGAACATTTGCTGCGACACTTCAGCATTTCCTTGTTCCACAAATTGTGACCGTTCCCTTAATTTCTCATTTAAATTTATCACCTTAGCTTGAAGTGCTTTGTGTTCTTCCTGCACATTCTTAATGTCCACAAATTTCACATCTACTTGATCTTTCAGTTTCTGAACCTCATCTTTCAAATCTTTCAACCCCTCCTTATTCGCATTTACTTCATTTGACAGGTCGCTTTCAGATTTTATAACTCGATTCTCGAATTCCAAGTTTTCATCAATGTTAGGAGTGTCATCGGTACGACATGTGCATTGTTTAATATCTGACAGCCTAGACTCAACAACAGACAAGCGTTCGGAAAGCCCGTTTATGAATTGCTGTTGTGTATGAATGTCTCCAGGCCCAACTTTCACAGGTTTCCCCGGTTCAGAACGCGGATTAGGAAATAAATGGGGGTATAGGGCTATGGAGACGGCAATGCTAGCAACAACAATAGAAATTATATCAAGAAGGCTGCAAAAAAAGAAAAAAGAAAATATAATTAAATATTTTAAGAAAGGTCAAGGGAAAGGTTAATGCGAATTGTAAAACCTCATCTGTATATGTTGAGACCCTTATGTATTAATATGAAGGAAATATATTTTGTGTGTACGTGTATATAATACGTGTTCGTGAGTGGAGAGTACATTTTTTCATGAATGTATGAAGGGCTGCATATCCGTCGTCAAGATAAGAATATCCCTTGAAAGTACCATGCCGGGAAGTTTCTGTCTATTATTTTAACCTAAATCCGAAGACTAAAGGTCTTAGAACAAGTTCTAGAAATCATATATGTCGACATCCCACACTACTTTTTTCACCCTATACCGCTCAATCTAAAAAATTAATTACTTCCTTAAATTATGTTAAAATTGCGGTCTTGTGATATGCACGCTCATAAAAAAATTTTAAAACTACGAAAACGATATTTACTAAAACGTATTTATTCTGTGAAGAATCCTGTTATCGAATATGTTATATGCAATGACCTTATACCATTATAATATAAAATGCCGTCATTAGAAGTTTAACAAATCATTTTGATTCTCAATGTATTACTCTCTTACTATCACATTATATTATTATTATTATTATTATTATTATTATTATTATTTTAGTACTATTATTATTATTATTAGCAGTATTATTATTATTAGTAGTAGTAGTAGCAGCAGCAGTCGTAGTAGTTGTAGTAGTAGTGCTTTGTGTTAAGGCCCGTATAGGAGGCTGATAGCTATAAGTGTAACGCGTTAAAACTGTCTTATAATACTAATTGTTAGGACTTTGTAAGGTGCCTAATCTTTAGAAGCTCTAAGCGCTTTACAACATCTATATTGATGTGACTACAAAAACCCACCATGAAATTAGAAAAGATAAAAACTGTCGAAACTATTTAAGGTAGGAAACTTTATTGGGTCTTTAAATTTGTTCTTGCAGTCGAAACATGTGAGTTTTACGAGCACTATTTAAGAGATTAGTGTTAGGACTGGCCGGCCTGGTGTCAGGATAATGTGACTGGGTGGGACATCATGCTACATGTCTGCGGCATGATTATCCAGTGCTAGAGATCACTATAAACTGCCTCACTGCAGATATCGTAGCAATATGACTAATAAATTGTTAAAGCTACGTTAACAATCATAAACACACACTCATCTATACTGATAAATATGGGTTTGGTCATGCGCACTCAAAAATGTTAAGTTATTACGTTTTTTTAATATGATGGAGTTTACATAGGTTTACTACGGAAACTGAATTAGTAACGTGATTCCTACAGCATTATTTATCACATATTACCGAGACTGTTTGTTGTCCTCCAATTGAAAAGGATTGAAGTTGACATATTTCACTGATAGCATTAACTTTAATCACATTTGTAACTTTGAACATAACTTGGACAAATGCAATTATCAAATGATCGAAAGCCAACGCAGAATGTGCTCTGTGTGTGTGTGTGTGTGTGTGTGTGTGTGTGTGTGTGTGTGTGTGTTTTCTTAACATAATACATAGTCATAATAATCTAGACACTTGTTCCAGCGAACTCGGACTTGATTTAGGAGAAAAATTATATGTGAGTTCCCTTTTAGCCGACCGTTCTTATTTTTCGTTGCCGATCTTGCACCTTTCCCCAAGGTAAAATAAAGAAATAAAAAAAATTAAAAATACAAACAAAACAAATTTCAAAATAGTATTTGTGCATCTAGTTTAACCCAACACTTGATGCGCCTAGTACACTATATGCACTATTCATTATCATATACATGTATACAATGTTTATTGAAAAAAGAGGTTTCACAAAATACTCAAATTATAAAACCAGTACAATAGGAAACATATATTGTTTGGGCCTTGTGAACAACATTTGAGAGATAGATCTGAGTTTATCTCTTTGATGCTATCGCTCCGATAGTCATATGGTTTTGTAATACACCTCAGATGCGGGAGGTGGCGGGTTCGAACCCCGGCTGAGTTATACCAAAGACTTATACAAAATGGTATTAACAGCTGTGCTCAGCATTAAGAGGTTAGTGTTAGGGCTGGTCGACCTGTTGTTAGGATAATATGACTTGGTGGGACATGACGCTACATGTCTGCGCCATGATGCCCAGTAATAGATATCACTATAAAACTGTCACATTGCAGACATCGACCGAAATGACAGAAATTGTTTTAAATCTATGTTAATAATCCAAATCACACACACACACACACACACACACATATATATATATACACACACACACGCGCACGCACGCATACATACTATTTTTTAATTTAAAGGAAGATTATCATGCCGACAAATCAAGAGCAAAGTTTTTATCGTAATGACACAATCGAGGCAGCAGACACGGGCATTTGTGGCAGGGTCCTGTTTCGTAAATTGGCCCTTGGCAAATTCTGTCTTGTATAGTTTTTGAAATGTATGTCACGCATCTACATTTTCCATAGTTATTCTGCATTATGATGATAGTGAAATAAAAATAGTCGGCTAAGAAGAAGAGCTAGCCTCCAATAGAAGTAAACACGGGTTCAAGACCTGTAGAATATCTCAAAAACTGATTGGACGGCAAATGTTCTAAATTGCATCAAGCTATATAATAGACAATTTGAAACCTAAATTTGAAAACCTAAATTATCAAGAATATTATTTTTTAAATATAAAATCTGCACTAAACCTAATAATTTAATTCATTGATTTATAATTTTTAACCTGATAGTCGCCAAGTTTTCCTAACGCTTTTGAACTATTGGTATTTCAACACAAAAACGGAGATGCCCAATGAAAACGAGCTATCTTTGGTTTCTAGAAATAGTATATTTCAGTCAAAACTCTGTCGTCTGCATTCTATATTTGGAGTGTCTAGTTTTAATATTTCTAAAATAAATTTAACAAATAAAAATCAGGAACCCTTCCACACATGTGTTCATTAAAATGTAAATCCAAAATGTACAGAATTATCGAGATTTTCAGAGAGGATAAACTACATACATCACGACTCCTGCTTGAAAAAACAGACAGTGGCCTAAGTAAATATGGCGACTGTGTTTCAAGAGAAACTCCTTTCTGATTCGTAAATCCAACAAGATGACAGTGTTTGGGACCTCCTGGTGATAGTCGGGTTAGAACTTGTACGATCAATGAATTAGGTGACTAAGTTTTGTACATTTAGACATCCTTGATGCCTTCTCTTTTAAAATCGGAGAGGGGGGAAGGGGACTGGGGTTATAAGCAAACAGCATGGTGTGAGAATAATACGGAATATGACGATCTACTAGATGACGCTGGAGGATTTCAGAACTTTAACAGGTAAAGAGGTGTGTTTCCAATTGCAGTTATTTTAAATTTAGGGTAGGTATTTTTAATTATATATTTTAATGATTAGTGTAAATATTGTACACTTAAAGTACCGGGCAAAACTGGCTCAGTTAGATGTGTTAGGATTGAATTTTTAGTAAAATTAATAAGATTGATATTTTCTTTGAATTGTATTAAAGTAATGTTTTATTTATTTATATTTAAGTAGTTTCTAAAATATATTAAAGGTAATTTCACTTGTGTTTGAAGCACAACTATATAGAATAGAAATGGTTGCTGAGCAAGTGAAAAAAGGCAATGTATATAGCCATACTGCATAAGACTGATAAAAATAACTAAAACCTTACGAATGCACATTATTGTGTGGAAATAGGTTATGAAGCAAAAATCAGTCAGCCCCTAAGTCTTATCAGTAAAACATAGAACAAACTTCCGTACTGACGTAAATACAAAATGATTCTTATATAATGATGGACAGTCGTCGCTACAAAATGGTTCTTATCTAAAGATGGACAGACATTGCTGCTGGTTTAATATATTAAACATGTTGCTGGTTTATAAAATTTAAGGAATTATCATATTTGGATCTAACTAGTGCCAAACGAATATAGATAAACTACAAATCTGAGTTGTACCTTATGTCAGATGACGTCAAATTAAGCCGGTTTTGACCGTGAGAAACTAACCCTTACCTGAAAAGAGCGGAACTATTTTCTCGTCGATGTCTTATACCCTGACACAAGATGTGTATAAATAGACCGCGCATTATAGGGTCAGGACAGTTCCTATCGACGAGGAAATAGATCTTCGCCTTATCATTTCAGGTAAAACAATTGTATATGTCGTAACTTCTTTAGGAATAAGTATTTTTAATGTTGAGATTTTAATAGTAACATTGTTATGTTAGCAACATTGTTCACTTAATACTTTTATTTATAATATATTGTAACGGAATGTTTAAATGTTCTAAAGGATTCATATTTAATTATATTTATGTAATTTGTATTGTAAGGTTGAGATTGCTACCAACTTCACGTTTTGATTTAATGACTGAAATAAAGTATTCTTTAAGTAAGAAAGAATATTATCTAGCAATATATTTTAAATCTATATTCTATTTTAAAATAAGTAAATGCATTTCTTTAAATTAATTGTTACATTAACTATAGTTATTACATCTTACACTTTCGGCTATCTTGAAATTGATTGAGAATTAACTATTGTATAATATTCTAAAAATGCAGAAGTTATACGAATAAATGAAATTGGAAAGCTTGAATAAGGAAAATATAATATGTATTGCATTAATTTTTATTATAAAGTTTTTAGATGTGTTTCTAGAGTGTTGTCAATATATTTGTGTTGTTTAATTAAATAAAGGTCAGTTCTGTACCGACAAAGAAAATATAGGTTTGTCTTCTCATTGCAGCTTCGATTCCGTACCTGTCCCCAAGACATTTCCATCATCGGGTGACATTCTTTATCTGGGAACTCATCCTTTCTCTTCTTACTATCTTCCTGAGTTCCCAGCAAGTGTTTATGAGATCGATCTATAGAACATTCCAGCCAATCATCTCATAAAAGATGCACAAATCAAGTTTTGATTTTGTTGCTTTTTAAAACTTATTTTATATTTTAGAACTGGGGGAAATAGTGCTAGGTCCTCAACACAAACAAGGACGGTCTGGAGACCGGAAACATTTTCTTGTGGCCTCAAACTACGTGGAAGAACTCTTTGGCGTCGTAGCAGATAACATTGGGTAGTGATATTTATCAGACACTACGAATTTTAAATAATGCGGACTTCAGGTTTGTACAAATATAAAATGAGTTTGCTTGGATCGGGTATCAGCGTACTAAATTGTTAAGGATTGACGGGTACCCGGTGAAAGTTTTCTAAAATTTTGTTCTCCGATTTATACATTTACATTTACAGTTATTAGTTCATTGGTAGAGTTGATTGCATGCGATTCATATTTTCATATGTATAAGATTGCATCGGGATATTTGAAATACATGTAAAATAATTTTCATTGTCCGTTAGCACCATACTGATTATAGTAAGTTAACGATAATTACCTATTATATTTGCTTCTGTAATGTTTAAATAATCTTGGAGGTTAAGGATTCCTGAATTGTATGCAATAGAAATCAAATATGTAGTATGATACGGTCATTTTCGATACACTGCTCAAGTGGTAATTATGTCCTGTCGCTGTGAAGCGAGGGTAATGGTCTACCATACTTTCAAAAACTCAAGTTTAAAAGTGGCATGTGTTCCATTCTGATGAAAACAATTGTTTTGACAAAGAATAAGCGTTATTTTAGCTTTATTTTATCTTTCTTTTTAATTTCCTAGCGACTCTATAATAAAATAATATAGGAGAGCAAAACTATTAACTAACCATTCATATTACATAATTCAAAGTGTTATAACGCTGCACATTGAGTCCGAGTTTAATATTATATTTCCAAGTATGACAAATCAAAGTAGGGCAGAGGGTGGCCGAATGGTCTAAAGATTCACCTTTAACGACTTTTGCCATCTGACCTCTGTCGGGTTTTCCGGGTTCTTCCTCCACCACTTATAGTGACCGCCATATATACCCTATCTTACGCTGAGAAATGTCGCGAATCCCCCCAAAAAATCAAATTGGCTTTCCAAACGGAAATTGTTTATGATTGGTTTATCCAGATTCGCATGCTCTAGCTTATGATTCTCAGGCAGCGTTGCATTGTAAAAATTATCTTGGTAAATATTCATTGTCAACAAATAAAAGGTGGGACTTACAATTTGTCCGGAGCCTCTGGTAATTTTTTACTCTCATTTACTTGATGTTCACTACACTGGACTTCTTGATCTTTGAAAGATCGACACGTGTGTTCGGCTCCTTTATCAACTGCTTCTGTAGGTAAATGTAGCACATAATATTATTACCATAATTAGTTTAAATATTGACGCAAAAATACGTGCAAACATATAGTTATGATGGGCACATGTAGACAAACTATTCGTATTGCATATTAAGAAAAGTAAATAACGTCGTCACCAAATTAAGAAAAGTAATTAACGTCGGCACCAATAATCATTATGGGTGTAAACCTACCATACCCCATCGTGCAAACAAAGACCAAACCATTTGACATATAATTCAGTTTGTTAATCAAGACTTATCACACGGTTTAATCTCTGGTATCATATATCTCTCTCTCTCTCTCTCTCTCTCTCTCTCTCTCTCTCTCTCTCTCTCTCTCTCTCTCTCTCTCTCTCTCTCTCTCTCTCTCTCTCTCTCTCTCTCTCGTGCCGGAAGCAGCGACAATAACTGATATTGTAATGAATGTCACTTGTGGATGGAAGCAGAAGATAAATACCACATTATGTTTGACGAGTAACTCTAACAAAACGTTATAAGCATAGCTTTCCAGAATGCATGGCTTACGAAAGTTTGACAATCACTTTTATTCATTTTCAATGTTTAACCTTCAACACGTGGCAAAGTAAGTTTGCTTTGTAAACGTTATTTAATGTTTCGTGCATACCCTAGACTACTGAAGATGCCTTATCTGATGTTCATAAGGTACACCATATTATCTATTTCGAGCCTTTTGTTAATGAATGACTGCCTCTTTTTATTTAGTTTCAGAACTTGTGGGCTTATTGGTCCGATGTTCGGTTTGTTAAAGAGCCACGGTTTACAAAAATTCTTGTTGACAGGAACAGATCTGTACTTAAATATGTGTGATGAACAAATGCCAAAATGTTCGCTTCAGCACGTAAAATTATAGGAAAACAGTAAATCTTAGTTAATTGAATCAGATTCATACACCACGCTCAGCCCGTTCTACATCTCCTAAAGCATCGCAAAAAAAAGTATAAGTAAAAAAGTAGAATTTAATCAGTTAATTCTGGATAAAGTATTACTCTCTATTTCAATGAATTTGGCCACAAATGCTCATAAACACAAAGGGCTCTGGTGTTTACACCTTGAATTAGCTACAGTGCTTTCTTTACCGAAAATGATCTGACTTTCCTATGCCTTCAGAAATTACATGAGAGATGAGTATGTCACAGGCACATCTTATTCCGAAAGCATGCTATTATATAGTTTGAAATTCGCTAACTTGGCTTTGTATTTAACAGTCCTGTCATCTTACTAGCTAAGATATTAGATTTATCGATTTTCGCTAACCATATTACATCATCGCATATTCGACGAACACAAAATGAATGGTATCGCATATAGTTGATATAATGCTAAGGTTAGATACTTTTAAAGAACTGTACTGTACTCATTTTACCTTTTTTCATAGTTAAGGAATGCCGCTCTTCCTTCAACGTAGGTATACTTAAATTGGTACTGCCTTGTTGTCCTTGTTGAACTGCTTCACCCACCGAAAGGTTTCTCGTTATTATGTGTCTTGCTCTTCCTATAATATATATATATATATATATATATATATATATATATATATATATATATATATATATATATATATATATATATATATATATATATATATCTATATATATATATCTATATCTATATATATATATATATATATATATATTTGACCCCGTAATGCAGACTTGCAATATATAGCTTGAGAGAAGTCAACACCTTGATTAAACCAGAGAAATACCCCTCCATCATTATTTTGTTGTATCTGTGTTTGGAGAAAAACAAAAGTAATTGTGACGTTCGAAATAAAAACGATGAAAAGTTAGATAATATTAAGTCAATCTATCAGAAACAAAATGATTTGAATAAAGGCGTTCTAAGTAATATACATGTTTTTATTTAAGCTGTCCGAACTGGATTTGCGCAGAACGTTGTAGCCACGATGCCAAAACATATTTCATTAATACGCACAATAATGACTGACATAATTACAACGTGATGTAAAGAGGCAAAGTTTTCGTATTAAAAGCTCACATTAGAATCACAGAGTTTCAGGTATTAGGAAGGTGTGAGTTGGGATTTTTTTCTCAGACTTTCAATTAAATACTATTAACATGGATAAAAATCTGGAATCGAAAAATTCATTTTGAGGTCAATGTGAAATATTATAGCAAATACATTCATAGGAATAGTCCTTGGACTGTATGGGGTCCAGGGAACATGATGTGTTCAAACGTCTTTAGGATTAACATTATGGGACTCTCTATGGTCA
Organism: Unio pictorum; assembly: GCA_030141615.1. Taxonomy (NCBI): domain Eukaryota; kingdom Metazoa; phylum Mollusca; class Bivalvia; order Unionida; family Unionidae; genus Unio; species Unio pictorum. The sequence goes on along the minus strand of JARLTB010000168.1, from coordinate 8,375,250 downwards.
AGGGCAATTTAAAATGGACATTATTGACCAACACTCATCCTGACTGACCAATACTTACACCAATTTACTGCTCAAGAACCACAACTACTAGCCAACACACAGTCTAACTGATCAACATCATCTAAACCGACCCACATAATTCTTACTAAGAGGCACCCCACTGACCAACAGTCTGCCTAACCAGCACCCACAACTACTGATCAGCGCACACACTTACTGACCAACATACTTCCATACTGATCAACACCAACTGACCACCACTCATACCTACTGGCCAATACAGTCTCAGTTATCAGTGCTCACACTCACTGACCATTATTTGCACATACGAAGATATGTGCAATAGTAAGATAACAATAGGCACAGTAACGATGGCAAACAAGTACTTATAGACAATCACTATTTACTACCAGCAAGCACTCATCTTTTACAACTCAGAGGACTGAAGCATACAACTAGCAGATATTTTTTAAATATTATAATCCGTTACATATTATGTTGGAGGTATCTGTACATGTACAAATATTGAACTTGTACTATAAATAGCTCTGATAAAGGGATTCAAGTTATAATAATACTAAAAAGACCGTAATTAAAAGTAATGTTAAACTTACGAAAGTGTCATGGGATTTAACAGCGAGCAGAATCAAATCAAAACATTTGATCTACAATTGCCAACACTTCAATTATCGCTAAGTTACGAAACAGACACTGACTTTATTGGAAACTAAACTAATCCGGAAAGTATTATATTTAAAATATTTGCCTGACTAAAAGAATGATAATTTACAAGAATGTCATTTAATTTAGGAAAACGTGAAGAAAAAAGCCAGCTGAATTTATTAAACTGACTTCGACTTTAGCGAAGACAAGAAGAGAAAACTAGGAATATTATATTAAATATACGGCCTGGACCAAAAATGGTGCTATAATTATCCAGCTATCATGGGATTAAGCAGAGATTACATAGAACCCATGTACTATAAAGCCACGACTAAGAGTAATACTAAAATGTATACGAAGTTTAGTGCAGAGTAAAAATAAATCACAAATATGATTTAAAAATAATAGATAAAAATGTACAAATTAAACAATTTATACCAAGTTAGAATGGACTAGAAAGTTGAAGATTAAAATGCACACACCCCTCCCTAAAGGACATTCCTGTTTTCAACTAGTCTAAGCCTATGTTGAAGAAAATTACAATTCTGAAGAACCGCTCCGGTGGTCTAGTGGTTAGAGCGTACGCCACGGAAGCGAGAGGTCGTGGATTTGAACCCCGGCCGAGCCATACCAAAGGCTGCAAAAATGGTCCGAACAGCTGCCTTGCTTGGCGCTCAGCATTAATAGGTTAATGTTAGGACTCATCGGCCTGGTTTCAGGAAATGTGACTGGGTGGGAGATCATGCTACGTGTCTGCGGCATAATGCCCCAGTGCTAGATCAAAACTGCCTTACTGCAGACATCGTAGCGATATGAATGAAAAATTGTTAAAGCAACGTTAAAAATCCAAATCAAACAAACAAACAAACAAACAAAACTGAGACAAATAAGCCAAAAAATAGTCTCATAAGAAAGCCTTGAGGTCGCAAAATTTTATTTGACTGTGTGTAACGGACGTATTGTTTAAAAAAGTTAGATGTCACATCTAATTGATTTGGATCGAATGTTGCAAAGGATATAAAACGTTCATGATCGAAGAGTAGTCTCTAATCTACCATGACAAACAAACAAAATTAATTTCAAACTTAGAAATGTATAATTGTATCAGTTCAGAGTATTAATAATAATAAAAAAGTTTTATATGTGGTATAACAGTGTTAGGGACCAACTTCGCACTGCTAAAAGACATCGTCGTAAAGCAGAGCGGCTTTGGCTTTCCACCAGACTCACTATTCATACACAAATCTAAGAAGCTGCTAAGAAGAACGTCACAAAAACATAGTCCATATAGCCAAATAATCCCACTACAATACCAAAATCACAGAGAGTTGCAGCTGCAAAGAGCTCTTGGACATTACTAAGTAACTAATCTTAACAAACTAATGTCATGGAACAAAATAAATGTACACCACTTCCATCTACCTTCTCTCCATTAGACCTTCCGGACCTATTTGAAAATTTTTTCCGTGACAAAGTACAAACCATTAGAGATACACAGGACAAGACAATTTTAATTGACACGTTGAAACCTTACAGTTACGATAAATAATTTCAGCGACAACCATTAGTAGCATTTGAACATGTCTCTATGGATTTAGTTGGGAAAATCGTGTTGAAGACTGCACCAAAGTAATGTGAACTTGATCCAATTCCAACATCACTGTTGCTTGATTGCTTAGACCCTATATTAACTTATCTAACTGACGTTATTAATATATCTCTCTCTCATCAGGGAATTCCCATCATTTTTCAAAACTGCTATCGTGAAGCCTCTGCTGAAAAAACCAACACTTGACTATAACGATATAAAGAACAACCACACAGTTTCTGATCTCCCATTCATATAAAAAAAATCTTAGAAAAATTGTTCTAACCCAAATTGTATCTCATTTGAATTGCAATACTTTTTAGCAACGTACAGTCTGCATATCGCCCTTGCCACAGTACTAAAGCTACTCATCTGAAAGTATTTAATGATATTCTTTCTGCTTTGGATAGCGGAAAGATTACAGTCCTAACCCTCCTTGAATTGTCTGCAGCATTTGACACAATAGATATATTACTTAACCGTCTCCAGCATGTATTTGGCTTCCACAAATACGGCCTAACAATGGTGCAAGTCCTACTTAGTAAACAGGACACATCTTGTATCTGCAAATGGAATAAACTTCAGCCAAGTTGCTATATGTTGTGGTGTTCCACAGGGGTCTGTTGCTGGACCTGTTCACTTCACTCTATACACTCAGCTATTCCCATGTGTCATAGATAATGATCCTGCGGCTCAACAATTGTACGCTGATGACACCCAACGTATACAGGTCAAGCCACTCAGCTGATGTTGATGTTACCATCCATGGAGTAGAGAGGTGCATTTCTGATGTGAAATCATGGATGACATGTAACAAGCTGCAGATGAATGATGATAGAACTGAGGCTATTCTGATCACAACACAATGACTTTCTAATTCACATCCTTCATTTAAAACAATAAATATCAGCAACAGCAACATTATATTCACACAGTCAGTGCGAAACTTATATATAACTCTAGACAGTAATCTCACATTGCACCAACATGTCATGAACAAAAGTAAGGCTGCATATCTTGAGCTGAGACGCTTCAGCTCCATTCCCAAATATCTTTTTAGCTGATGCCACTAAAACATTTGCGTGTTCGTTAGTAATTCCAAGACTGAATTCTGTAACTCAATTATGGCTGGTTTATCTCAATATGTACTCCAGAAAGGTCAAACAGTTCAAAACACAGCTGTTTCTATTAAGTTTTAAGTACCACGATCAGAGCACACCTCCCCACTGCTCTGTATCCTACACTGGCTATTGATTTGATCCAGTATTAAACACAAATGTCTTTCTCTGTGCTACGTTTCACGGACGGGCTCCAGTCCAACATACATAGCTTTCCTCACCCATGTGTACACACCAGCAAGAAATTTACGCTCCTCTTATGACAATCGTATACTCGTTGTTTTCAATACGAAAACGAAGCCTTTTGGACAACGTTTCTGTTTGCATACCAGGGCCCAGCAATGTGGAATGAATTGCCCATTGAAATTAGACACAAAGACACAGTGATCCCTTTTAAGAGTGTTCTTAAAGCTTACCTTTTCCGACTGCAAGAACAAATGTAAAGACCTAATACTGTTTTTCACCTTAAATATTTTCAGCATTACTTATGTTTTCCAATTTCATGTTTCTTGTTTTTTGTTTTTCTGTAGTCTTATCATTATTGATGTAAAGCGCTTAGAGCTTCTTAAGATTAGGCGCTATACATAATCCTCATTATTATTATTATTATTATTATTATTATTATTATTAAATGTCAAACTGTGAATTCGGCCATATATCAATCGTACTACCAATAATAATGTTTACACTCGGTGTACTGATTATATCCGATGAACCATACAAATGTGATTTTGTCAACAAGAAAACAAATCTAAATCATCGAATCGCACGTTCTTCTCTCATCTCTCACGAATACAGCTCTGAGCATCACCATCTTAAAAGCTGTAAATTTATACCAAATTATTAAACGGAATACTTACCTTGATACATCACTGTCTGCACTTTGATTATTCTGACCTTGTATCTGCTTTCCATTTTCATTTTTAGCTTGAGCATAATTAGGCTGTGATGATGAGTCCAAGCTTTTGATTTCATCCGGTAGTGCTTGCACAGAACTTGTCATGTTGTTAAGTGGGTCAACTGTTTTAGGAACGTGCTCGTTATGTAATGTCTCTTCAACCTCTTTGTTTACTATGCCTTGCGGTATCAAATCGTATGCTTGTTCCTCTGCAAGTATAGGGAACATCGGGGATTCCTTGTATGACGTCACAACTCAGCTTCCGCAGAGCACTGGTTGGCAGAACCACTATGGCGACGAAGGAAGACGGTCTATCAGCTTATGCCAATGGCTTACCAAACGAAGCGCGTGCTCGTTATATGCAAAAATTAAATAGTATTAAAGATTATAAGGGTCTGCCGGATCCATACAATCTTAAGTGTGGATGGATGTCAGACCCCAGCATTTGGCCAGACTTGACATTTGGGGATATTTACTGCTACCTGGTTGATACACCATCTATTTACTCCGCCGAGACGATGAAGTCTTTTAAATCTCTTGATGCGTACAGGTAAGCGTATAAAACTATATATTTTTTATCACTATAAGAACCTAATTTATATTTCTTTTTTGGAAATACATTAAAGGAAACGAGACGTGTAAAAAAATTTGCTGTAGGTTTGAGGGGGGATGGTGTGTGGATCGAAATAGTACAGTAGTGTTTGCATTAACTCATTTTTATATGAGCATATTAACGTTCCCACATATCTAACATTAGTAAGCAAATTGCCCATTTAAAAGTAGATTTTAATTAAACTTAAGCTATATGATGCGCGGCAGAATTGTGCATTAAATTGCAATTTTCCATGTTTTACTACACGAACATAATTATTTGCATTTCTGAACAACCAGTGCTGGCATTTATTTTTCTTCTTCTTCCAGTTATGTTATCACTGGACATGTGAAGGAAGTATATTATCATTGTATTGAAGAGGACAGCCCTGTCTGCTTCATTTCTGCTAAGGTGACACCGTCGCAGAGAATGAAAGAAAAGCCGCACGACCCTTGGGTGTGTCTAAGAAAAAAGGAAGCTACAGTCCAGTGTGCACATTGCACTTGCATGGCTGGGTAATTAATTGTTGCTTCATGCTTTACAAATAATAGTTAAATTTGTATATAGGCATCTGGTGATAAAAATATTGAACTTGGAAGAAATAATGTAAAAGGATGATACATGTAAACATTACATTGTTATTTTTAAAGGCTCCAATAAACTGCATATTTCTTGCAAAATTGTTTTATTTATACCATTTGGAAAATGTGGGATTTGGAATTTATGATTTAACACACGTCCAACCAAATGAGCCTTAGAAATACACCAATATAACAGAACTATTCAAATTAAAACATATTTAACTTAAAATCTTACTTGGAGTTAATATTAGCATGTGAAGAATTATTAGAATATAAAATTTGTCTAAACGCATGGGTTTTAATTGTAGGCTTGGAGAAGTATGCAGCCATGTGGCTGCTGTTCTTTTCAAGGTGGAAATTGGAGTTCGCCTTGGCATGACACAAACATCATCCACTAGTCAAGCATGCAAGTGGAACAAGAGTTTTCGTGATGAGGTAAATATTATTATTCAAGTGTTTACAGGAAAGTGCCATCTAAAAGATATTTTTTTTGACAAAAAGAAAATCAGATTAAGTCAAAGTATGTCTATCGTACTTCCCAAGCAATGAATCATTTTAACACCTTTTTTATTATATGTGCTGCTACTTTAAAAGAAAAGTGACAAGTCTTTTCTCTGTTTTAGATGGAACCCATGACAGTTGATGAGTTCCAAGAATTGGTTGATTCTAGGAGTAAACCAGTTGACTCCATTATACCAAGTGGAAATAACCAGCTGCCATCAATGAATGTATTAAAATCACTGAAGGCTGCATGTCCAGATGCTGCTTTTTTTTCCTGTATCCCACCTCTAGATGGAGAGCTACAATCTGAATCTGTAGTTGAGACAAAGCCAGCATTTCCACCACTTTTAGATTCTCTTACTGATGAAACCTTTGCTGGCCTTCCAACAGAAGATAAACAGCAGATGTTTGATAAGATTTGGAGTAATTACTCCTGCTCAGAAGAGCAAGTGATAATGTTGGAAAAAATGACAAGATCACAATCAGTGTGTCCACTGTGGTATAGACACAGGCAAGGTCGAATAACAGGAACAAAAGCCCATGACGTCCTAGTAAGAAGAGCAGACACTTTGCCAGACGTCCTAGTTAGAAATGTAATGGGTTATTCTACATTTGACATTAGCAGAAAGCCAGCTGTAAAATGGGGATTAAATAATGAAGAAAAGGCAAGAAATTTGTTCATTAGTACCATGAGTAGTCAGCATACAGAGTTTGAAGCCCGATTGACAGGGTTCCTAATTAGCACCGCGGATTTATTTTTGGGTGTCTCAAGCGATGGACTTACCAAATGTAAATGTTGCGGAAAGGGGGTAATTGAAATTAAATGCCCCTACAAACACAGGGAGTCATTAGTGTCAGATGCTGCAAAAAGTGATAAAGGCTTTTGCTTGACCGAGGATTTGACACTAAAAGCAACACACCGGTATTTCACACAAGTGCAACTCCAGATGCATGTCCATCAAGTACAGTATTGCGACTTTGTTGTGTTTACCAGCAAGGAACTTTGTATCACTAGAGTAAAGTATGATGCTGTGTTTAGCCAGAAGTTGGTAATGGCATGCAGAGAGTTTTTTATGTCATTGGTTCTACCAGAAATTGTGACTAGAAAACTTGAAAATGGAATTATTGATGCTGCTGAGAATGATAATGTGGCCACATATTGCATATGTGATCAGCAAGAATATGGAAAAATGATACAATGTGACAATGATGAATGCTCATTCCAGTGGTTCCATTATGCATGTGTAAATGTGCGCCGAAAACCAAAGGGAAAATGGTACTGTCCCCGCTGTAAAGACAATTAGTTTTTAACATTGTCAGATAGTGAATGGTACACAGGAGAGAGAGAGAGAGAGAGAGAGAGAGAGAGAGAGAGAGAGAGAGAGAGAGAGAGAGAGAGAGAGAGAGAGAGAGAGAGAGAGAGAGAAAGAGAGAGAGAGAGAAATGAGAAGTGGTAACACATGGATATAGCGTTTGTGCACTATAATAATAATTGTCACGGAATGATGTAGTTTTTATTCAGGAAATACATGTACTCGGTTTCGTTTATCGTGTGCAACGATACCTGAGGGTGATTTATATATATAATATATATGGGCAGTTGTACTTCGGAATCGTGAGTACAGTTCGCTTTATGCCGCACGTGCAGGGTGTTTTTGATACGGAGAACGAAAATGTATAAATATTATACTATATGTGAAGGGTCTTCACATTACTAAGGGTTTTGTCAACAAGCGGCTGGTTTAAAGGACTGTAGCTGTAGGGCTTTTGATCTAATATTTGGAGGGTCTAATGTTTCGTAGTATTCCAAGTGTCCGGAGTCTGTATAAATTGTGAAGTTTAATTGTACCAGCTGTGGAGCTGTATACTAATAGTTGATTGTATCTATTTATTTGTAATTTGTTAGCCTTGGGCTAATATGGGTTTGCGAAACTCAGTATATCTTTTGGGACTGGAAAGATAAGTCGTTATCTCTCCCTTTATTATTTTCAAATATAGTTTCACTACTTGAACGTATACAATTTTACGATATGAGTAATCCTGCATTGTTTATTACGTGAGTGAACTGTATTAATCTTTTATGTATATTTCTCAGGGGTTTTTGTATCGTTGTATCATTTATTTGTATCATTGTATAATTTGTTTGCGTCTGCGAGTCTGTGCGTTATTATGTTTAAATAAATCCAATATTTGGATTACAATACGCACGCACGCATTTCATTGTTTTGCTTATATATATATATATATATATATATATATATATATATATATATATATATATATATATATATATAACACCACATTAAATCATAATTTATTGTCTGCATCATCAAACGTGTTCTGTTGTCTATCCGAAATATCCGTCCCGGTTATCTTGTTACAAATATGGTTTATTTATAGAGGTTCACTCCTTAGTCAGGGACTGTTCTCCTTGATGCCCGCTTAAGAGTATAACAATGCACATTACATGAAGCTAGCAATAATTACTGTTTATTTTAACATGTTTTTTAATAAAATACTAAATTCATTATCTATTAGAAGCACATACATGCTCATGATATCTCTTCTTAAATACCCAAATATTTTCAGCATATTTTTACATGTATTGGAAGCTTGTTACTCAGAACTGTACCAGAGTATTGGAAGCTCTTGTTTTGAAATAAATATGCTCTTGAAATACAAAATATCTTATTTGTTTATGTTAATATTAATAATATAATAATAATGAGGACTTTGTATAGCGCCTAATCTTTCGAAGCTCAAAGCGCTTTACATAAAAACATGCTGAAAACATACAAGATACAAAACATTATTAGGTCTCTATTATTCATGAAATCATGGCTTTAAAATGCTGGACACTTAATTAACCAGCTTCGGGTGTAGATTACTTAATGCTGCACAGATGGTCATAATATTATTTGAATGAGGTACCATTCTCAAGTTCATTGTCAGAACTTAATATTTTAAAGTTTTTTATTCTCTCAATTGCACGTTCAACATGAATGCGCACCCGTGCAATCCTTCTACTTTTCTCAACCTCCCTAGCACTTAGTTGGCTCTTTCCCTTTGTAAATGCAGGCATGATCAAGTGAGCATTTCGTGATGCAACTTCTTCTGCTATTAAAAACCTCTATCAGCCAGAACCTGATCATCATACTCAAGTAGATCCAAGAATCCAGACCGCAGAGTTATCACTTTGTCAGAGGTCCTACCACCAAAGGCTTTTGAAATAAAGCTAACAGAACCTGTTGGAGAAATGGCAATGAGAAACTTAATTGTGTTCTTGTGCTTGTAATTTGACCATGAAGTTGCACGTGCTGTCAAGTTCCCTGGCCTCTCTATGAAAATTTCGCAGCAGTCAATGATAACGCGACACTTTTTGTATATTTCTCTGAATACATCAGGCAGATTCCTGTTTACTGTCTCTCTATTTGGCCATTGCACCAGAAAACATAATTTCCTGGCAAGCTGTGGCAGCCCCTGATTGAGAATATCGGACACAACTGTTTGTGACACACTGAATCTGTATGCAAGATCCTGGTGTTGAATATTGAGTCTCAACTTCATCAAATCAGAAGAAGAACTGAACCAGGGACAAAGCTTTACACATAGGAATAATTTCTGACAAGTAGTTTACCATCCAAAAAAAGGAAGAGTGGTAGGGCAGTCCAGTAAAGAATCTTGTCCTGGCATCTTTATCCTCGTGCTCAAGGAAAGAGTCTGTAAACTTGACAGCATTAAGCTGCTGTTGCAGGGAACGATTTTCCTCTTGCAGTCTTGCAAGCTCATCCATGGCTTTTTCATTTTTAATCCGAAGATCGGCAATCATTTTCAAACAAGTGTCATGAAGTTCACCTGTAAAACAGGAAAAAATGGCAGTTATTGGATGCAAATGAAGGTTGCATATTATAAAGTAATTGAGGCATACAATATTAATAGAAGCAAATGCTCTAAATATAATCAAACTATGGTCATTTATAAAAAAAATATTACCATTACTTTTTTATTTACTGTTCAAACTATAATCAATACAACAAGAGTATTACTCTAAATTTCTAAAGCTAAATGTGTATTTCCTTATATTACAATAAGTTGTTTTTGTTATGTTATTCTGAAATATTACCTGCATGATTGTCACAGCTTGGTAACATGCTCTCACTGGGTAGAATTAATTTCTCATTGTTTCTATTACTCAAGTCAAGAAGGGCTTCTGCAGCAGACATATCAACTTTTTTATGTGCCTCCAATTCCACTTGACCTTGTTTTGTAGCTGACCGATTCTGGACTCTCTCAAATCTCTTCTTGGATGACAATGGGTCGGCAGTGCTTACTGTATATCCCATGTTGACATTAGGTACATAATCAGGGTCATTAGGACTGTCACTCTTCTTGCCTAAAATTATTTCCAAGTGTTATCGTTTAATGTTATATTAACTTGGTTTATAAAAGATTACCAACATAAACAGCTGGAGACATAATTCTTTAATGTTGTTTTATCAATGACAAAACTTGTGGTTTAATCGTTGGGGTGGGGGTGGAAATTAAACGTGGGTTGGGTGTATTGATTTTAAAGAGCTTTAGTTACACGTTTAAAGATTTATCGTGATAGCTTCAGGAAAACTAGTGACGAGAATCAATGATTACTGCAATAAATGTCACTGTTAAACAGCAGTATATTTATAAGTAACTTCGATGTTTACTGTACCTGAAATAAAGTGGTTCCCGCACACGCGATCGTACTCCGTTGGAATCCAGCTTTTTCGGTTAATCGCAACCAACCATGTCTGCCTTTTAGATGGATCCTTTGGTAGGCGGTAAAATGGTATGTCCATTGGTTTAAAACGTCTAGCACAATTAACGACACAGCAAGACACGACCATTGTTTACAATGGTAACAAGCGTATTCAGTGCAATATGGAGTAAACCTACACTCTTTTCTGCCAACCAGACTAGGGAACCCCCCCATGTGATCAAGCCCGTGACGTCACGGCGATGTTCCCTATTACAAATCCCAGAATCAACTATAGCAATTACTTTGTAGCATATAATGTCTTTGTTTTCTGTGATGAATATATATACATGTATATTGTGTAATAAATCGTGTTTACCTTCTATATTTAAAACACTATTGTCATTCCCGACAATTAAAGGACATAAAGTATTTGTTCAAAAGTATATTTAACCAACGAGTTTCAATTTGGTTCTAATTAGGAATTTCTCCTTTCTTGATAATTAATACAATTAATGAAAATACCTTAAACTACTTGAATAAATATCAAGACATAAATATAAATTGAGAATGGAGGTAAAGATAAACGAATTACATATACTTTCTACAAAATGTGCCTGATTTACGTTGGCACGGATTTTCCCTGAAAATCTGTAGCCTACATAAGGAATTGAATTATAAATTTAAAGTTGTATAAGTGCGCGCATATAATGTGTGTGTGTTTGCGTGTTTGAAATAATCAAATAATGTGCATTATGTGTAAATATTAAGCATTTCGTATTTTATAACTAGGTCTCGAGTTAATTTCTGTTTCATTTATAAAGGGAGGCACCTACTGAAAATATGTATTTCTCTCTCTCTCTCTGTCTCTCTCTCTCTCTCTCTCACGCACACACACACACACACACACACACACACACACACACACACGGAGCAGCAGTAGCTCAATGGATTGCGTGCCTGACTCTGGGCAGTAAGGATTAGGGTTCATATCGTACCATCAGACCAGCCTTGGTCAGCTAACGTGTTGACGAGCTTGGTAATGCATTTTAGTCCATTTACCTATCAGTAAAAACTTAATTGTGTTGTTGTGCCATACAGCGCCAAAGCCGAGATTTGTTTCTTTATTATGGTTTAACGCCATTTTTCAGCACTATATTGGCTATACATGGCGGCCAGTATTAATGGTGGAGGAAGAAACCGGACTACCACCGGAAAGAACCACCGACCCACGAGAAGCTACTGGCAAGCTTTCTCACTAATCTTAGACTCGAACACACGCAGGCAGAGGTTAGATGGCAGTTGTCCGTAACGGACAGCGCTTGAGACCACTCGGCCACTCGGGGCCCCCCAAAGCCAAGATAACACAATGTTATGACGTTTCGATCAAAAGGTTGCGTGTACGTGTGTATTCATATGTTGTAGAGCAGTAAAGAGCACTAAACCAATGTCTGTCTGTCTGTCTGTCTACACACACAAACACGCACGTGTCAATTTTGTATATAGATAAAGTTCATTATTACAATAATCTGACCAAATTTTCAATGATGCTGATTCTCTATTACGGTATATTTAATTTCGGCTTCAATGTTGCTACACAATGGAATGTGAACAATAACGAAATCAAAATTGAAGTAGAAGAAGTGATTTTTGCATTAAGAAAATGACAATGGGGTGATACCTGCCAGAACTGACAACTGTCGTGATTAGAAGTCCGCAATAACGCAATAAGCAGGGATTTATATATATATATATATATATATATATATATATATATATATATATATATATATATATATATATATATATATATATATATATATATATAAATACATACATACATACATACATACATACATACATACATACATACATACATACTAATAATGAGAACTTTGTATAGCGCCTAATCTGAAGACGGTCTATGCGCTTTACAACATCTTTAAAATGATATGACTACAATATTGAAAAAAAATAACAAAAACCATGAAATCGGAAAACATAAAACCATGCTGAAAACATATAAGATACAAAGCACTATTAGGTCGCTAAGTTTGTCCCTGCAGTCGAAAAAGGTGAGTTTTAAGAGCACTCTTAAAAGGGACCACTGTGTCTTTGTGTCTTATTTCAATGGGCAATTCGTTCCACATCGCCGGGCTCTAGTATGCAAACGAACTTTGGCCATATGACTTACTTTTCACAGTGGGAACAATGCGTATACGATTGTCAGAAGAGGAGCGTAAGGATCTTGATGGTGTTTACACATGGGTGAGGCCGGATTGGTATGTTGGAATGGAGTCTGTCAGTGAAACATAGCACAGAGAACAAATTGTATGTTTGATTCTGTATCGAATGGATTGCCAGTGTAGGGTACAGAGCAGTGGTGAGGTGTGCTCTGATCGCGGTACTCTAAAGATGATCCGAGCAGCTGTGTTTTGAACTTTTTGAAGTTTCTGGAGTAAAACACACACACACACACACACACACACACACATACATACATACATACATACATACATACATACATACATACATACGCTTAGAAATAACAAAAACCCGGATCCACATTGTTATATAAATGAGACCAAATATATGCACTAATACCGCAAACTTTGCAAAATGACTCAACCACAACCCCGCACACTATCCGGTCTTCGCGGTCTTCGCGTTTTAAGGCGGGCTTCGGTATCGCCAGCCCTGACAATGGTCCTGATTACTTGCGTTTCTTCTGCGAGGCTTGTTACCCATATCGAATATAAATGGTTGTAAGCACTAGACATCAACATCGACACTTTAATTTAGTTTTGTACATACATGCGTGTACATGTTTACTACCTACCTACCTACCTAAAAAACTACCTACACACACGCGCGCGCGCACGTACACACGCTCATACATACATACATACATACATACATACATACCTTATAACCAGCATCCACACCTACTGATCAACATTAACATCAACAAGCAGAGGTGTACTAGTAGGATATGAAGGGAAAAAGTAACGAGAACTCCATTTTTTTAAAGACAGGCTTTTACTGTCAAATACTAATTCTGCTATAATCATACCAACAAACACCAGTCACTAGGACTACAAACTTCAAATTATGCTGTATTTGCAAATCTGTACTGATTTGATAAATAATTGTAATAAAGGGAATCCAACTCATGATAATCGGATAAATGTAATAGCAAAACTACTAATCTCTTACGGAATTTAGTTTAGTGTGCAAAGGAAACCCCAAAACATATGACTAAAGGTAATAATACATTTTCAAAACTGATATAAATCCCGAATACATTACATTAATGGACATTAAAATGTCCCACACTATTCCCAGTATGATTAATCTGGCCTTGCGTTCCCACACTATGCCCAGTATGATCACTTTAGCATAGCTTTCCCAAAATATGTTTAGTATGATTACTTTGGCCTTGCTTTACCACACCATACCCAGTATGATTACTCTGGCCTTGCTTTCCCACACTATACCCAGTATGATTACTCTGGCCTTGCTTTCCCAAACTATACCCAGTATGATTACTCTGGCCTTGCTTTCCCACACTATACCCAGTATGATTACTTTGGCTTTGCTTTCCCACACTATACCCAGTATGATTACTCTGGCCTTGCTTTACCACACCATACCCAGTATGATTACTCTGGCCTTGCTTTACCACACCATACCCAGTATGATTACTCTGGCCTTGCTTTACCACACTATACCCAGTATGATTACTTTGGCTTTGCTTTACCACACTATACCCAGTATGATTACTTTGGCTTTGCTTTCCCACACTATACCCAGTATGATTACTCTGGCCTTGCTTTACCACACTATACCCAGTATGATTACTCTGGCCTTGCTTTACCACACCATACCCAGTATGATTACTCTGGCTTTGCTTTACCACACTATACCCAGTATGATTACTCTGGCCTTGCTTTCCCACACTATACCCAGTATGATTACTTTGGCTTTGCTTTCCCACACTATACCCAATATAATTACTTTGGCCTTGCTTTACCACACTATACCCAGTATGATTACTCTGGCCTTGCTTTCCCAAACTATGCCCAGTATGATCACTTTGGCTTTGCTTTCCCACACTATGCCCAGTATGATCACTTTGGCCTTGCTTTACGACACTATACCCAGTATGATTACTCTGGCCTTGCTTTCCCAAACTATGCCCAGTATGATCACTTTGGCTTTGCTTTCCCACACTATGCCCAGTATGATCACTTTGGCTTTGCTTTCCCACACTATACCCAGTATGATTAATTTGGCTTTGCTTTCCCACACCATACCCAGTATGATTACTCTGGCCTTGCTTTCCCAAACTATGCCCAGTTTGATCACTTTGGCTTTGCTTTCCCACACTATGTCCAGTATGATTACTTTGGCTTTGCTTTCCCACACTATACCCAGTATGATCACTTTCCGCTTCAGCCTTGCTTTCCCACACTATACCCAGTATAATTATTTTGGTTTTGCTTTCCCACACTATATCCAGCATGATTACTCTGGCCTTGCTTTCCCACACTATACTCATTATAATTACTCTGGCCTTGCTTTCCCACATAATACCCGGTATGATCTTGAGAATACTTTAACGATAAACCATTCTCTGCAGGTTTTATCTGGACATTAGTTCCATGATTGTCTTCGGGTTTTCATTGTTCGGTATCAGCCATATTCTTCCTTCTGAGAATCGATGTTTGTCTGCAAGTAGTAAAAGATAAATTATCAGTGGTAGCAATTACCATATGCCTGGGTTGTTTCAGACTTCTGCGAAGAAGATTCACATATCGTTATTGCGAAATAAACCGTGTTAACCTTCTTTACTTGAAGAATCATTAGAGAACATACAAGTACTGTTTCAGAAGTAAATCAAAGCAACGAATTTAAATGTTGTACTGTTAGACGTTCGTCGGTTGCTGAGAATTATTAACGATAATAGAAATATCCTTTCAAATATTTTGAATCAAAATATCGGGGCATAAATAGAACTGGACAAATATAAAATGCCTTAAGATAGATCATGTATGCATGCATAGCATACACGCTAGTACTGTGAACAATCTGCAATGCAATGTCAGACTTTACTTAAAATTTAAATTTGGACAATCGCCTGTGTCCAAAATAGATATATAAAAAATTGCAATGTGTATAAATATGAAGCATCTAAAGTTTTATTAACTCACCATTTAAAACCTCAAATCATTTAAATTGGGAGACAATGTTTTACAAACTCTCTCTCTCTCTCTCACTCTCTCTCTCTCTCTCTCTCTCTCTCTCTCTCTCTCTCAGTCTAATCAATGATATATACGTGTGTGTGGGTGTGTGTGTGTGTGTGTGTGTGTGTGCTTGCTTGCGTGTGTATTTAGGCGAATGTATTTACGTTCGTTCCAGCGAGCCCTTAGTTAAGTTCGTCTACATTTTTTTAAAATTTACATTTTCCTATATAGAGATACAGAGACAGACATACAGACATACAGAGATAAGGACAACATACAGACAGCGTAATATGAGAGAAGATAAAGGTGTGCAAAGAATGTTTATTGGTAATGATACATAAATACATAATTGTGACGGAATTAGAATCAGCACGATGATCAAAATCGATTCCGTTATTAATAACAGTTACAACTGAATCTGAAGACAATCAAATCCACGACCTTTAATAATAAAGGACCATTAGGAAAATTGCAAGAATTGATATCGTTAGTATTTAAGAATGAGGTCTTTTTGTTGTCAGAGATTGTGAAACTTTTTATAAGGTTAGATGCATTGTATAAACGGTTTCTTTGAATAAGCGCAAACCGACCAAAAAATTTTCTAAAGTAAATTGTTTTTCCCCCACAGTTAAATGGATCAAGTTATGCGTTGGAAACTGCAGGAACGTTGGTAGGATTGGCCGCCTATGAGGCTACCTTTCCACAGAGCCCAACCCTACTTAATTAGGAGCCACCTCCTCCTCCAAAAAAAATATATGGCGGGATCCGACAATCATTTAGACCTAATGTATATGATGAGTATATGCGCGATGTATCCTGCAATATTTCTGCTAATTGTCACACGCATGTTATTGGATGTGAAAGAATGTGCAGGTACATGTAAACACTATACAACGACACTTAATTTGCTTCTGTCTATCCTTGCATGCGTTTCTGTTTTCTGCTACATACATGCATACGTACATGCATACACACACACACACACACACACACACACACACACACACACACACACACACACACACACATACATACATACATACATACATACATACATACATACATACATACATACATACATACATACATACATACATACATACATATCAAAACCGCTCTTTACACGGCAGCAAAGTGGTGTTAAGATAACACATATGTTTACTCCTGTACTTCCTAAAGGAGAGAAACAAAGTCGCAAACGTGTTTGTGAGTGCATAATATACGAGGTAATTATGTTCATAGATACATAACAATCCAACTATATACTGACACATGCATGTATACTTCAGTTATTAATATATATTGACATGCACGCATCCTTCATTATATAAGTATATAATGACACATGCATGTATACTTCAGTACATAATATATATTGACATGCACGCATCCTTCGTTATATAAGTATATACTGACACATGCATGTATACTTCAGTACATAATATATATTTACATGTACGCATCCTTCATTATATAAGTATATACTGACATATGCATGTATACTTCAATAGATACATCTATCCTTACTCCTAATACTGCCGTATATATATATATATATATATTTATATCACGTGAAACATTCTAACATGATACTGCCACAACATTTACAAACGACAAGGGCTGGCTGTTCTTTCACTCCCTCAGGGAACATCGTAACTTCAGTAAAGTGGGTAGCACATGGATAGCAACAGAGAATCTTGTAAGCTAAATTATTTTTCGGTTAAATCAGAATTACTGTTACTTACTCTGTATTATACTATCAGTTCGTTTCTTCCAGTAAACATAGAATACATCCAAATGACCATCACCTGGTTCACAGAGTTCATTAAGATGCGAGCGGCAGATATATGCAAAAATAACTTAAATCTCTCCGGCAGGAGTTAAATTCGGGCGTTTTAGTCTCGCTAACAACTTGATCATTTGTTTACGCCCCCATCTCCCCTCCCCCTGCAAACGAATGTTCATATACATTAGAAAACAACTCCCCCTCTTCTTATCCCAGTATGTTATAATACGTCTGTTAATTTCAGTAACTTACTGACGACATGTATCAGAGGGCACGCTGCTTGTCTTTCCCGAGATAAATTATTATCTTATTACCTTGTCCCAGTCCAAAATCGATTCGAGAGACGTTATTCTATTGATTAGCACTGCTGTAACGTGGCTTATATCATGAATTGTTCATACTAAGCAGCCA
This sequence comes from Unio pictorum, assembly GCA_030141615.1. Classification (NCBI taxonomy): domain Eukaryota; kingdom Metazoa; phylum Mollusca; class Bivalvia; order Unionida; family Unionidae; genus Unio; species Unio pictorum. The sequence continues at coordinate 8,357,137 of JARLTB010000168.1, read as the reverse complement.
GGCCGTTCCCAGTGTTCGCGGAGGGATACAAACCAAACATTGTGAGCAATCAAGAAAGCGAAAGTAGATTAGTGGTATTTCATTATTGCAGTATACATGCGACCTAGATACAAATATAAAAGCGAATAGGGTTTGCTGTTATCTTTGTGAATAATGGCAAGAGAGTATTTCATGCGTGTAGTGAAAAGTACTGATTTAAATTGTACATTGAAACATTTCTTCTGTCTCTTCTATATTACAAAAAAATATGTGTAGCTATGCTACTCGTAGTAACCGAAACATGACAACTGTAGATGACCATGCAATTTTACTCTCTTTCAAGTAATATTTGTATTATTGTAACCGTTTATAATGCACTTCATAACATAGTACAATACAACCATAATAAATGGTTGAAAAATTAACTAGGTCATGCCAACAGTTAATCACTGTGAGCAAGAGTACATGACTTTAGTAACATAAGCAAACGTATTCATACGTATAAGGTCTACGTGTATACTGTCTATATATCATCAAGTGGGAATGGTGTTTGTACCGTGTTCATCATGTGTTAAAATAGATCATGGTGTCATTGCCCAGGCTTCTTTCACATCCGTCATATTGTTTGTCTCTGTTTGCTTTTGTTTTTGTTTTTTAGGACAAAGCTTTAAGCAAAGCGTATAATCTTGAAATGTTTTCTCATTAGATTTACTGCTGCCTATATCAGCTGTGATGTCCTTGAAACGTTTTCTCATTAGATTTACTGCTGCCAACATCAATTGTGATATCCTTGAAACATTTTCTCATTAGATTTACTGCGCCCTACATCAACTGTGATATCCTTGCATCTCACTGCCTTAGTAGTCTGGACTCGGTTATTATTAATAAAAATAAAAGGGATATAAGGAAGAATATCTATAGCAAAAGCAGACATCAACGATAACAAAATGTATTATTATGAAAACAAATATTGATGATGATGATGAAGATGATCTTATTATTACTATGAAAAAATATAAAAAGCACTAGCAAAAACAAAAACAACAACAACTTTCAATTGTATTCTATTACATTAAATGGTTGTTTGGATTTAATTTCTATTTGGTGGTCATGTATGTATTATAACGTTATAGCTCGAGTTCAACTTTATTCTTGGTATATTGAAGTGCAAACTAGCGAAGTATGATAATTTCCCCTATTTATATATATTCTTCCCTGCAGCGATTCTAAATAACCTAAAATATAACGTTTCGTATTGGTAAAGAAACAATTCAGTTCGAACATTACTAATACACAGTTATGTTACATTTATGTATATTTTCAAATCTCATTACACCTAATGGCAAATCAGCTTGCTCAACTTGCATTTGAAATTGAAAACAAAACATTAAACCTCGAGATTTGTTGAATACTTTTACATGCAACGTGCAGTGCATGCTCTTCAGATTATAGTTGTATATTATCCGTTTGGCATTCGTTTGTTTGCACACGTTTGCGAGTTAATTAACTTATGGGATTATCCGCGGTTTGCATGCAGATCACAAATACTTTTTCCTATATAGTCTCTACATTGGTTTATCAGTACTGAACTTTCCACTATGTGCCAATCAGTACAATTTATATGTTATTCTAAATTACCTTCAAAGATGACATCACCGTGAAGTTCTTTTCATAGGTTCACCGGCATGTCTTTGAGATAGTGGAGTGTAAACAAAGCAATGTGCAATGGAACACAAATTTCTCTACGAGATCATCACCAAGGCCTTATTACTCACTGCGCACTGTCGCAGAAACACACACACAAATACACACATACACACACACACACACAAACACACACACACACACACACACACACACACACACACACTAAAAGCTTATGTTATCAAGAACAAACAATTGCTGTTAAATCCATGCTTAGAATGTCTAAATCTAACTCTTGTATCACCACCAAACGGAGACAGGAAAAAATGCTCTCACAAATGACTGGCACTACATTTGTTGGTACAGAACCGGAACTAAAAATTGTGATCTGATTCATAACAGACCAAATTATTTATGGCCAATTTAAATTAAACTTCTATATTTGCATGCCACACCTATTTCAATTTTATAAATAAAGTATTTTTGAATTTCCCGCGTACAAGACTTTTGACAAAATTGTAGTTCATGTGTTTCACTTCGTGCAAGTTTCAGTCTTCGTGCTCTTGAGAAACCCAAACGAAATTTGCTAAATTGTTGTTAATTATTGTAATTATTAAATGCAGGATAACCTTAATTGTAACAATAGATGAGAGGTGTCTGAAAACATCTTTTGAAATTGAAGAACATTGATAAATAAAATTGCAATTGTGATTGAAATAAACATTTGAAGTTTGAAATCTAAATTTTAATGAATATTTAAATTTTCATATAAGCTTTAAAATTCAAACATAAATTTTATTCAGAAAAGTTTACCAATGAATGGTATTTAAAACAAATGGTAGTATAGGATATGTACATTGCACTTCTTGCGATAAAATGTGCAAATATAATTAACATAGTCTGTTTGAATATTTTAATGTATTTTTAAGAATGTTGGTTAACAATATTCAATCTGAATGATTAATTGAACTGTGATATTAGCAAATGCTACAATAGCACATTCGTTCAGTGTACTAAAATGAAATATGCTACCGTACATAAGCATATTCGCGTGATGAAAATAACAGTTTAAGATATTTTAAGTGCACACAGCAAGATATGTGTTTAACACATTCACTATATGTACAATGTCAGTCCATATTATGCACTGAATGTGAGCGTTTGATTTCGAACATTGTAAAGTATGTGGATATTTTTTTAATGTTGGATATGTAACCATGTTAAGATCAGTTGTTCAAAGTTAAATTGAAATAATCTGTTTTAATATTTCTGGTATAATCTATAGAGTTTCAGTTAACAATTGTTATTAGTAATTAATAATGCATAAATAAAATATTCATTATAAGTCCCATAATAGGAGGCTAGGCCACAATGCAGCACTACATCAATCATTGTCTTTACCAAACTGAACAACAAACTCAAATACATTTTGGATTCAATTTTTTTTCAGTTAATTATTTTCTTAATCCAAAATAACATATTCCTGGGAAAAGTATATTTATCAATTTGTGAAGTATCGAATTTGGAATAAGCAGTGAACCTTAAAGTTGAATGCATATAACATTAAGATTGCATCACATTTACACCGGGGGAATCTTTGGGAAGGATTTTTTCGACCATTATTCTTAACTGATTTCATGTCAGTGTTAAAATTAAAAAAAGGAGTCAGTGTTACGATTGAATGAAATGGATCGGATACCTTAACACGAATTTGAGAATGATACAACTGAACTTCCGATACGTGTCAAATAGTCATTCTTCAAAGGGAAAGGTTATATAACGTAGTTCAAATATTCTAACTCACGAAAAACAAATGATTGTCTTAGGAACATTTGTAAACAGCCAATGCTTAAAATTGGCCAAGTAAAATTAAGACGTATACCTTGGAAGTAATGTGAATTTAAAGTGACAAACCTTAATCGAAATTCTTGAGTCCGACATTTTCTAAGAGAGAGAAGTTTGGCGTCGAGGAAGCCTAGAGAAGAATAATACTTTACACGTTACACAAGAAACGGACCAGGTGTCTGTCTTTTTAAAGAGACTGGTTTAGAGCTGGAAACACATTTTCTAACATTAACATCATTAAGTTACGCAATGTTAATTTCACTTAATGTTCTACTTATTTTTGATCGTTTGTTGTAATAAAATTTGTGTGATATTATTAGGTTCCATATTATGCATCGCTAATTCAGTTTCATGGAAATATGTTGATGTTAGAGTTGCCATGTATATTTTCGTTTATTTTTATTTAATTAGTTCATTAGCAGAATTGATCGCATTCGACCCAAATGTTCATATATGCATCATTTCATAGGGTTATATGAAATACATTTGAATTAAATTTCGTTGCCTCTTAAAACTATACTGATTATCGTGAGTCAATGATAAGTACCTATTATATTTCTTGTGATGTTTAAATTGTGTCACCTTGCCCTGTCCGCGATTGCGTAAGTTCGGGGAACCAAAGAGATCGTTTAAAGCCATGTATAATTATTAGATCACGTAGCTATAGTTGAAAGGTACGAGAACCAGTCTTTCATGGGTGTGAAAAGTCCCACGGGGACGTTGACAGCTTTGATCAAGAACAAAGGACCCTTTTTAGTGTCGTAATTCTCACCACGTTCACATACGGCAGAGGGCATTGTCTGCTGAGTTGAATGGAACAGTGTAGTATCAACATTCTATCGGAAATGAGAGAACGTGTGGTGACCATTTTCAATCCTTATTTAACTTAGTCTTTCGAAGCTAGGAACTCAGTAATTGCCCAACATCGTACTGAAAAGTTATATAGCAATATTCCGAGGAATTCACTCGTAATTTGGTGGGTAAACTAAGACGATTCTATGAAAGACAAAGATTCGTAATGGTCAGTAAGTTATTTACTCGATTGTCGTAGAATATTCCGGCAATGTAATCGGCATTATGTGCAGTATGTAACCTTCAATACTAGAATCTTTAGTACGTATAATTAACTTTGTAGTGGTTAATTTATTTGCGTATTTGAGTTGTAGTCCATTGGTAATCACTTGAATCTCACCTTTTTGTATGCTCAACAATTTAACTGTCGTTTTCAGGACTCGACTCAAAAGACAACGGAAATCCACTCTCAATTACATACCCCTCTTCAAGGGTCATTGTAAAAGTGAATGAAGATAACCGACGTTAATCTATCGTACAACGGGCTACGCGAGGTCTTACTCAAGGAGCATGCCCTGAGTACTTACTCTCTCGAGTTGACAGTCATTCTAGTAGATAGAGAACACAGGACGCTCAAAGAGATCGTCAGCATAGCAAATAGATACGTGCAGGCACATTCGAAAAGTGGAGGTTCAGGGGATGCGAACCGACCCCGACCCAGTGAGTCTTGTCGTATGGGTGGGGAAGAGCCGGTTGTCCGTAACCGTCTGTGCAAAAGGAAGGTTGAATAAGGAATCGCAGGCAAGGATGCCACCCATGGACCAGGACAGTCCTCACCCATGAAAAAAGACCTTGCAGAACTGTTAGGGCTTTCGGCGTGTTACAATTGCAAGCGCTCGAGGCATTTTGCCAAAGACTGTCCCAAGGGAAGGCATACCCAGGGAAATTGCGTTGTTAGGAAGGAGTGCGAGCCGGAGGCAAACTGTAAACCAGCAAAGCTCGTACCTGCAGCTGTCAACGGCGAAGGTGCTACGATATTGTATGGCACTGGGTGTAGCGTTCTAGCCCTTGTCGACAAGAAATACGTGAAGCCTGAGTTTTACACGGGAACGAAACTGAAGACCAGTAAGCGAACAGCGCAGGTGGCTCTTTGTCAGTGGCTGCCATTGACCTCGATTCATCGTATATGAAGAGGTAAATTCAAGCTGCGTGCTTGGCTGGACTATCACATGACGTCATACTGTGATGTCGTTATGTGTTGTCACAATCGAATCCCGAAGCCTACACACCGATGCCGGTGAATGCCGTGGAAACCAGGTCCAAGAATCGACAGAAGAAAGCGACTGTTCCAGTCTCATATTCGTCTATCTTCTTAGACTCTCAGGACTAGCTATACCGGAAGTCTGTCCCCCAAAAACTTCCTGCGAAAGCACAAGGACGTTAGCATATTTCCTTAGCCATCTCGTCTCACAGTAACCAATAATCAATAATCTGATCAAGGCTATTACATTTTCGGTCACGCATTCGTGCACATCGAAATACCCATACATTCTTGTATGGTAAACAACATCGTAATGAAAGCACGGTATCATCTACTTAACACTGACTGACATCGATAAATTGAGTAATAAAACATGTAGTAGCATACGGTAAATGTTCGATAGAGATCTTACTTGGTAATGTATGGCAAGATTCTACCGTTGATAAGCTTCCCACAGGGTCTGAATAGCTAGTCTGTTCTGAGCAACTTAAGTAAAGGAATTTTATGTACATTAGAATATGGTACATACAGAGATTTAGGAAAACGTTTATCCTTTAACGAAACAGTTTTCCGAGGGAGAGTGAGACTCGACAGTCCGATGACGGATTGCGAAAAACGAGAAGTGACGAGTGAAGCGGGAGGTGACGAGTTTAGAGTAAAATCCAGGAAGTCACAGAAGGACGAGGCAGTCGGTAAAAGAGGACTCGAGGAATTAGGAAACGTTGTAGCACAGTCTTGATGAAGAATATGCAATCAGTCGTAGACTTTGCGCTCTTTTCACCGCTCGTTTATGATGATGAAATAAATACAAATTAGACACTGGTAATAAATCATGTTGATATAATTTAAATTGAATTAAATTACCACTAAAAATTTGTTTGATTAAATTTTTAATTTTCTTGAATAAGGAATTCGTGTTGTATTTTGTATTCCCAATAATATTGCACAGTTCTATGTTGGTCTTCCGTCTTTTCACTCACACCGGGTCATAATATCGAAGGAGGTCATTCCCTAGATAACGTAGCTAATTTAATTACTATAAAATATAGCTTGAATGACTTAATCCAAAATTTTATTATAGGATATGTCTTCATGTATAAAAATAAAACTCTCATTTAAACATTCAGACATATTTCTTTTGACAACATTTGACAAATATCGATCATTGCAGCATGTTTAAGGTATAGAAAAAAATACATGCTGATCATATTTAATATCATTCCATATATATATATATATATATATATAAATATATATATATATATATATATATATATATATATATATATATATATATATATATATATATTTTTTTTTTTTCTTTGTGTTTATCACAAAATGTGAGGCTTAGGAGAAAGAGAAAAAGGCCACAGTGAAAGAAGCTGATGAGAGGGTTATTATATCTGGTGCCAGCAACGCAAATGCATGTCACTCTGCCACTCTAAACATGGTAAATTTTTAAGTACTCCGTGCAAATAAAATGATAGTTATAAAGCAGCTTTTAGCAAGAGATTTAGATGCTGGCAGAAACTGACATCTTCGTTAGTCAATAGGTGTGAACCTTCTCCGACATTTATCTATGTCTAGTTATTGGCCTTGATATTTCCGAATGTCAATAAAGGTTTGTATGTGTATTTTGTTTATCTCCCATCAATTTGGTGTGAGTTTGATTGCCAATAAAACGTCTAAAAGAATTTTGACGAAAACATTTATTTTGAAAATATTTTTTTTTTAATTTAGGCGTTTGTCTATTGTTTTCCAATATTTATTTGTTCAGTTTAGGCGAGTCGTACTTAAGAGGTTCCTGATAGAGCAGGTCCTGCTATTTTATCTCCACATTGACGAAAAATGTAACAAAACAACAATTTTGATACTGGCTCCATTTAAATCCGTCCTTGGCACAAATAACTTTGGGTACATAGGCAGGGTTACAAAAATGTAAGCCACCTTTTATACATACACAAAAGGCACAAAAATAGATCACTGGCAAGTATTACTTAAACTATCAGGGCTAGGAAACCAGTCGAAATGTACAATGTGTGGGGTCTGAAAGGGATGAGTCCTTGAAATAAAATTCAAAGCAGTAACTGATCTATAAAAAGGTAAAGAAGAACCCTGGTTCAAAACTTAAATTCTAAATAACACTTTTTCTTCAAAATTATTGTTGATTTTGTTTTACAAGTATATCCACATTAACAAATCGGGGTGGGGTGGCGAATGGGGAGCAACTAACCGATATAAAAAAATTTATAATGTTGCTACTTTATTTGTAAATTGAGCCATTATTAAAATATACCATTTTCTCAGGAGTAAAATGCTAACCTAAACAAGTATGAGTACATTATTTGAAAATTCTTCCCTTTCCTTAATTGTAATCAATTTCAAGACTATATAACTCAAACGGAGGGTACATTGGGTGTAGATGTATGAAATCAGAATACACTTGGATAAAACGTTAGAATCACCGATAAAGTTAATCGGTTAGCAAACAACCGTACTTGATTCCCAACACTCATCTTGTGTTATCTTCTGTGTTATCATGAATACAAGGCAATGGGTCAAACATAGACCAGAATGCAAACATTGTAGTTCTTCTCTTTATATTTCCTCCTACTTGTGGTTAAAGTTCAGTACAACCGACAACAAATCGATAGTAGAGGGATTAAAGTTGGATAGGAAAACATACTCAAGATATAAAATATGACAGGGATAAATTAGTACATGCCAAGGAGAGATCTGTTGATCTCTAAGACGATTTTAGAATGATATTTACTCTCTTCTAAAAAAAATAAATTTTATATCTACAACTTAAAGCATATTGTTAGAAGTTTCATTAGGTTTGTCTTTTATTCTTCTATTCATATTTTGTTGTCATGATATCACAATGTTTCGATAACAGTCTCATTGCTGAAGTACAACACTTTAAAACATTCTATTGCGTGCAAATATTAACTCACGACATAAAATACCACAAGGAAAATTGGTTTAAATTCCCGACACATCAAAAAGACACGAATAACTTCATTCAATCAATAACACGGTCGGCAATATGTGTTGAATGGATTTGTAACGTCTCATGCAATAATCTATTACTGCTGTTGTTAGCTGATGGAAATGTACGCTTTATAGAACGGAAAACAAGTAGGTCTAACACTGAAATAGGAAATAAGTACATGATTAGGTTTTGTTTTGGGGTTGAATGCCATTTTACAGCGCATGATAGGCTATAACTAGCAAAGGAAGAACCCTGAAAACCCCATTAGGAAAAACCGACCCACGGGAAGCTACTAGCAAGCTTTCTCCCAAAGCCATACTGGCCAACCCCATGACTCGAACCCACGTGGATACAGGTGACATGATAATGGTCGGTAAATGCAAGCACTTTAGAGCACTTAGTTACCCCGGTCTCTACATAAGTAGTAATCTTTTAAAAATTAATATTATCTTTCCTGTACGTAAATAAAATAGACTTGTGACATACTTGATTCTTTTGATAAACGTATATATATTATCACAAAGTTACAGTACTACTGACAATAATATACCCGTATCATAATTGTGTAACACGTGTGTACATCGACTCGTGACATTAAACTTGACTTAGTAACATCATGCAAAAAAATCTTCACCAATGCCCATTTGGTCATACATACATACAGATAGACAGACAGACAGGCATACAGACAGACCGCTCCGGTGGCCTAGCTATTAGAACCTCCGCCTCGGAAATGGGAAGTTGTGGGTTCCAACAGCAGTTGAGTCATTCAAAGACTTACACAAATGGTACTAACAGGTTACATCGCTAGGCGCTCAGCTTTAAGAGGTCAGTGTTAGGACTGATCGGCTTGGTGTCATGATTATATTACTAGGTGGGACATCATGCTACATGCCTGCGGCATGATACTGTATTGCTAGACATCACTATACACTGCCCCAATGTAGACATCGTAGCGATATGACTAAACAATTGATAAAGCTACGTTAAAAATCATATCACATACACACAAGCACATACAAATATACATGCTGCAAATTGTCATGTAATTTAACCAATATTTTAATACTGACCAGTAGTGCAAAAGAAATATTTGGGTATAACGTAGTATTAAGTGATGAATACAAAGAAAATTATTAAATATATTTTATTGACATTCCTCTGGCAAAAGTGTTGAGCAATACGGCAGGTTAGATGGTTGATCCGAATAAGGTACTGAGATAAATGTTTCCTTTCGACTGTGAAGTAACCATTGTACTTTTTTATTTATTGAAAACAACCTATTGAGGGTAAATACAAAAAATGGTTTATTGTCGTTTTGTGTCTAAGCAGACGACACTATTTTGGTATATCCACAAAACTCACATTTTATATTTTTCTTGAAATTAGGGGCTTGAATTACACTATTTTGCACACCTATAATGCCCCTTCATTTGTAGTTTACTATATATGTAATGTACAGTGCGAGCAAAGTTAAGTTGTTGATAACTTGCACACTGAAAGCAATCAGTCCTTAAGGTGATCACGCGAACATACCTGTACGCCCTATTTCAACCTTGACTCTCGTGTAGTTATAAAATTTCATTGTAACAACGCTGTTAACGTATTAATTCATTTTCATAAAGGAGTAAAGTTACCATAATCATATATGCAGTGGCGTCACTAGGGTTGGTGATTGCGAAAGTCAGGGGAACAAATAAATAGTTAGAAGCCATGTATATAAGCTAGACACCATGGTTACGCACTTGGTTTTCCTCGTAAAGGTACGAGAACCCAGCTTTGTTGGGTGAGAAAAGCCGCACGTGGACGTTGAAAGCTTGTCCGAGAACAAAGTGCGCTTATAGGGTCGAACATTTCACCACGTTGATAGACGGCCCGGGGACATTGTCTGCTACGTTGCATAGAATAGGGTAGAAACGACATCCAATTGGAATTTAGAGATGTTGTGGTCACCATTTCAATCCGAATTTAATGTACTGTTTTCGAGCTAGGAACTTAGTAATTGCCCAAACATCGTAGTTGGAAAGTTATAAAGCAATATCCCGGGTAAGCCACTCGTAATAAAACGGGGAAACAGGAAATTCTTTGAAATACAAAGATTTGTAAAGGGTAAAGGTTAGTTAGTTATTTCCACGATTGTTGCATAATAACATTATGCAACATAGGACATTGTGTTTATGTGCAGTATGTATACTTATTACTAGAATGATTAGTACGTAAAATCAATATTGTAATTTCTGTTTTTGGTTACTTCTTAGTAAACTAGTGCATTCTTCCTTGACATCGCACCAGCGTATAAATCCGCCGTGTTGACAGTCTTCCTGAATGAACACACTATTCAAATGTTGCGACATCCTTCATATAGTTCTGATTTAATACCAAGTGGCTGGATAGGTTTATTAAAATTCACTGATAGGCAGAAGATTTGTAAGCCAACATGCAGCAGTACGTACTGCTTTCCTGTGTTTGATGAATATACCAAAGCGTTAATCCATAATAGCATTAAATAATGGGACAGTAGACTGAAACAAATGGTAAACTCGCGAAATCATCACTTTTCAAGAGAAAGCTGAGAACTAGAAGATGAAAAAATAGCAAAGTATATCATTTAGATTTTAGTAACATATTTTTTATGTAACGTTTGAATTATCGGCTCATACAGGAAATATGTGTGTGTGTGTGTGTGTGTGTGTGTGTGCATAATTTGGATTTTAACGTAGCTTTAACACGCAAAGTCGTTGAATAAGCAATCGCTCTACCCACTCCACTACGAATGATGTAAACATCACAGAAATCGTGAAAAATATTAGGAAATAAGTAAGAAAGCAGGTAATATTCAATATAGGTTAAACAATAGATGATGAATTTATTATCGACCTCCGTGTCATGATGCCACTACAATCCCGCACCTCCTCTTTCTAAATTATCTCATTAGGTAAAAGTACTGGAAAAGACCATGTAGAATATTGGCGATTATCTTGCCCATCTCCAGTTGTTTTGTATAATGTATATTAATGGCATGAAGTTGTTTAATGCAATTTATAATATACGCTTATTCTTCACGCTCTGGTTCGCAAATAAATGGTGTTAATAATATCAAAATTAAAACGCAAAATTTCGGTCTTTTCACGCATTTATCATTGATATTGTCTTTACAACAATTATTCAATACATTAAAATGATAAAATGTATTAATTAAAACTATTTTTCTCATACAATGGTGCATAGAATGAGTTCGAATTTGTTACAGAATGACTAGATACATACGTTAGTAATCCATGGTGAATAAATCGATAGTACAATTCAATATTACAGTGTTCTATATTCCTTTGCAAAAGACGCAGTCTCTGATAAAATCCAAACAGGTGTGGTTTGGATGCATGGTTTAGTATTGTTGGCTGATATGATTGGTTACTTTGCCTTGCTAGTGGCTAATGGATTTTCGTATTCTCCGGAAATATTGGTGTTTGTCCCCTTGTACACGGAGATTAAAGATGCTCTTGTTACAATACATTCCCTGAATTTCGTGGACACAAACACAAACACACACACACACACACACACACACACACAGCTTTTAATTTGAGCAAATGAAAACTGTCTTGAATAAAATGGATTTATTTCGTCTTCCTTTTTTAAAGCTTATATTCCGGTCTCGTTATGAAATGGTCAACGTGGGAAAACATATTTATTGATGTCATGTTTCCTCTTTCACTAAGCAATGTCATAATTGCATGACTTGAGAACCAAAATACGTACTCTATATCACTTAAGAGATAAATACAATACGTTAGGATCTGCTTGCCATCTGTCCAGTACACGTTGTACAGTATTGGTTTTATGGATAATGCTCCACTTCCGGTCAATCGCATCTGAACCTCCATTTTAATGATAGCGCAGCCGACCAGGGCTGGCCTTTGTGGGCATCGCTGACTAGATGTCGTCAATAGTGTGATAAAACGTCAGTTAAAGACCCCACCCCCGTCTTTGTTATTGTTATTGAGTATTCTTTACATTATTATTTTGAAATACTGCACTAAAATTATCTTCTCAAATAAAATAAAATATTTATCAGCAATATATAACCTTCTGCATACTGTCATAGCGAGATATCGTGGAAAGAACAACGGGTCATTGTTAGCCCATAATTTATTAAACAGTCTGAGTCGGATGCAATCAAGCTGTTCGGAATATACAGGTTTTCTAATCGTCAGTTAAACAACTGCTAACTGACCCGTTTATCCAATTTGGCAATGACGAATCAGAGAATCTTCAAGTGATTGACTATATAAAAAATTTCTCTAACGTTTGGCTATAATGATTAGTTAGATTTGTTAGATAAATTAACAGTACAAAAATGTAGAAAGTCTCTTTTCAAAAGTAAAGATGACTTCCAAGACTTTACATTTTTTATGAAGGAGATCGAAGAGATCACATTGCACCCCATTGGAATCAAGAAAATGTAATTTATTGCAAAGTGCTGTCTTAGAGGAGTGTCACATTGTATTAGAATGCCAGTGTTATTTGCCACTAATAAAGAAGTATATAAAGGCTTATGTTTGGTAATGTCTGAGAATGTTAAAATATATAAAACCAATTTCACTAAATCTACCTGGATAAGAGATCTGGGAAATCATATTCATATAGCACTAATTGAACGTAATACTATTATGAATACTATGTAAACTCATAGTATCTTTTAATTGTTGACTACATGCATTACTACGTCATAGTCCATGTATAATGTGTGTGTGATGCTAAGAATACCATGTTAAATGCTGAATAGATATGGATGGAACCTTTGGCTTCTTCTCCTGAATAAGTAGGTATGGAAACTCACACATGTGATTCAACAGACAAGTTGGTTTTGTTTTGATTGTAAAGGTTATATATTAGCTATGCTGTGTTCTAAATTCGTATAATACACTAAACATACATCAATGCAGGTATTGATGTTTGAGCGTGTGTGCTTATCACACTATCTCAGTGAATCTATACATATCTGTATATACTTATGTGTGTGTATGTAAGTATGTATATGGGTATATGTATATATAATGTACACGTATATATATATATATATATATATATATATATATATATATATATATATATACATGTACGAATGTGCATTTATTTATGTATGCATGCATTATTATATATCTTTAGTATTTTTGGAACGTTTGTAAATTCTGTTTGTTGTTCATCATGTATTAAACGTGACATCAATGCTCGTAACAAATATATATACAAGATGCTTTCATCGCAAAATTAAGATAAAGACAATGAAGATAACAAACAAACCGAACAGGGCCGCATAGAGAATATCTCTTGGGCCAAATGGCTCAAAATGAAGCTGTCTGATAATCCTGGTAAGGTTGCCATACAGATAAAACCACATTGTCTGAATGAAAGTCATATCGTGTGGAATGTTCGACTCTGCTTTTGGAGTAGACATATTGCGAAGAAGTTTTAGCAACTGATTGTTTGAAGTCACGCTTCGTTCTTCTAACCCGTCAAGATTATCTGCAGAGGAATTTGGAAACTTAACATCGTCGCACCAATTTACCACTTTGACAAGCTTGTATTCCATGAAACCGTGAATGCCAAATGAATTAGCAATAGCATTTTCAATGGCGTTAGCTTTATCTTCGGTTACCACTCCAATCTCCACTTTGTCCATCTTCGTAAGTACTACATAAAGATCCACGTCTGAAAAATATGATAGCTAAATAAATAGCATTTGAATTTGAAATAATATCAGTTATTCGTGACGATTTATTCCAGCAGCAGATCCACAAACATAATAATCGATGTGAGTCCTTTTCCAAAATTTAACATTACATTTATTATTTTCTTTAAATCAACTCAAAGGAAGAACATTGTGATACGTCAATACGTTTTTCCGTAATCTCTATTTAAAGCACATGCACTGTTTGTCAATGAAAATATTAGTTTAGTACATACTTAATAACAGCGCGAGATATTCTTTGGTCAAGTCATATTAACGGCATAAATACCATCTCCTCTCCAAGAACCAATTCAGCATTTAAACCTATGTCATGAACATTCATTTTTAAGTAGCTACTCAAATTGCATACAGCAATACAATAAATCCAAATATGAATTTGTTTGTATTTTGTCTCTGCAAAAGTAATCCTAGCTATATCATACTATAGGAATCAATACATACAATAGCTCTGTAGCGATATAGATCGTTCGCTATGCTGTATGAGGCATTACATAATTAAATTAATGCAAATGAAGCAGATTTTAAAATATTATATATGTCTGCCTAGTAACCTAAAGCCAAATAACATCATCTATGAGCCATACACGACAACAATATTTCTTTCAAACGTGTAAACAATGTATATGTTGTTATTTGCTTTCTTTATCGTCTTTGGTAAATGTCCTGTTTTTGTAATCTCTATTGCAAAACAACATTATGTACCATAAAGGTTCTTAAAATATGTGTGTTTTTGAGTCATATAGAACATGATTTAGATAATCACTTTCACTTTCGTTTTCGTTTATAATGTATAATGTCCTTACCGACAGGACGAAGTGTATCCTTTGGCTTGATGACGTCCAAAATACATTCTATCAACTCCTTTGGAACCTCACTGGTTGTAACACTGTGCACGAAAAAAACGACGTCTATCTTCCAGGCCTCCTCGGACTTCGTGTACCAACTTCTTAACGATCCCACTCCATGTCTTCTCTGAGTATCAAACAGGCTAGTTATTTGGAGACCCGGTTCAAGGTGACCTGTACAATGTTTATCATTTATATAAACGAGAGTCAATCAAAATAACAAAAGGCATATTATACGATTGTTGATAATTAATCTTGTTAATGCGAAAAGAGAAAAGGAGAATGTAAGCCAGATTGATAAATTGGTATCTAAATTAACGTGAACATACTGTATTTTATGTATTTATTGCATGTAGCAAATACGTTAGGATGCCTATCTTCCTACTGTATAATCTGCTTACCAGAAAGTGAAAACATTTTTTGTAAAGATCTCATGACACACCTATGCTAGGCATAAGGAGTATCAAATATCTGAAATAAAATATTTTCATAAGCATTAGTATTTCCAAAATATATTTACAATTCCAGTCTTATGAAATTAACATGTCAAATATATCATAACTTAAAATATATATTAGTCATATGAAAACATTTAAATACTTGAATGCTTGGAAGGCAATTTTATATTTTGCTGCAATTTTATATTTGTAGACCAAGATGAACATGAAATGCATCCTTTTGATATTCAGGTGAATGTAAATATATAATAGAGAAGAGAAAAAAAAAACAATTTTGTTGAACATTATAATTTTGGTAAAGATTATCATTCTAGCCCCATATTTTGTTGTCATTAATATTTAGGACGATACTGAAATTGTTGCTATTCCGTCAGTGTAGAACGATCTTGTTATCCCTTGGTAAATGTACGAGATTATTGTGAGGCATACAAAACAAGGGGTCGTCAAATTCCTCCAATGACATATGGATTGTCCAATATGTTTAAACGTATTGAAACTTCAGATACCGAAGTGTGTACCGTAATTAAAGTATTGTTACGTACTTAGGCTCGAATAAGCAGCAACACAGACAGAGTGAAAACTAACAAGCTTGTAAAACTTTAACAAACTATTTATTGAGTACAAATATTTTCATAAGAGAAATTATATAAACTTACGGTTTTAGAGAATCAAGTCCAAAAATAATCCAATATAGAATTCACAAAAATAATCCACTAATGGAATTGCAAGAGTCCTAATAATAATTGTCCTAATTGTTCCCGGTTCGAATCTTGACGATGTAATCCAATATGGACGACGACGTCACGTGATTTAGTTCGTTTTTGTTTTGTATAATAATCCAAATGAAAATCTATGAGCACATATTCTTTACCAGATAAATAAAATAATTCCTCTTGCTCCAACGAATTTACACAATTTCCAGTACACGGTAATTATAAATAACTCAAAAAGAAGACACAACTTAATTTTCCAAAGCCCAGACTAACTACTGACTTTTCCCTCACAGTACAATAATTTAAATGCCCGGTTTTTGTAAACATGAGGGATCACTTGATTTTCCAGAAGGTTACAGAAAGAACGCATGATCATAAAAACACGTACGCATGGAATGATCTAGATGAACAACCAGCCACCTCTCACCCCCAGAACTAAAAATAAAAGATGTCCTTGGAAAACAACCAATCATTTCTAAGGCATATTTATCACTCTGAAGCAAGGTCAGAAATGAGGTTAACAAGCCAGGTCAAACTGTGTTTACAGATAAAGTATAGGTCATATAGATTTTTCTAGAATAATCTCCCAATTGATGAATTTTAAACCCAAAATGACAAATTTGGATCTGACAATTAAAAATAAATGATTTAAATCAAATATACGAAACAGTATTCTTTGATGATCGATACCTTTAATTTAGACTCTGATAACGAAAGTAAATTCAGTCACTTTGATTCACATTCAGGCACAAATCGGAAAGAGAAATACATATTCCAATCGAAGAATAACTCTTACCAAATATCTGAAGTGATAAAATTTCTTTTAGCTCCTCTGTATTTGCATCTGCAAGTCCAACAAAATCATATAAGTTGGGTAGATGTTGATGCATTATTCGGGCGTTATCCTCATTCGGCGATCCTCTCAAATGTTCCTCACAAATTCCAAAATGGTTATATCTGGAAAGCAAGCAAAACCTAGATATATGTACTAACGCCTAAAACAATGTTTAAAAACAACTTCGGTCCGGTGTTTTCCAAAACCATCTAGTTCCGTGGCACTTCAATTTATGGCATGGAGTAATTATTTTTTTCTACTTCATAATCATAAATTTTAAATGTCTGTACAATACCATATTATGTATGAAATCATACAATTTTTACGATGTGGTGGTAACAAACGACATAGAAGTTTAACTTATTCTAAAAGAAAAAGGTTAAGAAGACGCATTTCTAATTTATTAAAAAGTTACACCCACATTCTATCACTGAATATATTGATAAGGGTAAAAAAGAAGCTCTTAATGGCTTCCTTTACACATATTTTTCGGCAAGTAAAAGCAGTTATCTGAAAGTAGAAATTAGTAAAACGAACTAGGATAATATCATCGGAAACAAAGAGAAGACGGATTAAGCAGATATTATGGACTAACATTTCAGCATGAGTACCACTAAATAGGAAATAAATATGCGTATAGAGATAATGTAAGAGTTGAACTGTTCGTCTTGGGTAATATTTCCTAGGAATAAAATGACTTCAGATACATATCGCAGTTACTTCTGTGCAAGGCCAATTGTTTTTTTTATGCAATACTTGCTATTACCTTAATCGAAACATTCCTCAGCAAATACGAACAAAGACTACGATCTTTTCGTCATGCCAAACGAGATTTTAACTTTGAAAGCAATCTATTGCATGCCTAAAAATTTAGATTGGTGTTAAATCTTCAAGCGTAATTATGTAATACTTATAAAACAACATTGCATCATATTGAATGTTTGGTGTGCAAATTTACCGTTTGAAGCGGACGATTTGTATGAGGTTAAAGACTATGATCTAGTGGAAGCGAATCATATCAAAATGAACTCTCTCTCTCTCTCTCTCTCTCTCTCTCTCTCTCTCTCTCTCTCTCTATATATATATATATATATATATATATATATATATATATATATATATATATATACATATATATATATATATATATATATATATATATATATATATATATATATGTGTGTGTGCGTGTGTGTGTGTGTGTATAACCATTACACGTTTCTGCATTTCTGCAAAAAGGGCTTTTCTACGGGCTCATATTGAACACGATTTCCAATGAAGCTGCTATCTCGTCCCTGAAGATTTGTGATTTGCTCTAATAATGTTGACCTCTTTCTGAAGACGACTAGTGCATTGTATAACATTATCTAATTGACTCACCTGTGTGCTGCATATGTGTGGGTGAGTTGGGCCGCGCCCTGTCCCACACTTGCTACAGGAATATATTTCCCAAGAATGAGACAAGCAAGACTGTTTATCAGTGACGACTTGCCAGCGGAGGGAAGGCCTACAAGCAAAATATTCTTCACTTTTTTCCCACTTGTAAAATTCTTTATTATTTCATCCAACATTCGACCATTTTGATCGCGTACTCCTTCTGTAAAGAAATTTGTGATCATTACTGGATGCATATATATTATCATAACAGAGCATTTCCATTGTGGTCATTACAACTCATAGTTCATCATATCCTTTTCATATGGTATCTAGTCCGTTAATGCAAATTTATTTAATTAAAGAATGTATTTCTAGATATTGATATTTAATGTTTGCATAGCCATATAGGCAGGTAGCTGTTTCTCTCTACAAGGTAATATATGTGTTAGTTGATATCTATGACAGGTATTAATAAAACTGAATCTAAAAGACTTTATTCTCGCAAAAAAGCAATTCAAGAACAATTATCTACATACTTAAAATCATTTTAATTAGATATTTTTTGATAAAAATGAAAGTTGAATGCCACACATTATGTAAGTAAATGTATATGGCTTGGAAGTTTAAATATAGTGTATTCATAAATATATCATTTTAGTGCTTTGGGAATGCATGGGAACCACGCTCCTTTAGTTTTGTTGTGCTCACCATTGTCCCTCCGCATATGAGTAACTCGCCTAATTTCTTTATTGCGTTTGTTTGCTTCCTTATTTAGCACTACACCACTGCCAAAATAAAGCTTTTAAAATATTCCAACATGGAAATGGTGTCTACTGAGTATTGTGATTCATTTATGACGCTGAATAATGGTCACGTGATAGAAAACTCTGTTGCTATTCACGCTGACATACACTGCTGTTTTTCGAATTTGTTTTCTTTTCTTAAAATGAATGACACAAATGACAATTGCCATGATATGCGTGACTTCTACTTACCTAGCATAGTTGGATCTGGAGTTATCGATATCGATCCTGCTCGCTGCATGTTGATACTGAGAAATGTAGCAGAACATAAGCTAGATTAGCCTCTTTTCCTGTTGCTGGTGGAAATTCCTACTTTCGTTTATAATTCCATGAAGTTGTGAATATTATCGCTATTTGTCAGAGTGATCGCCTCCAGAGATTTGTCAAGTCAGCCAATAGAATAGCACGACGTTTTGAATGCAAATGTGGTCATAAATTCAGTGACTAACAAGATTGTCCAGGTTGTAACCAAATTACACCCAACACAGCTACACTTCACGAATTAGAACCCTTTCAAGTATCAATCACTCCAGGTTCCACTTGTATAACTTGAAACATTGGACAGTTTCGCACTAATGCGCACATGCGACTAAATTTCCTCTTGCCGATTCGCATGACACGTATGAAATATTTCATACCGGTAGACATACCTATCTTATACAGCCTTTCTCATTATACTGTATCAAGTTCGATTCAACCACTAACATGTACATTTGATACAATGAATTTAGACAAATAGCTAGGAGTTCAGGAGTTCTTCCCCTTGAACATCAGTTTTCATTATTTTATTTCATTTCTCTCGTAGCGGCTGACATAATACACCATGACAGTAACATAAATGTGTACATGTACACATTTTTTATATGACTGCTCTAAATATTAAATCAAGAGAAATCTATACCTGTACACACTTCGCTAAAATATATACATGTACAGACATTTCTTACAAGAGAAACTAATTAACGACATTCCTTGCGGGGTAATACATTAGAAAGAACAATTCGCCTTTCTAATAAGGACTTAACTTCTCGACTTATTTAGTTGTTCGTCTGAACCAAATTACAATCGTTTATGTTAGCTAGAAATCGGGGGAGAATATACTCCCCAGTTATCTCAGAATATATTTTACAATATTTAATAACTAGCTCAGAGACATACTCTCTAGCGTAACAACTTCTACATACCTACAAACGTGTATCTTCATTTGTCTAAGAATGTATGTTATTAGACTTGAGCTGACGATGTGTGGCAAATCAGGTAAAAATGGCTGTGAGGAAAAGAAGAAACTATTTGCTAGATAACTTGCAGCTTTGTGCATGTAATCATTTGAGCAAAATGTGTACAGGTACAGATTTCTCTTGCTTTAATTTGTAGATATGTCATGTAAAAAAAATGTGCCTATACAATTTCATGTTATTCTGATGTGTTATTCTGATGTAATCTGGCGGCCGCTTTCAGCTTTCATAATTTTGCCCTGCTCTTCACTGCTTTTTGGAACTTTCCAAAGTGCATTCCTGTCCACACTTTGATGTTATCATCCTATATCTTCCTTGTTTTTTCTTTCGTTTCACTGTGCCATATAGGATTG
The DNA here is from genome assembly GCA_030141615.1 of Unio pictorum. Classification (NCBI taxonomy): domain Eukaryota; kingdom Metazoa; phylum Mollusca; class Bivalvia; order Unionida; family Unionidae; genus Unio; species Unio pictorum. The sequence continues at coordinate 8,336,250 of JARLTB010000168.1, read as the reverse complement.
CCTTTGACAGGTCAAATGAGCGCGACACGTTACCATGCCATCACAGGGTGCGTTTCTTTACGGTGGTGAGCACATATCCATATGGTCCCATTACACCTTAAATTCATGTCGCACTACGTCATTAGAGACGTGATCTAAGTATAAGATTTTAAGGATCGTTGGATAGCATATCATCTATAAGACATATATTAGTCTCTCAAGTTCTGCTATCAGGTTTTCGTATCTCACATTATTACAGGAATATGGACAAGAGGACGGAGCGTATAAGCATGATCTTGGACTAAAGCGTAATATTGATATACTTCTAATAGGCTTCCGACTACCCAGTGCAATTGTTTTCTGCGGAATCAAGGAAATATTTCCTCAGGTTTTGATTCTTCATTAGCGATTACAGCACCTACATACTGTTAGCTTGTTACTGCGCCCAAATTCTGTCATTTCATTCTGTTTTTCATTTTGGATGCCACACGGGTTATTTGTCATTAGCTTGGTGTTTAAAGAGCTCATGTCTATCCGATACCTATGTGATACTTGGATGATACGGGTCATTAAGGTGTCCAGTTCTTGTTCCTCTGATAAACCATCGATATCATCAGGGAAGCGCAAGTTTGTATTGTTCTGCCTCCCCACTAAAGCTGCCCTCGAGGTTTTCGAATACATCGGATATGGTTAATTCCAGGTAGATGTTGATGAGAGTGAATGAGTTCAGGCATTATATTCTTACTACAACTTTGATTCTGAATCAGACTCCTATGTTACAGTGACGTGAACTGCATGTCTTCTTCTTTTATTTATTACTGATTATTGTGCATTTATGTTGTATATCCACATGGTTGCCCACAAGGATGCATGAAATACGTGTGGAAATCCTTGTTGAAGCTAGTGAAGATGTGATAGAGATCCTGTTTATACTGCATAAACTTTTGACAGAGGATTCTATGAGTGAAGATCTGTTCTGTAGTACTACGTTCTGTTCTGAAACTATCCTGTTTCTTAAGCACTGATGTACTCTGATTGGGCTTTCATTCCGATTGAGGATGATCTTACGCATAAACTTGCTTAAGTGACTGATGAGGCTGATTGTTTAGTAGTTTATGCACAGCTGCAGAATTTCTTTCTTATGAAGGATGATGATCAGAGACTGGGTCCATGTGGTGGGCCATCTTGATTCTCTTTCTTAGGAAGGGTGATGATAAGAGACTGTGTCCATGTGGTGGGCCATCTTGATTCTCTTTCTTAGGTAGGGTGATGATCAGAGACTTGGTCCATAGGATGGGCCAGCCTTCTTTTTCGGGGATTTTGTAGCAGATTGTTGTGAGAACATCTGTCATGCAGGTTCGACATGCTTACACACGTTCTGCTTGTATATTGACTACCCCAGCTGACTTCCGTTCTTTAGTTCCTTTATTGCAACATTTACTTCTTGTCTGAGGTTCGCGTGGTCAGTCTCAGTTGTGGTCCGTGGGAAACATGGTACAGCTTAGTCTCCAAATATTTCCAGGTTGTAAAGCTCTAAACAGTATCCCATCCAGCTGTTAAGAATCTAATGGTCTTCTGTGCGAGTCTTACCAGCCTTGAAGGAACAAGTTTCAAACGTGCTAAGAGCACCGGGAGCAGAGAAGTAACCTAGTTTGATCGAAGATACCTCTACGATCACCTATGCAAGTTTATTGTTAATTATCATTTTCTTTTTCAATATTTAACCCTTTAAATAGCGTACATTAATCTTATGACACTAGGTTTGTTTATTGTCTGCCATTTTTGGCGTGACCAGATAGCATTCGGAGTCTGAGTTCGGATAGGACGATGTCTGACATAACGAGAAGGGAGTATGCTTGTCTGTATATTTTGAAAGGGGGAAATAACTCCATTGACGTACCAGCCTATCCACTTACAAAAGTATTTACGCATCTACGCACTGGCGTATCCACGTACCTACTTATTCAAGTATCTACTTATCTACGTACTAAGGTATCATCTACCGATTAAAGCGGACACATTGTATGACGACACAATCCGCTATCCACACAAAGTATGAGGGCCAAAGAAGTGGGAGAGTAGAGAGTTTAGAGAAGGAAAAAAAAGCGACAGGACCTAGAAGAACAACCGCAGTGAAGTTGAAATGAACCGGCTTTGTATATAATAATAGCTGTGTTTGAAATTCGGAAAAAAGTTTATTTAAAAAGAAATGTATATTCCTAGTGTAATGTATTATCACAGTTGTTTATGTAATTGAACAAATTGTATTTCATGTACATTCTCATGTTATTTGGTTCTATATATCTCTCAGATCTCTATGTATTCCACCTATACGTTTCTCACTTTATATTAATATTTACTCGATCTGGACAACAACACCTAGGGCGATCACCCTCTAGATAACGAGAACCGATTAAAGCGGACACCTTGTATGACGACACAATCCGACAATCAACCCCAATACCACCCCTACAATAACAATATTACTGCAAACAAAGTGTCAACAGTGGGGAATTGATGATGGTTAGTTCTATTTAATCTAATTGTCATCACTGAGGAATCCATGATGGATAACTATATTGAAAATAAATGTCTTGAATTTGTTATGGATAGTAATACTGGGGAATTCATTATACTTTATAATATTAAACATAAATGATACCCCGAAAATTCATGATGGATAATTACACTGAAAAAGCTATAAATACGTTTTGAATGTATTATGGATAATAATACGGAAAACAAAGGTAAACACGGGAATTCACGACAGTTAACAATATTGAAAACACGTGTCAACACAGGAAATCAGGACACATGATACGATTTTTGAGTTAGCAAGTAAAGACATGGAGGTTTTAAGTTTAAAAATAAATTGTCATGTTAAAATAGAAATGATTACGTTGTTTAAAGTTTATATTTAAAAGAAACCCACGTGCTGCTTAATAAAGGGAGGTCATCGAGTGGCCGAGTTGAAAAGCATGTTATTCTATACAGATTACTGGAGCAGCAGTGGGGGCTAATCCGACAACTTTTTATAGGCGTCTTTCGGCAAACTAAGGCTTCCTCGTAAATCGTAAAAAAGCATCCATTTGAGAAACCAAGGCTTGTTGGAAATCGTAAAAAAAAGGACGCCGACGTCGTTGTCACTCACCCCCTCTGCTGCTATGGGTAACAATTTTTTACGATGAAAATCGCTACGATTTCACAAATAGACTAATTTGTAAAACCTCATTTCGTAAATCAATCAGATTATTGGACTGTTCAGTGATTTTGAAATTAATTCTCGTTAATGAATAATTATGACATCGCATATAGACAGGATTAGTTGGATCCTCAATAATTAGAAATCCTGGAGGAACTGCTGGTGCAAATGAGTATAAAATATATCCATGCTGAGCTTGATTTGATCGTTCGAGATTTATTTCATAGCTTCCTTCGATAACATCACATACTAAATTCAATGCAATCACCTAGGATATATTCACATTCTGAGGAGCGATATGCCTACCACCACCGTCTGGATCATTATTATGTTTGAGGATAGTAGTCTGTGGTTGTGGTATTTTTTTCCATGCGGCGAGTATTTGTAGAAAAAACTCATCGAGGAGATCATTAACTGATTTTTTATAGTTCATTTGCGTTATATCCAGGAAATTTAAAATCAGGTAAATCGGCCTCTGTTATATTGTAACCAGTTAGGAATTTTTGTTTATCTCCGTTTTTGTCATAAGTAATACTTAAATTATTCGTGTGTTGATATATTCCATGTCGGATACAAGCTGATTTAATATCCTAACATATTTGTTTTATCTCATCACGTGGTTTTATTATATCAGAGAGATGCTCTTGGAAGCTCCGTCGTAGTCGTTCTAATTCTGTTTTATGTAATCGATTAATCTCTTTCAAATAATATATGACATTAGTTAACGTGAATACAATTGCATCCGATGAATCAGGGGTTTTCTCAACACAAAATCCCCATTGCATGGTTTTGTTATCAAGAAATGTGAATCTATTAGTTAATTTTGCATTTTTGATATAAAGTAAATAATTTCGATATGGTGGGTTGATTTCATGATATGATTCTATATCCGTGACATAATCAGATTTTTAGGTTCGGATATTTGATACAATGCCTGAGGTGGACTTTCAGGCCACCCCAGTATTGTCCTTATTGAACTCTGATAGATATCTACGGCATATCCGGGTGCGTTTATCTCAATGGCAGATGATTATGTCGGCTAGTGAACTGTTATAGCCATTTTCGATTCTTTTCCAGTAATGGATTTTATTTGTAATTCATCATTGATTTGTTCGATTTGGTAGGACCCAGATGGTAGCGAAACAACGTTCCAGTCTGGAGTTTATTCTTACTCGCGAATACCAAGGAATTATTCGGTTCTTGACCGCCTAATGCTTCCGACCTAATATTAGGCCAACTGTGATACACTCGTAGGTTTGCTAGCGCTATCTCCCTCACGGGAATCGGAGTAGGGAAATTCACACTGAATTCAGGATTCGTTGATGTTATTGATATCTTGCTGGTTTTCACCGGTGTGGTATTTTCCGTTATTTGTTGAATCGGTTCGGTATTTTTTACTATTCGTTGAAGTAGTTTAGTTCTTGCGCGTTGTCGTTGTTATTATTATTGTCTCGCTCTAATTCCAGCATAGTTGACTCGTACAACTGGACCATTCACGAAAACTCATCCTCGGTTATTGTCGTGTCGTCGAGCGACGATCCTATCAACTTAGATAATTGCGAGTACACGCAATATACCGCAGCATATCTAATAGTGTAATCGTGCAGTTTTTGTTGAGAACATGATGATATCTTTTTGCTATGGCGATGGCTATTCCTGCGGCGGTTGGCACCAGAGATAAACAAACCGGAATAACAGCCGGAGCGGTCATTGTAACTGATGATATAGCAATACAAACGCCGGCAATTAAGCCAGACATCGAGTGTACAGCTACATCGATGGCAAAGATTCTTCGCCGATATTTTTTTTATTTTTGTTCGGTACTCCTCAAAAAGAGTTTTAAAATTTGTTTGAAATTCTTTGATGGTGTTATATCGACATTGAATTGATTAAATCATCGGTGATGACATGTTATTTTTAATTCACAGGTGAATTCAATTAAGTTGTGTACTTAAATCCGCTACGAATTCCACATACCATGATACTGAAACCCTAGCCAGATTATTATCAATGGATTTTATCCTGAACTGTTCAGTTGTATCCTTGTCTATGATCGTTGATATCCTATTCTTGACCCCAGATGAACTTGTTGATGAAATATTAAATTGAGTCGGTGTCACTAGTGCTAATCGATAAATACCTTTAACAGCCGCAGTGATATGTAAAATGTTGTTTGTAGGTGTCCATACAAATGATCCGTGTTGAATCGTGTATACTACGTTGTTGGTTCTCTCATGAGAGATGTTTGTTTTTTCGAGTATTTTTATCATCTTTAACATATCAACTTTGATAGCTTCTATTTGCTGATTAATCGCGGGTATTTCATCGAGTTTCGTGATAATATCAGGGAGATCCATTTTAATATCATCGAGTTTTACGTCTTTACCAAAAAATTCATCGACAGCGTCACCAGCCTTTATAAAAATTGTACGCAGATTACCAAATTGAACTACATGAGCGTCATAGTCTGATAGCAATTTTATCAGAGCATCAATAGCATTTTTTGTCTCCGTTAGCTTCGGTGTGGTCACCGTTGGGTTTTCAAAGAAGTCTGATATGGTTTTGTCAATATTGTTAATTCGTTCCACAATAGTTGAAATGAGTGACGCCCGGTTAGAGTTTACCCTGAACGGAAAACAACGCGATAGTGTCTTCTACTGCGTCTCGTTGTTTAACTAAAATATCATCCAGGGAAACATTACTCGTTTTCAATTTACCCTGACGATCTTGAAATACAACTATTTCATTGGGATCAACACTTACTAAGTTCAACATCTCGGCTATTTCATCTTCGATTATTTTTTTTTATATCATCGGTTGCAGTGACATGCATCGGGTTTCTTCAGCTTTGATAGAGGTCTTCTCCAAATATCAATCATGTTATTGTAAAACTAATTACTTGTCTTAAATTTTTGATTTCCAGCGATTGCTAGTATATTCATTCAAGACCCGATGAGGTGGTTTTCCCGATGATGAAATAGCGTCAAGGACATTTAAAACTTCGTTGCTGCATATTGGTGGATCATTCATTTTTTGTGTCGGTAGCGTACAACGAGGGGCGTTTAAGCGGTTTAAATAACTCATAAATTCTTTTGGCGGCGCTAATCCATATGAATGGAAATAAACAATTGCACGCGGATCAATCGCGTATGCAACCCAGTGAGTACCAGGTCCGGTGCTGTTACCAAGATTAATGATGCCAGTTTCAACGCTGTTTGGTTGTGCCAGCAACTTATCTTTCATAAAGACGCCTCTGAATTTTTTATTGCAAAATTTTTAGTAGCATCGAGTAAATAAAAATTTGACATGGGGACTATTGTTGTTAATAAACCGGTCCTAGTCTCAGGCCGCTTCCTTTTTACCCTTAATACGGGGTTCCTGGTAATCTTAGACCCTTTCTCTTTTTTGTGTATCCACGTCCTTTTTTTGGTTCATATGATTGAGCAATACTGTGTACTGCTATTGCACCAAGAGCTCCGGCAGCTCCCAACGCAGCCGCTTTACCAGCTGCAATTAATGCTGGGGGATCCCAGCGAGAAGTGGGAATATACCACCTGATTTTATCATATTTTTGATCGCGGCTGCAGAGATAGTGTTTTGAACGCCTTTTTATCTATAAAAGCATGATTGAAATGTTTTATCTGACGAGTTGTCAGCGACAATTTATTCTGACTACCAGACATCTGATTATGTTTCAGTGTGATCGTGGTTCCACATTTTTTAGCTGATTCCGATTGCAATTTCTTGAGTTGACCGGGGGTTAACGCAACACTAACAACACTATATGACATTATACAATAACAGATTGATCTAACTGTTACATTGGAAAAATCAGAAGGATTTTCAATCATAGATTTTCCACTGGTGCATCAATTATTCTCATTCGTCCACCAACACCTTCGCGTAACATTGATTTATAACTGAGAATGACAGCAACCGCTCTTTAATTAACACCAGCAGGGTTTATACGAGCTCTAAAATGTATATCAACGACGGATTGTCTTGTTAAATCAAGATGTTTCAGCGAAAAGTAATAAATCGGATATAGACTTTTAAAATCCAACTGTAATATTTGTAGACCAGTATCAACATTTTGATCGCGTCCCAGATATGACAACAGACGATGATACACACGTGCTATTTGGTTGGCATCGTAATCCAGTTGTATATCCTCGGATGGTTCCTGTTGTCCATTTATTCTCAGCGAGACTTTATTAACACCTAATTTATCAAATATCATATGACTTCGTTCTTGATCGTTTAATCGCGCTCTATTCTGTAGCGCAACAAATATATGACGCGTAGCTGAAACACCTTGTTTTGATGCCAGGTGCCATGTTAGTGTACCAGTAATATCAGAATCCATGGTATCTGTGGTCACTGTTAGCCGACTTAGCAATGATTTTGCTCCTACATTAATAAATGATAGTAGTTGCTAATCTGTTGTTATTGATGGAGTCCGTACTGGCATCCACAGTGATAGTTTTGTTAAAATGACTTTACCGGCAGCAACATCAGCGCCGCGCCAAATTGCGCTATTTTCATCGCCTTTTCTCACAAGAACTACTGTATGCTTCTCTCCATAAATAACTTTTTGGACATTTGTACAGAATTCAAATATATGATGCAGTGGAATCGCGCATGAAATCGTCGACGAGCCCCCTGCAACGTTGCTACTCGTGTTGCACATCCTAGGTTGTAATTAGGATTAGTACATTTTATAATATCAAAAGCAGCACCTGGTCTTGCTTCGTGTTCCAGACTAACTGGTTGATTAGGACCAACTGCAGTATCTTGTGGTGTCCGTAATTTAATATACTGAATGTGTTCAGCGTTATCAGTGATATCCTTAGAAAACATCATAGATGGACCTGCCGATCTTGTATAATAATCAGAATATCTTGCTAACCCAATTATTGTTGTGGCAACATCAACCTCACTCTCAATAGATTCAATTTCTCTTCCATCAATCATATATTTTGCACTTTCAAATAGCGCCATGATACCATTATTAACAAAACTAACTCTGACATTTGGGTTATCTGCGTATGCTGTATTAGCTGCAACATTTGTTACAATTTCTTCTTCTACTTCGATAAACGTTTCGCATGGTAGAAAGTATTTAATAGTATCATGAACTTGAAGTTCAATTCTTCCTCGAAGATCAGGTTGTACTGCGTGATAAGAATAACATTGATAATCACGTACGAAATCATTCTTGAGCACTGGGGCGTCCATATCCAACGCTGTATCAGGTGACCGTTTGAACATGTTATTATATATTCGTTGATCTAAATCATGATTTTCATGGTCGTTGTTGACGACCCCGTCGTGGTTTTAAGCAACTTTCCGCTATCATATTTGCGGTGATATTATTTAAATCATTTGCTGTCAATGATAGAGTCGTCAACGAAGTTGTCAATGATGCTAATTTCTGATCTACTGTGTTATTTATTATTTTACTAACACTTACAGGCATTCCTTCCGTAGATGGTAGTGGTCCTAGTGACTTCGTCACTGATGACGAAGTTGAAAATCCAAGGGATTTTTGCGGTGGTTTCTTTTTTCGTCTAACTAATGCTGTTAGTTTATCCTTCGCGGCTAAAAATGCCTTCCCGGCAAGATCTCCAACAGCTCTAATACCTTTATCACGAATAACATCTATGGCTTTCATCGATAATTGTTTTGCTAGCGGCGCCACTTTTGGAGCCATTCTTGAAAATAACCCTGCAATGGTATTACCGACGCCATCACCATAATACGCTTTGTAAACAGGTAGTCGTGAGTTTACTACATAAACGCTGGTTGGTTTATCATGGTTGTAGTGTGTGATCATTCTTGTTTAAATGATATTTATCTAATGTGGTGATTAATCACTGTGATAACCATGATAACAATCCGTAGGATTTTCAACTAACTCATCAATGAACTCTCGATATACTTCAATGCCCATGATGCCACCTTGAAATAACCGCCTACAGATATCAGCTGCTTCATTAATTATTTCCGGTGAGTTTTTTCCAGCTCGTTTCCCTCCTATGAGTACTTCTAATCGTGCTATATTGCTGAGAATATTACCAGGGCAACGAATTAAACCACTACCTGATACCCCACTGGAAAATATTTGATTTTCAGAAAATCCCTTTCCGGCTGATTTTTTTTTAGTGATACCAGCTGCACCTTTTTCAGAATCATCTTCTGCCATTATTTCTATTTCATCTGGGGTTGGGTCTGCTGTATATGCTGGTGGTGGTTGTGTGACACCTTTTACCATAGCCGCAAATTTAGCAAAATCAGAACATATTTCTTTTGTCATTTTAGTTTTAACGCGGCTTGCTTAAAATACTTTATTTGCCAAGATATTTCTGTCTTTTATAAAATCTCTAGACTTGTCGTCTTTTAAGCCTGTTCTTATCCCTCTAATTCTATTTATCGCATCAGCCGTAAATATATTTCAGGTGAATTGTCTTCTCTGGCAACAGCGCCTTGTTGTTCAAGTGGTTCGGGTGGTGCGCTAACATCAATATCATCTAGTCGTTCAACTTCTTTCTGAAGTTGTCGTTCTTGTTGTTTTTGTTGTCTTGCAGCAGTTATTATATCACCAGGAAGTGTTGATAAAGACTTTTGTGTTTGTTCAGTTTCTATTGCTATTTTATCAAGTGCTTTAATCAGAGGTGTCTCTTTTCTTGGTGGTTCCCCTCCTCGGGGACATCTCTCCATATAGCTCGCTCAGTGGTTGATATTACTCCCTTGGTTACCGTAGTTATTGGTTTAAACAATTCTTCAGTTCCTGCAGAAAAGTCGGTTTTTATTGCAGCTAATCTCTCACGATTTAGTCTAGTAGTTAATGCTTCATTCACCATTGTTGTAACAGTAAAACAATTTTCCAATTTGAATCTTGAAAAGATTTCAATCTAAATGTAATGACGAAGTCACTATAAATGACTTTTAATAAGAATAAGAAAACCTCTAATTGATTCATTTAGAGTAAATCGACCATTTGACCCGACTGACACCAAGTCATTTTTGGTCGCTTTTGTCGTTTTATTGTCATTTTGTTTGTCATTGCTGGTCATATTTGTGATATTTGTAGTTAAAAAAAACCGCAAAAATGACTTTTAATGAGAAAACCTCTAATTGATTCATTTAGAGAGAATCGACCATTTGACCCGACCAAGACCACCTAAAATCAGTCAAAAAGCGACTAAATTCAATCAAAAAACACCAAAAATGACTAATAAAGACCAAAAAAATATTTACTATGAAAATTTCACCACTTACTTATAGTAAACGCGTTCAATGATAAACGCTAGTATAGGATTTCAACCGCTATTGTTGACTAAAACCGCCTTTACAAATTTTGCTCCAGTTGAGCGCACACATACCTGTCCATTGTATAGTATTGCAATACCGTCCATGGAGTATTTATACATGTCTGTAGTAAGAAGTTTACCTAACAGTTACAACTTTATACAACGGGGGTAACCGAGGGGAAATTTTCGTTTTGTTGAATCAACAATATATTTCTGATTTTTGAATTAAGTATTCGTTTCATTTCGTATTTCTGCCACAGTTCTTTTCTTATTCTTTCGACGATAGTATAATAACGAGACAAACACACTGAGGTCGTTACAGAATACAAGGGAGTCACGGATAGAATTCTGGATTCTTTTTATTAGTGCGTATTTGTTGGCAGGACATATTTGTTATTAATCGCACTGTATACATTGTCCTGATAATCAGAGAGGAATCTATCACAGTTTAAACCATCTGACAATTGTATTTTTTGAGATTTCAAATTTGATATTTCAGTTATGATCCCACTGATATTTTCAGAATTCATATTATATAATATTGATATATATCGAATACAAAAAAAAATACTTCTAATATATTTTTCAAAAATAAACAGTAAATCATGATGAGAGGTTATCATTCATTGGGTCCCTAATTAGGCCTTTGTGTCTTTTATAGGGTTCCTTCTTTGAGAGTATTTTTTCTGTTGTTTATATATCATAAATGTTCTCCTCTGTTGGTTATAATCAGAGTATTTTTCTCTCTTTGAATCTCTCTTTGAGATTTGACCCTATGACCGTTTCTCTTGGCCCATAATTCATTCTGAATTACCCTGTGGAGTTACCCTAATGTGATGGAAAACTTATTACATCCACGTTACTGTTATTTTGACGTCCATAATCATACCACAAAGCATATTCCTCAAAAAGATATCTAATTCGTCAAATAACGGATTAGAAATCTAAGAAGATATGTTTAGGGGAATGGGCGTCACATGATACATATATACAATACAATACAATACAATACAATACAATACAATACAATACAATACAATACAATACAATACAATACAATACAATACAATACAATACAATACAATACAATGAATGAATGGATGGTATATACAATGAATGACGTCAACGGCGTGGTATTATATACACAATGAATGGATGATATATATATAGATATACAATGAATGGTGGATGGTATATACAATGAATGAATGGATGATATATATATACACATTGAATGGATGATATATATATGCAATGAATGAATGGATGGTATATACAATGAATGAATGGATGATAATGACAATGGATGACGAGCACCTACATTCAAGCGTGTAACCAAAACAAACCTACAAAATCAACCTGGTTTGACTGAAAAAATTGAATTTCGGGCTCAACGCGTTACGAATGAGCTAACCGTTCTTGTTACAGGTATATGCTTTTGAATATAATATATATGTAAACACGTGGTTTAGACAAATCAGTTATTGTGGGTTTTTCCTTCCGTGATTATTGACAACCGAATAATTGAAAAAACACAAAAAAAGATTACTACCTATTTGATTCGTTTCCTCACAAAATAGATTATATCCCCACGTAGAACCATGACAGTTAAGAAACAATAATGGAATAACCCATTGAGATCCATAACTCTTTCATAAGCCGTACACATACCCGCACGAGTTATTCCCGCTCGTGTTATATACACATAATACAAAACATGATTCAGACATAAACAAATTTAATTCTGTTTTTAAAACGCTTTGAAAAAGCCGATCGGGTTATATTCTCTGCAACGCGTTGTACTTAGGGTATACAAATATCAGAATACCTACTGGCTTGAGTCATTGATTGAAATACCATTTCCTCGTTATTTTCAGTATTAAATGATTTTACAGGTCTCCTTGTAACTGTTTTACAAGTACCACTTCTTCCTCGTTTGGAATTCTTACTCTGTGAAACAGCCTGCAGATTATCCAAAGAATTATCAGTCTTAATATTATTTATGTGATCAATAACAAAACCATCCTTGATCAATCCATGGAAACACTTGTATGCGAATCTATGATTATAATACAATTTCCCTCCAGCACCAAACCTCAAATACCCCTGATTACTCATAGTACCAACTGGGTTCTTCAGCCTGCAGTGTCTGATAATACCATCACGGGATGCCTCGTAATCGCTGATCACGGGATGCGGTTGAAATTCTTGGTTCATTTATATACATATACTATTTGTCTAATTTATTTTTTGGTCAAATGATAACATTACTTGAGAATCTATGAATCTTAAGGTGTTCTTATGACTTTGTCAATGACGCTGTCATTGACGCTGACAGAGTCATTAAATGAGTTTTTAATTCTCTTATCATAATAGCGCTTTAGCTCTCTGTATCTCTTACCACCGCAACCCAGACACAACTGTGATCTTCCTCTAACCCCTACCCCGCATCGTAGGCAAGGTAAGGGCCCAGCACTTCCGTTACAAACGCGTTGCATATGATATCCACAGAACTACTTTTTGCATGATTTACACGTAGTTACTGATCCAATTATGAGCCATTTGCAATGATTCATTATATATAAATTTCTTATTTAAATACTTGTTTTAATTATAATATGAAGGAGTTCGAGAGATTATCGAAAATTAAGCCCTGGAAAGATGCTAAATTCAATCTCGATAGAGTCTCCGTAACACCAAAGGGTCTAATAGGTGATAGAACCATGTTGGGTAAAATCCGTGATTGTTTTAATGAATTCAAGCGTGATGGAGCATCTCACTGTTGGTCAACATTTCGAATTGATGGTAGCGTTGATGCTACCATGAACGACGAAAAAGCAGCAGTGATAATCTCACATATTGACAAGAAAAAGTATTTTTTAGAGTGAAATTTATTATCCGTTCAGACAAGGAAGATTGGATTATCAGAGATAAATTTGAACCTTTCTTGAAAAATAAAAGAACTGTCACTGTGAGTCGAGATTCCAAACCAGGAATTCTGACTGGAATTGACAAAACATACTACGAGAGATCTTATCCTGTAACAGTAGTTGTTTATGGGATATATCCGCTAAATGATAAACCGAGTATTGAAAAACTAAAACCAATGAAATATTCGTCAAGAATGAATTGTGTAGCAGAACGAATAATAGAACACTTCACAAATGCGTTGCGTGGAAACAAATTGACTGATCTATGACGCAAAAAATAAATGAATGGGGACTAACAGTGAAGGAGCGGGTGGCAACAATACAGGATATAAACAAAAGGGTAACATCATTAAGATTTCCTATAACCATAATGACGATAACGGGAGAGGTATTGCACGAATCGAAATATAGATCAAATGGAGCTCCAATCAAAATTATTGACCATAGCGAACACGCGTGGACACCTGCGGTAACAATATTTCCGCGAGATAGAATAATAAAATATCTACCCACGGAATTCTCCCCGGAATTTTCCCCAGAGGAGAAATTATTTTATTTTATTAACCAGTTGAGTAAAAACGATCCCGTGTCAGTGTGGTTACTTCATAGTTTTGAAAATGAAGAGGGCAAATTCGATCAATTTGTAAGACCCAATGGAGAATTATACCGTACTGAAGCCCTCCATGACGCGATGAAAAAACTAGCTAGAAGTTGTTCAACAGAACACGACGAACAATTATTACAATTATTAACAAATTGTTTTATAATTCCATCGGTTGCAGCTCATTTTGCGAGAAAGAAAAACACGTGGAAACCAACAAGAGCTGAATTTCTATCAGATATCAAATCAAGCTGCATTGAGTATGGCCATGCTGGATTATGGAATACAAAATATGGCCGCGAAAATATTATTTCGGTTGATATAGTTGCGTGTTATCCCGGGAGTTTTCTTGGGTACGGAGAATGCGCTGAATACTTCAAGCGATTTGGGCATCCCACACACGAAATGGTCCGTATTGCTATTAATGGACCACTGCCCGATTTTGATTTAACAGGATTAGCTCGTGTGGTATCATTTGAACTGGCTACAGGACTTCATCCGTGTTGTAATGTTTGGATTGGTAGATACTTCTCTGAAAAGCACTGGATGCCAATATTGCTACTACGGTTTGATTGATTATCATTGATTGTCAGTGAAGCGATTATATCATATCGAGCGCAGACTGAGGTTTGGTTACCACAACCTAATCTAGATAATATAATCAGTGAAAATATAAAACAATTTCCCGATCTCGACGAAGAAGATATCTTGAAATGGTCGAAACAGATATTTGAAATTGAAAATAGACAAGCAAAAGAACTTGGTAGAAGAATAATTGGCAAATTCACTCAGGGTGGAAAATTCGACAATAAACGACATTCTTCACGGTTGATTATAGATAACGTTGAATATGATTTTATAATCGCGGATGTAACATCTAAAGGTATATATGTAAATCGTATAGACGCATTCTTGTCCGATGGAACCAAATTGGGTACAATTGTTACTTATAATGACGGATACAGTCTTCAGTATACACATTTGAGGGCGTCTATGCTGGCTTATGCTTCTATTAATCTATTTTCGATGATAAACAGATTTCCTGACGCCGCGGTTAGAGTAGTCACTGATTCATTTTATATAAACACGAAACACAACGAAGTAGTGGCTGAATTCACAAATTCCGAAGAGAGTTGGGGGTCATGGAGAATTAAGCGGGAAATGCTGCATGATTATTCCAAATCAGCAGATGTTACGATTGAAGATAATTACTTGAAAAATAATCAGATATCAGAACTATTTAATGCACCGCCGATATCTGATCCAATATGTAGATATAACACCATTTATTTAAACGGCTGTGGCAGGTCAGGAAAGACGACTCGTGCGATTGAATTATTTCGTTGGAAAAATTATACGGATTTTCACGCATTAAACACGATTGTGCTAACACCCACACGCAGACTTGCAAGAGAGATGAAACAGCGAGGAATTAATGCAAGCACCTATCACAGTTTCTTTCGGTGGAAAGGTGACGAATAGACTCCTGATCGAATAGGTGAGAAATTTATTCCTGAAGTCATTAGTTGAGATGAAATATGCACGGTGTCGTTAGATGTATTACAAAAGTTTCTCGAGTGGTTATTGCTAGCGAATACAAAAGTAATAATGTGCGGCGATCATAGCCAACCACCACCATTTGTCGGTTTATTTCCACATGATTGGCTAGAGAATTTTGTAGACTATTATGAAGAGATTAATACCGACCACAGAGCACTTGATGAACAATTACGCGAGTTCAAGAAACTAATCAGATTACAACCGGATAGAATCCAATGTGAAATAGCGCGTGAAATAATTTCGGAAACACCATTAAATGATTTCTGGAAAGCGTGGAGACCAAATGATTTGACAGTAGCAAGTAGAAAAATAGTCAGAGACAAACTTCAGATGAAGTTATTTGAATTGCATAAAGAAAAATTTTCAACACTTCTAACTTCGTTGTGTTATAGACTCAAGGATACACGAAAACAGAATATTGAATTTGATTTTCCAAGACAAAGTGAAAAACAAATTCTCATATTAAATGATATTGTGTTGGTTGATATCAATGTCGTCGAAGATGCATTGCGCTTTGTTAAATCCCCGTGGACGCTAGGTTACGCAGCAACAATACACTCCTCACAGGGATTGACTATATCAGATACAATTGTTTGGATGGTAGATAATCACATCGAGTGGTCCAATTTAGTTTATCTTGCAGTGTCCAGAGTACGAAGAATAAATCAACCTCGAAGAGTTGTTTTAAACTATAATGACACTACAATAAGTGATATTGTCAGCGTTGACATAATCAGAGAAAACCTCTCTGGTTATAAACAGCAGGATAAAAAAATAATAGAGAATTTGATATTGATGCCGATTTAATAACTACGTTGAAACAACAACAGAATAATCACTGCGCGAGTTGCAATTGTATAATGAGTTGGTGTTGGTCGGATAGAGATCCTCGCCAATTTACCGAAGACAGAAAAACTAGCAGCTTTGGTCATACCAGAGATAATGTGATGCTGACTTGTCTTGAATGCAACAGGCGCAAAGGTGCTAGTTAATACCACGCGGCGGTAATTTAGTATCCTCGGGTATCACTTGTAGTTGTTCACGAGTAAATCCTCACTGAGGAGCAGTTGAATCCAATCTATAGATTGCTGCTCTAGCCGTAGATCGTGTTATACTAGATATCTTATGTGCGGTGACACTCCAAATAGGATCAGTAGCCCTTTTTGTGCCACCTTCGAGCTCTCCTGGTTCGTATAAATATCTTACAGTGACATAACCGAGTATTGGTTGTTTTGAAAAATCTTTTTGCGGTTTTTCAGGTATATACTTTTTCTTAATTGCGTTGTTAGGTTTCATGTTGATTGTTCGAGTAATCTCATTATTCAACGCGGTAATTATGCCTGGTAATCTCTTGACCCAATCACGGGATCGTTTATCCTGGATGAATTCTTTCGCGTATTGATATCCAAATAACCGCTCAGCAAGCGTCCGTTTAAAGCGTTCAACAATTGCCTGATCGCGTAGCAGTGCAGTATGCCCTCGTCGTAACGCAGTATTATGGATCTTCATTATTGATAGAACCGCACCCTGAAATTCCTTGCCAGAATCAACTTGTAATAGATTTGGCCAGCGCAGTGGACCCCTTCGATCAATCCATTCAAACACAGAAGCCATTTCAGTTGATGATTTTATCTTTAGCGGTTCTGCTTGTTTGTATCGAATCGCAACATCAACTACAGTTAACGCGTATTTGTAAACACTATCATGTGGCAGAAATAATATATCGGCCTGATGAACCACATTAGGAACGGTCACATCAAAATGCGAGTAGTTAATTTGTTTAGGTGGTGGTAGATAAATTTGCCATATCGCCTGTTTGGATAACCAATCCGCTGCAGTGGTATTTTTCACCTTTGTGGCGCTAGCGAGTTTACCAATTGTTGCTTTACCCCTCCAGTATCATCTTGGAGAATAATAAATAGATTCCATGTTGTTATTAATTACCAGCACCTAACATCAATTTACTTTTCATCGCTGATTTTACTAACCATGAAGCCAATTTTTCTTTGAAGGATTTATCAGTGATAGAATTCAACGCGTGAATTAATTTCACATCTGCGATATGTCTGTGTTGCAGATTGCTGCTTTTTTAAAGCAAAATCATGAGCATGACACGCCTTATCAATAGCGTTTATTGGGCTTTCACCAGGTCGGGGTTGATTTTGATCATCAAGTCGGATATCCAGTCTTGTCCCGGGTCCACAATAACTATACCCCGGAAGGTGTTTTTCTCCTGGATACTTTGCCTGTGGTGCACCTGGGAGTTTTACTAACTTGTCTGCAATATCACCTCCTCGTTTTTTTTAAATCCTTAGAAACAAATCTAAATTTCTTTGTACTGCATTGTACACACTTACCAGCAAGTGCTGATCTGTTATTGCTAGTTGTAATCGTTGTTAAGTCATCTGTGCCAGTACGCTTCTTACATTTCACACAATATAGAAAAATAATATACTTATAACAACATGAATGTAATTGATTTTTCGGCGACAAAAACACGAGAACCAGTTAAACAACATGCAGCGCTACCGAATTCTATTCGTATGATTATAATAGGACCATCTGGAAGTGGCAAGACACAACTGCTACTCAATTTAATAACAAGATGGATGAAATGAGGCAAGTTGTATTTAGTAGCCCCGAGTGTAGACGATCAGCAATGTTACGATGTGTTAAAGGATTACAACGAAAGGAAAGCAGAAATCAGCGGCGACAGTATTATTGAGTTTATAACCGATATTGAGGAAGCACCGAGCATTGATGATATTGATGGAAGTATTAACAATTTAGTCGTATATGATGATATCATGTTAGATAATCAAAGGAATCCTGCCAAAATATATTCTCGAGAACGACATAAAAACACAGACGTGATATATGTCACTCAAATATACGCACAGATTCCAAGTGTAATTAGAGAAAATTGCTATTTAGTATGTGTGTTTAACGGAACTGGAAAATACACACTACAAAATCTTTATCAATATTGGTGTGATGGTGACATGGACTTTAATCAATTTCGAATTTTTTTTAGTAATGCTCGGGCAAAACCGCACGGATTTGTAACTATAAATTTATCAGATCCAAAAACACGATATCGTATCGGATTAGATCAAATATTCGGTTAAAAAATTGTTACCCATAGCAGCAGAAGGGGTGAATAACAACGACGTCGGCGTCCTTTTTTTGATTTCGAACAAGCATTAGTTAGCCAAATGGACGCCTTTTTTTACGATTTACGAGGAAGCCTTAGTTTGCCGAATCGACACCTATAAAAAGTTGTCGGATTCGCCCCCTCTGCTGCTGCTGGCATGTGCCATCCGTCTGATTTTTAAACTCGGACAATGTGGGTATGTGAATAAGCTTTTCAGAACCTTCCCTGGATCAGTTGTTCTGTATTGGGTCTTCCCAGGTTCTTCTTCATCAGTTATTGTCCGCCATATATAGTATATCAAGGGTTGAAAAAATGTCCTTAAACCAACACTAAAAACTTTATAAAGAATTGTGTACAAAATGTATGAGAGGTTTTGGACAGTTTCGTTTGATTTACTTGAAAACTGTCTTATTGCAGCCATCAAGTTGACACCTTCTTCAAACAGTGGATTAAATAAACGTCTATTTTTTTCTGCGATCAATTTCATTGTCCAAAAACCAATTAATAACATAATTTGATGTATTGATTTAAACATGAACGGTCTTAATAAACGCGTGGCCCCTTATGACACCGCATTTGGAAACTTTAAAACAAGTTTTATACGATATTGAACAAAATTATTTTCACTATAAATGTTTCTAAAAATTACTAGCGCGCTGGGTCCCTCCCCAATCGGCCTAAGACCAGCACTGCATTCAAATGCTATTCGTTATGGCATATGTCAGAGAGAGAGAGAGAGAGAGAGAGAGAGAGAGAGAGAGAGAGAGAGAGAGAGAGAGAGAGAGAGAGAGAGAGAGAGATTTGTTTGTTTGGCTAGTCGGTGTAATCAATCTCTTGTATATAGTGCATGAGAGACCGAATATGCGAACCGCAGTCAGCTTGCATATACCTCTAACGCAAACGTCTACTTTCATTCTTGATTCCAGGTAGCCTCGACATGTATCATCATTAAATAGCGTGCAAACAGCCTTGAACGACAAATTTAGACCAACCAATGGAGGAACAATTTATAAACATATAAATGTATATTTAGCCACAAAGACACGGAATACCGTCTTATCTGAAATGTTCAAGCCAAAGAATATCCAACTTAAAACATCATTGTATGCGACAAAATATAGGCCTATACTTGTCTTGTTTCAATTTACGTTGTACTTGTACATTAGACCAGCTAACTTGGTCTCTAAGCTTTTTTTATATTTTGAATTGATGAGCGGTCAATTCAAAATATAAAAAAGGTTTAGAGACCAAGTTAGCTGGTCTACTTGTACATGTACTTGCACATTGTAGTCTCTGTTTTGCCGGGAATGAGAGATACACTGAAAAAATCGAAATACACACCGAAATACACATGTATTTACATGTTCTCTCTGTATATATCGGCTTCCACTCACACATTATGTTTGCTTTTGTTTGAATAATAATATAAAGCAAAAAAAATGATTTATTATATTTTTATACGAATTATTTACTTTTTTCCTGTTTATATCACAGGTCATCTAAAGATGTCACTTGGTCGTACTTGATTCGACAGACCTCATATGGACATAGACCACAATTAATTTTACTATATGATCTCTAAAGCCTGCCTAAAAACTATTTTCCTATCTTATAGTTGCTTTTTGTAGTTATCGACACTGAAATGTAATGCAATTTTCCTATAAAACATGGAAGTGGTCCCATCAGATGTTTAAATCTGAGTGCACTATTAGTTATTCAAATAACTGCCTAAATACCTGACACAATAAATATGGAACATAGCACCTATTGTTGCTTCTTTAGTGTGTATACCTATATGCACCTTGACAGGCATATTGCGGTTTGTTGCCAAAATCACTATGAGTCATGTTACTTCATTACCCCTGGGAAAATTGTTCCCAGTTACACTGACCCAAACCACCATTTATTTTAAAGACCATTGATTGATCAACTTTTCTGTCTAAACTTTGACAAAATCTGTTTTCAAACTTTTATGAAAATTTAGTTTTTCAATATAATTTAGTTTATAAATTTAAATGTTTATTTAAATTTCCATTAAAATTTTAAATGATCCAAATGTATAAACTTTAAACATATTTTCAGACAGGCCTTATCTTGTAGTACAATTAGGTTTTTACAGCATTGAAAAAGTCCTATAAATAAGGAAGATATAGCAAATTTAGTTTTGGTTTCTCAAGAACACATGGATCAGCACGTGCACCCTGTATAACACCAGCACTACACACTTTCCAGCAGGTGTCACATGACTTGTATGCAAGGAAATTCAAAAAGACTTCATGTATAAAGTTCAAATAGGTGTGGCATTCAAATATAAAAGTTTTACTAAAATTTGCCCCAAAAAGTTGGGCCTGTCAGGAATCACACCACAATTAATACTTCCAGTTCAGTACCCACGAATGTAGTTCCAGTCTATTTTTAGAACATTTTTTCCTCTCTCATTTTGGTGGTGATAGAAGAGTTATATTGATGCATATTTGGTATGGATTTAAAGGTAATTGTTTATTCTTGAGAATATGAGCAGAGAGAGTGGTTGTCAGTGTGTAATTTGGCGACAGTGCACATGGAGTAATAAGGCCTTGGTGATGATCCGGAAGTGAAATATGTGTTCTGTTTACATGCTGCTCTGTTTACAGTGCAGCAGCTCAAAAAAATGCCGATCAACCCTTGACAAGAATTTCACTGTGAAGTCATCTTTGGAGGTATTTTAGATTAACATATGATTTGTATTGATTGTCACACTGTGGAAAGGTCAGTACTGAGAAATATATGTAGAGAACATATAGTAAAATTAATTGTGGTCTATGTCCTGTACAGGCAGTATTGATGAAACTTTAATATGCTATAAAATTTTCAATATTAATGATAAACACATGAAATTTGAAGGTGTTATATATATTAACATTTAAAATAGAAAAATGCCATTAGAATTTAAAAATTAATTATATTTTTTAAAATTTTAATAATTTTTTTTTTAAAAGTTAAAAAATTAAAATTTGCCCCTTAAAATGCACATAGATAATATTTTTGGAAATTATATCAAATGATATCAGCATGTTTATACTCCTACACCATATACAAGCTACAATGATGGATATTTGTCAAATTTTGTCAGAGAAAATATCTTTGTAAGTCAAAATGAGACATACATTTAAAATGTATGAAAGACAGATTCTATTTTGTATTGATCATTCAAACTATTTATTAGGGGTCCAATCAGATAATTTATGTGTTTATGATGGGGTGACTTCCTGAGTAACACATATATGCTTATATAGCCTTTAGTAATTGTTAACAAATATAGTTACAGGGTGTTTAGTGAGAGGACAGTGATGAAAACTTCATACTAGAACCTACTCAAGTTCTCTACTAAATCAGTTTAAACTTTCTGAGAATGAAATACAGGCTGAAGGGATAAAATATACTTCCCACATGTATATTTACCCTTGGATGTAAGAAAACAGCAAAATGATGTAAGGTGAACACAAAATGCATTCAATTTTATTGTTCAGTTTGGTTAAGATATTGATTAGTGAAGTGCGGCATTGTGGCCTGTATGATGTTATGTGAATTCTAATGATCCATCTTAATTTATGCATTGTTAATTACTAATAATATTTGCTAACTGACACTCTAAAGATTGCATAAGATATATTCAAACAGATATTTTGAGTTTAACTGTGTACAACTGATCTTAGCATGGTTACATATCCCACATGAACAAATTTTCACATATTTTAGAATGTTTGGGATCCAAAGTTCACATTCAGTATATCATATAGGCTGACATTGTACCTACAGTGAATCTGTAAGACACATTTCTGGCTGTGTGCACTAATTGTATCCCAAAATGTTATTTTCTTCATTAATATGCCCATGTATGGTAACATATTTCAATTCAGTACTTGGATAGAGTGCGGTATTGCATTATCAGCTGATATCTGATTCTATTGAACCATTGAGGTTAATAATTGGTATCAAACACCCTTAAAAATACACTTTAAATGTTCAAACAGATCATTGGAATTATTTTTGCACATTTGATCATAACAATTACATTGTATATGCCCCACATATGCAAATTTCCATTCTTGTTTGCAAGTTTTGGGGATCAGAATTTCACATTTAGTTTATGATATAGGATGTATTGGTACCTGTAGTTGATATGTGTGGCCACATTTGGCTGTATTCTCTTGCAATATCCAGAATTATTATTTCCCTCATGAATAAGATTGCTTATAGTAATATATTCTTTTTAACTACATTGTCGCTTGACTTTCCTGTATACTGGCATGTAATAATGTTTCCACCAATGATCAAACCTCACCGTCCCCGCATTTCCTTAAAGTTTGTGATGCATAGTCTACCTGATTAGTTATTTCACCTGTGCATGACCAGATATGCTTATAGAAACTTCATATACTTTTAGGATGAATTTATTACTTTAATACATGACTATTACTTCACATTTCTGAGTGTCACTCTGTCAAGTTTAATATTTATTTCCTATGCTTGCAGCCTGAATGTTATTTGTAAATCACTATATCTAACACATTTTAACTTCATTTGCATACATCTTACTGTTTTCTAGATATAAGTGAAACATTTTATATCTTTTCAGGTCTAGGCTGGTATCTGGAACAAAGTGTTAGCGGTGGATCAGCTTGGAAGCTCTCCAGTAGTCAGGTGGTGATAGCAAGGTTTCATAAGGACATATGCAGTGTACTGCCATAAGTGATCATGATATCACAACACTAATATAAAACACCTCAAGGATATGGCTTAGATCTTCATGAGAGAGATTAGCACCATTGTTCAGTAAGGTAAAGCCTGCCTAAAAACTATTTTCCTATCTTATAGTTGCTTTTTGTAGTTATCGACACTGAAATGTAATGCAATTTTCCTATAAAACATGGAAGTGGTCCCATCAGATGTTTAAATCTGAGTGCACTATTAGTTATTCAAATAACTGCCTAAATACCTGACACAATAAATATGAAACATAGCACCTATTGTTGCTTCTTTAGTGTGTATACCTATATGCACCTTGACAGGCATATTGCGGTTTGTTGCCAAAATCACTATGAGTCATGTTACTTCATTACCCCTGGGAAAATTGTTCCCAGTTACACAGACCCAAACCACCATTTATTTTAAAGACCATTGATTGATCAACTTTTCTGTCTAAACTTTGACAAAATCTGTTTTCAAACTTTTATGAAAATTTAGTTTTTCAATATAATTTAGTTTATAAATTTAAATGTTTATTTAAATTTCCATTAAAATTTTAAATGATCCAAATGTATAAACTTTAAACATATTTTCAGACAGGCCTTATCTTGTAGTACAATTAGGTTTTTACAGCATTGAAAAAGTCCTATAAATAAGGAAGATATAGCAAATTTAGTTTTGGTTTCTCAAGAACACATGGATCAGCACGTGCACCCTGTATAACACCAGCACTACACACTTTCCAGCAGGTGTCACATGACTTGTATGCAAGGAAATTCAAAAAGACTTCATGTATAAAGTTCAAATAGGTGTGGCATTCAAATATAAAAGTTTTACTAAAATTTGCCCCAAAAAGTTGGGCCTGTCAGGAATCACACCACAATTAATACTTCCAGTTCAGTACCCACGAATGTAGTTCCAGTCTACTTTTAGAACATTTTTTCCTCTCTCATTTTGGTGGTGATAGAAGAGTTATATTGATGCATATTTGGTATGGATTTAAAGGTAATTGTTTATTCTTGAGAATATGAGCAGAGAGAGTGGTTGTCAGTGTGTAATTTGGCGACAGTGCACATGGAGTAATAAGGCCTTGGTGATGATCCGGAAGTGAAATATGTGTTCTGTTTACATGCTGCTCTGTTTACAGTGCAGCAGCTCAAAAAAATGCCGATCAACCCTTGACAAGAATTTCACTGTGAAGTCATCTTTGGAGGTATTTTAGATTAACATATGATTTGTATTGATTGTCACACTGTGGAAAGGTCAGTACTGAGAAATTTATGTAGAGAACATATAGTAAAATTAATTGTGGTCTATGTCCTGTACAGGCAGTATTGATGAAACTTTAATATGCTATAAAATTTTTAATATTAATGATAAACACATGAAATTTGAAGGTGTTATATATATTAACATTTAAAATAGAAAAATGCCATTAGAATTTAAAAATTAATTATATTTCTTAAAATTTTAATAATTTATTTTTTAAAAATTAAAAAATTAAAATTTGCCCCTTAAAATGCACATAGATAATATTTTTGGAAATTATATCAAATGATATCAGCATGTTTATACTCCTACACCATATACAAGCTACAATGATGGATATTTGTCAAATTTTGTCAGAGAAAATATCTTTGTAAGTCAAAATGAGACATACATTTAAAATGTATGAAAGACAGATTCTATTTTGTATTGATCATTCAAACTATTTATTAGGGGTCCAATCAGATAATTTATGTGTTTATGATGGGGTGACTTCCTGAGTAACACATATATGCTTATATAGCCTTTAGTAATTGTTAACAAATATAGTTACAGGGTGTTTAGTGAGAGGACAGTGATGAAAACTTCATACTAGAACCTACTCAAGTTCTCTACTAAATCAGTTTAAACTTTCTGAGAATGAAATGCAGGCTGAAGGGATAAAATATACTTCCCACATGTATATTTACCCTTGGATGTAAGAAAACAGCAAAATGATGTAAGGTGAACACAAAATGCATTCAATTTTATTGTTCAGTTTGGTTAAGATATTGATTAGTGAAGTGCGGCATTGTGGCCTGTATGATGTTATGTGAATTCTAATGATCCATCTTAATTTATGCATTGTTAATTACTAATAATATTTGCTAACTGACACTCTAAAGATTGCATAAGATATATTCAAACAGATATTTTGAGTTTAACTGTGTACAACTGATCTTAGCATGGTTACATATCCCACATGAACAAATTTTCACATATTTTAGAATGTTTGGGATCCAAAGTTCACATTCAGTATATCATATAGGCTGACATTGTACCTACAGTGAATCTGTAAGACACATTTCTGGCTGTGTGCACTAATTGTATCCCAAAATGTTATTTTCTTCATTAATATGCCCATGTATGGTAACATATTTCAATTCAGTACTTGGATAGAGTGCGGTATTGCATTATCAGCTGATATCTGATTCTATTGAACCATTGAGGTTAATAATTGGTATCAAACACCCTTAAAAATACACTTTAAATGTTCAAACAGATCATTGGAATTATTTTTGCACATTTGATCATAACAATTACATTGTATATGCCCCACATATGCAAATTTCCATTCTTGTTTGCAAGTTTTGGGGATCAGAATTTCACATTTAGTTTATGATATAGGATGTATTGGTACCTGTAGTTGATATGTGTGGCCACATTTGGCTGTATTCTCTTGCAATATCCAGAATTATTATTTCCCTCATGAATAAGATTGCTTATAGTAATATATTCTTTTTAACTACATTGTCGCTTGACTTTCCTGTATACTGGCATGTAATAATGTTTCCACCAATGATCAAACCTCACCGTCCCCGCATTTCCTTAAAGTTTGTGATGCATAGTCTACCTGATTAGTTATTTCACCTGTGCATGACCAGATATGCTTATAGAAACTTCATATACTTTTAGGATGAATTTATTACTTTAATACATGACTATTACTTCACATTTCTGAGTGTCACTCTGTCAAGTTTAATATTTATTTCCTATGCTTGCAGCCTGAATGTTATTTGTAAATCACTATATCTAACACATTTTAACTTCATTTGCATACATCTTACTGTTTTCTAGATATAAGTGAAACATTTTATATCTTTTCAGGTCTAGGCTGGTATCTGGAACAAAGTGTTAGCGGTGGATCAGCTTGGAAGCTCTCCAGTAGTCAGGTGGTGATAGCAAGGTTTCATAAGGACATATGCAGTGTACTGCCATAAGTGATCATGATATCACAACACTAATATAAAACACCTCAAGGATATGGCTTAGATCTTCATGAGAGAGATTAGCACCATTGTTCAGTAAGGTAAAGCCTGCCTAAAAACTATTTTCCTATCTTATAGTTGCTTTTTGTAGTTATCGACACTGAAATGTAATGCAATTTTCCTATAAAACATGGAAGTGGTCCCATCAGATGTTTAAATCTGAGTGCACTATTAGTTATTCAAATAACTGCCTAAATACCTGACACAATAAATATGAAACATAGCACCTATTGTTGCTTCTTTAGTGTGTATACCTATATGCACCTTGACAGGCATATTGCGGTTTGTTGCCAAAATCACTATGAGTCATGTTACTTCATTACCCCTGGGAAAATTGTTCCCAGTTACACAGACCCAAACCACCGATTATTTTAAAGACCATTGATTGATCAACTTTTCTGTCTAAACTTTGACAAAATCTGTTTTCAAACTTTTATGAAAATTTAGTTTTTCAATATAATTTAGTTTATAAATTTAAATGTTTATTTAAATTTCCATTAAAATTTTAAATGATCCAAATGTATAAACTTTAAACATATTTTCAGACAGGCCTTATCTTGTAGTACAATTAGGTTTTTACAGCATTGAAAAAGTCCTATAAATAAGGAAGATATAGCAAATTTAGTTTTGGTTTCTCAAGAACACATGGATCAGCACGTGCACCCTGTATAACACCAGCACTACACACTTTCCAGCAGGTGTCACATGACTTGTATGCAAGGAAATTCAAAAAGACTTCATGTATAAAGTTCAAATAGGTGTGGCATTCAAATATAAAAGTTTTACTAAAATTTGCCCCAAAAAGTTGGGCCTGTCAGGAATCACACCACAATTAATACTTCCAGTTCAGTACCCACGAATGTAGTTCCAGTCTACTTTTAGAACATTTTTTCCTCTCTCATTTTGGTGGTGATAGAAGAGTTATATTGATGCATATTTGGTATGGATTTAAAGGTAATTGTTTATTCTTGAGAATATGAGCAGAGAGAGTGGTTGTCAGTGTGTAATTTGGCGACAGTGCACATGGAGTAATAAGGCCTTGGTGATGATCCGGAAGTGAAATATGTGTTCTGTTTACATGCTGCTCTGTTTACAGTGCAGCAGCTCAAAAAAATGCCGATCAACCCTTGACAAGAATTTCACTGTGAAGTCATCTTTGGAGGTATTTTAGATTAACATATGATTTGTATTGATTGTCACACTGTGGAAAGGTCAGTACTGAGAAATTTATGTAGAGAACATATAGTAAAATTAATTGTGGTCTATGTCCTGTACAGGCAGTATTGATGAAACTTTAATATGCTATAAAATTTTTAATATTAATGATAAACACATGAAATTTGAAGGTGTTATATATATTAACATTTAAAATAGAAAAATGCCATTAGAATTTAAAAATTAATTATATTTCTTAAAATTTTAATAATTTATTTTTTAAAAATTAAAAAATTAAAATTTGCCCCTTAAAATGCACATAGATAATATTTTTGGAAATTATATCAAATGATATCAGCATGTTTATACTCCTACACCATATACAAGCTACAATGATGGATATTTGTCAAATTTTGTCAGAGAAAATATCTTTGTAAGTCAAAATGAGACATACATTTAAAATGTATGAAAGACAGATTCTATTTTGTATTGATCATTCAAACTATTTATTAGGGGTCCAATCAGATAATTTATGTGTTTATGATGGGGTGACTTCCTGAGTAACACATATATGCTTATATAGCCTTTAGTAATTGTTAACAAATATAGTTACAGGGTGTTTAGTGAGAGGACAGTGATGAAAACTTCATACTAGAACCTACTCAAGTTCTCTACTAAATCAGTTTAAACTTTCTGAGAATGAAATGCAGGCTGAAGGGATAAAATATACTTCCCACATGTATATTTACCCTTGGATGTAAGAAAACAGCAAAATGATGTAAGGTGAACACAAAATGCATTCAATTTTATTGTTCAGTTTGGTTAAGATATTGATTAGTGAAGTGCGGCATTGTGGCCTGTATGATGTTATGTGAATTCTAATGATCCATCTTAATTTATGCATTGTTAATTACTAATAATATTTGCTAACTGACACTCTAAAGATTGCATAAGATATATTCAAACAGATATTTTGAGTTTAACTGTGTACAACTGATCTTAGCATGGTTACATATCCCACATGAACAAATTTTCACATATTTTAGAATGTTTGGGATCCAAAGTTCACATTCAGTATATCATATAGGCTGACATTGTACCTACAGTGAATCTGTAAGACACATTTCTGGCTGTGTGCACTAATTGTATCCCAAAATGTTATTTTCTTCATTAATATGCCCATGTATGGTAACATATTTCAATTCAGTACTTGGATAGAGTGCGGTATTGCATTATCAGCTGATATCTGATTCTATTGAACCATTGAGGTTAATAATTGGTATCAAACACCCTTAAAAATACACTTTAAATGTTCAAACAGATCATTGGAATTATTTTTGCACATTTGATCATAACAATTACATTGTATATGCCCCACATATGCAAATTTCCATTCTTGTTTGCAAGTTTTGGGGATCAGAATTTCACATTTAGTTTATGATATAGGATGTATTGGTACCTGTAGTTGATATGTGTGGCCACATTTGGCTGTATTCTCTTGCAATATCCAGAATTATTATTTCCCTCATGAATAAGATTGCTTATAGTAATATATTCTTTTTAACTACATTGTCGCTTGACTTTCCTGTATACTGGCATGTAATAATGTTTCCACCAATGATCAAACCTCACCGTCCCCGCATTTCCTTAAAGTTTGTGATGCATAGTCTACCTGATTAGTTATTTCACCTGTGCATGACCAGATATGCTTATAGAAACTTCATATACTTTTAGGATGAATTTATTACTTTAATACATGACTATTACTTCACATTTCTGAGTGTCACTCTGTCAAGTTTAATATTTATTTCCTATGCTTGCAGCCTGAATGTTATTTGTAAATCACTATATCTAACACATTTTAACTTCATTTGCATACATCTTACTGTTTTCTAGATATAAGTGAAACATTTTATATCTTTTCAGGTCTAGGCTGGTATCTGGAACAAAGTGTTAGCGGTGGATCAGCTTGGAAGCTCTCCAGTAGTCAGGTGGTGATAGCAAGGTTTCATAAGGACATATGCAGTGTACTGCCATAAGTGATCATGATATCACAACACTAATATAAAACACCTCAAGGATATGGCTTAGATCTTCATGAGAGAGATTAGCACCATTGTTCAGTAAGGTAAAGCCTGCCTAAAAACTATTTTCCTATCTTATAGTTGCTTTTTGTAGTTATCGACACTGAAATGTAATGCAATTTTCCTATAAAACATGGAAGTGGTCCCATCAGATGTTTAAATCTGAGTGCACTATTAGTTATTCAAATAACTGCCTAAATACCTGACACAATAAATATGAAACATAGCACCTATTGTTGCTTCTTTAGTGTGTATACCTATATGCACCTTGACAGGCATATTGCGGTTTGTTGCCAAAATCACTATGAGTCATGTTACTTCATTACCCCTGGGAAAATTGTTCCCAGTTACACAGACCCAAACCACCATTTATTTTAAAGACCATTGATTGATCAACTTTTCTGTCTAAACTTTGACAAAATCTGTTTTCAAACTTTTATGAAAATTTAGTTTTTCAATATAATTTAGTTTATAAATTTAAATGTTTATTTAAATTTCCATTAAAATTTTAAATGATCCAAATGTATAAACTTTAAACATATTTTCAGACAGGCCTTATCTTGTAGTACAATTAGGTTTTTACAGCATTGAAAAAGTCCTATAAATAAGGAAGATATAGCAAATTTAGTTTTGGTTTCTCAAGAACACATGGATCAGCACGTGCACCCTGTATAACACCAGCACTACACACTTTCCAGCAGGTGTCACATGACTTGTATGCAAGGAAATTCAAAAAGACTTCATGTATAAAGTTCAAATAGGTGTGGCATTCAAATATAAAAGTTTTACTAAAATTTGCCCCAAAAAGTTGGGCCTGTCAGGAATCACACCACAATTAATACTTCCAGTTCAGTACCCACGAATGTAGTTCCAGTCTACTTTTAGAACATTTTTTCCTCTCTCATTTTGGTGGTGATAGAAGAGTTATATTGATGCATATTTGGTATGGATTTAAAGGTAATTGTTTATTCTTGAGAATATGAGCAGAGAGAGTGGTTGTCAGTGTGTAATTTGGCGACAGTGCACATGGAGTAATAAGGCCTTGGTGATGATCCGGAAGTGAAATATGTGTTCTGTTTACATGCTGCTCTGTTTACAGTGCAGCAGCTCAAAAAAATGCCGATCAACCCTTGACAAGAATTTCACTGTGAAGTCATCTTTGGAGGTATTTTAGATTAACATATGATTTGTATTGATTGTCACACTGTGGAAAGGTCAGTACTGAGAAATTTATGTAGAGAACATATAGTAAAATTAATTGTGGTCTATGTCCTGTACAGGCAGTATTGATGAAACTTTAATATGCTATAAAATTTTTAATATTAATGATAAACACATGAAATTTGAAGGTGTTATATATATTAACATTTAAAATAGAAAAATGCCATTAGAATTTAAAAATTAATTATATTTCTTAAAATTTTAATAATTTTTTTTTTAAAAATTAAAAAATTAAAATTTGCCCCTTAAAATGCACATAGATAATATTTTTGGAAATTATATCAAATGATATCAGCATGTTTATACTCCTACACCATATACAAGCTACAATGATGGATATTTGTCAAATTTTGTCAGAGAAAATATCTTTGTAAGTCAAAATGAGACATACATTTAAAATGTATGAAAGACAGATTCTATTTTGTATTGATCATTCAAACTATTTATTAGGGGTCCAATCAGATAATTTATGTGTTTATGATGGGGTGACTTCCTGAGTAACACATATATGCTTATATAGCCTTTAGTAATTGTTAACAAATATAGTTACAGGGTGTTTAGTGAGAGGACAGTGATGAAAACTTCATACTAGAACCTACTCAAGTTCTCTACTAAATCAGTTTAAACTTTCTGAGAATGAAATGCAGGCTGAAGGGATAAAATATACTTCCCACATGTATATTTACCCTTGGATGTAAGAAAACAGCAAAATGATGTAAGGTGAACACAAAATGCATTCAATTTTATTGTTCAGTTTGGTTAAGATATTGATTAGTGAAGTGCGGCATTGTGGCCTGTATGATGTTATGTGAATTCTAATGATCCATCTTAATTTATGCATTGTTAATTACTAATAATATTTGCTAACTGACACTCTAAAGATTGCATAAGATATATTCAAACAGATATTTTGAGTTTAACTGTGTACAACTGATCTTAGCATGGTTACATATCCCACATGAACAAATTTTCACATATTTTAGAATGTTTGGGATCCAAAGTTCACATTCAGTATATCATATAGGCTGACATTGTACCTACAGTGAATCTGTAAGACACATTTCTGGCTGTGTGCACTAATTGTATCC
Organism: Unio pictorum; assembly: GCA_030141615.1. Taxonomy (NCBI): domain Eukaryota; kingdom Metazoa; phylum Mollusca; class Bivalvia; order Unionida; family Unionidae; genus Unio; species Unio pictorum. The sequence goes on along the minus strand of JARLTB010000168.1, from coordinate 8,303,942 downwards.
CAAAATGTTATTTTCTTCATTAATATGCCCATGTATGGTAACATATTTCAATTCAGTACTTGGATAGAGTGCGGTATTGCATTATCAGCTGATATCTGATTCTATTGAACCATTGAGGTTAATAATTGGTATCAAACACCCTTAAAAATACACTTTAAATGTTCAAACAGATCATTGGAATTATTTTTGCACATTTGATCATAACAATTACATTGTATATGCCCCACATATGCAAATTTCCATTCTTGTTTGCAAGTTTTGGGGATCAGAATTTCACATTTAGTTTATGATATAGGATGTATTGGTACCTGTAGTTGATATGTGTGGCCACATTTGGCTGTATTCTCTTGCAATATCCAGAATTATTATTTCCCTCATGAATAAGATTGCTTATAGTAATATATTCTTTTTAACTACATTGTCGCTTGACTTTCCTGTATACTGGCATGTAATAATGTTTCCACCAATGATCAAACCTCACCGTCCCCGCATTTCCTTAAAGTTTGTGATGCATAGTCTACCTGATTAGTTATTTCACCTGTGCATGACCAGATATGCTTATAGAAACTTCATATACTTTTAGGATGAATTTATTACTTTAATACATGACTATTACTTCACATTTCTGAGTGTCACTCTGTCAAGTTTAATATTTATTTCCTATGCTTGCAGCCTGAATGTTATTTGTAAATCACTATATCTAACACATTTTAACTTCATTTGCATACATCTTACTGTTTTCTAGATATAAGTGAAACATTTTATATCTTTTCAGGTCTAGGCTGGTATCTGGAACAAAGTGTTAGCGGTGGATCAGCTTGGAAGCTCTCCAGTAGTCAGGTGGTGATAGCAAGGTTTCATAAGGACATATGCAGTGTACTGCCATAAGTGATCATGATATCACAACACTAATATAAAACACCTCAAGGATATGGCTTAGATCTTCATGAGAGAGATTAGCACCATTGTTCAGTAAGGTAAAGCCTGCCTAAAAACTATTTTCCTATCTTATAGTTGCTTTTTGTAGTTATCGACACTGAAATGTAATGCAATTTTCCTATAAAACATGGAAGTGGTCCCATCAGATGTTTAAATCTGAGTGCACTATTAGTTATTCAAATAACTGCCTAAATACCTGACACAATAAATATGAAACATAGCACCTATTGTTGCTTCTTTAGTGTGTATACCTATATGCACCTTGACAGGCATATTGCGGTTTGTTGCCAAAATCACTATGAGTCATGTTACTTCATTACCCCTGGGAAAATTGTTCCCAGTTACACAGACCCAAACCACCATTTATTTTAAAGACCATTGATTGATCAACTTTTCTGTCTAAACTTTGACAAAATCTGTTTTCAAACTTTTATGAAAATTTAGTTTTTCAATATAATTTAGTTTATAAATTTAAATGTTTATTTAAATTTCCATTAAAATTTTAAATGATCCAAATGTATAAACTTTAAACATATTTTCAGACAGGCCTTATCTTGTAGTACAATTAGGTTTTTACAGCATTGAAAAAGTCCTATAAATAAGGAAGATATAGCAAATTTAGTTTTGGTTTCTCAAGAACACATGGATCAGCACGTGCACCCTGTATAACACCAGCACTACACACTTTCCAGCAGGTGTCACATGACTTGTATGCAAGGAAATTCAAAAAGACTTCATGTATAAAGTTCAAATAGGTGTGGCATTCAAATATAAAAGTTTTACTAAAATTTGCCCCAAAAAGTTGGGCCTGTCAGGAATCACACCACAATTAATACTTCCAGTTCAGTACCCACGAATGTAGTTCCAGTCTACTTTTAGAACATTTTTTCCTCTCTCATTTTGGTGGTGATAGAAGAGTTATATTGATGCATATTTGGTATGGATTTAAAGGTAATTGTTTATTCTTGAGAATATGAGCAGAGAGAGTGGTTGTCAGTGTGTAATTTGGCGACAGTGCACATGGAGTAATAAGGCCTTGGTGATGATCCGGAAGTGAAATATGTGTTCTGTTTACATGCTGCTCTGTTTACAGTGCAGCAGCTCAAAAAAATGCCGATCAACCCTTGACAAGAATTTCACTGTGAAGTCATCTTTGGAGGTATTTTAGATTAACATATGATTTGTATTGATTGTCACACTGTGGAAAGGTCAGTACTGAGAAATTTATGTAGAGAACATATAGTAAAATTAATTGTGGTCTATGTCCTGTACAGGCAGTATTGATGAAACTTTAATATGCTATAAAATTTTTAATATTAATGATAAACACATGAAATTTGAAGGTGTTATATATATTAACATTTAAAATAGAAAAATGCCATTAGAATTTAAAAATTAATTATATTTCTTAAAATTTTAATAATTTATTTTTTAAAAATTAAAAAATTAAAATTTGCCCCTTAAAATGCACATAGATAATATTTTTGGAAATTATATCAAATGATATCAGCATGTTTATACTCCTACACCATATACAAGCTACAATGATGGATATTTGTCAAATTTTGTCAGAGAAAATATCTTTGTAAGTCAAAATGAGACATACATTTAAAATGTATGAAAGACAGATTCTATTTTGTATTGATCATTCAAACTATTTATTAGGGGTCCAATCAGATAATTTATGTGTTTATGATGGGGTGACTTCCTGAGTAACACATATATGCTTATATAGCCTTTAGTAATTGTTAACAAATATAGTTACAGGGTGTTTAGTGAGAGGACAGTGATGAAAACTTCATACTAGAACCTACTCAAGTTCTCTACTAAATCAGTTTAAACTTTCTGAGAATGAAATGCAGGCTGAAGGGATAAAATATACTTCCCACATGTATATTTACCCTTGGATGTAAGAAAACAGCAAAATGATGTAAGGTGAACACAAAATGCATTCAATTTTATTGTTCAGTTTGGTTAAGATATTGATTAGTGAAGTGCGGCATTGTGGCCTGTATGATGTTATGTGAATTCTAATGATCCATCTTAATTTATGCATTGTTAATTACTAATAATATTTGCTAACTGACACTCTAAAGATTGCATAAGATATATTCAAACAGATATTTTGAGTTTAACTGTGTACAACTGATCTTAGCATGGTTACATATCCCACATGAACAAATTTTCACATATTTTAGAATGTTTGGGATCCAAAGTTCACATTCAGTATATCATATAGGCTGACATTGTACCTACAGTGAATCTGTAAGACACATTTCTGGCTGTGTGCACTAATTGTATCCCAAAATGTTATTTTCTTCATTAATATGCCCATGTATGGTAACATATTTCAATTCAGTACTTGGATAGAGTGCGGTATTGCATTATCAGCTGATATCTGATTCTATTGAACCATTGAGGTTAATAATTGGTATCAAACACCCTTAAAAATACACTTTAAATGTTCAAACAGATCATTGGAATTATTTTTGCACATTTGATCATAACAATTACATTGTATATGCCCCACATATGCAAATTTCCATTCTTGTTTGCAAGTTTTGGGGATCAGAATTTCACATTTAGTTTATGATATAGGATGTATTGGTACCTGTAGTTGATATGTGTGGCCACATTTGGCTGTATTCTCTTGCAATATCCAGAATTATTATTTCCCTCATGAATAAGATTGCTTATAGTAATATATTCTTTTTAACTACATTGTCGCTTGACTTTCCTGTATACTGGCATGTAATAATGTTTCCACCAATGATCAAACCTCACCGTCCCCGCATTTCCTTAAAGTTTGTGATGCATAGTCTACCTGATTAGTTATTTCACCTGTGCATGACCAGATATGCTTATAGAAACTTCATATACTTTTAGGATGAATTTATTACTTTAATACATGACTATTACTTCACATTTCTGAGTGTCACTCTGTCAAGTTTAATATTTATTTCCTATGCTTGCAGCCTGAATGTTATTTGTAAATCACTATATCTAACACATTTTAACTTCATTTGCATACATCTTACTGTTTTCTAGATATAAGTGAAACATTTTATATCTTTTCAGGTCTAGGCTGGTATCTGGAACAAAGTGTTAGCGGTGGATCAGCTTGGAAGCTCTCCAGTAGTCAGGTGGTGATAGCAAGGTTTCATAAGGACATATGCAGTGTACTGCCATAAGTGATCATGATATCACAACACTAATATAAAACACCTCAAGGATATGGCTTAGATCTTCATGAGAGAGATTAGCACCATTGTTCAGTAAGGTAAAGCCTGCCTAAAAACTATTTTCCTATCTTATAGTTGCTTTTTGTAGTTATCGACACTGAAATGTAATGCAATTTTCCTATAAAACATGGAAGTGGTCCCATCAGATGTTTAAATCTGAGTGCACTATTAGTTATTCAAATAACTGCCTAAATACCTGACACAATAAATATGAAACATAGCACCTATTGTTGCTTCTTTAGTGTGTATACCTATATGCACCTTGACAGGCATATTGCGGTTTGTTGCCAAAATCACTATGAGTCATGTTACTTCATTACCCCTGGGAAAATTGTTCCCAGTTACACAGACCCAAACCACCATTTATTTTAAAGACCATTGATTGATCAACTTTTCTGTCTAAACTTTGACAAAATCTGTTTTCAAACTTTTATGAAAATTTAGTTTTTCAATATAATTTAGTTTATAAATTTAAATGTTTATTTAAATTTCCATTAAAATTTTAAATGATCCAAATGTATAAACTTTAAACATATTTTCAGACAGGCCTTATCTTGTAGTACAATTAGGTTTTTACAGCATTGAAAAAGTCCTATAAATAAGGAAGATATAGCAAATTTAGTTTTGGTTTCTCAAGAACACATGGATCAGCACGTGCACCCTGTATAACACCAGCACTACACACTTTCCAGCAGGTGTCACATGACTTGTATGCAAAGAAATTCAAAAAGACTTCATGTATAAAGTTCAAATAGGTGTGGCATTCAAATATAAAAGTTTTACTAAAATTTGCCCCAAAAAGTTGGGCCTGTCAGGAATCACACCACAATTAATACTTCCAGTTCAGTACCCACGAATGTAGTTCCAGTCTATTTTTAGAACATTTTTTCCTCTCTCATTTTGTTGGTGATAGAAGAGTTATATTGATGCATATTTGGTATGGATTTAAAGGTAATTGTTTATTCTTGAGAATATGAGCAGAGAGAGTGGTTGTCAGTGTGTAATTTGGCGACAGTGCACATGGAGTAATAAGGCCTTGGTGATGATCCGGAAGTGAAATATGTGTTCTGTTTACATGCTGCTCTGTTTACAGTGCAGCAGCTCAAAAAAATGCCGATCAACCCTTGACAAGAATTTCACTGTGAAGTCATCTTTGGAGGTATTTTAGATTAACATATGATTTGTATTGATTGTCACACTGTGGAAAGGTCAGTACTGAGAAATATATGTAGAGAACATATAGTAACATTAATTGTGGTTTATGTCCAGATGTCACATGGTCGTACTTGATTCGACAGACCTCATATAAGGTGAATTTGCTAGGCTATTGGACAATTCGGACGAAGACAATTCGGCCCAACTTGGACCGAAAATTAGACAATTCGGCCCAACTTTAAAGACAATTCGGCCCAACTCGAAAGACAATTCGGCACAACCAACGACAATTCGGCCCAATTTTAAAATACAACTGACAAGTATTTATTTGTAACATATATTTTGACAATTGTTATATAATATGTTTTATAATAAAATTTGGAAGATTTTGTGAACAAGATAAATGTTTTCCGAAGTTATAATGGTTATGAAAAACCGGCGAAAGAAAGGAGTATAGTAGAGCTGTACGCTTGGTCTCAGTAACTTAATTCTCAGGCAAAATATGAGATATTTTCGTATTTGAACGTATTTTTTGTTACAAATAAATTTATACAGAGAAAATGGTTGAAAACTGCATAATTAGTTATTTTGCGATAATTTGACAAATTTAATTCAGAACATTATTCCGTTTTGCTGTTTTATGTTACGAAAAAAACAGATAAATGTGCACAATGAAATATGCATCTTTACCAAAATTTCTTTAATTTTAAATTTCATTTTATTTGATAATGAATATTCAAATCACCAAAAACATTTTAAGTTGTCAAATTAATACCATTCTAATTATTACAGTTTCCGATTCAAAATATTTGCGCGAAAGTTTACAAAGGGAAAACTTAGTGAAAGCGATTACATATTTAATGAACAGGCTCTTGTCGTATGTCTCTGATACATACGTTATATGTTTGGATTGACAAAACAGGCATACACGTTGTAAACACGATTCAAAATATTAGCGCGAAAGTTTACAATGTGTATGCCTTTTTAGTCACTACAAACATATAACGTATGTATCAGATACATACGACAAGAGACTGCTCATTAAATCTGTAATCTTTTTCACTCAGTTTTCTTATTTCCCTTTTGATCATGAAAATATAGCATGAGATTATTTCAAATATGATTGATTAACCATATTAAACACGTACATTCGTCATTGTAGTTATTTCTCCTGTACGTGATAGCTGAACATCATTAGTCACATGATCATTTGTGATTTAATCATTATGACTTATTTTATATGTTATAAAAAGATGAAATTAATAACATTTTTATACTCAATTAAGTGCTTTCACGAAATTTAAAAAGAACAATAACGTATTTTTTAAAATGTTTTGTAACGTAGAATGGTAACGTATGTGTCATAGTGTAAAACACGGATATATTTTAAAGTTCAAAAAATGTAAACGTACACTTTTGTGTGCAATTAAAATGGACTGAACATATATACAGTCTCACATAGAGAAAACAATATTTGTAGCCGATGAAAGCAAGGAGTCCGCTCACGTGTACTGTTTAGGTAACGTGTGTATTTCACTAACGTAAAGCAAATGCATTGTTATTTTCATTGTTAATTAATTCCATTTTGACATTAGACATTTTGAATATTCAACACATAAATAATCTGATATAGAACACGGCGTCATTTAATAGAACCTGACTGCCATAACGCCATTGTTTCAGACAAAACTGAATTGTATACAAGGAGTTTTCCTCTGACAAGATTCCGTCTTTTTGGGATCAGATATAAAATTGCACACCTCTGCATCGTCTCTTTTACTTGGACTTAATTCCTTTGGTTCTGGCAACAGCCAAAGTATTTTACTTAGTCGCTCAAATTTAGTATTTTTTGTCTTTATCTTACGTCAATAGTAAACGTCAAATTTCAGAATACCTATTTTTTGTGGGCACGCACAAGATCCCTACGCCTGATCATCTGAAAACATTTTCCTTTGTTACTTTTAGTGATAACGTGTCAGTGACATTGATTTGTGCCTCAATAATGAATTTGGGTGTCAAAAGCAATTAATCGAGGCAGCTTCAATTTTAACTTGTTTCTCCAATCTGCCCACATCTTCAGTAAAGGATTGTCAAGACTTGGGAAACATTCTAATATGTGATGCATGCTATATATATATATATATATATATATGTGTGTGTGTGTGTGTGTGTGTGTGTGTGTGTGTGTGTGTGTGTGTGTTGATATGTATGTGCATTCAAGCTGGCGAGTCTTATGTATACGGGCTGATGTATTTTGCTTTGTTTCACTTTTATCCCTTTCAGGCCATTAGTTTCTTTCTCATATGAGAGAGAGAGAGAGAGAGAGAGAGAGAGAGAGAGAGAGAGAGAGAGAGAGAGAGTCGCACACACGGGCAGACGCATTCAGACGTACAGTCTTTGCATGTGTGTATATTTGTTTATAAAAGTAACAGCTTACAAGGAACAAAGATAATGTGCACCATAATTAAGATTTGTAGTCAGTTTATTCATTTCTAATTTGTTTTGAATAAAGGAGGAACTATCATTGACGATAATGAATAAAACATAAAATTAAATGGTATTAGGTTGATGTTGCAGCAACTAAACTGGCAATATATATATATATATATATATATATATATATATATATATATATATATATATATATATATATATAAATTACATAGCATCTACTTGCTGTATGAAAAAAATATCTTTATACAACTATCGCATAGTTGGGCCGAATTGTCTTTCGAGTTGGGCCGAATTGTCTATAAGTCATTTGGCACACACACACACACACACACACACACACATTGGTTATGCTGATAAGACATTTAATTGTAAGGGTGTTAAAAAGGTCTATTTTTGTTAATATGTTCCGAATTAAGCGACTTACCAAATAAAGATTGTTTCTTAACTTGAATACGAAATGAGATCAAAGGGAGAACAATAAATATATGTGCAGTGCAGTCAATTAGAACATGAATTAAGCGACTTGAAAACAAAGTGAATTAAGTCGGCTTACACCGTCCGTTCCGGAGATTACATTCGTTCCGGAACGATCAGTCGTTATCATTACTAACATCCGGAACGATAAACCTATCTGATTAAGTACGACCAATTAACGTGCGCATAACTATGAAAAAATAAATAATTTGTATAAAAATAAAATAAATCATATATTATTTTGCTTTATAATTTGTGAGTAGAAATCGATATATACAGAGAGAACATGTAAATGCATGTGTATTTCGGTGTGTATTTCGGTTTCTTTCAGTGTATTTCGGTGTTTCTAGTAACCCAGACAATTCAGTTTATTTGGTTTATGGGTACAGAGGAAAACCCATAAAGCCATTCAAATAAGCTTTCACATCTAGTGTTTAATGGGGAAAACCCATAAAGCCATTCAAATAAGTTTTCACATCTAGTGTTTAATGAGGAAAACTCATAAAGCCATTCAAATAAGCTTTCACATCTAGTGTTTAATGGGAAAAAACCCATAAAGCCATTCAAATAAACTTTCACATCTAGTGTTTAATGGGGAAAACACATAAAATAATTGGATGAATCATCTTCAGTTGTTTTGATGGAAACTCATACATAGTGAACTACTGTTATCAATAATTATGTTTGGGTAGAGTATGAAATGGGTCTCATTCATTACTTTAATATCAAAAACCTTATATTGCCATATTATTTTGTCTGTGATGCATCTATCTACAGTATCATTTAATTATTATAAAACTTTCTAATCCAGTTTTTCCAAATGCTGCAAGGAAAACAACGAGGAGTACAAAAACATTGCCTTTCCTACTTTGATCGACCTCGCAGGATTTCCGGATGAAGACAATGAGAAGTGGCGAGAACTGTTGAGAATTGTGTTCTATGGACGATTGCAGGTAGGATGGTCTGTTAAGTCTTTTTCTGGGACAGGATTTTCACGAGCATGATATGATTATGCTGTGGCAAGTGTTTTCAGGAAAGGTCAATATTGATATGTAATACCTTCCCCGATATCAAAGGTGATGACCATCAAACTGTAGCTTAATTTATGCTAATCGTCAGCCAGTGTTTCTTTTTAAAAGTACATTCAATTTGCTAACATTACAAATATGGCTATATGATTAGACTGCAAGTTGTAACAACTTATGAATAGTTACCTTCCTTACAATAGTACCATCTATACTCGCTTACAAGTCGAGTCAAACTAAAACAACAAAGACCCTGATCGGTTGTAGCATGATGCAGTTGCAATTCAAGGTGTGTTTTGCTTGTTCTATTGATTATTTCTAACTGCAGTGAATCCCAAGACATTATTATAACATTGTTGAGCCCATTTCCTGTATACGTGAGCTTTTATCGAAAATGATATAATACTAATCGTAGTGTTACATGTGCATTAGCCAATACTCCTTTCTGTAATGGAAATCGTACAGGTATCGTCGCTAGAGATAATCTCATTACTTACCTTTTGATATGAATTAATTATTGGTTCTTGATGTTACTGAAATTAAAAGTGGAGGAACATTTTATATTTTTGTACTAATTTGCTTACTGCTGGTCTTGTTAAAGGGGTGGCCATTTTTGAGGGGTACTTTTGAACACAAACTCATTAATGCCAAGGAATTCTGGTCATATAAAGTGGGTGACCACTGGTCAGGGTGCCTGTACTTATGCAAATTGTACATAATGTGGCACAAAGGAGTTGTAAATATTGCTAGAACATAAATCTTGAAAATAATCAAAACATTGAAATAACATTTTGTGTTTGCTGTTAGAATATATATTGTGTATGTTAGCGGTTAATACATTTTAAGTTAATACCTAATATTTAATATTTTGCCTGTTTGTCCCAGAAGATTATCGGTTACAATTTCTTTGGAAGAAATATAACGATTGTATGAAATATATCGTTAAAGTTCACTATTTGGAATCACTACATTATCCTCATTTATTGATAAATGGAAACAAATATGGATATTTAATTATTTTAAGCACATAAATTGATGAGTCAATATTTAATTTAATACTTCCATGTTAAATGGGAAATAACAGATGTCAGTTTTTAAAGTTTTTATTTAATACTTTTCTGTTTTTGCGTTTACTAAAAATAGGATATTATGCAAATTTCCTGGCTTCTTTGTGAATTAATTTCTTTTAGAAATTAAAATAGGAAGGGTTAGACCCAAGATATCAAGACATTTTAATAGAATGTTGTCTCCACCCTATTGATAAAAATTAACTTTTTTTGTTTGATTGAAATTCAGTATATATTTCAACGTTTGTAAATAAAATCAATATTTTCCATTGTCTAATAAGCTGCATCAACCCATCTACCGTTTCATTTCAGTCCAAGTTTTTATGACATGGAGCCATACTCTGTTTAAAACTGGTTTTGACAACTAGGTATAAACACTTCTTTGGAAGTAGTATCACACATTGTCAAAAGATTCACTTTAGACATTCAAAAGTGGACAGAAATCTGTATTCCTGTCCATTAAAGGAGATGATTTGTGTCTCACGTTTAGTTTTCTGTTAGTGATGATTGATGTTTATTGGGAATCATTGTTGGGAAAATATTTCTCAACCCATTTGTTTGTTTCAAGGCACAGAAGACATAATTTACATCATTCTCAAGACTTTGTAACAGAATGAATTTATCTTTGTAAAACAACCTCTACCTAATTTCTTAAGATATGGAATTAGGTACACGTGTTGAGCAATTAGAGATAAGAATAATTCTTTGCATTAGGTGTTTGGGTTTTTTGTTTCGCTTGACATGAAGTACCAATTTTAGGTTCGGAAATGTTTATTGAGGAATCATACAAACGTGAAACAAATAAAATCATACATGAGGAAAATTAGAGTTTCCAATACATATAATGATATATTATTGAGGTCTTTAGTATTTCCTCTGAATTTATTTGAGAATTGCTTTTCCACTGCAGGAAGGTGAAAGCCTTACTGGTGCACAAAAATATTGTGAAATGTATGGGGTGGAAGGACTTCGTAAAAAGTACAGCACCGAACAGGAGGCATTAAAAGTAGACCGTGTAGTCTTTGTAGAAGCAGCCGACCAGCCCGTTCCAAAAAATCTAATAAGCTGTGTTATTGAGGCCGCACGACCTACGGGAAAAAGCGATGACACAGGGCGGAGAAGTATATATAATTTGATGTAAATTACTTTACTTGATTCATTTTGGTTTTGCCAACATGACATTTTGTTCACATTTAAATTTGTGGATGGGGAAATTAGTCGTTGTTGTTTCCACAGCAATGTAATATTTTATTTGAGGTTGAATATCTTTCTTCAGAACTGTGTGCATAGAAACACTTAAAAGCCAAGTATAGTAACATTTGATATGAATTGTTTTTGTACACTTATTTTAGTTCTCTTTTTTAAACTCCCTCACCTCTTTCAAGAATTAATCTTGCGTTTATCATTTTTCAGATGTGTTCCCAGTTTCCATATTGCTAATAATAATAATAATAATAATAATAGACTCATTTCATGTGCTTTATTGTCTAAATATCAAAAGATGCTGTCAGGGCTTTGATATTGTGGGATTGAGAATAAAATAAGGATACATGAGATACTTTGTTAATGTTTAGTTTTGGCAACAGGTTTCTTGTTCAACAATCACCATGCTTTCCAGATGTTGTAAGTACAGTAAACAGCAAATTAACTTAAGTGTTTTAGTCTAAAACATTTGGTTTGCAGTTTCTGTTTTATATTGATTTGTTTCGAGATTGCAGACGAGATGCTGTAGACCCTGGCTATGCAAACCTTTGTAATAATGATGTGTATCCTAGCAACTCTTACAAGTGAACAAAGTTATGCATGTTAACAAATTTCAAATATGTCATTGAGTCCCATGGTGCTATTTATTTAATAAATGTTGTGATGTTACTTCTCTTCCAATAGTTCATTAAATTAATTCGTTAATACCTCTAAAGATTTGGCATTTTGTAATTTTGTTTGACTTTGATGTATATTTCCTATTATTAGCACTTCCTATTTATGGAGTTCTCACCCATGCTGATAAGGCGGATGAAAAAGAGGAAACACGAGAAAGGGAATTCATCTCATGCCTGGGACTTGAGGGGTCTAGGCACCGTTTTCTTATGTGTCGAAACTACTGTGATGATGTAGATCATGGTGAACGTATGGATAGGTGCTTCCCTGAGCTTGATGTGCCGGTGCTCAGATTCTTGAAGGCAGTAAGAAACCATTACTTTCCTTCAATGCAACACTATATCTTCTTGCCACCTACTTCAATAGTGTTCAGGTTATCCAAAATAACTGGCAGTAGTATATCTTCACACATATCTGTAAGATAAAAAATTATAGGCATACACCCATTATGCGCATCCCGAAAACGCACTGTCTTTTTATTTTCAGGTGGCAATTAGTTCCCTTCCTGATTTTTTCAGAATTTTCTCCTAAGATTATGAATTAATCCCTGGAAATGTGCATGATATGTTTTGACTACTGTTTTTTCTTCTTCAGATCTTCGATCCAGAATTGAAGATTCAACATGACAGGGAGAGCTACAATTCAATGAAAAGTAGATCGAAACCTGTCAGTACAATGCCACATCTGAATGGAAATAAAGGTGTTTCGGCTGAGGTGCGAAGTGAAACGTTTGAACACCAAAGTAACTTGTTTGTAACCTTAATCATCATAGCCATAGAGGCAGTATTTGTAGCCATCTTGTTACGGTGGTTCCTGACTTCACCTCTGGTGGACCGCGGGGAACTGAGCTCCACATGCATCCGATACAACGCACGTAAGGATCAACTTGGGATTGACTTCACAGCATTCACAGAGCTTTGCCATGACATTGACAAGCTCTCTCCAAAATCAAAAATCGTCCCATTCATACTCTTTGTCACAGTAAGAGTTGGAACTCTATTCTTGCTACGCTTTCTTCCAGATTTTCTGCATGGATGATCCATTTGGTCTCCCTCATGGTTAGAAGATGTATTTCAGTTTTTACACTCATGTGTGGTGGCATTCTCAGACACAAGAAATTTAGATTGCATAGAAGCACATCACATTTATTTTAGACCTTTAGGCGACTTGGTACAATAGAAGCAGACATTTTTGGTATCAAGTATCAAATGACTGTGCCAAAAAGCTGGAGATTATTCTGATGGAAAGAATATGCCTCACACATTTGACTCCTCCGCAGTTATGAGTTTGTGTGCTCATATCATAACTGAAAATTAACTCTTTAATATGATGCCAACTATGTGTATTTTAATATGAGGACAACAATGTGCTTTTTAATATGAGGGCAACTATGTGCATTTTAAGATGAGGAAAAGAATATGACGTTACGTCTTGTTATCTCATTTGTAATGAACATCGTATCCAATAATATGATCCGCAGGACTCAGTTGACACCAGTTTTTCTTCTTCAGCATGAATTTAACACGACGTAAATTTTGAATTATTTTTGTCAAAACTTGGGCAGATATGGTTCATGCTTAACTGAACTTTTGCCATACACAGTGAAGCAAAATCTGTCACTTGTATGTTTCTGCTGTGCATTTATGGCTTATATTCTCATTCATAGCTGATTACATATCCTCTATTGCAACATTGTTGAGTTCTCGTCATTATTTTAACCCTATGTCATTTGGATAAATGCCATTTTTGTTTTGTGTGCATATGTGTCTACTGTATAATATGTATATTTATTTTATCATAGTCCATGAATTAGTGTTCTTTACAAGAAGTTATCTTTACAAGAAGTTATCAATTTTACGTTTTACTCATGAACTGTTTCATTAGTCATTGTTAAATAAAATTATGACCAAATAAATTTATGACATGCCTTCCAGCCCTTGCTACAGCTTTGAATTTAATTTGTCTTATTTGTTTTCCATGTATGTATTTTCTTACTTTGATTTAGGAAATAATATTATGTTTCAATATTGTCTTACTTTGATTTAGGAAATAATATTATGATTCAATATTGTCTGTAGAAAAAGTACACAGAATACAGCAGTCCATAAACACTAAACTGCCGACACTACTGTTTGAAATCTCCAGTTATAATCCATTATACACTGTTGTTAGCCAACACATTTGACCATAAAGGAACCAAAAATACTTGCTTTTACCAAGTGAATAAGGGATATATTTAGTCTTGTGAGTAGTATCCGTTAATCACATAATAATTATAAGTTAATGCATTTGCGTGGAAAATATGAACAAGTTTTTGTTAGCAATTTTGCACAACATTGGGGGTACGATATTACTCTTGGGGAAAAAAAAGAGTTTATATTTTCTTATAAAAATGTAGTTATAAAAATGTAGTAACCTACTATTACATATTTTGCATTCTACCTAAGAATAAGTAAAAAAAACACACTATAAGAAACAAAATAATTGAATTTCTGCTGGATTCCAAAGTGTTTAATGCCATTTTTCTGCACATAATAAGCAATACATGGTGGCCAGTATTAATGGTGGAGGACGAGATGAGATGGCAGTGATCCATAACGGAGAGTGCTTGGGACAATTCGTCCAATCAGGGCCCTTCAAATTCCAACGTAAATACACAACTGCTGGTTCAACAATAGTGACATTATTAATGTGAAACTATCATCACCTAGTAATCTTTGAACTTGGTCACATGCTCAAACGTTTACAAATAAATGTTGATTTGGTCTACTGGAAATTTAGATTCATGCTTTGAGTGAATGCTGATAGAAACTACTTTTCCAGTTGGTCTGGAAATGAATGATTTTTTTTCTGTCAATACGACTCGATTCTGCCTTCAGTGTTGTAATGGATTAGATTCAGTAGCTTGGTCAATTCCATACACTGTACATGTGATTGAATGGACTGGCCTTGATGCAGCTACACTTGTGTTTCTGTTCTGTTATTGATTGTTTGGAATCATAATATGGATAAAATATGGATGCTTTTAATTGAAATTCTCAAAAAGACACGGGTTAAAGATTTACCTGAAATTAGAGTGCAGTTTTACAATGTGGATCAGTTTTTTGAACCCATATAACTGTGTTTAGTGGAGATAACTAAGAAAATTTAATTTGAGAAAAATCAAGATGCAGAAAGGTAAGTATATTGCCTATGTTATTATTAGTTAACAGTGACAAATATTCATGCCCTGTCACTTGCATGCACATTGTTGGAAGTGTTCACTGCTATTTACATGACCTGTCACTTGCATGCTCTTTGTTGGAAGTGTTCACTGCTACTTACATGAACTGTCACTTGCATGCTCCTTGTTGGAAGTGTTCACTGCTATTTGCATGCCCTGTCACTTGCGTGCTCCTTGTTGGAAGTGTTCAGTGCTATTTCCATGCCCTGTCACTTGCATGCTCGTTGTTGGAAGTGTTCAGTGCTATTTACATGACCTGTCACTTGCATGCTCCTTGTTGGAAGTATTCACAGCTATTTACATGAACTGTCACTTGTATGCTCGTTGTTGGAAGTGTTCAGTGCTATTTACATGACCTGTCACTTGCATGCTCCTTGTTGGAAGTATTGACAGCTATTTACATGAACTGTCACTTGTATGCTCGTTGTTGGAAGTGTTCAGTGCTATTTACATGAACTGTCACTTGCATGCTCCTTGTTGGAAGTGTTCACATCTATTTACATGCCCTGTCACTTGCATGCTCTTTGTTGGAAGTGTTCACTACTATTTACTTGACCTGTCACTTGCATGCTCCTTGTTGGAAGTGTTCACTGCTATTTACATGATCTGTCACTTGCATGCTCCTTGATGGAAGTGTTCACTGCTATTTACATGACCTGTCACTTGCATGCTCCTTGTTGGAACTGTTCACTGCTATTTACATGACCTGTCACTTGCATGCTCTTTGTTGGAAGTGTTCACTGTTATTTACATGAATTGTCACTTGCATGCTCCTTGTTGGAAGTATTCACAGCTATTTACATGAAGTGTCACTTGCATGCTCCTTGTTGGAAGTGTTCACTGCTATTTACATGACCTGTCACTTGCATGCTCTTTGTTGGAAGTGTTCACTGCTATTTACTTGACCTGTCACTGGCATGCTCCTTGTTGGAAGTGTTCACTGCTATTTACATGACCTGTCACTTGCATGCTCCTTGTTGGAAGTGTTCACTGCTATTTACTTGACCTGTCACTTGCATGCTCCTTGTTGGAAGTATTCACAGCTATTTAATACATGACCTGTCACTTGCATGCTCCTTGTTGGAAGTATTTACTACTATTTACATGACTTGTATGACTTTTATTGCTACTTTAAATCCAAGCAACAGCATAAAAAATTAATACAAGGAAAATTAACTTCCTTTTTCAGTCGCATTTTGTTTTTGAATTTAGTGTCTGGTCTGACTTATAAAATGAATCTGAGGGAGACAAGATAGCCTTTGATCTTAATATACCTTTCTGTGCTATTTTTATAGACCCTTGAATGCACAGGTCATAACTTGTCTTAGAACTAGGCAATTTGCTAATAGGTATAAACATTTCTCCAAAATAACTGTTTAAATGATCACAATGTTATTTTCAGTTCTGTGTGACTCATGTTTGTTGTGAACTTAATGGATATAATATTCATTTCTTTGCTTGGTTGAAAGTTTATTTTGTGACTTGGTAAGCTCACTGACATCATCAACTTGACGAAGTCTACTTTTCAATGGATTAAAATAGCTTGTTTACCTTCATCCATAGACAAATCTAATAAAACCAGTAGCATCTGCAACTTAATCAAAGGTAGTTTCTTGCAATGCTATTTTCAGACATGTGTCATGCACTATGAAGCAGTGTGGTGTGGAAAAATACTGCATGATTCTGCAACGTAAAATTTGCAGAAAAAGATGAGCATCTAACAAAAGCAATTATCAAATTGTCCGTACACTTCACATATAGTGTGTGCAGTTTAAACATTTTCATATTAACAAACATGTCACTTTATGTGGTTTTGATTGGTCCAGATAAGGCCATGAAATTCTTGCACAGTACTATTTTGGTGGGTAAATTTTCTTTACTCCATGTTATGGAACCTTTTCTTTTTACCAGTACTTTATTTTGGTGGCCATTTTCAAATCAACTACCCAAAGGAAATTGTGGGTACAAAGATCATGTCTTTATGAATATGGTGAATTTAGGAATTTAGCCCCGCTTGGTCTCCTTATGCTATATATAGCATATAATCCTATGAAAACTGGTGTATAAACCTCATGTAAAGAACAACCAGTAAAAGTTTATTGTCAAGTTGGTAGCTGGTGTCTGGATAGGGTTGAGTTGTATACCTGTAACATGCAGACAACCCTCAATACAAGCGTGGCTTAAATTATAAGTGATAGAAGTAAATAAAGTCACCTTGGCTCACAAACAAATGTAGACATGAACCTGTTTCCCTGGTGACAGAATATGATCCAATCACAACAATGAGAATGAATTTTTTTTATGTCTTCCGTGCTCTGCTGTTCCTAATCAAATAATACAAACATCCGTTAACAAGTACATTGCATTAAATGTGGAAATATCCATCCAGTAGTCCTCATTTCAGATGAATATAACAATAATGTAATGTTTAGTTGTGAAAGGTACATTTTATGGTAAACATTGAACATCTGCACTCTAATCAGTACTGTATAAATAGTTGTGACTCTGTGGAGACATATGCTCCCCCCCCACACACACACACACACACGCCTATTATGGTGCTTTGGTTATTGTTATCTAGGAGATGATTGACCATGGTGCTATAACAGTTTTAAAAAATTATGTGAAGAAAATGAAATTGAACGTAAGAATGATACACCTTCTCTTAGGAATAGAGTTACAAAATTTATGGAAAATGCAATTAGTCATTATGTTATACCAATAAAACAAATTTCATGGTAGAATCAAGTGAATTATTCCTGAATGTCAGAATAACCTGGTTGCTTCTGGTCCTTTCAAAGTCAATGTTGGTGACAGGTCAGCACTGCCATATTCCCTTAATGTCTCTCCCTCTTTCTCTCCAATTTCTTCTGGTAATCAACTGTAACTTGGTTGCAGTCTGCACCATTGGTAGCACAGGTATGGAACTATTTTCCCTCATTAAATAAGGATATGCAACCTAAATAATTATCAGGTTTTTCTTCTCTGGCTTCGAATAATATTCTCTTGTCATGTTAGATATCTTATCTTAAGTCAACAAACTTAAGTTAATGTAGTTGGCGTGTAACCTGATAAACACAACGTATTTTTATACAAGATTAGTGTCTTTCTTTCCTAGCTGCTGTCCGCATTCCTAACAGGAACCACGACTTAACCTGGCCTCTTTCTTAAGTATTACATCCCACTGTAGGATGTAAATTACTAGCTGAATGATATCGGTCGACACTCACCAATTTTCTCAGTTTAGAGAATTCGCAACTTTATCACAAAAATCAATTAATGAACTTCACTTTTCCTAACAACATACTGTATACTTGATACTGTATCTATGACTTGTATTTTAGATTTCATGAAGGAAGTAAATCTTTATCTTAAACTTTAACTTGTATGTCATCACCTAGTGCATTTTTATTTAATGCAAATACCACCCATTATTTTGCAACATATTTTCATCAACATACATCATTTACATCTCCCGTTGATTGGGAAGCTTCATATTTTACTGTTACCAACAACTAATCATTTTATATAATATAATCAATATATGATTTCAATTACAAATTTCAATTGCTAAAAAGAATGGAATGTTATGTAACCTAAAAAGAAAACAACGCAATATTGATACGAAAAAAAAATGTTGATATGTTTGTTTTTGTCCTATGATCTGTATGATTTTATTTGGTGGTACACCGGCTTTTAAGATGCAACTGGTGATTTCGCGATTCTAGTCCGAAGTTCCGTATTTTCATCAACAACGTTAATCGACGTCCCCAGGGTGTTGTGTCCCAGCGTAATATAACGATCGGTATTCATTTTCAAGTCGCTGTGTTTCGCGAGAGTATGGTATAAAACAATGTTATTCCGAATAAATAAGTGTACCGTTTTAGTGAAACAATGTGCTCATGCACCTGATGATTGATGCATTGTATCAAAGGTTATTATGACGCTCTCTCTCTCTCTCTCTCTCTCTCTCTCTCTCTCTCTCTCTCTCTCTCTCTCTCTCTCTCTCTCTCAAGAAATTTAAATTCTTGGATGTAGACCTATGCATGGTTTATTTAGTTTTTGATGGTAGCAACATTATATATTTTTAAAAACATTTAATTTGGAAGAGAGCTATATCTAGCGGTCACATATGCGTATTTAACCAACAATGTTCATTCAGTAGATCTGGTTGGATGTTTTTGTTGTTGTCCTATTATCTCTCTTAACATTCCATAAATATAGCTGAAAAGGTTTTGCATCTCGCTGCATCACCACATCATGGTATTCTGCTTCTTTTTTATGTGACATTTTCCTTGTCTACTGGATTTGATTGTATATCTCTTGCCTCCAACCTTACATATTCTTCACATGGATGACTATTTAAAAATAACTTCTAATCTCGAGTAAACCATTGAAAACGTCTACATTTTAAACGCAGCTTTCGTCATTTTTTTATTTCGACGTAGTTGAAAATAGTTCTTATAACCATATAAAGAAGCGGTGAATATTTGACCCATTGGAATAATGTTAAACTAAAGGAACATTTATGAAGTATATAATAACAATTAAATATTGTAATATATTCTTACAATAAATGAATCATATAACATTTAATACCAATGAATGCCTAATTAATATCTTAACTCGAGGAAAATTGGAGTATCAATCTATAAGGAATATATTCAATAAAAACAAAATACAATCTTATTCAATGAAAATATTCTCTGCAATTGTGGACGATACATTTGGTCAATTCCAGACTCGCCCTTTGTATGCAGCCTCTGATTCTGGGTCTTTCAAAATCTTTCAAACACACTTCCTTTGGACGACTTATTTAATGAGAAATTCCTTGCTCCCCTTGTTTGGCTTACTTAATCAAGATGACACATATTTCAAATGGTCTAAGATTTCCCCAAATCTGTATCTGGCTAGTCTGAACTTTATTATTTCCTATATTTGTCCCAGTGTTAAGACATGTGAGACCGTTATCTTAACAGATCCTAATTTAAATCCATTTCGTTCCTCCAAAGAGTTGCTAATATGGGTATGTGAGAAAGCTTGCCAGTAGCTTCTCGTTGTCTGTGGTTTCTTTCCAGGACTTTCCCGGGTTATTACTAAACCATTAATACTGGCAGCCAAGCCATGTATAGCATATGGTGTGCTGAAAAATGGCGTTAAAACCTGCAAAAACCTCTAAACCAAGCACGTTCTACCATTTTGCGAGCTTAGTCCATACATCAATATTAGTGGTTATGTGTCGCGCTGATGGCTTCAAAATGTGCTGCAACAAAACCATCTACCAAATGTCACACCATTACAGTGACGTCACACACAGTGGACATTCGGTGTTGACAAATGACTTTGTAAAATGTTCTGTGTATTCGGAAGAAAACTTGTTCTTTTATTTGTACAAAAATGTGTTATCTGCTTTTAAATGACGATACGTTTGGAACTCTTTTACACACAATAAATACAAGATGCATCGACTCAGAATGGATGAAATTATATTGGTTCTTCTTTATATCGAAATAATATCCACTGAAAAACACTTATAAAAGAAATCTTAAATGAGTAATGATTCAATATTAAATTTATGAAACTGAGCAAAAATCTTGACATCAATCAACTCGTTTCATAAATTCAATATTAAATGATCACTCATTTGAGATCCTCCATACATACCATATACAGTATCGGGATTTAAATACTTGCAGCACGCTTAATAACCCTGGAGATGTCACATGTTACATCATACTGTAGATGTAACGGCAGTGACATCTCAGTGTTATTTCAAAGTCATGTTACTACACCCTTCAGCAGTTTGGTCACCCGTGTCAGTTACGTCTTTGTGTATCACACTTCACACAATTACATCGGCACAAAATAATTTGCTGTGTCTTTAAATTCCAACGCAAATACAAAACTGTGCAATACCAAACATTTAAAGCAAAACTGCTGAAATTATGAATGCAGAGGTGTTTGTAAATAACATCATGCTCTTCATGGACACGGAATTTTGGACTCAATTGCACAACTGACTGTTGCAATCTAAATGTATGAACGTTTGATCAGGAATTTTATTTCAGGTTGCAAATGGTGATCTTAAGTCATAGGAAGGGTACTAGGGTGATCTGAAGTCATAGGGAGGGTACTAGGGAGATCTGACATAATAGGAAGGGTACTAGGGTGATCCGAAGTCATAGGAAGGGTACTAGGGTGATCTGAAGTCATAGGAAGGGTACTATAGTGATCTGAAGTCATAGGGATGGTACTAGGGTGATTTGAAGTCATAGAGAGGGTACTAGGGTGATCTGAAGTCATAGGAAGGGTAGGGTGATCTGAAGTCATAGGAAGGGTACTAGGGTGATCTGAAGTCATAGGGAGGGTACTAGGGTGATTTGAAGTCATAGAGAGGGTGCTAGGATGATAAGAAGTCATAGGAAGGGTACTAGGGTGACTTGAAGTCATAGGAAGTGTACTAGGGTGATCTGAAGTCAATGGGAGGGCACTAGGGTGATCTGAAGTCACAGAGAGGGCACTTGGGTGATAAGAAGTGATAGGAAAGGTACTAGGGTGATCTGAAGTCATAGTAAGGGTACTAGGGTGATCTGAATTCATAGGGAGGGTACTAGGGTGATCTGAAGTCATAGAGAGGGTACTAAGTTGATATGAAGTCATAGGAAGGGTACTGTGGTGATCTGAAGTCAAAGGGCTGTTACTAGGGTGATCTGAAGTCATAGGAAGGGTACTATAGTGATCTGAAGTCATAGCGAGGGTACTAGGGTGATTTGAAGTCATAGAGAGGGTACTAGGGTGATTTGAAGTCATAGAGAGGGTACTAGGATGATACAAAGTCATAGGAAGGGTACTAGGTGACTTGAAGTCATAGGAAGGGTACTAGGGAGATCTGAAGTCAATGGGAGGGCACTAGGGTGATCTGAAGTCACAGAGAGGGTACTAGGGTGATACGAAGTCATAGGAAAGGTACTAGGGTAATCTGAAGTCATAGTAAGGGTACTAGGATGATCTGAATCCATAGGGAGGGTACTAGGGTGATATGAAGTCATAGGAAGAGTACTAGGCTGATCTGAAATCATATAAAGGGTACTAGGGTGATCTGAAGTCATAGGGAGGGTACTAGGGTGATCTGAAGTCATAGAGAGGGTACAAGGGTGATATGAAGTCATAGGAAGGGTACTAGGGTGATCTGAAGTCATAGGGAGGGTACTAGCTTGATCTCAAGTCATAGGGCGGGTACTAGAGTGATCTGACGTCATAGGAAGGGTACTAGGGTGATCCGAAGTCATACGAAGGGTACTAGGGTGATCTGAAGTCATAGAGAGGGTATTATGGTGATCTGAAGTAAAATGGCTGGTACTAGGGTGATCTGAAGTCATAAGAAGGGTACTATACTGATCTGAAGTCATAGGGAGGGTACTAGAGTGATTTGAAGTCATAGAGAGGGTACTAGGGTGATCTGAAGTTATAGGAAGGGTACTAGGGTGATCTGAAGTCATAGTAAGTGTACTATAGTGTATAGTGATCTGAAGTCATAGGGAGGGTACTAGGGTGATCTGAAGTCATAGAGAGGGTACTAGGGTGATATGAAGTCATAGGAAGGGTACCAGGGTGATCTGAACTCATGGGGAGGGTACCAGCTTGATCTCAAGTCATAGGGCGGGTACTAGAGTGATCTGACGTCATAGGAAGGGTACTAGGGTGATCCGAAGTCATACGAAGGGTACTAGGGTGATCTGAAGTCATAGAGAGGGTATTATGGTGATCTGAAGTAAAATGGCTGGTACCAGGGTGATCTGAAGTCATAAGAAGGGTACTATACTAATCTGAAGTCATAGGGAGGGTACTAGAGTGATTTGAAGTCATAGAGAGGGTACTAGGGTGATCTGAAGTTATAGGAAAGGTACTAGGGTGATCTGAAGTCATAGTAAGGGTACTATAGTGTATAGTGATATGAAGTCATAGGGAGGGTACTAGGGTGATATGAAGTCATAGGAAGGGTACTAGTGTGATCTGAAGTCATAGGGAGGGTACTAGTTTGATCTCAAGTCATAGGGCAGGTACTAGGGTGCTCTGAAGTCATAGGAAGGGCACTAGGATGATCTGAAGTCATAGGGAGGGTGCTAGATTGATCTGAATTCATAGGAAGGGTACTAGTGTGATCTGAAGTCATAGAGAGCGTACTATGGTGCTCTGAAGTCATAGGAAGGGTACTAGGGTGATCTGAAGTCATTGGAAGGGTACTAGGGTGATCGGAAGTCATAGTAAGGGTACTATGGTGATCTGAAGTCATAGGGAGGGTTCTAGGGTGATGTGAAGTCATAGGAAGGGTACTAGGGTGATCGGAAGTCATAGTAAGGGTACTATGGTGATCTGAAGTCATAGGGAGGGTTCTAGGGTGATGTGAAGTGATAGGAAGGGTACTAGGGTGATCTGAAGTCATAGAGAGGGTACTAAGTTGATATGAAGTCATAGGAAGGGTACTGTGGTGATCTGAAGTCAAAGGGCTGTTACTAGGGTGATCTGAAGTCATAGGAAGGGTACTATAGTGATCTGAAGTCATAGCGAGGGTACTAGGGTGATTTGAAGTCATAGAGAGGGTACTAGGGTGATTTGAAGTCATAGAGAGGGTACTAGGATGATACAAAGTCATAGGAAGGGTACTAGGTGACTTGAAGTCATAGGAAGGGTACTAGGGAGATCTGAAGTCAATGGGAGGGCACTAGGGTGATCTGAAGTCACAGAGTTGGTACTAGGGTGATACGAAGTCATAGGAAAGGTACTAGGGTAATCTGAAGTCATAGTAAGGGTACTAGGATGATCTGAATCCATAGGGAGGGTACTAGGGTGATATGAAGTCATAGGAAGAGTACTAGGCTGATCTGAAATCATATAAAGGGTACTAGGGTGATCTGAAGTCATAGGGAGGGTACTAGGGTGATCTGAAGTCATCGAGAGGGTACAAGGGTGATATGAAGTCATAGGAAGGGTACTAGGGTGATCTGAAGTCATAGGGAGGGTACTTGCTTGATCTCAAGTCATAGGGCGGGTACTATAGTGATCTGACGTCATAGGAAGGGTACTAGGGTGATCCGAAGTCATACGAAGGGTACTAGGGTGATCTGAAGTCATAGAGAGGGTATTATGGTGATCTGAAGTAAAATGGCTGGTACTAGGGTGATCTGAAGTCATAAGAAGGGTACTATACTGATCTGAAGTCATAGGGAAGGTACTAGAGTGATTTGAAGTCATAGAGAGGGTACTAGGGTGATCTGAAGTTATAGGAAGGGTACTAGGGTGATCTGAAGTCATAGTAAGTGTACTATAGTGTATAGTGATCTGAAGTCATAGGGAGGGTACTAGGGTGATCTGAAGTCATAGAGAGGGTACTAGGGTGATATGAAGTCATAGGAAGGGTACCAGGGTGATCTGAACTCATGGGGAGGGTACCAGCTTGATCTCAAGTCATAGGGCGGGTACTAGAGTGATCTGACGTCATAGGAAGGGTACTAGGGTGATCCGAAGTCATACGAAGGGTACTAGGGTGATCTGAAGTCATAGAGAGGGTATTATGGTGATCTGAAGTAAAATGGCTGGTACTAGGGTGATCTGAAGTCATAAGAAGGGTACTATACTAATCTGAAGTCATAGGGAGGGTACTAGAGTGATTTGAAGTCATAGAGAGGGTACTAGGGTGATCTGAAGTTATAAGAAGGGTACTAGGGTGATCTGAAGTCATAGTACGGGTACTATAGTGTATAGTGATCTGA
This sequence comes from Unio pictorum, assembly GCA_030141615.1. Classification (NCBI taxonomy): domain Eukaryota; kingdom Metazoa; phylum Mollusca; class Bivalvia; order Unionida; family Unionidae; genus Unio; species Unio pictorum. The sequence continues at coordinate 8,278,715 of JARLTB010000168.1, read as the reverse complement.
AGTCATAGGGAGGGTACTAGGGTGATATGAAGTCATAGGAAGGGTACTAGAGTGATCTGAAGTCATAGGGAGGGTACTAGTTTGATCTCAAGTCATAGGGCAGGTACTAGGGTGCTCTGAAGTCATAGGAAGGGTACTAGGATGATCTGAAGTCATAGGGAGGGTGCTAGATTGATCTGAATTCATAGGAAGGGTACTAGTGTGATCTGAAGTCATAGAGAGCGTACTATGGTGCTCTGAAGTCATAGGAAGGGTACTAGGGTGATCTGAAGTCATTGGAAGGGTACTAGGGTGATCGGAAGTCATAGTAAGGGTACTATGGTGATCTGAAGTCATAGGGAGGGTTCTAGGGTGATGTGAAGTCATAGGAAGGGTACTAGGGTGATCGGAAGTCATAGTAAGGGTACTATGGTGATCTGAAGTCATAGGGAGGGTTCTAGGGTGATGTGAAGTCATAGGAAGGGTACTAGGGTGATCTGAAGTCGTAGAGAGCGTAATATGGTGATCTGAGGTCATAGGGCGCGTACTAGGGTGAAGTAAAGTTATAGGGAGGGTACTAGGGTGATCTGAAGTCATAGGAAGGGTACAGGGTGATCTGAAGTAATAGAAAGGGTACTAGGGTGCTCTGATATCATAGAGAGGGTACTAGGGTGATATGAAGTCATAGGGAGGGTACTAGGGTGATATGAAGTCATAGGAAGTGTACTAGGTTGATCTGAAGTCATAGGAAGGGTACTAGGGTGATATGAAGTCATAGGAAAGGTACTAGTGTGATCTGAAGTCATAGGGAGGGTACTAGTTTGATCTCAAGTCATAGGGCGGGTACTAGAGTGCTCTGAAGTCATAGAGAGGGTACTAGGGTGATCTGAAGTTACAGGGAGGGTACTAGGGTGATCTGAAGTCATAGAGAGGGTACTAGGTGATAAGAAGTCATAGGAAGGTTACTAGGGTGATCTGAAGTCATAGTAAGGGTACTAAGGTGATCTGAAGTCATCGGGAGGGTACTAGGATGATATGAAGTCGTAGTAAGGGTTCTAGGGTGATCCGAAGTCATACGGAGGGTACTAAGGTGCTCTGAAGTCATCGGGAGGGTACTAGGGTGCTCTGAAGTCATCGAGAGGGTACTAGGGTGATCTGAAGTCATAGAGAGGGTACTAGGGTGATATGAAGTCATAGGAAGGGTACTAGGGTGACCTGAAGTCATATAGAGGGTACCAGGGTGATCTGAAGTCATAGGAAGGGTACAAGGGTGATCTCAAGTCATAGGGAGGGTACTAGGATGATCTAAAGTCATAGGAAGGGTACTAGGGTGATCTGAAGTCATAGGGAGGGTGCTAGGTTGATCTGAAGTCATAGGAAGGGTACTAGTGTTATCTGAAGTCATAGAGAGCGTACTATGGTGCTCTGAAGTCATAGGAAGGGTACTAGGGTGATCTGAAGTCATTGGAAGGGTGCTATGGTGATCTGAAGTCATAGGAAGGGTACTAGGGTGATCTGAAATCATAGGGAGGGTGCTTGGTGATCTGAAGTCATTGGGAGGGTACTAGGGTGATCTGAAGTCATAGGAAAGGTAGTAGGGTGATCTGAAGCAATAGAAACGGTACTAGGGTGATATGAAGTTATTGGAAGGGTGCTAGGGTGATCTGAAGTCATAGGGAGGGTGCTAGGGTGATCTTAAGTCATATGGAGGGTAGTAGGATGATCTGAAGTCACATATAGGTTACTAGGGTGATACGTCATAGGAAGGGTACTAGGGTTATCTGAAGTCATAGGAAGGGTACTAGGGTTATCTGATGTCATTGAGTGGGTACTAGGGTGATCTAAAGTCATAGAGAGGGTACTAGGGTGTGTCGCTGATATAAGGTGTAGATAGAGAAAAAGAGGGACTAAAAGTAAATGGTTGTAGTTTGATAACCTAATATGGTACCAATACTTTAACAATGACTAAATGAATGATTTAAATTGCAGACGAGAACACAAGCCCGTATGCCAAAGGTTGAAAATTATAGTTCGGTTTTGTGATTAACTAACTGTTAAATATGACTATATTAGTTTATACTTAATCTGAAACGTTCCGTACATTAAAGCAATATATTATTTTTATTTATCAGTTTCTACTGCATCGTTAACGAGTAATTCCCACTGAACAATCATGACTCAACAATGTGTTTTGCGAGATTGATGTAAGCGGCTTGTGAAGGCTAGTCACTTGAACGAAGAACTTACTAACAGAGATTACAATGTTAAAAATGCGTGACAGGTCATGAGGCCTGGCCCTAGATAGTACTGGTCTTAAAATGAAAAGTGTTCATGTTCAAATTTAAGACACTGAAACTGATAATTCTTACATATGCGCTCAATCAGTAATTGGAATCAATACAACAAACAGAAAGAAGAAAAATAAAACAATTGAAGACAGTTATATACTGTGTTACGTATATCTAATGTGCATTGTGAGTTAGTCTTTTTAATTTGTTTTTGTTTCATCAAGTGCTGTTGCAATATAACATTGTATGTTGTGCTTGACTTTGTCCAAAATTGAGTTCATATAAGCTTGACCTGAATAATTTGTTTAATTTTAGTTGTGCTGTGGGATCTAGTTCGAAATTTTTGGAGTTAATCTGGTCAACCTGATATAATCCAGGATCTATATTATTAAGAAAAATAGGTTTCTAATAATAACATTTTTATATTGTTAACATCATGATCATTTATTGAAGGTTAATTTCTAGTTGGTAATATTCCTCTTTTAAACAAACAAAATGCTAATCGCGACCCGAGGGCCATTAGTTATCTGAATATGTTTTAATTGAAGGAAAATTGATTCGTGATTTACGTACTAGCAGTCATGTTGTATTATATATTATATCCGTCCTTTCATTTCGACAGGAATCTAATTCTTCAAACTACCGAATGCAATTGATTTTTTGTCTGGAAATACAAAAGTGTTCTGATAAAAGTTTTTGGACAGAGATATTCACTGGAAGTATGTTAATATGATTCAACACACGACTGTTAACACATTTTCATTATGCAAGCTACAACATGACACGTTAACATATTCAGCTTTGGAGTTAACTTTCGACTTGTATTACATGTTATTCAGGACTTTACATTATTAGGACTCTTGTCTAATAATCTTGGATTATTTTGGGATTTAATTCGCATCACCGTAAGTTCTTGTTGTTTTCTCACTTTGTATTCTAGTGAAATAAGTTTTTTAATTTTACAAAGCTTGTTGTTTTCAACTCTTTTCTGTTACGTATTTGTAAGAGCATAGACGCGTAACAACTGCCAACATATTCATCACTATTTCGAAAGAATAAAAATGGAAAACAAAGGATGAAATCTATAAACTATCTAAATGGACATCATTACATCGTAAGAATAAAAAAGTGAAACAAATGATGACCGTAATTTGTAAGATTTAAGAAAACATTGTGCATTGATCCCAATAATTCGCTCCCTTCGTTCTAACTTATATATTATGTAAGGGACATGGACAAAGTATGTATATTATATTCTTCTTATTCGTTGGTCAAATTATCGACAATAACTCTCCGACAAAAAGCTGAAGGTCGTTACATTTCATTTATGGAACCTCGCCTCCTTTAAATGCAATTTGCTATTTGTTAACAATAAAATGTTGCCATATTGGTATTTTCTAATATTAATTCAATATCATAAATATCTACTGGGATATAAAATGGGTTGCAAGTGCATAGATGGGACCCGTAACTAGCAAAGACGAAGCTGGGGGGAGGGGGGCAGAGAGGGACATATGTTCCCGGGAGCCAGACTAGTGGGGGCGCCAAAGTGGGCTTTGAAATAGGTTGTATGTGGACTTTGGGGTGGGGTTTCAGAGTTGAGGGGTGAGTAAAATGGAATCTTGTCCTTCGGCTCCAAACACTCTAGCTACGCCTCTTGTAACTAGGTACACACACACATCTGTTTCACCAGTAAAGCAGAAGGTCGTTCTGCATCTCTCTCGCTAAGAGAGCGGCATGCCTACAAACGGCATCGCTTTTAATAGCAGAGGAACCGTAAGGTCATGCCGCATTGCTGATGTCCCAGAGTACGGTATCACAATGCACAACATCCCACTCACGTACGTTCATGAACTAGCTGTCAATAATGCACTCCTCGCTCTCTTTTGTTCCGTGTTGAGTTATTCATCTTTCTTGGTCGGCGTTTGCATTTTAAATTAGTATAACGGTGTTCATACTATCAGTACCATAAGGCGTTGTCGTCTGTAAGCTGCAATCATATCTGGTCCACAATCTGATATACTATTTCTAAACATCTTTCGACAGTTAGCATTGTTCGGATCAAATGTTTTCATACAAAATATTGGTCTTGTCCAGACTCGAAAGCTTTTTTCAACACGTCACTACTGACGACTGGACTTGAACGACATTTAAGTATCAGTCCGTTGCTTTGCCTTGGGTATAATTCTATATATGTCGGTCTCTGTATTGGTATCCATAATTATTGGTAGCAACTCTAGAGAAAAAAATAACAACTTACCATAATGCTTTCTGTTTGTTATTCAGTTCGTGTGTTTCAGTAGTTTTCGTATGTCATCCACCAGTTGAAAGTAGCGAACATGATCTGATAGGTATACCGTCTAGGGTAATATCTGACGATGCAGCAAACCACTACCCAACAAAAAAACAAACAAGTTAATACAATAATTCTAAACGACTTTGACAAACATTTCGTGGTCTTGTTGAACGTTCCCACATGTTCCAAACCGATGCATTCTTGATTACGGTACCATTATTTTAATGTCTCTTTGTCTTCTGGAGTCTGACACGATGATGAATGGCCACTAGATTCTTGTTTCAGTTTCCGAAATTTCTTCAAGTAGTGGGACAAATTTCGTGACTCGAGTCATCGTCCTTTTGATATTGTTCTTTGGAGGGAAAGTGACAAACTGTGTATACTATAAACATTTGGTCTCCAGGATTCATAGCATGGAACCATTCGATACTCATTATGGTTCCCCGCAAAGCGAGTTCTTTATCACTATGGAAACAATGTTTGTATTGGTTCCATGTATTTGCATATTTAGCATAAAGGAAACATTTTTTTTCTTGGCAATAATGTACTAATGCAGGATGGTTCAAGTTGGTTGAGAGAAGACTTTGCATTTGATCAAACCTTTGAATTGACGAATGGGTTTCACGATAATGTATTCTGTCCTCATTTCAAAGTGCCCCGTAGAGAATTGCTGATATTTGTGCCCCCAGGTACAAAAGGAACACACGTCATATATTTGGTTTTATATACCTTATATTCGTATAAGTTGTACAGCAATTCCATTGCATGGGTTAGTTCTTCAGACAACCGTTCAGTGTATAAGTGATAAATATATTATTCTATCAGTAGTGATGTTTTTACCGACGTCATTTTACATTCTATGATTCCAAAAGTATTAAGAAATTTATTTGAGACCTTTGATGAGAAATAGTTTTACCTTCCGCTTTGCCTGCTTTAACGTAACATACACTTTTAATCTGGAGTTAACGTTGACAGATATGTTAGAGTATGTATGTAAAATAGAAATATAGGCACCTGTCATGCGTTTTACAGACAGCGAAACTGAACCAGGCCTATATAAAATCCATATCAATTCTATGAATTAAAGCACGATACAGGATAATAAATTTTTGAAAACATATTTTTTAGATCCATGTTTATTCTATTTATAATTACTTTTCTTTGCATTGAGATTTGACATTAAGATATGTTATTGCTTTCTTTATATCATTCAGTGATTATTGAAAGGATTTTCCATCAATACAGATTCTCTTCAAAATAGGTTAATTTCGTGACAATCATTTGTTTCGAGAATAGTCGACTTTTATACGATGTATCATTCTTCTGTGTAAAAATTAAAACAAATAAATGATTTCAACTTCTTTTAGAACTTAAATAGTTTCAGCATTCATGAAAGTACATATTTATGTCAATAGAAGAACAAATAAAAGGCAATCATAGTTTAGTGGCATAGTTTTGAGTAAGAAAACAAGAAAAAAAGAAAATTGGTTTCATTTATCCAATGGTAACAATTGCTATTGTTATTGCTCTCATGGGTGCATATGTTTTCTAACCAACTATGAAGTTCACAAGCATGTGACATATTGGTTGACGGAATACTATTGTTCATAGTATTCAGAGTTCACAAACCAATTTTTCCAAATAGTAGGATATCCCCCTAATCTTACAATAAGTACTTAGACGCATTAGTTTGCATGTATTCATAAGATACCGAACGTGTAATGGTTCCGTGTACTTCCTAGAAATCTGTCTTTAAATTAGTCCACACGCTCGTATGATCATCCACAACCAAACAGCCAATCGCGGTTCAAACAATCAAACATTCACCTAATCACCTACGATCACCACCACCCCATCCCCAGCTAAGAAAAAGCTTTGCGTACATAAAAGAAAGCAGTTGTAAGAAACAATAGCAAAACGTACAATCTAATTAGCGACTACAAAGTTCCTGTACAACAATTTCTCTTAAATGAGCTTTCTGATTGTCTGTTAATTGATCATATGCACTAATAAAACGACAGAGCCGGCTTAATGCAGACAACTCTTGTTGCTTTGTCACGGACGCCAGATCTTCGTTGTATAATTTCATGGGATTTAGATGCCTGGAGTTCTGATCTCTCACATAGAAAATGACTATTTTTCCTGAAATTTAAAATATTTAAGCTGGAAAAGACATCATCACTTTCAACACTTGTAACATAACTCACACATGTAAACATAACATATATTCGTTTTGCGCACCGACAGCGTTGAGCATGGTTATAGTTTATAAATGAATCGTATTATCCATTGTTCTTGATAAATGAGATCGAACGAAACTAATTCTTTTTGTGCTTCTTAATTATGAATTTGTTTTATCTGAGTTAGTATATTTCCTATATCAGGTGCAATTATACGAACTTGCTAGATGTTTATGAACAGGTGTCCTCTATGGTTAAATTTGTCATATGTCGTCATAATTCTCTTAGAAGGACTCTTTATTTTGCAAAGCAGAGTAAATGGTATATTTAACTGAGTTAAAGGGTGCAAAATAGGCCTTTTTTGAGTAATGTTTGTTTCTCGTTATTGATTTGGACAAGATAGTCTAGATATTTAGGAAATATCCAATGTATACTAAGTACTAGCCTTTATAAGGCAATTAGCAAATTGTGGATAGCCGTATTGCGTTTTAAGATCTGGAGACATAAATTGTTTGTTATATTATCGCCAATTATTTTATATAGTAAAAATGTTGCATTAGCCTATAACACGTTTAGTAAACAACAACATAACGACAGCTATATAATGGCTAAGTCAGAATTGTTCTTGTCGACATAATCGTGAGGAAATGGCAGATAAGCACCCTTTCCAAAGTTAGACACAGGAGGAGCTGGGCTGTCAACATACGTTGACGTATCTGGTAAAGTCCCTCTTAATCCATGTTATTGATTTAGAGTTTGTAAGTCATCGCGTTTTCCAAACGAGCTTAATTTGTTTGCCCTCATATGATATTTCTTCTTATTATCTTATCCTATATTAATGAAAGTTCATACTTAGTTCCTCAAAAGGTAGGTGTAAACAAAATGGTCTTGCATGTAAAAGTTCTAGAACAATTTTATAATATCAAATCAAATTGAAACAAACGAGGTGTGGTTCAAATTTAAATTATAATAATACTATTAAGGAAATGAAGAATACAAGAACGAAAGTAAAAAGATAGAAACGAATGATATTGAGGATGAAAAGAGTGGATAGGTAACAATAAACACGTTTACTATCTAGAAGGCCATGTTATATACGTTATGACCGGCAATTAATTGCTGCAAATGACGCGACCTTGTATCCAGGTTGAAAAGGTTTAACAAATATGTCAAGCCATGAATCATATGGAACTATAAGTAAATGAAATTTATTTAAACTAATCCTTAATGCACGTGTTCTGTTAAAGCGACCTTGACACCAACATTAAATCAAATAGTTTAGCTTAATAATTACTAATTCCAATATGGAATGATGAAAGAAAATTCATGAAGTGTTAAGAAAATAGAAATTACTTTTAAACAAAACCTCAAAGTAACTGTTCATTGACTATTACTTTCAAATCGGAGGTTACACGGGAACGTAAGCAAGACATAAAATGAATGGTTGTAGTATTACAATGATTCATGCCAAAAAAGACTAGTCTTGGGGATTTGTAAAAATTACCAAATGAAAAAGAAAGAAACAAACAAGCTATTCTTAAAATGAAGAATCTTTGCCTTGCAATGATTAATACCAGCTGTAATGAGAATATCTGAAGATGTTTCAGACTTATATGTAAATAAAAACGTTAACTAGAACCTTAAGAAACTGTTGCGGCGTCCAGACAATGTTACTGTTGTGTCTCTCTTCCCACTAAGATGCATATATTTTACCTACCTCCCATTTTCTGTACAGCCTGAACTGTGGTTAGCCGGAGATCACCGAGTCCTAATGTGGGGTCCTCAAGGATCACGTTTCTAAGGTAAACATATACTCAGTTATGTCATAAGCTACAATTAAAGATTTACATTAACTGATAATGAGCGATTCGACTAATAATTCTAAATATTTTTGTTTAGATGTCTATTTTGACTTTTAACCTTAATTCATACAAATGATTCCGTTTCAAAATATAATAACATGCGCAATAAGTATATTCTAACAAAGTAGGAGAGATAGAGACAATCAGTACAGAACGAATACAAATAGAAGATGCGTGCGTGGTGCAACAGAATAATATTTTTATACACACACTTATTAAACTGCTGGTAATTGCACGTGCCATGAAAATAATTCATTTTGGGGTTTTGATTCTATTTTAGTATTATCATTCATATTCGATGTCACATTATCATCAGTTGTCCAGGATTATACAGCTTTTGAGCCCTTGTTCTCTGTAAAGGTTAGTCAAATAATGTTAAACATATTTAAGAGATAATGTTGTTTAAATATTTGATGGTAGCACAGCATCATCGATAGTTTCTTGAAACGCACTCAAGATACGATGCTTTTAACCAATTTTATCAGTTCCTGTTTGAGCAGTTTACAAAAGTTGATAATTTATCTCATTAGGTTTTAATATGTATTTATATATTATTTTAGTGTCAGCAAATAACAGTCATATATAATGGTGGCTTGTTATCTTTACAAATGTTAGATATGATTTATGTCTTTATTTGTAGAAAATGAGAAAGCCATTCAATTTATTACGCCCCCTTTCAATTGCTCTTTTGTCAAGTTTGATCAACATTATAGTGAGCAATTTTTAAGACGAAATTGCAAAATTTGTCTCAGTGAGAAAGGGTGCAAATCAACATCACTGGCATAATTATCACTTCTTGTAAACATTTTTTCTGTCAAATTGCATCAGAGTATATTAAGGGGATGCTAACAAGAATTTCTTTATTATTTTTAAAGTCCGAAATGTAAAGAAGATTTGTCCAATTTGGTTAGTGACTTTGAGGAAAAGATAGTATTTTTTGTGTTTTGGTTTATAGTATTTGTTTATGAAGATATGAATTATTTGTTACAATGTGAAAGTTATTTATGACAAAATAGCTACTTTCAAGTTTGTAAAATTATGCTATGTTTTAGAGATGTATTTTGAGTCATGTTATGTGAGTAGTAATGATGGCGATGTGAGGCGGATTTGCGGCATGTCCATGAACTTTAAATACTTACTGGAAAGCTTGTTAGAAGTGAATACAATGAATTCTATGAAAGAAAATAGCAAATGTAGATACATGACGCGAATGCGACGAGGTAATATTATAGAGCCTATGTTATACCATACGCTAAGGGCCCCCGAGTGACCAAGTGGTTTAATGCGCTCTCCGTTACGGATCACTGCCATCTTCGAGTCTAAGATTCGGCTAATGTGGGTATATGAGAATGCATGCCAGTAGCTTCTCGTGGGTAGGTTGTTCTTTACATGGGTTTTCCTGGTTCTTCCTCCACCAATAATACTAGCCGCCATGTATAGCCTATCGTGTGCTGAAAAATGGCGTTAAACCCTACAACAACAACAGCAACAACAACAATACCATACGCTAACTTTCACTTAGGTCCAGGTGATCTAAAATGACGTGTTCATGAAAGGATTGTTAATACTTTAATAACTGAATATATTATTTCAATACCGTTCATTGAAGTCTACAAATAGAAAGTAGAGAGAGACTGGCGGACATTCCAAGATGTCTTCGTGTCTCCTTATTATGCATTCCTCAAGTTCCTGATTTAGCTGTTGAGTAACAGACTGGGTCATGCGCATGTGCAGTGGGTGCGTTTCCTCATAGAAACTAATTACACAGAGCTTCCTTTCTAAACAAAGATTGGCTCGAACCTGGCTCAAAATTCTTCCGGCCGTCTGAAAGAGGAACATATTCGATAGTTATTTTAAATGAATTGATATTTTCTATACGTTCTTTCAGCAATGTCAAAACTGTATGTATGACACACAAGAAAAACAAAGCATAGACGGACGTTCCTCTGCTGATATATGATTTTATGTGCAAATGCAGTCCAAAGCAACAAAAAGAAAAGAGAAAAAAAATCCTGAAACAAAACATACGAGAAGAAAATCAACAAAAGAGCATTATACACATTACAAAACAAAACTGCAAGCTCTTACACATGTTGGACATATGTATTACTTATACGTCTTCTACTACTATTACTACTACTTACTTCAATTTTTCTTCTTCTACTTCTTAGTAGTTGTAGTAGTAATAGTAGTAGTATTACCTACAATATCATTGTTATGGGTAGTAGTAGTAGTAGTAGTAGTAGTAGTAGTAGTAGTAGTAGTAGTAGTAAAATTAGCACAATCTCATTATTAATATTAGTAGTAGTAGTAGTAAGATTAGTAGTATTACCTACAATCCAATTTACATTATTATTATTATTAGTTTTTATTATTATTATTATTATTATTATTATTATTATTATTAGTTGTAACATTAGTAGTATTACTAACAATCCCATTATAATTATAATTAGTAGTCGTCGGCATCCGTCTGTCTTCGAGAGACGATGGTGTAGCTTCCGATTTGGGTGTCCTATCTGCACCTTCGCGAGTGGCTGAAGAGTTCGACCCTTGAGCGACAGTCTCTGTTGCACTTGCTGCAGGTGTATGTTGATGCTTGCTGAGGATGTTTTTGGTTTGCCTTCTTCCTGGATCTCTTTGCAGCGAGGTTTGTGTTTCTCATCTCTTCAGCTTTCTGAGTGCCCTGTCTGACAGCAAGACGCCACGTCTTCATGTCCTTTAGTAGTAGTAGTAGTAGTAGGAATATTAGTAGTATTACCTACAATCCCATTATTATTATTATTAGTAGTAGTATTAGTAGTAATGAAAGTTCTTGTTGTAGTTGTAATAATAATAGTAATATCAGAAACAATCCAATTATTATTATTATTATTATTATTATTATTATTATTATTATTATTATTATTGCTATGGCAATGACGGTTTTGTTTAAAACAGTAGAGGTATTTATATTAGCATTTTAATTCCACTAAAGAATAAAATATATTCTGTCATTTATCCATTTTCACAATCTTTGTTACAACATCATCTTTAAATTCAATTTCGTAATATGCAAATGTAGGATCAAATTCCCCGGATCTGGTAGACAAATGTAAAGCAAAGATATGGTGAACTTGGCTTTTGCCCGTCGAGGCAAGATACGAGGGAGGGATGTCCTCAACCTTGCTAGATTAGCCAAGTAAATACTATAGTGATGTGGTTGTATCACACCATCGCATATAGCTTGATTCAAAGCCAGCTGATTGAATTTGCCCTGAAACGCTAGCATATATCGCACAATGTCTCCAGGCTTGTAATGGAATAATTTAGAAACATCTATCCGAGGTTCTTAACAAGTTCACCACTCCGTGAGAAAGGAAGGATACACGAATTTTCACAGACTGCTACGTTTCTGTCAATCTCTTAGATATCGGAATGAATTGTATCATCAGAGTAACGAAAAGAGATCCACACGGTTAAATACCTTGAAAAGGAATCAGACTTGCATCCAACAGTGGATTCCTGGGTTATTTGACTGCCACAACACAGCCATTTTCAGACACGAAGAGTTGTAACAGTCCTATATTATACAGTGACATGGTCCAGAATGGGACTTAAACCAGATACGTGATATATGTTTGGTTGCTATAATGAGTCGTGGAACAAATGATGATGCAAAGAATTTACATCTAATCAAGAGCAGACCGACAAATCATGTGCCTAAGAAGGGGATTCGATGCAAGCTTGTTACGGAAGAAAAGTTAAATAAGGTTGAAGAAACAGTTGCAAGAGGGATTGTGGGAAACGTACCAATCCGGCCTCCATTTAAAGTGCAAGATACGGATTACCAGTATGTAAGCAAATTACCAGAGATTAACCAACTCAATAAGTGAATAACTTTACCAAATCTAAAATTACCTAATCTTGTACAGCCCAACAAAACATGATATAACGTGAATGCATTAGAAGGTCATGACGTCCAAAATTCACTCTTACAGTTTTGCATCTTAACTAGGAACTTTACATGGCAATGCCATTTTAATTTTTCTAGCCATCGATGAATTACACCAACCAATTATCTTCATCACAGATGATGTTATGCCGATAAAACCATTTCCTATTTATAATAGACAATTTTTTTCACGTATCACATTAACATCCTGGAAAATATAAAATTTATTAAAAAGGGAATAAAAGAAGATATTTAAATTATTTCCCTGGTTCGCCATGGCCGTACAATGCGATTTTATTATTATGTTAGCCATCCTTATTCCCGCCAAATACTTGATCATGAGGTCGTAAACCAAACATTATTATGCGCAGTATATGCCATTGTTCTCTAACTGTATGTTTAAGTTGTGGCAATGAAATAATTATGAAAAAAGAGTAATTATTATTTAACCATTTCACCTTCGACTCACCCCTTTCATCTACCATTTAATATGTATACAATGTTTTGGTGAATTTCCACTGAACCATATAGGAGATATGAGCACACAGAGGTCAAATAGTATTTAAATATAACCCGCTTGAGCGTGGCTATAGTTTTAATTCTTGTAACGCATCAAAGATGTCAATTTTATTAAATACGTAAATGGTACTCTTACTGAATATGGTGCTGGACTCTGCTGCTGTTGGCTGTCAACAATCTCATTGAGGTGTCTTTTGGTATTTCTACTCGCAACGAGGTAGATAATTACTAGAACAAGCAGAGTTGTAATGATCATGATTACCATGATCAAGGACCCTGTAAAGATATAACGAAGATGCAACATCATGATTACCACAATCATGGAACATGTAATGAAATAGTAACGGTACTACTTCATTACCACAAACATGGAACCTGTATTGAAATAGTAAAGGTACTACTTCATTAGCACAATCATGGATCCTGTAATGAAATATCGAAGTAACTACATGATTATCAAAATCAATTAGCCTATAAATAAATATCGATGATATTACATCACCATTAGTACAATTCTCAATGACCATGTAAGGAATTATCGAAGATGCAAGATCAACATTTTACATGTAAGGTGATATCGTTGATGACATATATCGGTGTCGTTGTCTTGGAAGGTCTGTTAGGATTTTTACGGTGGACCTATCCGATCATAGGCTCCGGGATGTTTGAACTTTCGAATTTAACTCAAATCGGGACCAAACATTTTATATGTAAAGTTTAACATTAGTTTCTTTTCATTGTAGCATAGGAAATAAGATTCGCTAATTCGTTTTAGTCTCTCTCTCTCTCTCTCTCTCTCTCTCTCTCTCTCTCTCTCTCTCTCTCTCTCTCTCTCTCTCTCACACACACACACACACACACACATTCCAAATATAAAGACATGTATCAATACATATTTTGAAAATTCCGAAATATAGCGCACATAAAAAATCATAGTTTTGTTTGATTCATTAAGCAATTCAATTTCAATGTACATACCTTTATCAAATATATTATCCACTAAATGTTCTGTCTTCTTTTCCAGTACAAGGGTCTCAATAGAAATTCCTGTTATGTTCTCAGTTATATTTTTCACATTACTGCGAAGGTTATCTACAGACACATTCAAGTCACTTATATTGCAGCCATGGTTTTCCACAGATACATTCAGACTTCTTAGACTGCTGTCAAGACTGTCTGCAAAATCGTTTAGACTATGTAGACTGCTATCAAGGGTTTTCACAGATACATTCAGACTACGTAGAGTATTGTCATGGCCTTCTAAAGAAACATTTATAATGTTTAGATTGCTACCAAGGTTTTCAACTGAAACATTTAGATTATGTAGATTGCTGCCATGGTTTTCTACAGACGCAACCAGACCATTCAGAGTTTCATTATGTTGTAACATCAGTTGCATCATTTCAATATTTTTCTTTTCCGCAGACTGTGACTGTTCCCCTATCTTTCTTTCTAACGTCGTCACATTTGTTTGAAGTATTTCGACTGATACATTTAGATTATGTAGATTTGTGCCATGGTTTGTTGCAGACACAACCAGACCGTTTAGAGTTTCGTTCTGCTGCAACAACTGTTGCATCATTTCAATATTTTTCTTATCCGAAGACTGTGACTGTTCCGCTAACTTTCTTTCTAACGTCGTTACATTTGTTTGAAGTCTTCCGACTGAAACATTTAGATTATGTAGATTTGTGCCATGGTTTGTAACAGACAGTTCCGCTAACTTTCTTTCTAACGTCGTTACATTTGTTTGAAGTCTTTCGACTGAAAGATTTAGATTATGTAGATTTGTGCCATGGTTTGTAACAGTCAGTTCCGCTAACTTTCTTTCTAACGTCGTTACATTTGTTTGACGTCTTTCGACTGAAACATTTAGATTATGCAGATTTGTGCCATGGTTTGTTACAGCCAGTTCCGCTAACTTTCTTTCTAACGTCGTCACATTTGTTTGAAGTCTTTCGACTGAAACATTTAGATTATGCAGATTTGTGCCATGGTTTGTAACAGACAGTTCCGCTAACTTTCTTTCTAACGTCGTCACATTTGTTTGAAGTCTTTCGACTGAAACATTTAGATTATGTAGATTTGTGCCACGGTTTGTTACAGCCTGTTCCAATAAATTTCTTTCTAACGTGGTCACATTTGTTTGAAGTCTTTCGACTGAAACTTTTAGATTATGTAGGTTTGTGCCATGGTTTGTTGCAGACACATCCAGACTATGTAGACTGCTGCCATGGTTTTCTACAGACACAACCAGACCGTTCAGAGTTTCGTTATGTTGTAAAATCAGTTGAATCATTTCAATATTTTTCTTTTCTTCAGACTGTGACTGTTCCCCTAACTGTCTTTCTAACCTCGTCACATTAATTTGAAGTCCTTCGTTGATCTTTTGAACCTTGTCTTTTAAAATTTCAGTCTCCATATTATTCGCGGTAATGTTACCCAACATATCACTTAAAGATGTTATAACTCGACTTTTGACATACTCATTCAGAGTATTTAGAGTACTACCAATATTTTCTACATGTAAATTCAGATCGCGCAGGGTTTCATTATGCTGGAACATTTGCTGCGACACTTCAGCATTTCTTTGTTCCACAAATTGTGACCGTTCCCCTAATTTCTCATTTAAATGTATCACCTCTGCTTGAAGTGCTTTGTGTTCTTCCTGCACATTCTCAATGTCCCCAAATTTCACATCTATTTGGTCTTTCAGCTTCTGAACCTCATCTTTCAAATCTTTCAACTCCTCCTTATTTGCACTTACTTCACCCGACAGGTCGCTTTCAGATTTTATAACTCGATTCTCGAATTCCAAGTTTTCATCAATGTTAGGAGTGTCATCGGTACGACATGTGCATTGTTTAATATCTGACAGCCTAGACTCAACAATAGACAAGCGTTCGGAAAGCCCGTTTATGAATTGCTGCTGTGTATGAATGTCTCCAGGCCCAACTTTCACAGGTTTCTCCAGTTCAGAAAGCGGATTAGGAAATAAATGGGGGTATAGGGCTATGGAGATGGCAATGCTAGCAACAACAATAGAAATTATATCAAGAAGGCTGCAAAAAAAGAAAAAAGAAAATATAATTAAATATTTTAAGAAAGGTACGGGAAATGTTAATACGAATTGTAAAACCTAATCTGAATATGTTGAGACCCATATATATTTATATGAAAGAAATATATTTTGTGTGTACGTATATATACACGTGTTCGTGAGTGGAGTGTACATTTTTTCATTAATGTATGAAGGGCTGCATATCCGTCGTCAAGATAAGAATATGCCTTGAAAGTACCATGCCGGGAAGTTTCTGTCTATTATTTTAACCTAAATCTGAAGAATAATGGTCTAAACATAAGTTCTAGAAATCATATATATGGACATCCCACACTACTTTTTTCACGCTAATCAACTCACCCTAAAAAATTAATTACTTCCTTAAATTATGTTAAAATAGCGGTCTTGTGATATGCACGCTCATAAAATATTTGTGAAACTACGAAAACAATATTTACTAAAACGTATTTATTATGTTAAGAATCCTGTTATGGAATATGTTATATACAATGACCTTCTACCATTATAATATAAAATGCCTTCATTAGAAGTTTAACAATTCATTTTGATTCCAATGTATTACTCTCTTACTATCACATTATTATTATTATTATTATTATTATTATTATTATTATTATTATTATTATCAGTAATATTATTATTAGCAGTATTAGTATTAGTAGTAGTAGTAGCAGCATCATCAGTAGTAGTAGTCGTAGTAGTAGTGGTTTGTGTGAAGGCCCGTTTAGGAGGCTCATCGCAATAAGTGTAACGCGTTAAAACTGTCTTATAATAATAATAATGAGGACTTTGTAAGGTGCCTAATCTTTAGAAGCTCTAAGCGCTTTACAACATCTATAATGATGTGACTACAAAAACCCACCATGAATTATTGGGTCTTTAAGTTTGTTCTTGCAGTCGAAACATGAGAGTTTAAAAAGCCCTTTTAAGAGATTAGTGTTAGGACTTGCCGACCTGGTGTCAGGATAATGTGACTGGGTGGGACATCACGTTACATGTCTGCGGCATGATTCTCCAGTGCCAGAGATCACTATAAACTGCCAAACTGCAGATATCGTAGCAATATGACTAATAAATGTTAAGTTATTACATTTTTAATATGATGGGGTTTGTATAGGTTTACTATGGAAACTGAATTAGTAACGTGATTCCTACAGCATTATTATATAACATATTACAGAGACTGTTTGTTGTCCTCCAATTGAAAAGGATTGGACATGACATATTTCACTGATAGCATTAACTTTAATCACATTTGTAACTTTGAACATAGCTTGGACAAATGCAATTATCAAATGATCGAAAACGAACGCAGAATGTGCTGTGTGTGTGTGTTCTTAAGATAATAGAGTCATAATAATCTAGACACTTGTTCTAGCGAACTCGGACTTGATTTGGCAGAAAAATTGAGTTTTCTTTTAGCCGACCGTTCTTATTTTCCTTGCCGACCGTGCACCTTTCCCCCAAGGTAAAATAAAGAAATAAAAAAATTAAAAATACAAACAAAACAAATTCCAAAATAGTATTTGTGCATCTAATTTAGCCCAACACTTGATGCGCCTAGTACACTAAATGTACTATTCATTTTTATATACATGTATACAATATTTATTGAAAAAAAAAGAAGTTTCACAAAATAATCAAAATATAAAACAGTACAATAGGAAACACATATATTGTTTCGGCCTTGTGAACAACGTTTGAGAGATAGATCTGAGTTTATCTCTTTGATGCTATCGCTCCGATAGTCAAATGGTTTTCTAATACACCTCAGATGCGGGAGGCCGCGGGTTCGAACCCCGGCCGAGTTATACCAAAGACTTATACAAAATGGTATTAACAGCATTAGGAGGTTAGTGTTAGGGTTGATCGACCTGTTGTTAGGATAACATGACTTGTGGGACATGACGCTACATGTCTGCGCCATGATGCCCAGTGATAGATATCACTATAAAACTGTCACATTGCAGACATCGACCGAAATGACAGAATTTTTTTAACTCTTCGTTAATAATATAAATTACACACACACACACACACACACACACACACATATATATATATATATATATATATATATATATATATATATATATATATATATATATATATATATATATATATATACACATACACACATACAAGCACGCACGCACACACACTCTTCTTTAATATAAAGGAAGATTATCATGCCGAGAAATCAAGAGCAAAGAATTTATCGCAATGACACAAGCGAGGCAGCCGACACGGGCATGTGTGGCAGGGTCCTGTTTGGTAAATTGGCTCTTGGCAAATTCGGTCTTGTATTGTTCTTACAATTTATGTCACGCATCTACATTTTCCATAGTTACTCTGCAGTATGTTGATAGTGAAATACCAATAGTCGGCTCAGAAGAAGTGCTAGCCTCCAATAGCAGTAAACACGGGTTCAAGACCAGTAGAATATCTCAAAAACTGATTGGACGACAACTGTTCGAAATTACATCAAGCTATTTAATAGACAATTTGAAACCTAAATTTGAAAACCTAAATCATCAAAGATATTATTTTTTAAATATAAAATCTGCACTAAACCTAATAATTTAATTCATTGATTTTTAATTTTTAACCTGATAGTCGCCAAGGATTCCTAACGCTTTTGAACTATTGGTATTTCGTCGCCAAGGGTTCCTAACGCTTTTGAACTATTGGTATTTCAACACAAAATCGGAGATGTCCAATGAAAAAACCAGCTAACTTTCGTTTCAGTCAAAACTCTTTCGTCTGCATTCAATATTTAGAGTGTCTAGTTTAAATTAGTCTAAAATAAATTTAACAGATAAAAATCAGGACCCCTTCCACACATGTGTTCATTAAAATGTAAATCCAAAATGTACAGAATTATCGAGATTTTCAGAGAGGATAAACTACATACATCACATCTCTTGCTTGAAAAAAAAAACAGACAGTGGCCCAAGTAAATATGGCTACTGTGTTGCAAGAGAAACTCCTTTTTAATTCATAAATCCAACAAGATGACAGTGTTTGGGACCTCCTGGTGATAGTCGAGTTAGAACTTGTACGATCAATGAATTAGATGACTAAGTTTTGTACATTAATACATCCCTGATACCTTCTGTTTTAAAATCGGTGATGGGGGAAGGAGACTGGGGTTATAAGCAAACAGCATGGTGTGAGAATAGTACGGAGTACGACGAGCTACTAGATGACGCTGGAGGATTTCAGAACTTTAACAGGTAAAGAGGTGTATTACCAATTGCAGTGATTTTAAATTTAGGGTAGGTATTTTTAATTATATATTTTAATGATTAGAGTAAATATTGTACGCTGAAAGTACCGGGCACAACTGTCTCAGTTAGATGCACAAATCAAGTTTGGATGTTGTCGCTTTTTTAAACTTATTTTTTATTTTAGCCGGGGGAAAAAGTGCTAGGTCCTTAACACAAACAAGGACGGTCTTGAGACCGGAAACATTTTCTTGTGGTCTCAGACTACATGGAAGAACTCTTGGGCGTCGTAGCAGATAACATTGGGTAGTGATATTTATCAGACACTATAAATTTTAAAAAATGCGGGCTTCAGGTTTGTACAAATATAAAATGAGTTTGCTTGGATCGGGTATCAGCGCACTAACTTGTTAAGGATTTACGGGTCCCCGGTAGAAGGTTTCTAAAACTATTTTCTCCAATTTATACTTTTATATTTACAGTTATTAGTTCATTGGTAGAATTGATTGCATGCGATCCATATTTTCATTTGTTTAAGATTGTATCGGGTTATTTGAAATTCATGTAAAATAATTTTCATTGTCTGTTAGCACTATACTGATTATAGTAAGTTAACGATAATTACCTATTATATTTGCTTCTGTAATGTTTATGTAAGCTTGGGGGTTAAGGATTGGTTGATTGTATGCAATAGAAATCAAATTTGTAGTTTGATACGGTCATTTTCGATACACTGCTCACTTGGTAATTATGTCCTGTTGCTGTGAAGCGAGGGTAATGATGTACCGTAATGTCAGAATGTACGCTGTGTGTTGATAGCTAGCATGTTCTGTGTAATGTAAATGAAGGAATTTTATACACATCTAGAAAATGGACCATGTAGAGATATTTTAGATATATCTATCCTTTAAAGAAATAGCTTTCAGAGAGAGAGAGAGAGAGAGAGAGAGAGAGAGAGAGAGAGAGAGAGAGAGAGAGAGGGTAATAGTGAGACGGGACACTCCGAAGAAGGAAGTCCGGGAAATAAATAGAGGAGGGATTCGTTTTGAATAAAGGACTAGAAAGTCCAGGAAGCCATGAAGCTGTCGGAATAGTAACACTTGAGGAAATAGGAAATGATTGAATACGGTCAATAGGAAGGTTATGCAATCAGTCATGGGTATTGTGATGATAAAATAAATGCAGATGAAATTAAATTAACACAATTAATCTGTTTTGATAAAACTTGATCTGTTCACTCACACCGGGTCATAACATTGAGGGAGGTAATTCCCTAGATAACGTACCGGTAGGTAAATCCAACTAACTACACCTCTTACTAAGAGGGAGTCGATACAAACACTTTGCATTGATTGACAGTATGAACTCATCTCCACATTTAGTGTTTAAAACGCATGTAGAACATTTGCTTCTGATTTTGTAGATACACATTCGGCCAACCTAAAACGACTTTTAAAAAGTGTATTATTTTGTGACTGGTAAAGAAGTTATAAAAATAAAAATAAACAACTAAAATTTAAACTCAAGTTTAAAAGTGGTATGTGTTCCATTCTGATAAAAACAATTGTTTTGACAAAGAATAAGCGTTATTTTAGCTTTCTTTTTAATTTCCTAGCGACTCCATAATAAAATAATATAGGAGAGCAAAATAATTAACCAACCATTCATATTACATAATTCAAAGTGCTATAACGCTGCACATTGAGTCCGAGTTTAAGATTATATTTCCAAGTATGACAAATCAAAGTAGGGGCAGAGGGTGACCGAATGATCTAAAGAATCACCTTTATCGATTACTGCCATCTCATCTGTGTCGGCGCGGGTTCGAGTCTCAATCTTGGCCAATGTGACTATATGAGAAATCTGCCATTTGTTTCCGGTGAGTTGATGGTCCTGACCAGGTTTATCCGGGTTCTTTCTCCACCACTTATAGTGACCGCCATATATAGCCTATCTTATACTGAGAAATGTCATGAAACCTCAAAACAACAACAAATCAAAATGGCTTTCTAAATGGAAATCGTTCATGATTGGTTAATCCATATTCTCAAGCTCAAGCTTATAATAATCAGGCAGGGTTGCATTTTAAGAAGTATTAGGTTAATAATCATTGTCAACAAATAAAAGCTGGGACTTACAATTTGTCCAGGACCTTTGGCATTTTTTTACCCTCATTTACTTGATCTTCACCACACTGGACTTTTTGATCTTTGAAAGACCGACACGTGTGTTCAGCTCCTTCATCAACTGTTTCTGCAGGTAAATGTAGCAAATAATAGTATTATCATGATTAGTTTAAATATTGTAGCAGAAATATGTGCAAATATGTAGTTATCATGGGCACATGTAGACAAACTATTCGTATTGTATATTAAGAAAAGTAAATAACGTCGTCACCAAATTAAGAAAAGTAATTAAAGTCGGCACCAATAATCATTATGGGTGTAAACTTACCATACCCTTCGTGTCACACAAAGAACAAACCATTTGACATCTAGTTCAGTTTGTTAATCAAGACTTATCACACGGTTTAATCTCTCTCTCTCTCTCTCTCTCTCTCTCTCTCTCTCTCTCTCTCTCTCTCTCTCTCTCGTGCCGGAAGCAGCGACAATAACTGATATTGTAATGATTGTCCCTTTGTGGATGGAAGCAGATAAATACCACATTATGTTTGACGAGTAACTATAACAAAACATTATAAACATAGCTTTCCAGAATGCATGGCTTACGCAAGTTTGACAATCACTTTTATATATTCTCAATGTTTAACCTCCAACACATGGTAAAGTAAGTTTGCTTTGTAAACGTTATTTAATGTTTCTTGTATACCCTTGACTACTGAAGATGTCTTATCTGATGTTCAAGCGGTACACAATATAATCTATTTCGAGACTTCTTGTTAATGAATGACTGCCTCTTTTTATTTAGTTTCAGAATTTGTGAGCTTATTGGTAAGATTTTCGGTTTGCTAAATAGCCACGGTTTACAAAAATTCTTGTTGACAGGAACAGATCTGTACTTAAATATGTGTGATGTACAAATGCCAAAATGTTCGTTTCAGCACGTAAAATTATAGGAAAACAGTAAATCTTAGTTAATTGAATCAGATTCATACACCACGCTCAGCCCGTTGTACAGGTCCTAAAGCATCGCAAATAAAAGTATAAGTAAAAAGTATGAATTTAATCAGTTAATTCTGGATAAAGTATTACGCTTCATTTCAATGAGTTGGCCACAAAATGCTCCTAAACTCAAAGGACTCTGGTGTTAACACCTTGAATTAGCTACAGTGCTTTCTCTTCCGAAAATGAACTGGTTTTCCTATGCCTTCAGAAATTACAATAGAGCTGAGTATGTCACGGGAACGTCTTATTCCGAAAGCATGCTATTATACAATGTGAAATTCGCTAACATGGCTTTGTATTTATACTCCCATTATCTTACTTTCTGAAGCTATTAGTTATCCATATTACATATTCAACGAAAACAAAATGAATGGTATCGCATAGAGTTTGATGGAACGTTAAGGTTAGATACTTTTAAAGAACGGTACTATACTCATTTTACCTTTCTTCATACTTAAGGACTGCTGCACTTCCGTCAACGTAAGGATGATTAAAATCGAACTAACTTGTTGACCTTGTTGTACTGCTTAACCCAAAGCTTTCTCGTTATGATGTGTCTAGCTATTTCTACTATATATATATATATATATATATATATATATATATATATATATATATATATATATATTGACTCCATAATGCAAACTTGCATATATAGCTAGGATAAAACAAAACGTGTTATGTTCGAAATAAAAACGATGTATGTTAGATATTATTACCTAAGCCAATTTATCAGAAATACAAATATTTAAATAAACGTGTTCTAAGTAATTTAAATATTTTTAGTTAAGCTGTCGTAACTGGATTTACGTAGAACCTTGTAGCGACGATGCCAAAACATATTTCATTAATACGCAATATAATGACTAGCATAATTAACAAGTGATTTAAAGAGGCAAAGTTTTCGTGGTCAGTTTATTAAATGCTCACATTAGAATCGCAGAGTTACAAGTATTTGGAAGGTGTGAGTTGGGATTTTTTTCAGACTTTTAATTAATTACTATTCACATGGAGGAAAATCCGGATTCGACTCATTCATTCTGAGGTAAATGTTAAATATAATAGCAAACACGTTAATGTGAATATTCCTTGGACTTTATGTGGTCCATCAAACATGTTGTGTTCAAACGTCTTTAGGATTAACATTATGGGACTCTCTATGGTCGTGGGAAATTTAATATTGACATTATTGACCAACGCCTATCCTGACTAACCAATAATCACACTTATTTACTGCTCAGGAACCCCAACTACTAACGAGCACAAAGTCTAACTGATCAACACCATCTAAAACGACCTACATATATCTTACTAAGAGACCACCCCACTAACCAACAGTCTGCATAACCAGCACCCATAACTACTGATCAGCACGCACACTTACTGACCAACGCTCATTTTTACTGTCCAACATACTTCCATGCTGATCAACACCAACTGACCACCTCTTATACCTACTGGCCAGCACAGTCTAAATGATCAGTGCTCACACCTACTGACCATTATTTGCACATACGAAGATATGTGCAATAGTAAGATAATAATAGGCACAGTAACGATGGCAAACAAGTACTTATAGACAATCACTATTTACTACCAGCAAGCACTCATCTTTTCTAGTCAAACAGATGACTGAAGCATACAACTAGCCAATATTTTTTAAATATAAAGCGTTACATATTATATAGGATGTGTCTATACATGTGCATATATTAAACTTGTACTATAATTAGCTCCGATCAAGGGATCCAAGTTATTATAATAATAAAATGACCGTAATTAAAAGTAATGTTAAACTTAAGAAAGTGTCATGGGATTTAACAGCGAGCAGAACCATATCAAAACAGTTGATCTAAAATGATCAACACTTAAATTATAGCTATAGACTCTGACTTTATTGGAGACTAAACTAATCCGAAAAGTATTATATTTGACTAAACGAATGCTAATTTAAAGAATAAAAAACCAGCTGAATTTATTAAACTGACTTCGACTTTAGCGAGGACAAAAAAAGAAAACTAGAAATATTATACTAAATATACGGCCTAAACGAACAATAGTGTTATAATTATCCAACTATCATGGGATTTAGCAGAGATTACAAAGAACCCATGTAATATAAATCCACGACTAAGAGTAACGCTAAAGTGAATACGAAGTTTAGTGCAGATTAAAAATTAAATCACAAATATGTTTTAAATAAAATATGAAGAAAATAAAAGTGTACTAATTAAACAAATTATACCTAATTAGAATAGACTAGAAATTAAAATGCCCTGGAAACTGCAACTACTTTGGTAACCTTTGCCACCTATGAAGCTACTTTCCCATATACCCCTCACCTACTTAATAAGGGACCACCTCCTCCCCAAAAGATATTTCGGGATCCGAAAATCATTTAGACCTAATTTATATGATGAGTATGTGTGCGATGTATCGTGCAATATCCGCTAATTGTCATATGCACGTTATATACCCAAATATCACAAAGCATATATGGATGTAAAAGAATGTGCAGGTACATGTAAACACTTTCCAACGACACTTAATTTGCTCCCGTATATATCCTTGAATGTGTTTATGTTTTCTGTTAAATATATGTACACACACACTCAAATACACACATAGACACACACACACACACACACACACACACACCTACCTACCTACCTACCTACCTACCTACCTACCTACCTACCTACATACATACATACATACATACATACATACATACATACATACATACATACATATCATGACCACTCTTTACACGGCGATAAGGTGGTGTTAAGACAACTCCTATAATTGCTACTGCACTACCTAAAGGAGAGTAACAAAGTCGCAAATATTTGTTTGAGTGCACAAAATACGAGGTTATTCTGTTGATAGATACATAACAATATATACTTACACATGCAAGTATACTTTAGTACATAATATATATTTACATGCACGCATCCTTCATTATATAAGTACATGATATATATATATATATATATATATATATATATATATATATATTGACATGCACGCATCCTTCATTATTGTATAAGTATATACTGCCATATGCATGTATACTTCAATACATACATCTATATTTACTCCTAATACTGCCCTATATATCTTTATATAACGTGAAACATTCTAACATGATACTGCCACAACATTTACAAACGATAAGGGTTGGCTGTTCTTTCGCATTGATTTACAGTTGTGAAGGGTCTACTCCCTCAGGGAACATCGTAACTTCAGTAAAGGGGGTAGCACATGGATAGCAATAGAGAACCTTGTAAGCTAAATTATTGTTCGGTTACATCAGTATAACTGTTTCTTACTCTGTTTTATACTATCAGTTCGTTTCTTCCTGTAAACATAGAATACCTCCAAATGATCATCACCTGGTTCACAGAGTTCATTAAGATGCGAGCGGCAGATACATGCAAAAATAACTTAAATCTCTTCGGCATGAGTTAAATTCGGGCGTTTTAGTCTCGCGAACAACTTGGTCATTTGTTTACGGCCCCATCTCCCCTCCCCCTGCAAACGAATGTTCATATACATTAGAAAACAAATCCCCCTCTTCTTACCCCAGTATGTTATTATACGTCTGTTAATTTCAGTAACTTACTGGTGACATGTATCAGAGGGCAAGCTGCTTGTCTTTCCCGAGATAAATTATTATCTTACTTACCTTGTCCCAGTCCAAAATTGATTCCAGGGACGTTATTCTATTGATTAGCACTGCTGTGACGTGGCTTATATCATGAATTGTTCATACTAAGCAGCCAGGCCGTTCCCAATGTTCGCGGAGGGATACAAAGCAAACATGGTGAGCAATCAAGAAAACGAAAGTAGATTGGGGTATTTCATTATTGCAAAATACATGCGACCTAGATACAAATATAAAAACGAATAGGGTTTGTAGTTATCTTTGTGAACAATAAAAAGAGAGTATTGCATGCGTGTAGTGAAAAGTACTGATTTAAATTGTACATTGAAACATATTTCTTCTGTCTCTTCTATATTACAAAAAAATATGTGTAGCTATGCTACTCGTAGTAACCGAAACATGACAACTGTAGATGACCATGAAATTTTACTTTCTTTAAAGTGCTATTTGTATTATTGTAACCATTTATAATGCACTTCATAACATAGTACAACACAACCATAAGAAATTATTGAAAAATTAACTAGGTCATGTCAACAGTTAATCACTGTGAGCAAGAGTATATGATTATAGTAACATAATCAGACGTATTCATGCGTATAAGGTCTACATGTATACTGTCTATATATCATCAAGTGCGAATGGTGTTTGTACCGTGTTCATCATTTGTTAAAATAGATCATGGTGTCATTGCCCAAGCTTTTTTCTCATCCGTCATTTTGTTTGTCTCTGTTTGTTTTTGTTTTTGTTTTTTAGGACAAAGCTTTAAGCAAAGCGTATAATCTTGTAACGTTTTCTCAATAGATTTACTGCTGCCTATATCAGCTGTGATATCCTTGAAACGTTTTCTCATTAGATTTACTGCTGCCTATATCAGCTGTAATATCCTTGAAACGTTTTCTCATTAGATTTACTGCTGCCTATATCAGCTGTGATATCCTTGAAACGTTTTCTCATTAGATTTACTGCTGCCTATATCAGCTGTAATATCCTTGAAACGTTTTCTCATTAGATTTACTGCTGCCTATATCAGCTGTGATATCCTTGAAACGTTTTCTCATTAGATTTACTGCTGCCTATATCAGCTGTAATATCCTTGAAACGTTTTCTCATTAGATTTACTGCGCCCTACATCAACTGTGATATCCTTGAAATATTTTCTCATTAGATTTACTGCTGCCAACATCAATTGTGATATCCTTGAAATATTTTCTCATTAGATTTACTGCGCCCTACATCAGCTGTGATATCCTTGTATCTCACTGCCTTAGTAGTCTGGACTCGGTTATTATTAATAAAAATAAAAGGGATAAAAGGAAGAATACCTATAGCAAAAGCAAACATCAAGGATAACAAAATGTATTATTATGAAAACAAATACTGAATTATTCGAGATGATGATGATGAAGATGATCTTATTATAACTATGAAAAAAATATTGAAAGCACTAGTAAAAAAAAAACCAACAACTTTCAATTGTATTCTATTACATTAAATGGTTGTTTAGATTTAATTTCTATTTGGTGGTCATGTATGTATTATAACGTTATAGCTCGAGTTCAAATT
Organism: Unio pictorum; assembly: GCA_030141615.1. Classification (NCBI taxonomy): domain Eukaryota; kingdom Metazoa; phylum Mollusca; class Bivalvia; order Unionida; family Unionidae; genus Unio; species Unio pictorum. The sequence continues at coordinate 8,250,987 of JARLTB010000168.1, read as the reverse complement.
TGGTTTCAATGCATGATGTATTACAGGAGTTGTGCGCTCGTTACAACTTTATTCTTGGTATAGTGAAGTGCAAACTAGAGAAGTATGATAATTTCCCCTATTTATATCTATTCTTCCTTGCAGCGATTCTAAATAACCTAAATATAGCGTGTCGTATTTGTAAAGAAACAATTTAGTTCGAACATTACTGATACACAGTTATGTTACATTTACGTATATTTTCAAAACTCTCAGTACACCTAATGGCAAATCAGCTTGCTCAACTTGCATTTGAAATTGAAAACAAAACATTAAACCTCGAAATTTGTTGAATACTTTTACATGCAACGTGCAGTATATGCTCTTCAGATTATCGTCGCATATGATCCGTTTGGCATTCGTTAGTTTGCACACGTTTGCATGTTACTTAATTTATATGATTATCTGCGGTTTGCATGCAGATCACAAATACTTTTTTCTATATAGTCTCTACATTTGTTTACCAGTACCGAACTTTCCACTATGTGCCAATCAATACAATTTATATGTTAATCTAAATTACCTTCAAAGATGACATCAGCGTGAAGTTCTTGTCATAGTTTCACCGGCATGTCTTTGCAATAGTGGAGTGTAAACAAAGCAATGTGCAATGGAACACAGATTTCTCTACGAGATGATCACCAAGGCCTTATTACTCACTGCGCACTGTGGCAGAAACACACACACACACACACAAATACACACACACACACACACACACACACACACACAGAGTAAAAGCTTATGTTATCAAGAGCAAACAATTGCTGTTAAATCCATGCTTACAATGTCTGAATATAACTCTTGTATCACCACCAAACTGAGACAGGAAAAAATGCTCTCACAAAAGACTGGCACTACATTTGTTGGTACAGAACCGGAACTAAACATTTTGATCTGATTCATAACAGACCAAAATAGTTATGGCCAATTTAAATTAAGCTTCTATATTTGCATGCCACACCTATTTCAATTTTATAAATAAAGTATTTTTGAATTTCCCGCGTACAAGACTTATGATAACATTGTAGTTCATGTGTTTCACAGGGTGCAAGTTTCAGCCGTTGTGCTCTTGAGAAGCCCAAACGAAATTTGCTAAATTGTTCTTAATTATTGCAATTATTAAATGCAGGAAAACCTTGATTGTAATAATAGATGAGGGATGTCTGAAAACATCTTTTGTAATTGAGATTGAAATAAACATTTGAAGTTTGAAAGCTAAATTTTAATGAATATTTAAATTTTCATATAAGCTTTAAATTTAAACTGATAAATTTTATACAGAAAAGTTTACTAATGAATGGTATTTAAAACAAATGGTAGTATAGGATATGTACATTGCACTTCTTAGTTAGGGGAACCAAAGATATGGTCAGAAGCCATGTATAATTATTAGTTCACGTAGCTATAGTTGAAAGGTACGAAAACCAGTCTTTCATGGGTGTGAAAAGTCCCACGTGGACGTTGACAGTTTTGATCAAGAACAAATGGCCCTTCTTAGTGTCGTAAATCTCACCACGTTGACATACTGCAGAGGGTATTGTCTGCTGAGTTGAATGGAACAGTGTAGTATCGACATTCTATCGAAAATAAGAAAACGTGTGGTGACCATTTTTAATCCTTATTTAACTTAGTCTTTCGAAACTAGGAACTCAGTAATTGCCCAACATCGTGCTGAAAAGTTATATAGCAATATTCCGAGTAATTCCCTCTTAATTTGGTGGGTAAACTAAGACGATTCTATGAAAGACAAAGATTCGTAATGGTCAGTAAGTTATTTACTCGATTGTTGTAGAATATTCCGGCAATGTAATCGGCATTATGTGCAGTATGTAAACTTCAATAATATAATCTTTAGTACGTATAATTTACTTTGTACTGGTTAATTTATTTGGGTATTTGAGTTGTGCTCAATTGGTAATCACTTGAATCCCACCTTTTTGTATGCTCAACAATTTAACTGTCGTTTTCAGGACTCGACGAAAAAGACAACGGAAATCCACTCTCAATTACATACCCGTGTTCAAGGGTCATTGTAAAAGTGAATGAAGATAGCCGACGTGATTCTATCGAACAACGGGCTACGCGAGGTCTTACTCAAGGAGCATGTCCTGAGTACTTACTCTCTCGAGTTGACAGTCATTCTAGTAGATAGAGAACACAGGACGCTCAAATAGATCGTCAGCATAGCGAATAGATACGTGCAGGCACACTCGAAAAGTGGAGGTTCAGGGGGTGCGAACCGACCCTGACCCAGTGAGTCTCGTCGTGTGGGTGGGGAAGGTTGAATAAGGAATCGCAGGCAAGGATGCCATCCATGGACCAGGACAGTCCTCACCCATGAAAATAGACCTTGCAGAAGTCTTAGCGCTATCGGCGTGCTACAATTGCAAGCGCTCGAGGCATTTTGCCAAATACTGTCCCAAGGGAAGGCATACCCAGACAAGGAAGGAGTGCGATCCGGAGGCAAACTGTAAACCAGCAAACCTCGTACCTGCAGCTATCAACGGAGAAGGTGCTACGATATTATATGGCACTGGGTGTAGCGTTCCAGCCCTTGTCGACAAGAAATACGTGAAGCCTGAGGATTACACCGGAACGAAATTGAAGACCAGTACGCGAACAGCGCGGGTGGCTCTTTGTCAGTGGCTGTCATTGACCTCGATTCATCGTATATGAAGGGGTAAATTCAAGCTGCGTGCTTGGCTGGTCTATCACATGACGTCATACTGTGATGTCGTTATGTGTTGTCACAATCGAATCCCGAAACCTACACACCGATGCTGGTGAATGCCGTGGAAACCAGGTCCAAGAATCGACAGACGAAAGCGACTGTTCTGCCAGTCTCATATTCGTCTATCTTCTTAGACTCTCAGGATTAGCTATACCGGAAGTCTGTCCCCCAAAAACTTCCTGCGAAAGCACAAGGACGTTAGCATATTCCCTTAGCCATCTCGTCTCACAGTAACAAATAATCAATAATCTGATCAAGGCTATTACATTTTCGGTCACGCATTCGTGTACATCGAAATATCCATACATTCTTGTTTGGTAAACAACATTGTAATAAAAGCACGGTATCAGCTACTTAACACTGACTGACATCGATAAATTAAGTAATCAAGCATGTAGTTGCATACGGTAAATGTTCGATAGAGATCTTACTTGGTAATGTATGGCAAGATTCTACCGTTGATAAGCTTCCCACAGGGTCTGAATAGCTAGTCTGTTCTTAGCAACTTAAGTAAAGGAATTTTATGTACATTAGAAAATGGTACATACAGAGATTTAGGAAAACGTTTATCCTTTAACGAAACAGTTTTCCGAGGGAGAGGGAGACTCGACAGTCCGATGACGGATTGTGAAAAACGAGAAGTGACGAGTGAAGTAGGAGGTGACGAGTTTAGAGTAAAATCCAGGAAATCACAGGAGGACGAGGCAGTCGGTAAAAGATTCGTGCTGTATTTTTTATTCCCAATAATATTGCCCGGTTCTATGTTGGTCTTCCGCCTTTTCACTCACACCGGGTCATAATATCGAGGGAGGTCATTCCCTAGATAACGTAGCTAAATTTAATTACTATAAAATATAGCTTGAATGACTTCATCCAAAATTTTATTATAGGATATGTCTTCATGTATATTAAATATATTAACTAAAACTCTCATTTAAACATATTTCTTCTGACAAAATTTGACAAATATCCATCATTGCAGCATGTTTAAGGTATAGAAAAAAATACATGCTGATCATATTCAATATCATTCCATATATATATATATATATATATATATATATATATATATATATATATATATATATATATATATATATATATATATATATTAGAGAAAACAATTGACATTTAATGTTCATAAAATTCATAAAACATTTTTGAAAAGTTTAGTTTTAATTTATATTTCGGTTTTAAGTCAGATTTATACGATATTAAAATTTCATGAGTCTATCATAGATCTTAAACATTTTATACCTTATTAAACTTTAATTAATACCGCAATGAACAGGATTCAGAATACAATTAATTTCATTATATATTCCCTGCATTTGTTTATCAGTAATGAACTTTCAACTGTATGTAAATCGATGAAAATCATATGCTAATCTAAGATATCTTCAAAGATAACGTCACCGTGAAGTTCTTGTCATACGTTCATCGGCGTTTCTTTAAGAGGCTGGACGGTAATCAAAGCAACGGGCAATGGAAACATATTTCACTTTCGGATAATCACCATGGTTTTATGTTTCACTGTGCCCTATCGCCACAACAGACCCACCCACCCCCACCACCACACACACATACACACCATAAGCTCCTGTAAAAACGAATAAACAACTACCTTTATATCAATTTCAAGAGTGACAAATCTAACTCTTCTATCACCACCAAACGGAGACAGGAATAAACGCTTTCAACACTGCGAATGCATTTGTGGGTAATGAACCGGAACTATTAATTGTGCTCTTATTCCATTTACCGTGATACTAGAACAAGCCACAGTCTGTCAAGCAGCTGAAATACTTTTGTATTATACTTTTGTATTAAATATATGGCCATTTTTCTATTTCTGGGTCAATTATTCCTAAATGAATTATCCTACTATTTACTACTTTTATTATTTTAAGTCGACTTGGGTTTTCCGAATGGAGTGCATCAATCATGCTCACAGAAGCTTTATTCCCATGACATTTCAATATTAATTTTGAGAAATTATATTATGACGAAACTAGAAACTTTTAAGCAAGATGAAGGATAAGACCTGAATAAGCCAAATATTTTCCCCATCCGGAAGCGATAGTCAATCATGTTGTAGCCCGTATGTTGAAATTATCAATAATTGTATGCACCAAACAACAGGTTGGGTCCTGAGTGGTCTAAAGAGCTCACCGTTACCGATCAATGCCATCCCACCTCTGTCTGCGTGGGATCGAGTCGTCTCGGGTCCGGCAATGTGGGTATGTAAGAAAGCTTGCCAGCAGCCTGTCGTGGGTAGGTGGTTCTTTCCGGGCTGATCCTGGATTCTTTCTCCATCCAATTATACTGGATTCTATATATAGCCTATCTTATGCTGAAAAATTGCGTTAAACCCTACAACAACTGCAGGAAAACAACAGGTAGTAATACGGTGTAAACCAACAGAACAGGATAAAGAAACATTAAAATTAAATATTACATCAAAATTTTAACCATTTCACAATAAAGTTATACTATACACAAATCGGATACAAAACATTAAATTATTCGATGAAACTATCGCATACATTGTAAACATTATATCTAAATGTGAGAAAACATTTAGAAAATTCACTACCCTCCATAACTTTATACTTTCAGCTACCTATCCCTACGTCACTGCAGGACAGATAACCAACATAGAGGCAAATAACACACTAATACAAACAGAATATATGTCGTCGGCATTAACATTACCCATTTATAATAGCAATACAGACACAAAAAGAATACACAAGATACATGGGACCATGGTTAAACTCGACGAAGTCCGATATAATGATGGTGTGAACACAAAACATATTAACCCGAGCGATTATATCCAATTAAAACTCACAACATGCGTACAGACAGTAAAATTATATCTAATATTTTCATTGTGTTTATCACAAAATGTGAGGCTTAGGAGAAAGAGAAAAAGGCCACGGTGAAAAAAGCTGATGAGAGGGCTATTTATTATATCTGGTGCCAGCATCGCAAATGCGTGTCACTCTGCCACTCTAAACATGGTAATTTTTTAAGTACTCAGTGCAAATAAAATGATATTTATAAAGCAGCTTTTTGCAAGAGATTTAGATCTGACAGAAACTGTCTTCTTCGTTAGCCAATAGGTGTGAACCTTCTCCGACATTTATCTATGTCTAGTTATAGGCCTTGATGTTTCATAATGTCAATAAAGGATTGTATGTGTATTTTGTTTATCTCCCATCAATTGGTGTGAGTTTGTTTGCCAATAAAACGCCAAAAAGAATTTTGACGAAATTATTTATTTCGATTTTTTTTTTATTTAGGCGTTTCTCTATTGTTTTTCAATATTTATTTGTTCAGTTTAGGCGAGTCGTACTTAAGAGGTTCCTGATAGAGCAGGACCTGCTATTTTAATCTCCTCATTGACGAAAAATGTAACAATACAACAATTTTGATACTGGCTCTATTGAAATCAGTCCTTGGCACAAATAACTTTGGGTACATAGGCCGGGTTACAATAATGTACACAAAAGGCACAAAAATAGATCATTGGCAAGGATTACTTAAACTATCAGGGCTAGGAAACGAGTCAAAATGAATAATGTGTGGGGTCGGAAAGGGATGAGTCCTTGAAATGGAATTCAAACCAGGAACTGATCTATCAAAAGGTAAAGAAGAACCCTAGTTCAAAACTTAAATTCTAAATAACACTTTTGCTTCAAAATTCTTGTTGATTTTGTTTTACAAGTATATCCACATTAACCAATCGGGGTGGGGTGGCTAGTGGGGAGCAACTAACCGATTTAAAAAATGTATAATGTTGCTACTTTATTTGTAAATTGGGCCATTATGAAAATATACTGTCTTCTCAGGAGTATTGCTAACCTAAACAAGTATGAGTACATTATTTGAATATTCTTCCCTTTCCTTTTAGTTTTCATAATTGTAATCAATTTCAAGACTATATCACTCAAATGGAGGGTACATTGGGTGTAGATGTATGAAATCAGAATACACTTGGATAAAACGTTATAATCACCGATAAAGTTAATCCCAACCGTCAGCTTATGTTATCTTCTGTGGTATCATGAATACAAGGCAATGGGTCAAACCTAGACAATAATTCAAACATTGTACTTCTTCTCTTATATTTCCTCCTACTTGTGGTTAAAGTTCAGTTATGCCGACAACAAATCTATAGTACAGGAATTAAAGTTGGATAGGAAAACAAACTCAAGATATAAAATGTAACAGGGATAAATTAGTACATGCCAAGGAGAGATCTGTTGATCTCGAAGACGATCTTAGAATGTTATTTACTCTCTTCTAAAGCGAACAAATTTTATATCTACAACGTAAAGCATATTGTTAGAAGTTTCATTCTGTTTGTCTTTTATTCTCCTATTCATATTTTGTTGCCATGATATCACAATGTTTCGATAACAGTCTCATTGCTGAAATAGAACACTTTAAAACATTCAAATACGTGCAGATGTTAACTCACGACAGAAAATACCACAAGGAAAATCGGTTTAAATTCCCGACACATCATAAAGACACGTAAAACTTCATTCGATCAATGATACTGTCGGCAATATGTTTTGAATGGATTTGTAAAATCTCATGCAATAATTTATTGCTGCTGCTGTTAGATGATGGAAATGTACGCTTTATAGAACGAAAAACAAGTAGGTCTAACACTGAAATAGGAAATAAGTACATGATTAGCTTTTGATTTGGGGTTGAATGCCATTTTCCAGCGCGTCATAGGCTGTAAGTAGCATAGGAAGAACCCTGAAAACCCGATTAAGAAAACTCGACTCACGGGAAGCTACTAGCAAGCTTTCTCCCAAAGCCATGCTGGCCAAGCTCAGGACTCGAACCCACGTGTATACAAGTGAGATGATAGTGGTCGGTAAATGCAAGCACTTTAGACCATTTAGTTACCTCGGTCCCTATATAAGTAGTAATCTTTTAAAAATGAATATTGTCTTTCTTGTACCTCTGGATGTAATTAAGAATAGACTTGTGTCATACTGGATTTTTATAAAATTATCACAAAGTAGCAGTACTACTGACGTTAATATACCCGTATCATATTTGTGTAACTCGAGTGTAAAGCGGCTCGTGACATCAGACCTGACGTAGTAACATCATGCAAAAGAATAGTCACCAATGCCCATTTGGTCATACATATATACATTCACTCAGGCACACACGCTCTCACATACACGTACATACATACATACATACATACATACATACATGCAAACGGACAGACAGACATACATGTTTCCTTTCGATTGTGAAGTAACTATTTTACTTATTTATAAAATCAGATTGATGTTAAAAACAATCTATTGAGGGTAAAAACAAAAAATTGGTGTATTGTCTTTTTATGTCTAAGCAGACGACACTATTTTGGTACATCACAAACTCACATTTTGATATTTTTCTTGAAATTGGGGACTTGAATTTCGCCATTCTGCACACCTATAATGCCCCTTCATTTGTAATTTACTAATATGTTATGTACAGTGCGAGCAAAGTTAAAATGTTGATAACTTGCACTCTAAAAGCAATCAGTTCTTAAGGTGATCACGTGAACATACATGTACGCCCTATTTTAACCATGACTCTCGTGTAGTTATAAATTTTCTTTGTAACAACGCTGTTAACGTATTCATTTTCAGAAAGGCGTAGAGTTACCATAATCATGTATGCATTGTAGCTCTGTTAACGTATTCATTCATTTTCAGATAGAAGTAAAGTTACCATAATCATATATGCAGTGGCGTCACTAGAGTTGGCGATTGCGTAAGTATGAGGAACAAAGAAATAGTTAGAAGCCATGTATATATGTTAGACACCATGGTTACATTTGGCCCTCTTTGTAAAGGTTCGAGAACCCAGCTTTGTTGGATGAAAAAAGTCACACGTGGACTTTGAAAGCTTGTCCAAGAACAAACTGTGCTTATGGGCGTCTAACATTTCATCACGTTGACAGACAGCCCGGGGGCATTGTCTGCTACATTTAATAACACAGAATAGAAACGACATCCAATCGGAATTCAGTGAGGGTGTGGTCACCATTTCAATCCTAATTCAATTTACTATTCTCGAGCTAGAAACTTAATAATTGCCCAAACATCGTGCTGGAAAAGTATAACGCAGTATCTCTATGGAGATCACTCGTAATTTAGCGGGAAAATTTAAGAAATTCTAAGAAATACAGAGCTTTGTAAATGTTAGTTAGTAAGTTGCACTATTGTTGCAAAATATTATGGCATTGTATTTATTATTGTGTGAAGTATGTATTCTTCATTACTAGAATGATTCGTACCTATAATTAATATTGTAATTAGCTATTTGGTTATTGCATTTGTGAATGAGATATATTCTAGATTTTGCATTTGTTGAATTCTATATTAACTTTGGAAAATGGTTACAGTGTGTAAACGTAGTTAATTTGGATGTAAGGAGATATCCGATCATGGATATATGAATATTTGTATACACGTTGTAGGAGTGTAATGTATAGAAATGCGCCATATTGTTGTGATATTGTTCAGTATAATTATATATATACTCATGTGAGGCAATTTATCGTTGTCTGTATAATACGTAGTTGATACCGTGCTTTTATTACGACGTTGTTTACAATACAAAAAACATATGGGTATTTCGATGTTCACGAATGCGTGAACGAAAAATTGTGATAGTCTTTATCTGAATATTGGTTATTGGTTAGTGTGAGACGAGATGTGTAAGAAAATATATTAACGTCCATGTGTTTCCACATGAGGCTCTTAGAGGACAGACTTCCTGTTTAGTTTAGTTCCGAGTCTTTAGGAGGGAAACAGAATAAAGACTAGAAGAGAAGTCGATTGTGAATCGAAGGCTAGCATGAAAAGGAGTCGAGGATGAGAAATTGGAGAAGGAGCAGGCATTAAGGGGACATAGAAGGGAAGTTAGAAGGATAGAAGGGATTGGCGGGATAGGAGAAATGTAGATAAATAGAAGAAAAGGACAGATGAAAAAGCTATCTAACGCTATAAATCAAATGATGAAATCAGCTATCACTTGGTCTAGAGGAAGAAGAGTGACTGGATAATTATCATTTGACTATTGAATTGTGATTCTCTTAAATTTCACCTTATTGTATACTCACTAATTAAACTGTCGGCATTGCTGATTGAAGGCTCGGAGATTTACTTCTCACTATCACTAATATCGCTCCCTACTAAATCGAACGTTTGTGAGACTTCCATAGTAATTTAAATAAATATTGGGAACGTCCCACCCCAATAAAAATTAAAACACCTGCCACAGTAGCGGCATAACAACCCGGCACACCACAACCATGTAAGCTAGTGATTTATATTATTATGTATGAGGGATGTTTATGCCGATGAATTGTTCGTTAGCAAATATTGTTGTTAACACAAGAAGTGAAGTTTGTACGATTGAGATGGGAATTCTATTAACTTTTGATATGTGCATTCGTAATTGAAGCAACCAGGAGGTGGGGTTGTTATGCCCAGTATTCATACGTTTACACCAATCGTCAGTAAATATTATTAAAGGTTAAAGCTATAGGTACTTTCTATTGACTGTACTAATTGTAGTTTCCTCCAAATAAATAAAATTGAAACAATATCTTCAGAGTTATTAATGGTTAGATGAACAGTTCTTGTAGTTATGGCCTTTTATATAAGGATAGAAAAATGAAGGATGAACACTAGTAACTTGGTGCAAAATATTTAGCTCTTGGCAACTTAGAAATAGCATGGAAGATTATAAATATTCATTGGCCTAACCAGTCATGTTAATCATCACTTCACTTGCTTGGTCACTAACATGTATGCCATAATTAAAAAGGCAAAATTATTTCATTTTAAAATAGTTAAAAGCATGTCTTTCACTTGTTTACAAAGAAATTGAAAATTATGACTGTAAAATGCTGCACTACCGAATTTAAAAACAAGGTAAAGTTTTGGTTTTTAAGCCATATATTTAGTTACATGAAATTTAAGTTTCTTCTCTGTTTCCTAATATGAGTACTATTACAAGCATAGTCTAGATGCTCTTTGCTAAAAGAAGTTATAAAATCAAGTTCTGCATAAACACATACCAACTATTAGAAATGCATCTTTAAGTGCCCTCTGTCATGGCTGGAAAATAATCCACGTTCTCTAGAACCGTTGTTTGCAACTGGTGGACCAAAGCGGCTGCTCTGAAGAAGGGGCAAATTGATGAAGATGCTTGATACACATTCGAAAATATCTATATTATCCCGACCTTAGTTCGTCATATATGTTTGGTGTCTTAGAGAATATGGAAGCTCATACATGTTTGTTTGCAATGGTAACCTGCATTGGTTCAAGACTTATCAAAGACGAATTGTTGAAATTATCAAACAACTACACACCAAACGTGAAAAGAGTGACTAAGGTCATTCGAATGAGAAGGTCGCAGGTGATGAAGGATGGATTTACTTTTTCTAGACCTGCCTCAATATAAGATAATTAAGACTGTATAGGAGGAAACAAGCGGAAATAACACATTGTCGACGATCTCAGACTTTCAGGAGAAATGTATATTTATTGTTTCTGTAAGCAAATGGATCATGCATCCAGATACCTGTGCCAGACACCAGTATTGCTACTGGACATTTGTATACTTCCAACGAGTTGCAAGATAGAATGAACGCTTCCGAACTACTCGTCCGTAGACCAGTGAGGTGTCCATCTACTCCTTGACATCGCACTAGCGTATAAATCCGCCGTGTTGAGAGTCTTCCTGAATGAACACACTATTCAAATGTTGCGACATCCTTCATATAGTTCTGCTTTAATACCAAGTGGCTGGATAGGCTTATTAAAACTCACTGATAGGCAGAAGATTTGTAAGCCAACATGCAGCTGTAGGTACTGCTTTCCTGTGTTTGAAGAATATACCAAAACGTTAATCCATAATAGCATTAAATAATGGGAAAGTAGACTGAAACAAATGGTAAGCTCGCAAAATCATCACTTTTCAAGGGAAAGCTGAGAACTAGAAGATGGAAAAAATAGCAAAGTATATAATTAAGATTTTAGTAACATATTTTTTATGTAAAAATTTAATTATCGGCTCATACAGGAAATATGTTTGTGTGTGTGCGCATAATTTGGATTTTAACGTAGCTTTAACAGGCAAAGTCCTTGAATAAGCAATCGCTCCACCCACTCCACTACGAATGATGTAAACATCACACAAATCGTGCAAAAAATATTACGAAAAAAGTAAGAAAGCAGGTAATATTCAATATAGGTTAAACAATAGATGATGCAGTTATTACCGACCTCTTTGTCGTGATGGCACTACAACCCCGCACCTCCTCTTTCTAAATTATCTCATTAGGTAAAATGACTGGAAAAGACCATGTAGAATAATGGCGATTATCTGTCTCATCTCCAGCTGTCTTGGTATAATGTATATTATTGGTATGAAGTTTTTTGATGCAATTAATAATATACGCTTTTTCTTCACTCTCTGGTTGCCAAAGAAACGGTGTTAAAAATATCAAAATTGAAACGCAACATTTCGTTCTTTTAATGCATTTCTGAATTATATCGTCTTTGTAACAATTGTTCAATACATTAAATGACGATATTTATTTTTTAAAACTATTTATCTCATACAATGGTGCATACAATGACTTCGAATTTGCTACAGAAGAACTAGATATATACCTTGGTAGTCCGTGGTGAATAAATCGATAGTGCAAGTCAATAAAACAGTGTTCTTCATTCCTTAGCAAACGACGCAGTCGATGATAAAATCCAAACAGGTGTGGTTTGCATACATGGTTTAGTATTGTTTGCAGATATGATTGGTTACGATGCCTTTCTAGTGGCTAATGGATTTTCGTATTCGCCGGAATTATTGGTATTTATCCCCTTGTACATGGAGATTAAAGATGCTCTTGTTACAATACTTTCCCTGAATTTCGTGGAAAGACACACACACACAGCTTTTAATTTGAGCAAATGAAAACTGTCTTGAATAAAATGGATTTATCTCGTCTTCCTTATTTAAAGCTTATATTTCGGTTTCGTTAAGAAATGGTCAACGTGGAAAAACATATTTATTGATGTCACGTTTCCTCTTTCACTAAGCGATGTCATAATTGCATGACTTGATAACCAAAATACGTACTCTATATCAATTAAGAGATAAATACAATACATTAGGATCCGATTGCCATCTGTCCAGTGAACGTTGTATTGGTTTTCTGGATAATGTTCAACTTCCGGTCAAACGCATCTGAACGTCCATTTTAATGATAGAGCAGCTACCAGGGCTGGCCTTGGTGGGCATCGCTGACTAGATGTCACCAATAATGTGATAAAACTTCAGTTAAAGACCCCACTCCCGTCTTTGTTATTGTTATAAGTATTTATTACATTATTATTTAGAAATACTGCACTAAGATTCTCTTCTCAGATAAAATAAGATATGTATCTGCAATATATAACCTTATACAGACTGTCATAGCGAGTTATCGTGGAAAGAAAAACGGGTCATCGCTAGCCCATAATTTATTAAACAGTCTGGGTCTGATGCAATCAAGCTGTTCGGAATATACAGGTTTCCTAATCGTCAGTTAAACAACTGCTAACTGACCCGTTTATCCAATTTGGCAATGACGAATCAGAGAATCTTCAAGTGATTGATTATATAAAAAAATCTTTAACTTTTGGCTATAACGAGAAGTTAGATATGTTAGATATAATAACAGTACAAAAATGTAGAAAGTCTCTTTCAAAAGTAAGGATGCCTGCCAAGACTTTACATGCTGTATGAAGGAGATCGAAGAGATCATATTGCACCCCATTGGAATCAAGAAAATTTAATTTATTGCACAGTGCTGTCTTATTAGAGTGTCACATTGTATTAGAATGCCAGTGTTATTCGCCGCCAAAAAAGAAGTATATAAACGCTTAGGTTTGGAAATGTCTGAGAATGTTTAAATGTATAAAATCAATTTCACTACCTTATACCTTGGAATTGTCACGTCATTATAAATTCTCTTAGGATAATATTTATTTCGATCTTTCCATCAACGGCGTATTCACACACACACACGTACATACATACATACATACATACATACATACATACATACATACATACATACATACATACATACATACATACATACATACATACATACATACATACATACATACATACATACATACATATATATAATCCACCCTTGGATACAGGTCACAATCTCAAATGTTATCGAGAAAAGGACGTCAACATGAACGATCACGAAGGTAAACTAACTTAACTACACACATTTGATAACTTTGCTATCATAACATCTTTGGTATAGATACAAATGACTGTAATAGCATTTGGAGCGTTATTTCAATAATTTTAATTTAATGAAATTTAAATTTATACTTGAAAGAGAGGTGGGAGACGTTGGTATCATTTTTTATTTATTGATTTCTTGTACAAAAAGACCGGAAAACTTCTGAACGTATTTTCTGTTGTTTTTGGAAATATCGTGTGTAATTTTTTACTCTGCTTTTGGAGTAGACATATTGCGAAGAAGTTTGAGCATCTTATTGTTCAAAGTCACGCTTCGTTCGTCTAACCGGTCAAGATTATCTGCAGAGGAATTTGGAAAACCAACATCGTCTCACCAATTTGTTATTTTAACAAGCTTGTATTCATTGAAACCGTAAATGCCAAATACATCAGCAACATAATTTTCGATGGCCTTAACATTTTCCTCGGTTAATACCTCTTCCTCCACTTTGTCCATCTTCGTAAGTACTACATAAAATTCCACATCTGAAAAATATGATAGCTAAATAAATAGCATTTGAATTTGAAACAATATCAGTTATTTTGACGATTTATTCTAGTAGCAGATCCAGCAACATAATAATCGCTGAGTTTCTTTTTCTACAATTAACATTGCGTGTATTATTTGCTTTAAATCAACTCGAAGGAAATACATTGTTATACGACAATACATTTTTCCTTACGCTAGATTTTAAGCACAATCACTTTGTCAATGGATAAATTACCTTAGTACATAATGAATAACAGTGCGAGAAACTCTTGGTCAAGTCATATTAACGGCACAAATACAATGTCCTCTCCAAGAATCAATACAGCATGTAAACCTATGTCCTGAACATTCATTTTTAAGCGGCTACTCACATTGCATACAGCAATACAATAAATCTAAATACATACTGTAATGAATGCACCCAGACCTTCTAAACATCATATGATCTGATTCAACATTATCGATGATGTTTTGTGGGCAACACCTGGGACGTACTACTAACTCAGACTATGAGCATGGGTCCACTTAATACCTCCCACAGTGTCTCTCCCACTAGCATGAATGGACCTATGAAATACCGTGTCCACCCAACATTCATTGCTTACAAAAAAATTGTTTTGTCTCTGTAAATGTAATCCTAGCTAATTTACACTATTGCCATCAGCAGCAGAGAGGGTGAACCCTACAACGTTTTCAGACAAAATTTTGATTGAAATCTTAAAACGAACCTTCCTACGATCTCATTTTAACCAAAAAAAATGTCTCAGGGGCAAACCCTACAACGTTTTTAGACAAAAAATTGATTGAAATTTTAACGAGCCTTCCCTACGAAATCTCATTTTAACTAAAAAAATGAAAACGGAGACTTTTACGATTTTTTAATTAATTTTGGTCGCAACTTGTTGTCATCCACCCTCTCTGCTGCTATGGGTTAACAAAAATTAATAAATGATTTGATCGAGTCTTTATGATGAAAGTCCTTAGGACTTTACAAACAAACTAATCGCTAACACCTCTTCTTGTAAATCAATCAGATTATTTGACTGGTCGGTGAGTTTGAAATTAATTCTGGTTAATGAATTATTATGGCATCGCATGTAGACAGGATTAATTGGGTTTTCAATAATTAGGAATCCTGGAGGAGCTGTTGGTGCAAATGAATAAAGAATATATCCCTGCTGAGCTTGACTTGATTGCTCTAGATTAATCTGATAGCTTCCTTCGATAACATCACATACTAAATTGAGCGCAATCACCGATGAAATATTCACGTTGAACGGAGCGATATGCCTACCGCCACCATCTGGATCATTATTATATTTGAGGAGGACAGTTGAATCTGATTTTTGTAGCGCTTTGATATCGGTTTTAACAATTCTTGCTAATTCATCAGCGTTGTATTTCGGAAACTTGAAATTACGCAGATTGTCTTTTGTGATATTGTAATCGGTTAGGAATCGTTGTTTATTGTCGCTGTTGTCATTAATTATTGTTTGAATAATTAGTTCATAGATATATTCCATGTCCGATATAAGTTGATTTATTATTTCAACGTGTTTTTGCGATCTTGTTTTCCGTAGTTGTTCTAGTTGTGTGTCATATAATTGTTTAATCTCATTAAAATAACCACGGACGTCAGTTAGCGTAAATGAAATAGTAACAGATGAGTCGGTTGTTCTTTTAATGATAAAATCCCATTGCAATGTGTCTTTGTTGGTGAATATAAATCTATCGGCGATTTTTCCTTTTCTTATATCAGATAAATTATCTCGATAACTGGGATTGATTTCATGATATGATTCTACGTCCGTGGTTAAGTCGGTGGTGGATTTTTCCGGTGGTTTTTCAGGCCATCCTAGTACGGTTCTAATAGAACTCTGATAGATATCTACGACGTATCCTTCTGTGCTTATCTCAATTGCGGATGATAGCGTCGGCTCATGAACTGTTATAGCGATTTTCGATTCTGTTCCAGTAATCGATTTTATTCTACGCGCGAATTCATTATTGATTTGTTCGATTTGGTATGATCCGGTTGGTATGGAAACAACGTTCCAGTCTGGGGTTCCGTCGGGTTTATTCTTATTTGCAAACACTAAAGAATTATTGGGTTGTTGACCACCAAATGATTTTGATCTGATATTAGGCCAACTGTGATACACTCGTAGTTTTGCTAGCGCTATCTCCTTCACGGGGACTGGGCTAGGGAAATTCACACTAAACTCGGGTTCCGTTGATGTTATTGATATCATGCTTGTTTGTACTGGGTTCGTGTTCTCCACTATTTGTTGAAGTAATTCCATCGGTGTCGTCATTGTTATTATACTCATGTTGTATTTCTAATTTTGACACCGCGGAATCATAAATACTGACCATCACTGAGAACTCACAATCTGGTATGGTTGAGATTATTGAGATCATTTTGGTTTTTGGGTTCGTGTTTTCCAATTCCATCGGTGTTGTCATTGTTATTATATTCATGTTGTCGCTCTAATTTCGATATCGCGGAATCAAAAATACTGACCATCGCTGAGAATTCACTATCTGATATAATTGTATTATCGAGTGACGACGATATCATCAGGGATAACTGCGAATATGCGGTTGATGCAATATGAAATTGAATTAAGTAATTCTGCAGTTTACTCTGGCTGCATGATGATATCTTTTTTGCTATCCCGGTTGATATACCCCCGATTGTAGCCACCGCAGAAATGCAAATTGGAACTACGACCGGGGCAATCATTGTAACCGATGCAAGTATTATTCCGGCGCCAGCGAGAACGCTTGACACCGAGTACATAGTAATATCAATTGCGGTGATTCTTCGTCGGTATTTTTTATTTTTATTTGATACTCCTCAGTGAGGGTTTTGAGTCTAGTCTGAAATTCTCTGACCTGATCATAGCGACATTGCGTTGATGAAATCATTTTTATTTTAAAAATACTAGTGTTTTCAATTGTGTTTTCAAGTTCGCGGAAAGTAATTTCAAATTCGCGGAAAACTCTTTCACGGTGTCGAATCGATATTACGACGATGATGGAATCATTGTTGTTATTTTAAACCAACTAGTGTTTTCAATTATCCCACCAGCGAAGTGGTTTTAGGATCGGATGGGGGGATACCGGATACAAATTCTATTATCCAGGGTAGTGACTCCCTAATCACATACTCGTCGGAATTGTTTATAGTAATCGTAAGCGAGATTGGTATATAGGGTGGAGGTTTTGGTATTTTCTCTAGTATATACATCAATGTGTTAACACCTCTGATACCTGTGTCGCTGAATTCCAAATCAAATTTACGGTGATGTATTATTGTAAGTCGGTAGCAACCTGGTGCACCAGTATGTCTGTTGCCAACACGAAGATAATTATCATTTCCCCGGATCCAATCAAAAGTCCCACTATCAACCGTGTACACGATGTTATTGACGCTTACACTATGTGGAGTTTTTACCTTATTGATAGCCGCGATAATTTCAACGAGAGACATACCCGCGTTGTGTGGAATTCCAAAGAACTTATCAACAATGTCATTGACTGCATTTTTGTACCCGCTCAAAATTCCCCTTTAGTTTAAGAATATCGTCAATGACGTCGGAATAGGTTTTATCGATTTCAGTATATTTCATCAGCGTTTTATCGCGGCGTTTAAAAAATGTAAACAAAAGGATGTTAAATTCCATATCTATTCGGAGTTTATAATCATTAGCGAGGTCAAAATATGTCGTAGTGGTATCGTAACCTTTAGGTCCTCTAAAGAACTTGTTAACTATTTCACTGGCGGATTTTTGTTCGTCAATAGCTTTTTTAACTTCAGCGAGGGTTGGACCTGTCAACGATGTGGTTTCAGAAACAGGTGTTCTCCCCAAAAATCTATCCACGATGGTATTAAGTGTTGTTTGTCTCACCATAAACATATTAATATCTTTGAGAGTTATTGTAGATGTAGCCGGGATACCAAAGAAATTATTAGCGATGTAGGCATTGTGAGTGTGCTTGCCGATAAACTCACTGATTTCAGCGAGAGTCATGCCTGCCACAAGCGGGGTTCCAAAAAACTTAACAATGACGTCGTTAGTGGGTTTTTGATCTTCTATTAGTTTAGAAATCTCGAGATAATTTGCCTTGATTTCATTTTCATTCATCATCCTTCCCGCGTCCTTGTTAAAAAGAATAGCGATAGATAGTTTTTAATTTCAGCGAGAGTCATGCCAACCACAAGCGGGGTTCCAAAGAATTTATGTACGACATTTTTGCGAAAAGTACTATAACCTCGTATATAATCCTCCAGATCACGTTTGTGGGCGTCAATCGCGTCGGTGATCGTAGACACAAGTGCGCCTGGTTTAAGTTGTCCACTGTTGGAATATAGCGCAATAGAGTTTTCAGCGGCGTCGCGCTGCCGTATCAAAATGTCATTCAATGACACATCACTGCTTTTCAATTTACCCTGTTTGTCCTGAAATACAACTATTTCGTTCGGGTCAACACTTGCTAAATTTAACGTCTCAGCTATTTCATCTTTGATTAGTTTTTTTACATCACCGGTTGCAGTGTCATCGGGTTTGGGTTTCAAAGATCTCCCCCAAATATCAATCATGTTATTGTAAAACTCTTTCTCTCTCTAAAATCGTTTTTGACGACTTCGTTGAAAAATCTTCGATTTTCTCCAGCGATTACTAGTGTATTCATTCACGACAACATGTGGTGGTTTTCCGCTTGGGTTACTCAACGAGTTAGAAATAGCGTTAAGGACATTTAATACTTCGCTGCCACATATTGGTGGGTCATTCATTTGTTGTGTTGGTAGCGTAGAATACCAAGTCTTCATTGGAAGGGTTTTTATATAACGCATAAACTCTTTTGGTGGGGCTAATCCATATGAATCAAAATAGACAATCCCACGTGGATCAATAGCGTATGCAACCCAGTGAGTTCCGGGTCCGGTGCTGTTATCTAAATTAATGATTCCGGTTTCAACGCTGTTTGGTTGATGTGGTAATTGATCTTTCATAAAGACACCTCTGAAGTTTTTAATCGCGAGTTTTTTATCAGCATCGAGTAAATCAAAATTGGACATGGGAACCATAGGTTCCTGAGTCATAGACTCTCCAATTAATAAACCGGTCCTAGTCTTAGACCCTTTCCGCTGTACCACGAATACGGGGTTCCTGGTAGTCTTAGACCCTTTCCCTTTTTTTATATCCTTTCCCAGTTGCCTTCTTTAGTGCCATTCCTGCTGCAGTACCAACGGCTCCTAACGCTGCCGCTTTAGCCACCGCTGGGGCTGCTGCTGCAATCAATGCTGAAATCGCAGCTAACAACGGAAATATACCGCCTGTTTTAATCATATTTTTGATAGCAGCCGCAGAAAGAGTAATCTGAACACCCTTTTTTGCTACTAGTGCATCATTGAAATGTTTCACCTGACGAGTTGTCAGCGATAGTTTATTTGCACCACCAGTCATTTGGTTGGGTTTCAACGTGATTGTGGTTCCACATTTTTTAGCTGATTCCGATTGCAATTTTTTTAATTGACCGGGAGTTAACGCAACACTAATATTACTATATGACATTATACATAATTGATTGATTCTAAATCGTTTACAATTTCAATTACATGTTTTCCACTGGTTCATCTACCACTCTCATTCTTCCACCAACACCTTCAAGTAGCATTGATTTGTCGCTGAGAATGACAGCAACCGCTCTATAATCAGCAATAGCACCACGAGTCACATTAGCTCTAAAATGTATATCAACAACAGATTGTCTCATCAAATCGAGATGTTCCAGTGAGAAGTAATAGATTGGATACAGATTTTTAAAATCATATTGTGATATTTGCAAACCAGTATCCACATTTTGATCACGTGCCATAAATGACAACAGACGATGATAAACTCGTGCAATATGATTTTCTGTGTAATTAAGTTGTATATCCTCGGATGGTTCCTGTTGGCCGTTTATTCTCAGTGAGACGTCTTTCACACCTAATTGATCAAATATCATATGACTGAAACGTTGATCGCCAACTCGTGTGTTATCCTGTAACGCAATAAATATATGATGTGGCGCAGAAACGCCTTGTTTTGATGCTAGATTCCACGTGAATAACCCGTTCAGATTTGATTGCTTCACATCTGTACTCACGGTTAGCCAACTCAACAACGACTTTCCTCCTTGGTCCATAAATGATAGTAATCGTTCTTCTGCGGTGATTGCTGGAGTCAACACTGGCATCCACAATGATATTTTTGTTAAATTGACTTTACCGGCATCAGCATTTGGATTTGCATTGTCTGCTGGAATCCTCCAGATTGCGTCACTATCATCACTCTTTCGTACAAGCGATACTGTATGCTTCGCTCCATAAATAACTTTTCGGACGTTTCTACAGAATCCAAATATATGATGCAGTGGAATCGCGCATGAAAATGATTTACGCGCTCCTTGCAACATTGAAATACGTGTTGCAGCTCCTAGATTGAAATTAACATCGTTGTTTATAATCATATCTTCGGCATCAATATTAGCGGTGCCAGCATTATTCTTTGGTCGTCTTACAACAAATTGTTTTCCTCCAGCGGTATTTGTAGCATCTTTTGCAAACATCATAGAAGGTCCTGCTGATCTTGTATAATCATCGGAATATCTCGATAACCCGATTATTGTTGTAGCCACATCAACATCGCGATCTATCGCCTCAATTTCTTTTCCATCAATGAGATATTTTGCACTCTCAAATAACGCCATGATACCATTATTGACAAAACCGACTTGAGTACCAGCTGGATACGGTGCTGGTACAGCAGGAGTATCAGCAGCTGTTACAATTTCTCCTTCTACTTCAATAAACGCTTCAGCGGGTAGAAAGTATTTACTGGTATCATGGACTTGAAGATCGATTCTTGCTCGACTATTTGGGTCTATTGCATGATAGGCGTAATATTGATAATCGCGTACAGAATCATCCTTGCCAACTGGGGCGTCTATATCAAACGCTGGATCATGTGACTTTTTGAACATTTTATTCTATTTATCAGAGTCTAAATCGCGATTTTCCATTTTCATCGTCGTAGTTTTTTAAAGCCACTTCCTGCTATCATATTTGCAATATTGCTTTGGTCGGGGGTTAAAACCATCGACGCTAATTTTTCATCTACTGCGTTATTTATAATTCTACTAACACTTGCAGGCATTTCCGCTGTAGACGGTAACGGTTTTGAAAATCCTTTGGATTTCATCCGTGATTTCACTAATGATGTTAATTTATTCTTCGCAGTTGAAAACGCTTTTCCGGCAAGATCTCCAACAGCACCAATACCCTTATCACGAATAACATCAATTGCTTTCATTCCTAATTGTTTAGCCAACGGCATCACTTTTGGAGCCATTCTCGCAAATAACCCTAAAATGGTATTACCTAAACCATCTCCGTAGTATGCTCTATAAACCGGAAACCGTGAATTAACTACGTAGACGGGGGTTGGTTTATCATGATTGTAGTGTATGATCATTATTTGAAATCAGAAACAATTTTTCAATTGTTATTTATCTAATCAATTGACTTTTCAATTCAGTCACTATGATACCCACTTTCCACTAACTCGCCAATGAAATCTCGATATGTGCTGATATCCATGATACCACCCTGAAATAATCGTCTACAGATATCAGCTGCTTCATTAATTATTTCCGGTGAGTTATTTCCGGCTCGGAACCCTCCTACAAGAACCTCTAATCGTGATATATCACTGAGAACACTACCAGGACATGAAACGCTAGCGTTTCCAACTAGACCACTCCCCAGAAATTTCTTCTCATCGTATGGCTGTCTTATTTGGAATTAAAATTTTCTCTTGAAGTCTCTGTATTCCTTCATCCTTCTATCTAAACTCCCAGTATTTATTTCATACACTATATCAGCCCACTCATTATGTGACATTCTATAATCCGAATAATTGTCCGTGAAAAACTTCTCTTGTGAATCATAGCTGTTAGCAGCGAATTCACCTAAATTGTCTATATCCTCGTTGAGAATTTGTTGTTTAGCGCTCTCGGTAAATATAATTGATTTAGGTAGTCCACTAACTTGTTCTTCCTGAAATCCTTTAAATTTTCGTTTCGAAGCGGTTGATATATCCTGAGGAAGTGATTGCAAGGATTTTTTTGTTTGTTTAGTTCTTTTTGCTATTTTTTCTAACACAGGAATAAGACCCTCTTCTTTTCTTTTACCGTCAGGATCATCTCCCAGTATAGCACGCTCTATCTCCTTCGTTGCTGTGGTTACTGGTTTAAACAATTCTTCAGATCCCGCAGCAAAATCAGTCTGAAGACTCTGTCGTTGTTGTAGTTTATTCCGTACAGAGTCACGAATTGGTACAAATCTCCTGATTGCATCCAGTCGTTCACGAGCCAATCGGGTTGTTAATGCTTCATTGACCATTATTTGAAATCAGAAACAATTTTTCAATTGCAAAACAATTTTTCAATTGTGAAACAATTTTCCCGAACCCGACCTAACATCATCGTGGAAGTGTTATTTCATCCTATCAGGTTTGAGGGAAGTGTGGAAATTGTATATAAAATAATTAATACCACACTTTCCTCATTCTATTTTGATCAATCTGAACCGTCCATCAATTTTTATTCAGTGTGAAATATTTTCACTGTTTTTGACATTGTCAATCAAAAAATGCTAAAAAAAATGAAAATCTCTATGAGGGACGGTCACAATCAAATAATGATAAATGGTCGGTCAATCAAATAATGATAAATGGTCGGTCAATCAAAATTGTTCATTTTCTTGAATTAATACCCGTAGGTTTCTAATTTTAGAATTAACCTCCTTTTTCAATTCGTATTCGTACCCCAATTCTTTTCGTATTCGTTCTACGATGGTATACAACGGAGCGAACACACTTACGTCACTGGAAAATGCGAGAGAGTCCCGAATAGAATTCTGAATTCTCTTGATGAGCGCATACTTCTTTGGTAGCATATACTTGTTAGTGCTAACTCCGTATTCTATATCCTGAAAATCAGACATGATTTGATCAGGATTTAACCCATCTGATAGTTCAATATCCCAACTTTTCAATTTTGAAATCTCGGATAAAATGCTATTCATGTTTTCAGAATTCATTATTCTATAATAATTATATATTTCTAAATGAAAAATATGACGCATTAGACATAACTAAATTGAACTTTTTGTCCCGTCCTTTTTGAAATAGCCGATCGATAAATCCCCTCTGCAACAAATCGTACTGAGGGTGAACAAATATCGAAATGCCTACCGGCGCTGGTTATTGATTGAAATATTTTTTCTTCGTTAGTTATCGTATTCAAAGATTTCACAGGTCTCTTCCCAACCGTTTTGCATTTTCCAGTCTTTCCTCGTTTGGTATTCTCACTTTGAGTAACAGCCTGCAGATTTGATAAAGAATTGTTTTTCGGATTAGAATCCTTGTGATCAATGACAGAATCATCCTCGATCAATCCATAAAAACATTCAAATGCGAAACGATGATTGAGATAAGTTTTCTTCCCAACAGTAAACATCAAGTACCCTTGATTATTCACAGCACCAACTGATTTCTTCAGTCTACAGTGTCTTACAACACCATCACTGGATGCTTCATAATTTGTAATCAAGGGATGGTGTCTGAATTCTTGGTTCATTCGTATACATAATACTATTGTTTGTCTAATTCATTGTTTGGTTTAATGATAAATCTTTCGATGTAGTCTTGAGGAGTTCTTATGATTTTGTCAGGGACGTTGTCAGTGTCAGGGACTTTTTCAGGGTCATAATTTCTGATTGATTGTCCATTTTTTATTCTTTTATCATAATAACGCTTCAACTCCCTGTATCGCTTTCCACCGCAATTCAAACACAACTGAGATTTTCCCCTAACCCCAACTCCACATCGTATGCAGGGTAACGGGCCAAGGCTTCCACGTCGAAAGCTTTGCATATGATACCCACAAAACTCATTTCTGCATGATTTGTTACACGGGGTTACTGATCCAATCATAAGCCACTTGCAGTGATTCATTATATATAAATTCTTCATTTAAATGCTTGTTTTAATTATAGCATGAGGGAATTAAGGAGAACGCCTTCGAAAAATGCTGAATTCAATGCTGATAAGGAGTTCAAAAGATTATTGAAAATTAATCCTAAATTTAATCTCGATAAACCAAAAAAACGTCCAATAGACGGAAACATGAAAGAGTTTAAGAGATTATTGAAGATTAATCCTAAATTTAATCTCGATAAATCCAAAAAACGTAACAAGAGATTATTAAAAATTAATCTCAAACGTCCAAGAGACGGAAACATGAAAGAGTTTAAGAGATTATTAAAAATTAATCCTAAATTTAATCTCGATAAACCCAAAAAACGTAACAAAATTAATCCTAAAATTAATCTCAAACGTCCAAGAGACGGAAACATGAAAGAGTTTAAGAGATTATTAAAAATTAATCCTAAATTTAATCTCGATAAACCCAAAAAACGTCCAAGAGACGGAAACATGAAAGAGTTTAAGAGATTATTAAAAATTAATCCTAAATTTAATCTCGATAAACCAAAAAAAACGTCCAAGAGATTACCCTGGAAAGATGCTCAATTCAATCTCGATATAGTTTCTAATACACCAAAGAATACAATTCTTGATAAAGCCATGATTAGTAAAATCAGAGACTGTTTTAATGAATTCAAGCGTGATGGAGCATCTTATTGTTGGTCAACATTTCGAATTGATGGTGTTGTTGATGCTACCATGACTGATGAAAAAGCAGCAGTGATAATTTCACGTGTTGGGGAAAAAAGGTATTTTTTCCGAATAAAATTCATTATTGAAGTCGATGGCAAATGGATTATTAGGGATAAATTTGAACCAATCCTCAAGAATAAAAAAGCTGTCATTGTGAGTAGAGATTCCAAACCAGGAATTCTAACCGGCATTGACAAACCATACTACGAAAGATCTTATCCCGTAACAGCAATGGTTTATGGGATATATCCGTTAAATGATAAACCCGATATCGCAAAACTGGCTCCTATGAAATATTCTAGTTCACTGAATTGCGTGGCAACACGGGTAATGGAACACTTCACAAATGCATCCCGAGGAAATAAACTAACTGATCTGCGACGTAGGAAAATAACCGAATGGGAACTGACAGTGAAACAGCATGGTGCAAAGATTTCTGATATAGCTAAATTAGAAACATCATTAAGATTTCCAATAACCGTTATGACGATAACCGGAGAGGTTTTATACGAACCGAAATATAACAAAAATGGAGCGCCAATACAGATTATTGATCATAACAAACACGCGTGGACACCTGCGGTAACAGTATTTCCACGAGAACGAACCGTGAAATATATCCCTAAGGAGTTCGTCGGGGATGTTTTCTATGAAGAGAAATTATTCGATACTATTCATGCGTTGTGTAAAGATGATCCTGTGTCAGTGTGGTTATTTAGAAGTGATGAAGATCCCGAAATAGGATTCGATCAATTTGTAAGACCAAATGGTGAATTATATCGCGTTGAAGAATTAGATAACAGAATGAGAAAAATCGCTAGTGATTTTTCACCGGAGAGTTTCCATGAAAAACTACTCACGGATAGTTTTACTATTCCATCAGTGGTAGCTCACTTCGCAAGAGAAAAAAACTCATGGCGTCCAACACGAAGTGATATTCTCGAGGATGTTAAATTGAGTTGCGTCGAATTTGGTCATAGAGGACTGTGGAATACGAAATACTCACGTGATGGTATGATTTCAATTGATATATCCGCGTGTTATCCCGGAAGTTTTCTCGGGTATGGGGAATGTGCTGAGTACTTCAAACGATTTGGACACCCCACGCATGAAATGACTCGTGTTGCGATTAATGGACCATTGCCTGATTTTGATTTAACCGGATTCGCTCGTGTGATATCATTCGAATTAGCTACAGGGTTTCATCCGTGTAGTTATGTTTGGCTCGGTAGACACCTATCTGAAAAACACTGGATGCCAATAGTGCTATTGAGATATATGATTGATTGTGGTATGCTAATATCGTTGATTGTTTCCGAGGCTATTATATGCTATCGAGCTCAGAAAGAAGTTTGGCTACCACAACCCGATTTAGATCGTATAATCAGCGAACAGCGAAAACAATTCCCTGATTTCAATGAAGAAAAAATCATGAATCGGTCTAAGAAGTTATTTGAAAGTAAAAAAGAACAAGCAAAGGATCTCGGACGAAGAATAATCGGTAAATTTACCCAGGGTGGACGATACGACAATGCAAAATATTCTTCGCGGTTGATCATAGATATCGCTGAATACGATTTTATTGTAACGGATTTAATGAAACAGGGAAAACTTGTATCCCGTAAGGATGCTTTTCTATCCAATGGTGAGAAAATGGGTACGGTTGTTACCTACTGTGATGGATATAATTCCCAGTATACACATTTGAGAAGTTCAATGCTAGCCTATGCTTCTATTAATCTATTTTCGATGATAAATAGATTTCCTAATACCGCGGTTAGAGTGGCCACTGATTCGATGTATATACACAATAAGTACAAATCAGCTGTAGCTAAATTCACAGATCCCGAAGAAAATTGGGGGCGTTGGCGATTTAAAAAGGAGATGCTACATGAGTATTGTGAATCGGCAGACGTTGCCATGGATGATAAATATCTTTGTTGTAACCGTATTGAAATTCAATCAGAATTTTCTAATGCACCACCGGTATCTGATCCAGTATGTAGAGACAAGACAGTTTATTTAAACGGTTGTGGTGGGTCAGGAAAGACAACTCGTGCAATTGAATTATTTCGTCGGTCAACCATGATTGTGCTAACACCGACTCACAGACTCGCCAGAGAGATGATACAGCGAGGGGTAAATGCCTGTACTTACCATAGTTTCTTTCGATGGAAGGGTGACAAATGGACTCCTGAGCGTATGGGTGATAAATTCATTCCTGAAATCATAATTTGGGATGAAATATGCACAGTGTCATTAGATGTATTACAAACATTTCTCGAGTGGTTGTTAAACAAAAACACAAAAGTCGTCATGTGCGGTGATCACGGCCAACTTCCACCATTTGTCGGTGCATCTCCACATGAATGGCTAAGGGGTTTTGTAGACTATTATGAAGAAATTACCACTGATTATAGATCACTTGATGAACGATTACGAGAATTCAAAGCGCTAATTAGATTACAACCGGATAGAATCCAATGCGAAATAGCGCGTGAAGTGATTTCAGAAACTCCAATGAATGATTTCTGGGAAACATGGAGACCAAATGATTTGATAATTGCAAGTAGAAAAATAGTCAGGGACACACTTCAGATGAAGTTATTTGAATTACATAAAGAAAAATTTGCAACGCTTCCAGTACCCCTTTGTTATAGGCCATCGGATACACGAAAACAGAATATTGAAGTTGATATTCCAGGACAGAGTGAAAAACAAATTCTCGTATTAAATGATATTGTGCTGGTTGATATCAATGTCGTCGAAAATGCATTGCGTGCTAATAAATCCCCGTGGACGCTAGGATACGCAGCAACAATACACTCTTCACAGGGATTGACTATATCGGATACTATTGTTTGGATGGTGGATAATCACATCGAATGGTCGAATTTAGTCTATCTCGCAGTATCCAGAGTACGAAAAATAAATCAACTTCGAAGAATTGTTTTCGATGATAATGACACAACAATGGATGATATTGATGTTAAAATTATTGATAAAAAACTCTCCGGTTACAAACAACAGGACAAAAAAAAACAACGAGAATTTGATATTGATGCTGAATTAATAATCACTTTGAAGAAACAACAGAATAATCACTGCGCGAGTTGCAATTGTATAATGCGTTGGCAGTATTCGGATAAGGATCCTCGCCAATTTACCGTAGACAGAAAAAATAACAGTCTCGGTCATGTCAGAAACAATGTGATGTTGACTTGTCTTGAGTGCAATAGACGCAACGGTGCTAGTTAAGACCATGCGGTGGCAATTGAGTATCCTCGGGAATTACCTGTAGTTGTTGTCGAGTAAATCCTCGTTGAGGGGCAGTTGAATCCAGTTTATAGACTGGAGGTCTACCCGTAGATCGTGTTATACTAGATATCTTGTGTGCAGTAACACTCCAAATAGGATCAGTAGCCCTTTTTTTACCACCCTCAAGCTCTCCTGGTTCGTATAAGTACCTAACAGTGACATTACTACCAAGAATTGGTTCTTTGAAATCTTTTTGTGGTTGTACGGTTATAGACTTCTTTTTAATAGCGTTGCTAGGTTTCATGTTGATTGTTCTAGTAATCTCATTATTCAGTGCGGTAATCACAGCTGGTAACCTTTTGACCCATTCACGGGATCGCTTTTCTTGAATGAATTCTTTTGCGTATTGATATCCAAATAACCGCTCAGCAATCGTCCGATTAAATCGTTCTACAATGGCCTGATCGCGATGTAGCGCAGTATGCCCTCGTCGTATGGTGACATTATGATGTTTCATTGTAGATAACACTGCACCCTGAAATTCCTTGCCAGGATCAACCTGCAATAGATTTGGCCAGTGCAGAGGACCTCGTCGATAAATCCTTTCAAATGCAGAAGCGACTTCAGTGGCTGATTTTGTTTTTAACGGTTCTGCTTCTTTGTATCGACTTGCAATATCAACTACGGTTAAAGCGTATTTGTAACCACGATCATGTGGCAGAAATAATATATCAGCCTGATGAACTTCATTAGGAGCGGTCACATCAAAATGCGAGAATTGAATTTGTTTAGGCGGTGGTAGATAAATTTGCCATAGTGCCTGTTTGGATAACCAATTAGCCGCAGTGGTTTTTTTCACTTTTGCAGCGCTAGCGAGTTTATGGACTGCTGATTTACCCCTCCAGTATCCTCTTGGGGAATAATAAATTGATTCCATATTATTAATTACCGGCACCTAACATCAATTTACTTTTCATAGCCGATTTTATCAAAAATGAAGCCAATTTTTCTTTGAAGGATTTATCAGGAATAGCATTTAACGCATGAATTAATTTCACATCCGCGAGATGTCTGTGTTGCAGATTGCTGCTTTTATAAGCAACATCATGAAGGTGACAGGCCTTATCAATGGCGTTTATTGGTTCTTCACCGGGTCGGGGCTGATTTTGATTATTGAGTCTGATATCAAGTCTGGTTCCCGGTCCACAGTAGCTATATCCTGGAAGGTGCTTTTCTCCGGGGTACTTTGCCCATGGGGTTCCAGGGAGCTTTGCCAATTTGGCTGCGATATCACCTCCTCGTTTTTTTTAAATCAGATCTCATAGACACAAATCTAAATTTCTTTGTACCACATTGCACGCATTTACAAGAAAGCGCTGATCGGTTATTTCTGGTTGTAATCGTTGTCACGTCATCTGTGCCAGTACGCGTTTTACACTTCACACAATATAGATCCATAATTTATGTATAGAGATATGGATATAATTGATTTTTCAGCGACTAAAACAAGAGAACCAGTTAAGCATCATGCAGCGCTACCAAACTCTATCCGGATGATTATAATCGGGCCATCTGGATCCGGTAAAACGCAATTGTTACTCAATTTAATAATGAGATGGATGAAGTGGGATAAGTTGTATTTAATTGCCCCTAGCGTAGATGATCAACGATGTTATGAAGTGCTAAAAGATTTTAACGACAGCGCGGTAGAAAAATCCGGAGAGGGTATTATTGAGTTTATAACCGATATCGATGAAGCACCGAGCATTGATGATATTGATGGAGATATTAACAATTTAGTCGTATACGACGATATAATGTTAGATAAGCAAAAAAATCCTGCTAGGATCTTTTCCCGTGGGCGTCACAAAAACACTGACGTGATATATGTCACTCAACGCTACATTCAGGTTCCAAAAGTCATCAGAGATAACTGCAATATTCTTGCTGTATTCAACGGAGTTGATACTCATACTCTTAGAAATATTTGGCAGACATGGTGTTCCGATATGGACTTCAATCAATTTAGAAATTTCTTTAGTAATGCTCAGTCAACCCCGTACGGATTCGCAACAATAAATTTGCATGATCCTCGGACACGATATCGTATCGGACTGGATCAAATATTCGGTTAAAATCATTTATTATTTTTGTTAACCTGTAGCAGCAGAGAGGGTGGATGACAACAAGTTGCGACCAAAATTAATTAAAAAATCGTAAAAGTCTCCGTTTTCATTTTTTTAGTTAAAATGAGATTTCGTAGGGAAGGCTCGTTAAAATTTCAATCAATTTTTTGTCTAAAAACGTTGTAGGGTTTGCCCCTGAGATATTTTTTTTGGTTAAAATGAGATCGTAGGAAGGTTCGTTTTAAGATTTCAATCAAAATTTTGTCTGAAAACGTTGTAGGGTTCACCCTCTCTGCTGCTCCATCAATTAATACAATAGCTCTGTAGCAATATAGATCTTTGGCTATGTGGAATTGTGTCTAAATAAGTAGATGCTAAAATATTATATAAATAATTCTTATTCATATAATAACCATATCGATTCGTGGTAATATTACCATTTCTTAGATAGATGTGTCTGTCTGCTTTGTAACCTCATGCCAAATAACATCATTTATGAGCCATACACGAAAACAATATTTCTTTCAAGCGTGTAAACAATGTATGTGTTGTTATTTGCTTTTTTATCTTCTTTGATACTTGTCCTGGCTGCCAGGTATGATCTCTATTGCAAACCATAATTATGTACCATAAAAGTTCTTAAACTATGTTTGTGTGTTTTGTAGAGTCATACAGAACATGTTTACCATAAAAGTTCTTAAACTATGTTTGTGTGTTTTGTAGAGTCATACAGAACATGTTTTATTTAGATAGGCACATTCACTTTCGTTTTCTTTAATTTCCTTTTATAATATATAATGCCCTTACCGACAGGACGAAGTGTATCTTTCGGCTTGATGATATCTAAAAGACATTGCATCAGTTCAGTTGGAACCTCACTTGTCGCAACACTGTGCACGAAAAACAACGACGTCTATCTTCCAGTTCGGCACCGATTTCGTGTACCAACTTCTTAAAGATCCAACTCCATGTCTTCTCTGACTCTTAAACAGGCTAGTTATTTGGAAACCCGGTTCAAGGTGACCTGTACAAAGTTTATCTCTTATAAAAACGAGAGAGTCAATCAAAACGACAAAAATGCATATAATAAGAATTTGTATAATTCATCTTCTTAGTGTGAAACTGCACAGTGTTTCCTTGGCTATCCATCTCTAATCTATATTGGAAAGAAAGTAGTCGCATTATATTAATAAACCTTTCTTTGTTATTTTATTTTATCTTGCAAGAACTAGTTTGCATTAATAAGAAACAACATATTGCGTACATGCAGACATACAGAAAGAGAAAGGAGAATGAAAACCAGATTAATAAATTGCTATCTAAATTAACGTGAACATACTGTATTTTATTTATTACATGTCATAAATATGTTAGGATGCTTATTTTCCTACTGTATATTCTGCTTACCAGAAGGAGAAAACATTTGATTTTTATTTTTAAAGATCTCTTGACACAGCTATGCTGGGCATAAGGAGTATCAAATGTCTGAACTAAAATATTTTCATAAGCATTACTATTTCCAGAATTTATTTACAATTCCAGTCTTATGAAGTTAACATGTCACATATAACAAATCTTAAAAGAAATATTAGCCATATAAAAACTTTTAAACGCATGGAAGCATGAAAGACAATTTTATATTTGCAGCCCAACATGAACATGAAATGCATCCTTTTGATATTCAGGTGAAAGTAAAGATATAATATAATAAACAATTTTGTTGAACAATATAATTTTGGTAATGATTATCTTTCTACCACAATATTGTGTTGTCATTAATGTTTACTACGATTCTGAAATTGTTGCGATTCCTTCAGTGTAGAAAGATCTTGCTATCCCTTGGTAAATGTATGAGATTATTGTGAGGCATACAAGACAAGAATGTTGAAACGTATTGAAACATGCAGATACCGAAGTGTGTATCTTAAATAAAGTATTCTTTGATACTCGACACCTTTAATTTAATTACTAATCATTATTACATTATTTTTGTAGACTCTGATAAAGACAATATATTCAATCACTTTGATTCACATTCAGGTACAAATCGGAAAAAGAAATGCATTTTCCAATCGAGGAGTAAGAGTTACCAAATATCTGAAGTGATAAAATTTCTTTCAGCTCCTCTGTATTTGCATCTGCAAGTCCAACAAAATCGTATAAGTTGGTTAACATTCGGCGATCCTCTCAAATATTCCTCTCTAATTCCCAAATGATTATATCTAGAAAGCAAGCAAGAACTTGATATATGTACTAACGCCTTAAACAATGTTTAAAAACAACTTCGGTCCTTTGTTTCACAAAATCATCTAGCTCTGTCGCACGTAAATTTATGACATGGAGTAAATATCTTTTCTACTTCATAGTCATAAATTTATTTCAAATGTCTGTACAATACAATATTGTGTATGAAATCATACAATTTTCTACTTTGTAGTGATTTTAAATGACACAGACATAGAAGTTTAATTTCTTATAGATCAAAACGTTAAGAAGACGCATTTCTAATGTGTGCGTGTATTAAACTGTCGCAACCACTTTCTATCACTGTGTATATTAATAAGATAAAAAAGCTTTTAATAGCAACCTAAATACAGATATTTCTCAGCTAGTAAAACCAGTGATCTGAAAGTAGAAATTAGTAAAACGAACTAGGATAATATCATCGGAGTCAAAGTGAAGACGGATAAAGCAGATATTAGAGACTAACGTTTCAGCATGAGTACCACTAAACAGGAAATAAATATGCATATCAGATAATGAGTCGAACTGTTCATTTTGGATAGTATTTCCTAGGAATGAAATTACTTCAGATAGGTATCGCAGTTGCTTCCTGTACAAGGCCAATTGTTCTTGATGCAAAACTTACTATTTTTTAACGCAAAAGTTCCTCAGCAAATACGAGAAAAAACTAATATCTTTTCGTCATGCCAGCTGAGAAATTAAGTTTGAAAGCAATCTATTGCATGCCTAAAAATTATGTATTGGTGTTAAATCTTCCTGCAAATGTATGTATTACTTGTAAACCAACATGGCATCATATTGAATGTTTGGTGTTAAGATTTACCTCTTAAAACGGACGATTTGTATGAGGATAAAGACTATATTCTAGTGGAAGCATATATATATATATATATATATATATATATATATATATATATATATATATATATATATATATATATATATGCAGAAAGGTCTTTTCAACGGGCTCGGATTGAACACGATTTCGAATGAAGCTACTATCTCGTCGCTGAAGATTTGTTATTTGCTCTAACAATGTTGACCTCTGTCTGAAGACGAATAATGCATTGTATAACAATCTCTAATTGACTCACCTGTGTGATGCATATTTATGGGTCAGTTGGGCCACGTCCTGTCCCACACTTGCTACAGGAATATATTTCCCATGAATGAGACTAGCAAGACTGTTTATCAGTGACGACTTGCCAACCGAGGGAAGGCCTACAAGCAAAATATTCTTCACTTTTTTCTCACTTGCAAAATTTCTTATTACTTCATCCAACAGTCGACCATTTGATCGTGCATAACTTCTGTAAAAAAATTTGTGGTCATCACTGAATCATATTTAAAAAAGTAAACATTGTTTCTCATGAAAAGACTATAGTCTGTCAAATGAAAAGAAACCAACATATCCTCGTGCCCAATATAAGATTTGCAAATATTATTAGTCTAAAGCATTACTATCCGTACCTAAAATTTGACTTTTTGACAGCTGTGAAAAAGAAATCCTAACATTTCAAAGGCATTTTGCAATGGGTTGCATTAACTAGTCAAATTAACGTTATAATATTTCTGTGATGATTGGCAAACTTAATTAAATGCATCATTATATATGAATACCTGTTTGGTATGTTATTAAATTAAGACGTCAACTAAGTAATCGTGTAGATTATCATAACAGAGCATTTCAATTATGATCATTACAACTGATAGTTTATCATATCCATTTCATATGGTATCTAGTCCGTCAATGCAAATTATTTAATTAAAAAGTGCATTTATACATATTGATTGGCAATGTTTGCATAGCCATATAGGTAGCTGTTTCTCTCAACAAGGTAATATATATTTTAGTTCATATCTATGACAGGTATAAGAACAATTAATAAAACTGAATCTGAAAGACTTTATTCTCGCAAAAAAAGCAATCCAAGAATAATTATGTACATACTTAAAATCATTTTAATTATATATTTTCCGATAACATTGAAAGTCGAATGCCCCACATAATGTAAAAAACTGTATATGGCTTGCAAGTTTGAATATGGTGTATTCATAAATATATCGTTTTAGTGTTTTGAGAATGCATGGGAACCACGCTCCTTTAGGTTTTTTGTGCTCAGCATATAAATACTTTGCATTCTCGATTTTCTGTATTGCGTTTCTTCGCTTCCTTATTTATTACTACTCTACTGCCTAAAAAAAGCTTTTAAAAAATTCGCACTTGGAAATGTTGTCTACGGTAGATGCATATTATGATTCAATTATGAGGTTGAATAATGGCCACGTGATAGAAAACAACTCTGTTGCTATTCACGCTGACATACACTGCTGTTCTTCGAATTTGTTTTCTTTTCTTAAAATCAATGACACAAATGATAATTTCCACGACATGCTTGATTTCTACGTATATAGCATAGTAGCATCGGGAGTTATCGATATCGTTCCTACTCGCTGCATGTTGATACTGAGAAATGTAGCAGAGCATCAGCCAGATTAGCTCCGTTTCCTGTTCCTAGTGGAAATTCCCACTTTCGTTTATAATTCCATGAAGTTTTGAATATTATCGCTATTTGTCAGAATGATCGCCTCCAGGGATTTGTCAAGCCAGCCAATAGAATAGCACGACGTTTTGATTGCAAATGTGGTCATAAATTCAGTGACTAACAAGGTTGTCCATATTGTAACCAAATTACACCCAATACAGCTACACTTCACGAATTAGCCCCTTTCAGGTATCAATCACTCAATGTTCAACTTGTATAACTTGAAACATTAAACAGTTAACAATAATGCACGCATGCGACTAACTTTATCTTGCCGATTCACATGACACGTATGAAATATTTAATACCGGTAGACATACCTATCTTATACAGCCTTTCTCATTTTACTTTATCACTTTCGATTCAACCACTAACATGTACATTTGATACAATGAATTTAGACAAATAGCTAGGATTTCAGGAGTTCTTCCCCTTGAACATCAGTTTCCATAATTTTATTTCATTTATCTCGTAGCGGCTGACATAATACCATTACAGTAACATAAATTTGTATATGTACACATTTTGTACATGACTGCTCCACATATTCAATCAAGAGAAATCTATACCTGCACACACTTTGCTAAAATATATACATGTACAAACATTTCTTACAAGAAAAACTAATTAATGACATTCCTTGCTTGGGTAATACATTAGAAAGAACAATTCGCCTATCTAATAAGGACTTAACTTCTCGTCCTATTTAGTTGTTCGTCTGAACAATATTACAATCATTTATGTTAGCTAGAAATCGGGAGAAAATATACTCCCCAGTTATATCAGAATTCATTTTAAAATATTTAATAACTAGCTCAGAGACATACATTCTGGCGTAACAACATCTACATACCTACAAACGTGTATTTTCATTTGTCTAAGAGTGTGTGTTTTTTTACTTGAGCAGGCGATGTGTGGCAAATCAGGTAAAAATGGCTGGGAAGGAAAGAAGAAACTATTTGCTGGATAACTTACAACTTTGTGCATTTAACCATTTGAGCAAAATATTTACTGGTACAGATTTATCTTGCTTAGCAGCATAGGGGGCAAATCGGAAAACTTTGTAGAGGCGTCGATTCGGCAAACTAAGGCTTCCTCGAAAAGCGTAAAAAAAAAAGCGTCGACGAGGCTAACCAACGCTATGGTCGTTGTCGCGCCCCCTCTGCTGCTATGGGGTTAACGATCTCATCGAGATTCATATAAATGATTTTAACTAAATATTTTATCAAGTCCGACACGATATCGCATCGCATGGTGTTTAATAGGTTCTCGTCGTCGGGTAGCTGAATAATCAATTGCATTCATGGTATTATCAATATATTATGGATCTATATTGTGTGAAGTGTAAAGCACGTACGGGCACAGATGACTTGGCGACTATTACAACTAAAAATAACCGATCAGCACTGTCTGGTAAGTGTGTACAATGTAGTACAAAAAAATTTATATTTGTTTCAATGAAATCTGCAGATGATTTTTAAAAAAAAACGAGGAGGTGATATTGCAGCCAAATTAGTAAAACTACCAGGAACACCATGGGCGAAATATCCAGGAGAAAAACATCTTCCAGGATATAGTTATTGTGGACCCGTAACTAGACTCTATATCAGACTCGATGATCAAAACCAACCTCGACCGGGTGAATATCCAATAAACGCCATTGATAAGGCGTGTCATGCTCATGATGTTGCTTATAAAAGCAGTAATCTGCAACACAGACATCTCGCAGATGTAAAATTAATTCATGCGTTGGATTCTATCATCGATAAATCCTTCAAAGAAAAATTGGCTTCACGGTTAGTAAAATCGGCTATGAAAGGTTAATTGATGTTAGGTCCCGGTAATTAATAATAACATGGAATCTATTTATTTTTTCCAAAAGGATACTGGAGGGGTAAAGCAGCTATCGGTAAACTCGCTAGCGCAGCAGCGGTGAAATATACTACAGCAGCGAATTGGTTATCCAAACAGGCGATATGACAAATTTATCTACCACCGCCTAAACGAATTAACCACTCGCATTTTGATGTGACCGTTCCTAATGAAGTTCATCAAGCTGATATATTTTTCTGCCGCATGATGGTGGTTACAAATACGTGTTAACTGTAGTTGATGTTGCGTGTCGATACAAACAAGCAGAGCCGTTAAAAACAAAATCATCAACTGAAGTGGCTTCTGCGTTTGAAAGGATTTATCGACGAGGTCCACTGCATTGGCCAAATCTATTACAAGTTGATCCTGGCAAGGAATTTCAGGGTGCGGTTCTATCAATGATGAAGAATCATAATACCGCGTTACGACGAGGGCATACTGCACTACATCGCGATCAGGCAATTGTTGAACGCTTTAATCGGACGCTTCCTGGGCGGTTATTTGGATATCAATACGCGAAGGAATTTATTCAGGATAAACGATCTCGTGAATGGGTCAAGAGATTACCAGGTGTAATTACCGCGCTGAATAATGAGATTACTAGAAAAATCAATATGAAACCTAACAACGCGATTAAAAAGAAGTCTATACCCGTACAACCGCAAAAAGATTTTTCAAAACAACCAATTCTCGGTAATGTCACTGTTAGGTATTTATACGAACCAGGAGAGCTCGAAGGTGGTAAACAAAAAGCTACTGATCCAATTTGGAGTGTCACCGCGCATACAATATCTAGTATAACACGATCTACGGGTAGACCAGCAATCTATAGATTGGATTCAACTGCTCCTCAGCGAGGATTTACTCGTGAACAACTGCAAGTGATACCCAAGGATACTCAAGTACCGCTACGTAGTCTTAACTAGCACCTCATCGTCTGTTGCACTCAAGACAATTCAGCATCACATCATCGCTGGTATGACCAATACTGCTATTCTTTCTATCCACGGTAAATTGGCGAGGATCTTTATCCGACCAGCACCAACGCATTATACAATTGCAAATCGTGCAGTGATTATTCTGTTGTTGTTTCAGTTTAATTATTAATTCAGCATCAATATCAAATTCTCTATTATTTTTTTATCCTGTTGTTTATAACCAGATAGTTTTTTTCTGATTGTATCATCGCTTGTAATATCATTGATTGTAGTGTCATTATCATCTAAAACAACTCTTCGAAGCTGATTTATCCTTCGTACTCTGGATACTGCGAGATAAACTAAATTTTACCATTCGATGTGATTATCTATAATCCAAACAATTGTAACTGATATAGTCAATCCCTGTGAAGAATGTATCGTCGCTGAGTAACCTAGCGTCCATGGGGATTTATCAGCGCGTAATGCATCTTCGACAACATTGATATCAACCAACACAATATCATTTAACACTAAATTCTGCTTTTCACGCTGCCCTGGAATATCAACTTCGATATTCTGCTTTCGTGTCCGAAGGCTTATAACACAGCGGTGTTGGAAGTGTTGCAAATTTTTCTTTATGCAATTCAAATAACTTCATCTGAAGTGTATCTCTGACTATTTTTCTACTCGCTACTATTAAATCGTTTGGTCTCCACGCTTCCCAGAAATCATTCATGGGAGTTTCCGAAATTATTTCATGCGCTATTTCACATTGGATTCTATCCGGTTGTAATCTGATTAGTTTCTTGAACTCGCGTAATTGTTCATCAAGTGCTCTGTGGTCGGTATTAATTTCTTCATAGTAATCTACAAAATTCTTCAGCCAATCATGTGGGGATAAACCGACAAATGGTGGTGGTTGTCCATGATCGCCGCACATTATTACTTTTGTATTCGCTAACAATAACCAATCGAGAAATCTTTGTAATACATCTAATGACACCGTGCATATCTCATCCCAAATTACGACTTCAGGAATTAATTTCTCGCCCATTCGTTCAGGAGTCCATTCGTCACCTTTCCATCGAACGAAACTGTGATAGTACAAGCATTAATTCCTCGTTGTTTCATCTCTCTGGCAAGTCTGTGTGTTGGTGTTAGTACAATCATATTTGATTTCTCACAAAATAATTCAATCGCACGAGTCGTCTTTCCTGACCCACCACAGCCGTTTAAATAAACTGTTTTGTATCTACATATTGGATTGGAACACGGTGGTGCATTAGATAGTTCTGATATCTGATTATTTTTCAAGTAATTATCTTCAATCGCAACATCTGCTGATTTGGAATAATCACATGGTATTTCCCGCTTAATTCTCCATGATCCCCAACTTTCGTCAGAATTAGTGAATTTGGCCACTGCGTTGCTGTGTTTCATGTCTGTGTAAAATGAATCAGTGGCTACAATAACTGTGATGTCAGGAAATCTATTTATCATCGAAAATAGATTAATAGAAGCATAAGCCAGCATAGACGCTCTCAAATGTGTATACTGAAGACTGTATCCATCTTTGTAAGTAACAATTGTACCCAATTTGGTTCCATCTGACAAGAAAGCGTCTTTACGATTTACATATATACCCTTAGATGTTACATCCGAGATTATAATATCGTATTCAGCGTTATCTATAATCAACCGTGAAGAATATCTTGTATTGTCGTATTTGCCACCCTGAGTGAATTTACCGATTATTCTTCTACCGAGATCTTTTGCGTCTTTGTTTCTGATTTGAAATAGCTGTTTGGACCATTTCACAATATAGTCTTCGTCGAGATCAGGGAATTGTTTTTTGTTTTCGTTGATTATGCTATCTAGACTATCAGGTTGTGGTAACCAGACCTCAGTATGGGCTCGATATGATATAATTGCTTCATCGACAATCAGCAATATCAGCATGCTACAATCAATCATATACCGTAATAACACTATTGGCATCCAATGTTTCACAGACATGTGTCTACCAAACCAAATATAACAGCACTTATGAAGTCCTGTAGCTAGTTCAAATGATACCACACGAGCGAATCCGGTTTAATCAATATCGGGTAGTGGCCCATTAATCGCAACACGGGTCATCTCATGGGTGGGATGTCCAAATCGCTTGAAGTATTAAGCGCATTCTCCGTACCCGAGAAAACTCCCGGGATAACACGCGACTATATCAACCTAAATAATAGTTTTGGGGTCATATTTTGTATTCCATAATCCGACGTGGTTATATTCAATGCAGCTTGATCTGACATCTGATAAAAATTCAGCCCGCGTTGGTTTCCACGTGTTTTTCTTTCTCGCGAAGTGTGCTGCAACAGACGGGAATTGTAAAACAGTTTGTTAATAATTGTTCGTCGAAACTATTCGAGTTCACTGTTGAAAAACTACTAGCTAGTTTTTTCATCGCGTGTTGGAGGGCTTCAGTGCGGTATACTTCTCCATTGGGTCTTACAAATTGATCGAATCTACCCTCGGAGTTTTCAAAGCTGTGAAGTAACCACACTGACACAGGATCGTTTTTACTCAACTGCTGAATAAAATCAAATAATTTTTTCTCAGAGAATTCTGGAGAAAACTCCCCGGAAAATTCCGGGGTATATACTTTATTGTTCTATTTCGCGGAAATATTGTTACTGCCGGTGTCCAAGCGTGTTCGTTATGATCAATAATTTTGATTGGGGCTCCTTTTGATTTACATTTCGATTCGTGTAATATCTCGCCGGTTATCGTCGCTACGGTTATTGGGAATCTTAATGATGTTTCTAATTTGGCTATATCCTGAATTGATACTCCACTCTTCCTAACTGTTAATTCCCATTCATTTATTTTTTTGTGTCTTAGATCAGTCAATTTGTTTCCACGCAGTGCATTTGTGAAGTGTTCTATTATTCGTTCTGCTACACAATTCAATGATGACAGTTTCATGGGTTTTAATTTTTCAATACTCGGTTTATCATTTAACGGATATATCCCATAAACAACTGTTGTTACGGGATAGAATCTCTCGTATTATGGTTTGTCAATTCCAGTCAGAATTCCTGGTTTGGAATCTTGACTCACAGTGACCGTTCTTGTATCCTTCAAGATTGGTTCGAATTTATCCCTGATAATCCAATCTCTCGTGTCTGAACGAATAATGAATTTTACTCTAAAAAAATACTTTTTCGCCCAAGATGTGAGATTATCACTGCTGCGTTTTCGTCGTTCATGGTAGCATCAACGCTACCATCAATTTGAAATGCTGACCATCAATGAGATGCTCCATCGTGTTTGAATTCATTAAAACAATCACGAATTTTACTTTTCATGGTTCTGTCACCTATTAGACTCTTTGGTTTATCAGAGACTCTATCGAGATTGAATTTAGCATTTTTCCAAGGTGTAATTTTCGATAATCTCTCGAACTCCTTCATATTATAATTAAAACAAGTATTTAAATAGAGAATTTATAATATAACGAATCATTGCAAATGGCTTATGATTAGATCAGTAGCCCCGTGTAACAAATCATGTAGACAGTAGTTCTGTGGGTATCATATACAAAGCTTTCGGCGTGGAAGCCTTGACCCAATTCCATGTATAAGATGTGGGGTAGTGGTGCGAGGAAAATTGCAGTTATGTCTCGGTTGTGGTGGTAAGAGATACAGAGAATTGAAGTGCTACTATGATAAAAGAGCTAAAAGCTTCAGCAATGACTCTACCTCTGACTGTGTCAAAAAATTTTATAAAACACCCCAAGACTACATTGATAGATTTCCAAGTAATGTAATTGTTCAACCAAACAATGAATTAGACAAACAATAGTATAGTATATAAATGAACCGTGAATTCCGACCACACCCCGTGATTGCGAACTATGAGGCTTCACCTGATGGTATTGTCAGACACCGTAGACTGAAAAACCCAGATGGTGCTATGTCTAATCAGGGTTATTTGATGTTTGGTGCTGGTAAGAAGAAAAATTACTGCCATCGTTTCATGTATGAAGTGTATAACGGATTGATCGAAGATGGTTTTGTTATCGATCATCTTAATGGTATTAAGACTGATAATGCTTTGGATAATCTAGAAGCAGTTACACAGAGTGAGAATTTAAAACGAGGAAGAACTGGCACTTGTAAAACAGTTGGGAAGAGACCTGTAAAATCATTTAATACAGCGACTAACGAAGAAATTATATTTCAATCTATGACAAAAAACCCGGTAGATATTTTGATATTTGTATGCCCTCAGTACGAAGAGTAGCAGAGGAAATAACCCGATCAGCGATTTCAAAAGGGACTGGACAAAGGATTCAATTC
Source organism: Unio pictorum (assembly GCA_030141615.1). Taxonomy (NCBI): domain Eukaryota; kingdom Metazoa; phylum Mollusca; class Bivalvia; order Unionida; family Unionidae; genus Unio; species Unio pictorum. Next base: position 8,208,276 of record JARLTB010000168.1, on the reverse strand, counting down.
GTTTATGTATGATTTTTCATGTTTTGTACTATTCTATGTAACACCAAGAGAGATAACTCGTGTGGGTATATGTACGGCTTATGAGAGAGATATGGATCTCAATGGGATTTTCCGATTTATTTTTAACTGTCTCGATTCTCAGCGGAAGTGTAATCTATTTTGTAAGAAAACGAATAATTAAATACGCATTGTTTACAAACAATTATACTCTTTTTCTTCCTTTCAACGAATCGATTCTGCTTCAATATTGTCAGTAAGTACAACAAGGGTATATAGATTCATGTCTTATACATTCCACGTCATTCATTGTATTGTACAGTCAGCCTGAGCTAGTATTGATCGTCTGTCTTCAGGTACCGGCACGCGTAACACCTCTTCGTTATTGATTTACACGTTATACCTGTAAAAACAGTTAGTGCAATTATCTGAAAACGAATAAATTATGCAGTGTTTACAAACGTTCGGCTCTGCTTCAATATTGTCAGTAAGTATAGTGTATATAAATTAAAAATAATACGATTGTGGCATCAATAATTCACATGCGTTTGACGTACATCACATCTGTTCGTGTTTGACTTCCGCCCATCTGTATTAGTTTATATATATATATATATATATATATATATATATATATATATATATATATATATATATATATATATATATATATATATATATATATATATATATATATATATATATATTGTAGCCTCAAGAGGTCTGGAAAATTATTCCGGGGTTTAAGCAATCATTTTCAGACCCTGAAGCTACAAGTGTTCGTCTGACTCTAGCATTAGAGATAAAAACATCAATATAGAAAGATTAAAAATTCAGGACATATTTATTCAATCATTTATCATTTGTTAGACAAATTACATCCTTTTTACCAGATTACATATTCAAATTTTACGTCGTGAAACACATCAGTAAATAGAACCATAGTGGTCATATCTCGATTATCTAAAACATTTCATAAATTACTAAAACCAAGTCCGAGTGTTAAAAATTATTTAGTGGGCATCTTATGCTCTTTTAAATTTATAAGATTTGAATTTCAGAATCCTACTTTGGGTTCTGAAATTCGGGTGTAGAACTTTCGTCTGCTTATGAGCACTTGTACTTTAAAATCTTAAGTTCCAAATTTTGTTTCTCAATTTTCATACAATAAATCTTTTTCCTTTAAACAATTACCTCTCTCATTTTCTCTCCTTATTCTGGATATCAAATTCTACCAGTCCTTTTCCTATCTGTCTTCTACCTTTTTCCTTTCTACCCCTATCTGCGCTAACCCTATCTGGTCCCGATTTGGAGGAGCGACACTCCTTATATACAAGTTTGGCACGTGTAAACATTCTGGTAAACAAAGCGTGGATTGGTGGGTATTGCAATCGATCGGCCAATCCAAATCGACTATGCTGGCGGGACATGAAGTCACGACAGAAGTACACACAACTCCGTGTTTGAATTCTCCTAATTTAACATCATGTAAGACGATATAATCAGTCATGTCAAATCTATTGGAATATATTATTCTCATCTTCGAATGTTTATGCAGGTACTTTAATATTAAAATCTTGTATTGTTGTACAAAATACGCGAATGGGTAACGAGCATATCGATATACGAGGGGACATCTCAAAATGGCTACGCTCGACCACAACAACGTGCAGTCGCTAGAATCAGCTGATCGAAAGATACATGAAGTAACCGCATAGCAATATATATATATATATATATATATATATATATATATATATATATATATATATATATATATATATATATATATATATATATATATATATATATATATATAAAATTGGCGATGAAAAACTTCAGAGGTGTCTTTATGAAAGATCAGTTGCCGGCACAACCAAACAGCGCCGAAACCGGTATCATTAATCACGATAACAGCACCGGACCTGGAACTCACTGGGTTGCATACGCGATTGATCCACTTGCAATTGTTTATTTCGTTTCATATGGATTAGCGCCGCCGAAGGAATTCATGCGTTATATAAACCGCTTAAAAACTCCTCGTTGGTATTCAACAACAAATGAATGACCCACCAATATGTGGTAGCGAAGTATTAAATGTCCTTGACGCTATTTCAACATCTGGAAAACCACCACATGTTGTCGTAAATGAATATACAAGCAGTCGCTGGTAACGACGAAGTCGTCAACGAAGAGATTTTAGAGAGAGATTATATAGAATGACATGATTGATATTTGGGGGAGAACTTTATCAGCGCTGAAGAAACCAACTACGGAAATATCTGCAACCGGTTATATAAAAAAATAATCGAAGATGAAATAGCTGAGACATTGAACTTAGCAAGTGTTGATCCCAATTAAATAGTTGTATTCCAAGATCGACAGAGTAAATTGAAATCTAGTAATGTTTCCCTGGATAATATTTTAGTTAAACAACGAGATGCAGTAGAGGATACTATCGCGTTGTTTTCCAATCAGGGTAAACAAACCGGGTGTCCTCATGTCAACAATCACAGATAAAATATTAACACTCGATAACACAGCAAATTCATTAAAATCGCTCAATGATAAGTATGACAATTATATAACTAAATTTACTGATTTAAAAAATCCATCATGAACAATATTGATAAACCCGTGTTAGAATTCTTTAGTAATCCTCCAGTGATCACACCAAAGCTCACAGTGATAAAAACTTCTATGTTGGTACTAGCAACACTTCAATCCAAATATGAAGAATACGTAAAACAGTTTTCAGTTTTTCGTAAAAATATCATAGATAAATTTCTTGGAACCCCGTTGGATGAAATTGACATAAAACTCCCGGATATTAAAAAATCCATCGATGAGATGAAAAACTTTATCGAAGCAATTAAAGATGATTTTCCAAGGATGATAACAATCATTGAAAAAACAAAAATTCCTCATGAGAAAACCAACAACGTAGTATACACGATTCAATACGGATCATTTGCGTGGACACCTACAAACAACAAATTAGATATCACTGCAACCGTCAAAGGTATTTATCGATTAACACTAGTGACATCGACTCAATTTAATATATTATCGTCGAGTTCATCTGGGGTCAACAATACGATATCAACGATCATCGACAAGGATACAACTGAACAATTCACGATAGCATCCACTGATAAGAATTTGGCTAGGGTTTCGGTATCATGGTACATGGAATTCGTAGCGGATTTGAGTAAACAACTAAATTGAAATCGTAAACTGATTTGGAAATAAAATGTCGTCATCAACGGTACCTTCGGTATCTCAATATCGCTATGATCAGGTCAGAGAATTTCAAACTAAACTCAAAACACTCACTGAGGAGTACCAGATGAAAATAAAGAAATACCGACAAAGAATCACCGTAATTGATGTTACCGTGTACTCGGTGAGTGGTGTAATCACCGGAGCTGGTATAATACTATCCTTGGTGACAATGATTGCCCCGATAGCCGTTACAATTTGTATATCCGCAGCGACAACAATCGCGGAAATAATTTCGACAATAACAAAAAGAATATCATCATGCAGCCAACGCAAACTGCAAGACTACATAATTAAATTTCATGTTGTATCAACCGCGTACTCGCAATTGTCCTCGTTGATATCGTCATCACTCGATGATACATTTATATCAGATAGCGAGTTCTCAGCGATGGTAAGTATTTATGATTTCGCGATGTCAAAATTAGAAATACAACATGAATATAATAACAATGACAACAACGCAAGAAATAGTAAAAAATACCGAACCGATTCAACAAATAACGGAAAATACCACACCGGTGAAGACCAGCATGATATCAATAACCTCAACGAATCCTGAATTTAGTGTGAATTTCCCTATTCCGATTCCCGTGAAGGAGATCGCGTTAGCGAAACTACGAATGTATCACAGTTGGCCTAATATTAGGTCGGTAGCATTTGGTGGTCAACAACCTAATAATTCCTTGGTATTTGCGAATAAGAATCGCGAAGACAGAACTCCAGACTGGAACGTTGTTTCGATACCATCTGGGTCATACCAAATCGAAAAAATCAATGCTGAATTTCAGCGTAGAATAAAATCCATTACTGGAGCAGAATCGAAAATCGCTATAACGGTCCATGAGCCGACACTATCATCTGCGATCGAGATTTCTATCAGAGTTCCATAAGAACAATACTGGGTTGGCCTGAAATACCACCTAGACAGGAACCCGTTAATATACCACCTGAACCCAAAAAATCTGTTTATGTCACAGACAATAAATCATATCATGAATTTGACCCTAGAATAATCAGCGGTGCTTATTCGAAAATTTTAACAGAGCCTGTTAGTTACAATGATGGAAACTGGTTCTTTGGACCGCGGGATGGTAGTTGGGTCGAATTTTCTTCAGATCGCTCCTCAGAAATTTTTAATGATCTTAAACGAGAACATAAGAATCATTTAGATACATTACGGCAGAGTTTTCAAGAATAATCGTCGAAAACTTCAATTATCAAATACACGGAAATATTAAATCAAATTGTACACGATATGGAATTGTTTCACATACGACTTATTCAAGGAGTATTAGATGCCAGGGTCGGTTCTGAGCAGATAGAATTTGCAAAGAAATATAAAATACGCTTTGAAGATATTCCGACATTTAAGTTTCCTGAGTATAATGTTCCAGAACTAAAAAAATCAACCAATGATCTGCTCGATGAGTACTTCCCCCAAATACTCGCCGCGTGGAAGAAATTGCAACCACCACCAACACCAACAATACTCAAACATAATAACGACCCAGATGGAGGTGGCAGGCATATCGCTCCTCAAAATGTGAATATATCCTCGGTGATAGCATTGAATTTAGTATGTGATGTTATCGAAATAAGCTATCAAATAAATCTCGAGCGATCAAATCAAGCTCAGCAGGGATGTATTTTAAATTCATTTGCACCAACAGCTCCTCCAGGATTTCTAATAATTGAGGATCAAACTAATCTAGTCTATATGCGATGTCATAATGATTCACTAACGAGAATTAATTTTAAACTCACTGACCAGTCCAATAATCTAATTGATTTACAAGGTGAGGTTTTACAAATTAGTCTGTTTGTGAAATCGTAGCGACTTTCATCGTAGTGATTTTCATTGTTAACTCATAGCAGCAGAGGGGCGCGACAACGACCATGGCGTCGACGAGGAAGCGATGGTTAGTCTCGTCGACGCTTTTGTTTTACGCTTTTCGAAGAAGTCTCAGTTTGCCAAATCGACGCCTTTACAAAGTTGGTCTGTTCGCCCCCTCTGCTATTTTGCCAATGGACACTTCTATAAAGCATTATCGAGGAAGCCTCACTTTGCCGAATCGACGCCTCTAAAAAGTTGTCCGATTCGCCCCCTCTACTGCTTGCTTTAATAAATAAGAATGTCATTTAAAAAATATGTACATGTACACTTTCATGTTATTTTGATGGATTCTGGCGGCAGCTTTCAGCTTTCGTACTTTTGCACTGGTCTTAACTGTTTTTGGAACTTTGTTAACTGCATGCCTGTCTACACTTTGATGTTATCCTCCCATATCTTCCTTTGTTTTTGTTTCGTTTCATTGTCCCATATAGGACTGCCTTTGACAGGCCAAATGAGCGCGAGACGTTACCATGCCATCACAGTGTGCGTTTCGTTACGGTGGTGAGCAGATATCATATGGTCCCATTATACCTTAGATTGATTTCGCATTTCCTCATCAGAGCCGTGGTTTAAGTATAAGCTTTTATGGTTAGTTGGATAGCTTATCATCTATTAGACATATATTAGTCTCTCAAAATCTGCTATCAGGTTTCCTAATCTCACATTATTGCAGGAAGATGAACAAGATGACGGAACGCATAATCTTTATCTTGGACTAAAGCGTAATGTTGATATACTTCCAATAAGCTTCCGACTACCCAGTGCAGTTGTTTTCTGCGGAATCAAGGAAATATTCCTCAGGTTTTGATCCTTCATTAGCGATTATAGCACCTACATACTGTTAGCTTGTTACTGCGCCCAAATTCTGACATTTCATTCTTATTTCATTTTGGATGCCACACGTGTTATTTGTCATTAGCTTGGTGTTTAAAGACCTCATGTCTATCCCATATCGAAGTGATACTTCGGCTGAGACCGGTCACTACTGTTTCCACTTCTTGTTCGTCTGCTAAGCCATAGATATCATTTGCGAATTAAAAAAGTTAACTATCATAGCACTTCATGGAACCATCCATGAGGTATAAGTATTATCGCTATATCAATCTAGGAAATATACGGTTTATAAATAAATAAATAAATAAATCTATATATATATATATATATATATTAAACACCAGTAAATTATTCTCTACATCCAGAACGGGGCCCTTAATCCACCCTTGCATACAGATCACAATATCAAATGTTATCGAGAAAAGGACGTCAACATGGACGATTACGAAAGTAAACGAACTTAATTACTCACTTTGCTTCCATAAAATGTTTTGTGTTGATCCAAATGACTGTACTAGCATTTCGAGCGTTATTTCAGTAATTTTCATTTAATTAGATTTGAATTTATACCTGAAAGAGAGGAGGGAGGCGTTGGTATCATTCTTTATTTATTGATCTCGTGTACAAAGCGACCAGAAAACTTCTGAAAGTATTTTCTGTTGTTTTTGGCAATACATGAAAAATACATAGGTGTTTCTATGGCTAAACAATTCATCCTAAACTACCTGATAGAGCAGATGGAGACCGGCTAATGACAATTATTGTCACCAGAAAGTACAATCAGACTTTGAATTGAAAACTACAATAACCATTTTTGTCAATATTGAGAGAGTACTTGAACTTTGTATGAGACATATAATAGAAAGTCATATTTTGTACGTGTAGATTGTATCCATGTAACTGAGTTGCTTTCATCGCACAATTAAGAGAAAAACAACGATGATTAGAAGCAAACCGATCAGGGCCGCATAGAGAATATCTCTTGGGCCAAATGGCTCAAAATGAAACATTCTGATAATTGTGGTAAGGTAGCCACAAAGACAAAACCACATCTTGTGAATGAAAGTGATATTGTGTGTAATGTTTGACTCTGCTTTTGGAGTAGACATATTGCGAAGAAGTTTGAGCAACTGATTGTTTAAAGTCACGCTTCGTTCGTCTAACCCGTCAAGATTATCTGCAGAGGAATTTGGAAAACCAACATCGTCGCACCAATTTGTCATTTTCACAAGCTTGTATTCCTTAAAACCATGAATGCCAAATAAATCAGCAACAGCATTTTCGATGGCGTTAATATTTTCAGTGGTTACCACCCCTGCCTCCACTTTGTCCATCTTGGTAAGTACTACATAAAATTCCACATCTGAAAAATATGATAGTTAAATCAATAGCATTTGAATTTAAAACAGTATCAGTTATTTTTGACGATTTATTCAAGTAGCAGATCCACAAACATAATAATCGCTGCGATTCTTTTTCTAAAATTATCATTACGTGTATTATTTGCTTTAAATCAACTCGAAGGAAATAATTTGTTATACATCAATACGTTTTTTCTCAAGCTCGATTCTAAGCACATGCACTTTGTCAATGGATAAATTACCTTAGTCCATAACGAATAACGGTGCGAGATCTCTTGGTCAAGTCATATTTACGGCACAAATACCAGCTCCTCTCCATGGACCATTACAGCATTTAAACCTATGTCATGAACATTCATTTTTAAGTATCTACTCAAATTGCATACAGCAATACAATAAATCGAAATATATATTGTAATGAATGCACCCAGACCTTCTAAACATCATATGATCTGATTCAACATTGTCGATGTTGTTTTGTGGGCAACACCTGAAACGTACTACTAACTCAGACGATGAGTATGGGGCCACTTAATAACTCCCACAGTGTCTCTCCCACTAGCATATTATATTTGTAGCCCACTTTGAGATGCTGTGTCAACCCAACATTCATTGTTGACAAAAAAAGTATTTTGTCTCTGTAAAAGTAATCCTAGCTAATTCACACATCAATTAGTACAATAGCTCTGTAGCAATATGGATCTTTGGCTATGAGGAAGTGTGTTTAAATAATTAGATGCTAAAATATTATATAAAATGATTCTTATTCATATACATGTAATAACCATATCGATTCATGGTAATATTACCATTTCTTGGATAGATGTGTCTGTCAAATAACATCCTCTATGAGCCATACACGAAATCAATATTTCTTTCAAGCGTGTAAACAATGTATGTGTTGTTATTTGCTTTCTTCATCTTCTTTGATACTTGTCCTGGCTGCCAGGTATAATCTCTATTGCAAACCATAATTATGTACCAAAAAAGTTTTTAAACTATGTTTGTGTGTTTTGTAGAGTCATACAGAACTTGTTTTAGATAAGCACTTTTACTTTCGTTTTCTTTAAATTCCTTTTATAATATATAATGCCCTTACCGACAGGACGAAGTGTATCTTTCGGCTTGATGATATCTAAAAGACATTGTATCAGCTCCGTTGGAACCTCACTTGTCGCAACACTGTGCACGAAAAAAACGACGTCTATCTTCCAGTCCTTCTCGGATTTTGTGTACCTACTTCTTAAATATCCAACTCCATGTTCTGTCTGACTCTTAAGCAGGCTAGTTATTTGGAGACCCGGTTCAAGGTGACCTGTACAATGTTTATCTCTTATATAAACGAGAGAGTCAATCAAAACAACAAAGCATATAAAAAGAAATTTTATAATTCATCTTGTTAGTGTGAAAACTGCACAGTGTATTCTTTGCCGTCCTTCTCTAATCTATATTGGAAAGAAGATGGTCGAATGATATTAATTACTTCTTGTAAACCTTTCCTTGTTATTTTCATTTATCTTGCAAGAACTAGTTTGGATTAATAAGAAACAACATATTTCGTACATGCAGACATACAGAAGGGGAAAAGGAGAATGTAAACCATATTAATAAATTGCTATCTAAATTAACGTGCACATACTGTATTTTATTTCTTACATGTCATAAATATGTTAGGATGCTTATCTTCCTACTGCATAATCTGCTTGCCAGAAGGAGAAAACATTTTATTTTTATTTGTAAAGATCTCTTGTCACAACTATGCTGGGCATAATGAGTATCAAATATCTGCACTAAAATATTTTATTTTTATTTCTAAAGATCTCTTGACACAGCTATGCTGGGCATAAGGAGTATCAAATGTCTAAACTAAAATATTTTCATAAGCATTACTATTTGCAAAATTTATTTACATTTCCAGTATTATGAAGTTAACATGTCACATATAACAAATCGTAAAATAAATATTAGCCATATGAAAACTTTTAAACACTTAAATGCTTGGAAGGCAATTTTATATTTTGATGCAATTTAATATTTGTAGCCCAACATGAACATGAAATGCAACCTTTTGATATTCAGGTGAAAGTAAAGATATAATAGAAAAAACAATTTTATTGACCAATATAATTTTGGTAATTATTATCTTTCTAGCACATCATGTGTTGTCATTAATATTTAGGACGATACTGAAATTGTTGCGATTCCTTCAGTGTAGAGCGATCTTGCTATCCCTTTGTAAATGTATGAGATTATTGTGAGGCACACAAAACAAGGACGTCATATTCCTCCAATGACATATGGATTTTCCAGTATGTTGAAACGTATTGAAACATGCAGATACCGAAGTATGTATCTTAATTAATGTATTATTTGATGCTCGATACCTTTAATTTATTTACTAATCATTAATACATTATTTTTGTAGACTCTCATAAAGACAATACATTCAGTCACTTTGATTCACATTCAGATACAAATCGGAATGAGAAATACATATTCCAATCGAGGAGTAACACTTACCAAATATCTGAAGTGATAAAATCTCTTTCATCTCCTCTGTATTTGCATCTGCAAGACCAACAAAATCGTATAAGTTGGGTAGATGTGGATGCATTATTCGGGCGTTATACTCATCATGCGATCCTCTCAAATGTTCTTTTCGAATTCCAAAATGGTTGTATCTGGAAAGCAAGCAAACTCTTGATATATGTACTAACGCCTCAAAGAATGTTTGAAAATAACTTCGGTCCGTTGTTTCACAAAATCATCTAGTTCTGTGGCACGTCAATTTATCACATAGAGTAATTATCATTTTCTTTTTCATAGTCATAAATTTTAAACGTCTGTACAATACTATATTATGTATGAAACCATACAATGTTCTACTGTGTACTGGTACAAAACGACATAGAAGTTTAATTTAATCTAGAACAAAACGTTAAGAACAAGCATTTCTAATTTGTGCTTGTAATAAAAAGCCACACCCACCTTCTATCACTGTACATATTGATAAGATAAAAAAGCTTTTATTGGCAACCTACATACAGATATTCCTCAGCTAGTAAAAGCAGTGATCTGAAAGTAGAAATTAGTAAAACGAACTAGGATAATATCATCGGAAACAAAGAGAAGACGGATAAAGGAGATATTATGGACTAAAGTTTCAACATGAGTACCACTAAATAGGAAATAAATATGCGTGTCAGATAATGTAAGAGTCGAACTGTTCATCTTGGGTAATATTTCTTAGGATTGAAATGACTTCAGATAAGTATCGCAGTTCCTTCTGAACAAGGCCGATTTTTCTTTATGCAATACTTACTATTTCCTTAATCGAAAGGTTCTTCAGCAAATACGAAGAATGACTACGATCTTTTCGTCATGCAAGCTGAGAATTTAAGTTGGAAAGCAATCTATTGCATGTAAAAATTATATATTGGTGTTAAATTTTGAAGCAAATGTATGTAATACTTGTAAACCAACATGGCATCATATTGAATGTTTGGTGTGCAGATTTACCTCTTAAAGTGGGCAATTTGTATGAGGATAAATTGTGATTTGCTCTACCAATGTTGACCTCTGTCGGAAGACGATTAATGCATTGTATAACAATCTCTAATTGGCTCACCTGTGTGCTGCATATGTGTGCGTGAGTTGGGCCGCGCCCTGTCCCACACTTGCTAAAGGAATATATTTCCCCAGAATGAGACTAGCAAGACTGTTTATCAGTGACGACTTGCCAGCCGAGGGAAGACCTACAAGCAAAATATTCTTCACTTTGTTCTCGCTTGCAAAATTCCTTATTATTTCATCCAACATTCGACCATTTTGATCGCGTACTCCTTCTGTAAAGAAATTTGTGATCATTACTGACTCATATTAAAAGAAAACATTGTTTCTCATGAAAAGAAAAGAAAATTAAAAGAAAACAACATGTCCTCGTGACCAATGTAAGATTTACAAATATTTGTAAAGACGAAAGCATTACTATCCGTACCTAAAATTTGACTTTTTGACAGCTGTGAAAATGATATAAGGAATCTAAGTATTTTAAGTGGCATTTTGCCATGGGTTGAACTATTCTAAGCATATTGCGTGCATTAACTAGTCAAATTAGCGTTATCATATTTCTGTGATGATTGGCAAACTTAACTAAATGCATCATTATATGAATACCTGTTTGCTGTGTTGCTAAATTAAGGTGTCAACTAAGTATTCATATATATTATCATAACAGGGCATTTTCACTGTTATCATTACAACTCATGGTTCATCATATCCATTTCATATAGTATCTAGTCCGTTAATGCAAATTTATTTAATTAAAGAATGTATTTCTAGATATTGATTGGTAATGTTTGCATAGCCATATAGGTAGGTAGCTGTTTCTCTCTACAAGGTAATATATGTGTTAGTTGATATCTATGACAGCTATTGATAAAACTGAATCTAAAATATTGATAAAACTGAATCTAAAACACTTTATTCTCGCAAAAAAAAAAACAATTCAAGAATGATTATGTACATACTTAAAATCATTTTAATTAGATATTTTCTGATAAAAATGAAAGTCGGATGCCGCATATAATGTAAGTAAATGTATATGGCTTGGAAGTTTAAATATGGTGTATTCATAAATATATCGTTTTAGTGCTTTGGGAATGCACGGGAACCACGCTCCTTTCGTTTTTTGTGCTCACCATTGTCCCTCTGCATATGAGTAACTTGCATTCCCTAATTTCTTTATTGCGTTTTTTCGCTTCCTTATTTAGCACTACACCGCTGCCAAAATAAAACTTTTAAGCTATTCCCACATGGAAATGTTGTCTACTGAGTATTATGATTCATTTATGACGCTGAATAATGGTCACGTGATAGAAAACAACTCTATTCACGCTGACATACACTGCTGTTTTTCGAATTTGTTTTCTTTTCTTAAAATCAATGACACAAATGATAATTGCCATGACATGCTTGACATCTACTTACCTAGCATAGTAGGATCGGGAGTTATCGATATCGTTCCTACTCGCTGCATGTTGATACTGATAAATGTAGCAGTGCATAAGCCAGATTAGCTCCTTTTCCTGTTGCTAACAAGGTTGTCCAGATTGTAACCAAATTACACCCAACACATCTACACTTCACGAATTAGCCCCTTTCAAGTATCAATCACTCCAGGTTCCACTTGTATAACTTGAAACATTAAACAGTTTTGCAATAATGCACGCGTACGACTCACTTTATCTTGCCGATTCGCATGACACGTATGAAATATTTAATACCGGTAGACATACCTATCTTATACAGCCTTTCTCATTATACTGTATCACTTTCGATTCAACTATTAACTATTAACATTTGATACAATGAATTTAGACAAATAGATAGGAGTTCAGGAGTTCTTCCCCTTGAACATCAGTTTTCATTATTTTATTTCATTTCTCTCGTAGCGGCTGACATAATACACCATGACAGGAACATGAATGTTTTGTACATGTACACATTTTGTACATGACTGCTCTACATATTAAATCAATTGAAATCTATACATGTATACATTTAACTAAAATATATACATGTACAAACATTTCTTACAAGAAAAACTAATTAACGACCTTCCTTGCGGAGTAATACATTAGAAAGAACAGTTCGCCTTTCTAATAAGGACTTAACTTCTCGACCTATTTAGTTGTTCGTCTGAACCAAATTACAATCGTTTATGTTAGCTAGAAATCGGGGGAGAATATACTCCCCAGTTATCTCAGAATATATTTTACAATATTTAATAACTAGCTCAGAGACATACTCTCTAGCGTAACAACCTCTACATACCTACAAACGTGTATCTTCATTCTTCTAAGAATGTATGTTTTTTGACTTGAGCTGACGATGTGTGGCAAATGAGGTAAAAATGGCTGGGAGGAAAAGAAGAAACTATTTGCTGGATAACTTGCAGCTTTGTGCATGTAATCATTTGAGCAAAATGTATACTGGTACAGATTTTTCTTGCTTTAATTTGTAGATATGTCATGTAAAAAAATGTACATTTACAATTTCATGTTATTCTGATGTTGTATTCTGGCGGCCGCTTTCAGCTTTCGTAATTTTTCCCTGCTCTTCACTGCATTTTGGAACTTTGTAAACTGCATGCCTGTCCACACTTTGATGTTATCACCCTATATCTTCCTTGCTTTTTCTTTCGTTTCACTGTGCCATATAGGATTGCCTTTGACAGGCCAAATGAGCGCGAGACGTTACCATGCCATCACAGGGTGCGTTTCTTTACGGTGATGAGCACATATCCATATGGTCCCATTACACCTTAAATTCATGTCGCACTACCTCATTAGAAACGTGATCTAAGTATAAGATTTTAAGGATCGTTGGATAGTATATTATCTATAAGACATATATTAGTCCCTCAAGTTCTGCTATCATGTTTTCGTATCTCACATTATTACAGGAATATGGAAAAGAGGACGGAGCGCATAAGCTTGATCTTGGACTAAAGCGTAATACTGATATACTTCTAATAAGCTTCCGACTACCCAGTGCAATTGTTTCCTGCTGAATCAAAGAAATATTCCTCAGGTTTTGATCCTTCGTTAGCGATTATAGCACCTACATACTGTTAGCTTGTTACTGCGCCCAAATTCTGACATTTCATTCTGTTTTTCATTTTAGAATGCACACGGTTTATTTGTCTTTAGCTTGGTGTTTAAAGAGCTCATGTCTATCCCATACCTATGTCATACTTGGATGATACGGGTCATTAAGGTGTCCAGTTCTTGTTCCTCTGATAAGCCATCGATATCATCAGTGAAGCGCAAGTTTGTATTGTTCTGCCTCCCCACTAAAACTGCCCTCGAGGTTTTCGAATACATCGGATATGGTTAATTACAGGTAGATGTTGATGAGAGTGAATGAGTGCAGGCATTATACTCTGACTACAACTTTGGTTCTGAATCAGACTCCTATGTTACAGTGACGAGAACTTCATTAGGCATCTTCTCTTTTTTCTTACTGATTATTATGCATTTATGTTGTATATCCACATGGTTGCCCACAAGGCTGCATGACATACGCGTGGAAAGCCTTGTTGAAGCTAGTGAAGATGTAATAGAGATCCTGTTTATACTGCATATATTGTTAACAGAGGAATCTATGACTATAGATCCGTTCTGTAGTGCTACGTTCTGCTCTGAAACTAGCCTGTTCTTCAGCACTGATGTGCTCTGATTGGGCTTTCATTCCGTTGAGGATGACCTTAAGCATAAACTTGCTTAGGTGACTGATGAGGCTAATTGTTTGGTAGTTTATGCACAGCTGCAAATTCTCTTTCTTAGGAAGGGTGATGATCAGAGACTGGGTCCATGTGGTGGACCATCTTGATTCTCTTTTGAGGGAAGAATGGTGATCAGGGACTGTGCCCATGGGGTGGGTAATCCTGATTCTCTTTCTTAGGAAGGGTGATGATCAGAGACTTGGTCCATGGGGTGGGCCAGCCTTCTGTTTCGAGAATTTTGTAGCAGATTGTTTTGAGAACATCTGTCATGCAGGTTCCACTTGCTTACACACGTTCTGCTGGTATATTGTCTACCAAAGCTGACTTCCGTTCCTTAGTGCCTTTATTGCAACATTTACTTCTTGTCTGAGGTTCGCGTGGTCAGTCTCAGTTGTGGTCCGTGGGAAACCTGGTACAGCTTAGTCTCCAAATATTTCCAGGTTGTAAAGCTCTAAACAGTATCCAATTCAGCTGTTAAGAATCTAATGGTCTTCTGTGCGAGTTTTACCAGCCTTGAAGGAACAAGTTCCAAGCGTGCTAAGAGCACCGGGAGTAGAGAAGTAACCTAGTTTGATCGAAGATAGCTCTGCAATCATCGATGCATATTTATTTTTAATTATCATTTTCTTTTTCAATATTAACCATTTATATAGCGTAAATTAATCTTATGACACTAGGTTTGTTTATTGTCTGCCTTTTTGGCGTGACCAGATAGCATTCGGAATCTGAGTTCCGATAGGACGATGTCTGACATAACGAGAAGGGAGTAAGGCTCTATTCCCAGTAGGATATCTGAGAAACGATTTAGGTTGCTTGTCTGTTTTTTTTTGAAAGGGGGAAATAGCTCCACTGATGTACCACCGTATCCACTTACAAAAGTATTTACGCATCTACGCACTGGCGTATCCACGTACCTACTTATTCAAGTATCTACTTATCTACGTACGTAGGTATCATCTACCCACACAAAGTATGAGGGCCAAAGAAGTGGGAGAGTAGAGAGTTTAGAGAAGGAAAAAAAAGTGAAAGGACCGAGAAGAACAATCGCAGTGAAGTTGAAATGAACCGGCTTTTTATATAATTATAGCTGTGTTTGAAATTCGGCGAAAAATTTATTTAAAAAAGAAATGTATATTCCTAGTGTAATGTATTATCACAGTTGTTTATGTAATTGAACAAATTGTATTTCATGTACATTCTCATGTTATTTGGTTCTATACATCTCTCAGATCTCTATGTATTCCACCTATACGTTTCTCACTTTATATAAATATTTACTCGATCTGGACAACAACACCGAGGGCGATCACCCTCTTGATAACGATAACCGATTAAAGCGGACACCTTGTATGACGACACAATCCGACAATCAACCCCAATACCACCCCTACAATAATAATAATACTGCAAACAAAGTGTCAACAGTGGGGAATTCATAATGGTTCGTTATATTTAATCAAATTGTAATCACTGAGGAATCCATGATGGATAACTGTATTGAAAATAATTGTCAAGTATTGAATTGTTATGGTTAATAATACTGGGGAATTCATTATACTTAATAATATGGAACATAAATGATACCCCGAAAATTCATGATGGATAATTACACTGAAAAAATAATAAATACTTTTTGAATGTATTATGGATAATAATACGGAAAACAAAGGTCAACACAGGAATTCACGACAGTTAACAATATTGAAAACACGTGTCAACACTGAGGAAATCAGGACACATGATACGATTTTTGAGTTAGCAAGTAAAGACATGGAGGTTTTAAGTTTAAAAATAAATTGTCATGTTAAAATAGAAAGGATTACGTTGCTTAAAGTTTTATATTTAAAAAAAACTACGTGCTGCATAATAAAGGGAGGTCATCGAGTGGCCGAGTTGCAAAGCATGCTATTCTATACAAATTACTATCATGTGCCATCCGTCTGATCTTTTGTAACTCGAACAATGTGGGTATGTGAATAAGCTTTTCAGAGCCTTCCCTGGATCAGTTGTTCTGTATTGGGTCTTCCCAGGTTCTTCTTCTATCAGTTATATTGTCCGCCATATATAGTATATCAAGGATTGAACAAATGTCCTTAAACCAACACCAAAAACTTTATAAAGACTTGTGTACAAAATGTACGAGAGGTTTTGGACATTTTCGTTTGATTTACTTGAAAACTAAATCTTATTGCAGCCATCAAGTTGACACATTCTTCAAACAGTTGATTAAATAAACGTCTATTTTCTCTGCGATCAATTTCAATGTCCAAAAAAAACAATTAATAACATAATTTGATGTATTGACTTAAACATGAACGGTCTTAACAAACGCGTGGCCCCTTATGACACGGCATTTGGAAACTTTTAAACAAGTTTTATACGATATTGAACAAAATATTTTCTTCCACTGCTTTAATATTATTTTCACTATAAATATTTCTAAAAATTACTAGCGCGCTGTGTCCCTCCCCAATCGGCCTAAGACCAGCGATGCATTTAAATGCTATTCGTTAGGGCATATGTCAGAGAGAGAGAGAGAGAGAGAGAGAGAGAGAGAGAGAGAGAGAGAGAGAGAGAGAGAGAGAGAGAGAGAGTTTGGCTAGTCGGTGTAATCAATCCCTTGTGTATATGGTGCATGAGAGACCGAATATGCGAACCGCAGTCAGCTTGCATATATCGAGGGGGCCCCGAGTGGCCGAGTGGTCTAAAGCGCTGTCCGTTACGGACCACTGCCATCTCACCTCTGTCTGCGTGGGTTCGAGTCTAAGATTCGGCTAATGTAGTTAAGTGAGAAAGCTTGCCAGTAGCTTCTCGTGGGTCGGTGGTTCTTTTCGGGGTTTTTCCGGTTTCTTCCTCAACCACTAATACTGGCCGCCATGTATAGCCTATATATTGTGCTGAAAAATGGCTAGTCGGTGTAATCAATCCCTTGTATATGGTGCATGAGAGACCGAATATGCGAACCGCAGTCAGCTTGCATATATCGGTAACGCAAACGTCTACTTTCCTTCTTGGTTCCAGGTAGCCTCGACATGTATCATCACTTACTAGCATGCAAACAGCCTTGAACGACTAATTTAGACCAACCAATGGAGGAACAATTTATAAACATATAAATGTATATTTAGCCACAAAGACACAGAATACCGACGTATCTGAAATGTTTAAGCCAAAGAACAGCCAACTTAACAACATTGTACGCGACAAAATATAGGCCTATACATGTCTTGTTTTAATTTACGTTGTACTTGTACATTAGACCAGCTAACTTGGTCTCTAAGCCTTTTTTTATATTTTGAATTGATGAGCCGTCAATTCAAAATATAAAAAAGGCTTAGAGACCAAGTTAGCTGGTCTACTTGTACATGTACTTGCACTTTGTAGTCTGTTTTGCCAGGAATGAGTGAGATTTGGGTGTCAAAAGCAATTAATCGAAGCAGCTTCAATGTTAACGTGTTTCTCCAATCTGCCCACATCTTCAGTAAAGGACTGTCAAGACTTGGGTAACATATTCTAATATGTGATGCATGATATATATATATATATATATATATATATATATATATATATATATATATATATATATATATATATATATATATATATATATATATATATATATATATATGTATGTGTGTGTGTGTGTGTATGTGTGTGTGTGTGTGTGAGTGTGTGTGTGTGTGTTGGTATGTATGTGCATTCAAGCTGGTGAGTCTTGTGTATACAGGCTGATGTATTTTGATTTGTTTTACTTTTATCCCTTTCAGGCCGTTAGTTTCTTTCTCATATGAGAGAGAGAGAGAGAGAGAGAGAGAGAGTCGCTCACACACACACACACACACACACACACACAGATATATATTACATAGTATCTACTTGCTGTATGAAAAAAAAATATCTTTATACAACAATCGCATAGTTGGGCCGAATTGTCTTTTAAGTTGGGTCGAATTGCCTATAAGTCATTTGGCACACACACACACACACACTGGTTATGATGATGGTTCTTAGAAACACCGAAATACACTGAAAAAAAACGAAATACACCGAAATACACATGCATTTACATCTTCTCTCTGTATATATCGAATAAAGATTGTTTCTTAACTTGAATATGAAATGAGATCAAAGGGAGAACAATAAATATATGTGCAGTGCAGTCAATTAGAACATGAATTAAGCGACTTGAAACAAAGTGAATTAAGTCTGCTTACACCGTCCGTTCCGGAGATTACATTCATTCCGGAACGATCAGTCGTTATCATTACTAACATCTGGAATGATCAACCTATCCAATAAAGTACGACCAATTGACGCGTGCATAACTATCAAAAAGTAAATAATTTGTATAAAAATAAAATAAATCATATTTTATTTTACTTTATAATATTATACAAATTAAAGCCAACATATTATGTCAGTGGAAATCGATATATACAGAGAGAACATGTAAATGGATGTGTATTTCGGTGTGTATTTCGTTTTTTTCAGTGTATTTCGGTGTTTCTAGGAACCCAGCCAATTCAGTTTATTTGGTTTATGGGTACAGAGCTGCGGTGATATATAAAAATTTTCGATAAGAGGTAAGTAAACTGCAGATGCTCCACACGAGCAAGATGTGAAGAAAGAAAAAAAATAATAATAATCTAACGGTACTAAAATCATACAGAGTGACAAAACTACCATAGATTATCCGCGTGACCTATGCTGACATATCACCCACTTTTATATAGTATGATAGAGAGGGTGCTATGTCAGAATGGGTCATGGGGTTAATCTAAGGTATTTTTCTCACTCTGTGTGATTTTATTCCTTTAGATGGGGGGAGGGGTCTAACCTGTAAAAGTATAGGTTAGATTACCCCCATCCCTTGATTCATGGACGGATACTCCTAATTTTCTGCCTCAGTGGCAGGGTGTAGCCGTTATTCACAACCTAAACAAAAATGATACACAAATACCACAGGCCTTTGATCCAGTGGAAAACTAAAGTGTACACTCAACAACTAGTTGGTGACTTTACATTTTAGTTTCCACTTGAAAATCACCGCTTTGGTGGCCTAATGGTTTGAACATCTAACTCGGATGCAGAAGGCATAAAGAGGTTAGTGTAAGGGCCGATCGGCCTAGTGTCATGATAATGGGACTGGGTGGGACATGATACTACGTGTCTGCGGCACTATAAACTGGCAAACTGCAAATATCATAGTCATAGTGATATGACTGAAAACTGTTTAAGCTACGTTAAAAATCCAAATTACACAACACAACACCTTTTGAATAAAGTGTCTGTATAAAACATTACATAGATTTGTTGTTAGTTTCAACAATGATGGCACAATTTGAACATGTGATATGATTTTATCAAAAATATCAGGGTGTTTCTATTTTGCACTTAGTATTTTGCCTTTGTTCTTTGATCAGTAATTGCCATTTTGATATTTTGCTAAGAAAGATCCATCAGTGCGAGCCATTCCAAAAGTGAATAAATATACATTTGATACATGCACCATTATTCTCTTTAAATAATATGATTTATTCCATGGTGCCAGCCTCTCTCTCTCTCTCTCTCTCTCTCTCTCTCTCTCTCTCTCTCTCTCTCTCTCTCATGTTCAGTAAAGGAAACACAGTCTTTTTTTAAACTGCTTATGTCCCTTTCTGCAGATAAATCAGGCCAGTTTTTACTGCATCAGAATGACGCCCAAGGGAGGAGAGACATCAGAGGACGTACAGTCTGACATTACAATATTAGAAGATTCGGACACCGACTCTGAGCTTTCCATTTCTGATAAGGATGAAAAGGACACATATAGCATTAAGTAAGCAATGTTTAGTGCACAACTGATACACATGTTCCCTGCAAGATCATAAAGAAATGGGAGGAGATCTTGTAAAACTGGCTAGTCAAAAAATCTGACATCTGGCATATATATATATATATATATATATATATATATATTATTCTGCTTACAAAATTTGACATAATTAGATTATTGGAGATGGGTTGGTGGTTGCATAATGGGTAGCAATGGGTTAAATTCAGATGAGTCCAATTAAAGAGATCTGGGTTCATTTGGGAATTACCACCTACCCACTCCATACGCATCTCCTGCCTATGTTTTACTGACAATCAGGCATGTGTCAATTACAGAAGGTTGATTACAGTTGTTTGGAAATTATGATCATGATGCTTTGTATTTGCTTATCTTATTTGTTATTGGTTGATATCATGCAATGTATAATTAAAAAAACAAAAAATTTGAACTCTGTTGTGCAAATGTATATTGATAATTATAGGAAAATTAATATGTCAAATGAGCACTACATTGCACCATTCATAGCAACACTTTTGGTTGATAATGTTGTTACAACGAATAAACAGTACACTTTCAGATTTTGCATCTGTCAGATTACCAGAGGCGTAGCTAGAGTGTTTGGAGCCCGAGGTCAAGATTCATTTGTATGCCCCCCACCCCTCAATT
This sequence comes from Unio pictorum, assembly GCA_030141615.1. NCBI lineage: Eukaryota > Metazoa > Mollusca > Bivalvia > Unionida > Unionidae > Unio > Unio pictorum. The sequence continues at coordinate 8,187,136 of JARLTB010000168.1, read as the reverse complement.
CTGAAACCTATTAATTCTACATACAACCTAGTTCAAAGCTTATTTTGGCGCCCCCACTAGTCTGGCGCCCAAAGACATCTGTCTGCCTCTGCCCCCCCCCCCTTCCCCAGTTATGTCTCTGCAGATTACATATAACCTGTAAAGATTATTCTTGCAGTAGAGAACAGGCATCAAACTGGAACACTTTAGGCAGGAATTTGTATGTATGTTCAAGCAAGCTTGGACAGTATAGTTACTATACTATAGTACATGTAGTCAGATCCTCTAATAAGATACAGTATATTTTTAGAAAATTTAGCTTGTATAGTGGCCAATTAAAATTACTTATTCTTTATTGTAATAGTCTTTTTGAATGAAAACTAATTAATTTCAAATTATTAAGAATATAATTAGTGACATTTTTGTTGTAATCATTTATAATCATGAGTAACTCGTGTGATTATACTGCTAATGAAGGACGGTTATGATTACAATTATAGACATTCTGAAGTCATTGGTTATGATTAAAGACTGACACATTAATCAAGTACAATGTAATTGACCCCATGCCTGCTGACAATCAAGATTTAAAAGCTTTACTATGCAGTGCAAGATAAAACGGTGCTTGAATTGTTGGAGTTTTTCATTTCGGAAACAATCTTGTAAGAAATTTACCTTTGTAAACAATGAATATTGTATGTTGATACTTGAATAGCTTCATTGATGAGGCCAGACATACCAATTTTTTTTATTGTGTGGGAAAAAAATGCAAAAAACAAGGACAAATAAACCTTAATTGACACAATACTTGATTAAATGAGTCATAATCTTTAATGTACTTGACATTTAGTCTAATGACATGTGACAGTGCATAAATATAAAATCATGTCTGACTTTAATAAAATTGCAATTATCCCCTCTCATTATCTCTCTTTTACAGGAAAGCCAAATATATAGGAGATATCAAAGAAATGTGCGGCCAAGTGGATAAGGCTGGCAAAATCTTAAATGTGGCTATTGTTGGTACTTACGGAGTTGGAAAGATGTCATTTGTCAATACAATAGCTGCAGCTATGTCAAATGACCGATGGAGAGAGTATGCGTATGCTGGTAAATACGGTTCGCAAGGCAGGCCAATGACGGTTTTTAGTGAAAAGTAAGTATTCATAAAAGAAACATACAAGCCAGGCAGAGGGACAGGAATGATCTCAGTTCTTCCATCTTTCCTTCCTTCCTAGTCAATATAATTTAAATCCATAAAGCCATTCAAATAAGCTTTCACATCTAGTGTTTAATGGGGAAAACCCATAAAGCCATTCAAATAAGCTTTCACATCTAGTGTTTAATGGAGAAAACCCATAAAGCCATTCAAATAAGCTTTCACATCTAGTGTTTAATGGGGAAAACCCATAAAGCAAATTCAAATAAGCTGTCACGTCTAGTGTTTAATGGGGAAAACCCATAAAGCCATTCAAATAAGCTTTCACGTCTAGGGTTTAATGGGGAAAACCCATAAAGCCATTCAAATAAGCTTTCACATCTAGTGTTTAATGGCGAAAACCCATAAAGCCATTCAAATAAGCTTTCACATCTAGTGTTTAATGAGGAAAACCCAAAAAGCCATTCAAATAAGCTTTCACATCTAGTGTTTAATGGGAAAAAAACCCATAAAGCCATTCAAATAAACTTTCACATCTAGTGTTTAATGGGGAAAACACATAAAATAATTGGATGAATCATATTCAGTTGTTTTGATAGAAACTCATACATAGCGAGCTACTGTTATCAATAATTATGTTTGGGTAGAGTATGTAATGGGTCTCATTTATTACTTTAATATCAAAAACCTTATATTGCCATATTATTTTGTCTGCGATGCATCTGTCTACAGTATCATTTAATTATTATAAAACTTTCTAATTCAGTTTTTCCAAATGCTGCAAGGAAAACGACGAGGAGTACAAAAACATTGCCCTTCCTACTTTGATCGACCTCGCAGGATTTCCGGATGAAGACAATGAGAGGTGGCGAGAGCTGTTGAGAATTGTGTTCTATGGACGATTGCCGGTAGGATGGTCTGTTAAGGCTTTTCCTGTGACAGGATTTTCATGAGCATGATACGATTATACTGTGGCAAGTGTTTTCAGGAAAGGTCAATATTGATATGTAATACCTTCCCCAATATTAAAGGTTATAACCATCAAACTGTAGCTTAATTTATGCTAATCAGCCAATGTTTCCATTTAAAATGTACATTCAATTTGCTAACATTACAAATGTGGCTATATGATTAGAATGCAAGTTGTAACAACTTATAAATAGTTACCTTCCTTACAATAGTGCCATCTATACTCACAAGTCAAGTCAAACTAAAACAACAAAGACCCTGATCGGTTGTAGCATGATGCATGCAATTCAGGGTGTGTTTTGTTTGTTCTATTGATTATTTATAACTAACTGCAGTGAATCCCAAGACATTATTATAATATTGTTGAGCCCATTTCCTGTATACGTGAGCTTTTACCGAAAATGATATAATACAAATCTTAGTGTTACATGTGCATTAGCCAATACTCCTTTCTGTAATGGAAATCTGACAGGTATCGTCGCTAGAGATAATCTCATTACTTACCTTTTGATATGAATTAATTATTGGTTCTGGATGTTACTGAAATTAAAAGTGGCCGCTTGTGAGGGGAACATTTTACATTTTTGTACTAATTTGCTGACTGCTGGTCTTGTTAGAGGGGTGGCCATTTTTGAGGGGTACCTTTGAACACAAACTCATTAATGCCAAGGAATTCTGGTCATAAGAAGTGGGTGGCCACTGGTCAGGGTGGCTGTACTTATGGAAATTATACATAATGTGGCACAAAGGAGTTGTAACCATTGCTAGAACATAAATCTTGAAAATAATCAAAACATTGAAATAACATTTTATGTTTGCTGTTAGAATATATATTGTTTATGTTAGCAGTTAATACATTTTTAAGTTAATACGTCATATTTAATATTTTGCCTAATTGTCCCAGAATATAATCGGTTACAATTTCTTTGTAAGAAAGATAACAATTGTAGGGAATATATCGTTAAAGTGCACTATTTGCGATCACTACATTATCCTCATTTATTGATAAAATGGAAACAAATATGGATATTTAATTATTTTAAGCACATATATTGATGAGTCAATATTTAATTTAATACTTCCATGTTAAATGGGAAATAACAGATGTCAGTTTTTAAAATTTTGATTTAATGCTTTTCTGTTTTTGCGTTTGCTAAAAATAGGATATTATACAAATTTCCTGGCTTCTTTGTGAATTAATTTCTTTTAGAAATTAAAATAGGAAGGGTTAGACCCAAGATATCAAGACATTTTAATAGAATGTTGTCTCCACCCCATTGAAAAAATTAACTTTTTTTGATTGATTGAAATTCAGTATATATTTCAACGTTTGTAAATAAAATCAATATTTTCCATTGTCCAATAAGCTGCATCAACCCATCTACCATTTCATTTCAGTCCAAGTTTTTATGACATGGAGCCATACTCTGTTTAAAACTGGTATTGACAACTGGGTATAAACACTTCTTTGGAAGCAGTATCACACACTGTCAAAAATATTCGCTTTAGACATTTAAAAGTGGACAGAAATCTGTATTCCTGTCCATTAAAGGAGATGATTTGTGTCTCATGTTTAGTTTTCTTTTAGTGATTATTGATGTTTATTGGGAATCATTGTTGAGAAAATATTTATCAACCCATTTGTTTGTTTCAATGCTTAGAAGACATAATTTACATCATTCTCAAGACTTTGTGACAGAATGAATTTATGTTTGTAAAACAACCTCTCCCTAATTTCTTAAGATATGGAATTAGGTACATGTGTTGAGTAATTTGAGATAAGAATAATTCTTTGCATTAGGTGTTTGGGTAGTGTTTTGTTTCGCTTGACGTAAAGTACCAATTTTAGGTTCGGAAATGTTTATTGAGGAATCATACAAATGTGAAACAAATAAAACCGTACATGAGGAAAATTAGAGTTTCTAATACATATAACGATATATTATTGAAGTCTTTACTGTTTCCTCTGTATTTATTTGAGAATTGCTTTTCCCCTGCAGGAAGGTGAAAGCCTTACTAGTGCACAAGAATATTGTGAAAAGTATGGGTTGGAAGGACTTCGTACAAAATACAGTAACAAACAGGAGGCATTAAAAGTGGACCGAGTAGTCTTTGTAGGAGCAGCCGACCAGCCCGTCCCAAAAAATCTAATAAGCTGTGTTATTGAGGCTGCACGACCCACGGGACGAAGCAATGACAGAGGGCGGAGAAGTATATAATTTGATTTGAATTAATTTACTTGATTCATTTTGGTTTTGCCAACATGACAATTTGTTCACATTTAAATTTGTGGATGGGGAAATTAGTTGTTGTTGTTTCCACAGCAATGTAATATTTTAATTGAGGTTGAGTATCTTTCTTCAGATTTGTGTACATAGAAACACTTAAAAGCCAAGTATAGTAACATTTGATATGAAACGTTTTTTGTACACTTATTTTAGTTCTCTTTTTTAAACTTCCTCACCTCTTTCAAGAATTAATCTTGTATTTATCATTTTTCAGATGTGTTCCCAGTTTCCATGTTGCTAATAATAATAATAATAATAATAGACTCATTTCATGCGCTTTATTGTCTAAATAACAAAAGATACTGTCAGGGCTTTGATATTGTGGGATTGAGAATAAAATAATGATACACTTTGTTAATGTAAATTTAGTTTTGGCAACAGGTTCCTTGTTTAACAATCATCATGCTTTCCAGATGTTGTAAGTACAGTAAACAGCAAATTATCTTAATTGCTTGAGTCTAAAAGATTTGGTTTGCAGTTTCTGTTTTATATTGATTTGTTTCGAGATTGCAGACTAGATGCTGTAGACCCTGGCTATGCAAACCGTTGTAATAATGCTGTGTATCCTAGCAACTCTTACAAGTGAACAAAGTTATGCATGTTAACAAATTCTAAATATGTCATTGAGTCCCAAGGTGCTATTTATTTAATAAATGTTGTGATGTTACTTCACTTCCAATAGTTCATTAAATTAGTTGGTTAATACCTCTAAAGATTTGGCATTTTGTGATTTTGTTTGACTTTGATGTATATTTTCTATTATTAGCACTTCCTATTTATGGAGTTCTCACCCATGCTGATAAGGCGGATGAAAAAGAGGAAACACGAGAAAGGGAATTCATCTCCTGCCTGGGACTTGAGGGGTCTAGGCATCGTTTTCTTATGTGTCGAAACTACTGTGATGATGTAGATCATGGTGAACGTATGGATAGGTGCTTCCCTTATCTTGATGTGCCGGTGCTCAGATTATTGAAGGCTGTAAGAAACCATTACTTTCCTTCAATGCAACCCTATATCTTCTTGCCACCTACTTCAGTAGTGTTCAGGGTGTTCTAAATAATTGTTGGCAGTAGTATATCTTCACACATATCTGTAAGATAAAAAATTATAGGCATACACCCATTATGCGCATCCCGAAAACGCACTGTCTTTTTATTTTCAGGTGGCAATTGGTTCCCTTCCTGATTTTTTCAGAATTTTCTCCTAAGATTATGAATTAATCCCTGGAAATGTGCATGATATGTTTTGACTACTGTTTTTTTCTTCTTCAGATCTTTGATCCAGAATTGAAGATTCAAAATGACAGGGAGAGCTACAATTCAATGAAAAGTAGATCGAAACCTGTCAGTACAATGCCACATCTGAATGGAAATAAAGGTGTTTCGGCTGAGGTGCGATGTGAAACATATGAACACCAAAGTAACTTGTTTGTAACATTAATCATCATAGCCATAGAAGCAATATTTGTAGCCATCTTGTTACAGTGGTTCCTGGCTTCACCTCTGGTGGACCGTGGGGAACTGAGCTCCACATGCATCCGATACAACGCACGTAAGGATCAACTTGGGATTGACCTCACAGCGTTCACAGAGCTTTGCCATGATATTGACAAGCTCCCTCCAAAATCAAAAATCGTCCCATTCATACTCTTTGTGACAGTAAGAGTTGGAACCTTATTCTTGCTACGCTTTCTTCCAGATTTTCTGCATGGATGATCCATTTGGTCTCCCTCATGGTTAGAAGATGTATTTCAGTTTTTGCACTCATGTGTGGTGGCATTCTCAGACACAAGAAATTTAGATTGCATAGAAGCACATCACATTTATTTTAGACCTTTAGGCAACTTGGTACAATAGAAGCAGACATTTTTGGTATCAAATGACTGTGCCAAAAAGCTGGATATTATTCTGATGGAAAGAATATGCCTCACACATTTGACTCTTCTGCAGTTATGAATTTATGTGCTCATATCATAACTGAAAATTAACTTTTTAATATGAGGACAATTATGTGCATTTTAAGATGAGGAAAACAATATGATCTTACGTCTTGTTATCTCATTTGTAATGAATATCGTATCCAATAATATGATCCGCAGGACTCAGTTGACACCAGTTTTTCTTCTTCAGCATGAATTTAACACGACGTAAATTTTGAATTATTTTTGTCAAAACTTGGGCAGATATGGTTCATGCTTAACTTAACTTTTGCCATACACAGTGAAGCAAAATCTGTCACTTGTATGTTTCTGCTGTGCATTTATGGCTTATATTCTCATTCATAGCTGATTACATATCCTGTATTGCAACTTTGTTGAGTTCTCGTCATTATTTTAACCCTATGTCATTTGGATAAATGCCATTTTTGTTGAGCTTTACGTTAATTTTATCACAAACTTTGCAGTAACAAACCGAATATTTTTATTACGGATTAACATTAATTCATCAAATGGAAACACTGTGTGTGCATATGTGTGTCTACTGTCTAATATGTATATTTATTTTATCCTAGTCAATGAATTAGTGTTCTTTACAAGAATTTATCTTTACAAGAAGTTATCAATTTTACGTTTTACTCATGAACTGTTTCATTAGTCATTGTTAAATAAAATTATGACCAAATAAATTTATGACATGCCTTCCAGCCCTTGCTACAGCTTTGAATTTAATTTGTCTTATTTGTTTTCCATGTATGTATTTTCTTACTTTGATTTAGGAAATAATATTATGTTTCAATATTGTCTTACTTTGATTTAGGAAATAATATTATGTTTCAATATTGTCTGTAGAAAAAGTACGCAGAATACAGCAATCCATAAACACTAAACTGCCGACACTACTGTTTGAAATCTCCAGTTATAATCCATTATACACTGTTGTTAGCCAACACATTTGACCATAAAGGAACCAAAAATACTTGCTTTTACCAAGTGAATAAGGGATATATTTAGTCTTGTGAGTAGTATCCGTTAATCACATAATAATTATAAGTTAATGCATTTGCATGGAAAATATGAACAAGTTTTTGTTAGCAATTTTGCACAACATTGGGGGTACGATATTACTCAGGGGAAAAAAAAAAAGAGTTCATATTTTCTTATAAAAATGTAGTAACATACTATTACATATTTTGCATTCTACCTAAGAATAAGTAAAAAAACACACTATAAGAAACAAAATAATTGAATTTCTGCTGGATTCCAAAGTGTTTAATGCCATTTTTCAGCACATGATAAGCAATACATGGTGGCCAGTATTAATGGTGGAGGACGAGATGAGATGGCAGTGATCCATAACGGAGAGTGCTTGAGACAATTCGTCCACTCAGGGCCCTTCAAATTCCAACGTAAATACACAACTGCTGGTTCAACAATAGTGACATTATTTATGTGAAACTATCATCACCTAGTGATCTTTGAACTTGGTCACATGCTCAAACGTTTACAAATAAATGTTGATTTGGTGTACTGAAAATTTAGATTCATGCTGTGAGTGAATGCTGATAGAAACTACTTTTCCAGTTGGTCTGGAAATGAAGGATTCTTTTTCTGTCAATACGACTCGATTCTGCCTTCAGTGTTGTAATTGATTAGATTCAGTAGCTTGGTCAATTCCATACACTGTACATGTGATTGAATGGACTGGCCTTGATGCAGCTACACTTGTGTTTCTAATCTGTTATTGATTGTTTGGAATCATAATATGGATAAAATATGGATGCTTTTAATTGAAATTCTCAAAAAGACACGGGTTAAAGATTTACCTGAAATTAGAGTGCAGTTTTACAATGTGGATCAGTTTTTTGAACCCATGTAACTGTGTTTAGTGGAGATAACTAAGAAAATTTAATTTGAGAAAAATCAAGATGCAGAAAGGAAAGTATATTGCCTATGTTATTATTAGTTAACAGTGACAAATATTCATGCCCTGTCGCATGCATGTTCATTGATGGAAGTGTTCACTACTATTTACATGACCTGTCACTTGCATGCTCTTTGTTGGAAGTGTTCACTGCTACTTACATGAACTGTCACTTGCATGCTCCTTGTTGGAAGTGTTCACTGCTATTTACATGACCTGTCACTTGCATGCTCCTTGATGGAAGTGTTCACTGCTATTTACATGACCTGTCACTTGCATGCTCCTTGTTGGAATGTGTTCACTGCTATTTACATCACCTGTCACTTGCATGCTCCTTGTTGGAAGTGTTCAGTGCTATTTACATGCCCTGTCACTTGCATGCTCGTTGTTGGAAGTGTTCAGTGCTATTTACATGACCTGTCACTTGCATGCTCCTTGTTGGAAGTATTCACAGCTATTTACATGAACTGTCACTTGTATGCTTGTTGTTGGATGTGTTCAGTGCTATTTACATGAACTGTCACTTGCATGCTCCTTGTTGGAAGTGTTCACAGCTATTTACATGCCCTGTCATTTGCATGCTCTTTGTTGGAAGTGTTCACTACTATTTACTTGACCTGTCACTGGCATGCTCCTTGTTGGAAGTGTTCACTGCTATTTACATGACCTGTCACTTGCATGCTCCTTGTTGGAAGTGTTCACTGCTATTTACATGATCTGTCACTTGCATGCTCCTTGATGGAAGTGTTCACTGCTATTTACATGACCTGTCACTTGCATGCTCCTTGTTGGAACTGTTCACTGCTATTTACATGACCTGTCACTTGCATGCTCTTTGTTGGAAGTGTTCACTGCTATTTACATTAATTGTCACTTGCATGCTCCTTGTTGGAAGTATTCACAGCTATTTACATGAACTGTCACTTGCATGCTCCTTGTTGGAAGTATTCACAGATATTTACATGAACTGTCACTTGCATGCTCCTTGTTGGAAGTGTTCACTGCTATTTACATGACCTGTCACTTGCATGCTCTTTGTTGGAAGTGTTCACTGCTATTTACTTGACCTGTCACTGACATGCTCCTTGTTGGAAGTGTTCACTGCTATTTACATGACCTGTCACTTGCATGCTCCTTGTTGGACATGTTCACTGCTATTTACATGACCTGTCACTTGCATGCTCTTTGTTGGAAGTGTTCACTGCTATTTACTTGACCAGTCACTTGTATGCTCCTTGTTGGAAGTATTCACAGCAATTTACATGAACTGTCACTTGCATGCTCGTTGTTGGAAGTGTTCACTGCTTTTTACATGACCTGTCACTTGCATGCTCCTTGTTGGACATGTTCACTGCTATTTACATGACCTGTCACTTGCATGCTCCTTGTTGGAAGTATTCACAGCTATTTACTTGACCTGTCACTTGCATGCTCCTTGTTGGACATGTTCACTGCTATTTACATGAACTGTCACTTGCATGCTCCTTGTTGGAAGTATTCACTACTATTTACATGACTTGTATGACTTTTATTGCTACTTTAAATCCAAGCAATATCTTAAAAAATTAATACAAGGAAAATTAACTTCCTTTTTCAGTTGCATTTTGTTTTTGAATTTAGTGTCTGGTCTGACTTATAAAATGAATCTGAGGGAGACAAGATAGCCTTTGATCTTAATATACCTTTTTCTGTGCTATTTTTATAGACCCTTGAGAGCACAGGTCATAGCTTGACTTAGAACTAGGCAATTCGCTAATAGGTATAAACATTTCTCCAAAATAACTGTTTAAATGATCACAATGTTATTTTCAGTTCTGTGTGACTCATGTTTGTTGTGAACTTAATGGATATAATATTCGTTTCTTTGCTTGGTTAAAAGTTTTTTTTGTGACTTGGTAAGCTCACTGACATCATCAACTTGACGAAGTCTACTTTTCAATGGATCAAAATAGCTTGTTTACCTTCATCCATAGACAAATCTAATAAAACCTGTAGCATCTGCAACTTAATCAAAGGTAGTTGCTTGCAATGCTATTTTCAGACATGTGTCATGCACTATGAAGCAGTGTGGTGTGGAAAAATACTGCATGATTCTGCAATGTAAAATTTGCAGAAAAAGATGAGCATCTAACAAAAGCAATTATCAAATTGTCCGTACACTTCACATATAGTGTGTGCAGTTTAAACATTTTCATATTAACAAACATGTCACTTTATGTGGTTTTGATTGGTCCAGATAAGGCCATGAAATTCTTGCACAGTACTATTTTGGTGGGTAAATTTTCTTTACTCCATGTTATGGAACCTTTTCTTTTTACCAGTACTTTATTTTGGTGGCCATTTTCAAATCAACTACCCAAAGGAAATTGTGGGTACAAAGATCATGTCTTTATGAATATGGTGAATTTAGGAATTTAGCCCCGCTTGGTCTCCTTGTGCTATATATAGCATATAATCCTATGAAAACTGGTGTATAAACCTCATGTAAAGAACAACCAGTAAAAGTTTATTGTCAAGTTGGTAGCTGGTGTCTGGATAGGGTTGAGTTGTATACCTGTAACATGCAGACAACCCTCAATACAAGCGTGGCTTAAATTATAAGTGATAGAAGTAAATAAAGTCACCTTGGCTCACAAACAAATGTAGACATGAACCTGTTTCCCTGGTGACAGAATATGATCCAATCACAACAATGAGAATGAATTTTTTTATGTCTTCCGTGCTCTGCTGTTCCTAATCAAATAATTCAAACATCCGGTAACAAGTACATTGCATTAAATGTGGAAATATCCATCCAGTAGTCCTCATTTCAGATGAATATCACAATAATGTAATGTTGTGAAACTTACATTTTATGGTAAACATTGAACATCTGCACTCTAATCAGTACTGTATAAAAAGTTGTGACTGTGTGGAGACATATGCTCCCCCACACCCCCACACACCTATTATGGTGCTTTGGTTATTGTTATCTAGGAGATGATTGACCATGATGCTATAACAGTTTTAAAAAATTATGTGAAGAAAATGAAATTGAACGTAAGAATGATACACCTTCTCTTAGGAATAGAGTTACAAAATTTATGGAAAATGCAATTAGTCATTATGTTATACCAATAAAACAAATTTCATGGTAGAATTAAGTGAATTATTCCTGAATGTCAGAATAACCTGGTTGCTTCTGGTCCTTTCAAAGTCAATGTTGGTGACAGGTCAGCACTGCCATATTCCCTTAATGTCTCTCCCTCTTTCTCTCCAATTTCTTCTGGTAATCAACTGTAACTTGGTTGCAGTCTGCACCATTGGTAGCACAGGTATGGAACTATTTTCCCTCATTAAATAAGGATATGCAACCTAAATAATTGTCCGGTTTTTCTTCTCTGGCTTCGAATAATATTCTCTTTCATGTTAGATATCTTATCTTAAGTCAACAAACTTAAGTTAATGTAGTTGGCGTGTAACCTGATAAACACAACGTATTTTTATACAAGATTAGTGTCTTTCTTTCCTAGCTGCTGTCCGCATTCCTAACAGGAACCACGACTTAACCTGGCCTCTTTCTTAAGTATTACATCCCACTGTAGGATGTAAATTACTAGCTGAATGATATCGGTCGACACTCACCAATTTTCTCAGTTTAGAGAATTCGTAACTTTATCACAAAAATCAATTAATGAACTTCACTTTTCCTAACAACATACTGTATACTTGATACTGTATCTATGACTTGTATTTTAGATTTCATGAAGGAAGTAAATCTTTATCTTAAACTTTAACTTGTATGTCATCACCTAGTGCATTTTTATTTAATGCAAATACCACCCATTATTTTGCAACATATTTTCATCAACATACATCATTTACATCTCCCGTTGATTGGGAAGCTTCATATTTTACTGTTACCAACAACTAATCATTTTATATAATATAATCAATATATGATTTCAATTACAAATTTCAATTGCTAAAAAGAATGGAATGTTATGTAACCTAAAAAGAAAACAACGCAATATTGATACGAAAAAAAAATGTTGATATGTTTGTTTTTGTCCTATGATCTGTATGATTTTATTTGGTGGTACACCGGCTTTTAAGATGCAACTGGTGATTTCGCGATTCTAGTCCGAAGTTCCGTATTTTCATCAACTACGTTAATCGACGTCCCCAGGGTGTTGTGTCCCAGCGTAATATAACGATCGGTATTCATTTTCAAGTCGCTGTGTTTCGCGAGAGTATGGTATAAAACAATGTTATTCCGAATAAATAAGTGTACCGTTTTAGTGAAACAGAATGTGCTCATGCACCTGATGATTGATGCATTGTATCAAAGGTTATTATGACGTTCTCTCTCTCTCTCTCTCTCTCTCTCTCTCAAGAAATTTAAATTCTTGGATGTAGACCTATGCATGGTTTATTTAGTTTTTGATGGTAGCAACATTATATATTTTTTTAAAAATTTTATTTGAAAGAGAGCTATATTTAGCGGTCACATCTGCGTATTTAACCAACAATGTTCATTCAGTAGATCTGGTTGGATGTTTTTGTTGTTGTCCTATTATCTCTCTTCACATTCCATAAATATAGCAGAAAAGCTTTTGCATCTCGCTGCATCACCACATCATGGTATTCTGCTTCTTTTTTATGTGACATTTTCCTTGTCTACTGGATTTGATTGTATATCTCTTGCCTCCAACGTTACATATTCTTCACATAGATGACTATTTAAATATAACTTCTAATCTCGAGTAAACCATTGAAAACGTCTACATTTTAAACGCAGCTTTCGTCATTTTTTTATTTCGACGTAGTTGAAAATAGTTCTTATAACCATATAAAGAAGCGGTGAATATTTGACCCATTGGAATAATGTTAAACTAAAGGAACATTTATGAAGTATATAATAACAATTAAATATTGTAATATATTCTTACAATAAATGAATCATATAACATTTAATACCAATGAATGCCTAATTAATATCTTAACTCGAGGAAAATTGGAGTATCAATCTATAAGGAATATATTCAATAAAAACAAAATACAATCTTATTCAATGAAAATATTCTCTGCAATTGTGGACGATACATTTGGTCAATTCCAGACACGCCCTTTGTATGCAGCCTCTGATTCTGGGTCTTTCAAAATCTTTCAAACACACTTCCTTTGGACGACTTATTTAATGAGAAATTCCTTGCTCCCCTTGTTTGGCTTACTTAATCAAGATGACACATATTTCAAATGGTCTAAGATTTCCCCAAATCTGTATCTGGCTAGTCTGAACTTTATTATTTCCTATATTTGTCCCAGTGTTAAGACATGTGAGACCGTTATCTTAACAGATCCTAATTTAAATCCATTTCGTTCCTCCAAAGAGTTGCTAATATGGGTATGTGAGAAAGCTTGCCAGTAGCTTTCTCGTTGTCTGTGGTTTCTTTCCAGGATTTTCCCGGGTTATTACTCCACCATTAATACTGGCAGCCAAGCCATGTATAGCATATGGTGTGCTGAAAAATGGCGTTAAAACCTGCAAAAACCTCCAAACCAAGCACGTTCTACCATTTTGCGAGCTTAGTCCATACATCAATATTATTGGTTATGTGTCTCGCTGATGGCTTCAAAATATGCTGCAACAAAACCATCTACCAAATGTCACACCATTACAGTGACGTCACACACAGTGGACATTCGGTGTTGACAAATGACTTTGTAAAATGTTCTGTGTATTCGGAAGAAAACTTGTTCTTTTATTTGTACAAAAATGTGTTATCTGCTTTTAAATGACGATACGTTTGGAACTCTTTTACGCACAATAAATACAAGATGCATCGACTCAGAATGGATGAAATTATATTGGTTCTTCTTTATATCGAAATAATATCCACTGAAAAACACTTATAAAAGAAATCTTAAATGAGTAATGATTCAATATTAAATTTATGAAACTGAGCAAAAATCTTCACATCAATCAACTCGTTTCATAAATTCAATATTAAACGATCACTCATTTGAGATCCTCTATACATACCATATACAGTATCGGGATTTAAATACTTGCAGCACGCTTAATAACCCTGGAGATGTCACATGTTACATCATACTGTAGATGTAACGGCAGTGACATCTCAGTGTTATTTCAAAGTCATGTTACTACACCCTTCAGCAGTTTGGTCACCCGTGTCAGTTACGTCTTTGTGTATCGCACTTCACACAATTACATCGGCACAAAATAATTTGCTGTATCTTTAAATTCCAACGCGAATACAAAACTGTGCAATACCAAACATTTAAAGCAAAACTGCTGAAATTATGAATGCAGAGGTGTTTGTAAATAACATCATGCTCTTCATGGACACGGAATTTTGGACTCAATTGCACAACTGACTGTTGCAATCTAAATGTATGAACGTTTGATCAGGAATTTTATTTCGGGTTGCAAATGGTGATCTGAAGTCATAGGAAGGGTACTAGGGTGATCTGAAGTCATAGGGAGGGTACTAGGGAGATCTGACGTAATAGGAAGGGTACTAGGGTGATCCGAAGTCATAGGAAGGGTACTAGGGTGATCTGAAGTCATAGGAAGGGTACTATAGTGATCTGAAGTCATAGGGATGGTACTAGGGTGATTTGAAGTCATAGAGAGGGTACTAGGGTGATCTGAAGTCATAGGAAGGGTACTAGGGTGACCTGAAGTCATAGGGAGGGTACTAGGGTGATTTGAAGTCATAGAGAGGGTGCTAAGATGATAAGAAGTCATAGGAAGGGTACTAGGGTGACTTGAAGTCATAGGAAGTGTACTAGGGTGATCTGAAGTCAATGGGAGGGCACTAGGGTGATCTGAAGTCACAGAGAGGGTACTTGGGTGATAAGAAGTCATAGGAAAGGTACTAGGGTGATCTGAAGTCATAGTAAGGGTACTAGGGTGATCTGAATTCATAGGGAGGGTACTAGGGTGATCTGAAGTCATAGAGAGGGTACTAAGTTGATATGAAGTCATAGGAAGGGTACTGTGGTGATCTGAAGTCAAAGGGCTGTTACTAGGTTGACCTGAAGTCATAGGAAGGGTACTATAGTGATCTGAAGTCATAGCGAGGGTACTAGGGTGATTTGAAGTCATAGAGAGGGTACAAGGGTGATTTGAAGTCATAGAGAGGGTACTAGGATGATACAAAGTCATAGGAAGGGTACTAGGTGACTTGAAGTCATAGGAAGGGTACTAGGGTGATCTGAAGTCAATGGGAGGGCACTAGGGTGATCTGAAGTCATAGGAAAGGTACTAAGGTAATCTGAAGTCATAGTAAGGGTACTAGGATGATCTGAATCCATAAAAGGGGAATAGGGTGATATGAAGTCATAGGAAGAGTACTAGGGTGATCTGAATTCATATAAAGGGTACTAGGCTGATCTGAAGTCATAGGGAGGGTACTAGGGTGATCTGAAGTCATAGAGAGGGTACAAGGGTGATATGAAGTCATAGGAAGGGTACTAAGGTGATCTGAAGTCATAGGGAGGGTACTGGCTTGATCTCAAGTCATAGGGCGGGTACTAGAGTGATCTGACGTCATAGGAAGGGTACTAGGGTGATCCGAAGTCATACGAAGGGTACTAGGGTGATCTGAAGTCATAGAGAGGGTATTATGGTGATCTGAAGTAAAATGGCTGGTACTAGGGTGTTCTGAAGTCATAAGAAGGGTACTATACTGATCTGAAGTCATAGGGAGTGTACTAGAGTGATTTGAAGTCATAGAGAGGGTACTAGGATGATCTGAAGTTATAGGAAGGGTACTAGGGTGATCTGAAGTCATAGTAAGTGTACTATAGTGTATAGTGATCTGAAGTCATAGGGAGGGTACTAGAGTGATCTGAAGTCATAGAGAGGTTACTAGGGTGATATGAAGTCATAGGAAGGGTACCAGGGTGATCTGAAGTCATAGAGAGGGTACTAGCTTGATCTCAAGTCATAGGGCGGGTACTAGAGTGATCTGACGTCATAGGAAGGGTACTAGGGTGATCCGAAGTCATACGAAGGGTACTAGGGTGATCTGAAGTCATAGAGAGGGTATTATGGTGATCTGAAGTAAAATGGCTGATACTAGTGTGATCTGAAGTCATAAGAAGGGTACTATACTGATCTGAAGTCATAGGGAGGGTACTAGAGTGATTTGAAGTCATAGAGAGGGTACTAGGGTGATCTGAAGTTATAGGAAGGGTACTAGGGTGATCTGAAGTCATAGTAAGGGTACTATAGTGTATAGTGACCTGAAGTCATAGGGAGGGTACTAGGGTGATCTGAATTCATATGAAGGGTACTAGGGTGCTCTGAAGTCATAGGGAGGGTACTAGGGTGATCTGAAGTCATAGAGAGGGTACTAGGGTGATTTAAAGTCATGGGAAGGGTAATAGTGTGATATGAAGTCATAGGGAGGGTACTAGTTTGATCTGAAGTCATAGAGAGGGTACTAGGGTGATAAGAAGTCATAGGAAGGGTACTAGGGGGATCTGAAGTCATAGTAAGGGTGCTATAGTGTATAGTGATCTGAAGTCATAGGGAGGGTTCTAGGGTGATCTGAAATCATAGAGGGGTACTAGGGTGATATGAAGTCATAGGAAGGGTACTAGTGTGATCTGAAGTCATAGGGAGGGTACTAGTTTGATCTCAAGTCATAGGGCGGGTACTAGAGTGATCTGAAGTCATAGAGAGGGTACTAGGGTAATCTGAAGTTATAGGGAGGGTACTAGGGTGATCTGGAGTCATAGAGGGGGTACTAGGTGATAAGAAGTCACAGGAAGGATACTAGGGTGATCGGAAGTTATAGTAAGGGTACTATGGTGATCTGAAGTCATAGGGAGGGTTCTAGGGTGATATGAAGTCATAGGAAGGGTACTAGGGTGATCTGAAGTCGTAGAGAGCGTAATATGGTGATATGAGGTCATAGGGCGCGTACTAGGGTGAAGTTAGGTCATAGGGATGGTACTAGGGTGATCTGAAGTCATAGGAAGGGTACAGGGTGATCTGATGTAATAGAAAGGGTACTAGGGTGCTCTGATATCATAGAGAGGTTACTAGGGTGATCTGAAGTCATAGGGAGGGTACTAGGGTGATATGAAGTCATAGGAAGTGTACTAGGTTGATCTGAAGTCATAGGAAGGGTACTAGGGTGATCTGAAGTCATAGGATGGGTACTAGGGTGATATGAAGTCATAGGAAGGGTACTAGTATGATCTGAAGTCATAGGGAGGGTACTAGTTTGATCTCAAGTCATAGGCCAGGTACTAGAGTGCTCTGAAGTCATAGAGAGGGTTCTAGGGTGATCTGAAGTTACAGGGAGGGTACTAGGGTGATCTGAAGTCATAGTAAGGGTACTAGGATGATCTGAAGTCATCGGGAGGGTACTAGGGTGATATGAAGTCGTAGTAAGGGTTCTAGGGTGATCCGAAGTCATACGGAGGGTACTAGGGTGCTCTGAAGTCATCGGGAGGGTACTAGGGTGCTCTGAAGTCATCGGGAGGGTACTAGGGTGATCTGAAGTCATGGAGAGGGTACTAGGGTGATCTGAAGTCATAGGACGGGTACTAGGGTGACCTGAAGTCATAGAGAGGGTACCAGGGTGATCTGAAGTCATATGAAGGGTACAAGGGTGATCTCAAGTCATAGGGAGGGTACTAGGATGATCTAAAGTCATAGGAAGGGTACTAAGGTGATCTGAAGTCATAGGGAGGGTGCTAGGTTGATCTGAAGTCATAGGAAGGGTACATGTGTGATCTGAAGTCATAGAGAGGGTACTATGGTGCTATGAAGTCATAGGAAGGGTACTAGGGTGATCTGAAGTCATTGGAAGGGTGCTAGGGTGATCTGAAGTCATAGGAAGGGTACTAGGGTGATCTGAAATCATAGGGAGGGTGCTTGGTGATCTGAAGTCATTGGAAGGGTACAAGGGTGATCTCAAGTCATAGGGAGGGTACTAGGATGATCTAAAGTCATAGGAAGAGTACTAGGGTGATCTGAAGTCATAGGGAGGGTGCTAGATTGATCTGAAGTCATAGGAAGGGTACTAGTGTGATCTGAAGTCATAGAGAGCGTACTTTGGTGCTCTGAAGTCATAGGAAGGGTACTAGGGTGATCTGAAGTCATTGGAAGGGTGCTAGGGTGATCTGAAGTCATAGGAAGGGTACTAGGGTGATCTGAAATCATAGGGAGGGTGCTTGGTGATCTGAAGTCATTGGAAGGGTACTAGGGTGATCTGAAGTCATAGGAAAGGTAGTAGGGTGATCTGAAGCAATAGAAACGGTACTAGGGTGATATGAAGTCATTGAAAGGGTACTAGTGTGATCTGAAGTCATAGGGAGGGTGCTAGGGTAATCTGGAGTCATAGAGGGGGTACTAGGTGATAAGAAGTCATAGGAAGGATACTAGGGTGATCGGAAGTCATAGTAAGGGTACTATGGTGATCTGAAGTCATAGGGAGGGTTCTAGGGTGATATGAAGTCATAGGAAGGGTACTAGGGTGATCTGAAGTCGTTGAGAGCGTAATATGGTGATCTGAGGTCATAGGGCGTGTACTAGGGTGAAGTAAAGTCATAGGGAGGGTACTAGGGTGATCTGAAGTCATAGGAAGGGTACAGGGTGATCTGAAGTAATAGAAAGGGTACTAGGGTGCTCTGATATCATAGAGAGGGTACTAGGGTGATCTGAAGTCATTGGAAGGGTGCTAGGGTGATCTGAAGTCATAGGAAGGGTACTAGGGTGATCTGAAATCATAGGGAGTGTGCTTGGTGATCTGAAGTCATTGGAAGGGTACAAGGGTGATCTAAAGTCATAGGAAGGGTACTAGGGTGATCTGAAGTCATAGGGAGGGTGCTAGATTGATCTGAAGTCATAGGAAGGGTACTAGTGTGATCTGAAGTCATAGAGAGCGTACCATGGTGCTCTGAAATCATAGGAAGGGTACTAGGGTGATCTGAAGTCATTGGAAGGGTGCTAGGGTGATCTGAAATCATAGGGAGGGTGCTTGGTGATCTGAAGTCATTGGGAGGGTACTAGGGTTTTCTGAAGTCATAGGAAATGTAGTAGGGTGATCTGAAGCAATAGAAACGGTACTAGGGTGATATTAAGTCATTGGAAGGGTACTAGGGTGATCTGAAGTCATAGGGAGGGTGCTAGGGTAATCTGAAGTCATAGGGAGGGTACTAGGGTGATCTGGAGTCATAGAGGGGGTACTAGGTGATAAGAAGTCATAGGAAGGATACTAGGGTGATCGGAAGTCATAGTATGGGTACTATGGTGATCTGAAGTCATAGGGAGGGTTCTAGGGTGATATGAAGTCATAGGAAGGGTACTCTGGTGATCTGAAGTCGTAGAGAGCGTAATATGGTGATCTGAGGTCATAGGGCGCGTACTAGGGTGAAGTAAAGTCATAGCGAGGGTACTAGGGTGATCTGAAGTCATAGGAAGGGTACAGGGTGATCTGAAGTAATAGAAAGGGTACTAGGGTGCTCTGATATCATAGAGAGTGTACTAGGGTGATCTGAAGTCATAGGGAGGGTACTAGGGTGATGTGAAGTCATAGGAAGTGTACTAGGTTGATCTGAAGTTATAGGAAGGGTACTAAGGTGATATGAAGTCATAGGAAGGGTACTAGTGTGATCTGAAGTCATAGGGAGGGTACTTGTTTGATCTCAAGTCATAGGGCGGGTACTAGAGTGCTCTGAAGTCATAGAGAGGGTACTGGGGTGATCTGAAGTTACAGGGAGGGTACTATGGTGATCTGAAGTCATAGAGAGGGTACTAGGTGATAAGAAGTCATAGGAAGGTTACTAGGGTGATCTTAAGTCCTAGTAAGGGTACTAAGGTGATCTGAAGTCATCGGGAGGGTACTAGGGTGATATGAAGTCGTAGTAAGGGTTCTAGGGTGATCCGAAGTCATACGGAGGGTACTAAGGTGCTCTGAAGTCATCGGGAGGGTACTAGGGTGATCTGAAGTCATCGGGAGGGTACTAGGGTGATCTGAAGTCATAGAGAGGGTACTAGGGTGATATGAAGTCATAGGAAGGGTACTAGAATGACCTGAAGTCATAGGGAGGGTGCTAGGTTGATCTGAAGTCATAGGAAGGGTACTAGGGTGATCTGAAGTCATTGGAATGGTGCTAGGGTGATCTGAAGTCATAGGAAGGGTACTAGGGTTATCTGAAATCATAGGGAGGGTGCTTTGTGATCTGAAGTCATTGGGAGGGTGCTAGGGTGATCTGAAGTCATAGGAAAGGTAGTAGGGTGATCTGAAGCAATAGAAACGGTACTAGGGTGATATGAAGTTATTGGAAGGGTGCTAGGGTGATCTGAAGTCATAGGGAGGGTGCTAGGGTGATCTTAAGTCATATGGAGGGTAGTAGGATGATCTGAAGTCACATATAGGTTACTAGGGTGATACGTCATAGGAAGGGTACTAGGGTGATCTGAAGTCATAGGAAGGGTACTAGGGTTATCTGATGTCATAGAGTGGGTACTAGGGTGATCTCAAGTCATAGAGAGGGTACTAGGGTGTGTCGCTGATATAAGGTGTAGATAGAGAAAAAGAGGGACTAAAAGTAAATGGTTGTAGTTTGATAATCTAATATGGTACCTATACTTTAACAATGACTAAATGAATGATTTAAATTGCACATGAGAACACAAGCCCGTATGCCAAATGTTGAAAATTATAGTTCGGTTTTGTGATTAACTAACTGTTAAATATGACTATATTAGTTTATACTTAATCTGAAACATTCCGTACATTAAAACAATATATTATTTTTATTTATCAGTTTCTACTGCATCGTTAACGAGTAATTCCCACTGAACAATCATGACTCAACAATGTGTTTTGCGAGATTGATGTAAGCGGCTTGTGAAGGCTAGTCACTTGAACGAAGAACTTACTAACAGAGATTACAATGTTAAAAATGCGTGACAGGTCATGAGGCCTGGCCCTAGATAGTACTGGTCTTAAAATGAAAAGTGTTCATGTTCAAATTTAAGACACTGAAACTGATAATTCTTACATATGCGCTCAATCAGTAATTGGAATCAATACAACAAACAGAAAGAAGAAAAATAAAACAATTGAAGACAGTTATATACTGTGTTACGTATATCTAATGTGCATTGTGAGTTAGTCTCTTTAATTTGTTTTTGTTTCATCAAGTGCTGTTGCAATATAACATTGTATGTTGTGCTTGACTTTGTCCAAAATTGAGTTCATATAAGCTTGACCTGAATAATTTGTTTAATTTTAGTTGTGCTGTGGGATCTAGTTCGAAATTTTTGGAGTTAATCTGGTCAACCTGATATAATCCAGGATCTATATTATTAAGAAAAATAGGTTTCTAATAATAACATTTTTATATTGTTAACATCATGATCATTTATTGAAGGTTAATTTCTAGTTGGTAATATTCCTCTTTTAAACAAACAAAATGCTAATCGCGACCCGAGGGCCATTAGTTATCTAAATATGTTTTAATTGAAGGAAAATTGATTCGTGATTTACGTACTAGCAGTCATGTTGTATTATATATTATATTGGTCCTTTCATTTCGACAGGAATCTAATTCTTCAAACTACCGAATGCAATTGATTTTTTGTCTGGAAATACAAAAGTGTTCTGATAAAAGTTTTTGGACAGAGACATTCACTGGAAGTATGTTAATATGATTCAACACACGACTGTTAACACATTTTCATTATGCAAGCTACAACATGACACCTTAACATATTCAGCTTTGGAGTTAACTTTCGACTTGTATTACATGTTATTCAGGACTTTACATTATTAGGACTCTTGTCTAATAATCTTGGATTATTTTGGGATTTAATTCGCATCACCGTAAGTTCTTGTTGTTTTCTCACTTTGTATTCTAGTGAAATAAGTTTTTTAATTTTACAAAGCTTGTTGTTTTCAACTCTTTTCTGTTACGTATTTGTAAGAGCATAGACGCGTAACAACTGCCAACATATTCATCACTATTTCGAAAGAATAAAAATGGAAAACAAAGGATGAAATCTATGAACTATCTAAATGGACATCATTACATCGTAAGAATAAAAAAGTGAAACAAATGATGACCGTAATTTGTAAGATTTAAGAAAACATTGTGCATTGATCCCAATAATTGCGAATTATTCGCTCCCTTCGTTCTAACTTATATATTATGTAAGGGACATGGACAAAGTAGGTATATTATATTCTTCTTATTCGTTGGTCAAATTATCGACAATAACTCTCCGACAAAAAGCTGAAGGTCGTTACATTTCATTTATGGAACCTCGCCTCCTTTAAATGCAATTTGCTATTTGTTAACAATAAAATGTTGCCATATTGGTATTTTCTAATATTAATTCAATATCATAAATATCTACTGGGATATAAAATGGGTTGCAAGTGCATAGATGGGACCCGTAACTAGCAAAGACGAAGCTGGGGGGAGGGGGGCAGAGAGGGACATATGTTCCCGGGAGCCAGACTAGTGGGGGCGCCAAAGTGGGCTTTGAAATAGGTTGTATGTGGACTTTGAGGTGGGGTTTCAGAGTTGAGGGGTGAGTAAAATGGAATCTTGTCCTTCGGCTCCAAACACTCTAGCTACGCCTCTTGTAACTAGGTACACACACACACATCTGTTTCACCAGTAAAGCAGAAGGTCGTTCTGCATCTCTCTCGCTAAGAGAGCGGCATGCCTACAAACGGCATCGCTTTTAATAGCAGAGGAACCGTAAGGTCATGCCGCATGTCTGCTGATGTCCAAGAGTACGGTATCACAATGCACAACATCCCACTCACGTACGTTCATGAACTAGCTGTCAATAGTGCACTCCTAGCTCTGTTGCCGTGTTGAGTTATTCATCTTTCTTGGTCGGCGTTTGCATTTTAAATTAGTATAACGGTGTTCATACTATCAGTACCATAAGGCGTTGTCGTCTGTAAGTTGCAATCATATCTGGTCCACAATCTGATATACTATTTCTAAACATCTTTCGACAGTTAGCATTGTTCGGATCAAATGTTTTCATACAAAATATTGGTCTTGTCCAGACTCGAAAGCTTTTTTCAACACGTCACTACTGACGACTGGACTTGAACGACATTTAAGTATCAGTCCGTTGCTTTGCCTTGGGTATAATTCTATATATGTCGGTCTCTGTATTGGTATCCATAATTATTGGTAGCAACTCTAGAGAAAAAACAACTTACCATAATGCTTTCTGTTTGTTATTCAGTTCGTGTGTTTCAGTAGTTTTCGTATGTCATCCACCAGTTGAAAGTAGCGAACATGATCTGATAGGTATACCGTCTAGGGTAATATCTAACGATGCACCAAACCCCTACCCAACAAAAAAACAAACAAGTTAATACAATAATTCTAAACGACTTTGACAAACATTTCGTGGTCTTGTTGAACGTTCCCACATGTTCCAAACCGATGCATTCTTGATTACGGTACCATTATTTTAATGTCTCTTTGTCTTCTGGAGTCTGACACGATGATGAATGGCCACTAGATTCTTGTTTCAGTTTCCGAAATTTCTTCAAGTAGTGGGACAAATTTCGTGACTCGAGTCATCGTCCTTTTGATATTGTTCTTTGGAGGGAAAGTGACAAATTGCGTATACTATAAACATTTGGTCTCCAGGATTCATAGCATGGAACCATTCGATACTCATTATGGTTCCCCGCAAAGCGCGTTCTTTATCACTATGGAAACAATGTTTGTATTGGTTCCATGTATTTGCATATTTAGCATAAAGGAAACATTTTTTTTCTTGGCAATAATGTACTAATGCGGGATGGTTCAAGTTGGTTGAGAGAAGACTTTGCATTTGATCAAACCTTTGAATTGACGAATGGGTTTCACGATAATGTATTCTGTCCTCATTTCAAAGTGCCCGGTAGAGAATTGCTGATATTTGTGCCCCCAGATACAGCAATTCCATTGCATGGGTTAGTTCTTCAGACAACCGTTCAGTGTATAAGTGATAAATATATTATTCTATCAGTAGTGATGTTTTTACCGACGTCATTTTACATTCTATGATTCCGAAAGTATTAAGAAATTTATTTGAGACCTTTGATGAGAAATAGTCTTTACCTTCCGCTTTGCCTGCTTTAAAGTAACATACACTTTTAATCTGGAGTTAACGTTGACAGATATGTTAGAGTATGTATGTAAACTAGAAATATAGGCACCGGCCATACGTTTCATAGACAGCGAAACTGAACCAGGCCTATATAAAATCCATATCAATTCTATGAATTAAAGCACGATACAGGATAATAAATTTTTGAAAACATATTTTTTAGATCCATGTTTATTCTATTTATAATTACTTTTCTTTGCATTGAGATTTGACATTAAGATATGTTATTGCTTTCTTTATATCATTCAGTGATTATTGAAAGGATTTTCCATCAATACAGATTCTCTTCAAAATAGGTTAATTTCGTGACAATCATTTGTTTCGAGAATAGTCGACTTTTATACGATGTATCATTCTTCTGTGTAAAAATTAAAACAAATAAATGGTTTCAACTTCTTTTAGAACTTAAATATTTTCAGCATTCATGAAAGTACAGATTTATGTCAGTAGAAGAACAAATAAAAGGCAATCATAGTTTAGTGGCATAGTTTTGAGTAAGAAAACAAGAAAAAAAGAAAATTGGTTTCATTTATCCAATGGTACCAATTGCTATTGTTATTGCTCTCATGGGCGCATATGTTTTCTAACCAACTATGAAGTTCACAAGCATGTGACATATTGGTTGACGGAATACTATTGTTCATATTATTCAGAGTTCACAAACCAATTTTTCCAAATAGTAGGATATCCCTCTAATCTTACAATAAGTACTTAGACGCATTAGTTCGCATGTATTCATAAGATACCGAACGTGTAATGGTTCCGTGTACTTCCTATAAATCTGTCTTTAAATTAGTCCACACGCTCGTATGATCATCCACAACCAAACAGCCAATCGCGGTTCAAACAATCAAACATTCACCTAATCACATACGATCACCACCACCCCATCCCCAGCTAAGAAAAAGCTTTGCGTACATAAAAGAAAGCAGTTGTAAGAAACAATGGCAAAACGTACAATCTAATTAGCGACTACAAAGTTCCTGTACAACAATTTCTCTTAAATGAGCTTTCTGATTGTCTGTTAATTGATCATATGCACTAATAAAACGACAGAGCCGGCTTAATGCAGACAACTCTTGTTGCTTTGTCACGGACGCCAGATCTTCGTTGTATAATTTCATGGGATTTAGATGCCTGGAGTTCTGATCTCTCACATAGAAAATGACTATTTTTCCTGAAATTTAAAATATTTAAGCTGGAAAAGACATCATCACTTTCAACACTTGTAACATAACTCACACATGTAAACATAACATATATTCGTTTTGCGCACCGACATCGTTGAGCATGGTTATAGTTTATAATCAAATCGTATTATCCATTGCTCTTGATAAATGAGATCGAACGAAACTAATTAGTTTTGTGCTTCTTAATTATGAATTTGTTTTATCTGAGTTAGTATATTTCCTATATCAGGTGCAATTATACGAACTTGCTAGATGTTTATGAACAGGTGTCCTCTATGGTTAAATTTGTCATATGTCGTCATAATTCTCTTAGAAGGACTCTTTATTTTGCAAAGCAGAGTAAATGGTATATTTAACTGAGTTAAAGGGTGCAAAATAGGCCTATTTTGAGTAATGTTTGTTTCTCGTTACTGATTTGGACAAGATAGTCTAGATATTTAGGAAATATCCGATGTATACTAAGTACTAGCCTTTATAAGGCAATTAGCAAATTGGGGATAACAGTATTGTGTTTTAAGATCTGGAGACATAAATTGTTTGTTATATTATCGCCAATTATTTTATATAGTAAAAAGGTTGCATTAGCCTATAACACGTTTAGTAAACAACAACATAACGACAAATATATAATGGCTAAGTCAGAATTGTACTTGGCGACATAATCGTGAGGAAATGGCAGATAAGCACCCTTTCCAAAGATAGACACAGGAGGAGCTGGGCTGTCAACATACGTTGACGTATCTGGTAAAGTCCCTCTTAATCCATGTTATTGATTTAGAGTTTGTAAGTCATCGCGTTTTCCAAACGAGCTTAATTTGTTTGCCCTCATATGATATTTCTTCTTATTATCATATCCTATATTAATGAAAGTTCATACTTAGTTCCTCAAAAGGTTAGTGTAAAAAAATGGTCTTGCATGTAAAAGTTCTAGAACAATTTTATAATATCAAATCAAATTGAAACAAACGAGGTGTGGTTCAAATTTAAATTATAATAATACTATTATGGAAATGAAGAATACAAGAACAAAGTAAAAAGATAGAAACGAATGATATTGAGGATGAAAAGAGTGGATAGGTAACAATAAACACGTTTACTATCTAGAAGGCCATGTTATATACGTTATGACCGGCAATTAATTGCTGAAAATGACGTGACCTTGTATCCAGGTTGAAAAGGTTTAACAAATATGTCAAGCCATGAATCATATGGAACTATAAGTAAATGAAATTTATTTAAACTAATCCTTAATGCACGTGTTCTGTTAAAGCGACCTTGACACCAACATTAAAAGGACAAGAGTGGGTGTCACTAAATCAAATATTTTAGCTTAATAATGACTAATTCCAATATGGAATGATGAAAGAAAATTCATGAAGGGTTAAGAAAATAGAATTTACTTTTAAACAAAACCTCGAAGTAACTGTTCATTGACTATTACATTCAAATCAGAGGTTACACGGGAACGTAAGCCAGACATAAAATGAATTGTCGTAGTATTACAATGATTCATGCCAAAAAAGACTAGTCTTGGGGATCTGTAAACATTACCAAATGAAAAAGAAAGAAACAAAACAAGCTATTCTTAAAATGAAGAATCTTTGCCTTGCATTGATTAATACCAGCTGTAATGAGAATATCTGAAGATGTTTCAGACTTATATGTAAATAAAAACGTTAACTAGAACCTTAAGAAACTGTTGCAGCGTCCAGACAATGTTACTGTTGTGTCTCTCTTCCCACTAAGGTGCATACATTTTACCTACCTCCCATTTTCTGTATAGCCTGAACTGTGGTTAGCCGAAGATCACCGAGTCCTAATGTGGGGTCCTCAAGGATCACGTTTCTAAGGTAAACATATACTCAGTTATGTCATAAGCTACAATTAAGGATTGAAATTAACTGATAATGAGCGATTCGACTAATAATTCTAAATATTTTTGTTTAGATGTCTATTTTGACTTTTAACCTTAATTCATACAAATAATTCCGTTTCAAAATATAATAACATACGCAATAAGTATATTCTAACAAAGTAGGAGAGATACAGAGACAATCAGTACAGAACGAATACAAATAGAAGATGCGTGCGTGGTGCAACAGAATAATATTTGTATACACACACTTATTAAAATGCTGGTAATTGCACGTGCCATGAAAATAATTCATTTTGGGGTTTTGATTCTATTTTAGTATTTTCATTCATATTCGATGTCCCATAGCATCAGTTGTCCAGGATTATACAGCTTTTGAGCCCTTGTTCTCTGTCAAGGTTAGTCAAATAATGTTAAACATATTTAAGAGATAATGTTATCTAAATATTTGATGGCAGCACAGCATCATCGATAGTTTCTTGAAACGCCCTCAAGATACCATGCTTTTAACCAATTTTGTCAGTTTCTGTTTGAGCGGTTTACAAAAGTTGATAATTTATCTCATTAGGTTTTAATATTTATTTATATATTGTTTTAGTGTCAGCAAATAACAGTCATATATGATGGTGGATTGTTATCTTTACAAATGTTAGATATGATTTATGTCTTTATTTGTAGAAAATGAGAAAGCCATTCAATTTATTACGCCCCCTTTCAATTGCTCTTTTGTCAAGTTTGATCAACATTATAGTGAGCAATTTTTAAGACGAAATTGCAAAATTTGTCTCCTTGAGTAAGGGTGCAAATCAACATCACTTGCATAATTATCACTTCTTGTAAACATTTTTTCTGTCAAATTGCATCAGAGTATATTAAGGGGATGCTAGCAAGAATTTCTTTATTATTTTTAAAGTCCGAAATGTAAAGAAGATTTGTCCAATTTGGTTAGTGGCTTTGAGGAAAAGATAGTATTTTTATGTTTTGTTTTATAGTATTTGTTTCTGAGGATATGAATTATTTGTTACAATGTGAAAGTTCTTTATGACAATAGCTACGTTAAAGTTGGTAAAATTATGCTATGTTTTAGAGAAGTATTCTGAGTCATGTTATGTGTGTAGTAATGATGGCGATGTGAGTCGGATTGGCGGCATGTGCATGAACTGTAAATACTTAGTGGAAAGCTTGTTAGAAGTGAATACAATGAATTCTATGAAAGAAAATAGCAAACGTAGATCCATGACGCGCCTGCGACGAGGTAATATTATAGAGGCAATGTTATACCATACGCTAAGGGACCCCGAGTGACCGAGTGGTCTAAAGCGCTCTCCGTTACGGATCCCTGCCATCTCACCTCTGTCTGCGTAGTTTCGAATCTAAGATTCGGCTAATGTGGGTATGTGAGAATGCTTGCCAGTAGCTTCTCGTGGGTCGGTGGTTCTTTCCGTGGGTTTTCCCTGGTTCTTCCTCCACCAATAATACTAACCGCCATGTATAGCCTATCGTGTGCTGAAAAATGGCGTTAAACCCTACAACAACAACAACAACAACAACAATACCATACGCTAACTTTCACTTAGGTCCAGGTGATCTAAAATGAGGTGCTCATGAAAGCATTGTTAATACTTTAAAATTGAATATATTATTTCAATACCGTTCATTGAAGTCTACAAATAGAAAGTAGAGAGAGACTGGAGGACATTCCAAGATGTCTTCATGTCTCCTTATTATGAATTCCTCAAGTTCCTGATTTAGCTGTTGAGTAACAGACTGGGTAACAGACTGGGTCATGCGCATGTGCAGTGGGTGAGTTTCCTCATAGAAACTAATTACACAGAGCTTCCTTTCTAAACAAAGATTGGCTCGAACCTGGCTCAAAATTCTTCCGGCCGTCTGAAAGAGGAACATATTCGATAGTTATTTTAAATGAATTGATATTTGCTATACGTTCTTTCAACAATGTCAAAACTGTATGTATGACACACAAGAAAAACAAAGCATAGACGGACGTTCCTCTGCTGATATATGATTTTATGTGCAAATGCAGTCCAAAGAAACAAAAAAAAAGAGAAAAAAAAATCCTGAAACAAAACATACGAGAAGAAAATCTACAAAAGGACATTATATACATTACAAAACAAAACTGCAAGCTCTTACACATGTTGGGCATATGTATTATTTATACGTCTTCTACTACTATTACTACTACTACTACTTCAATTTTTCTTCTTCTACTTCTTAGTAGTTGTAGTAGCAATAGTAATAGTATTACCTACAATCTCATTATTATGGTTAGTAGTAGTAGTAGTATCTGTAATAGTAGTAGTAGTAGTAGTAGTAGTAGTAGTAGAAGTAATAACATTAGTAGTATTACCTACAATCCCATTATTATTATAATTAGTAGTAGTAGTATTATCTGTAGTAGTAGTAGTAGTAGTAGTAGTATCTGTAGTAGTAGTAGTAGGAATATTAGTAGTATTACCTACAATCCCATTATTATTATAATTAGTAGTAGTAGTAGTAGTAGTAGTAGTAGTAGTAGTAATGAAAGTACTTGTTGTAGTTGTAATAATAATAGTAATATCAGAAACAATCCAATTATTATTATCATTACTATTATTATTATTATTATTATTATTATTATTATTATTATTATTATTGGTATGTCAATGACGGTTTTGTTTAAAACAGTAGATGTATTTATATTAGCATTTTAATTCCACAAAAGAAAAAATATATTGTGTCATTTATCCATTTTCACAATCTTTGTTACAACATCATCTTTAAATTCAATTTCGTAATATGCAAATGTAGGATCAAATTCCCCGGATCTGGTAAACAAATGTAAAGCAAACGTATGGTGAACTTGGCTTTTGCCCGTCGAGGCAAGATACGATGGAGGGGTGTCCTCAACCTTGCTAGATCAGCCAAGTAAATACGATAATGATGTGGTTGTATCACACCATCGCATATAGCTTGATTCAAAGCCAGCTGATTGAATTTGCCCTGAAACGCTAGCATATATCGCACAATAACTCCAAGGCCTGTAATGGAATAATTTAGAAACATTTATCCGAGGTTCTTAACAAGTTCACCACTCCGTGACAAAGGAAGGATACACGAATTTTCACGGACTCCTACGTTTCTGTCAATCTCTTAGATATCGGAATGAATTGTAGCATCAGAGTAACGAAAAGAGATCCACACGGTTCAATACTTTGTCAGGAATCCGACTCGCATCCAACAGTGGATTCCTGGGTGATCTGACCGCCGCAACACAACCATTTTCAGACACGAAGAGTTGTAACAACCCTAGATGATACAGTGACATGGTCCAGAATGGGACTTAAACCAGATACGTGAATATGTCTGGTTGCTATAATGAGTCGTGCAACAAATGACGATGCAAAGAATTTACATCTAATCAAGAGCAGACCGACCAATCATGTCCCCAAGAAGGGGGTTCGATGCAAGCTTGTTAGGCAAGAAAAGTTAAATAAGGTTGAAGAAACAGTTGCAAGAGGCATTGTGGGAAACGTGCCAATCCGGCCTACATGTAAAGTGCAAGATACGGATTACCGGTATGTTTCCTTC
This sequence comes from Unio pictorum, assembly GCA_030141615.1. Taxonomy (NCBI): domain Eukaryota; kingdom Metazoa; phylum Mollusca; class Bivalvia; order Unionida; family Unionidae; genus Unio; species Unio pictorum. Next base: position 8,156,062 of record JARLTB010000168.1, on the reverse strand, counting down.
CATGTCTCACATGGCAGCGTAAGACGAAAGACGTTCACAGCAGCACAGTTGGGAAACTAGAACAGGTTATCAACAAACACTTAAAGAATAAAAACAAGGTGTTCTTCCATCGTTTACGAGTATTTGTCCTTACGGCAGGTAATGTAAACTACAAATGACCCCAACATCATTGGGAGCTGATTTCGATGATGGGACAATGACCACGTTTTCCCTTAGTAAGGGTATTTGTTACAACATCATCTTTAAATTCAATTTCGTAATATGCAAATGTAGGATCAAATTCCCCGGATCTGGTAAACAAATGTAAAGCAAACGTATGGTGAACTTGGCTTTTGCCCGTCGAGGCAAGATACGATGGAGGGGTGTCCTCAACCTTGCTAGATCAGCCAAGTAAATACGATAATGATGTGGTTGTATCACACCATCGCATATAGCTTGATTCAAAGCCAGCTGATTGAATTTGCCCTGAAACGCTAGCATATATCGCACAATAACTCCAAGGCCTGTAATGGAATAATTTAGAAACATTTATCCGAGGTTCTTAACAAGTTCACCACTCCGTGACAAAGGAAGGATACACGAATTTTCACGGACTCCTACGTTTCTGTCAATCTCTTAGATATCGGAATGAATTGTAGCATCAGAGTAACGAAAAGAGATCCTTGGAGTTATTGTGCGATATATGCTAGCGTTACAAATACATCTGCAATTGAGAGCAAACCAAAGGGAGATCTTTGGGCTGGTACATAGAGGAAGAGAAGGACTCTACTCAAGAAAATCATATACCTGGAATATGTCAAGCCCAGCGGGCAGACATTCCATGGTCCGTTAAGAAATTTGCATAGAGGAGGATGCAGGTAGGTCATTAAAGCCAGTCCAAATGGGTTCCCTTGCAATGCAGACAAGATAGCAAATGTCAGATACAAACTTTTGACAATACGAACGACGACGAATACAAATTCTACTCGATCCATTTACGACCTGCTCCTATCACCGATATATCTACAAAGATGGACCAAGATAGATGAACTCAGGTGCCCATTATGCACAACTGAGTTACCTTTATGCATACTCTGTCCTTATGTCAGGCTGCTCTAGTCCAAAGGCGATACAGATCGAAGCACAGCAATACAACATATTAGGGAAGTAGACTGCTGTGCTGGAGAGAGAAAGGGGGAATGTCAGGAAGCCAGGCTGGTCAGGTGCCCGGTTCATCAAGAGTGGTGTTAATTCCAAGAAGCAACGTAATGGGAGTTGAGCCAGGCTGGATAGGTCCCCTGTTCATCAAGTGTGGTGAACGCAAGAAACTTGTAACATCAGATAATGCCTGATAATTCCAAGAAGCAACGTAGAGACTGAGAGTAGAAACTGGCTGGGTAAATACCTTATAATCCCCAAAGTTCTGAATACATCCTTTCCTCCAGACAACGTCATATGGTTTTAGACTCCAAAGAAAACCATCTTGTTGGAACTGGCTGTCACATGGAAAGAATGAACGGAAGAGGCACATGAAAAAAATACCAGGACATGTAGGTTAATAGGATGGTAAATTTGCTCTTCCAGATGGATTTAAGATGCAGGGGTTTCTTTGCATAGTAGACCTGGAAGATGATCCATGCACTAAGGATATGACAAAAAGCACGGAAGATCAATGTAGACATGTTGCAAGATAGCAACAAAAGCATTCAGTACAAATAAGTTGTCAAGTAAGAAGCAAATTACCAGAGATTAACCAACTCAATAAGTGAATAACTTTACCAAATCTAAAATTACCTAACCTTGTACAGCCAAACACAACATGATATAACGTGAATGCATTAGAAGGTCATGACGTCCAAAATTCACTCTTACAGTTTTGCATCTTAACTAGGAACTTTACATGGCAATGCCATTTTAATTTTTCTAGCCATCGATGTATTACACCAACCAATTATCTTCATCACAGATGATGTTATGCCGATAAAACCGTTTCCTATTTATAATAGACAATTTTTTTCACGTATCAAATTAACATCTTGGAAAATATAAAATTTATTAAAAAGGGAATAAAAGAAGATATTTAAATTATTTCCCTGGTTCGTCATGGCCGTACAATGCGATTTTATTACATGTATTATGTTAGCCATCCTTATTCCCGCCAAATACTTGATCATGAGGTCGTAAACCAAATATTATTATGCGCATTATATGCCATTGTTCTCTAACTGTGTGTTTAAGTTGCGGCAATGAAGTAATTATGAAAAAAGAGTAATTATTATTTAACCATTTCACCTTCGACTCACCCCTTTCATCTACCATGTAATATGTATACAATGTTTTGGTGAATTTCCACTCAACCATATAGGAGATATGAGCACATAGAGGCCAAATGGTATTTAAATATAACCCGTTTAAGCGTGGCTATAGTTTTAATTCTTGTAACGCATCAAAGATGTCAATTTTATTAAATACGTAAATGGTACTCTTACTGAATACGGTGCTGGACTCTGCTGCTGTTGGCTGTCAACAATCCCACTGAGGTGTCTTTTGGTATTTCTACTCGCAACGAGGTAGATAATTACTAGAACAAGCAGAGTTGTAATGATCATGATTACCACGATCAAGGACCCTGTAAAGATATAACGAAGATGCAACATCATGATTACCACAATCATGGAACATATAATGAAATAGCAAAGTTACTACTTCATTACCACAAACATGGAACCTGTATTGAAATATTGAAGGTACTACTTCATTAGCACAATCATGGATCCTGTAATGAAATATCGCAGTAACTACTTGATTACCAAAATATTTACCAAAATCAATTAGCCTATAAATAAATATCGAAGATATTACATCACGATTAGTACAATTCTCAATGACCATGTAAGGAATTATCGAAGATGCAAGATCAACATTTTACATGTAAGGTGATATAGTTGATGACCTATATCGGTGTCGTTGTCTTGGAAGGTGTGTTAGGATTTTTACGGTGGACCTATCCGATCATAGGCTACGGGATGTTTGAACTTTCGAAATTAACTCAAATCGGGACCAAACATTTTATATGTAAAGTTTAACATTAGTTTCCTTTCAGTGTAGCATAGGAAATAAGATTCGCTAATTCGTTTTAGTCTCTCTCTGTCTCTCTCTGTCTCTCTCTCTCTCTCTCTCTCTCACACACACACACACACACACACACACACACACATTCCAAACAGTGTAGCATAGGAAATAAGATTCGCTAATTCGTTTTAGTCTCTCTCTCTCTCTCTCTCTCTCTCTCTCTCTCTCTCTCTCTCTCTCACACACACACACACACACACACACACACACACACACATTCCAAAGATAAAGACATGTATTAATACATATTTTGAAAATTCCGAAATATAGCGCACATAATAATAGTTTTGTTTGATTCATTAAGCAATTCAATTTCAATGTACATACCTTTATCAAATATATTATCCACTAAATGTTCTGTCTTCTTTTCCAAAACAAGGGTCTCAATAGAAATTCCTGTTATGTTCTCAGTTATATTTTTCACATTACTGCGAAGGTTATCTACAGACACATTCAAGTCACTTATATTGCAGCCATGGTTTTCCACAGATACATTCAGATTTCTTAGACTGCTGTCAAGACTGTTTGCAAAATCGTTTAGACTAAGTAGACTGCTATCAAGGGTTTTCACAGATACATTCAGACTACGTAGAGTACTGTTATGGCTTTCTAAAGAAACATTTATAATGTTTAGATTGCTACCAAGGTTTTCAACTGAAACATTTAGATTATGTAGACTGCTGCCATGGTTTTCTTGACGCAACCAGACCGTTCAGAGTTTCGTTATGTTGTAACATTATTTGCATCATTTCAATATTTTTCTTATCCACAGACTGTGACTGTTCCCCTAGCTTTCTTTCTAACGTCGTCACATTTGTTTGAAGTATTTCCACTGAAACATTTAGATTATGTAGATTTGTGCCATGGTTTGTTGCAGACACATCCAGACTATGTAGACTGCTGTCATGGGTTTCTACAGACACAACCAGACCGTTCAGAGTTTCGTTATGTTGTAACATCAGTTGCATCATTTCAATATTTTTATTATCTGCAGACTGTGACTGTTCCGCTAACTTTCTTTCTAACGTCGTCACATTTGTTTGAAGTCTTTCGACTAAAACATTTAGATTATGTAGATTTGTGCCATGGTTTGTTACAGACACATCCAGACTCTGTAGACTGCTGCCATGGTTTTCTAAAGACACAACCAGACCGTTCAGAGTTTCGTTATGTTGTAACATTATATGCATCATTTCAATATTTTTCTTATCCGCAGACTGTGACTGTTCCCCTAACTTTCTTTCTAATGTCGTCACATTTGATTGAAGTATTTCCACTGAAACATTTAGATTATGTAGATTTCTGCCAAGGTTTTCTACAGACACATCCGGACCGTTCAAAGTTTCGTTATGTTGTAACATAAGTTCCATCATTTCAATATTTTTCTTATCCGCAGTCTGTGACGGTTCCGCTAACTTTCTTTCTAACGTCGTCACATTTGTTTGAAGTCTTTCGACTGAAATATTTACATTATGTAGATTTGTGCCATGGTTTGTTACAGACACATCCAGACTCTGTAGACTGCTGCCATGGTTTTCTACAGACACAACCAGACCGTTCAGAGTTTCGTTATGTTGTAACATCAGTTGCATCATTTCAATATTTTTCTTATCCGCAGACTGTGACTGTTCCGCTAACTTTCTTTCTAACGTCGTCACATTTGTTTGAAGTATTTCCACTGAAACATTTAGATTATGTAGATTTGTGCCATGGTGTGTTGCAGACACATCCAGACTATGTAGACTGCCGCCATGGTTTTCTACAGACACAACCAGACCGTTCAGAGTTTCATTATGTTGTAACATCAGTTGCATCATTTCAATATTTTTCTTATCCGCAGACTGTGACTGTTCCGCTAACTTTCTTTCTAACGTCGTCACATTTGTTTCAAGTCTTTCGACTGAAACATTTAGATTATGTAGATTTGTGCCATGGTTTGTTACAGACACATCCAGACTCTGTAGACTGCTGCCATGGTTTTCTACAGACACAACCAGACCGTTCAGAGTTTCGTTACGTTGTAACATCAGTTGCATCATTTCAATATTTTTCTTATCCGCAGACTGTGACTGTTCTGCTAACTTTCTTTCTAACGTCGTCACATTTGTTTGAAGTATTTCCACTGAAACATTTAGATTATGTAGATTTGTGCCATGGTTTGTTGCAGACACATCCAGACTCTGTAGACTGCTGCCAAGGTTTTCTACAGACACAACCAGACCGTTCAGAGTTTCGTTATGTTGTAACATTATATGCATCATTTCAATATTTTTCTTATCCGCAGACTGTGACTGTTCCGCTAACTTTCTTTCTAACGTCGTCACATTTGTTTGAAGTATTTCCACTGAAACATTTAGATTATGTAGATTTGTGCCATGGTTTGTTGCAGACACATCCAGACTCTGTAGACTGCTGCCAAGGTTTTCTACAGACACAACCAGACCGTTCAGAGTTTCGTTATGTTGTAACATTATATGCATCATTTCAATATTTTTCTTATCCGCAGACTGTGACTGTTCCGCTAACTTTCTTTCTAACGTCGTCACATTTGTTTGAAGTATTTCCACTGAAACATTTAGATTATGTAGATTTGTGCCATGGTTTGTTGCAGACACATCCAGACTCTGTAGACTGCTGCCAAGGTTTTCTACAGACACAACCAGACCGTTCAGAGTTTCGTTATGTTGTAACATTATATGCATCATTTCAATATTTTTCTTATCCGCAGACTGTGACTGTTCCGCTAACTTTCTTTCTAACGTCGTCACATTTGTTTGAAGTATTTCCACTGAAACATTTAGATTATGTAGATTTATGCCATGGTTTGTTGCAGACACATCCAGACTCTGTAGACTGCTGCCATGGTTTTCTACAGACACAACCAGACCGTTCAGAGTTTCGTTATGTTGTGACATTATTTGCATCATTTCAATATTTTTCTTATCCGCAGACTGTGACTGTTCCCCTAACATTCTTTCTAACGTCGTCACGTTTATTTGAAGTCCTTCTTTGATCTTCTGAACCTTGTCTTTTAAAATTTCTGTCTCCATGTTATTCGCGGTAATGTTATCCAACATATCACTTAAAGATGTTATAACTCGACTTTTTACATACTCATTCAGAGTATTTAGAGTACTAGCAATATTTTCTACATGTAAATTCAGATCGCGCAGGGTTTCGTTATGCTGGAACATTTGCTGCGACACTTCAGCATTTCTTTGTTCCACAAATTGTAACCGTTCCCCTAATTTCTCATTTGCTTGAAGTGCTTTGTGTTCTTCCTGCACATTCTTAATGTCCCCAAATTTCACATCTATTTGATCTTTCAGTTTCTGAACCTCATCTTTCAAATCTTTCAACTCCTCCTTATTCGCATTTACTTCACCCGACAGGTCGCTTTCAGATTTTATAACTCGATTCTCGAATTCCAAGTTTTCATCAATGTTAGGAGTGTCATCGGTACGACATGTGCATTGTTTAATATCTGACAGCCTAGACTCAACAATAGACAAGCGTTCGGAAAGCCCGTTTATGAATTGCTGCTGTGTATGAATGTCTGCAGGCCCAACTTTCAAAGGTTTCTCCGGTTCAGAAAGCAGAATAGAAAATAAATGGGGGTATATGGCTATGACAACGGCAATACTAGCAACAACAATAGAAATTATATCAAGATTGCTGCAAAAAAAGAAAAAAGAAAATATAATTAAATATTTTAAGAAAGGTACGTTAAAAGTTAATGCGAATTATAAAACCTCATCTGTATATGTTGGGACCCTTATGCATTTATATGAAAGAAATATATTTTGTGTGTACGTGTATACACACGTGTTCAAGAGTGGAGTGTACATTGTTTCATTAATGTATGAAGGGCTGCATATCCGTCGTCAAGATAAGAATATGCCTTGAAAGTACCATGCCGGGAAGTTTCTGTCTATTATTTTAACCTAAATCCGAAGACTTAAGGTCTTAAAACAAGTTCTAGAAATCATATATATGGCCATCCCACACTACTTTTTTCACGCTAATCCGCTCACCCTAAAACATTAATTACTTCCTTAAATTATGTTAAAATAGCGGTCTTGTGATATGCACGCTCATAAAATATTTCTGAAACTACGAAAACGATATTTACTAAAACGTATTTATTCTGTGAAGAATCCTGTTATGGAATATGTTATATGTAATGACCTTATACCATTATAATATAAAATGCCATAATTAGAAGTTTAACAAATCATTGTGAGTCCTAATTTGTTACTCTCTTACTATCAAATTGTATTATTATTATTATTATTATTATTATTATTATTATTATTAGCAGTAATATTATTATTAGTAGTAGTAGCAGCAGCAGCAGTAGTAGTAGTCGTAGTAGTAGTGGTTTGTGTTAAGGCCAGTTTAGGAGGCTCATCGCAATAAGTGTAACGCGTTAAAACTGTTTTCTAATAGTAATAATGAGGACTTTGTAATCTTTAGAAGCTCTAAGCGCTTTACAACATCTATAATGATGTGACTACAAAAATCCACCATGAATTATTGGGTCTTTAAGTTTGTTCTTGCAGTCGAAACATGAGAGTTTAAAGAGCACTCTTTAAGAGATTAGTGTTAGGACTGGCCGACCTGGTGTCAGGATAATGTGACTGGGTGGGACATCATGCTACATGTCTGCGGCATGATTCTCCAGTGCCAGAGATCACTATAAATTGCCTCACTGCAGATATCGTAGCAATGTGACTGATCAATTGTTAACGCTATGTTAATATTCATAAACACACACTCATCTATACTGATAAATATGGGTTTGATCATGCGCACTCAAAAATGTTAAGTTATTACATTTTTTATATGATGGGGTTTGTATAGGTTTACTATGGAAACTGAATTGGTAACGTGATTTCTACAGCATTATTATATCACATATTACCGAGACTGTTTGTTGCCCTCCAATTGAAAAGGATTGGACTTGACATATTTCACTGATAGCATTAACTTTAATCACATTTGTAACTTTGAACATAGCTTGGACAAATGCAATTATCAAATGATCGAAAGCGATTCGGACTTGATTTGGTAGAAAAATTATATGTGAGTTTTCTTTTAGCCGACCGTTCTTATTTTCCTTGCCGACCTTGCACCTTTCCCCCAAGGTAAAATAAAGAAATGAAAAATTTTAAAAATACAAACAACACAAATTCCAAAATAGTATTGGTGCATCTAGTTTAACCCAGCACTTGATGCGCCTAGTACACTATATGCACTATTCATTATCATATATACAATGTTTTAAACAGAAAAAATTAAAAAAAGAGTTTCTCTACATAACCTAATTATAAAACCAGTACAATAGGAAACAAACATATTTTTGGGGCGTTTTTAACAATGTTTGAGAGATAGATCTGAGTTTATCTCTTTGATGCTTACCGCTCCGATAGTCAAATGGTTTTGTAATACAACTCAGATGCGGGAGGTCGCGGGTTCGAACCCCGGCCGAGTTATACCAAAGACTTGTACAAAATGGTATTAACAGCTGCGCTCAGCATTAAGAGGTTAGTGTTAGGGCTGGTCGAACTGCTGTTAGGATAATATGACTTGGTGGAACATGACGCTACATGTCTGCGCCATGATGCCCAGTGATAGATATCACTATAAAACTATCACATTGCAGACATCGACCGAAATGACAGAAATTTATTTAAAGCTACGTTAATAATCTAAATCACACACACACACACGCACGCACGCACGCACGCACACACACACACACACACACTTCTTAATGTAAAGGAAGAAAATGTCTACGATTCAGAGTATCATGCCGACAAATCAAGAGCAAAGTTCCTTTCGCAATGACACAATGGAGGCAGCCGACACGGGCATGGGTGGTGGGTCCTGTTTCGTAACTTGGCCCTTGGCAAATTCTGTCTTGTATTGTTCTTAAAATTGATGTCACACATGTACATTTTCCAAGGTTGGTCTGCAGTATGTTGATAGTGAAATACCAATAGTCGGCTAAGAAGAAGAGCTAGCCTCCAATAGCAGTAAACACGGGTTAAAGACAAGTAGAATATCTCAAAATCTGATTGGACGACAACTGTTCTAAATTGCATCAAGCTATTTAAAAGACAATGTTTTTCAAAACGTTTCATCCAGGGAAAGGGCTTGTGTTTACACTGTGAGCACCACATGCTATCACAAATGGCCTTCGGATGTAATAAATGAATGTATAAAATAGGGTTTGCGGTGCGTAAACTTCTGGTACGAACTGCCATTGACTTCTCTGGTTAAGTGGATTCTATTTGAATGCTTTGTTTTAATATAGATACCTTAAAAAATGGACCTTTTAGACCAAACTTGTATATTTGACTATTTATGATTTTTTTGTATACACCGTCGCTGATTACGGCATTAACTTTATATATAAAAACTAGCCCCTACCCCCTTGGAGATTATAAAATCAACGAGTTACCATTCTGAATCTCGACCAACGGTCAGAAAACGCTCGGACATTTCCGTCAAATCGAGAATTAAGTTAGGCCAGGGGTGGCGAACCTATGGCACGCGTGCCCAAAGTGGCACGTGAGCTGATTGTGCGTGGCACGTCATTATGCTGATATGAAACAAATTATTCATCTTGCTAAATCACTGAAATCTCAGTTTAGTATAATTGCTACTGTAAACATATTTTAGAAAGGCTTAACTGATATGGAAGAAGTCCTATCGACCTACCCTATCCTATTCAATCTTATTTTTTACATATAATTTACTGACTTACTGTTTTAGGACGCGGGTGCACAATAAATTTTAAACAAGATACATTCGTATTTTTAACGAGATCTCACTAGCTCTCGTCTGCCATGTTGTTGATTTTGAAAATTATTACAAATAATCTTTTAAATATAAGCCTAAAGTGTCGTTCTCAAAGCCAAAGAAGACTAAGCTTACCGACGAAGGAAGTGGCAGAGATTTCCAAGAGTGGTGGACTCAACGATATGGAATGATCAAAAATCGGAATAGGGCTGTTGTGTCATGTGTTCGGAAAGTGTTGTTTGTCGAACGTCTTCAGTTAAACGTCATTATGAGACCAATCACAGCTGGCTTCTTGGCAAAAGCGAAGATGAACAAAAAGAACATATATCGCGTGAGATATAAAAAAAAATAAACTTACAAACCAGTTATTTTGCCAAGTTTGTTAACAGTACATCTAATTTAGTGGCTGCGAGTTTTGAAGTTTCAAAAATCATAGCTAGGCATGGAAAGCGTTTCAGCGATGGTGATTATATAAATGAATCGTGGTTAGAATGTACATCTTATTTGTTTGAAGACTTTCAAAATAAGGACAAAATTATTCAGAGAATAAAGGATTTGCCAATTAGTCGAAATATAGTCAAAGAGAGAGTTATTACATTGAATGCTAATATTGAAGAACAAGTAAAAAAAAGGATATTAATTCATCTCACGCCTACTCTATTTGCCTTGATGAAAGTACTGATGTGACATCGTCCGCTAGGTTGGCGATCGTTGCTAGATATCACAAAGATAATGAAATGCATGAAGAAACAATAAAATTATCAACTTTATCGACAGCAACAACAGGTGCAGATTTATGTGAAACTGTTGTGACTGAACTTAGAAATGCAGGTGTAGATATAACCAAATAGTTTCTGTAACAACTGGTGGTGCTCCAAGCATGACTGGAAAAGACACAGGTTTTGTTACATTATTTACAAGCCAATGTTGTGCACCCACTGTTGACCTTTCACTGCATTGTTCACCAGGAAGCCCTATGTGCAAAATCCGGCTTAAAGCAACTTGAAGTCATTATGAAATGTGTCGCAAAAACTGTAAATTTCATTACTGCACGTGCTTTAAATAACAGAAAATTTGCACAGCTGTTAAATGAAGTTCAATCAGCTTACTCTGGTTTACTAATGTATAATAATGTACGTTGGCTTAGTAGAGGTCGGGTTTTGGAACGTTTTATAGAAAGCCTTGATGAAATTCGAATGTTTATGGATGATAACAAACATAAATGCTCAGAATTAACTGATGTTGACTGGCTCAGCAGACTAATGTTCTTTACAGATGTTTCATTACATCTAAATGAACTTAATATTAAATTGCAAGGGTGCTGAAAAACTGTTGATGAGGCATTTGAGATTGTGAAAGCATTTGAAAAGAAGCTGAAGATTTACAAACGTGATCTAGAGAAAGAATAGTTTCACTGTTTTAAGAAACTTGAAAAATTTTATGCTGATCTAGAAATTCAAGAAACTGTTGTCAAAGATTCTCAGATAAGGCTGTTTTTCGAGATAATTGGTGCAACTCTTGAACAATTGTCGTCGCGTTTTGAGCAGTTCAAAAAATTCGAAGACATTGCAAAATTTATAAAATATCCAGATACAATCGATTTTGAAAATCTGGATCTGGCCATGTTTTCTTGGATGGAATTACACGATTTTGAAATGCAACTTGTTGAGTTACAGTCCAGTGCAAATTGGAAACAAAAAGTTTGTTGACTTGCGAGTGCGACTAGAAATAATTGAACGTGAGCGGTTAAATGGATCATTAGAACCTCAGATATCGGCCGAAAATGAGGTTCTAAAAGTCTGGAATGACCTGCCTGGAACTTTCAACTCTCTGATAAAAGTAGCAAGGGCGATTTTGTCAATTTTCTCGTCTACTTACTCATGTGAATCGTTATTTTCAACAGTGAATTACATAAAAACGAATACCAGAATTTGCTTGACTGATGATTTGAGTGCAGCTTGTGTATCTTTGAAGAATACAAAATATACTCCAGATATCAAAATGTTATCGTCTACCACACAGCAGCAAAAGTCACATTGATTGACTTGTCTATGACTCCTATATCGTAAGCTAGGCTTAAGTCACGAAATAACAATAAACGCTTTTTATTGTAATTATTATTTTAAGCTTTATTTTGTCATAATAAAACATTTTTAACAGCTACTGGTGTATGTAGTACCGGTTGAAGAAAAACAGCAGAGTATAATTATATTTATTTATGGTGATTTTATTATGGCATTATATATGTAATAGCATTCAAAAATCACCCTACGTTTAGGCATAAAGTCAGCACATTTTGTTTTGGCTGGGGCTATGCCCCACCCCCACCCCCACCCCTCCACAACAGCTACGTCACTGGTAGGCCTCTTTGGCACGCAGCAATAATTATATTTTTGAAATTGAAAATATTGGCACGCGATCTAATAAAGGTTCGCCACCCCTGAGTTAGGCTGTAGCTCTATGAATGCTCCTGCATTTGATAGTTTGGCGATTCGCTAACACATACAATGTGTATATTGTGACCTAGCCTTTCCGCGACAATACCATGCACACGTTAACAAAAGTAGTTCACAATATAGTACTAAAATAACTGATAACTACATCCGAGGTTCCTTCTTCGACTTGAGGGTTATAGCAGAGGATTTCGCGAGGGATCCACAAAATGAGCTATAGCTCTGCGCGCGCGCGCGCGCGAGAGAGAGAGAGAGAGAGAGAGAGAGAGAGAGAGAGAGAGAGAGAGAGCAGAACTATCTTGGTTTTACTGCTACCTTTTATTTTTGTGATTTTTGTCTTCTCTTCGTTGTAGATTTTCAACTTTATCATGAGATATATTTTCCATATTTTCGTCATCTTTCTCTGCCTTCCAATGAGTTTTCTCCCTCTGTCTTTCAGTAACAGTTTCTTTGCTTTTACTACTTGTTACATTAGTTGTTTTTTCACTACGTATGTTAGCTACAGGAGTACCACCGCTTAGTTTAGCTGTATGTGAATCCTTGTGTCCTTTACCTTTACGCGCCATCGCTAAACTTCATATTGAAACTATCGCCAACTGCGCCTTATGAACACAGTCTAATATGGCATATTATTGAGTACAGGTGCTTGGTATTAAATGCAGGATACAGTAAGTCCCTTGTAAACTGACCTATTATTAAAAGTAGTACTTTCTCGCGTAGCGATATGTGATTGTTTTCGAGTTTCATTTGATAATGAAAGTACAATGGGAATTTCCAGGTAACATGCATGAGTCAGAAATAGCAACTACCCAATCCGGTTCACACTATTGTCTGAATGCAGCTGATACATATTGACCTAACCTTAATTCGGTATTCACGCTAAATTTAGGAATTTATTCACGTACTGGAGGTTCATATTTATTTTTTCTAGGTCAGGTTTTATGGCGATCATACTTGTATATCGGTGAGCACTTAAAGATATTGTTGATCTTGTAAACGGACACGTGAATTTCAAATATTTAATTGTGCGTCGGTGTTGCTCTGTTTAAAATGTTCTTTTATTTTGCTCCAATTTTTCATCAAAATAAACAACAATGATCCTTATTAAACACATTTCTATTTGTTAGCTTTCCGCTTTCATTTTATTTATTTTATTTCTAAACACTATTTTCTTGTAACTGTCTCAATTAGGTCCTTCCTGTGCATTTAGCTTTATTGCATGGGAGCAGTTCTAAAAAGTTTTAAACGTCATGATTTCGTTTATTAAGGATATTTTGTAGTAAATTCATATTTTGAGTATAACCGTGTTTTAAAACTTGCGTTATTTTTATATATGATTGTTACAATATTAGTATTATACCCTTGTGTCTATATAATATGTTACACCATTATTGGTTACATTATATGAAATGAAGTAAGATTGATTTGTTGTGCTGTATATCAATAATATATGATTACCACTGTTGATATCAGCAGTAGGAATGGCGAGCCCACATCATTTTATAAGCTCCCATTTGCTAAACTAAGGCTTCTTACAAAAGCGAAAAAAGTAACGTCAATAATACCAAACGGCCGCAGATATATATATATATATATATATATATATATATATATATATATATATATATATATATATATATATATAATAATAATAATAATAATAATAATAATAATAATAATAATCAAGCAAATTAAGGTTAGCTTTCTTAGATATGCAGCAGATTACTTAAATTTCAGTATAAGTCCACTCTAGGAAAAGTGAAATTACTATGTGATACGCAGTGGCGTAGCGAGAGGGGGTGGGGTATTCGCCCGGTGGCTAGGGGGCGCCAAATGGGGCCCAAATCGGCCCAAAGTATCAACATAACTTCGCAACAGGGGCAGCCGGGGGCGCAGTTTTGGGTGTTTTGCCCTGGGCACCAAATATCCTCGCTGCGCCACTGGTGATGCGCTCTCCCATACCCATTGCATTAATCAACGCACACTTGTCACCGAAAACTATTAAAAGCTGCTAGCTCTATTCCTTCTAAAGACCAATGAAAGTTTAACACTAAGTTATTATATGTCGTTGTCATATATATGGCATATTAACTAAAGGAACTCAACGGATAAACTCGTTTTTATGACACACGACAATAGCGATAATAATCTTCTGAGACTTATACAGTTCACTCCGATTGTTTGAAATTTGTTGATATTTACAACTTAGCAACATTACACTGACAACATAGCATTACTATTTGTGTAATGTATTTGGATAAAACTGTTCACGTTAAGCCTTACAAAAATCCAAAGAACACAATGGCAATCTAAAGGGCAATACCCAAACGTAGGAAAGTCCATTGAAAAGAAAATATCTCATGGGACTACATTTTGTTTCCTGCGGAAGAAGACAACCTATATGATTTGAGAAGCAAAACATATACCGGTTGGCATAATAGCACAAACGTTCGAAAGTCCATTGAAAAGAAAATATCTCATGGGACTACACTTTGTTTCCTGCGGAAGTAGACAACCTATATGATTTGAGAAGCAAAACATATACCGGTTGGCATAATAGCACAAAGGTCTGAGATCTTGCAATACAAATTCTAAAGACCTCACAGTAAACATTAAAGTATTTAATATTACTGAGTGTCAAGTGCCAAATTTTTCGTCAGTGAAATCCAGTAATTAATTCGTAGGCTAGCCGACAATCAACTGTCTTGGAGTAGAGTTTTGAACGGAAAGAATGTTAGTTTACCTCGGTCAGACTGTTACAATATTTAGAGTGAAAACGGACTGGGTGTTTGACACGCTTAAACTAGGTGATTCCTCACGCAGAGCTATCAAAAATGATTGAGACAAATGATAACGTGATATTTCGTCCCTAAGTGGCATTTTTGGCATCTCGATAGAGGGGTTCCAAAAGGTCCGTAGGAATAGCATTTATTCCAATTGGTCAAATGTAGAAGGAGAGGGTTGGGTCGAAACCTAGAATTGGGGAATATATTCTCTGAGTTAATGAGTTTGAATTAGTCTAAAAATTTCTCTGCAAGAGAGAACTGCCACTAGGACTCCGAGGGTTCGTTGCAAGAACGACTTCGTAAAATTGTGGTTATAGGGAACTGAATGTGGAACGATTGTAAGACGCCAAAAACACAAGGTATTTAACTCAAATTCACCTTTATCATGACGTAATGTATATGATGTTTTTCTTTGTCATAGATGCATAATGTATCGATACTATGATACAAATAGTTCAATATTACATTGATTTAATAACGTACTTTGATATGTTTCTTTGTTACAGATGCATGGTGTGTTCATATTTTTGTATGGATAGTCGGTTTTACAGTGATTTAATAATGTATTTTTGAATTCTGAGTTAGCATTTTTTACCTTATATACTTAGGTAGGTAAATGGGTGGTGTAGAAAACCCGCCGTGTACATTTATGATTGGAAAGTGTTACATTAATTTGAATTTATCATATTAGTGAATATGGATTGTGTGTTATGATATATTACCTCACTTTATGTAATGATTTACGGGAATATATGACTTACCCGAATTCTGATGTCGATAATTAGCAGTATAGCTCTATTGATCTGAAGACGTGTATAGTATTTGTTAGCCGTATAAATGATAACACTGATAGTAAGGTCTGATTGTTCGAACATGAAGACGGACGGACAATCTCAACTCTTAAAGTAACGAGATACTTAGGGCGTTTTACCCTTTTCTTTTCAAAGGAAAAATAGTTTGTTTGAAGATCGAATAAGAAATAGCGAGGAAGTCGAAATTCAGAGACGGAAAAAGAAGTTGGAAGACAGAGTTGTGTAATCCCGCTTACAACCAAAGGGCAAGCAAGTCAAGACGAACGCAGAAGAGAAAAAAACCAGTCGACGAACAAGGTCATTTTGAATCACCCAACAGTCCAATGTTAAATGAACATTCGATTCCATGATGAAATTTACTCTCAGTATTAACGGCTAACTTCATTTATTTTTATTAGTGTTTGGATTTTTATGAATGTATCCATTATTTTAAAGCTTCAGTTTATGTATTTCTGAACTAAGTGTATTCAGAAAGAAAGAAATTGTAATTCACAGTGTCATTCTTTTCTTAATTGTATTGTAATTAAATTCATATTTTATCTTTACGGGGGCTCGTGTGTTGTCTTGTTCAAAGTACCATCTCAGATTACCATATCCATTAACCGGGCAGATTACACCGTAGAGATCATCTTCTAGATAACGATAATTAGAGGGAGGCGGTCTTCAAGTGTTGTTTTTCCAAGTTGCGCAATACCTCTGACCAGGCCTTGTGCGAGCTTGTACGGATAACACTTTGATAACCGGCAGCACCTTACACTGAGTGACACGTTAAAAAAGTGCAAACTGACATTGATGAAAGAAGTTGATTTCTTCTAAGCATACTTTTATGCAAGATTGTAAGTTTCGTTTATATGTAACTATAGAAATAGATCTATCAAAAGGCACACTTTCTCAAATTACTTCCTATTGGAACGCTCTTTTTTCTGTTTGCATTTTAGCTATGTTTTGTATGTACCTGGAACCCTTATATAATTTGATTATATACAGTTTCAAAGAATATTAATAAAAAATAATCACACACGTAAAGTTCACATCTCTGAGTTTTAATCTCTCTCTCTCTCTCTCTCTCTCATCACATAAACACAGACACACATACTGTAAAATGTATGTTTATGAAACGTTTAACTTTACTACATATGTTTAGAAGTTAGAGATATGTCTTTTATATGACCTGTAATGGAATTAGGCAATATAGTTTTGACAAATGCACATTATTTCAAACCTCGAAACAAATACACAATGAGCAGCCAGAAGCAAGACGGGTCCAATACAATCAGTGTCTGTTAAAACTTGACATCGATAACGAGGATGGAAAATTATTGAACACACACACACACACACACACACACACACACTATAAATAATAATAATAATAATAATAATAATAATAATAATAATAATAATAATAATAATAATAATAATAATAATAATGATAATGAGAACTTTGTATAGCACCTAATCTTTATAAGTTCTAAGCCCTTTACAACATCTATGATGATAAGAGTACAAAAACAAACACCAAACACAAACACCATGCAATTGGAAGAACAAAATACGTATCCCTAATGGTTTGTACTTTGTCACGGAAGAAATTTGCAAATAGTTCTAGAAGGTCGACTGGAGAGAAGGTAGTTGGAATTGGTGTACATTTGTTCCTTGACATTAGTTTTTTAATTATCTCGAAGATCTCTTTGCAGCTGGAGTTCTCCGTGCTCTTAGTACTGTAGTGGGATAATTTGGCTAAATGGACTATGTTTGTGATGTTCTTCTTAGCCGCTTCATAGTTTTGTTTATGAATTGTGAGTCTGGTGGAAAGCTAAAGCATCTCTGCTTGACGGCGGTTTCTTTTAGCAGTGCGAAGCTGGTCCCTAACACTGCTGTAGGAGAACACTTTTAATTGATATTCTGTACTTGGTGGCTGGGGCATGTTTTTAAAGCAATGAACGCTGTCAGTTATTGAGTTGTTCTGCTGTAGGAGGTAAGAAAGTTGTTAGGTTTTCTTGGCTGTCATGCATTAGTTTGGTTCTATTTATCATACCGAGGTTTCTCTTAGTAGCAAATAAAGATGGAGGGTTAGGGACTGATACGTCGAGATGGCATATAATGCAGAACTGATCTGATTCAAGTTCATGATATACAAGGGTTGATCGCAGAATATTATCATCAGGTCTATGAAGAATCTAATCTATAATGTGACCATGTTTACCTCATTCAACCAGTTGTTAGTAATTATACCCGCTAAAACTGAACTCATGTATGGCACATATATTTACAATTTTTGCATTGGAAAAAGAGTTATCACCCTTTATTTCTTTATTGTACATGAAGTAATATCCAGCCACACGCGTATACATTATCTATTAAATGGAGTATGCTCTCTTTGCCAAGAACTTAAACCTGGCATACAGTTTGGAGACAAAATAAATACACCAAAAAGTACTGCCAAGATACATGCAAACTTTATTCAAGGAATTTTACTGAGTCAAAATATGTCATTTTAACACTGCACATCTATTTTGTATTTTGAATCTTTGAAGAATTTTAATTTGATCTCATATTGGTTATGTAATCGAGTTTTAACTTAATTGATGCAACAGATCGCTATAATTGTGTACCGTTTTTGACATTTAATAATATGTACTTTAGTTGCAAACTGTGAGGTTCTCAGTAATGGCAACGTGTTTGACATTTTGGAGAAATGCGCGAGAAAGAAGATGTCAGTAGTATATACAAATGAGTGTCTGGACCACAGTTTTCATGTTCATAGAGAAGGCTCACTTAGAGAACAAAATAAATGTTTTGACACCGAAATGGGACTTCTGGACCAGGGGTGGCCACTCTAACGTAGATAAATGGTTGTTTAAGACCACTCAAGGGTGCAATATGAAAGCTATTGACCAGTGAGTTTTGTCTCATTTTAGTTTGGAATAGAGATGTGATTGCAGTATTTCGAAGACGTTTCTTCCATGTCATCACTGGATAGTTGATCGATTGGGTTATATTGACTAGCTTGACCATGGCGCGTGAAGGAGCGATTTGCGTACGCGAATAAGGATTTGAGGTACGTTCCTGAGATGATAATATATTGTGAGGAGAGTGAACACTACTATGAGAACGAGGAGTGGGCAAGACGTATCTATAGTCATCAGCGTCCAGTACAACGGAAAAATTAGCAATATCATCTAAAAATAAGTTGAAACGTTTTAATTTGTCAGCTTGCAGCGAGATGAGTTTTAATATTAGTGTGAATCAAGTTCAGGTGATGGGTCGTGTGAAATCTATAAAATCTGAGTATGTGCTCAAGTTCATACTTGAGATAATGGGTCTTGCAGTGAAATCTAAGACGGTCTCCGGGAAGAGCAAAGGCGAAAAGTTTAAGATTATGTCTGAGGCTCTGACGTCTGATGATACTATGATGTTAAAGCTGCCGTTGGAATCCGCGAGCAAAACTGTTAAGATAACCAAACCACTTGACAAAATTTTTTTTATTTCTTGTAGAGATCATTTGTCGATCCTGAAGACGTCTTGTCTTGTTTTAATTGTAATTAAGACGCTTGGATGGGTTATCCTAAGGAATCTGTGAATGTGTAGGTCACTGGAATGGTTTATGAACGATATCAAAGATGAAGCCTTCTTCGATCCAGTTATGGGTGTATCCCTTCTCGAATGTAGCTTTTGTCTGCTAATTCTGACGTTTTCACCTACTTTTATGTTGGATCTAAACAACAAGGCATCTGTAACCTGTTGATTTTTGTCAGCCGAATATGCTTCCGTGTGTCATTTTAATGCTGCGGAGCAATATGTAATAATATTGGTCAATTGATGCATTTAAAAAAATGGAAGTACATTTCTTAGTAAATATGGCCAACTTCGATTTCAGCTCGAGTATGTGAGCTATCGATGGCGTGATTTTGGACATCCAAAGACAAACACGTCTTAATGAACTGTTCTTCGGCTGATGCTGCTTCTCTATGCATGTAATGAGTGGGGAAATCTCTTTCCATCACGAGCGTGTGCTTGACACATCTGAAAATGGTTCGGATATCTCGGAACACTCCAAAGATGCTACTCAATGGAAGCATCATGCAGATCTCATGGCTGTCATGGGTGAGAGCACGTCGATAGGAAAATCCCAAGTTGTAGCCAAAACTGCGTACAAGTTTGATATTACGAACAGCAGCCACCGAAAGCATGTCCGCGTTGGCAGAAAATTCGGTACTTATTGCATCTGTAGTAGCGTTATCTCTGAACCACAACATGATGGTGACGTAGGTTCCCTTGTAGGCATAGTTAAACGTTATTAAAATCAGGATCATTCTAGATTGTGGTAAGTATCAACTGACTTCTTTCACAGTCTTTATTGGTCGGGTCGACTTGAATAAAGACCACCCGTTGTTCTGCAACGGTAGTTGTGCACAAGCCACATCGTCTTCTGTAGGATTTGCATTGGTCTATATTTTCCGTCGGACTCCCAAGAAGACTTTATGGGGAATCAGGTACACATCTCCAAGACGAGTGTTGAGATTGGTGATATTCGTGCCCTGGTACTCAACGCACTTGTACTCGGTCGTCTGGTCGCTCACTAGGGTGTCAACGTTCAGCCGAAGGTAATCTGGAGCAAACCTCTAATACATGAAGACGTTATATAATAACGCAGATATATTATACGAATATTATAAAATAACACTGCTATTAAAAAACATTCTATTTTATTTTTCTATAATCCTTTTAATCCATAACCGGACATGATGGCGCTAAGAGATGGTGTTCTGTTGTGCACCAACCTTTCTCCCAGATCCTGTTAAATTTCTATTGATCTTGCCCTGGGAACCGCGCAAATTTCTGAAGAGCCTGCTTTGTCTGCTTGGAAAGATTATAATTGCATTTCGTCCAATTGCGATGCTAGTAACAGCCCTGATGAAGTGGCCACTGGTGAGTCGGCATGAGTTTGCTGGCTATATATTGCCCGACGGCCGCTCCAGGAGCAGAGACTGTTACAGTATACCGGTTTCTACGGCTTTGACGGCAGTCGTGTCCGCTTTTGCTGCAAAGTCAAGAAGTGCTGCTCGTCCTGAGGACAAAAGAGTGAAACAAATCCACCCACGCTGTACGCGGGATCGTCTCACAGCTGTTTTTTTTTTTTAATCTGTGAACAACTGACCCACCTATGTAGCATTTCTTTGATCTGTATTCGTGAAGGCGCTCTGAAATTTCCGCCGAACGTGCAGATAATAGGTGATGTTTTCGTGGTTATTATCGACCCTATTATCGGACTTATCGAGGAGCCTGATGGTGACATTTGTGACCGAGTACGTGCTCAGGATAGGGTAATAAATAAGGGGATTTTGAGGACTCTGAATTAGTGATTCCGGTGAGACGTTAATCCCTGTAGAACAAGTCACGTTGGAGACAGAATCAACTGACGACAGTGACCCTGACTAATAGAGCAGTTAATAAGGAGGCTGTTCACATCTCTGATATTCACTGGAAGATCTTCGTCGTGCACTCAAATGCCCTTCACATTCACACGTTCTCTGAAACCTAGAATGTCGATGTCAAATCTCACCACGTAACTTCCCGAGAGCGTTATTATAGTTCTCAGTGTTGCATAATTAGATTCGATTTGATATTCGTTGCGACGTCCACGTTAAGGTTAATCAGCCTTGACACTTGGTAGTAATGTCGCTAATGTTGTATCCGCAAGACGAGATCGTGATCGTTTGCTGTGGAGCGCCACCCGACGTTTATGACGTCCAGTATGAAAACTGATTGTTACTCGCAGTGACGTTAAAGGAGCTGATTTATATTTCAGCGGAGACCAGCGCGATCTAGTACGACACCATTCCTCATCCGGTACGTTTACCTGATTCAAACTATGGTAGCCACTTGTATATAACTTTGGTAATTGTAGTTAAGCATGAACTTTTGTTGAGATATATATAGAGAAAAGTACGTAATTAAATACCCAAATATATAAGTCCATAGTTAAAAGGATCACGCATTTCTAATTTGCATTTTAAATACATTGGTTAATTTCAATCAATGAATCAGACTTTGAGGAAGCCATCATTGTCATTATCTTGTGCAGACTATCATCTGGCCCCATCCGATAATGTCTGTTTTAGTGACATCGTCAGTAAATGTAATTATGATATAATTAAAGTAATGTGATGGACAACATTTCATTTATGAAGGCAATACGTTCCTGTTATAACCCGTAGCATTATATATATCAAAGGGATGTGTAATATTAATACACGGAGGTTTAGCTTGTTTCCAAGACAGTGATCTTCGGCGTAACTACTGTCGCTAACTAGATGTTCACATGGTCTTGCGAAGGCCATTCTTGATTCCATATGGATGTTTTAGTCTGGTTGACATTGTGCCTTCGTGATTGCACAATACTAACGTTCTTTATCATATTATTTAGTTTAACTTGCACGAGTGAGTACTTATATTACAATATCAACAATAAAAGAGGTTCCAAGTAGACAAATTATAATCCGTGTCTTTTTTAGACAATGTCAATGAGATAATAGTTTAAGCTGTTCAGGGAGACAATCATTTACATTGAATTGCAGAACAGCTTTGATATTGCACATAGGGATGTAAATTCTGTGCGCATTGCACCTTACCAACTAAACAAAAAGGACATTGATCAGCAATGGAGAAACAGGGAACATAAACATAGTAGATGTTGTACGGATGGGTAGTGCGCATGTGAGCCATCACGGTAGCAAAACCTAGCTGTTGCTCTTGTTGAAACAGTGGATTACCTGTCTGAAGTCATGCCGTTTTATCACACGAAGGTACTTAGAGGACATACCACATTAGGAATTAATAGTAACGTCTCCATAATATTTACCTGTTTAATATAAACTAAAGTAAGCAGACACTTTCTCGCATATAAATGAATCAGTCCATAAGGAATGAGAGAGAAAGAGAGACAGAGAGAGAGAGAGACAGGGAGATAGAAAGAGAGACGGACAGAGACACGCACAGAGAGAGAGAGAGAGAGAGAGAGAGAGAGAGAGAGAGAGAGAGAGAGAGAGAGAGAGAGTTGATAATTTGATAATGGTTTTACTATTGAGAAAGCTAACTGAATCTATGTTGATTCTACAGTGAATATTTCAAGACTAGCTCTTATCCCGTATGTTTAAAACAGGGGTCTCAAACACGTATGTGACCCGCCAATCGATATCATGTGGCCTCATAAAGTGTCAGAAAATGCCTGCATGCGGCCATCAGGGTGGCTTGCGTTTTAACCCCTGGTTTAAAATGTGGACGATTAGATCATTCTTTAGCTTCGATTTAGTTTGTCCAACCCAAATGTTTAAATATTAATATATTAATAACACAGGCAGGTGCATTATGGTAGGGAAACATTCCGAAAAGTCTAATTAATGCAAGGTTGTATCCATAGTTTTTGTTATCTTAACTCTTAGGTCATTGATTATTGGTAAAATGTTTCTTTCACAAAGGTTGATAAGATGTGTAACTGTCATATTAAAGGTAAAGAGTGTACAGGCACACGTTATCAAACAGGTGTATAAGCGATGAGAGAGAGAGAGAGAGAGAGAGAGAGAGAGAGAGAGAGAGAGAGAGAGAGAGAATCTGAAGGTATTGCCCACACTAGATCAGGCAAGGCCCTAGGGCAGAGCAAACGAGGCAACCGCCTTGGGCACCGCGCGTTTAGGTTATAAACTCCTGAGTGCACTTTGTTTGCTTGGGGCCCGTGCTCATTGCGTGTTGCCTTGGGTCCAGCATATCTTGGGTCCGAATGAGTGAGCCCTTAGTCATTCTAGTTATAAATTTATATTGAATATTTCACTTTCATTTTCAATTCTATATAGATTACTGGCATGTATATAACATATTTAGAACTACCAATCGAGACGCGACTCGTATATTTAAGTCTAAATTTAGCCATGAAGTCATGGAAAACCCAGCTCATAATTAAATATAGTGAACACAAAGTAAAGAACACAACGTAGTCTTTCAATTGACTGTTTACGCAGTACTACCTTTCTAGTACATTGGCAAAGATATTTCATCCGTCAGATCACAGCGTTACAGGGAACAGTTAACCAGTCTGCTTGTATTCACATACAAATCTGTTGAGACACATATATATAAAGAACTATTGGCGTTCACTTATCCTAAAGAGGTAAGTAAACATTGATAAATTGCAGCAAAAGAACAGTGACAGCGCGAGGAAATGGGTTGTTTGTTACGAGACAATCACCTCATAGCACTATGGGATGTGAGCGCCGCCAGGAATCTATTTTTTGGGGGTGGGGGGGGATATGGAATTTTCATAGTAACACGTCTTCGCCTTGGTGTAGTGGGGTAAAGTCGTTACAGAACTTATATGTAGGTAGGTGCGGTGGAGGTTGGCAACTGATATAAAACTGGTTTTCTGTTGAAAAGAAGGGGCGCTACTAAAAAAAAGCATTGCCCCATGGTGCCTCCGTACAGGAGCAGCTAAAGCACCTTGCCCCCGGGCACAATTAATCTGTGCGATAACACTGACTATAACTCGCTAGTCTGTACATGTATAAGGCTTATGCATACAGTTGCGTACGGAGCTAAAATGTCGCCGAGGCAGAGGTCAGATATGCCGCCATTTGTAGCTAAAAACGGCCCTTGGATATGCGGGGTTGAGGCAGCAAGCGATTCTGGCCCCAAGCATAAAATTGCATTGAGAAACTGATTTCCGTCAGCGGTGTGGGGCCCAAGTCGGTTGCCTCGTTCGTTTAGCCCTAAGGCCGGTCTTGTCTGCCGCTTATATGTTGGCAGATGCATTATCACTGCGGCATCAGCAAATTTATAAAAAGTATCCTTCTTTATCCACCCCACCCCCGTCCTTCTCTCTCTTTTTCTTTTCCTTTCTTTTTTCCTCTTTCGTTTGTAACGTTCCCCCATTTTTCTGCTCTTACTGAAGTGCCGCCCGAGGGGACTCACCCTCCTTTCCCCTATTTATGCATGCCAGTGTGTAAATATACCATTACGAGATATTTTTTTAATTCGTTTGTTTATTACTAAAAGTGTGGTCCTCACACTTTTCTCGAGTTAAAAAAATGCAAGAAAAAAGTACACTAGATTTTTCGTTAAAGAAGCAACCGAATGGAGGAAAGATTAAACCTTTGCTGATTTAGTTTTCACGCTTTCCAAGAAATCCTCTTTCTGGTTTGGCACTCGTTGCTTTTCTTTCTTCAAAGAACTATGGTGTTACTTGTCAAGGTTCCTCCACCATTGTGAGTCACGCAGAAGTGAATACGTACATGCAATGATATTATCTTTTACCGCATATAATGTACTTTCCACAAACGCGTCATCTCTCTCTCTCTCTCTCTCTCTCTCTCTCTCTCTCTCTCTCTCTCTCTCATATGAGCAAGATATTAAACTTACTTAAAGCATGCTTAATAAATTGGAGTTATTTATTCTATTTTGTATGCATGTCTAATTGCACGACTGATAAAATACGACACGCATTTCTGTAGGTAAATCTGGCGAATTTTCACTACATTAGAATGACAGTAGGTGGACAACACACAGCAGACGACGCACAGTCGGATTTCACGCGATTGGAAGATTCCGATACCGACTCTGAGCTCTCCCTGGATGAGAGGGACAAAAAGGAAAAGGATAACAAGACGTAAGTAAATTTTAGTAGATTACAGGTGTATGCGGACCCTGTAAAAATCAGTAAAAATGACAGAGGGTGATCTTATGAAATATTGTCTTTTACATTGATCAAGGATCCAAAAACTGAAGCCTTAGAAAATTAAAGGACATACGAGAGTTTACTTCGAACATGTCAAGATAAAGATAACGAGCTCGCTTAGAAATGCGACGTTTGAATAAGAGCGTCTTATTCAGATCACTTTATTATACCGATATCTTGTAGAGCCTCTCTTCCCTCCGCCATATTGTAGTATGCAGTGCATTATTAAAAAGACTGTTTAAGGTTTGTTTATTGATTTTCCGTTCATTTTTACCCCCATAAATGTTCTCGATAAAAGCAGATATCTGCAGTGATGTGGGTGAAATAGTTTTGATTGTGAACAGAGACATTAAGAACAATAAACTGGATTCACCCAGTGATCGCTTTAATCAGTCGTATCGCGAAGATGCTGAACAATGTCAAATCATTTGCCACAAATAATGTTTAAGAAGTAACACAACCCATTCCATTTTATTGTTTTCACAGGAAAAACTCCTTTTTTTTTTTGTTTTCACAGGAAAAACAAGTATATTGAAAATATCAAAGAAATATGTGGTAAAGCGGACGGAATTAGCAAAACCTTACATGTGGCGATCGTTGGTACTTATGGCGTCGGAAAGACGTCATTTGTTAATACAATAGCTGCATCTATGTCACGGGACAGATGGAGAGAGCATGCATATGCGGGTAAATACGGTTCTGAAGGCAGGCCAATGACAGTCTTTAGTGAAAAGTAAGTATTCTTATTTTGCCTTGGAAGTAAAATGAATTATAAATTACCTTCTTAGTATAACTTGGTTAGGTAAGTAAACTATCAAAGGGAAGAAAACAATCATTGAATCAAACTGATGCAAAAGGAAAATATTCATAGAATCGACTTGAATCAATGAAACGTTTTCATCACACTAAATCAACAGCGAACTATTAACTTGAATAAGTTTATTTGTTTAGAAAAAAAAGAAACCTTGTATCTCGGTTAATTTATATGTTTAAAATGACTTTTGATTCATGCAAGCTTTTCTTTGTTTAGGTTTTCCAAATGCTGTAAGGAACAAGATGAAGAATACCAAAATATTGCTCTTCCTACTTTGATCGACTTAGCGGGATTTCCGGATGAGGATAACGAGAAATGGCGAGAATTGCTGAGAATTGTGTTCTACGGGAGATTGCAGGTTGAATGGTTTTCTTTCTCTCAACGTTGATTCTTGGATAGAAATATCACTAATATAAAAATATAATGTTTTGGCAAAGGCTTTTTTTGCCAAGATTAATATTAAAATGTAATTCCAAAGCAAATAGTGAGGTCATTTGAAACTATCACTTCAAGTTTGTAGAGTGCACACGAGACAATCAATTGTCGTGTACAAAGAAAACCGTATTATACTATAGTCTGAGTCTATATCCCCTTTTGTTTGTCCCCCCCCCCCTTCCGATTTCAGTAACGAAAAGCATAAACAAGATGAAAAGTCTATAAATCTTATTCAGTTTAATCATTGATTTATAATTTCTAACCCGATTGCGACCAGGGTGTCCATAAGACCTTTATCGTCTGCGCGTCTGATGCTTAACGGAAGTTTTCATTACAACAATGGCCATCCTCGAGATCAATTGCCCGATCCTGGACAAGTCCATTTTCAGCGAAGGGGACGGGTACATAAATACGCATGTATGTACATAGAAGGTAGATATAAAATCTAAAAGGTGACAAAGGGATATAAATCTTAACTTTACCGTAATTGACGGAAGTATCCAAGAGTAACAAAATAGGAGCAATGACGTCACTCTATTTGCCCAAAATGTAGGTAATATGGTGTCGTGTTAGTAAATCAATGAATGAACTGAGTAAGATTTATTGACTTTTTATCTTGTTTATGCTTTTCATTACTGAAATCGGCAGGGGGGTACAAACAAACAAGGATATAGACTCAGACTTTTATAACATTATTATTACCGATGCTACGATTAGATTGGATTGCAAGTTCAAACAATTTATGAGGGTGGCATAAGTGTTTGGAGCCTTAGCCTCAGATACGATAGGGCGCAGGTTCGTAGCTCTAATGAGTCTTACCAAAGACCGATACTAGCAGCTATCTCCTTTGGCGTTCAGCAGTAAGAGTTACTGTTCGAACTGGTCGACCTAGTGTCAGGATAAGGTGAATAGGTGAAACATCATGCTACATATCTGCGGCATAATGCCCCAGTGCCATACGTCATTCTTGTCTGCCGCAATGCAGCTATCGTAGCGATAAGACTGAAATTGTTTAACCTAAATGAAAAGTCCAACAAGCACGAACACAAACTTGTCAAGAGTGATCTCCCATAAGGAACTAATAGTTTCCACAAAGTGGTACAAGAGTAGTCGTACTTTCTGTTCAAAATCACGAAAACATTCAAAAAGTACGCTGACATAATTTCGTATTCCCAGTGAGAATGTTCTGTTTATATAAGGTCTCGATATAAAACAATTTTCAAGTTAATATCTAACATTCAAATAATTGACTGATAATCCGCAAAGGTTTCTCATTTGGAACCAAGCATTTTTATTTAATGTTTTGTGGAAAAAAATATAATTCGGCCGTAGACTACCCATAATCGCCATGCATTATCCGTTTGTTTGCCTCAAAACGGAAACATATATTCTTTTGAAATAACCTAAGCACATATATCAGTCTATCAGTATTCAGCTTGTTATTTCCACAACCTTTTAATACCAATATCAGTTTAGTATTATTTTGCATTTATAGATGCAGCCTCTGTAGAGGTTTCCCTTTAACTAGGTTGGGGTGGGGTGCTTCGAATATTATTTAAATTATACACAGAAGACCCAACCTGGCTCGTTTTTGTCAGATATTGAAGTAGTGATAAAGAGATGCAAAGCTCTGAGCTCCGAGTCAGCGATTCCGTCAGTTAAATTAATCAATACACAAATTGTGAAATTCAAAAAACAACAATTTAATTTAATTCAATAACAGTAATCTCTCAAATAAATTTTAAATTAAAACCATATCACTAATCTTTCACTCGACCAAGTGACGGCCTATTTCATCATCTAACTAAGTGTGATATATTTTACTCTAGTCCTGTGTTTCTACTCATCTGTATGATCTTTGTCTGGACTGGTAATCCAATTCACTCCAGACCGTCTAACTTCTGCCTCTGTTCGTCCCTTTCTGATGTCTCCAATTAACTCAGACCAACTGACTGGGATAATTCCCTCTGTCACCTGTAGTTCATCTGGTCCCTAAACGTTTCCTGTATTAGCACACAAGGACATTAGCATAGCATATGCCCCTAGCTATCTAACTCACACTAAACAATAATATCATCAGATAAGCCATTACTTTCTTGATCACGTATTCGTGCCTATCAAAATACCTATTCTTTCTGTGTGCATGGTATATATAGATTCTAGACAGATATTCACATATCCATGCGTTGATATATCCTTACACATGATACTCCAACAAAGTATACACAAATAGGTAAATAACCTATTAACTGTTATACAAAGTTTATAATTCAATTCAATATTTGCAAATCTATAATATCAAATGAATAAATGCAAGAGGTTATTACGAATTGAGCAAACAGCGAATTACAATGTTAATTCTTTACATAAACATTGCTCTTATCTCGAACACTACGAATAAATCAAACCCTACAAATGGTAATTCAACGTACTAAAGTATACATACTGCAATAACTAAAAGACAATTACTTTGCAGTAATATATTACAGCAATCGAGCAAATAGTCACTGATCTGTACTGATGTTCCTTGTAATTCCCGGAAAGTACAAGTGTCCCGCCAATTTTGAATGACGTCGGAGTAGTTTATCTTCTTTATAATTCTTCGCAATCGGCTCTTAGCGACTACTAACGTATAGTTCTCAAGATAACAGATTTAAAGTTGCGATTCTAATGTTGGACACATCTTGCTCACTTCCGAATGGATGTTGATTCATCTAATTATCAGACACTGCCCCCTCCCGACAGTCTGTCAAGGGTGAATTTACGACCCCCACTTGATGTACATTTGATCCGACAACATGATTCCACCACTACCTGTGAAATATGTTATCGCAATTATTACTTAACCGGCTTGCCAAAAACATGGCTACGAATTTATGGTCATGTAAATTGACTAGCTTGACACCTCATTTTCCGCCTAATTGACCTTCATACATATATATTGTTATTGAAGGACGGGTTCTCTCTCTCTCTCTCTCTCTCTCTCTCTCTCTCTCTCTCTCTCTCTCTCTCTCTCTCTCTCTCTCTCTCTCTATATATATATATATATATATATATATATATATATATATATATATATATATATATATATGTATGTATATCGATTTACACGAGAATACTTTTTTACGGCAGGAGGGTGAAAGCCTTACTAATGCACAAGAATATTGTGAAAAGAATGGGGTGGAAGGTCTTCGTAAAAAGTACAGCACCGAACAGGAGGCATTAAAAGTGGACCGTGTAGTCTTTGTAGGAGCAGCCGACCAGCCCGTCCCAAAAAATCTAATAAGCTGTGTTATTGAGGCCGCACGGCCTACGGGAAAAAGCGATGATAGAGGGCGCAGAAGTATGTAATATTCCATGATTTTTTTTCACGGTGTAAAATGTATTTTTGTTTGCCAAAAGACAATTAGTGTGGTATTCACTTCGCAATTCAATGGGGGTGGGGTTGGAGGATTGGTAGATTTTTTTTGAGTAACAATAATCAAATCCACTCATTTCTGCAACCGAATTGTCGGAAATGTTTTTGTATACGTTTATGTTTATCATTTTAGCATTATTCTCTCCATCACCCTATGCAAAATGCATTTACCATCTATCATTGTTGAGATTTGTGTTCGTTTTACTGCCATCACTAACACTACAACTTGTCTATATTCATTGCTGCCAAAAGAAATGTGTGTCCTTTATGGTTTTGTTTCTTCCAAGTGATTTCTCTGAATCCCCTCTACCATCCTATCTGTACCTGTCTTAATTTCCATTGTTTCTCTAAATATCAGCTTAGGCCGCAATGCTTTACAGATTGTAGGACGAGAATGACAGAAAGGACACAATAGGTCCACAGTAGAAATTAAATATTGCAACAGGTTTACTGTTAAAAATCATCCTTGGATTTCCAAATGCTGAACTAAAGTAAACTAATGATCGAAATGTCGAAGATCTAAAGACTTGAATTTCTAGTTCTTGGTTTTGGTTGTATCTAGATCGTAGACATAAGTAAACCGTTCGAATAATGGTGTGTACTCTATTGACTCCTGAGTGAACGAAGTTATACTGTATGGTAAAACATATCCAATGTTTTCCGCCAGTTCCATGCTGATAAATTTTAGATATAGTTAAGAATATATTTCATTTTTCCAATTGTCCATTTCAGAAATACTTAAAAGCAATGGGGGTTTTGCCGTTATAATTTGTTATATTTACACGTACATCTGTTTCAGCAATTCCTATCTATGGGGTTCTTACCCATGCCGACAAGGTGGACGACCTGGAGGAAACGTGTGAGAGTGGAAAGAAAACAGAGAAGGAATTTGTATCCTGTTTGGGACTGGAAGGATCCAGGCACCGCTATCTGCGTTGCAGAAACTACTGCGATGACGTAGATCACGGCAAACGGATGGATAGGTGTTTCCCGGAGCTTGATGTGCCTGTTCTCAGGTTTCTAAAGGCAGTAAGCAGCCATTATTTACTCTAATGCATACGTGCATCAATTTACGACCACTTCGCCTTCACTTATTTGGGTTCGTTGCTCAAGTTTATTGTAAATAACTGTTGATGAGTTTGTTTTCAATTAATGTTGCTAAGATATACAATTATGAGCATAACATACACGTTATCTGTATGTAAAAAAGGCAGAGAGGGTCTTCATTTTCCCGAATAATTAGCAGTCTTCTTCATAGTTTAGCATTATTGCGAAAAGTGTCAGATTCATTGCATATAATTTGCCGCATAAATTACACCTATTATTATTATTCTTCAGATGTTTGATCCAGAATTGAAAATTCAACATGACGACGAGAGCTACAGTTCCATGAAAACTAAATCAAAACCAGGCAGTGAAATAGTACATCGAGATGGAAATGAACGTGATTCGGCTCCGGTGCCAGGTCGAGAACGGACACGCAGAAGCAAATTGTTCGTCACGTTAATCATCATAGCCATAGAGGCAATGTTTGTAGCCATCTTGTTACAGTGGTTCCTGGCTTCACCTCCTGTGAACCGCGGAGAATTGAGCGACACATGCATCCGGTACAACGCACGTAAGGATCAACTTGGGATTGACTTCAAAGCATTCACAGAGCTTTGCCATGATATTGACCAGCTCTCTCCAAAATCAAAAATCGTCCCATTCATACTCTTTGTCACAGTAAGAGTTGGAACCCTATTCTTCATACGCTTTCTTCCAGATTTTCATCAGGACTGATCAACCCTCTCTCTTACCATATGGTTAAAACAAACATTTCACTGTATGCACCCATGTGTGCTGACATGCACAACTGCAATCATTATATATCTAATATAAACACAACAATAAGTCTTGAGACAAATGATATGCGGGACAGATTGCGTTACCTGTGTCCTTACATCATGACGTCACAGTAGTAACAATTGTTGTTTCCATCGATAAGGTCGGCATGACTTTTTTTTACCTAGTATTGATATTCTCGCTGTAATTGGATTTTTACCGTATGTCATTCTACATGTGACGGAAGACGTTGTTTTTTATCGTTACATTTATAGTCGCATGCAAGCAGGATATTTTGATTTCGACTGTAACTTAAATTCACGTGACTATTGTATTTCTTTGTTAATATACTTGTTTATTTTATGCTAAGTTCTGAATAAGTAAATGTTCGAAAAGATCAATTATTACTTTTAATTTGAAAACATTTTGTCAACTGTCGTTGAGAAAATGATGAGAAATTTTTTTGGTCCTTCATGTTGTCAATTTCGTGGCACAGTGGCAGTTTCTATTTTGTCGCACAAGTAGAAACAAGATTAAACCCTTCTATAAACTGAACTCTTTTGTTAATTTGGTTCGACTAATGTTATTTCGTATCTTGAGTTAAGAAAGATTTTTTTTACTACTAATATTTTATGTGTAAATGCTCATAAAACTCAACAGAACAAAGGGAGAAAACCACGCAGAATACCTTAAGAGATATACTACTTCAATCTGCTGTACACTACAGCTAGAAAACATGTCTGAGGATAATGTAAAAGAAACTGTGTTGTACCGAGTGAATAACGGATATACTACACCTCTGGGAAAACAGAAAAAGTACGTGATTTTTCACCCACTCGCTAAAATATATAAAATATTTACTCGGTATAAGCAGATGTACCCTATATCATTGTTAGTAGACATACAAAATGTATAATAACGTACATGACCTCGCATATAATGAAAGATGTCATGCAATGGAAAGCCATAAGGAATGGAAACTTGGAATGCATTACTGATTTCTTTACACTATTCGGGGGTTTCGTCAAATTAAATTTGTACTTTTTCCTGTGATTAATAGCATCTTATGCATGTGCTCTTTTCTGTTGAAGTATACGAATATCGTCGAATAATGTAATGCTTGCTGAAGATTGAAATTAATCGACATGTTCCAAATTTTCATTTGAAATGAGCTCTTGTGTAATATCTGTTATTTTTAGTCAGGGAACAACCCAATAGTTTGGCATTTTAGAATACCTTTAAAAATGAGGTCATAATAATTTGCATTGTAAATACTTGTTTACATATACTATTTCGTGTGTTTCGTGTATTTTGTGTTCATCCTAAATAAATATCATGCTGATTTGAACACCTGTTTGACAGCTGCATTCAACCAAATATTTCGTGTAAGAAAAGCAATTCTTACAATATGTTCATAAATGAAGATGGTGCTGATAGTATATAGACTATAACAGCCTTGGTGACCATTTATGATCTTTCTTATCCATTATTGTAAAGCTTACAATATACTCTGAGTGGATGCAAAATAATTTTGACTTTAAAAAATAAAAAGTTCTTAAGTAGATTTGCAGGAATTTTTGTCACAATCTTTTCATGTTCTTTAGGTTAATTAAGTTTGACTTCGACGATATTAATAATTGCACGTAAAGCATACGTCTACTTAACAGAAGCATTTTCGTTCTTTAGCCATTCCGTCACCTTGAAGTGCTAATGTATTTCATAAAATCAAATATTAATATCCATTTTATACATAATTTTTTTTTCACAATTTGAAAACAAAAATATAAATCTGATTGAATGCATTTTCAATCGTTGACTGCAACGGATACGCTTTTTAATACTGCTTTATAACATTAACCTTTTGTTTAGTGCAATTTAATTATTATACATGTGTTTTTCTATTTTTTGTTTCTTTTTCTCTTCGGTCGCTTGCATTGAGACTTGAAGTATCACTTGTAATTGAGTGTTCATAATGACAATTTTCTTGGTGTTTCCTAGTCATATAAGTTTGTTAAAGCCATGTTCTTTAACTCTAAGTCAAAGATTACAAGCATTCATGTATTTCAAAACGAATACTTTGAAAATTTTAAATGTATTGATTCATTTGTTCAAACAATTAAAAATTGAAAGTTGGTTATATTCGATAAAAAATAATTATTGTTTACATCAAACTTTAAGAACTTTTATTTTGCAGTATTTGTCGTCTTTTACAAAATCGCACATCACCCAGTTTTTAAAATAGGATTCGTGCCAATTCTATTTTTTAAACAAATTTTTTTGGGACTTTTAGCATTGTTTTTGTTTAATTTTCATTTTTACATTCTTCATTATAATTTGCATTTAAAACTGTACAGTTATAAGAGCTGGGTATTCATTTTATTAAATAATATGTTTACATTCCCTACCTGTTCATTGGTGGATTGCTTGTGTAAGACACAATGCCATTTTGCCTCCATCATTTTAATTAATTATTATACAATGTTTACTTGTGCTTGCTTTGTTCTCTGTGGGTTTTTTTGTTCGCCAGAATCACGCTTGCTTATGTTATTCGTATTGACTATACATACTATGTCGTTAAAAATAAATTTAATTGACAAGCATATATTGCCGATCAGAGACTTGTTAATATCCATTAATGTTTACCCGCTTTGACCAGTGTATCATGCTACTGATCCTTCAGTATGCCACGGTACACTGATATTGATCCTTCAGTATGCCATGATGCACTGATATTGATCCTTCAGTATGCCATGGTATACTGATATTGATCCTTCAGTATGCCATGGTACACTGATATTGATCCTTCAGTATGCCACGGTACACTGATATTGATCCTTCAGTATGCCACGGTACACTGATATTGATCCTTCAGTATGCCATGATACACTGATATTGATCCTTCAGTATGCCATGGTATACTGATATTGATCCTTCAGTATGCCATGGTACACTGATATTGATCCTTCAGTATGCCATAGTACACTGATATTGATCCTTCTGTATGCAATGGTACACTGATATTGATCCTTCAGTATGCCATAGTACACTGATATTGATCCTTCAGTATGCCATGGTACACTGATATTGATCCTTCTGTATGCAATGGTACACTAATATTGATCCTTCAGTATGCCTTGGTACACTGATATTGATCCAACAGTATGCCATGGTACATTGATATTTCCCTACAGTGTATCACGACACACTAATACTGGCCCTTCAATGTGCCATGGTACGTTGATGCTTCTCTTTCTTTTCAAAGCGTTGTTACTTTGTATTATCCAACCATTCAGCTTGTGGTCTTTCCAGCAGTATTGAAAATGTTTATTTACGTTTCGAGCATCATATATTCTCTGGAACTGTTGTAATTGTGGATATGAATATTATTATTGTGCAATACGGTCTCACCTTGGGTATGTTTGATACTTTTCGTATTGAGTCAACGTCATTAACAATAAATCAATCGGAATTAAGTCAGTTATTGGCATACCAATCGTTGTTATGGTTGTCCCTGTCAGTGTGTGTGTGTGTGTGTGTGTGTGTGTGTGTGTGTGTGTGTGAGAGAGAGAGAGAGAGAGAGAGAGAGAGAGAGAGAGAGAGAGAGAGAGAGTGCACACATTACCTGTATTAGGAGAAAAATCCCATGTTTACACGACAAACATTAGGAGGATATCTTCCTAATGCTTCCTCGTAATGTTGGTGGAGTAACGTGGCCAAATTTAAATATTGGAATATGTGTGATTTTCTAATTTAGATCATAATAAATATTGGTCATATTGGTTGGGCCGAAATAGTGGATGAATATTATAATAGGTAACGAAAATATTTCCACCTGTTATCCGACATACCTTGGGAAGACCTGATTGTAATGTGTACCAATCATAACGTAAAACACTTAAGATATCCCTAATATCAAACAACATGTATTTATTAATTTTCCATGGTTCACACTAATTGCTTTATAAATGAGAAAATTTCACATGATTTGTGCAGTCCTCTCAATATTGGTTTGTAAATATGTCGCATGATAAGTCCTTGCTATGTTGGCGTATAAACAAATTAACTATTAAAATATTTCATGTTGATGTTAATACCCATGATACGATCTATTAACGTTCATGGGTAGTCAGTTCAGTACATTTTATCTGACACAAATATCCAGTAGTGAACTGACGTGCTGTTAATGTCTACACACACACACACACACACACACACACACACACATACATACATACATACATACATACATACATACATTAAAACACACATACATACATACATACATACATACATACATACATACATAAAAACACACATATATGCATGCATACATACATACATACATACATACATACATACATACATACATACATACATACATACATACATACATACCACCCTGTTGACATGTAATATGTGTTGGTGTCACCTACATTTCATAAAGTGTGAAGTTAAAAGTTACAAGTTTGAGTTCGCAGGCTCATATATTTATTTATGCAGATGGTGTTTAAAATATTTCGAAAGTCTTTATATAAATCTTTCGGAAGCTTATGAACCTGCGCGAGATGGACTGAAGTAAACTTAAATATAATTTTAGTTCGTGATAATAGGCCGACCAGCTTGCTAAGTTCAGCGTTTTGATGACGAATACGATTTGCTGACCAAGTGCAAAATAACCACTGTAAGAGTCTGTATTTTTAACAGACAGCATGGATACTTGTTTTCGAGAGTGAGAGTGGCAGTACAATTATTGGCAAAATAACATAATTTTTCCAGATGACCCGTTTTTCAAATGCTGACCAAACCGCTATGTAAACCGAATAAGCTAACTGTTGAAGGAAAATTAAATGCAACATAACTGCCTTGTCACTCGGTTTTACTGCAATTAAATTACTTAGTAGAATAAAACCCAGGTATATCTTCGCATATATCCAGAGTAAACCTGATTAAGTAGAAGAATTTATTTCTGTGCAAAATGGCAATCTGTTTTATTAGAACCATAGATAAAGTATATTCTTTTCAATAATAATGACATTTTACTTTTATTTTATTTTTTTATTATTTTTTTTCGTATATACTGTACATTCACATTTTGAGCCAATATTTGACTAAATAGCATCTACTATTGCCATGAATTGGTTTTTAAATGTAAGCAACAAGCACATTCTTTGTGTCTTTAATCTTTATGTTAATTTCGATGACAGTAGTATTGTCATCAGCCGGTGTACATACGGTTGTGGTAAAAGTGATACCCTCACACAATTCATTTAAATGTTAAAGTAGCACCAGTCCTCAGTGTCCAACACGTCACTTTAAGTAGACGTAAATATAAACATTTTAAGGCTAGTGCTGAAACATTGTCGATACAAAAACATTTCAATTTCTTTGTTAAGATTATGGACATTTACTTTTTAGAAAAGGGTAAATGAACGTGGTGAAAAATTGTACACATGCTGTAGATCAGACCAAACATTACTAGAATTACTAGAATATACCTTAAAGGTCACTAACATTATGCAAGTACCTTTCTTCAACGGTTACACGTTAAAGAGTTTTGCATCAAACAAGTAGACGAAATTAACCTCTTTAAGACGAACAGTTGCACCACTCGTTAAACAAATGGGTACGAAATCGCAAATAATCGAGAGTTGTGGGTTTTAAATGCGCGAGTAAATAGGTGCGTGGGGTTTGAGTGGCATCGTTGTGCGCATGAATCAGCCGAGATGATCCTAACTGTTTGGCTAAGACTTGCACTTGCGATTTATCTCTAGGTCTTTTAATCAACATCACGTAATGAGCATTGAGCCTATTGGTGCGATGGGCTTTTCTTTGTTGAAATAAATTTATATTCGAATGTTATTCCCGAGTAGTCAAAGACGGTCTTGTGATCGATCACTTCAATGGCTGAAAACTTAATGATATTTTACTTGATTTACAAGCTGTTACACAGACTCGAAATTCTGTAGGCGGCGGAACTGGAAAATATCAAAATATTGCTAAGGGATTAGATCATTGAATACAGAGACTGGTAAATAAATAATATTTAAATCGATAAATGCAGCCGGCAAATATTTTGATATTGCACCGCGCTCGCTCGTCGCAGAAAATATGCAAAAATTTGACTTTTCACAACATTATCAACGAAAGATACTGTTTATATGAGATCAAAGGAGATAAATCCGTTAAGGATACGCGCAACACTTGTAGAGTTATCTCGCAGGAAAACTAATTCTGTAGATAGGTCGAGTTTGAAATTTCATAAAATTATTATTTTGTTTTATAATGAAAAATTGTTTTTTGTTTTTTAATGAACATTATCCTCATTTTTTTGAATCTATCAAACGTCTTGCTTCATTCAGATTTTGTCAGCATAATAATTAAGAAAAATAAAAAATACAAACTATGCTAAGTGCGTAAACGTTTTAATTTCCAAGTATTATTGTTGTACTTGAGGCATTTTATCATGGAATTCATCGATTCAGGCAGTGACTGCGGACCGAGTAGGACGGCTTTACTGGAGCTGGCGACCTAGTAACGTCACAATGGGAGTGCAATGGAGAAATCTAGCATGATGATATCCCGGGCTTACTGCTAAGGACGTATATTGTGATGTTCCCCCGTCTCTTCTCCAGAAAGAAAACTCAACTTGTAAAGCGGTGGCGACTACAAGTAGCTTGAAATGGAAGTCTCATAAGTCCCGAACTAGTTTTGTGGCAGGGATAGAAATGGAGGGAAACTTGGAAAGCGGCGGCTACCACAATGGACTCGACATTGAAGTTTCGTAAATCCCGAACCAGCTT
The DNA here is from genome assembly GCA_030141615.1 of Unio pictorum. Classification (NCBI taxonomy): domain Eukaryota; kingdom Metazoa; phylum Mollusca; class Bivalvia; order Unionida; family Unionidae; genus Unio; species Unio pictorum. The sequence goes on along the minus strand of JARLTB010000168.1, from coordinate 8,117,075 downwards.
TGCGGCAGGAACGGAAATGGAGAAGAAACAGTGGTTGCTACTTACACCAACTACGAATTGAAGGAAAAAATGGCTACTATTGATGTTGGTATGCTGCCTTATCATGCTAATGGAACTGTATTGCAACAAGCCATGGAAAACTAAGCAATATGGCGGACCTGGGGCGCGCTGACTGGTGTAATTGCCACGTCAGTGAAACTCTACCCCAGATACTCAGGAGCATGATAGAAGAACCGGCTGCCATACAAACATGGCGACCATCACCCTACCACGCCGCACAATGAAAAGATTTTCATTGCCATAGTCATTTTGCCTGAATAATAGGGGACTCATTTGGTTACGAGTTGCCCTTTTTGAACAACTACGTGGCCCTAAAAAGACTAATTTGGCCTTATTGGTGCCACCTCCGACAAAATTCATGACCAATACAACCTACCATTGACTACACTAATATATGTCGCTTAGAATTTTTTTTTTAATTTTCTAAATTTGTTAGGGATTTATTATACGTACGCTTATGTACTAGTTTATTTCGGAAGTAGGAACGTAAATAACAATTCTTCAACTTAGATATTTGAGCAATTGCACAGGTGGCTAACACATTATTGGATGTTAGGCTGTCCATTAGTATAACTGGACTGAATTTGATGTAAGTGCGACCTTATCGTTTCAGGTGTGGACTGCGTCCGTGGCCTTGCTGTCTTTCTCTTTGTGTGTGTGCTGCTGGTGACTCCTGGACCTGGGCCTTTTCCGCCTTTTCCTACACCGACTCATCAAAATTACTAGCGAAATGAGAAAACATTTTCCCTCGCTACCAGTGCTACTGCTTACGATTGGTTGATAGGGGTGGGTGTGTGCAGGTACTATTCCTACCCACCCAATGGGCTTTCATTTCTTCCGATAGTTACTTTTTAGTAATTCGGAAGAACGCCCAAAATTAATTATTAGTGCAACTAAGCACTTAAATGCCTGAGGGGGGGGGGAGTAGCGACCCCTCCCCAAGGGTCACTAAATGTTTATCGACATGATAGATATAAAGGTTGCCCAAATGTTCCTCGTGAACGGTGGCAACCTTAAAACACCAACTTTGCTTTGCGTTGCTTTGAATTCTTTGTGATGACAGCAATTCCACTTCCGCAAGAGTTGCGGGGGAACGACTTGATGCAGTATCGGTGGGTGTTGAATCCGCACATTTGGGTTCAGCGCCTCATGTTTTTAGTCATGTTTCTGTCACTGTCAGGAAGAAGACTTCGATATTATGGTTGTTGATAAAATTAACTAATTATGTGCGCTCTTCCGGTGATCCTACAGATTGAGCGTTGAATAATGCAATACTTAGTAGTATCCCTGGGACAGTTGACAAAACTGTTGACGATTTAAGATTAATTTGAACCAGGTTATCAAAAGTAACGGCCGAATTTTTAAATTGTTTATCTGTTACGGACGAAAGGAAGATCACTGGAATTCTGATTTTTATTCTACGTCGGCCAGCTTTGAAAGAACCTTTTTTCTCGCTTCCGTTTACATTTAAGTAATAATGCATGCATTCCCAGTTCGTTTAGTCTTGAGCACAATGTAGTATCAAGAGCCAAGGTGTGGTCATTTAATGCAATTAATGAGGGTCCATCATAGCGTAAGCATATGTTAGTTAGCATATAACCCGTTTTATCCACTTTAGATTTAAGTTAGTTCAAACTATATGTTGTGCCATCCTATATATCTTCTGAATCTTCTAAAATGTCGTTTGGCAATCTAACCATTCACATGGAAATTGTGCTGTCCTTAGATCTATGATTGCATATATACGCCAACTGAATATTCTTGCTTCACGGCCGCATATTGGTGGGTCAGTTTTTGTCTGTGTTAATAATGCTGAATACTAGATTGGAGTATTTGCTGAGCTGACATACCTGATAAAGTCATTTGGCTGGGCTGCCCTTTACGAATCAAAATAAACAATTCCAAGTGGATCTATTGTGCATGCAACCCAAAGATTACATAGTTAAGGTTCAAGGTTACAAATACCAGTTTCAATTTCATTGTGCTGATTCTGACATTTTGTATATTTAACATTTTAGCAGCAACGAGTAAATAAAAATTTGACATCGGTAAACAACTATCGTTTTTTATTAAACCGTTACTGGAAGTCTCAGACCTTTCTCATATCGATATGGGGTTCCCGATAATCATAGACCCCTTACCCTATTTTTATATCCCTTTCCTGTTTTTTTATCCTCAGCCATTTTACCAAAACCTCCGGCAGCAACACTTAAAAACACCTAGTGCAGCTGAGCAGCAGCGGCTTTTAACTGTGGTATAGCTGCAAGAAGTGTAAATATACCACCTGATTTAGCTATATCGTAAACAGCACCGTGGATAGAGTAATTCTTATTCCGTTTTTTTTTTTTCTTTTTGTTTAGCGTAATTTATTTTTATACGTTGGCTTTCTGTGAGTGACAGCTTACTTTGACCACCTGTAATTTGACTGTTATTTAGCTTTATTATAGCTTCGGATATTTTTAACTGACGCGATTTTTGTAGTTTTTTAATCTTACCCGGAGTCAGAGTAAGATTAACATGATGATATGACATTTTATATCTGCGAGTTTCTACTGGCACATTGATGATTCATTCTTTTACCAACACATTCAAGTACAATTGATTTATCGCTGAGTATAACAGCAACTGTTAGGAAACAGCTGCAACGTCACAATTTACGCTCGAAAATGAACATCAACCACAGATTATCTTGATCAATGAAGATGTTTCAGTGAAAAATAAGAAATCGGATATAAATTTGTAAAATCAAATTGTGATATTTTTAAATTAGTATCTATTCTGATCATGTCTCATAAATTTATTATACGATTATATATGCACGTGCTATATAATTTAATTCAAAATTTAACAATACATCTTCAGATGGTGCTTGATGTCCGTTTATTCTTTAAGAAACTTCACTCACTCCAAGTTTGTCAAATATCATATGACTTTCTTCTTGAGAGTTTATTCGTTCATCATATATATCGCCGTGCGGAAACACTTGTTGTGATGCTATATACCATGTAAATAAACCATTAATATTACTTGGAACACTTTGCTTTTACTGTCAACCATTATAATATTGATTTACCGCCTTGATCCTTAAAAGAGAGTAATTTTTGTTCTTCATCAATTGTTGGAGTCATTACCGGCATCCACAACGAGTTTTGTTAGTATTACTTTACCAGCATCAAGAACACCATGACACCAGATAGCATCATTGTCAGTAGCTTTTCTAACAAGTACAACTGTATTTTTACCTCCAAAGATAACTTTTCTAACATTTCTACAAAATCTAAAGATATGTGACAACGGAATTGCGCATGAAAATCTTATATGAACATACTTCAACATTGTTCGACGTGTTGGAAATCCGAAATTGTGATTTGCATTCTGTGATAATACTGCGGTGTTTGAGCATCTCCTGCAGCATTTCTCACGTTACCTATATTTAATTTCATATATTCTGGAAAGTCATTGCGTTTTTAGTTAACATCATTTTGGACCGGCTGATCTTGTATAAACATCAAAATGTCTTGCTAAGCCTATTATTGTTGTAGAAACATCAACGTTATTTGGAATATTGTAAATTCTTCCCTCAGTCATATATATAACACTGTCAAACAACACAATAATTCCATTAGAACCAAAACATATTCTGTCAGTGGCGTTATATTCAGTATTGTCTATTTTTATAACTTCTCCGTCTACTTCAAAAAATGCGAAAGCGGGTAAAAAGTACATATTTGTGTCATGAACGTGTAGTTCGATCCTTCCACGCTGATTTGGTTGTCTTGGGGTATAAGACTAATACTAATAATCGCGCACTGATTCATATTTGAGAAACGGTGCGTCCGTGTCCAATGGTGGATTTACACGTTTAAACATCTTTATTATATTTGTTTTCGTCCAACACGAAGACCACTTCCTGCTATCAGACTAGCAGTTATATTTTTGTTCTTCTGCTTCTGGACGCAGTGCATCTAAATCCAACTCAGCTATTTTGTTATTTGCGGCTTGATTTATTACTTTACTAACATTTGAAGGCATCACTTCAGTGCTTGGTAATTTTACTGGCGGTCGTTTTCATTGAATTCACCGTGCTAAAATATCATTGGTTGCCAAGAACGACTACCAGCAATATTACAAGAGCACTAGGAGCTTTTAACGAACAACATCACTAGTTGTCAGTGATAATCATTTTCTGTCATCTCGATAAGAGATCGATACATGCTAATGTCCATGATGTCACCTGTAAAAAAATTTGAGTAGCATCATCGGGATCGTAATATTCTTCTTCTTTTTGTTCTTTATTTGAAAAAAAATACCATTCCTCCACATTTTTGTTAAAGTCATCAAAACCTGGATCATTCTTAACAACACTACCCTCATTATGGCGAATTTTGTAAATCATCTTATGAGATGTATCATCCGTTAACTTTCAGTGTTTGTGTAACATATCAGATGAATAATTAGATTTATTGGCAGTGTACTCATGTACTTGATCCTTGTCCAAATGGAACAATTCCCTTCACTTTTGTTTCTGCAACTTTTGTTCTTTCTTTGGTTGTTTTTGTTCTTCCATTTTATTTGTTTTTTTTCTGTTTTCGTTCTCATATGGATCATGCACCAGTTTTACAGCATTGATTTTTTTTCATATATGATACATTTTGTGTCAATTCGGCTTGTGTTCGTTTTGATTTTAAAAAAAACACATCTGCACAGTGCTGTATATTGTTAATATATATATATATATATATATATATATATATATATATATATATATATATATATATATATATATATATATATATATATATATATATATATATTGTTACGTGCTTAGGCTCGAATAAACAGTAACATAGAAAGAGTGAAAATAACAAGCTTGTAAAAACTTAACAAACAATTTATTGAGTACAAATATTTTCATAAAAGAAAAATATACTTACGGTTTTAAGAATCAAATCCAAAATTAATCCAAAAAGGAATTCACAATATAATCCACTAATGGGATTTCAAAGGTCCTGATAGTAAAATATCCTAATAGTTCCCGGTTCGAATCTTAACGAAGTAATCCAAAATGAAAGACGATGTCACGTAATGAAGTCAGTTCTGATTTTATGAAAGTCAAATGAGCACCAATGTCTTCCAGATAAATAACACAATAAATTCCTCTTGATCCAAACGAATTGAAATAAATTCCAGTATAACTCGAAAACACAACTTAATAATCTAACAGCCCATACTATTACTGACTGTTCTCTCCCAGAACAATAATTTATATCTGTTTTTACGTAAACAAGAAAGGGGTCACATGTCATTCTAGTAAACCTTAGAACAAATCCATCTCGGAAAATCACGTACACACCCCATGAGAATCAGCCGAAAATCAGCCATGTCCTTGGAATCGGCCAATCATTGTAAAAGCCAGTTTATCAGCCTTGAAACAAGGCCAGAAATGAGGTTAACATCTGTTATTTACAAGTAGAGTATAGGTCATCATAATTTTCCATATATATATATATACTGGTTTCAATTTTGTTTTCTTTGTATTTACATCATGTGTGTAAAGAGCTGGGATCAGTTGTATCGATTAATTATAAAGCACCACCAGTAAACGCATAACGTTACTCTTCGATTATTTATTCATCAGTTTTTTTTCTTCTCTATTTAGTAATATGTTTTGCTGGTTGAGGCATTCGACCAGGAAAATCATATAAAAGTCTAGATGTTTTATTCAGTTTCTTTTCAGCTATTGTTTCGAATTGAGGAGGAAGGGTTTAGTTGTTTCAGTAACTGGTTTGAATAATTGTTGAAAACTCTCTTTAAAATCTACCTGGGATTCTTGACGTTCTTGTGATTTTTGCCTGACAGAATCACGGGCGCGTAGAAATTTCCTAATTGCCTTTAGTCGCTCTCGATCAATCTAGTTGTGTAAGATTCTGATATGATATTATTGATACATAATAATTCACAGCAGCATGGAGGGCGTGACCACAACTAAGTGTCATGTTCGGTAAACTCGCGTGCATAATCCCCCTCCCCGCTCCCCCAAAGAAAAATACGACGAAAAAAAACGTTAACAAAATTAACTAACCTGAAAGAGAGACTTGGAGAGAGAATCTCGGTTGGTTAGAAGCGTCGGTTTGGCGTTATTGGCGTAATTTTTTGTTTTTGGAAGGCGCTTTAGTTTAGCAAATAGGACTTTATCAATCGAGGATGGCTCGCCCTCCCAGCTGTTGAAAACTTAAATACCGTTCTGAATATACTGTTTTGTTCCAGCTGCTTTATTGCAGTTAGTTTGTGTTGGCATTTTTGTTGGTCATAACAATATTACATTATTTGTAAACATAGTAAACTATCGATAAAATAACAGGGTAATGAGTACTACAACAGCCTCAGCTGTGAGTAACAATACAAACTTTAAAAGTGTCATTGGGTTGTTTTCACAGACGTCACGGTTGAGTACGCAAACGCCAACCATACAATGCGCGCACACTGCCGACATTCTGAGTTCCCAACTAACCTTTGTCAATAATTTCAATTTTGTGATGAAACAGTGTACACATCATGTATATTCAAGATAATAATCTGATTTAACTATCTATAAGTATATTTACCTTATCGAAACGATACATGGATTATACTTGAAATTATGTGCACTATAGCACAAAAATATAAAAATAATGCTTGAAGTTCCCTTGCTTATATCGAAAAACAGGATAGTGAAGTTGAACTGTAATCGTGTATATTACTATCAAGTAGAAATGCACTTATTTTTTTTTACAAACAGACACGAGTTACCATTCGAAAAAGTGATTAATATCATTCCCTAAGCTTGACATCTTGAAAGCATATTTACCGATAATGATTTTCGGGATACAATATCAGTCACGAATTAAAATGTCATTGCATGTAATTTTTATGATATAACTTTAATGAACAAATACTTTTCGCGACAACATGTGTTTGTGCCAAACACAGTTGACAAACCTTTTTAATTATTATGGTCAAATATTGTATTATGGTGTCGATGGATGATACTGAACGAAAGCGATAACCTGTCACGCTGTAAGGATTAACCAGATTTCAACATTACAATCGCAAGCTTAAGTCTATTATCTTGAGAACGAACCAACACTAGCCACTAACACCAGATTGCAGAAATTATAAGGGAAGATAAGCTACTCCGACGTCATTCGAAATTGGCGGCAAAACTGTTATTCTTGGAATTACAAGGAGTTTCAGTACAGGACAGTGACTATTTGCCATATCGCTGTAATATTACGGCAAAATAAGTATTCATTAATTATTGCAGTATGTATAATTGAGTACGTACAATTACCATTTGTAGGGTTTTATTCATTCGTGGTGTTTGATATAAATGCATATTTTGATATATGAGCAATGCTTATGTATATAATTCAGAATGTAATTCGCTATTTGGTTAATTCATAGTGACCTCGTGCATTTATTCAGTTCATAGTATAGATTTGCAATCGAATTATAAACTTTGTATAGTGGTTGTGGTGTGCTACATTAGTTAATAGGGATTTGCCTGTTTGTGTATACTTTGTAGTACATGTAATATCATGTGTAAGGATATATCAGCGCATGGGTATGTGCATATTTGTGTACACTTTGTAGAAGTGCAATGTACAGAAATGCGTCTGAATATGTGATATTGATTTGTATAATAAGCTTGAGAATCGATATATACCGTGTACACATCTCAGAGAGAATGTGTATTTCGATGGGCACGAATGCGTGACCAAAAAATAGGTAATGGATGATGATATTGTTGTTTAGTGTGAATTAGAGTTAGCTAGGGGAATATGCTATGCGAATGTCCTTGTATGTTAATACAGGAAGCTTATATGGACCAGAAGAACCTTAGGAGAAAGTGAATTACCCCAGTGCAGTTGGTCCGAGTCTCTGGGAGACAAAGAAAAAGAAGAACGAAGGCAGAAGTTAGGCGGTCCGGAGGGAATTGGATTTCCAGTCCAGATAAAGATCATACAGATGAGCGGGAACATAGTGCAAGAGGAAAATCTATCACACTAAAGCAGACGATGAAATAGGCCGTCACTTGGTCGAGTGAAAGACGAGTGATAGGGTTTAATTTGAATTTTATTTGAGAGATGACTGTTGTTCAATTATATTAAATTGTTTTTTATTTGAATTTCACATTTTGCGTATTCATTAACTGTAAAGCACCGCTGACTAGGGGCTAGGAGCTTTGCATTTATATTAAGAGTAATTTCATTTATTTTTAAAGCACAACTATATGGAACGAAAATAGTTGCTGCGCAAGCGAAAAATAAGCCATGTATATTGCCGAAAACTAGTAAGATAACTGAAGCTTTACCAATGTACAATGTGTGTGGAATTATATTACAAAAACATTTTACATGCCGTTTCCGCTGATTCAGCAAGAGTTCCTATGCTTTCTCAGTAAAAATATATTCTACAAACCAGACTATGGCAGATTTCCAACTCGGTGACTAGAAGTGGGTTAACTCTAGTGAACTTCTCTCTAGTGACGCAAACAAAATGGTTCTGAATACGTTCTCTACTTGATATACTAAAAGATAACCATGATGAGTAGACATCTTTTGCTGGCCGGCATACTAAGGGTATGACTTTATTTGGTCCTGACTTGCGCCAAATGCGTATAAATAAGTCGCGAAGATCGCCCAAGTCAGTTCCTGCACCGGCAAGATAGCAATATGTTTGTCTCTTCATTGCAGGTAAGAACTGTACATGTCGAAAACTTCTTTTAGAAATGAGTACTTTTAATGTTTGAGATTTTAATGGTAAAATTAATATGTTAGCAACATTGTTCACTTAATTCTTTTATTTATAATATATTGTAATGAAATGTTTAAATGTTTTAAAGAATTCATATTTAATTATATTTATGTAATTTCTTGTTAAGATTTAATGTTGAAATAAAGTATTATTTAAGCAAGAAAGAATAATATCTAGCAACATATTCTAAATCAAAATTCTATTTTAAAGTGAGTAAAATGCATTTATTTAAATGAACCGTTGCATCAAATACAATTATTACATTTTATACTTTGGCTATCTTGAAATTGATCGAGAATTAACTATTTGTATAATATTCTAAAATGCAGAAATTATACGAATGAACGAAGCTGGAATGCTTAAAAAGGAAAAATATAATTTTATATGTATTTCATGAATTTTGATTATAAAGTTTATAGATGTGTTTCTAGAATGTAGTATTATATATGTGTTTTATTATTTAAATAAAGTTCCTGCACCGGCAAGATAGCAATATGTTTGTCTCTTCATTACAGATACGATTCCGTACCTGAATTCTCCCCTTGACATTTCCATCATCTTGTGTCATCCTTTATCTAGGAACTCATTCTTTTCTTTTTTCTATCGCCAGAGTTCCCAGTACGTGTTTATGTGAACAAAACGTAATTCTTCCCATAAAAGCTCTAATGAAAGATTCTTCATGAAAATGTTCGTTGAACCGTATAAAATTCTTACCAATAACATATATTTTAAAGGGAAAGTCAAATGGTTTCCTTTGGACATGTTATTAGTAAAATGTGTACGCTATTCATGAATTTATCCAAATCAAAGTGAAAAAATGGGGCCACATATAGAGAGGTACCCTCTCTGTACACAAATAGTGGCACAAGACAAAACTGGAGCTGCCTCAAGTTACGTTTATCTCGCTTATTCTTTGAACGAGACCCATTGCTAATTCACCTGAAGCTTTCCAGAGATTGTTTCCGCTCTTACAAGTCCGGCTATTTCACCTTTTTTTTCTTCGAAGAAGGTGCTCTTCCCGCTGATCTTCACAGACCATTCTTGGAGAGGCCCTCCTGCCCTAATATGTTTGTGTTTGCTATTGATTGAAAAATTGGTAATTATAATATTGGGAATATTTTTGTTGTTTGAATTATATATAAAAATTCTTCATTTTGTTTTTAAAATTTTGTTTTAAATTTTTTAATTAAAATTTCCATCGTCCAAACATTCGTCATATTCCATAGATCTTTCCATCAGTTTTTGTTCTTCTTCTCTTCTTTCCCTTCTTCTTTTTCCTTTCATCATTTTACTCTTTAAATTCTTGCTCGAATATTTGTTCTTCTGTCCAATTCTCTTGAGATGTATTGTCTATTTCCCCGGTTTCCCCTCAAAATGCACACCTTATTCCTCGATCGTTTCAGTTTCTCTTCGTTGTCGTTTCTCTTGTTTTTTTTTTCTTTTTCTGTATAGTCTGTTTACCTTTTCCTATCTCTTGTTGTTATTGTTGCTGTAGTTTCTGTGTCTGCGGGTTTTTCATTTTTCTTCTCTCGCTGTTGTTGTTGTGCCTCTTTTCTCGGCATCATTAAACTCCCTTTTGAGCTATTTGTTGTTCTTCTTGTGGGTTTTATTTGGTGGTCATTTGATCTTGCTTCTCCATTAAGTTTCCTAAATGTTTTGGTTCTGTGTTTTCTTCTACATTTTTGGGACATTTATGTGGTGTGTACCACACCTGTTGCACTTTCTGTGATAAATACATCATTTGTACCATACTTTTGTGATGAAACCGTGTAGGAAAAAAACGCCCCCTTTATGCTTCTTAGCTTTGTTTTCTTTCAATTTCCAATATTCTAGCTCCGTTGTCTATAGTGAACCCTGGAGCTGTGTCGAGTCTTGACTCCCGTACTTTGATTCCAACTTTTTCTTCGAAGCATTCCACTGAGTCTTGTAAAGGTATCTCCATTGGTATATCTATGGGCTTTTTTTTTTTTGTTTTGTATTTTATCTTTCTTAATATCGGTTCTGCTTTTTTAACTACAACTTTCTCCCCGTGTATGTTAATTTCTCCATATGGAAGCACTGGTGAGTTGCCTCGTGGTCTTATTATGTAGCCTTTGTACCCTTCTCTATTATCGAATAAATCTTTTGCTCTTGATCCCTTACTTTCAGTGGTATCAAAGCCGTCGACACCCTGGGCACGTTTCCCTTCTGTATTCCTTTCATATCTAGGAATTGCGTTCCTTCCTTGTAATTGCATTCTATAAATGATCCTTCCTCGGTTTCTACTCTCCGTATCCTGAAATGTTTCTTAAAGTCCTTTGTGACCTTGCCGCCATTTTTTCCTCTGTATGTATACCTTTGCCTCTTTAGTATTGCTCACCTTTTTTATTTTAGGATTGTGAAAAGCTGGATGCAATTTCTTCCTCCTTCACGGCATTGTATAATCTGTTTGTATTATTTGAATTATGTTTACTTCATTATATGTTGAAATCCTGGTATCACATTCCGTATTAGTCCGAGTTTCCTCTGACCCTTTCCACCCCATTTTTTGATATTTGGACATTAATGTTGGGGCAGAGCGCATTCCCTATCAAAAAGTTGGAATTCGCATGGGGTAGCCGATTACTTGCCTGCCCAGCAAACTTAAACGATCTTTCATCGAGATATTCCTGATTGAAATCGATAGGAATATGATTTATTTTCTAAAAAATCGCGAACATAGCATTCGTTATGTCTTTAATTTGCTGATAGACGAGACGAAAGTGCATCGTTGCTGAAATTTGACCTGGATCAGGCCATTTGTATTCTTAGTCACGTGACTGCACAAATCTCGCAACCTACATGTCCATGACATCAGAGGTCATATTGTCACGTGCTATCGACACTAAACAAAGTTGTTGTACATATCATTTGAACATTTTATAATGTAGCCGCTTAATATTTAAATAAATATATAATGCACAATTTATTCTAAACATATTGATTCTGTGATCAACGACCAGAAACGTGCCAGTATCGCAGATGGGTGGAGAAAACTATTTTCAAGAAGTACCGAGCACGTGTCAGCGATGTTTTTGTTTGTAGCACGTGATACCTTGTACCTTCCAATGCTCTCTGCGTAATGATTCGGTTTTCCTCAAATTGCTGCAACATTTACATTTATTTTTACATTTTTCGGTCTTTGTTTTTGCAATAAATAGTTTGGGAACTTTATTTTTCTTAGTTCTTCTAATCAAAAATTACCTGACGCTCAGTTTTATGTTGGATTTGTTTTCTTACAGCAATACAGCGTACTGTTGATATCACGTGGCAGAATGACCTCTGATGTCATGGACATGTAGGTTGGGCAGGCAAGTAATCGGCTACCCCATGCCGACACGAATTACAACTTTTTGATAGGGAATGCGCTCTGACCCTACACCCCAACATGTCCAAATATAAAAAAATGGGGTGGAAAGGGTCAGAGGAGACTCGGACTAATTCCGTATCGCTTTACATTTCGGTCTTTTTTGTGCGCGCCATTGTGATTGAAAACGGTTATTTCTCAGTCCAAAAGGATCTCTGATAAAACTGTATAAATTGGGTTTTAGTGCCTGGTAGTACAGATGATTATTAATGTATCCTAACTGGTGATATACGATCGACAACTGTTTCGCCACATCATCACTGGAACGGATGCAACTTGCGCTTTTGAATGATAACAAGAACGGCACAACGAAAGCGAAGGATATCCAAATTCGTCCAGGATACAGTTTCTACTTAGGTGAGGTAGTGTGCGGCGTTAGCGTTTGGATATTCATTAAACAGACAACACTGTGACTACATCCGTATATGTTGAGCACTTATCACTAAAAAATCAGGTAAGCGCATAAATTTAAAATAAATATAGTTTAACAAGTTTTATGAGGGACTGGTAGGACGCTTTGTTTTATTTCATATTTCGTCTGAGTGCTCCTCATAAGAAAGAGGTTTCTTGTAATTTGAGTGGACTATGAATCAGAGCTGTTAGAGTTGTCTACCATTAGTCTACTCAATTTCCCCCGCCCCCCCCCCCCCCACCCCCCTCTCTCTCTCTCTCTCTCTCTCTCTCTCTCTCTCTCTCTCTCCGAACACACATAAATTTTGTAAACATCAGCTTTCTCAATGTGGAACTTTCTCATTTTGGCATAAAATCGTTCCACACACCCCATTTTAGCGAGATATGACTGTACACAATATCAAGGTATGTTGGTAAATGAACACGCAGAATTTCTCAGCAGCTGTAGACATCAGTATTTGTAATGCATGTATTTGCATTTCTTGTAACACTTCATAAAGAATCATATCTTTCATGGGTGTCTGTGCATAGGGGCAGCTAGGGTGAGGCACTTGTCCTGCTCCACCACCCCACCCCAATATTTCACCTCTAAATTATTTAGGCCTACATGCATATAACTTTACAGCTAACCATGTTTATCCCTCACAACTGAAATAATTGTGCAGTCACCCCTGTTATCTTTTCAGCTGCTGCTGATAATTATCAATATTTATGATAATTCTCACAATAGTATATTGTTTCGTTATATACCCCCTTTAGACTATAGTACACAATCTGTGGAATAATTTAATAAGCAAAATATTTTTCTTATTTCAAAAAATGGCTTGGATTTTTTGGAAAAGCTACACAAGACAGATCATTTTCAGTTGACTTTAAAGACTATTTTAACTCGTCTAACTCCCTCTCATTTTAAATTCATTTAAAAATTAGAATTTAACATTTAGAAAGGTCTGAACCAAAATATTTGAAGAGAATTACTTTTCCCAGTATTTACACAAACAAATCTATCCATCAATTTTCTCTCATTTTTTTCAGATAGAGTTTACGGACCTATGGCTTCATCTTTCATTGGCCTTATTACCTGCTTGATATCTTGTTTTGGACATAACCCTGAATCTGAAAAACACACTGAAACTATTGTTATGCCTCCTTATGTTTCAGATGAAATCTTGAAGCGTCTAGATAAACTAGATGCAAAATTTGAACATCTTGATACGCGTCTTTCCATTCTGGAATCACATGAACTTGTTAATGTTAGACAACGGCTAGAGAAATTGGAAAAGGATATTTCTTCTGTTAAAATAATTGGAAATGATCTTGAAAAACACAAGCGTGCCATGGAGGAATTTGCAAAAGCCTTTCTTGAAACCGATATTAATGATTTAAAGAATATGATCAAAAGAACAGATGACAAATTATCGGTTGAAATTGTCAAAACGATGGAGTTAATGCTGAAAATGCAGCAAACATTTACAGACTTTAAAGCTGAGACTGATGAGAGATCAAAACAGGTGCAAGATATACAGGAAGATCAAAAGGAGTTGAGTGAAGTTTTGAAAGTCCTCTCTGAAAATATTACAGGGATTTCTATAGAGCTTCTGGTGTTAGACCAAAGGACGGAAGATATTATGGAAAATAAGCATGAGAATAGTATGTATTCTAGGATTTACCATAGAAAGCAAACTATGGCAACAAAAGTTATTATATTTTCATGTAGGCATCAGTAGAAAAATGATATTGTTCTCACTCCTTAATTTTTTTTATTTCAACTTCGACAATTTACTTAACAATATAAAATGGCATTAAAATAATATATTGTTAAATAGCATGTTTAAATTTAAGTTTGTTTCTTCCTGGTTTGAAACAGCATTAAAGAACAAACTAAATATTTGTATTGTTTACAAAAGTCATGATTTCCTTTTCTTCTCTTACAGAAAAAGTGAAAATGTGTCTTTGGATATTAAACAGATACTAGATTTAGATATTCTAAAAGATATGTGACACACTGTTATTTACTGTAGCTCTTTATTCTCTGGTGTGTGAGAGGTAGAATAATTATTTTTGTGCAATTTTCTAGATATTTTTTCAATTATATTGCTATATACACTCAAAAGAAAAATCTTACAAAAATGTTAAGTGTAATGTTTCATAGTTAAAGAATTTGAGAAATGTTTGCATGTGAGTGATATATATATTTAATAAATTATTCCTTTGAGGCAGAATAAAGACTTATAGTCAAAACTACACACCAACATTTTGCAGATGTTGCAATATCAGGTCATACAGTGAAAAATATATTTCAGGTTCAATTTAATTAACTGTAATGTTTGTTACAATACAATGAAGAATATATTTCAGGTTCAATTTAATTAACTAATGTTTGTTACAATACAATGAAGAATATATTTCAGGTTCAACGACATTAACTATAATGGTCAGTACAGTTCTGTTGGCTTTAGTTATAGTCTACTTATATTCACGAAAGAGTGAAAACATGCTTATCAACACAGATGTACAAGCATCAGCTGAGCAAGCTAATCAGGCTGAACTTCACGATTCAACACAATATTCTGTAAGCAAATTCTTTTTCTTGTGTTCATCCTACATTAATTATTCCTTTCTCCTCCTCCACTTCATGCACCATTTTGAATTGGAATTTTGTTTACGTAGCTTTAACAATTTTTCAGTCATATCGCTACGATGTCTGCAGTGAGGTAGTTTATAGTGATGTCTAGCACTGGGGCATCATGCCGCAGCTATGTAGCATGATGTCCCACCCAGTCACATTATCCTGACACCAGGCCGACCAGTCCTAACACTAACCTCTTAATGCTGAGCATCAGGTGAGGCAGCTGTTAGTACCTTTTTTGTATGTCTTTGGTATGACCCGACCGGGGATCGAACCCATGAGCTCCCACTTCTGTGGTGGACACTCTAACCACTAGGCCACCGGAGTGGTATTTCATGCACCATATTTGATCACTATATTGTTTCTTATCACCAAACTAGTGCCTGTTTACTTTCTTAATGAAATACAAAACTAGGGAAACATCAGCAGCTTATGGTATATGTAGTAACAGCTCAGAATTATTTACCTGTACTTGTCAATCTGTACTGGTGCATATGTTATAACCTGGTTTGTAAGTAAGTATATTTTGCAACTTATAGTGCTTTCCGATAATTTTCACTTTATTGACACTGTTGTTTCTTGTACACCAAATCTATCCTACAATTAAAAAAACTACTAAATGTACAGACATCTTTGATCAGACAGGATAGTTGTTGTGTTGTAGGGTTTAACGCCATTTTTCAGCACACAATAGGCTATACAAGGTGGCCTGCATTATTGGTGGAGGAAAACCCAGGAAAAACCCTTAAAACAACCACCGACCTATGAGAAGCTACTAGCAAGCTTTCTCATGTAACTACATTAGCCAAACCTTAGACTCGAACCCATGCAGACAGGTGAGATGGCTGTGATCCATAATGTCAAGTGCTTTAGACCACTCGGGGACCCTCAGACAGGATAGTACAGACTGTTTAATGCAGTTGACTGAAGCTTCAGTGAAAACACTTGATTCTGAACCAAAATCACAGAATAACAAATATGAGAAATTCTTCTATTCTACTAGTATTTTTTTTACATTGTTTATCGGAAATGCATAAAGTTATATAAATAACAGACAGTGATTACCTTTGAAAGAACAGGATGTAAGAACTGCTGCTTTCTATGACTGCACTCTTTTCCACTGTCATGTGTTGTTGTAATTGTTGTTGTAGGGTTTAATGCCATTTTCCAGCACATGATTGGCTATACATGGTATCCAGTATTAATGGTGGAGGAAGAACCCAGAAAACCCCCCAGAAAGAATCACTGACCCACGAGAAGCTACTGGCAGGCTTTTTCACATACCCAAATTGGTCAAATCTGAGATTTGAACCCATGCAGAGGTGAAATGGCAGTGATCCGTAATGGAGAGTGCTTTAGACCACTTGGTCACTCAAGGCCTCATGTCGTGTGTGTGTGTAAGTATGTATGTTTGTGTATATATAACTATATATATAAATATATATATATACATATATATATATATATATATATATATATATATATATATATATATATATATATATATATATATATATATATATATATATATATATATATATATATTCAATTATGTAATTATCTTTCTATCTCAGATGGCTGCAACTATATTGCATCAAGTACAAGGGTGCATGCTGGACAAAGGACTGTGTGTCATCAGCTTCTACGAAGAAACTCATCCCCTGCACATGCGCATGACAATGTCGGTAGTTGATACTTTTCAGCTTCAACCGTTGGAGTTCATAGTACAGAAACATACATCCATTTTGGAAATTCCACCAGTCTGTCTTTATTGGATCTTTGTTGACTCCAATAAACAGTAAGTATTTCTTCCAGGTTTGATGATTCATTCATTTTCTTGCTATTTAAATGTGCCTGGTTTCATTTTAAATTCCCTCATATCTGCTGGACCGTACTTTCATATATGTGAGAGGTGGGTGAATTCGACCAGTACATGCCATCTTATTGCAGTCTTTATACTCTGTGAGATTTTGATTTATACAGAATGCCTTAATTTCTAAAGAACAACACAGTTTGTGATTGAAGAAAGTCCCAATGACTGTTAAAATATCATACCAGCTTATAAACACCTGTGTCTCTCTTTCTCTCAGAAATCCCCACATTTGATGTCCCAAGCATCTTAAAAATTAAACAGGACAATATGTGACCAAAAACTATGTGCAGAAGTAATGCTTGTCTCTGTTTAATTAACAAAAGAGATGTTTTAATGTGATTTTGGTTCATTATCATAAGTGCACTTGTATATACAAATCTGCATTGTATATATGCATGACCATGTCTCACAGGAATTTAAATGGTGCAGCTTGAACATAACACATGGTCCAACAAATTTCAAAATCAGATCTTAGCCAGGTTGTAGTCCATTGGACTGTCAGGTAAATAGTTTGATAACATAGCTTAAATGGCATAGCCCAACAAAAGCTGCTTCCTTTTATGACACTCTTTTCAATTATTAAAAGTTAATACATTATTCCTTCTATTGAAATGTATGTTTCTTTTTAATTACATTTTGAATACAAATGTACAGAAAATTATAATAACATGCTAACCAACTGAATTATCTAAGTACAACATTACGGTAGCCCAGATCAAGCATACTGCAAGCCTTTTAGCCAATGGGGCTATTGAAATAAAACATCATGTAGCCTAGAGCCAACATTCTTGTAGCCTTTGTAGACATCTGGATTACTATGCACTACATGATAGCCCAGAATCAACATTCGGGTAGCTGATTTAGCCACAGGGCTACCTAAATAGAGATTTATAGTATCCCATATTCAGCATTTCGGTAGCTTTTGTAGTCAACTAGACTGTATATATACAGCATATCTTAGCCCAAACTTAGCATTTTGTTAGTCTTTGTCGCAAACATGGATACCTATAAACATATTAGCCCAGATCCAGCATTATATAGTGTTCAGGCCAATGGAACAGGAATTTTCATGATCTAATACAAATATTTTTATTTCAGAAATGTTATTTTCGAAGACCCAAATTTAGGGCTTGGCGACCTTCGAGTGACTACTCTTCGGGCTATTCAAAAGATGGGAGGTGAGTAATAAGATATTAGAGACAAAGAGCCTGACACCCTAACAGCAATGAGCATGGTTTCTGTCAATCTTCTCAGGCCAAACAGTTTTAGAATTTTTCAAACATAATTAATTACCTTATGATGATGGCATGGTGTTTCATTTTATATTTATCAGAGAAATATGATTACTCAAAAGACAGCATATTCCCACCTTAACAAGTAAATGAATGCAAATACAGTCTATATAGCCAAATAAATGCAGATAAAATGAATGCAGATACTGTATACATATCTAAATGAATGCATATACAGTCTATACATCCAATTAAATACAAATACAGTCTACACATCCAAAATAAATGCAAATAGAGTCTACACTTCCAATTAAATACAAATACAGTCTACACATCCAAAATAAATGCAAATAGAGTCTACACTTCCAATTAAATACAAATACAGTCTACACATCCAAAATAAATGCAAATAGAGTCTACACTTCCAAGTAAATGCAAATACAGTCTACACATCCAAATGAATGCAAATAGTTTACACATTTAAATGAATGCAGAGACAGTCTACACATCCACATGAATGCCAATACAGTCTTCACATTTTTAAATTAACACAACTGCAACATCTTTTTCAATATTCATGAAGATAGTTGATGTTTGGAAGCAAATTGCAAGAACCTATTTGACCTTCTAGGAAATCTCTTCAAAATTCTAATGGTGTTTACACGGGTATATTCCTGCATAATTTTCATTTAGGAATTTAAAAATAGTCTTTTCTGTCTTATTTGAAACATGTGACCGTATCCCAAACATAAAGTGTTATTTCTTCTTGAAATGACTTTGTAATTTGTATTCATCAATATCAGTGACTGTTTGGTTTGTTCTAGAAAGTCATCACTACCAACTCTAAACTTAGCATATGTCAAGAATGTAAATTTTACTGGAAAAACAAATTAGTAATTTATATGTAATGTCGGAAACAAAATGCATGACAATTTTACATTTTGATGATTTTTTTTTCTCCATAATTCACATTCAGCATTAAAAAAAGAACTTTGTTGCAAAGGGGTATATCTGTAGCTTATCTCTTCTGTTTTGGATAAATTATGACAAAGAATTTCAGGTTCTTCAGTGGATAATACAGAAGCATCAGACAGCTTTCCATAAGACTCAAGAAAACGATGTTTGTAAGTTATTGGAAAAGAAATTAAAATGTTTCATAATATAGTCATAGAGATACAATTACTTGTTTTACATGTCTATTTTTGTAGTTAATGATAATAATAATAAACATTTTGTCTGCCGCTTGCTTGCAGTTATCTGCATGGATATCTGTTCTTTAACAAACAGCATCCTTCCTTAAACAGAAAACAATTTTATCTATGTTTCTTATTATTGTACCCACTATTCATCATCTACAAAATTTTAAGACACTCATGAAAACATGCTTAAGAACAATTCAAAATGTAAGATACCATCTATATTCTCTGACAAGTCCAACGGCAAACAATATAGACCCTATTTGGGTTGTATTAATCCATTAACATAAGACTCTGGCATAATGTAACTATCAACTAGATTTAAATGATAAATAGTGTAGAGAAATTTATTTGGTAAATTTAGTTTACTCAATAATGATGTCATCTATAATAGCAGCTTTTATTATTATTACGGTTTTACTTCTCTGTGGACTTTGTCAACAGTTATCATTTCCTGATCTCTTTTTCTGTAAGCAAAGGTGCATTGAAGCCATTTTCATTTGAAACAAAAGCCGGATTAAGAACTTTGAAGTACTAATAAAATACAATAAAGTTGATATCAGTGACATTTTTGTTTTAACAATACTATTAATTAGATTCCAGTATTGTTTAGGGTCCAGCTTAAAGAACCTTCTTAATTTATCCCTGATTTTTAGCCTTGTGTTTGATATTAAAAATCCAATTGTGTTTTTTTTTCCATTATGTTCTTTTTTAATACAGTCATTTATGGTCTGTTTTCATGTTTTAATTCAGTTTCTGATTGTAATATTAGTATCAAGCTGTTGAATAATTTCTAAGTAGTTCTTGTGCGTCTCTTTCACATTTATATTGTGTCCCAAACTTAACTCGATATTTATCCAAAGCCAAACATTTCCCCAGTCAATACTTTATATACATTGGTAATCATTAATTCAATTTCTATCGAACAGGCCTGGTTGGGTGAATCAGTACCTAATAAATTGTATATTTGAATTTAATTTTTGTTTGTTCTTTCTTCCGTCAATAATATTTCTAACTCTTTTACTTGTTTTTTATTCATGCTGTGCATATTTGTCATACAATTGAAATTTTTTTATCATTGAAAAAAAATCTTGTACAATAGCACAAGAAACTAAGTGGAAATTGACAATAGCACAAGAAACTAAGTGGAAATTTTACGTGAAAAAATATTGGTTAAAAATTGGTAAATGTTGTTTTTATATATATATATATATATATATATATATATATATATATATATATATATATATATATATATATATATGCAGGTGTTTTAACTGATGACAGAACATAACCAAAATCTGATATTTTTTAGATGGTTATTAACCTATATCTCCATCACATGCTACTTGTTCATTTCCAAAATATATATTGTAGGACATAGCGATTAAACTATGGTCATGTGTATCAGCCTTTATGTCTCATGATTTTCCAGCATGAGGAATACCAGTCTATCTACAGTCAAAACTGATTAGGTACTTGAAAATTACTAGATTACAAAGTGCTATGTTTAAACATTGTTTTGATTTGGGTTTTATTTTTTTTTTGCTCTTCAGGAAAAGTGGTCGTCTTATATGTTAGAGACCTAAATTCAGCACAGCTGCAATGCAACCAACTCTACAATCCAGATCTTGTGTCAGTCACAAAACATCAGGAGTTATCGGCCTTGAACCAGCTCTCGCGAGTTCTAAGTGCTTATGAGACTCTTACAGAATTCCAAAAGCAACATTTGCAGAGCATTGTCATGGAAGAACTTGACTTGTTGGAAAATCTTTCTTTCAGCCTAAATATAAATCATTCAATGGTTGAGTAGTAAACAGGAAATAAGATTAACAACATGGGATTTATCCAGACAACTTGAAACTATATAAACGACAAGTAGATTGAACTAAAATATGATAAAGTATTTTAATTAGTATTGAAAGTAGTATTGTGGTAAATTGTCAGCAGTGTTTGCTGGAGTATTGTTATTACATATTATGGCAATTTGAGTCATGCTTATGACAGGAATGATTTTACTTGAGTATTGTTACATATTATGGGAACTTGAGTCATGCTTATGATAGGAATGATGTTACTTGAGTATTGTTTTTACATATTATGGCAACTTGAGTCATGATTATGATAGGAATGATGTTACTTGAGTATTTTTACATATTATGGAAACTTGAGTCATACTTATGATAGGAATGATTTTACTTGAGTATTGTTATTACATATTATGGCAACTTGAGTCATGATTATGATAGGAATGATTTTATGGGAGTATTATTACATATTATGGCAATTTGAGTCATGCTTATGATAGGAATGATTTTACTTGAGTATTATTACATATTATGGCAACTTGAGTCATGCTTATGACAGGAATGATTTTACTTGAGTATATTTACATATTATGGCAACTTGAGTCATACTTATGATAGGAATGATTTTATGTGAGTATTATTACATATTATGGCAATTTGAGTCATACTTATGATAGGAATGATTTTATGAGTATTATTACATATGGCAATTTGAGTCATGATTATGATAGGAATGATTTTATGTGAGTATTATTACATATTATGGCAACTTGAGTCATGATTATGATAGGAATGATTTTATGTGAGTATTATTACATATTATGGCAACTTGAGTCATGATTATGATAGGAATGATTTTATGTGAGTATTATTACATATTATGGGAACTTGAGTTATGCTTATAATATGAATGATGTTACTTGAGTATTTTATATATTATGGTAACTTGAGTCATGCATATGATAAGAATGATTTTACTCTTTGGTTTACTGTCTACTGTCAAATCCTACTTTAGATTATTTACATTTTATTATGTATTGTTTTTCGTATAGTTTAATTTAATGCAATATTTCACTATTTTTAAAAGTAAAATTGTTTACACATATGTGAGTGAATCAGTTTACATGTACATGTTCTTAATGATTCATATGTCTTAATATGCTTAAAATTTGTGGGCACACTGTATCTTTGGCATATGATGCATCCAAGGAATAGAAAATATATAATTATATTTTCCATGAAAATATCATTATTAAGTTTTGCATTACAGTACAGTGGGACCCTATTATAATGCGAATTCAGATATAATGTGGTCGTGGTATGGTTCCTGGAAATTCCAGGTACTTTATTAAATGTATGTTTCTCAAAAAACAAAAAATTCTTATAAGTATGAAAAATAAAATACATAAAGAGTTTTATTTATCATTTTCGAGAAGAGATTGCATATAAATTTGAATATAAGACGTCTGTGGCTGAAATATTGCATACATGTATTATTCTCATACTCTTCTTAAAAGTGCGAAAAACAACATGTAGAAAATTTATTATCATTTTGGGGAGGAAATCACAAATTTGAATATAAAATAATCGTTTTGTGGCTCCTAAAATTAAAAAATTTAGCCAATTTCTTAAAGTTTTGTGTCAAAATAGCATCAGAAATATGAACCAGGGGCTGGGCCTTTTGAGAACTTTGATCTTTGTTTATTGTTGAAAAATTACAACTCATAAGTGTTAATATTATTATTACTGATCCTTGAGCAATGATGCTATCATGTCTACTTTGTGTTTGTCTTGAATGCATTCCGTATTCAATCATTGTTCAAATAATATCCGACATATTTTCTCTAAATTGCATACACAACTAAGCAACAGCCAATACAGCGGTTGATAAAAGATTTTTGCCAGAATTTATTAATCAATTAATTTAACACATTGCTCACCATCAAAGTCAACTATTGAGCTAAAATTGTTCAAATTAGGGGGCAGCGATTTATAAAACATTAAAGAAACAAAAGCCGCCAACATGTGTGTGTGGCTTGGCGGTAGAGATGGGAATCAGTCAGAAATTCATAATCAATAATCGGTTCCCCTTAACCAACTGATCATCGATTATAATCGGTTACTAATAGCAAATTTTAATTTTTGTTAAACAGTTATAACTTATATCTTTGATCAAGAGTTCAATATGTTTATAAGTGTACAGGAGTAATTTCTTTTAATGATATGTATACTTTAACCTCACAATGAAATTACATTGTGTGTTCCTTTTGTTGTACAACTGTGTTAAATGAATGCAATTTTTTATGGCTGATCAGTCATGTGTAACTGAAATACTGCTACAATCCCCCGAAATTCTTTCGTTCACATGTGATTTGTCTATAATTTAAAGTATTGAAGGACATGTTTTTCTTGTTTGTCATTGTTTATATATACTTCAAAAGATGTTGCAATTTAACTGAACCAAATCAACAAAATGTGTTTAAATGTATTAACTCCACAATTTAACAACTTGACAATGTAATAATGACTATATATTATTAATTATGAATCATAAGGTTTCATATTTGTAGTTGTGAAGGAAATTCATAAGTTTCAGGTCAAGTTTAGTGGTTGGGAGTTTTACTAACATTTATGCTTTGCATGCACCTAAAAAGTAGTCTCCCTTTACACACAATTGATTATAGAGCTCACAATCGATTATCTTATTGGTTTCCTCAACCAACTGATGATCGATTATAATCGATAATCGGAACAACACTACTTGGCAGTGTTGTTTTATGCAATCTGTTGACTAGTAAATAATGTTGTCCATTTCCTAGAAATATACCCTCATTGTTTAATGACAATTATTCTTGCTGTAGTCTTTCAAACCAATAGAAAGAAGTAAAATTGTTAATTAGTGGACATTAATAATGGAAAATGAAAACGGAAAGTTTTTTCTGTTAAAGAAAAGATTGAAGCTTTGGACAAGATTAAGTCCGGTGTTAAACAATCACATTAGCTAAATATTTAGGTCTTGATGAATCAACAGTTCGAGGATGGAAGAAGGAAGAAGCAAAATTAAGAGAGATGGTTCTGGATATGCATGAAAGTGAGGGAATGATGAGGAAAAAAGCAAGACTTACAGGAGACACCGAACTTGATGCAGTGGTTTATCCAGACTAGAGCTGAAGGAACGCCTTTATCAGGATTAATTGTTAAGGCACAATCCAAAAAATTAAACACCGACTTACACGGGCAAGATTCCAGCTTCAAAGCAAGCAATGGATGGCTACATTGTTTTAAGAAACGACATGGGATTAGTAATGTGACAGTTTCTGGAGAAATTCGCTCTTCAGATTCTAAAGCTGCTATGAACTATTCAGATGAATTGAGGGAAATAATAGAGGAAGGTGGATACTCACCAAAGCAGATTTATAATTGTGATGAAACTAGATTGTGCTACAAAATGTAGCCTGACACCACCCTAGCTGTGAAAAAAGATGAACATAAACATGAAGGGTTTAAGACAATAAAAGAGCAATTAATGTTGTTTTGCGTCAATAAAACGGGACGACACAAACTTAAACCACTATGTATTGGAAAATTCAAATCTCCTATGTGCTTTCATCATTTGATTGTGAACACCCTACCATTATCATATGATGCCACAAAAAACACATGGATGACAGCTGCTTTGTTTGAAAAATGGTTTCAAACTGAATTCGTACCAGCAGTTCGATCCCACCTCAGAAATCTGAAGATGGAGCCTAAGGCACTGTTATTATTAGACAACTGCCCCGCACACACACCTGCAGAATGCCTAGTTAGTAATGATGGGAAAATAAAAGCTAGCTTTCTCCCTAAGAAAACAACTTTGGACCAGGGCATAATATCAGTTTTTTAAATGAATTATAGCAGAGAATTTGCGAAAAAGATTGTTTGTGATGAAACCTCAGTCCAGGTGACACTAATATTGGGATGCCAATATGCCACGCTGCATTGAGAACTGCTGGGAGAAAGGACTTGGGGCAGCATTTACTATTACACAGAAAAACAGAGACAACATCAGTGATGATGACAATAGTTTGATGGATTTTCTGAGAATGATGTGTTCCAGGCTGAGAGGGCATTTGGGGATCTGATCCAGTCACATGAAAGTGTTGATGTTTGGCTCAATTTTGATAACGACTGCCCAGTTGCAGACCACGTATCGGATGCGGAAATTATTAAAAATATTAAGTTCAATAACACCAGTTGTGTTGTTGGTGATGATGATGATGATGATGATGATGATGATGATGATGATGATGACAGCGAGAACACTGCACATGAGGATGGTCCACCATTAGCAACAGAACCAGTCAAAGGTTTAGAGTGTGCTTTGAGATGGATGGAGATGCAAGATATCGACTATGTTCAAATTCTTCAGCTGAGAACTATAATTGACTTTGCCAAGAGCAAACATGACATTAGCAGAAAGCAGCTAAACAATAATTATAGTGTATTACAATTGACAGATGAGAAATGTAGGGGTATAAAATTTATACAGACATCGTTAATTAATCTTTGGACGTACTATTTCATATTTCGTTATGTACACCCATTACATAATTTTTGTTATTTTCTTTTCATTGAATTTTGTCACATACCTAATGATCTGTGACAAAATTGTTGAATATTTTACATCTGTGTGTGGATATTTTTGATGGAAATACTTGTATTGTGGATTTAATGTATGTTATGAGATTCGCTGGTGAGTACACGGTGTTGATACTCTTTTCATGCTATAGATTAGACATGTATATATAAACTAGACATGTATGTACCAATGCATGGTTCTCTGAATAAAGTAATATATTATATATGCATTTTCTGTTATCACATCAAATGTTTTTCTCATTTAATATACATTGATCTAAAATGGTAATTGTTCCAATGAAGCATGCATCTGCGCACCCTTTTTTATTACCCCCTCCCCCCCATTAAATCCAAAAGTCTGTTGGTACTGTACATGGTTGCTTATAACACTGTCAGATTCAATGGCTCCCAACTATTGTGTTATAGGGGGGTCCCACTGTATCTGTGTACATTTTCTTATGTCACAAGAGAAACATGGTAATTTACTGATGTTAGTGTAATTTACTGATGTTAGTGCCTAATAGGTGCAGATAGGTAGGTAAATAGTGCCTACTAGTATACAGATATGTAGGTAAATACTGCCTAATAGTATACAGATAGGTTGATAAATGGTGCCTACTAGTATACATGTAGGTTGATAAATGGTGCCTACTAGTATACAGATAGGTAGGTAAATAGTGCCTACTAGTATTCAGATATGTAGGTAAATACTGCCATCTAGTATAAAGATAGGTTGGTAAATCACACCTACTAGTATTCAGATAGGTAGGTAAATGGTGCCTACTAGTATACAGATAGGTAGGTAAATGGTGCCTACTAGTATACAGATAGGTAGGTAAATAGTGCCCACTAGTATACAGATAGGTAGGTAAATGGTGCCTACTAGTATACAGATAGGTAGGTAAATAGTGCCCACTAGTATACAGATAGGTAGGTAAATAGCACCCACTAGTATACAGATAGGTAGGTAAATGGTGCTTACTAGTATACAGATAGGTTGATAAATGGTGCCTACTAGTATACATGTAGGTTGGTAAATGGTGCCTACTAGTATATAGATAGGTAGGTAAATGGTGCCTACTAGTATACAGATAGGTAGGTAAATAGCACCCACTAGTATACAGATAGGTAGATAAGTAGCACCCACTAGTATACAGATAGGTAGGTAAATAGCACCCACTAGTATACAGATAGGTAGATAAGTAGCACCCACTAGTATACAGATAGGTAGGTAAATAGCACCCACTAGTATACAGATAGGTAGGTAAATAGCACCCACTAGTATACATATAGGTAGGTAAATAGCACCCACTAGTATACAGATAGGTAGTTAAATGGTGCCTACTGGTATACAGATAGGTAAATGGTGCCTACTAGTATACAGATAGGTAGGTAAATTGCGCCTACTAGTATACAGATAGCTAGGTAAATGGTGCCTACTAGTATACAGATAGGTAGGTAAATAGTGCATAATAATATACAGATAGGTAGGTAAATAGCGCCTAATAGTATACATATACAGATAGGTAAATAGTGCCTACTAGTATACATATACAGATAGGTAGGTAAATGGTGCCTACTAGTATACAGATAGGTAGGTAAATGGCACCTACTAGTATACAGATAGGTAAAAGGTGCCTACTAGTATACAGACAGGTAGGAAAATGGTGCCTACAAGTATACAGATAGGTAAATAGCGCCCACTAGTATACAGATAGGTTGGTAAATAGCACCTACTAGTATACAGATAGGCAGGTTAATATTGCTTTTGCATGGTCTTGATTTGCAGTTAAAAACTAGACACGGGTCAACCAGGTGAAAACTTAATGGAAATAAACAAGTTTAGTTTATGTGAAATAAAATATTTGTCCACCTTGTAATTCTTACATGGCTTTGTCTTAACGGAAGAGTTCTTCCTTGGCTGCATGCATACCTGAGAGAAAAGGTAGTCTAAGCCTTTGAATGCAATGGCTTTAATGATTGTTCCTTGCTTGATGAGGGCAGTAGAGGTCATTGGACAGCCTTGATAATACTGACAGTAATGATGCTTTTGCTTCATTAAAATTGTGCCCAAAGGCTCACCGCTGTGATTGTAACAATCTTTGCTACATCCTATAAGTCTAAGCCTTGAAGATCGACCAGTTTTATTCTTAACAAGCATTTGACAATAATAGTATAAGACTTTGCAATCCACCAAGTACTGTTATGTTGTCAATGAGGATTCTGATGTATTTAACATTCAATGGTCTAAACATCTTGCATTTTGCACACTTCTCTTCCATATCAAAAGGGTCAGAACTATGTCTAATACAGGCTACTGCCAACTGCAGCATTCAACATTTTCATTATTGTAAGGTTGGCATCAACCATTGATGCTGTGCCATGACTAAAATCAATTGTGAATGACGGCTTTGCGGTGCTGGGCACATTGACATTTCTGCTACCGAGGATGATAGCTCTAACAATAAAGAGCTGATTTGGGTTTATGGTTCTTGGGGTTTTTAGGCATGATTACGGTGCCTTGGATTGCTTTTATACCAAGTGAGAGAAATGGGATATGTTTGTTACTGTATTGAGACATGATCGCATTGCTATCTGAGTCCATGCATCCTTGCCTAATTGTAATACATTACTAAAGGAGGCTATGAAATGGATGCTAAAATTCAACACATAGTTGAAAGAAACAATTAAATGGAAGCTTTGGTAGAGGAGATGCTAATTTACCAGATAAAGAAGAAGAAAGAACATTTGTTGATTTAATAATTAATCAAGGGATAAGAGGAGCTTGGCAGCCGGTGACAAATATTTTGTGGCCATAATTGAATGTTAGCTGCGAATGAAATGGGTTGATGCTTTTTAAATAAACAATGGTCTGGAAGACACGCCTACCCGTGTCAAGTATGCTAAATAATTAATTAAGACTTTGGAGGTATGAAACAAATCTTGAAGACATGAGGTATGGGTGTCTTGCTAAGCTTTACAGGATCAACCTTTTGGAAAGTTGTCATGACAATGACACATATGACTAATTATCCAGGGGATCATCCCTAACGCTTGTCCCCAGAGATGGTGTGTGTGTGTGTGTGTGTGTTCAAATGCAAGCAACTGCAGACAAGGTGTGTGTGTGTGTGTGTAAAGGACCTTGCAGATGTCTGCAAGACAGTATTTTTGGTTATGATATTCTGTGTTGAACAGATGCTTTAGGCCTACTGCTTGTATTCCAGTATGTTCTGTGGACATGCTTTATAGATGATACCTAAGTATAAATTATTTGTTAATTCAACTTGTACAATTCGTGCCACAGAATATATATAAATGGGTGTGCATTAATACATCAGTCTGGCTCCCAGTGCCTGAGGAAGATTATTACATGGACCACATATCGGACCTGAGCAAGTATACAAATAGCGAAGTAAGATGCACCACGGATGCATTACGCTCTCAAAGACACTAGTTTCATAACAATCAAACATTGGATTTGCTACGTATGTGGTTATGAAAATCAGTTTGAAAATAGCGGACTAAATCATAATTCATGAATAGATGTCAATACATATTGCTAATGAGAGACAGAGAGAAAAACAGACAGACAGAGAGGGAGACAGATAGACAGAGATATACACCACCCTATAACACAAAACAATAACAATAACAAAGCTCCATCGCCGGGCACTGGTATGCAAAAGAACGTCGTCCATATGATTAGTTGTCATAGTGGGAATATAGAGTATACGATTGTCAAAAGAGGAGCGTAAGTAAATTGCTGGTGTGTACACATGGGTGAGGCCGGATAGGTATGTTGAACTGGAGTATGTCAGTGAAACGTAGCACAGAGAACAAAACTTGAATTGATAGCCAGTGTAGGGTACAGAGCAGTGGTGATGTGTCCTAGCTCTGATCGAGGTGCACATCTCTACTCCGTGGATGGCAACATCACTTCACTTGAGTGGCTAGACTTGTATATTTGGGTGTCATCAGCGTATAATTGGTGACACACTGGGTGAACATCTATGACACTTGAGAGCGTGAAACGCCACAACATATATATATATATATATATATATATATATATATATATATATATATATATATTAGGAATTGATTTTTAGTAAAATTAATAAGATTGCTATTTTCTTTAAATTGTATTAAAGTAATGTTTTATATTAAAGTAAATTCTAAAGTGTGTTAAGATTAATTTCATTTATTTCCAAAGCACAACTATATATTAATGGAAGGAAAATAGTTGATGTGCAAAGCATAAGTTGGTAACGTAAATCACTAGCTATACGAATGTACATTATTATGTGAAATTAGGTTATAAAGCAAAAATCTTACTGAGTCAGTCAGCTCCTAAGTCTTATCAGTAAAACATATATTTTGAAACTCAGGTAATGGCAAAATCCCAATTCGGTTAATAAAAAGTAGAACAAACTTCCGTGCTGACGTAAATACAGAATGGTTCTTATCTAATGATGGACAGTCGTCGCTACAAAATGGTTCTTATCTAATGATGGACATACATCGCTGCTGGCTTAGTATGTTAAAACATTGTTGCTGTTTTAGAAAATTAAGGAATTATAATATTTGGACCTAACTTGTGCCAAACGAATATAGATAAACTACAAATTTTAGTTTTACCTTATGTCAGATGACGTTAAATAAACCGGTTTTGACCGGGAGAAACTGATTCTTACCTGAAGAGAGCGGACATATTTTCTCACCGATACCTTAATCTTGACACAAGATGCGTATAAATAGACCACGCATTAAAGGTTCAGGTCAGTTCCGTATCGACGAGAAAATAGACTTTTGCCTTCTCATTTCAGGTAAAACAATTGTATATGTCGTAACTTCTTTAGGAATAAGTACTTTTAATGTTGAGATTTTAATAGTAACATTGTTATGTTAGCAACATTGTTTACTTAATACTTTTATTTATAATATATTGTAACGGAATGTTTAAATGTTCTAAAGAATTCATATTTTATATTTATGTAATTTTTTTGTAAAGGTTGAATTCGCTACCAACTTCATGTTTTGATTTAATGATTGAAATAAAGTATTCTTTAAGTAAGAAAGAATATTATCTATCAATATATTTTAATCTATATTCTATTTTAAAATAAGTAAAATGCATTTCTTTAAATTAATTGTTACATTAACTATAGTTATTACATCTTATACTTTTCGCTATCTTGAAATTGATCGAGAATTAACTATTTGTATAATATTCTAAAATGCAGAAGTTATACGAATGAATGAAGCTGGAAAGCTTAAAAAAGGAAAATATAATATGCATTTCATGAATTTTTATTATAAAGTTTTTGTGTTTCTAGAATGTAGTCAATTTATGTGTGTTGATTAATTAAATAAAGGTCAGTTCCGTATCGACGAAAAAATAGATCTGTGCCTTCTCATTTCAGATGTAGCTGTCTTATCATCGCGGCGACACTCTTTTAAGAGAGCCTTCTCTTCCTTCTTCTCTCTCTCTCTCTCTCTCTCTCTCTCTCTCTCTCTCTCTCTCTCTCTCTCTCTCTCTCTCTCTCTCTCTCACCATGGATATTGTCGCTCCCTAACTTATGAGTAATTCTTTCTCATAGCAAGAAATGAGAAGAAGGTTATGAAAAGCTAATCACATCCCACATAACAGAAACTCATTCATAACACACACACACACACACACACACACACATATATATATATATATATATATATATATATATATATATATATATATATATATATATATATATATATATATATATATATATATATATATATATATATATATATATATATATATATATGTATTATATATATATATATAAGTTCAAGATGCCAGGTTTAATGAAAGATTATAGTTTGTTGTGGTCTAATTGTGCAGAAATTGAGAACAGCCTGACAACTGGCAATTTGGTAAAAATTACATACATACTTAAATACAAAAATTATTTACAATTTAATATGTTACACCTATACATAAAATAAAGCTAGAATGACCATTACAAGTAGAAGTGAAAAAGTTTTACAGTCTCTGATTACTGCATAGCAGGAGTCATGCATCAGTTTGGCAGAATGCTCTAAACTAGGTGGGTTATAGGTGAAC
Organism: Unio pictorum; assembly: GCA_030141615.1. Classification (NCBI taxonomy): domain Eukaryota; kingdom Metazoa; phylum Mollusca; class Bivalvia; order Unionida; family Unionidae; genus Unio; species Unio pictorum. The sequence continues at coordinate 8,084,959 of JARLTB010000168.1, read as the reverse complement.
CTTCTCAACAGGGATATTACGTGGGTTATAGGTGAACCTTATCAACAGGGATATTCAACATTTCAGACATATAACCACTCTACCCTCCTGTCTTCATAATCTCCTGTCATGTCTTTGTTTTCCTTCATGTACCTCTGCCTCCTTCTTAGTACTAAAGTGTCTTTTGCTTTCTTTCTACAAATGATATGTAATGCTTTAGGTTCTATTTTTAATTTTGCTGAATCAAACAAATGATTACATTACATCATTTTAGGCGTTACCGTTCTTAATAACTGAAACGAAATTACATCGTAAAATGGGCGGCGGGAAAAGCCACAATCTGAATCATCTCTGCTTGTGCTAATGTATAAGGTGCTTTCTGCCAGAGACGAATCATCAAATAAATCAAATTGATGTGTATTCATAAACGTCCTTTCAATGTTATTTCACGAACAGACAGAAATGACCGTGTGACTTTCAAATCGGAAAGCACTCTTTATCATCTCACGTAAGCCTTCGAAATGCCATTTCTGGCGTGTGGTCGGGTTTGATATGCCGCCACTGTGGTAGGTTTATTTTTATGGTTGGGGTGCGTGCTCCCAATATTTTATTTAAATTATTTTAGAAGTCCCACCCAAGCTCGATTTTTTAGGAAGTGAAATTAGTGATAGTGAGAGAGACAAAGCTCAGAGCCCCCAATCAGCATCGAAAAAACAGTTAAATTATTGAGTAAACAAAAGGTGAAATTCCAATGAATAACAATTCAATAGTAAAATGATAATAATTCCCCACTCTTCTTCCTCTCAACCAAGTAATAGCCTTTTGCATCATTTGCTATATATTGTTCCACCTGTCCTTGTTTCTTGCTCATCTGTATCTCTACTACACCGTCAAATCCTTGTCTCCCTCCGACTTCCCTCCTAACTCATTCTCACCCTTGATTGTTTCTTCTCCAATTTATCCTTCTCGGCTCCTTTTCCGACTAGCCTTCGATTCACAATTTACTTCTCCACTAGTCTTTTTTACGTATCCCTCCTAGACTCTGGGCTAAACTATACCCGTAGTCTGTCCCCTATAAGCTTCCTGTGAACAGCGCCGGATTAAGCACCGTGGAGGCCCATAGGCAGTCAAACTTTTGGGGCCCCAGACCAACGGTCACGGTCTCATGGGGGCCCCTGGGGGCCCCTGATGGGGCCCATAAAAGTCGCGGGGCCCATAGGCAGTTGCCTACTCTGCCTAATGGGTAATCCGGGACTGCCTGTGAAAATACAAGGACGTTAGCATATTTCCTTAGCCATCTCGTCTCACACTAACTAATAATCAATCATCAGATAAAGAATATTACATTTTCGGTCACGCATTGGTGTGCATCGAAATACCCATACATTATTGTATGGGAATGTAATGCGTATCAACTACTTATCATATGGACATCAATAAATTGCGACACATCATTATTTATACTTTTAATCTCATTACACTGAACAATATCACAACAATCAGAAGCATTTCTGTACATTACACTCCTACAAAGTGGAAACATATATTCAAATATCCATGATCTGATATATCCTATTATCCACATTAACTAATTGTACACACTTCAACCATTTTCCAAAGTTACCATTCAGTTCAACAGTTGCAAAATCTAGAATATCACATGAATAAATGTACCAGTTTACTACGAAGTAACCAAACAGCGAATTTCAATATAAATTCCGACCACGAGCTAGCATTCTACATAAGTATTTCTATAATCGCTGTTCATTTCTCCAATACGCATTTAAATAAACGATACAAAGGTTATTCTACGTACTATCCTATCTATTCTCGTAATGAATTATACATACTGCACATCATTACAATTATAATGCTGTAGTTATCTGCAACAATAGAGTAAATAACTTGCTGACTTTTACTAAGCTGTGTCTTTCGTACGTTTGCCCGCCAAATTACGAGTGGCTTTCCCAAGTATTGATTATAACCTTCCAGCACGATGTTTCGGCATTTTTACCACGTTCCTTGCTCGAAAATACTAAATTAAATTCCGATTCAAATGATAATCACACCCTGTCTCAATTCCGAGTGATGTCGGTTCTACCCTATTCTGTTCAACTTAGCAGGCAATGACCCTGCCGTCTGTCAACTTGGTGAGATTTACGCCGCCTATAAGGGTCCTATGTTCTCAAACAAAGCTTTCAACGTCCACGTGCGATTTGTCACACCCAATAAAACTAAGTTATCCTACCCTTCCGAAGAGGACCTTCTATATCCGCGGTGTCTAACATATACACATGGCTTCTTCTAACCATTTCGTTGTTCACACGATTTATGCGTACGCAATCGTGGGCAGGGCAACGTGACACCCTAACATGGCTTGGTAGAATTAAACATTCAAACTTTAAGTAACTCTGTTGTAAACAAATCAGTAAAATGGGTTATACTTTATATGCACGGTCATATATCAACTTACAAGCTGCCTTTTTTTCTCTAAACTCGATAAATAATAATTTTTGACATGAAAAATTCGATATCCTAAACTGATTATCTATAAACTATTTGCGATAGCTTGTAACATAAAATTTACGAAACAAATTTAAACCTATCCTTATAAGGTGAGGAGCAAATATTCATGAGGATATGATTATGGTGGGCATGAGTTAGATAAATATATTTCAGAGAATAACTCTTTGAAAACACATCATAAGGTTGGATGTTGGGGAACGGGAAGTAGTCTCTGCGAAAGCGATTAGCAAATTCATTATTATCTTAGCAGGGTCGTTCCAGTTTGAATTTTCTTTAATTTAACGTTCAGTAAGACTAATTGTAGTTTATTGAATCCCTATGACCTTTCATATGCCGCATCTATATTACATTATTCAGCTAACCCATTAAGTAAAGTGAAAATATACACTGAATAAGGAGGTGAAAAATCACAAATTAAGTAATCGTTATGTTACATTATAGGTAGAAAAGGATAATGGAACTGGGTGCATTTTATTGGCACATATTTCTGTGTTTTTTTTGTTGTTGTTTTTTTTTTTTTTTTTTTTTGTTTTTTGTTTTTTTTTTGGTTTTTTTGTGTGTACCTAATCGAGTATTTTGCTTTATGTATATCACTGTTAGCAAGGATGGTTCATGTAATAGCTAAGAAAGGGACACAACTCTTCATGTCTACATGCAAAATACGGGGTCTTAATGTAAATAAACAGCATTAAATAAACAGCATTAATTTATTTTGGGGTTATGAACATTACGATTAAAAAACAATTGATTTTACAGTATATATATTTCCATAATGTTCTTTTAAAGTATCCATTAAACTGTATTAATCGCTGATTTCCAAACCTCACTTGCCCATTATCAATGATATTAACTTTTCATGTAACGAAAGTGAAACTATACACGTTATTTTCAACATTTGCCTTGCACAGCTCACACACTCCACAGACGGCCATGTTTATCTTTTCAGGAAACACATTTTCGATATAACAAGAATGGATAACTACACGACTCCTGTGTAAGTACTTTCAATCACTTCACAGCAATGGATATATTTTTGTGTCATCTGCTTCGATAATCTAGTGTTCGTATGCAATATCAAGTTTCAGATCAAACATAATCAACGGTTCAATCGATCTTTAGCTCTTTGTTACATATTATACTCTCTCTCTCTCTCTCTCTCTCTCTCTCTCTCTCTCTCTCGTCAATGAAGATGCTAGGGCGTTGGGTCAATTGACTCATAGCTTCAGGCGAAGGGGTGGGGGACACCGTCAGGGAATTTTTTATTGCAGCAGAAATGTTCCAGGTATTTTACATCACCTTAGATTAGCTGGGGCAATTCTTCACAGCGTTTATACTGAAAAGGGAGGGGGAGGGGAGATTAACAACAATGTTAAAACTTTAAAACTGTTCTCTTTGCAGAATAGGGCGCCAATAAAGAGTATTGCCCTCCAACGCTTCGATAGGGCATCCCTAAAACATATTGCCCCCAGGCGCTGTCCGTTGTTTTAATTTTACTCAGTGTGTGTGTATGTGTGTGTGTGTGTATGTGTGTGTGTGTGTGTGTTTTTGCTTGTTTGTGTTATACCTTCATACCATTTCACGTCACTATAGAACCCTTCAGTCTGTCAGTAGGTCTGTTTCCTCACCAACCAGTGCCGTATTAACCCATGACAGGGCCCCTAGGCTTCGAGCGTCTTTGGGCCCCTCGACCCTCTTTTACTTAATACAAACTTGCCCAAAATGATTTAAAAAGATGGAATTTAGCAGCAGTCTGATTGTTGTGGCATGGAGTAGGAAGTTTTTAATGTGGAATTTTCGATTACGCAGCATTGCCATGGCATGGCTAAAGGTTGCATGGGCCCCTGGTTTTGGTGTAGCAACAGAGGACGCCGCTAGAGGGCACTGGCGATCAAGATTAACGTTTTCTCAAATGTCAACCTCATTACACCTGGTTCTTTCTCCGCTTTAATATGTAAAAAGCTGACATTATTACTTCCGAATCTATTCTTGGTTGAAAGGTCAAATGTATATACTTAGCGTATATGATATTGGGCCATTTCTACAACTTATTCAGCGGAAAAAAACGAAAACCGAATTTTTCAAAATGCTGAAAAACTAAATGAACGAACCTATAAGTTCACCTACGCCTTCTTTTTAAATACTTTGGAGTTCTTTTTACGAGAATAATGGTAAAATATGTGTGAATATTTGCGGAAAACCCACAAATTACGTCTTTTTCAAAGGTCACCAAGGCCAGCAAGAACGAGAACTCTTTACGTACAAAATGTAAATAATTACAACACTACGACATAATTTGGATTAATAAACACACGAAAACTTGATTGTATGAAAAGGCAGACGTTTATAGCAAGGAATAGGATTATAGAGACGTACTGTCATTCACGATACCAAACTTATTACAAAATATTTGTACGATGTTTGTTGTGTAATATATTTTCGATGTTAGAGACGACGGGTGTATCACCCACTGATTTAGTGATACTATTTATAATATGTATGTGATTGTGATCACTGAGATATTATCAGAGACTCTGGTATTAAATTGAAAATGTTCATGTTTAGTAGAGACGGAAAAGAGGTAATAATACAAAGTTAAATAATTTTTCAGAATTTTGAAGAATGAAAACAAATGCATTTAAAATTTTAATGCCATTTTTTGTGAATATCAATATGAATGTTGTCATCATAAGCCAATGAATAGAGAATCAAACTGTAGTATTTCTCCATTTAAACAAATAATCAAAAATATTTCATGAGAACCAACTCGGTGTCAGTTTCTTTTCTATCTCTGATACACATTTGTGTTTTTTCTTTTGTCATAGATTTTATTTCATAGGTATGAAAACTGACCAAGTATATCTTATGATAACTAAATTCTAAAATAGCAATTGTTATGTACTAAATTGTGATTTCAGTTTAATGTATATCTGTATAAGAACACTAATGAATATGCACTATTGGTTGTAAGAGTAACATACAATTTCAACTTGGTATGACTCATGATTATTTTATTACATGCAAAAAATGTTGGGTGGGGGGTTGATAACAAGGCACATAAAGTCTTCAGAAGTACCTAGAACATAAAAAAGTGAATTTATTCTTGAAGCTGAATGTTCACAACACATTTATATATAACCATAGGAAAAAAAATATGCAACTTTCAGCATGAAATAACATGAGGTCAAGAATTTTCAAAAAGTGACTAATACCAATATTAAAAATGGTGGACAGCACACGTGTTTGAATGCTTCCTGTGAATTTATTTGAAAAGATGTCATAAAATTGGGTTCATTTTTTAAATCTGCACACTCAAATTAAGCAGAAAACATTCCATTTTAAAAGCAAGATATAAATTCAACTTCTGTATGACTCAAAAATATAGTATTTAATGCAAAAATGTTTGGGGGGGAAGTGTGATAAAAAGGCACGGTTGGGGGGGGGGGGCTTCTGAATTACCGAGAACATAGAAAAAGTCAATTTATTCTTAAAGCTGAATGTTCACAAAACATTTCTATATAAAATATATGTAAGAAATATGCAAATTTAAGCTTGAAATAACATGAGGTCAGGAATTTTCAAAAACTGACAAAGACCAATATTAAAAATGGTGGACGGTACATGTGTTTGAATGCTTCATGTGAATTTATTTGAAAAGATATCATACAGATGGGTTCAATTTTTAAATCTGCACACTCAAATTATGCAGAAAATGTTATATTTGTATATATTCTGTAATCATGAAAAAAATCATCCCCTGTTGCTACTTGGTGGGTCCCTAGGCTTCAGCCTAGTCAGCCTTATGGAACGGCCCTGTCACCAACTGGTCAATCTATTGAGCTATCGATGCACATATGCATTCATTTTTATATCCCATCATCCATGTACATACATTTGTATGCAGGTACATGTACGCATGCTATATATGTATGCATTTCTCAGGAAACATTGCCCGAAATATTTCTGTATGGGACTATTCCGATGCAAGAGGTATTCGTCCCTGACCTGCTTATACTCACCGCAGCATGTTTTTCTTCTACACTGCGCGCACTTTTCTGAAAAACTACATGCAAGATAGATAATTAAATGGGTCAAAACCAGACAAATATAACATTCGCATACATGGATCTTTGGATAAATATTTGACAAGAGATAATGCTTGTAATTCGATAAATTGGTAAACTCACTGATATAGAGTTAAATAAGCTCAGTATAGAAAACTAAGATTGTGGTTTGGACATAATAATTGAACATGTCTGTGATTACCTCAACTATATTTTCGACCAATTAGCCGTCGTCTCGACATCGTCGTCTTTATGAATAGATTACAACGGCATACATTAGTTGTTGTTGTAGGGTTTAACGCCATTTTCAGCACAAGATAGGTTATACATGGCGGCCATTATTAATGGTGGAGGAAGAACCCGGAAAACCCTGGAAAAAAACCACCGACACACGATAAGCTACTGGCAAGCTTTCTAACATTACCACATTGGCCGAATCCGAGACTCGAACCCACGCAGTCAGAGCTAAGATGGCATTGATCCGGAACGGACTCGCTTTGGACCACTCGGGGCCCACATGCATTAGTGGTAATATGGGATACTTGAGCGTCTACTGGCAACAATGTCGCAAAGGGGTGATATCAATTGGACCAAACAGAGGCAAACAAGCTAGTAAGTTTGGATGGGAAATAAAACTAGATAGATACAGACATAGCTATAGACAACGAAAGACACACACACACACACACACACACTATATATATATATATATATATATATATATATATATATATATATATATATATATATATATATATATATATATATATATATATATGACACAGAGAATTCATAAATCTTTTCGAGGCAACGGGGTGGCTTTGAAAAAAAAACCAATGTTTTTTTTAATGATATCATCATTCGTTTAACACAAAGAACATTGATTAGGTCTTCTTCTCTTCCTCATACGTCTGACGTCTGGACCATAGATGAAAACACTTCAGACAGCCTTGTCTCTTCACATAGATACTTCTTTTCTAAACCGTCATAAACGGTGATCCGGTTGATTGTCCACGATGATTTGACATACATGTGTAAGTCCTTGCGGATCAGCATCGACGATACGAGGGTAGATGATTAAACGTTAGTCCACATCTTGTGACGAGAACATGTGAATGGAAGGATGTGAACCGGGGTTATAGATCGAAACGGACTGAGCTTTTTCCACCAAACATAACATAACACGCGTTACAAAATTTAGTCACAGTGTGGAGTCTGTCTTTCTATCCGAAGACAGCTGACTGGCACGTCATATTTCCTGGATAGATGAGCTAGGGTATATAGCCTAAATATGTTGCTTTTGTATTATAATGTCAAATCAGGGTATGGCATTGACACAATATAGCCTAAATATGTTGCTTTGAAGTAAAACGCCAAGCAAAGTATCTATTTGAACTATATTAAACATGTTTTGGACTTGTTCTCTCGTTTATTCTTTCAGCCATCAAGATTCATAAATTTATCGTCCAACTTACTAAATTAATAGATTGGTCGGTTGATCACCCTTGGTCATATTTTTAATTCTTAAATCCACGTTCTTAAAATAACGTTGTTTGCTCCTAATCCATTATAAGATTTCGTTTCTAAATATTCAAAATATATGGCAGTTCTAGAAAGTTAGATCGTTCTTTCGACAGAAAAAAGCCCTAACTCAACTGTAATTTGCTCAGACTGCTATTTGATTTTTAATACGCTTTAAAGTTGTTTTCTACATATAACATACACTTATATTGCCTTTACCGGCTATTTGTTTGAGTTTTACATTGGATAACCTTGCTCTGTTTTGTAAAATTCTTGCGTTTCCAACAAGCTCAAATCAATTTCGCTTTAACTTCTTGCTAATAAAAAGACCTAACAGATTGTACAAACGTCTAACAAAATGAAGATTCACTTTCAGTTATTACAACGTTATTATCATTTCTAAACATTATGGGTTTAAAGCCATTTTTCATCACATGGTAGGCTGTACATGGCGGTCAGTAACAGTTGTGAGGGAAAAATCAGGCAAAAGCCTGGGAAGAACAACCGATCGAGGGAAACTACCAAATAGAATCTATCAATATATTTGACCGTTATCTTTTACGTCTTACGAATCACTACCATAGGTATTTTGTTTACCACACTCAGGTTATCTTCAAAGTAACGTTCAAACGTCAGCACTTGTTTTAAATTTTGGTCTCTACCTGCACACCGGTTTAGACTAGAAACATGAAACGAAGTAATCTGAAGATTCTCTTACCCAATAATGTAACTGGTACCCAACCAGGTCAACATTGTCAAGGCAATACAAATATTACTTATGAACGGCTTCTTAAATTTCTGCTTTACAACTCGACACTTTTCATACAGAGTAATTAAACTCGACACAATTGTTTATTTATATTTCTAACATACCTCAGGCATACTCTTGTTACCGTAGAGCCAACAAACACCAAGGTCACATGTCAACGTTACTTACTATGTAAATATAATAATTAAAGCTCTTTAAGATAGAGGGACTCAATTTAGACTCTTTGATGATTGTTACTGAGTGCTTCATAATCAATTTCTGTCATGGTCAGGTTTATTTATTTTCTATATCTTCCCAAAATCTGCGCAACACTGTCTCAAAGTTTGTCAACATTCATAGGGCCTATCATGGTACGGCACACAAGAAAACGTAATTGATTATACTCGTGTATCCGCTCAAAAATGCAGGTACAATGAGGGAGGCAGGCAGAGAAAGCGATAGTAAGATAAATCGATTGATTGATTGACTATCCTTCCAGGTTTGGTGAAACACTTCCGAAGACGGACATTTTAAAGAGGAGGAAAGAACTTATGATACGGTATCGATGCTTTTTGTTATATGTATCTTCTCTTTTTCAAAAAATAAGGAAAAATAATCATATATATATATATATATATATATATATATATATATATATATATATATATATATATACGGGTAATGACATTTTGTGGGCTCTCCAGCAGGAAACTACTCGGCCTAATAGGTGTCTTTTTACCGGGTCGGGTGTTTCTAGCCCTCTCTCACGCCTAATATTTGCCTACCCTTAAAATAAGTTGTTTCTTTTTTTATTGTTTTTTTTTTAAGTTTACTACCGGCACTCAGAAAGACTGAGAGTGGGAGAGGAACCCCACCCGTCAAGATCAAATATTTATCGTAAAACCTGGACTGTCCGGTAGTATATATAGATGGATGGATGTATATCGTCTCATCCCACTAGCATATCATTGGATTCATTAACTAAATGCAGACGAAAGTTTTGTCAGAACCCAAAGGTTAATATGTTCGAAACTAAATATTGAATTAGCTACCATATCTTGTTCCACCATATGTTAAAAATATTCAACTGAGTTTCGTAACTGTCAGCCACTTTTGTATTTGATGGTATGTACAAATCAGTGGACTTGCCAATAAATCATAAACGCCCCATAAATAAATGTCTTTCAGATAGTATAAGTAATAAATGATAAACGCCCCATAAATAAATGTCTTTCAAATAGTAGAAAGCAATATGTAAATTTTTTACAATGAATAATGGGGTATGTTAACAGATTTATTTAATTCGACAAAAGTTTTCTAATTTAAAATATTTACTTTACACACACACACACACACACACACACACACACACACACATCTTTGTAGGATGATGACATCATATTTTCATATTTGTATATTTGTGCTAAGGAAGTATTCATCGGTCATCGACGTATCGAGATATTTATTTTTTCTGTTTGATGAATATTTTTAGACATGATTATTTTTTTACTTAATTTGCCATAATGTGGCCCGATATCAGTAAGACACCATGCATGTGCTAACCTGTCTTCATATATATATATATATATATATATATATATATATATATATATATATATATATATATATATATATATATATAATCTTACAAGTAAAATAAACTTTGTTGGCGTAAAAGACGCCTGCTTTATTACGTAAGATATATTTTGGAACAATATCTCGTCTTGATGATGGCAGCGTAATACTCCGGTACAGTACAAATGGTGTTTCTGTAATATACAGAAGGCAGTCTTTCATAAAGGAAATACAAAGGGAGTGTGGAACTGGTCGTCCGCTCAATGTGTGCGTCGTTGGCACTTATGGCGCTGGAAAATCTTCCTTTATCAACACCATCGCCGCCGCCTTCAATGGAAGACGTTGGCATGAGCACGCAGCCATAGGTGATTATGGGGGAACAAGAGGTGTGACTACTTATGTCCAGAGGTAAAGGGCAACTCTCTAATATTTACATTTTGAAGTAGAAAAAACTATTTTTCACGTGTCCACACGCACGACATGTCAGTTTGTCCAAGTCCAAATTAATGGTCAGAAACTACAGTAATGTCGTCATACTGTGCCTATTGATTTTGTCCACGGATGCAACATACGGGTATTCTGATAATGGCCACTGATAGTTAATTAAGGATGCAGCAAAAGAAACTACAAACAGTTTCGCTACAGCTATGTGGGGTTTAGTATCAGTCACTGTGTGATATGCATTTTTCAAGTTTTTGGGTAACAAGCAGACGAGTAAACTATATTCAAAACCATTTATTAAAACTCAAGAGAAGAATCGCAAGACTTTAGAATGAGAGAATCTTAATAGATAAATACACCATCATAATTTAATTGTCATAGTCATTAGATGTTGTAATATTTACAAACAAGAACTTATTATTGAAGAAAATAAAACATCACCAAGCATATTTCACAAAATCATATTTGTACAGAGGCTGATATAACTGGGGTCTGGGAGGGGGGGGGGGGCGCTGGAGATTAGATATATAATTACATGATTAACATCATAAATGATATAATAAAGCCTCAAGACAATGCTTTTTTGTCAAGAAATACACCCCACCGTTGACACCATCATGATTATGCCTTACCTACCATTTATAATCGGCAACAGTTGGATGCTTATTAGTGTTAATACAAAGAGTTCGTTACCATGACAACTTATTTCCTATTTAATTCCCAAATTATTACTTTGCAAACATCTGTATCTGCTACTTACAACTTTAAAACGTTTGAAACATTAATTGCCATGCCTGAAGGCCATGATCTTGTCTGTATAGGTGTCAGATGTGGAGGCAATTCATGCGGCAATTGCATTCACCCGTCGTCAAGAATAGAAGCTCATAGTAGAGTAAACAAAAAGTCCAGATCAGGGGAAAAGTGTATGGGTTTAAATTCTACACTTGATTCTTCCTGTATCGGCCATAGTCTTGAGTCCTTGTGAAAGGCACTTTGTTTAATAGCCTCGGCACTAAATATTCTGTGTGTCTGTGCGTTAAAACATCAAAACAAAATAAATCCAAGAGGTCCATGAGTTTGATAGTCAACGATAATTGATATTTGATAGTCAACGTTAATTGATATTTTATAGTCAATGATAATTGATATTTGAATGGTCAACGTTAATTTATGTTAAAACTGTGCTATAATATTGACAAAAACAGTTGGTCACAAAAACATGTTTTTCACTCTTATTCAATTTCGATTTTCATTTTTTTATGTAAAACGTTTTGAACTCATGGCCAAGACTATTCGTAAAGTTTTAATTTGAATTTATGGTACTGAAAACGATTAATTTGAACGCCTTAATTATACGATTCATGCTAGAAATATAAATGTTTATTAACACGAACATGTGTCTGTTAATGGTTTTCTGCTGCATATTTGTTCGCTTAGTTCATACCACAGTTATGTTAATGTATACTGTATAATTAAGAGGGAATTTATAAATACATTATTTTAGATCAAAGTCAAGCGAGACACTCAGCAGAAAATGCTCATCGGTGGATACCAATAATACAAATTATTCTTCTCAGTTTTTTTAAAAGCTACAGTAATAATAACAATAATTATGACCAACTTTATCAAAGCAGATAATTCAGTGGTAGTGGTCTTTAACGCCGGCCTTTCAGAAAGTGAACTTCGTATTTTACAGGATTCATAAAGCAATGTAGCTTGAAAAGCGATTACAAAATACATCAAGCGATGTTGTCAAACGAAGGCCATTCATAAAGCCATGAGCTTGAAATCCGACAAAACACAGCACCAACCTCGGTTGTTAAGCATAGGCCATTCATTTTTGATATACATTATATTATTAAGTAAAACAAAAGGCATCTAAAGAATTGTGATTAAGAATTATTTGGTGCCACTTTTACTAAGAATTATTTACTGCTAGTTTGAATAATAATTATTTAGTGCAGTTTTATTTACTAAGAATCAGTTTGTGCTAGTTTGACTATAAACCATTTAGAGCCAGGTTTCAAAGGTGCAGTTGTATTACCTTTAAAGTTTCAGCGATAACGTTCTGTATGTTAGGACCAAAGTTTTGAAAATTTAAGAAAACGCCGAGCAAAGAATTAGCACATTATGTAAATAGGCTGGTGTCAGATCATTTAAGATCCTTTAAGCAAACGTGCTAGTTCCATAGTTTACATCGCATGAAAAGACAGTATTTACTCTCGAATAACCAACTTTTGTATTGAGAAAACCTTTAATTACAGATTTCCAAAATGTTGCCAAGAAAATGATGGCAAGTATGCTACGGTTTCATTGCCCAATCTCGTTGACATTGCGGGATTTCCGGAGGAAGAAAGCATTCATAACGAGGAGATACTTCGGTTATTCTTTTTTGGCAAACTGGGTCACGGAGATGCTTTAAATGAAGCACTGGATGATTGTATTAATTGTGGTATTGAGGGGCTAAAAGAAAAAAACAGTCAAGATAAGAAGAACGAAACTGTTTACAAAATCGACAGGATTATATTTGTGGCTTCGGCAGGACAGCCTATTCCTGAGAATCTTATCAAGTGTGTCGTTAATGCAGCCCAACCAAAAGGGAGTAGTCTGGATAGATACAAAAGAGGCAAGTCTCTCTCTCTCTCTCTCTCTCTCTCTCTCTCTCTCTCTCTCTCTCTCTCTCTCTCTCTCTCTCATATATATATATATATATATATATATATATATATATATATATATATATATATATATATATATATAACGTCACCCCTTAGTAAGATGGGTAGTTAATTGGATTTAGCTACGTTATCTAGGAAATGACCTCCATTGATATTACGACCCGGTGTGACTGAAAGATAGAATATAAACAGAGAACTGGGCAAGATTATTGGGAAGGAATAATGCAATGCGAGTCCAATTATACAAGAAAAAAAATGTAATCAAACAAATTAATAGAGATAATTTCAATTAACTTAAACAATATCAACAGGCTTTATAGCAGTATCTAGTTTGGATTTGTTTTATCATCATAACGAGTAGTGAAAAGAGCGCAATGTCCAAGACTGATTGCATCACCGTCCTCACGATCGTGTTACAAAGTTTCCTATTTCCTCAAGTCTTACCTTTCCGACTGCCTCGTTCTGCTTGGATTTCCTAGATTTTACTCTGTACTCGTCACTTCCCTCTTTCGGACTTAACTCGTCACTTCTCCCTTTCCTGACTTTACTCGTCACTTCTCTTTTTTACGGACTTCGTCTTAGGACCGTCGAGTCGCCTCTCCCAGTGTTAAACTAATATTTTTCTGATCATAACACTCTATGTAATTTTAACCGATGTTTTCCTATTGGTGAAAAAATTGCTTGTTTACGCGAGATACGAAGATGAAACTCCTGGAACAATAATACGCTATACTGTGAGCTTAAATTTGTTCGTGTTTTACTATCTGCCCTAAATTAGTTTAGTTTCATACATGATGATCTAATTTATGACCACGAAAATAAGTACACTTGCGTAGGTATTTCTTCTTGGCTTCCCTTCAGCAACGTGTAACATATCTTACATAAGATTTCTCAAATCATGCTTCAGTCTGTTGTTCTTGTTTTATGTACGTATCTAATTTTGAGTGTCAATAGAGTTAGTTAGCGGTATCGGAAATAGCAGAAGTAGTAATGACTTTAATGGCAGCCTGTTACCTTATCATGTCAACATCTCTGTCTTTTTATATTAGCCATACCTATATTTGGCGTTTTGACGCATGCTGGTGAGATAGAAGTAGAAAAAGGTGAAGAGTTTGAAAAGAAGGTGAAAAGGTTTATGCAAAACCTTGGAATAGCAAGGCATCGACTGCTTCTCTGCTCGAACTATTGTGATGATGTTGATGGTGGGATACGAACAGGAACAGTTCTGCCAGAATTGGATGTGCCCGTACTTGAATTTATTGTTCAGGTAACCAGAGTTCAGTTCTACGCCTATGTTAAACTCTTCTCCTCTTTCTTTTTATTTCACATTATAGACGACAGTTTTTGGGGTGCCCCTCGTGGCCTAAAGAGCTCACCGTTACGGATCACTGCCGTCTCACATCTGTCTGTGTGGGTTCGAGTCTCGAGTTCGGTCTATATGGACATACACCACAATTGATTTTACTCTATGTTCTCTACATATATTTGTCAGTACTAACCTTTCAACTGTGTGACAATCAATACAAATCACATGTTAATCTAAATTCACTCTAAAGATGACTTCACGGTGAAATTCTTCTCAAAGGTTCACAGGCATTTTTGTGAGAGGTCAGAAAAGTATAATGAGGTTTCTTGAAGCATATTTGGTCATTTACAGGTTAATTAACTAATCAGATAGACTATGTATCATAACGTTTAAGGCAATGTTGGGACGGTGAGGTTTGAACATTGGTGCAAACATTAGTACATACATACCAGTAGACAGTAAAGTCAAGTGACAATGTAGTAAAATAAAATATATTACTATAAGCATTATTATTCATGAAGGAAATAATACTTATGGATGTTGCAAGAGAATACAGCCAAATGTGGCCACACATATCAACTATATGTACCAATAGATCCTATATCATGAACTAAATGTGAAATTCTGATCCCCAAAAATTGTAAACAAGAATGGAAATTTGCATGTGTGGGACATATACAATGTACTTGTTATGATCAAATTTGAACACATAATTCAAATGATCTGTTTCAGCATTTAAAGTGTAGTTTTAAGGGTGTTTGTTACCAATTATTAAACTCAGTGGTTCAGTGGAATCAGATATCAGCTGATACTACAATACTGCACTCTGTCCAATTACTGAATTGAAATATGTTACTATACATGAGCATATTAATGAGGAAAATAACATTTTGGGATACTTTTTTAGTGCACACAGCCATAAATGTGCCTTACAGATTCACTGTAGGTACAGTGTCAGCCTATATGATATACTGAATGTGAACTTTGGATCCCAAACATTCTAAAATATGTGGATATTTGATTATGTAGGATATGTAACCATGTTAAGATCAGTTGTACACAGTTAAACTCAAATTATCTGTTTTAATATATCTTATGCAATCTTTAGAGTGTCAGTTAACAAATATTATTAGTAATTAATAATACATAAAGCAAGATGGATCATTAGGATTCACATAACATCATATAGGCCACAATGCCACACTTCGCTAATCAATATCTTAACCAAATTGAACAATAAAATTGAATGCATTTTGTGTTCAACTTGCATAATTTTGCTGTTTATTACATCCAAGGGTAAATATATCTGGGGAAAGTATATTTTATACCTTCGACCTGTATTTCATTCTCAGACAGTTTAAAATGATTTAGTAGAGAACTTGATCAGGTTCTAGTATAAAGTTTTCATCACTATCCTCATACTAAATACCCTATAAACTATGTTCGTTAACAATTACTAAAGGCTATACAAACAGATATGCGTTACTCAGGAAGTCACCCCATCATAAACACATAAATTAAATATATGGACCTCTAATAAATATTTTGAATGACCGATATAAAATAGAATTTTGTCTTCGCATATTTTAAATGATGGTCTCATTTTGACTTACAAAGATATTTTCTCTGTGAAAATTTGATGAGTATCCCTCATTGGAGCCAGTATATGGTGTAGCAGTTTAAACATGCTGATATTTAATATCATTTAAGAATTAGTATATATGTGTATTTTAAGGGGCACATATAAATTTTTTAATTCTTTTTTAAATTGCATTAAAACAGTTTAAATAAAATATGGAAAAGAATGTAATGTCATTTTTATATTTTTAAGTTTATATATATATATATATATATATATATATATATATATATATATATATATATATATATATATATATATATATATATATATATATATATATATATATATATAAAACATTCAAATTTCACGTGTCTATAATTACCAATAAAACAATGATAGCAATTTAAAGTTTAATAATAAATTAATTTTACGTTACACTCTCTACATATATTTCTCAGTACTAACCTTTCAACTGTGTGACAATTAATACAAATCATATGTTAATCTAATGTACCTCCAAAGATGACTTCACGGTGAAGTTCTTGTCAAAGGTTCACCAGCATTTTTTTAATTTTTTTTTTTTTTTGAGAGGCTGCACTGTAAACAGAACAGCATGTAACGAGAACACAGCTTTTACTTCCGGATCATCAACAAATCCTTATTACTCAATGTGCACTATAACCGAAACATACACATACAACCACACTCTGAGCTCATATTCTCAAGAATAAACAATTACATTTTAATCCCTACCAAAAATGCATCAATATAACTCTTCTATCACCACCAAAATGAGAGGAAATAATGTTCTAAAATCAAAACAGGAACTACTAATTGTGATGCGATTCCTTTATGGTAAGTAAGAAAATTTGCCAGTAGCTTCTCTTGGGTCAGTGGTTCCTTCCGGATTTTCTCGGGTTCTTCCTTGACCATGTATACTCACCACTATGTATAGCCTATCTTGTGCTGAGAAATGGGGTTATACCCTTCATTAACAACGATAGTTTGTTTTAGTATGCAACCACACAAACAAGAAAGCAGAAATTTTTTGATAACCCTTGCAATATTTTCATTATTATATTAAAAGTGCTACACCTCTATTTTCATTATTGCATTAAAAGTGATACACCTAATCTGTTGAGTTAATTCTAATTATTAAGTAGATACATTAAAAGTGACTTTATATTAAATTGACTCTGTGTAAAGATGCTGATGCATTATTTTATAAAACAGACAATTTAGTTTTTTGTTTGTTTATTAGCTCAGAAGACGTTATGTATATATATATATATATATATATATATATATATATATATATATATATATATATATATATATATATATATATATATATATATATATATGATTATCATAAAACTGTGTTTACCGTGTGTCCTTATATGCATACACAAACTTTCATACAGAGAGAAAAGCATGTTATTAATGTGTTCAGGTTTGTTGTTCAAAACAGGTATTCGATCGCAGCCTGTCAGTTCTTCATGACGATGAGGTATATGATGAATCACGCAGGCAGACACCTGGACGTAATGCCATTCTTTGGAATTGGGAGATTGTTGCTGTTGCCATGTTAATTATATTTTGTGTGTTTTATTTATTAATAAAATGAATTGCAAGTTGTAGCATGTATGCCTTATTATCTACCATTCGTTGCTGTCTACTTCTGAAAATTTTAAACTTCAAAAGCTCCCAAAAGTTGTGACAATTTGTTTTACAATTTTTGAAATATTAACTGTTTTTCGACTTATGACCATCACTCTAAATAACAAAAGCTGACTTGATTCCGTTGAACAAAACTGCAAAATTGTTATGAAGACTGAATTGCCGTAAAGCTTATATATTTAGCAATATTTTATATCACGTTGCTAATTGTTATGTTCTGAAGTCATAGGGACAGGTGAGGTGGTGGATATTTGGTGTAAAAAGTTACAACAGGCAAATCTTCAGCAAAATTAGATTGAAAACTTGATTATGAACCTAAAGTCGTCTCCAAAATTTACTAATCTGTAACAAATTGCAGATCAGTTTGCACATGTTAACTATGTCAATGGTTGTAAGTCAGAATAATTTTATTTTAATTTTGTGAGTGATTATAGGTATAATTTACATATTTTGTCTGTTAATATGCAATCATGAACATTTATCTTTTATGCCAGTTTGCTTCTTTTTTCTCATCAAATCATTGGATTCCAACATCAATTATTTTAGGTTTACATAGCACCCATTTTTCTATTGTTAGCATTTTAATATTGAGCAAGAATACCTAGACCCATCTTGACTAGCCAAGCGTCGATAGTCCACGTGGTTTAGCAGTACAAACTACCGTTTGCAAACAAGCATCACAGCATACGTTATTAAATGTCACAGTGGGTGTTAATGTTTTCTTTAGATACTTTAGTGCTGTTGCTTTGAACATATTTCGATCCTTAATAAAATTATGTTCATTTTTGATGAGATCATATGACCATGTCAACGCCCAAAATAACAGCCGCGTTTGCAAATCATGTCGAAACAGAAAAAGATTGTAAAGGTACATTTATACCAGGACACCAGGAGATATGACTTCACTTGTACCTCACGTGAAAGTCTGGTATTGATACCTTCAGGAGAGATGATCCTGTAATCTGTGTTTTTGTTGGTTTAGGAAGAGAACGGTTATATCAATTTTGATCTGTTTGAGGACGTTCGTATCTTTCTTTAGCTCGTGTTGGTTTATCAGTTGTTGGCTGATTCCTGTCAGTGTGGCTAGTGGCCGTTTCATTATCTGACTTGGGGTATTTTGTATTAGTTGTTATCAATTCGATTGGTATGTAGTAGTTACTGTTAAAATGCTTGAAGATAGATTGATTTGTCGTACACGCCCATGCATTTTGTAATGCTAGATATTTGGTCGTTTATGTTTGCAAATTTTGATTCCAGACTGTTTAACAGAATTTGTAGTTGGTTTAAAATGACTGTTGTACAACCATGTATTTCCTTTATGAAAGCCTGCATCGTTCTAAGGTCTTTAAGTATTTTTTTACATAACGTACATAACCATAATCCTTTTGGATCTATTCATCAAATACCAACACAAGTATTATGGTAGCAAGACATGAAAATGTGACACCATTTCATATTGTAGCATCTTTTTTTCACTTGCCTTTTTTTTACAGTCAGAGCTACACTTATACTCATTATCAGTTTCAGCATCTGTGTCTATTTCGCCCGGTTTCGTCGAGAGACTGCATCCGGTTTTATATCTCTGTTTCACATGTGTTACACTGTCGTCCCTAGTTCTTGGTTCGTTCTGTTGTTCGTTCATGGTATCGCAATATGCATAAATGCTTTTTTCATCTGGTTTGTCGTCTTCCTGATTTAGGGTCATCGCTTTCTTTGAATGTGCAAGATGGGGTTTTGGCAGGGATTGTTTCTTTTACTTTCTGGCGTATTGATTTTGTTGATTGTTGCTTTCGTTTTCGAGCTGTACCTCATTGTTGAGCATATTACAGATAAAATGTGCTGCTCTTACAAAAAACGCATTTTTGTGAGTGAATAAATGAATACACATGTCAGTACAAGTCATATCTCTGTATCCAATTCTGTTCAAGCAGCATACTGCTTTAAAAGAGTGATCACTGAAAACGGAAATGTGTTTTTTCTCGTTATTCCGTGCCAACCTTTGCAAGATTTTGATCCATTTTAACTTGCACAGAATGAAGGTCACATATTCACTGTTTAGGGTTTGTAGTTAAGTTGCACCTTGATGTTTGTGTATCCCACGAACTCGAATGTAACATTTTGGTGGCAGCCGTACGGATTTTATTGTTCATTCTTTGGTATTGTATTCGACAATTCTGGAAACTAGATTAAGCGAACCTTTCGGTGATATTAGCAGTGACTGGCTGTACTGTGTGTTTAATGTAAAGTTGTTTACTGCAAGTGCAAAATGTATATCAATGTAAGAAGTATACACTTTAAAGCCCAGGAATTCCTGGACAAGAAAACGTAGTCCAGTACCTGTGAATGCAATGATAGAATTTAACTGCGTGCATACAATTTGTTAGCATGTCGATTGCTGGTGACGTGGAAGTTGAAGGAACAACGTTTGCTTCAGGACTACCTGAAAAGCACCAGTACAGAATGTAATGTAATTTACTAATATAGAAGAGGAACTTAACCTTTAGCACACGCCGCCACCCAAAGAAACAAAGCGAAAATGTACCTTAAAGAAAATGAAAGTAAAATTGAAGTTAAGACAAAAGGAGCTTGGATCGGAAATGGAACATCAAAGACTTCAATTAAGAAAGAGACAAATTAAGAATGGAACGTGGGTTAGAATTCAAGCGTTTGGAAACTGAATTGGAAAGAGTAAAAATATCAAGAATAAGCGATGAAGAACACATCTTTAATGCCATTTAAAGTATTGCTTCAGACACGTGACCATGAAAGTGGAAAATATATCGCGACCTTCTAGCAAATTTTGAATCAGCTGCAAAGCAGGCTTTGTGGTCTTATGAGTAATGTATTGCAGCTAAGAACTCTTTTGGTAGTTGAGACTAGATATGTTGCAATCTAACGTTGTGGCGATTACTTGGAACTCAAGCAAGGGTTACTTGATTGCTTTGGAAAGCGACCTCATGAATATTTCGAAGCTTTGGTGAGCGTGAAGAAGTAACATTTTGCGACTTATCGGTATCTAATCGCAAAGATAGATCAGTACACCAACCGTGTTTTGAATGATTGTGACAAAGTTATCTTTCTCCGTGAGGAATATTGATCCAAAGCCTTGCCACAAGATCAGAGAGAGTGGATCAGGGGCAATGGCAATACTTCAGCTGTAGAGGCTGCATACGAATATGTACCCACTAATGCACGCCAGCAAAAGTAGAAGAACACGTTCACAAACAAGACGAATATTCGGAATTTACGGCAGCAAACGAAACTGACATCGAAGGACGACCAGTCCAAACATAATGATAGGCAGTGTTATCGATGCAAGCATTGGGGACATATTGCAAGGGATTGTCCATTTGATGAAGTGAAACATCGTGGCAATTCAGCAACTTGTTTTGCTGAGCCAGCAAATATAGAAAGGCTTTGTTTCGGAAACAGGAAGTAAATGGACGCGAGATCATATTTGTGAAATACACAGGTTTGGATTTCACCTTGACATGAGGAGATCTCGTTGATGGAAGGATACAAGGTTACATTGTGCATTGTGCATTGCAGTGTATCAACAACAAGGAATAAGAGAAGCTTGGCAGCCGGTGACAAATATTTTGTGGCCGTGATTGAATATTAGCTGCGAATGAAATGGGTTGATGCTTTTTAAATAAACAATGGTCTGGAAGACACGCCTGCCCGTGTCAAGTATGCTAACTAATTAATTAAGACTTTGGAGGTATGAAACAAACCTTAAATACATGAGGTATGGGTGTCTTGCTAAGTTTTACAGGATCAACCTTCTGGAAAGTTGTCATCACAATGACACATATGACTAATTATCCAGGGGATCATCCATAACGCTTGTCCCCAGAGATGGTGTGTGTGTGTGTGTGTGTGTGTGTTCAAATGCAAACAACTGCAGACAAGGGGTTGGGGGCGTAAAGGACCATGCAGATGTCTGCAAGATAGTATTTTTGGTTATGATATTATGTATTGAACAGATGCTTTAGGCCTACTGCTTGTATTCCAGTATGTTCTGTGTATAGATGATACCTAAGTATACATTATTTATTAATTCAACTTGTACAATTCTTGCCACAGAATACATATAAATGGGTATGCATTAATACATCGGTCTAGGTCCCAGGGCCTGAGGATGATTACATGGACCACATATCGGACCTGAGCAAGTATACAAATAGCGAAGTAAAATGCACCACGGACGCATTACGCTCTCAAAGATACTAGTTTCATAACAATCAAACATTGGATTTGCTGCGTATGTGGTTATGGAAATCAGTTTGAAAATAGCAGACTAAATCATAATTCATGAATAGATGTCAATCGATATTGCTAATGAGAGACAGAGAGACAGACAGGGAGAGAGAGAGAGAGAGAGAGAGAGAGAGAGAGAGAGAGAGAGAGAGAGAGAGAGAAGATAGACAGAGAGACAGATAGACAGACAGAGAGATACACCACCATTATACACTATGATATATAAGATATAACTGATGTGCGTTCCGATGTTTCCATTGCGTTCCGGTGTTTCTATGCACCGTAATGGCCTTTGTGAATGAGTTCCTTATATATGGATTTACACAGAGGACATAGGCGTTTAGTATATATAGTGGCCTAATGAATGGATGTACACAGAGGATATAGGCGTTTAACATATATAGTGGCCTAATGAATGGATGTACACAGAGGATATAGGCGTTTAGCATATATAGTGGCCTAACGAATGGATGTACACAGAGGATATAGGCGTTTAGCATATATAGTGGCCTAATGAATGGATGTACACAGGATAGAGGCGTTTAGCATATATAGTGGCTTAATGAATGGATGTACACAGAGGATATAGGCGTTTAGCATATATAGTGGCCTAATGAATGGATGTACACAGAGGATATAGGCGTTTAGCATATATAGTGGCCTAATGAATGGATGTACACAGAGGATATAGGCGTTTAGCATATATAGTGGCCTAATGAATGGATGTACACAGAGGATATAGGCGTTGAGCATATATAGTGGCCTAATGAATGGATGTACACAGAGGATATAGGCGTTGAGCATATATAGTGGCCTAATGAATGGATGTACACAGAGGATATAGGCGTTGAGCATATATAGTGGCCTAATGAATGATATACACAAAGGATATAGGCGTTGAGCATATATAGTGACCTAATGAATGGGATATACATAGCAAATGTAGGTGCTTGAGGTAACATAGTCGCCTTATGTATGGAATGCATTCCTTGTTTCGATTCAAATCCATACGCAAATGCTAACGACAAACAATTCTGGGAAAAGAGGAAATTCCATATATATATATATATATATATTCAAGCAATTGACCCTTGACTTATGCAACTCAACCACGTGTCTTATTAGTTTCAGCAAGAATGGTCCAACTAAAGGCAATCGGGCCAAATATGGCTGGCGGGACATCTGTGTGTGGCTGCACTCATACAAGAAGTCTGTTTTATTCGTATAGTAAAATTACTATGATATGATATGATATCATTTATGACCCACAAGCTTTGCATTTTGGTCCATGTCGCCTACGATGTTGAAGATGTTAGAATACCCTCTCTTTGACCTTTGGCTGTAGCGATTAGAGATAAATTATTAGAGCAAAAACAAAACGAAGACTAAATGATATATTTAATCCCTTGTTATTTTCAAAAAATGCAGAAAATTGTGAGAGATTCTGTTAAGATAAATTGATGAACCTAAATTGTGACATCTAAGATTAATCAGCAATGTCAAGAGTGGATAAACCGCTTCGATTGCCAAGGTTTAGAACGAACTGGTGCCTCTATATTGGATAGATAAGAAAAGGTCATCCGTTTATACTGACCAGAGTGCACGTTCGTGAAACCAGCATGAGTAAACTTGTAATATTGTACAATTTAGATTTGCAGCTAGGGACAACAATGCAAGTATCACACAAACGAACTATAAAACAAAACAATAACAATAACAAAACTCCATCGCCGGGCCCTGGTATGCAAAAGAACGTTGTCCATATGATTTCGTTTTCATAGTGGGAACAATGAATATACGATTGTCAGAAGAGGAGCGTAAGTAAATCGCTGGTGTGTACACATGGGTGAGGCCGGATAGGTATGTTTAACTGGAGCATGTCAGTGAAACGTAGTACAGTGAACAAAACTTGAATTTGATTCTGTATCGAATGGATAGCCAGTGTAGGGTACAGAGCAGTGGTGATGTGTCCTAGCTCTGATCGAGGTGCACATCTCTACTCCGTTGATGGTAACATCACTTCAGTTGGGTGGCTAGACTTGTATATTTGGGTATCATCAGCGTATAATTAGTGACACACTGGGTGAACATATATGACACTCGAGAGCGGCTGATACATAGAATGAAGCGAACAGGCCCCTGTGAACGCCACAATATATATATATATATATATATATATATATATATATATATATATATATATATATATATATATATATATATATATATATATATATATATATATATATATATATCAGTTCAAGATGCCAGGTTTAATGACAGATTATAGTCTGTTGTGGTCTAATTGTGCAGAAATTGAGAACAGCGCGAAAACTGGCAATTTTGTAAAATAATATACCATTTAATATGTTACACCTATACATAAAATAAAACTAGAATGACCATTACAAGTAGAAGTGAAAAAGATTTACAGTCTCTGATTACTGCATAGCAGGAGTCATGCATCAGTTTGGCAGAATGCTCTAAACTAGTTGGGTTATAGGTGAACCTTATCAACAGGGATATTCAACATTTCAGACATATAACCACTCTACCCTCCTGTCTTCATACTCTCCTGTCATGTCTTTGTTTTCCGTCATGTACCTCTGCCTCCTCCTTAGTACTAAAGTGTCTTCTTGCTTTCTTTTTAATTTTGCTGAATCATACAAATGATTACGTTACATCATTTTAGGCGTTACCGTTCTTAATAACTGAAACGAAATTACATCATAAAATGGGCATTGTATAAAGTATCGTTAAGATGCCAATAAATTCAAAAATTCGTTTCGAGTATACTAGTCATTAAACTTTATCAAAAATGGACTTTCTCAAATATAAAGGAAAGAAAAGGAATTAGCAATACAATCCGAGTTCGTCTGGATTTCAAAAATATTAACACTAATTATTTTCTGGAAACAAGAGCATTACAATGTACCAAATAAAAACGATCAATTGAATAGTGATTGACACAATATTGATCCAACTTTTCCTTGCAACTGTTAACAATTGTAGAACACTGAAATGTGTGCCTTGCAATGAACTGATTAGTTCATACCATTTTTAAACATCTTCATGTGCATAAATGTGCTTTACCATATGCATTGTGCTTTACTACACATATAAATACCTTTAAATATTTACAATTGTCATCACAGGTTTGAAAATAAACAGAGCGTTCATTTTTAACGAGATATGTAAATGGGAATTTATTCTTCTCTTTGGACACAATCTAAAGCTAGACGAAACAATTTTAAGAAGCAGTTTTTCAATATACTTACTATGTTATGCATATTATTCAAGAGGAAGGGTTAAATATAGTGTGCTTGCACAGTGCACCTAATGCTGATATCGTTGATAATCCGTATTACCAAAGTGTTACGAGTTAATTATAATTTGCCAAACAACTTTATGTTGCCCAGTCTTAGTATACTAAAAAATTCGTACACTGACATGAAGCACACAATCGGAACATCCACATTCTTTTCCATAATGTCGAGAACCAACCCACATATTCAATTCGTCGTCATTGACAGCTATATTGTGAACTAATATGTGCGGCGGAAAAAGCCACAATCTGAATCATCTCTGCTTGTACTAATGTATAAGGGGCTTTCTGCCAGAGACAAATCATCAAACTGATGTATATTCATAAACTTCCTTTCAATGTTATTTCACGAACAGACAAAAATGACCGAGTGACTTTCAAATCGGAAAGCACTCTGTATCATCTCACGTAACCATTCGAAATGCCATTTCTGACGTGTGGTCGGGTTTGATATGCCGCCACTGTGGTAGGTTTATTATTATGGTTGGGGTGGGGTGCTCCAAATATTTTATTAAAATTATTTGAGAAGTCCCACCCAAGCTTGATTTTTTAGGAAGTGAAATTGGTGATAGTGAGAGAGATAAAGCTCAGAGCCCCCAATCAGCAACGACAAAACAGTTAAATTATTGAGTAAACAAAAGGTGAAATTCAAATGAATAACAATTCAAAAGTAAAATGATAATAATTCCCCACTCTTCTTCCTCTCAACCAAAATAATAGCCTTTTGCATCATTTGATATATAGTTTTTCCACCTGTCCTTGTTTCTTGCACATCTGTATCTCTCCTATACCGTCAAATCATTGTCTCCCTCCGACTTCCCTCCTAACTCATTCTCCCCCTTGACTGTTTCTTCCTTCTCGGCTCCTTTTCCGACTAGTCTTCGATTCACAATTTACTTCTCCACTAGTCTTTATTACATATCCCTCCTAGACTCTGGGCTAAACTATACCCGCGGTCTGTACCCTAAAAGCTTCCTGTGAAAATACAAAGACGTTAACATATTTCCTTAGCCATCTCGTCTCACACTAACTAATAATCAATCATCAGATAAAGGATATTACATTTTCGGTCACGCATTGGTGTACATCGAAATAAACCATACATTACTGTATGGGAATGTAATGCGTGAAAATGCACGGTATCAACTACTTATCATATGGACATCAATAAATTGCGACACATCATTATTTATATTCTTAATCTCATTATACTGAACAATATCACAACAATCAGAAGCATTTCTGTACATTACACTCCTACAAAGTGGAAACATATATTCAAATATCCATGATCTGATGTATCCTATTATCCACATTAACTAATTGTACACACTTCAACCATTTTCCAAAGTTACCGTTCAATTCAACAGCTGCAAAATCTAGAATATCACATGAATAAATGTACCAGTTTACTACGAAGTAACCAAACAGCGAACTATTATAAATTCTGACCACCAGCTAGCATTCTACATAATTATTTCTATATTCGCTGCTCATTTCTCAAATACGCATTTAAATAAACGATACAAAGGTTATTCTACGTACTATCCTACCTATTCTCGTAATGAATTATACATACTGCACATCATTACAATTATAATGCCGTAGTTATCTGCAACAATAGAGTAAATAACTTACTGACTTTTACTAAGCTGTGTCTTTCGTACGTTTGCCCGCCAAATTACGAGTGGCTTTCCCAAGTATTGATTATAACCTTCCAGCACGATGTTTCGGCATTTTTACCACGTTCCTTGCTCGAAAATACTAAATTAAATTCCGATTCAAATGATAACCACACCCTCTCTAAATTCCGATTGGCTGTTTGTTCTACCCTATTTTATTCAACTTAACAGGCAATGACCCTGCCGTCTGTCAACTTGGTGAGATTTACGCCGCCTATAAAGGTCCTATGTTCTCAAACAAAGCTTTCAACGTCCACGTGCGACTTGTCAAACCCAATAAAACTAAGTTATCCTACCCTTCCGAAGAAGACCTGCTATATCCGCGGTGTCTAACATATACACATGGCTTCTTCTAATCATTTCGTTGTTCACACGATTTACGCGTACGCAATCGTGGGCAGGGCAACGTGACACCCTTATATGGCTTGGTAGAATTAAACAGAGCAGCAGAGAGTGTGAACAGACCACCCTTTTCCGACAAAAAAATTGATTGAATCCTCAAAACGGAAAATTGAGCCTTCCTACGAAATATTATATTTTAGCCCCAAAAAATAAGTCTCTATTTAGCAAACGGAGACTTTACGATTTTTCAATCAATTTTGGTCGCAACGATGGTCATCACACACTCTCTGCTGCTGCAAGTTAACAAAAGTAATAAATGATTTCAACCAAATATTTGATCGAGTCTTTAGGACTTTACAAACAAACTAATCGCTAACACCTCATCTTGTAGATCAATTAAATTATTTGACTGGTCGGTGAGTCGGAAATTAATTCTCGTTAACGAATTATTATGGCATCGCATGTAGACAGGATTAATTGGGTTTTCAATAATTAGGAATCCTGGAGGAGCTGTTGGTGCAAACGAATAAAGACTATATCCCTGCTGAGCTTGATTTGATTGCTCTAGATTAATTTGATAGCTTCCTTCAATTGCATCACATGTTAAATTGAGCGCAATCACCGTTGAAATATTCACATTATGCGGGGCAATATGCCTACCGCCACCATCTGGATCATTATTATACCTGAGGAGGACAGTTGAATCTTGTTTTTGTAGCGCCTTGATATCAGTTCTAACAATTCTTGCTAGTTCATCAGCGTTGTATTTGGGAAACTTGAAATTACGCAGATTGTCTTCTGTGATATTGTAATCGGTTAGGAATCGTTGTTTATTGTCGCTGTTGTCATTAATTATTGTTTGAATAATTTGTTCATAGATATATTCCATGTCAGATATAAGTTGATTTATTATTTCAACGTGATTTTGCGATTTTGTTTTCCGTAGTTGTTCTAGTTGTGTTTCATATAATTGTTTAATTTCATTAAAATAACCACGGACGTCATCTACAAGTTCTAAACACCAAGTTATTTTTGATCTAATGGTGGAGCTATCAACCGCAACGACATTAAAGTGTTGACCGTTACTCCTGATAATTACCATCGCGGTGCCACCAGAGTAGGTTTTACCGCCCGCGATCATATTAAATTGATCGATAGAGATCCACGTTAGCCTGTAGATACCTTCGATCCCCGTTGTACTGTAGATATCATCGCCCCCCGCATCGCCCCTCGTCCAGAGACCGGTGGACAATGTAGTATAAACGTCTCTTATCCAATCCATGGTTCCATGATCGACTGTATACACGACATTTTTAATTCTTATGTGTGGATGCGGAATCTTTATCTTTTCAAAATTTTCTTTTAGTTTACGAATATCATTGTAAATATCTTTGAGAGTCATCGTAGATGTAGCCTGGACATCAAAAAACTTATCGACGACGTCGTTGGTGGGGTTTTGTACCTTTTTAAAATCTTCTTTTAGGTTTTTTTGATTTCGGTATATTTCATCATCGTTTCATCGCGGCGTTTAAAAAATGAAATCAAAAGGAGGTCAAATTCAAAACCTTCTTGGGTGCCATAATGCCTGTTGAGTTGAGAATATGTCGTCGTGATATTGTAACTTTCAGAGCCCTCAAAGAAATTATTAACCATTTCATTGGTGCGTTTTTGTTCGTCAATAGCTTTTTTAACTTCAGCGAGGGTTGGGCCTGTCAGAGATGTGGTTTCAGACACAGGTGTTCTTCCTAAAAATTTATCAACGATGGTATTAAGTGTTGTTTGTTTCACCATAAACATATTCATATCTTTGAGATTCATCGTAGATGTAGCTGGGACACGAAAGAAATTATTAGCGATGTAGGCATTGTGAGTATGCTTGTCAATAAACTCGCAAATATCAGCGAGAGTCATACCTGCCACAAGCGGGGTTCCCAAAAACTTACCAACGACGTCGTTAGTGGGTTTTTGTACCTTTTCAAGATTTTCTATTAGTTTAGAAATATCCGTGTAAATATCGAAATAATTTGCCTTGATTTCATTTTCATTCATCATCCTTCCCGCGTTCTTGTTAAAAAAGAATAAAGATAGAAAGTTTTTAATTTCAGCGAGAGTCATGCCAACCACAAGCGGGGTTCCAAAGAATTTATGTACGACATTTTTGCGAAAATTGCTATAACCTCGTATATAATCATCCAGCTCACGGCCGCGGGTGGCAATCATGCTGTCGTGGGCGTCAATCGCGTCGGTGATCGTAGACACAAGTTCGCCTGGTTTAAGTTGTCCATCGTTGGAATACAGCGCAATAGAGTTTTCAGCGGCGTCGCGCTGCCGTATCAAAATGTCATTCACGGATATATTACTGGTTTTCAATTTACACTGGCGATCTTGAAATACAACTATTTCGTTCGGGTCAACACTTGCTAAATTTAACGTCTCAGCGATTTCATCTTCAATTATTTTTTTTACATCCTCGATAGAATCCGCAGATGTTTTCGCGGTGGGTTTCAACATTGACAGAGATCGTCCCCAAATATCAATCATTATTGTAAAGACTCTAGTATTTTTAATTTATTGATTCTCTAAAATTACCTTGTAATTTCCCACTCGTGTATTTATTTACAACCAGATGAAGTGGTTTCTGTGACGATGAAATCTCCGCGAGGACATTTAATACTTCACGGCCGCATATCGGTGGATCATTTAATTGTTGTGTTGGCAGCGTGGAATAAAAAATCGGAAACTCCTTGAGTTTCATCGAAGAATTTATATACCGCATAAACTCGCTTGGCGGAGCTAACCCATATGAATCAAAATAGATAATTCCACGTGGATTAATCGCGTATGCAACCCAGTGAGTTCCCGATCCGTTACTGTTATCAAGATTGATGATACCGCTTTCAACGCGTTTAGGTTTTCTCGGTAATTGATCTCTCATAAAAACCCCTCTGAAGTTTTTTATCGCTAGTTTTTTAGCAGCATCAATTAAATCAAAATTGGACATAGGGAGAATTGGGCTTTCAACTAATAAACCGTTCCTGGTATTCTCAGACCCTTTCCGCTGTACCATGAATACGGGGTTCCTGGTAG
Source organism: Unio pictorum (assembly GCA_030141615.1). Classification (NCBI taxonomy): domain Eukaryota; kingdom Metazoa; phylum Mollusca; class Bivalvia; order Unionida; family Unionidae; genus Unio; species Unio pictorum. Next base: position 8,054,166 of record JARLTB010000168.1, on the reverse strand, counting down.
TCTTAGACCCTTTCCCTTTTTTATATCCTTTCCCAGTTGCCTTTTTCAACGCTATCCCTGCCGCGGTCCCAACGGCTCCCAACGCCGCCGCTTTCGCCACTGCTGGGGAAGCCGCTGCAATCAATGCTGGTATTGCAGCTAACAATGGAAATATACCACCTGATTTTATCATGTTGGCGACTGCGGCTATTGAAAATACAATTTGAACCCCTCTCTTATTCTTTAGCGCATCATTAAAATGTTTTATTTGACGATCCGTCAGTGATATTGTATGTGTACCGCCGGACATCTGCGCTGGTTTTAACGTTATTGTTGTTCCACATTCTTTAGCGGATTTTGATCGCAATTTTTTGACTTGACCACCAGTCAGCTTGACACTAACAACACTATATGTCATTTTATTGTAAAACACATTTATGCTTTCAATTGATCTAATTGGAAACTCTTCAAGTTTCATTTACATATTTTCCACTGGTGCATCAACGATTCTCATTCGTCCACCAACACCTTCAAGTAGCATTGATTTATCGCTGAGAATAACAGCAACCGCTCTATAATCAAAACCACCAGGATCTATACGAGCCCTAAAATAAATGTCAACAACGGATTGCCTTGTTAAATCAAGATGTTCCAGCGAAAAGTAATAAATTGGATACAAGTTCCTAAAATCGAGTTGCGATATTTGTAAACCAGTATCAACATTTTGATCACGACCCATATATGACAGCATCCGATGATACACACGTGCTATTTGGTTGTTTCCGTAATTAAGCTGTATTTCCTCAGATGGTTCTTGTTGTCCGTTTATTCTCAGTGAAACCTCACTTACCCCTAACCGATCAAATATCATATGACTGCGTTCTTGGGAGCGTAATCGATTCCGATTCTGCAGCGCTATAAATATATGACGTGGAGCTGAAACGCCTTGTTTTGATGCCAGGTGCCATGTAAATGTACCATGAACATTATCTTCTTTAGCACCAGTCGTTGTTGTTAGCCAACTTAGCAATGATTTACCGCCTGTGTCCATAAATGAGAGTAGTCGCTCTTCTGTGGTAATTGATGGGGCCATTACTGGCATCCACAATGCTAATTTAGTTAAAACAACTTTATCATCATCGACACCATTAGCGCGCCAAATTGACTCGTTGTCATTGCCTTTTCGTACTAATGCGATTGTGTGTTTGGCTCCATAGATGACTTTTCTGACATTTCTGCAGAATCCAAATATGTGATGGAGTGGAATCGCACATAAAAAATATTTCTGCTGTTCTTGCAATGCTCCTTTTCGTGTTGCAAATCCTAAATTGAAATTACCATTAACACCTCTGAGAATGTCAAACGCAGCTCCGGGTCTAACTCGACGTTCTGGATTAGCTGCTTCTTGTTGATTTGATTCTGCAGTATCTTGTGCTGTTAACACTTTAATATATTGAAGGTGATCGGGGTGATCAGAGGTATCCTTTGCAAACATCATAGATGGACCAGCCGACGTTGTATAATCATCGTAGTATCTTGCTAGCCAGATTATTGTTGTTGCAACATCAACTTCACGGTCTATTGATTCAATTTCTTTTCCATCAATGAGATATCTTGCACTTTCAAATAACGCCATTATGCCATTATTAACAAAACCAACTCGGATATTTGGATCATTTGCATATGGGGTATCAGCTGCAACATTTGTTACAAGTTTTCCTTCTACTTCGATAAATGCTTCACATGGCAAAAAGTATTTACTGGTATCTTGAACTTGAAGTTCAATTCGCGATCGTAGGTCGGGTTGTATTGCATGATAGGAATAGTATTGATAATCGCGGACGGAATTGTCCTTGGGTACTGGGGCTTCCATATCAAACGAGGGATCAGCCTGCTGTTTAAACATTTTATTAACATACTAGTGTTTTCAATTGTGAAACTCTTTGTAATCATCGTCGTTTTTGTTTTCGTTTCAAACCACTTCCTGCTATCGCGTTCATGATAGCGCTATCTGTTACCGGCGAAGCCGTCAATGGCGACGGAGTCACCGAAGCAGCCAACGACGCTAGTTTTTCTTCCACTGCGCTATTTATTGCTTTGCTGATTTTTGCAGGCATCACTGTAGCTGATGGCAGCACTGATGGTTTCTTTCGCACCAATGATGCTATTTTATCTTTCGCGGCAGAAAATGCCTTTCCAGCAAGATTTCCAACAGCGCTGATTCCCTCATCACGAATAATATCAATGGTTTTCATTGATAATTGTTTAGCTAACGGCGCCACTTTTGGGGCCATTCTTGTAAATAACCCCGCAAGGGTATTGCCGAAACCATCTCCGTAATATGCTCTATAAACAGGCAATCGTGAGTTCACCACGTAGACGCTTACGGGTTTATCATGGCTGTAGTGTATGATCATCTTGTTATAAAACTAGTAGTTTTTCAATTAGTGATCAATCGCTGTAATAACCATGGGCATCTTTGTGATTTTCAACTAATTCAGCAATGAGTTCTCGATATACATCAATGTCCATGATACCACCGGCAAATAATCGTCTACAGATATGAGCTGCTTCATTAATTATTTCCGGAGAGTTGTTTCCGGCTCGCTTCCCCCCGATGAGAACTTCCAGCCGTGATATATCACTGAGAATGTTACCAGGACAAGTAACGCTAGTGTTTTCAACTATGCCGCTACCTAAATATCCATCTCCTGTTGACTCCTCTTTACCAAAAAATCCAGTTGGATACTCTTTATCTACTCTACTCAATATTTCGTCTTTAAAACTCTCAAAATCATTGCGGTTACTTTCTGTGATTCTAAATCTATCACGGTTTGCCAGGTATACTTTTTTATCCAATTCTCGTCGTTTTTTATATACTCTTTATACCCTTTGTTTACAGCTATTTCTCTTTGATTGAGTGGAAAATTCCGCACGATAAAGTTAATTAAATTATTGTCATCTTTAACATTTTTAATTATGCTGTATGCATAGTGTGTAAATATACTTTGCGGTGAATACATTTTTTATATAGTAACGTCTCCTTTCTCTTCTTCTGGTTTTCTTGCAGTAGCACCTAGTTCTTCTAGTACTCGCTCTTTTTTTTTGTTGTTGCCGTGAAGTAGTTACTATATCTACTGGAAGTGTTTCTAAAGACTTTTTTGTTTGTTCGGTCTCTGCTGCAATTTTTTCAAGCACACCAAGAACAGGCACTTCTCGTCGCTTGCCTTCCTCAGGAATATCCCCAAATATTGCTCGTTCAATTGCTGTTTTCACATCGCTGGTCGCCATAGTTACCGGGGCGAACAGTTGTTCACTTGACACAGAAAAGTCAGTCTGCGCTTGTTGTCGTTGTTGAAGTTTCTCGCGAAGTCTGTCTCGAACCGGTATAAACTTTTTAATTGCTGCTAGCCGCTCTCGGGCTAATTTAGTTGTAAGCGATTCACCTACCATATAGTGTTTGTGAACTGAGTTTTCAAATGTGAAACTATCACAATTAAAAGCTGAGTTATTAAATAATGTACCATCAAGCTAACGTATCCATCTCCGACAAGGTTAAACTGTACGACGCTATCCGCGAGTGTTTCAGAAATAACATCGCTGGGGGTTTCAGAATTGTAATATCTGAGAATGGCGATGAACGATTTTTGTTAACGACGCGGCAACAACAACAACTACGTGAAAATGGAGGCGTCGCGGTGATTACTTGCTACCACAATCAGATCATCCAGTACGCACATAACTGCATGAGCAAACCCAAACTGCTGAGTATCCTTTCAGGAGAAAATCCCATGTGAGTGTTACAAAAAACGCTAAAAAAAATTATTTTTTACTGAAAATTACTGAAGGCCTATTTTTTATAGTAACGCTCACGTGGTTAGGATACTGGTTTTTCCTCGTTTAATATTTTTCTAATATCACGAACCTTAGAACTAATTTCAGCTCGTTTTTGATACTCTTGGCCGAGCTTTTGATGTATTGCTTCAACGGTGCTAAATAGCGTTATAAATACATCAATGTCGTTACCGTACAAACAAGCATAGATGGACTTTTGAATTCCTTTCACGAGTCTGTACATCTTAGGTAAAACATAACGACCCTTACTAGACTGATACTCAATGTCTTCATATTCCGAGGCAATCCTGTCACAGTCGAGATCTTTAGATAATATTATCCCTCGATTCTTTAAAATTGAAATTTCAGCAATTATAGAATTTACATCTTTGATATCCATATTTTTATAAAAATATAAATATAATACATTTTACCTCTAATTATTAAAAAAAAATAACACTCATTTGGCAATCCCGCTGGCGCCCTATGACGTCAGAGAGACCCAGAGGTTACTTTATTAACTTAAATAAGGACAGCACAACACGCATCTTTGGAACTCCTTGGGTGCCTTCGCATCCAAGTAAGCCCGAAGTAACCCGAAACATACATCTCCGGCGGGAGGCCTAACGTGGCAAACACCATCTTAGACAGCCCAGAAGATATGCTTGGGGGGACATCACTACATATACTTAATTAAGTTAATTAAGGAGAACCCCATTTGGCAATCCCGCTGGCGCCTTATGACGTCAGAAAGATCTAGAGGTTACATATAAGACAACACATCTTTGGAACTCCTTGGTTGCCTTCACATCCAAGTAAGCCCAAAGTTGGGGGACGGCACAGTTCCATATATACTTAATTAAGGATAGATATTTACAATGAAACGATGATGGAATTTGTGATGTAATGATGTGGGGATGGCACAATTCCATATAAGGATGGTATATACAATGAAACGATGATGGAATTTGTGATGTAATGATGTGGGGATGGCACAGTTCCATATATACTTAATTAAGGATGGTATATACAATGAAACGATGATGAAACGACGGGGCAGATTTTCTACGGCCGATCCAACTAATCAAAAGCAACCAAACTAAATTAACCCGGTTGCATGATTGACAAAAGACAACCACACGCCCGTGTTAATGGCGTTGGTTAGTTTTGATTGGTCGATTGGCTTTCGAAAGCCCCAAGCTTATTACGAGTTATAACATATATAAGGCGACTAATACAGCAGCGTTGATTAACGGGTTTTGTTATTTTATTTCCTTGAATTACTTATTAATGCTGTTTCACAACATTTAAAACAGACAAATATTTTAAATAAAACATTAAACAAAATAATACAGTTGTTAAATAACAGCGTATATTTACTCTGTTCTAATCCTCTAGACAAAATGCATTATCGATTAAATCACAAAGAGCTGTATACAGAGGAATTTTAACCACTCCCACCTACTTCAATGAATGGAAAACACTAGTGCTGCATGCTCGTTCCGGCCGAGCGAACATAGGTATTGCGCTGGATTATAAAGAACGTCTGTACTAAAAGTGTATTATAGATGGTCTAAATAAATACAACTGTTTAAATTGCAGTTTTAGCCAAGCGACAATAAAAGGTTTTAGAAATTGTTAAAGTTGATAAAAATACAACTCTACCGAAACTATGTATTATACTCCATTACAGTCACGTGCGCGCGCCTAGTCAAGGTATACAGGTAATAGCAGACGGCACAATTCCCTTGACGTCATAAACCAAGGGAACTTAGTGAGTAGAGTGTGAGCTGCGGCGGATTTATCCATAAAGGATTTATCTCCCTTGAATCGTTTCAGGTGTATACGAATTTTATTTTATGACCATTGTTCTTTGACAGAGGTGTTTTAATTTTATTTTCTGCAACAAATCGTATTGAAGTCCTACAAATGTCAAAGTATCTACTGGCTTCATTTATTGATTGAAATATTTTCTCCTCTTTGGTTTCTAAATCAAACGATTTGACCCCCTCTAGGGTGTTTTGAGTACCTACCAGCGTTGCTTTTTAAAAGGTTATCGTGCTGCGAGATGGACTGAAGATTCTCAAGACAATTATCAGTCTTCACGCCATTTATGTGATCAATCACAAAGCCATCTTTAATCAATCCGTTATGACATTCAAAAATAATTCTATGACAGAGATATTTTTTATTTCTAACACTAAACAGCAAATATCCCGTATTATTCAGAAATCCAACCCGTTTTTTTAGTCTGCGGTGCCTGACAACACCATCACTGGAGGCTTCGTAATTAACAAGCACTGGATGGGGTCTGAAATCTTGGCTCATTTGTATAATAATACTACTTATCTAATTTATTATCTGCTTTAATTATAAATCTCTTGATATAATCTTGAGGGTTTTTTATGATTTTGTCATCGTTAGGGTCAATGACGGTATTTTTTATTTTTTTGTCATAATAGCGTTTTAGTTCCCTGTATCGTTTGCCGCCGCAACTGAGACATAATTGTGATTTTCCTCTAACGCCCACCCCACCGAAGGAACCGTTGCGAACGCTTTGTAAATGATACCCACAGAATTCGCTTCTGCATGATTTGTTACACGGGGTTGTTGATCCAATCATAAGCCACTTGCACTGATTCATTATACTATATTTTTCTATTTAAATACTTGTTTTAATTATAACATGGAGAAGTTCAAGAGATTATCGAAAATTAAGCCCTGGAAAAATGCTAAATTCATTGATTATACCATGAAATAATTCCAAAGATCATCGAAAATTAAGCCCTGGAAAAATACTAAATTCAATCTTGATAAGGAGTTCCAAAGATTATCGAAAATTAAGCCTTGGAAAAATAATAAATTCAATCTCGATAGAGTCTCTGATACACCAAAACGTCTAATCGGTGATAGAACTATACTGGGTAAAATCAGGGAGTGTTTTAATGAATTCTACCGAGACGGTGCAGTATACTGTTGGTCGACATTTCGAATTATTGATGAAGATGTCAATGTACCCAACATCGATGCTACTATGAACGATGAAAGAGCAGCTGAGATAATTTCACACCTTGGCCCGCCAAGGGGCTGGAAATCTAAGGGTAAATTGCAAATCAATTCCCAACAGAAGTATTTTTTCAGAATAAAATTCATTATCGAAGTCGAAGGCAAATGGATTATCAGGGATAAATTTGAACCAATCCTCAAGGATAAAAAAAACTGTCATTATGAGTAGAGATTCCAAACCAAGAATTCTAACTGGAATTGACAAACCATACTACGAGAGATCTTATCCTGTAACAGCAATTGTTTATGGGATATATCCGTTAAATGATAAACCCGATATTGCAAAACTAGCTCCTATGAAATATTCTAGTTCACTGAATTGTGTAGCAACACGGGTAATGGAACACTTCACAAATGCATCCCGAGGAAATAAACTAACTGATCTGCGACGTAGGAAAATAACCGAATGGGAACTGACAGTGAAACAGCACGGTGCAAAGATTTCTGATATAGCTAAATTAGAAGCATCATTAAAATTCCCAATATCAGTAACGACAATAACCGGAGAAGTATTATACGAACCGAAATATCAATCGCGAGGAGCTCCAATTAAAATTATTGATCATAACGAACACGCGTGGACACCTGCAGTAACAATATTTCCACGAGATAGAACCGTGAGATATATCCCTAAGGAGTTCGTCGGGGATGTTTTCTATGAAGAGAAATTATTTGATGCTATTCATGCGTTGTGTAAAGATGATCCTGTGTCAGTGTGGTTACTTAGAAGTGATGAAGATCCCGAAATAGGATTTGATCAATTTGTAAGACCAAATGGTGAATTATATCGCGTTGAAGAATTAGATAACAGAATGAGAAAAATCGCTAATGAGTTTTCACCGGAGAGTTCCCATAAAAAAACTATTAACGGATAGTTTTACTATTCCATCAGTGGTAGCTCACTTCGCAAGAGAAAAAAACTCATGGCGTCCAATACGAAGTGATTTTCTCGAGGACGTTAAATTGAGTTGCGTCACATTTGGTCATAGAGGACTGTGGAATACGAAATAACATCGTCATGGTATGATTTCAATTGATATATCCGAGTGTTATCCTGGAAGTTATCTCGGGTATGGAGAATGTAGTAACTATTTTAAACGATTTGGACACCCCACGCATGAAATGACTCGTGTTGCGATTAATGGTCCATTGCCTGATTTTGATTTAACTGGATTCGCCCGTGTGATATCATTCGAATTCGCTACAGGGTTACATCCGTGTAGTTATCTTTGGCTTGGTAGACATATATCTGAAAAGGCCTGGATGCCAATAGTGTTACTACGATATATGATTGATTGTGGTATGCTAATATCGTTGATTGTTTCCGAAGCTATTATATGCTATCGAGCTCAGAAAGAAGTTTGGCTACCACAACCCGATCTAGATCGTATAATTAGCGAACAGCGAAAACAGTTTCCAGATTTCAATGAAGAACAAATCATGAATTGGTCTAAGAAGTTATTTGAAATTAAAAAAGAACAAGCAAACGATTTTGGACGAAGAATAATCGGTAAATTTACCCAGGGTGGAAGATACGACAATGCAAAATATTCTTCGCGGTTGATCATAGACATCGCTGAATACGATTTTATTGTAACGGATTTAACGAAACAGGGAAAACTTGTAAATCGTAAAGACGCTTTCCTATCCGATGAAAGACGATTAGGTACAATTGTTACTTATTGTGATGGATATATTAAACAATATACGCATTTGAGAAGTTCTATGCTAGCTTATGCTTCTATCAATTTATTTTCGATGATAAATAGATTTCCTAATACCGCAGTTAGAGTAGCCACTGATTCTATGTATATCCACGAGAAATACAAATCAGATGTAGCTAAATTCACAGATCCGGAGGCAAATTGGGGATGTTGGAGATTTAAAAAGGAAACGCTACATGAGTATTGTGAATCGGCAGATGTTACCATGGATGAAAAGTACCTAAAGTGTGATGAGATTCAATCCGAATTTTCTAATGCACCACCGGTATCTGATCCAATATGTAGATACAAGACAGTTTATTTAAACAGTTGTGGTGGGTCAGGAAAGACAACTCGTGCAATTGAATTATTTCGTCGGTCAACCATGATTGTGTTAACACCAACTCACAGACTCGCCAGAGAGATGAAACAGCGAGGGGTAAATGCCTGTATTTATCATAGTTTCTTTCGATGGAAAGGCGATGAATGGACCCCTGATCGAATGTGTGATAAATTCATTCCTGAAATCATAATCTGGGATGAAATATGCACGGTATCGTTGAGAGTATTACAGACATTTCTCGAATGGTTGTTAAACAAAAACACAAAGGTCGTCATGTGCGGTGATCACGTCCAACCACCACCATTTATCGGTGCATCCCCACATGAATGGCTAAAGGGTTTTGTAGACTATTATAAAGAAATTAATACCGACCATAGATCACTTGATGAACAATTACGAGAATTCAAAGCGCTAATTAGATTACAACCGGATAAAATCCAATGTGAAATAGCGCGTGAAATAATTTCAGAAAATCCAATGAATGATTTTTGGGAAACGTGGAGACCAAATGATTTGATAGTAGCAAGTAGAAAAATAGTCAGAGACACACTTCAGATGAAGTTATTTGACACGCATAAAAAAATTTGCAACACTTCCAGTACCGTTGTGTTATAGGCCTTCGGATACACGAAAGCAGAATATTGAAGTTGATATTCCAGGGAAGAGTGAAAAGCAGATTCTCGTGTTAAATGATATTGTGCTGGTTGATATCAGCGTCGTCGAAGATGCATTGCGTGCTGATAAATCCCCATGGACGTTAGGTTACGCAGCGACAATACACTCTTCACAGGGACTGACTATATCAGATACAATTGTTTGGATGGTGGATAATCACATCGAATGGTCGAATTTAGTCTATCTTGCAGTATCCAGAGTACGAAGAATAAATCAACTTCGAAGAGTTGTCCTGGATGATAATGACACTACAATGGATGATGCTAGCATCGTTGATGTTAAAATTATTGATAAAAAACTCTCCGGTTACAAACAACAAGAAAAAAAAAACAACGAGAATTTGACATTGATGCTGAATTAATAATTACGCTGAAGCAACAACAGAATAATCACTGCGCGAGTTGCAATTGTATAATGCGTTGGCAGTATTCGGATAAAGTTCCTCGCCAATTTACCGTAGACAGAAAGAATAGCAGCATTGGTCATATCAGAGATAACGTTATGCTGACTTGTCTTGAGTGCAACAGACGAAGGGGTGCTAGTTAAGACCACGCGGTGGTAATTGAGTATCCTCGGGAATTACCTGTAGTTGTTGTCGAGTAAATCCTCGCTGAGGAGCAGTTGAATCCAGTTTATAGATTGGAGGTCTACCAGTAGATCGTGTTATACCGGATATCTTATGCGTAGTGACGCTCCAAATAGGATCGGTAGCTCTTTTTTTACCACCCTCAAGCTCTCCTGGTTCGTATAAATACCTAAGAGTGACATTACTACCAAGAATTGGTTCTTTGAAATCTTTTTGTGAAATTCCTTGGATTTCCATTTTTGGTATAGACGCTTTCTTAATCGCGTTGACAGGTTTCATGTTAATTGTTCGAGTAATCTCGTTATTGAGCGCGGTAATCACAGCTGGTAATCTCTTAACCCATTCACGGGATCTTTTATCCTGAATAAACTCCTTCGCGTATTGATATCCAAATAACCGTTCAGCAAGAGTCCGATTAAATCGTTCAACAATTGCCTGATCGCGATGTAGCGCAGTATGCCCTCGTCTAATGGTGACATTGTGATGTTTCATCGCTGATAAAACAGCGCCTTGAAATTCCTTGCCAGGATCAACTTGTAACAGATTTGGCCAGCGTAGTGGGCCTCGTCGATAAATCTTTTCAAATGCAGAAGCAACTTCAGGTGATGATTTTGTTTTTAGCGGTTCTGCTTGTTTGTATCGACTCGCAACGTCAACTACGGTTAGCGCGTATTTGTAACCGTTGTCATGTGGTAAAAACAATAAATCAGCTTGATGAACTTCATTGGGTCCGGCAACATCAAAATGCGAGAAATTGATTTGTTTAGGGCGCGGTAGATAATTTGCCATATAGCCTGTTTGGATAACCAATTAGCCGCAGTGGCCTTTTTCACTTTTGCAGCGCTAGCGAGTTTATTGATTGCTGCTTTACCCCGCCAGTATCCTTTTGGAGAATAATAAATAGATTCCATGTTGTTATTAATTACCGGCACCTAACATCAATTTGCCTTTCATAGCTGATTTTACCAACCATGAAGCCAACTTTTCTTTGAAAGATTTATCAGGAATAGCATTTAACGCATGAATTAATTTCACATCCGCGAGATGCCTGTGTTGCAAATTGCTGCTTTTATATGCGACATCATGAGCATGACACGCCTTATCAATAGCGTTTATCGGATACTCGCCGGATCTGGGTTGATTTTGATCATCAAGTCTGATATCTAATCGTGTTCCGGGGCCACAGTATCTATATCCTAGAAGGTGCTTTTCTCCTGGATACTTTGTCCACGGCGTTCCAAGGAGTTTTACTAACTTGGCTGCAATATCACCTCCTCGTTTTTTTTTAAAACATCTCCGGATTTCATAGAAACAAATCTAAACTTTTTTATACCACATGTTGCACATCTACCAGTAAGTGCTGATCTGTTATTCCTTGTTGTAATCGTCGTCACATCATTTGTGCCAGTACGCGTTTTACACTTCACACAATATAGATCCATAATTTATGTATAGAGATATGGATATAATTGATTTTTCAGCGACTAAAACAAGAGAACCAGTTAAGCATCATGCAGCGCTACCAAACTCTATCCGCGCAATTATAATCGGGCCATCTGGATCCGGCAAGACACAATTGTTGCTCAATTTAAAAATGAGATGGATGAAGTGGGATAAGTTGTATTTAGTTGCTCCTAGCGTAGATGATCAACGATGCTATGAAGTGCTAAAAGATTTTAATGAAAACGCTTCAGAGATTGCCGGTGAGAACGTCGTTGATTTTATAACTGATATTGACGAGGCACCATCCGTGGATGACCTTGATGGGAACATTAACAATTTAGTCGTATACGACGATGTGATGTTAGACAATCAAAAAAAACCAGCTAGGATCTTTTCCAGAGGCAGGCATAAAAACACTGACGTGATATATGTCACTCAACGCTACACTCAGATTCCAAAAGTGATCAGAGATAACTGTAATATTCTTGCTGTGTTTAACGGCGTTGATACACATACGCTACGAAATATTTGGCAGACATGGTGCTCTGATATGGACTTCAATCAATTTAAAAATTTCTTTAGTAACGCTCAGTCGACTCCGCACGGATTTATAACAATAAATTTACATGATCCTCGGACACGATATCGTACCGGACTCGATCAAATATTTGGTTGAAATCGTTTATTATTTTTGTTAACTTGCAGCAGCAGAGAGTGTGTGATGACCACATCGTTGCGACCAAAATTGATTGAAAAATCGTAAAATCTCCGTTTGCTAAATAGAGACTTATTTTTTTGGGGCTAAAATATAAGATTTCGTAGGAAGGCTCAATTTTCCTTTTTGAGGATTCAATCAATTTTTTTGTCGGAAAAGGGTGGTCTGTTCACACTCTCTGCTGCTAACAGTCAAACTTTAAGTAAATTGGTTGTAAACAAATCAGTAAAATGGGTTATACTTTATATGCACGGTCATATATCAACTTACAAACTGCCTTTCTTCTCTAAACTTGATAAATAATATTTTTTGACATGAAAAATTCGATATCCTAAACTCAATTGTTTCTTACTTTGTTACATGATTATCTATAAAGTGTTTGTGATAGCTTGTAACATAAAATTTACGAAACAAATTTAAACCTATCCCTATAAGGTGAGAAGCAAATATTCATGAGGATACAGATTATGGTGAGCATGAGTTAGAAAAATATATTTCAGATAATAACTCTTTAAAAACAAATCATAAGGTTGGATGTTGTGGAACGGGAAGTAGTCTCTGCGAAAGCGATTAGCAAATTTATTATTTTCTTAACAGGGTCGTTCCAGTATGAATTTTCTTTAATTTAACGTTCAGTAAGACTAATTGTAGTTTATTGAATCCTATGACTTTTCATATGCCGCATCTATATTACATTATTCAGCTAACCCATTAAGTAAAGTGAAAATATACACGGAATAAAGAGGTGAAAAATCACAAATTAAGTAATCGTTGTTACATTATCGATAGAAAAGGATAAAGGAACTGAGCACATTTTGTTTTTTGGTTGTGTGGGGGTTTTTTTGGGGGTTTTTTTGTGTGTGTATGTAAAATCGAGTATTTTGCTTTATGTGTATCACTGTTAGCAAAGATGGTTCATGTAACAGCGTAAGAAAGGGACACAACTCTTCAGGTCTACATGCAAAATACGGGGTCTTAATGTAAACGTTATTAATTTATTTTGGGGTTATGAACATTACTATCATAAAACAATTTATTTTACAGTATTATATTTTCATAATGTTCTTTTAAAGTATCCAGTAAACTGTATTAATAGATGATTTCCAAACCTCACTTGCCCAATATCAATGTTATTAAATTTTCATGTAACGAAAATGAAACTATACACGTTATTTTCAACATTTGCGTTGCACAGCTCACACACTCCACAGACGGCCATGTTTATCTCTTCAGGAAACACATTTTCGACATAACAAGAATGGATAACTACACGACTCCTGTGTAAGTACTCGCAATCACTTCACAGCAATGGATATGTTTTTTGTGTCATCTGCTTCAATAATCTAGTGTTCGTATGCGATATCAAGTTTCAGATCAAACATAATCAACGGTTCAATCTATTTTTAGCTCCTTGTTACATAGTACTCTCTCTCTCTCTCTCTCTCTCTCTCTCTCTCTCTCTCTCTCTCTCTCTCTCTCTCGTCAATGAAGATGCTAGGGCGTTGGGTCAATTGACCCATGGCTTCAGGCGAAGGGGTGTGGGACACCGTCAGGGAACTTTTTCTTGCAGCAGAAATGTTCCAGGTATTTTACGTCACCTTAGATTAACTGGGGCAATTCTTCACAGCATTGCTACTGAAAAAGGAGGGGGAGGGGAGATTAACAACAATGTTAAAACTTTAAAACTGTTGTTGTTTTTTTTTGCAGAATAGGTTGCCAATAAAGAGTATTGCCCTCCAACGCATCGATAGGGCATCCCTAAAACATATTGCCCCCAGGCGCTTTCCGTTGTTTTAATTTTACTCAGTGTGTGTGTGTGTGTGTGTGTGTGTGTGTGTGTGTGTGTGCTTGCTTGTGTTATACCTTCATACCATTTCACGTCACTATAGAACCCGTCAGTCTGTCAGTAGGTCTGTTTCCTCACCAACCAGTGCCGTATGAACCCATGGCAGGGCCCCTAGGCTTCGAGCGTCTCTGGGCCTCTCGACCCTCTGTAAATTAATACAAACTTTCTCAAAATGATTTAAGAAGGTGGAATTTAGCAGCAGTCTAATTGTTGTGGCATGGAGTAGGAAGTTTTTAATATGGAATTTTCGATTACGCAGCATTGCCATGGCATGGCTAAAGGTTGCATGGGCCCCTGGTCTTGGTGGGTCCCTAGGCTTCAGCCTAGTCAGCGTTATGGAACGGCCCTGTCACCAACTGGTCAATCTATTGAGCTATCGATGCACATATGCATTCATTTTTATACCCCATCATCCATGTACATTCATTTGTATGCATGTACATGTACGCATGTTATATATGTATGCATTTCTCAGGAAAGATTGTCCCAAATATTTGTCTATGGGACTATTCCGATACATGAGGTATTCGTCCCTGACCTGCTTATACTCAACATAGCACGTTTTTCCTCTACACTGTGCGCGCTTTTCCTGAAGAACTACATACATGGCTCTTTGGATAAATATTTGACAAGAGATAATGTTTGTAATTCGATAAACTGGTAAACTCACTGATATAGAGTTAAATAAGCTCACCATAGAAAACTAAGATTGTGGTTTGGACACAAGAATTGAACATGTCTGTGTGATTACCTCAACTATATTTTCGACCAATTAGCCGTCGTGTCGTAATCGTCTTCTTTATGAATATATTACAACGGCATGCATTTGTTGTTGTTGTTGTTGTTGTTGTTGTTGTAGGGTTTAACGCCATTTTTTAGCACAAGATAAGCTATACATGGCGGCCAGTATTGGTGGAGGATGAACCCGGAAAAAAAACACCGACCCACGAGAAGCTACTGGCAGAGATGAGATGGCAGTGACCGTAACGGAGTGCGCTTCGGCCACTCGGGACCCCGCATGCATTAGTAGTAATAGAGGATACTTTAGCGTAAATGGAAATCTCAGCCAAAATTGTCGGGGAACGTTTGGTCACAAGGGTAATTTAACATGGGTGGGACTATATAGCGACTATAATATTGGGACAGTATAGCGACAAAGGTATGTAACTGTTTAGTGACAATTGGAATTGACGTCAAGGTAATTGGTACGAGCAACAATGTCGCAGAGGGGTGACATCAATTGGACCACATAGAGGCATATATATATATATATATATATATATATATATATATATATATATATATATATATATATATATATATATATATATATCTTTTCGAGGCAATGTGGTGGCCCTGAAAAGAACCAAATTTTTTTTTTTAATATTATCATTAATAGAGAACATTGCTTAGGTCTTTTTCTCTTCCTCAAACGTCTGACTTCTGGACCATAGATGAGGACTCACTTCAGACAGCCTTGTCTCTTCATATAGATACTTCTATTACAAACCGTCATAAATGGTGATCCAGTTGATTTGCCACGATGATTTGACATACATGTGTAAGTCCTGCGGATCGGCATCGACGATACGAGGGTAGATGATTAAACGTTAGTCCACATCTTGTGACGAGAACACGTGAATGGAATAAAGTGTTATGTATAGTTGAAGACCCGATCGAGACGGATTGAGCTTTTTGCACCAAATATAACATAACACACGTTACAAAATTTAGTCACAATGTGGAGTCTGTCTTCCAATCTGAAAACAGCTACTTGCCACGTCACATTCCTTATATTGATGCGATATGGTATGTGCGCAGTGAATCAATGCGACAGAGTTTTCAAACATGACGGAAACTAAATGACGATGAATGTGTGAGCACCGGCTGTGGAGACAAGAAGTGATGGTATAGCAGCGGCTACCGAAGGCAATAAAGTCATACTTCTAGAAGTGACCGATTTAAATTGGAATTTAAAGGATGTTCTCGCTTCTTCGCAAGAATCTGTTCCGGTATCACCTCCTTCTCATTCCTTACCACACGTTGAGGATTTTAAACAGAGGCAGAAATAATAATTGGAGAAAGTCCTACAGCAGCAGATAGAAGCAGAACAAGCTTTCATCCTTTAACAAATCGGCAAGAAGAAGAAGTAAGAATAAAACGACAGGTAGAAGACACAGAAAGGAAACAAGATCTAGAAGAGAAGGAGGACAGTGAAAGTCAACCGGTGACGGTACAATTAAACATTTTGGCAGAGATAAGGAGTCTGAAAAAAATGTATCAGACTTGTTTAATATAACCCAAAGGAACAGACTTTCACAAGCCAAGCAACACAACCATGTTACTACACCTCAGATACCCACCCTAGTTCTTTCTACCAAATCATTAACAGGAGCAAGTCCAGAAGTAGTCCTTGGTCGTGACAAAGGCTTAAGGCAGTTTAAGCTGATTACGTTTCGTTTCTGAGTTTGTTTTCTTTATAAACAAACGAAAAACATCCAACGGTACTTTTAAGGGCCACCAACCTCTCGACAAGAAAAAGTATTTTGCCAAACTGCAGATAAAACTCAAAATCTTTTTTCCCATTATATACGTGTGTGAATGCGTGAGTGTAGGTCCTTATTATGCAAACTCAAAACTATGAGACACTTACGTTTTTTTCTGGTACAAACTTTACAATGCAGTAACACAACTAAACACTTTAAAATGTGTATAGACTTCTGTATGTTTGTTGTCTCATGTATTTGAATATCTTCACTTTTAAAGGTTATTCTTCGTCTTCTTCATCAATTTTGTCTCGTATTCTTTTCTACTCTCCTTTCTTTTTCTGGACGTGTCGGGGTTATAATCATTTTGTGAGTGTATTACTTCTTCCTGTTCAAAATCCTACTCTCCCTCTTGCTCCTGTTGGTTCGTAGGGCAGTCTGAAGACCGATATCATTTCCCTTGACAATGATAATAGCTATCTCGACTTTTGTGTCTACTGACACCTGTTTTGCTTTATGACGATCTGGACATTCTGATTCCCAATGCTCAATGCCCATGAAAGTAAGAGGCCGAAACGTGCTTTATCGCATCGAGTCTTGGCTCAGATTTATGTCAGCGATTTTGAAGATAACTTTAGTGAGCCAGAATCCAGACCAAGAGAGTCTACACCCAACCAAAGTGTACCAACACTAGTAAACCATGAAGACTATTGCGAATATTCCAGAGGCGAAAGGACGCTCCTCTAGGAAATTTATAACCACAGCCTACACGTACAAAGTGACGTTTAACGATACACGCCCGACGTACCGCTGGAGAAGAATGAAGAGTTCATCGGCGATGTGTGGGATTCATTGTTAATCACAATGAAACGACAATGTGAACCAAAGAAGACGATCGCGTGAGACTTTCCATTCATCACGACAGTTTGAAGTCACCCGTTTAAATTGAGTTTAGCAGCCCGGCATAATTAACACCTACCAAAGTCATTGATAAGATCCAATAGGTACAACAATCCAACGACTAGTTTCACATCACCGATGAAAATACGACACTATTCGTGACCCACGTGTTTCTCCCCCAAGGGACAGGACGCAAAAAGATGTTATCGGTGTAAGCTTTTTCCAGCACCAAAACAAACCTTGTTCAAATTAACAACCCTCAAAACCAATGTGTTTAGCCCTTGCCATCGTGGTGGGACGAATGTATGCTGACACGAACGACACAGCAGAATAGAAAAGAGCATGGAAAACCATTTGACGATCGGACCGAGCTAAGCAACAAAGATAAGCAGAATGATGGACAATACAATTATGTATATTATTACGATGAACATTTCGATGCTATTACCAGTATCACTGCATTCATGGGATACGGTTATTATTATTGTGACTATGGATATGACAATCGAGAGCAACACAAACGTTTTTGGATCGAATTGCTCGGGATGTTTGGCCTCTCAACCCTGTACGCTTCATGCATCCGATAAAAAGAGGTATAACAACGGATTACCATTCCACCAACTTTATCAATTGTGATACAACAGATTCTGTGGAAGTCAAAACGAGTATTCATACCGTGCAGGATTACCGAGAATTATTACGAGAATTGTGTCCTATGAATAGGAGTCGACATGTGGTGTGTCTTAGTGACTTTCTTTCTGGGATTTCGTTTATCAGCCGATTTATTGTGGGGTCTTTACATTCTGTACAGTGTGGCACGTCCCAAAAACATGAAAGTGGTCCCTTTAAATCTCTACGAGAGTTTCATTATGTTAAAAGCCTTGAGTTTTTGTCTGGATACATCTTGTCCTCCACGGGAAAGAAAGATTCGTCAACTTTTAGGTACTGAATATGTGTACGACGATGTGTGTGACAGATGTATGACAGGAAAAGTTGGGTTTTTGAGGCTTTGAACAAAGAAGTCGCCTATTATGCTCAAGAGGTGTGATCCTAAACTCAAACATCCACTAAAAAAGTAACTTTTAATCATGTGCTAGTGACAGTGTCAGAAGAAAAAGAACCCTTCACCGAGGAAAGCAACTCCCTTCAGGACAGGACTGTCATGGACATTCCCAGAAAAAATGCCATTCCAGGAGGACATATGTGTGGTTGTAGCAAATGTAGAGACCGTAAGAACACTTCACACTGTTCCTAAGACACGTTTGTTACCAAACATATGTTGTAATGACACTCGTTTATACTCCTATTATTTGTGTGCTTTACTGCTGTACCTAACCATTTTGGCTTTTATGTGTTTCTGCTGTTGTTGCTGTTGTAAGGTGTAATGCCATTTTTAGCACGCGATAGGCTATACATGGCGGCCAGTGTTAATGGTGGAGGAAGAACCCGGGAACATCTACGGAAAGAACGGCCGACCCACGAGAAGCTACTGGGAAGCTTACAAAGTTGCAAAGCGACTCCATTGTGTTTGTGGAAGGTATTACTCGCAAAGACGATGGGTT
Organism: Unio pictorum; assembly: GCA_030141615.1. Classification (NCBI taxonomy): domain Eukaryota; kingdom Metazoa; phylum Mollusca; class Bivalvia; order Unionida; family Unionidae; genus Unio; species Unio pictorum. The sequence continues at coordinate 8,035,028 of JARLTB010000168.1, read as the reverse complement.
GGTGTCTGACCCCAGTCAAACCCGTCTCGTCATTTTCGACGATATGTTTAGCGAAGACGAAGAAAAAAATTAAACTGTGGTTTATGTGCGAAGGGCATTATCGTAATTGCCAGTGTCATTTAAATCACTCAAAATTTATTTCAAGAAAGTAAAGCCCATCGCTCACTACATGGCCTTGTTTAAAAGCCCTAGAGAAAACTCGCAAGTGCAAGTCTAATACAAAACGTTAGGATCGCCTTGGCTTACTCATGCGTACGACGATGCTATTCAAACCGCATACGCCTATTTACTCGTGGATTTTAAACACATCCACCCCCGATATTTTGCGATTTCGAACAGATCTGCTTCATCACTGATGCCAAGACGGATGGTCTGTCGTGTTAACGTCCCCCTCGTCTACTTAACAACAACAAAACAATATTTAAAAAGTCGGACACTTTGGGTCTGTTGCACACATTGTCAACATCACGTCCTTTCAGTCTCACCTTCAAATTGATTCTTGCCTTGAATGACATCAGTCGCAAAATCCACAAATACCTGCTGATGTCTTAGAAGCCAGTCTCAAAGAAGTCGTATTATGGTTCACGCTCTTTTTGAGAGAAACAAAGTAGCCTTGATGCAACTGGCCGATTCTCGCACCAATGCTCAAATAAAAAATCAAATCATTTTGAAACCGGGAAGTAGCGGTTCTGTAGAACGGTGACTTTTTCAAAATGGGAAGCTACTACGCCCAATGTCCTTCCCTAGAAGAAAGCCACTTCCAAAATAGCCCAACGTGCCCAAAAGAAAAAGACCAGGTCACAGCCTCAGAAAATGAAAAGCCCACAGAAACAGAAAAGTCCCAGAAAAGACCCCAGACAAAAGCTTCTACCGGCAAGAGAGGCACTTCATCCAGAACGCAACCTCACATTAGCAAATCACGACCTGCATTGAAGGTGACCGCGTCTCAAGTTGCCACAAGTTCTTCCTCTTTTCCGTTGCTGCTGATGCCTGACAAATCCAATTTGACAACCGTTCTTCTTTATTTGATGAAACAATGGAAAACCGCGTCACCAAGAAATTCTCAACCAGTGTTAACACCCATCTCCTTTTTTCCTGCAGTAACAGTTGCTCACAAATTACCTGCCCCACAATCAAAGTCCATGAGAGATCAGGCATGTTACAAAGTTTACTGGATTTGTCCAAGAAAGAACTATTTTATTTAGTACGTTGTGAACCCTTCCACAACGTGTGATGCCTCTTATCACGTTGATACGACGTAAAGACAAACAGTGTGGGCGCATTCCAGTTCAAAAGAAACCTGCAGTAAAGGAAGGGTATCAGTGTATTTGTGCTCTTGAACTCCCAAAGATGTCCCCTCAAAGATACGCACATCATTACCAAAAAAGAAAATGGAAAAAGAACAAGAAAGTCTCGTCGTCAAAAGAAAACGCTTGCCAAGCATCGACATCTACTCTTGAACAGACGCAGATGTCCAAAGAAAAAAGAGTATCAACCGAATGGGAGGATTTGTTTTTAAACCTTCTACGACAAATAAGATTAAATTACACGTCATGCGATGGTCTTCAGTGTATTGTTTGTTCCTGAACATAAAAGTTGTACCCCGACAGAAGTGCACTCCACTCTCTAGGAAAAAAAAGGAGTGCCTCCTTGTTTAGCGAAATATGGAGACCTATTGTCTGTCCTGTCCTTCTAGCGCCTTCAGCCATGCGAAAACAATTAATTTAAATATCCTCCAACGATGTCGTCGATACCGTGAGCAAATGATGTCTGAATGTCGCGATGCCTTTGTCTAAACGCCAGAATGAATGCTTATCCATACATGGACAAGTTCTTCGCCAAATGGTCCAAACTATATTAAAAAAGATGATGGTGCAACACGTATAATTTATGTTAGGACCTCTAGCAAATGGATTAGCGAGAGCCATGCTGGGAAGACTCCTGGGAGGTGTTTTACCCATGGGTCCAATATAAAAAGACCAAGAAGACAAAAGGGACCGCTGTAGTCAACGCTCTTAGTTGTGAATTTGAAATCGAACGGAAGGGCCAAAACTGTCTTTAGTGCCTTACAAACGATGGATGGACTACAATCGTTGGCACAGAAAGGATACCCAATTTACCTGCCAATTCTCATCTGACCGAGAATTCCCATTTACATTACGAATTACAATCTTTGATAAGTCGAAACGATTTCTCCGAAACAGAAATATCGCAAAGGTACGGTCTGCTATTGCAACGACTGCAACTCTTTCACCAGAAAGCTCTAGACGAAATAGCTTAGCCAACTTTGAACAATTTTAAGACCCTGATGAAGATTCCATCGCCACCATCAGCGCCACATTCAGCGGTCATTGACAGACGCAGTTCCACGAACACGTGTGGAAGAAAAAGTACGAGACGTCTTTCAAATATCAACAGGTCCCGATTCTATGAAGATTGCGGCGTCCTTGTTAAACCTTTCCCCCACTCCCCAACGAGAAGAACTTAAAGCTTGGGTTACAACAATGATGTCAATTCTTCCTTCGGTAGAAGACAAAAGGAAAGTTTGGAAACCATTAGTGAAAAAAGAAAAGAAAACCAAAGTCATTCCATTACCACCACCAACGGCACCACTATCATAGATTTCCATTCCAGTAGCATATCGGACACGTAAAGCCGTTTCCAAAACATTTTTCGCCTAACCCAAAGTAGCATCAGTGAAGAATGTATGACTTATTAAAAGTCCGAGAAGGTGTTATGCAGCATTTAATAAGATCCATCCATTACGGAGGAGTTCCGAAATTGTATCTTGCTGCCAAAACTCCACTGAAAAGTCTCCGTTTATCTCAAGTGCAACGATGGCTACAGGAACAATCCACGTACAATTTACACAAACCCATACGACAAAATTTTTTTAGAAGTTCGCACCTGAGTGGAAGGCATCGATCATCAATGGCAAGCCGATTTAGCTGATGTCTCTTATTTGGTCACCTACAATCGTGGCTACAAATATTTGTTTTGTATCATCAACGTCTTTTCTAAATTTGCCTGGGTTGTGGCATTGACTTCAAAATCGGGGAATGAGTTAGTGCGCGCGCCCAAACTAGTGTTGACAAAAAGTGGTTGCCTCCCACTTCCATGGCAAACCGACAAAGGCTCTGAATTTCTGAACCAAGCTTCTCAACAATAATAAAAGAAACGTGACATTCGGTTTTTCTTCAAAGAGAATCCCGAATCAAAAGCCAGCATCGCGGAACGTTTCCAAAGCATCTTGAAGAAATGCATGTGAAAATATGTTATGCATCAACTCACTGTCAAGTACATCGACGTCCTGCCGCACCTTGTCCAATCGTACAACCAATCTGGAGAACGTGTACCTAAAACTAAAATCGTCTTTTTATGTAAAGTATTTGTAGTGTATTAAATCATCGGTGCTGTCGTTGTCATTTTTACTTTGCAACAAGGATACAACAGTTGTGGACCATTTTACTGAGCAGTTTCATCGGTTACCTTTTTTCTAATCCTTCCCTGAAATACTTCTCGAACGGGAACAACAACGGGAACCTTGCGTCCAACGCCTGTCACCCTTCCAAAAATCACCACTCCAACAACCATATACCCCTTTTGGACACTCATATGACGTCGAATGACACCTTGTACAGAAGAACTCTGGAATTATGAAAAACAATAACCAATTTTACTAAAATTACCCAGTGACAGTTCCATGGAGATGTTTCCCAACAACACCTTGTGCTGTTACACGGCCAAATTACCTCAGTCTATCCAATTAGATTATGAAGTTCATTATGAAGTGACTTCGGTTGAAATCATTCACCCCACACCAGACCTAATTGTCATTCCAAATAAAAATATGTTTCAGTTCGAAGTTCATGACGAGCAAATACTTGGATACCAATATGAGATTAAAACACACAACTCACAAACTAAACAAAGCACCTATCGAATTATAATTCCCACAGGCTGTTATTTTAGCGGTCAACAGCTGGTGACCACAATTGCTAAAAGGTTCAATGCAGTGTTTGGCAGAGTCTTGGACAGAAAACAATGCTACCATCGAGTACCATAAAGTTGATCGTCGCCTGCTGATGAAATGTCTTGAAAGAAACGTTGTGTCCACTTTATTATCTCATGAATTGTTTGAAAGTTAAGGTGGGACAATCACATGAGAATGATGATGATCGTAAAAATATGAACTACCAGTCATTTACGACATCGATTCTTTTTCCAAATTCTTTCATTCCACGGTAGAACTGAACCAAGGATTCAATTTGATTTTCTGTTCTCCGATACAGTTTTTGTACAACGTGGTGGGACACACCTCCGTGTCGTTACTGCGTGTGATTCTGTTCAAACTAAATTCTGCCATGAACGCTGACGATGAAGGTGGAAACACCTCTCACGTTCACCGCGAATTTGTACGTCCTCACTATTTACCCCTCAGTAAGTCCTATTTTGTCACTGTCCACATTACTATAAAAGGAAAAGGAAATATTTCATTCACCAAAGGGAAAGTCACGGTGAAACTCCATTTTCGAAAACGATTCTTTAAGGACTCGTAAGTCATGTATCGAGTGTACCGAGGAGTCGCTCGACAGCGTGGTCGTGGTTTAGGAGATATGTTTACACAAGGAAACGAATTTATCCAAAATGTCATCATCGACAAACAAAACCCTAAATTAGCTCTCTTTAGAGCAGGCGACAAATGCTTGAAACGGGTAAAGACAGCTTGGGACGACGAGAAAAGCCTACAAATGCCCTGGACGCTAACGAGACAGGCATTCCGGCTTCACTGACTCCACAGCAAGGACAAGGCGGAAAGATACGACGAAAACACCCCTTCAGAAGCCGACCCATTCATAAAGCTAGAACGACTAAGAAAAAAAAGAAACATGCGAAACTTAGATCTACTTGATTTTTTAAACACAGAGAAAGAAAAAGAAAACGATTATTCACAGAGTCTTGCGCTTGTTCCAAGTCCGTACTGGTTATGTTACCCTTGCCGCCCACTATGATGACGATGCAGGAATCCAAATTAGTAGAATTTCATCCCGTCTCCTCTTTGACCGATTTAGCTCCCATCGAATTTGAAATCAAAGGACAGCCCCAAGATTACGTCGATCTGAATAGCAGTTACTTGTACTTGAAAATACATGTGATCGACGATGTAGCTCCCGGCAGCAATTGTATGGATTCCTTCTTCAGTGAAGTAGTGGATTTGTAACTGAATAACTAACTGGTCAGTAGCATGGATAATTACCCTTACCAAGCTTACCTGGAATATATCTTGACGTACGGAACAGAAACCAAGAACATTCATCTAGATGCCTGTTTGTTATGAAAATCATGCAAAGCTACTATGTTCAACAGCATTACGATTGCTGGGAATGATCAGACTTTATCGGAAACTCTAAAAAGGAGAAAAAAAGTTCAAAGCACTCCGTAGTTTAGATCTGATGGATTGCTTTCATTCAGACATATGGTTGCGAGAGAATTGTTTGCTGAATGGAGTGGATGTCCATCTAAGAATGATGGTTGCAGGTGATATCCCTTACAAAACCGTCACCCAAGACATCATATTCTAAATGCAACGTTTGGAAATGAATCCTTGAGTGTTAAAAGACATCAGTCACACTATTAGAAAAACGACCGATACAACGCGTGGGAGTGCAAACTTTCAACATTCCCGCTGGACATCAAACCATGGTCGAAAATCATATGTTCCAAGGACAGTTGCGCAAACGTTTACTTATTGACATCGTCACAAATTTTCCTTCACTGGAGCCCACAATAAAAATCCTTTCCAGTTTGATCATTACAAAGTGAACAAGATCGAAGTCAGTCGCGATGGCAAGACCCAGTGTACCCGACATTACGAACCTAAGTGTGGTAACGATAAGAATTACTTGAGGTCGTACTTCTCACTGTACGAAGTTACCGGACGGTTAGAGACAAACACCGGCCACCCTTTAAAATTCGGTCAGATTCTTGTAGAAAATCATTTTGCATAAGCTCTAGGCGTAGGCAATACGGTGAATGTCATCCTAAATGCAGAATTCGATAATGCGATAGAAGTCAACAGTTTAAGAGAAGTCATTATAGACTATTAGAAGCTATGGAAGACTGTTATCCCCATCTGACTGATGAAGATTCTTTGGAAAGGAAATGGGAGGATACCGTAGAAACAGAATCCAAAGACAAAGACGAAAATGACATAGTGATTATGTCCAGATGGCCAGAACAAGAACAACATTTAGTTTCCTGTTTTGCCAAGTACTTGACGAATACAATTACGGAATCGATCAAAAAAGATCACTATGGATGTCAAAACGTTCATCACAGTACAATTCAACACGATATATGTATGATAATGAGGCAATAACAAAACGTGGACGAATATCTGAAGGACACTTGGAGTCTCATCTCAGAAAAGGAATGTTGCATCAGTGGTTTTAAAACTTGCGTGATCATTCATCTCCTCCAGTGATTACTCTAGAGATCCATCACATCGAAACTCACTTGGCTCGGAGTGCGGAGATTCTGAAGCAGAAAGTTCGAATTGAATTGATGACTTATCATTACCTGTGAAAACCACCATGACAAATGGACACTTAAGAAATGTATTACCTTTTGAACAACAGTTCGTACACTGCTTCTTTGAATCCTGGCGTGTGTACTAAAGATGAACATTCTCATCGCAAGCATCAAGACGGTCATGCTTATATCACCAGCATGGACGACAGTTATCTCCCAGGAACCCACTGGACAGCCTTCTACTTTCCCCGTGATGGTTATGTGAAGTGGTTTGATTTGCATGGATTACAACCTGTGGAAGACGACATCATCGCCTTTATGAGAGGAAATGATCAGACTGCACGATTCAATAATGTGCAATTACAATGCACAAATTACATGATGTGTGGACAATATTGTGTGCATTTTTGTCATCATCGCAGTCTTAAATATTCATTAGAACATTTAGTGACTACTTATTTTGATCGTCATTCTTCTAGAAATGATTCCAAAGTAGATCGATGGTTTTGTGACCATTGTCTTTAGCTAGAAAACGTAGTTTACGGCCATGGCCAAATGACATCCATCGGTTGAAATCTCACTTCACGACGTTTTCAACCTTGTCAACAATACTTTGCTTGAGCAATTGTGTTTTATTGTTAATTGTTAGTTGCGCTTGAATAAAAAATTGTTTTCGAAACAAATTGCCTATCGCGTCTTTCCAATTGTTATAAATATACATGCTTTTCGACTGCTCTCACCCCAAAAATCAACTGTCATAGCGATCCGACCCAACAACATAAAATGATGTAATGATGTTTTATATCGCATCCTTGCTTTAGCCATATAAAGCGAGACAGTCTTCAGTCTGACCATCCATTGTTGATTCATCCTCCTAGGAAGATGTGTTTAAGGCTAGCCTTGCTGAACGAAGTTTACGTGAATTTATATCGTGTCCTGCAAAGCCTGATACCGAAGCCTGAAGAGATACAGATTGCCAGATTGTTGAAAGTGAGAGAAAACCTGATACAAGAGCTTTTCAAAGAGGAAATCAAGAAAGAACAAGACGAGTGGACGGAAAAGTAAAGCATTCAGAAGCAAACAGAACCGAGAGAACAACAGCAGTATCAGCAACAGCAGAAACCAGAGAATATGTTGACTGCCTTGTAGACAACAAAGAGTTATCCTTCTCTTTCCGAAGAAACAGGCCCTATCCTGTGGAAAACTCTGCCGCCAGAAGGGGACGCAGTCTTAGACGATCAAAGATTGCCTTAACTCCCCGTCAACAAAAACAGCCCTTTTCAATGCTTCTCAAATACTCTATAAAATGCATATTAGTCTAATTACCAAAACGTTTGAGTATCAGTGTTTGTCTTTACGTTGCAAAATGTATACAAGCACTTCATGTCTTTGTTTTATGTCAAAATAATAGAAGTGTGTCTATGAGCAGATCGTTTCGCTGTCTTGTCAAATAGTGTGTGTTTGTTAATTGCACCGTAAATATTTCTTATAGGTCTGCATGTTCCGTCGTTTTTGGTAATTATATTAGTCTGGTGAGTTTTGTTATTGTGGGGATGTTTTCCTGCTCGCTAGTCTGGCTAACAAACGCGGATGCCAGGGAGACTGCGACAACACAGCCTAGTGTAGTCAATGTTACCTTTGGTCCCGACCAATTAAATAGCCCGACCCTCGGGCATTAACTAGTCGCAAAAGCACTTAGTTGCACGTGCGACCTTAATTCATATAATTGAATGATTGATAGACTGGCTATCCATCATTGATTCGTCATCTTCTCGAACAAATGAATAGAATAGCGAAATTGATAAATTTCACATGCGCCTGGGGTATGTTTGATGGCTTTTAGATGAACTGGCTATGAAGGCCATAGCCGAACAATCCATGAAAGAGGAGGAAGAGTAAAAAAATTGACAAGGAAGAGAAAAAGAAGAGGGAGATCCAGCCTGACCTCATCCCAAGACCTTTGATGTCAAGCATGAGGTGCGGACGCTTCCACAGCCAGTACCAGCACTACAACCACAGCCTCTACCACCAGTATAAAGACCAGTGGTTCGCCAGACTGAAAGAAGAAATAAGAAGATTTCATTATCGCCACGTGTGGCATAGAAGAAGATAGAAAGAAGTCTTCACTATTACACAAATTTATAACTGGGATGATGAAGCCACTCATCTCCCTTGTGCTCAGATAAATGGGAACAACGACCGGGGCCGCCGATGTATCTGTGGTTCCAGGCCTGGCAGATATCATCATCAACCGGGTGCATCTGAAGTTCTAAAACACAGCCTTCTCGGGTCTAGCCAGACCTGTAGAAAAGAGACACTATTCAAGTTGCCAATTTGCACTAATGTGGAGTAGTGTGACTATACACACTCTTTTGCTGATGCGTGTTTTCGTTTGTTTATTTGCATGCGTGCGTGTACATTGTGAGGATAGATTTTGGGTTTATGTGAATTCGTGCACGCTTGTGTGGTTAGTAGATATTGTGGTTTGTTTTCTCCTTCCCGTGTGTGGATAGTAGATTTAGAGTGTTTGTATGCATACGCGTACGTTGTGTGGATACTAGAGTTATGGTTTGTATGCGTTCGCGTACGTTGGTGTGGATAGTTGAAATTTTGGTTTGTATGCGTTCGAGTACCTTTGTGTGGATAGTACATTTTGGGGTTTCTATGCATTCGCGTACATATCGGTGGGTATTTGATAATGTGGATTATATGCATGCGTGTAAGTTTGTGTGGATAGTAGATTTAGGGGTTTATATTTGTGCGCATACGTTGTGTGGATAGTAGATTTTGGGTTTGTAAGCTTGTACGTACGTTGTGTGGATAGTATATTTTGGGTTTGTATGCATTCGCGTATGTATCTTAGGATATTATATTTTCCCTTTCTTGCTGTGTGGATAGTTGATATATGAAGGCATTCAAATGGATGTTTTCGTTCACGTCCGTGCTTGACACATATAATGTAGAGCGTTAGTCATTCGCTCCATTCAACACTGAATAGACCATAATGGCAATTAACCACAGTGAAAAGATGCAGAAGGTACAAACAAAATTCTAGACAATTTGGGGATGATTATGGAAATCTTAACCAAACTGTACGATAGTTATTATTCCAGTCCCCACCGAGTTAAGATGGATACCAACAATTTGAGGAAGTGTAAGGAAATGTTAAAGATGATACAAGAAGAAAAAAGGAGAAAGAGGACGAAGAAGATAAAAAGATTATGAGAAAATGAAATAATAAAAAAGAAAACGAAGACGAAAATATAATGAAGAAAGAAGAAGAGGAGAAGGCATAACAGCGGTAAACAAAAATAGGAAGATGGTGCAGGAAAAGAAGAAACTGGAAGAACAAGAAGAAGAGGGAGAAAACCAACGGCCAACTCCACTGCCTCGAAAAAATATATTTGTCCTCTGTGCCATATTATATATATATATATATATATATATATATATATATATATATATATATATATATAGTGTGTGTGTGTGTGTGTGTGTGTGTGTGTGTGTGTGTGTGTTTCTTTCCTTATCTATGTTTCATTTCGATTCTAGTTCTGTCCAGCCAAACTTTCTAGCTTTCTGCCGCTCTTTGGTCCGACTGAGGGCAGCCCCTTGCAACATTGTTGCCAGTGACCAGTACCATGACGTCAATTGCTATTGTTGCTAAACAGTCTCATACCCTTGTCACAATATTTGTGTCGCTCTATAGTCCCACCCATGTTAAATTTCCCTATGTTAATGCCCTTGACACCATACGTTCCCATGTCCTTTTTCACTGGGATTTTCATTGTCACTGAGGTATCTCCTGTTACTACTTGCATTGCGTGAATCATCTGGGAGACTTAAAGTACTCATGCCCAGTGTAAATTGGCATAATTTAGCATTAGAAAAAAATTGCATACATACATAAATATATGATGGCACATTCCATTTAGCATGGCATGGCATTATGTGCATCAAACTTCAGAATTGGAAATAGCGGTTTCCTGGGGACAACAAACATTGTCTGACGAGATATAAAGTCGGAAACAAATTGTTGAATCTGTCTTTTTACTTCTCAGAGGTCTGCCTCATAATGATGATTTTTTTTTAAAGAGAAACTTTGTCAACGTCAAAATGATGTTTAAAGTACTGAAATGTGTCACTGTAAATCCAAACACAATTAAGAAATCGAAAGATATGCGCAGACTGCAACGGGAGTCGCGACATATTTTAGGAAGACAACAGGTTGGCACATAAAACGTTAAGCGATGTTGAACTTAGGAGCTTGCTACGAGAAAAATTACAATAAGAATTATCCTGAAACTTCCAATCTGCATCTAGTTCGCCACGGCACGAGTACATAGTAAAGTCCTTCATGGTCCAGACAATTGTACCCGGTCAGGACGAGAGAACGAGTGGTTTTCTTGATTTCTGGTATATATCCGTTCTAAGTATTTGACTCAGCTTAACTTTTATATTTGCCATTAGTCTTTCTGTGTTTATCGTTTCCAACGTTAATGCTCTTTTATATTTCTTTATATTCATAACACTCATCCATTATTCAACGATTTTTTTTTATTTCGCAAAATAAATGCACTTTGTATGGTTGCCACAATAAAGCCTAAATGTGTGGATTTTGCAATATAACATCCAAGTCTGTCATTGACAATATATAGCTTAAATCTGTTGCTTTGAATTATAATGCCACACCAAGGTTAGTCGTTGACATTGTATAGCCTAATATGTTGCTTTGTATTATAATGCCAGTCCAAAGTCTATCATTGACACTATATAGCCTGAATGGGTAGCTTTGAAGTAAAACGCCAAACAAAGTGTCTATTTTAACTACAGTAAACATGTTTTGGTCTTGTTTTCTCGTTTTTCTTTCAGCCATCAAATTCATAACTTTATCGTCCAACTTGCTAAATTAACAGACTGGTCGGTTGATCGCCATTGGTCATATTTTTCATTCTTAAGTCACGTTGTATGCTCCTAATCCATTGTAAGATTTCTTTTTTAAATATTCCAAAAATATGGTAGTCACAGAATGTTAGATCGTTCTTTCGACAAGTGACAGAAGAAAACCCTAGCTCACGTGTAATTTGCTCTGCCATATAATATTTAATACGCTTTAAATTTGTTTTGTACATATAACTGACCATTGATAATAGGTGTTTATTGTTAAAACTATTTTCATATGCAGATAGTAACATAGCTACTGGTGCCAAAGCGGTTAGAGCGTCCGCCGCTGAAGCGGGAGGCCGTGGGTTCGATCACCGGCCGAGTCATATCAAAGACTTACAAAATGGTATTATTAACAGCTGCCTCGCTTGGCGCTCAGCATTACGAGGTAAGTGTTAGGACTGGTCGGCCTGGTGTCAGGATAATGTGACTGGTGGGACATATGCTACATGTCTGCTGCATGATGCTCAATTGCTATATATCACTATGAACTGCCTCACTGCAGAGATCGTAACGATATGACTGAAACATTGTTAAAGCAACGTTCAAAATCCCAATCACACACACACACACACACACACACACACACACACACTATTACCTTTACTGAATGTTTGTTTCAGTTTTACCTTGGATAACAATGCTTTGTTTTGTACTATTCTTGAGTTTTCAAAAAGCTCAAATCAAGTTCTTTTTTTTACCTCTTGGTGAGTAAAGGACGTAACAAATTGTAGAAACATCTAACGAAATTAAGATTCATTTTCTGTTATTCCAATTTTATTATCATTTCTAAGCAAGTATATATGTTCTGGATTTAACGCCATTTTTCATCACATAATAGGCGGTACATGGCGGTCAGGATCTGTTGTGAAGTAATAAACCAGCAAAAGCCTAGGAAAAACAACTGATCAAGGGAAGCTACCAACTATAATCTATCAATAACTTTGACCGTTATCATTTACAACCTTTGACACCGAGTCATGTAATTCTTACGAATTATTACCATAGGTATTTTCTGCATCACACTCACGATATCTTCAAAGTAACGTTCAAACGTCAGCACTTGTTTTAAATTTTGATCTCGACCTGCACACCGGTTTAGACTAGAGACATGAAACGAAGTTATCTGAAGACTCTCTTACCCAATAATGTAACTGGTACCCAACCAGGTCAACATTGTCAAGGCCATACAAATATTACTTATGGCCGGCTTCTTAAATTTCTGCTTTACAACTCGGCACTTTTCTTACAGAGTAATTACACTCGACGCAATTGTTTATTTATATTTCTAACATACCTCAGGCATACTCTTGTTACCGTAGAGCCAACAAATACCAGTGTCACATGTCTACGTTACTTACTATGTAAATGTCATAATTAAAGCTCTTTAAGATAGAGGGACTCAATTTAGACTCTTTGATGATTGTTACTGAGTGCTTCATAATCAATTTCTGTCATGATCAGGTTTATTTATTTTCTGTATCTTCCCAAAATCTGCGTAACACTGTCTCAAAGTTTGTCAACATTCATAGGGCATATCATGGTACGGCACACAAGAAAACGTAATTGATTATACTCGTGTATCCGCTCAAAAATGCAGGTACAATGAGGGAGGCAGGCAGAGAAAGCGACAGTAAGATAAATCGATTGATTGATTGACTATCCTTCCAGGTTTGGTGAAACACTTCCGAAGACGGACTATTTAAAGAGGAGGACTGAACTTATGATACGGTATCGATGCTTTTTCTTATCTTTTTCATGAAATAACCAAAGTATATATTAGATGGATGGATGGATGGATGGATACATACATACATACATACATACATACATACATACATACATACATACATACATACATACATACATACATACATACATACATACATACATACATACATACATATCGTCTCAACCCACTAGGATATCATTGGACTCATTCACTGAATGCAGACAAAAGTTTTGTCAGAAGCTAAAGGTTAATATTTTCAAAACTAAATATTGAATAAGCTACCATATCTTGTACCACCATATGATTAAAATATTCAACTGAGTTTCGTAACTGTCAGCCACTTTTGTATTTGGTGGAATGTACAAATCAGTAGACTTGCTAGCAAAGTAATAAATGATATATACCCCATAAATAAAAGTCTTTCCAATAGTAGAAAGTAATATGTAAATTATTTACCATGAATAATGGGGTATGTGGACTGATTTATTTAACTCGACAAAAGTTTTTCTAATTAAAACTATTGGTTTTACACACACACACACACACACACACACACACACACATATATATATATATATATATATATATATATATATATATATATATATATATATATATATATATATATACACATGTCTTTGTGGGATGATGTCATCATATTTGCGTATTTGTGCTAAGGAAGTATTCGTCTGTCATCGACATATCGAGATATTTATTTTTCCTCTATGATGAATATTTTTATACATGATATTTTTTTACTTAATTTGAAATAATGTGGCCGGATATCAGTAAGACACCATACATGTGCTAACCTGTCTTCATATAAATATAATCTTACCAGTAAATTGCAGTCGGTAACGCACTTTATTGGCGTGAAAGACGCCTGCTTTATCACGTAAGATATATTTTAGAACAATGGCAGCTTGATACTCTGGTACAGGGCAAATGATGTTTCTGTAATATACAGAAGGCGGTCTTTCATAAAGGAAATACAAAGGGAGTGTGGAACTGGTCGTCCGCTCAATGTGTGCGTCGTTGGCACGTATGGCGCTGGAAAATCTTCCTTTATCAACACCATCGCCGCCGCCTTCAATGGAAAACGTTGGCGTGAGCACGCAGGCATTGGAGACTATGGGGGAACAAGAGGTGTGACTACTTATGTCCAGAGGTAAAAGGCAACTCTCCAATATTTACATTTTTTTTAAAAATAATTGTCACGTGTTCACACGCACCACATGTCAGTTTGACCCAGTCCAAACTAATGATTAGAAACTACGGAAAAGTCGTCATACTGTGCCTATTGACTTTATCCATGAATGCAAAATACGGGTATTCTGATAATGGCCACTGATAGTTAATTAAGGGGCACCAAAAGAAACTACAAACAGTTTCGCTACATCTATGTGGGGTTTAGTATCAATCACTGGGTGATATGCATTTTTCAAGTTTTTGGGTAACACGCAGACGTAAACTATATTAAAAAACTTTTAATAAAACTCAAGAGTAGAATCGCAAGACTGTAGAATGAGAGAATCTTAATAGATAAATACGCAACCATAATTTAATTGTCATAGTCATTAGACGCTTTAATATTTACAAACAAAAACTTATTAAAGAAGAAAATGAAACGTCACCAAGCATATTTCACAAAATCATATTTGTACAGAGGCGGATATAACTGGGGTCTAGGTGGGGGCTGGAGATTAGATATATAATTACATGATTACCATCATATATGATATAATAAAGCCCCAAGACCAATGCTTTTTTGTCAAGAAATACATCCCACCCTTGACACCATCATGACTACGCCTTACCTACCATTTATAATCGGAAACAGTTGGATGCTTATTAGTGTTAATACAAAGAGTTCGTTATCATGACAACTTATTTCCTATTTAATTCCCAAATTATTACTTTGCAAACATCTGTATCTGCTACTTACAACTTTAAAACGTTTGAAACATAAATTGCCATGCCTGAAGGCCATGATCTTGTCTGTATAGGTGTCAGATGTGGAGGCAATTCATGCGGCAATTGCATTCACACGTCGTCAAGAATATAAGCTCATAGTAGAGTAAACAAAAAGTCCAGATCAGGGGCAAAGTGTATGGGTTTAATTCTACACTTGATTCTGCCTGTATCGGCCATAGTCTTGTGTAATTGGGAACAGCACTTTGTTTAATGGCCTCGGCACTAAATATTCTGTGTGTCTGTGCGTTAAAACATGAAAACAAAATAAATCCAAGAGATCCATGAGTTTGATAGTCAACGTGAATTGACATTGATAGTCAACGATACTAGATATTTGATAGTCGACGTTAATTGATATTTGATAGTCAACGATAATTTATATGTTAAAACTGCTATTATACTGACAGAAACAGTTGGTCACAAAAGCATGTATTTCACTCTTATTCACTTCCGATTTTCATTTGTTTTTATGGAAAACATTTTGAACTCATGGCCCAAGACTATTCGTAAAGTTTTAATTTTAATTTATGGTACTGAAAACGATTGATTGATTTGAACGCCTTAATTATACGACTCAAGCTAGAAATATAAATGTTTATTAACACGAACACGTGTCTGTTAACTGTTTTCTGCTGCATACTTGTTCACTTAGATCATACCACAGCTGTGTTAATGTATACTGTATAATTAAGAGGGAATTTATGAATACATTATTTTAGATCAAATTCAAGCGAGATACTCAACACAAAATCCTCATCCGTGGATAACAATAATATAAATTATTCTTCTCAGTTTTCTTAAGGCTACAGTAATAAGAACAATAATAATAATAATAATAATAATAATAATAATAATAATAATAATAATATTAACAATAATAACAATAATTATGACCAACTTTATCAAAGCAGATAATTCAATGATAATGGTCCTTAAGGATTCATTAAGCAATGTAGCTTGAAATCCGATTACAAAATACATCAAGCGAAGTTGACAAACGAAGGCCATTTATGAAGCCTTGACCTTGAAATCCGACAACACACAGCACCAACCTCGGTTGTCAAGCATAGGCCATTCATTTTTGATATACATTATATTATTAAGTAAAACAAAAGGTATCTAAAGAATTGTGATTAAGAGTTACTTGGTGCCACTTTTACTAAGAATTATTTACTGCTAGTTTGAATAATAATTATTTAGTGCAGTTTTACTAAGAATCAGTGTGTACTAGTTTGACAATAAATCATTTAGAGCCAGTTTTCGAAGGTACAGTTGTATTACCGTTAAATTTTCAGCGATAACGTTCTGTATGTTAGGACCAAAGTTTTGAAAATTTAAGCAAACACCGAGCAAAGAATTAGCACATTATGTAAATAGGCTGTTTTCAGATCATTGAGGACCCTTTAAGCAAACGTGCTAGTTCCATAGTTTACATCGCATAAAAAGACTGTATTCACTGCTCGAATAACCAACTTTTGTATTGAGAAAACCTTTAATTACAGATTTCCAAAATGTTGTCAAGAAAATAATGACAAGTATGCTACGGTTTCATTGCCAAATCTCGTTGACATTGCGGGATTTCCGGAGGAAGAAAGCATTCATAACGAGGAGATACTTCGGATATTCTTTTTTGGCAAACTGGGTCACGGAGATGCTTTAATGGAAGCACTGGATGATTATAAGGATCGTGGTATTGAGGGGCTTAAAGAAAAGTACAGTCAAGATAAGAAGAACGAAACTGTTTACAAAATCGACAGGATTATATTTGTGGCTTCGGCAGGACAGCCTATTCCTGAGAATCTCATCAAGTGTGTCGTTAATGCTGCCCAACCAACAGGGAGTAGTCTGGATAGATACAAAAGAGGCAACTCTCTCTCTCTCTCTCTCTCTCTCTCTCTCTCTCTCTCTCTCTCTCTCTCTCTCTCTCTCTCTCTGTTTATTATATAAACGTCACCCCTTAGTAAGATGGATAGTTAATTGGATTTTGCTACGTTATCTAGGGAATGACCTCCATCGATATTATGACCCGTGTGAGTGATATATATATATATATATATATATATATATATATATATATATATATATATATATATATATATATATGTATGTATATATATATATATATATATATATATATATATATATATATATATATATATATATATATATATATATATATATATATATATATATATATATATATAATGTAAACAGAGAACTGGGCAAGAGTATTGGGAAGAAATAATGCAATACGAGCCCCATTAGACAAGACAAATAATAAATTTATTCAAACAAATTAATAGTTGTAATTTCAATTCAACTTAAACTATATCAACAGGATTTACTAGCAGTGTCTAGTATGGATTTATTTCAACATCACAACGAGTGGTGAAAAGAACGCAATGTCCACGACTGATTGCATCACCTTCCTCTTGATCGTGTTTCAGAGCTTCCTATTTCCTCAAGTCTCAACTTTTCGACGGCCTTGTTTTTCTTGGATTTCCTAGACTTTACTCCGTACTCGTCACTTCCCTCTTTTGGACTTAATTCATCACTTCTCTTTTTTTAAGGAATCTGTCTTCGGACTGTCGAGTCCCCCTCTCCATATGTTAAACTAATATTTTTCTGATCATAATACTCTATGTCATTTTAACCGATGTTTTCCTTTCGGGGAAAAGATTGTTTGTTTACGCTAGATACGAACATGAAACACCTGGAACAATAATCCGCTATACTGTGAGCTGAAATTTGTCCGTGTTTTTTTTATCTCCCCTAAAATAGTTTAGTTTCATACATGATGATCTAATTATCACCATGAAAATAAGTTTTCTTTTTCCAAATTTGCACAAGATATTAGTCGCAAAGATATTTCTTCCTGGCTTCCCTTCAGCAAAGTGTAACATATCTTACATTTGATTGCTCAAATGATGCTTCTGTCTGTTGTTCTTGTTTCATGTACGTATCCAATTTTGAATGTCTATATTGTTAGTAGTAGTATCGTAAATAGCAATAGTACTAATGACTTTATTGGCAGCCTGTTACCTTTTCATTTCAACATCTCTGTCTTTTATATTAGCCATACCTATATTTGGCGTTTTGACGCATGCTGGTGAGATAGAAGTAAAAAAAGGTGACGAGTTTGAAAAGAAGGTGAAAAGGTTTATGCAAAACCTTGGAATAGCAAGGCATCGACTGCTTCTCTGCTCGAACTATTGTGATGATGTTGATGCTGGGATACGAACAGAAACAGTTCTGCCAGAATTGGATGTGCCCGTACTTGAATTTATTGTTCAGGTAACCAGAGTTCGGTTCAACGCCTATGTTAAACTCTTCTCCTGTTTTTTTCGTATTTCACTAATGTGACAGTTTTGGGGGTTCCCCTAGTGGCCTAAAGAGCTAACCGTTACGGATCACTGCCGTCTCACATTTGCCTGTGTGGGTTCGAGTCTCGAGTTCGGCCAATATGGAAATACATCACAATTAATTTTACTGAAGGCATTTGGTGTTCAACTTGCATCATTTTGCTGTTTTCTTCCATCCAAGGGTAAATATATATGGGAAAGTATATTTTATACCTTCGACCTGTATTTCATTCTCAGACAGTTTAAAATGATTTAGTAGAGAACTTGAGTAGGTTCTAGTATAAAGTTTTCATCTCTATCTTCTCACTAAATACCCTATAAACTATGTTCGTTAACAATTACTAAAGGCTATTCAAGCAGATATGTGTTACTCAGGAAGTCACCCCCTCGTAAACACATAAATTAACTGCATGGACTCAAATAGTTTGAATGACCAATGCAAAAAAGAATTGTCTTCGCATATTTTAAATGATGATCTCATTTGACTTACAAAAATATTTTCTCTGTGAATATGCATCATTGGAGCTTGTATAAGGTGTAGCAGTATAAACATGCTGATACTTAATATCATTTAAAATATCTTATATATGTGCAATTTGCCCCTTATATTTTATAAGGGGCAAATTTAAATTTGTTAATTCTTTTTTAAATTTCATTAAAATAATTTAAATAAAAATTTTGTTTTTATTTTTAATGTCATTATATATATATATATATATATATATATATATATATATATATATATATATATATAACATTCAAATGTCATGTGTCTATCATTAATAATGAAACAATTATACCAATTCAAAGTTTAATAATATCTACCCTGACAGGACATACATCACAATTAATTTTACTATACGTTCTCTACATATATATCTCAGTATTGACCTCTTAACTGTGTGACAATTAATACAAATCATATGTTAATCTAAAATACATCCAAAGATGACTTCACAGTGAAGTTCTTGTCAGGGGTTGATCGGCATTTTATTTAGCGGCTGCACTGCAAACAGAACAGCATGGAAACAGAACACTGATTTCACTTCCGGATCATCACTTAGTTCTTATTACTCGATGTGCACTGTCGCTAAAATACACACAGACAACCACACTCTGGGTTCATATTCTCAAGAATAAACAATTACCTTTAAATCCATACGAAATATGCATCAATATAACTCTTCTATCACCATCAAAATGAGAGGAAACAATGTTCAAACAATAAAGAGGAACTACTAATTGTGATACGATTCCATATGAGTAAGTAAGAAAATTTGCCAGTAGCTTCTCATGGGCCAATGGTTTTGTCCGGATTTCCTCGGACTCTTCCTCGACCATGTATACTGACCACCATGTATAGCCTATCTTGTGCTGAGAAATACGGTTATACCCTACACTAACAACAACGACAATTTGTTTTAATATAGAAACAAGGAAACTCTTTTGAGAATATTTTCACTATTACATTAAAAGTTCTACACCTAATCTGTTGAGTTAATTATAATTATTAAGTAGATACAGTAAAAGTTACTTTGCGTTAAATTGAGATTGTGTAAAGATGCCGATGCATTATTATTATAAAACAGACAACTTAGTTTTTTGTTTATTAGCAAGACGTTATACACACACACACACACACACACACACATATATATATATATATATATATATATATATATATATATATATATATATATATATATATATATATATATATATATATATATATATATATATATATATATATATATATAAACCTTCATACAGAGAGATAAGCATGTTATTAATGTGTTCAGGTTTGTTGTCGTTCGCAACAGGTATTCGATCGCAGCCTGTCTGTTCTTCACGACGATGAGGTATATGATGAACCACCCAGTAAAAGACCACTGATTGAAAGTCAGACACCTGGATGTGATGCCATTCCTTGGAATTGGGAGACTGATATTGTTAAAGCTCTTGCCGTTTTTATCATAGTCTGTGTGTGTTATTTATTAATAAAATGAACTGCCATGATGCTATTTGTAGCGTGTACGCTTTATTATCCACCATTCGTTGTTCACTATTTCTTAAAATATTGGTCTTCAAAAGCTCTCAAAAGTTGCGACATTTTGTTTCCACTTTTAGAAATATCAACTGTTTTTCGACTTGTGACCATCACCCCAAATAACAACAGCTAACTTGATTCCGTTGAACAAAACTGCAAAAATGTTATGAAGACTGATGTACGCACAACTTATATATTTAGTAAGATTTTATGTCACGTTGTTAATTATTATGTTCTTAAGTAATAGGGACAGGTGAGGTGGTGGCTATTTGGTGTGATAATTTACAACAGGCAAATCTTCAGCAAAAGTAGATTGAAAACTTGATTATGAATCAAACGTCGTCTCCATAATTTACTAATCTGTAACTAATTGCTGGTCAGTTTGCAAATGTTACTTAATCTCTCAAGGTTTGTAAGTCAGAAAGATTATATTTTAATTTTGTGAGTGATTATAGGTATTATCTACATAATTTGTCTGTTAATGCGCAACTGTGACCATTTATCTTTAATGCCAGTGTACTTCAAATCATTGGATTCCAACAGCAATTATTTAAGGTTTATGTAGTACCGATTTTTCTATTATTAGCCTTTTAATATTGAACCTATCTAGACTAGCCAAGCGTTGAGAGTCCACTTGGTTTAGCAGTACAAACTACCGTTTGCAAACAAGCACACAAAAACAGTGGGTGTTAATGTTTTCGTTACATACTTTAGTGCCGTTGTTTTGAACGTATTTCGATCCTTACAAAACTTATTGGTTTAGGAAGAGAACGGTAATATCGTATTACATCTGTTTTTAGTTCGTATTGGCTTATCCGTTGTTGACTGATTCCTGTCAGTCTGACTAGTGGCCATTTCATTATCTGAATTTGGGTATTTTGTATTAGTTTTAAACAATTCGATTACATTTTGTGTTTTATTCACCAATATAGCTGTTTTCTTATTCGTTTCAAGTTTGACATCTAGTATTTGCTGTTTGATTTCTTGAAATGATTGGGAGATTGATTTGTCGTACACAGCCATGCGTTTTGTGCTGCTGGATATTTGGTTGTTTAAGTCTGCAAATTTTGATTCAATATTGTTTGACAGAATTTGTAGTTGGTTTAAAATGACCGTTGTACAATCATGCATTTCGTGTATAAAAGCCTGAATCGTTCTAAGGTCTTTAAGTATTTTTTACATAATGTACAGGACCAGAATCCTTTTGGGTGTGTTCTGCTAATACGAACACAAGTATTATTGTATCAAGACATGCAAATGTGATACCATGTCATATTTTAAAATTTAAAACTTTACAGTCAGAGCTACACTTATACTCATTATCAGCTTCAGCTTCTATGTGTTTTTTGCCCGGGTTCGTCGTTTATATCTTAGTTTCACGTGTGTTATAATGTCTTCCCCAGTGCTTGGTTCGTTCATGATATCGCAATATGGAACAATGCTATTTTCATCTGGTTCGTTATGCTCATGTTCTGACTTAGGGTCATCGCTCTCTTTGAATATGCAAGATGGATTTTTGGCAGACTTTGTTTCTTTTTCTTTCTGGCGTATTGATTTTGTTGATTGTTGCTTCCGTTTTCGAGCTGTACCTCATTGTTGAGCATATTATATATGTAATGTGCTGCTCTTACAAGAGACGTCTGTTTTTGAGTGGATAAATGAATGCATATCACAGCACAAATCATATCTCTGTATCTAATTTTATTGAAGCAGCATAACGCTTTAAAAGAGTGATCACTGAAACAGGAAATGTGTTTTTCTCATAATTCTGTGTCAACCTTTGCAAGATCTGAATCCATTTTAACTTGCACATAATGAAGGTCACATATTCACTGTTTAGGATTTGTAGTTAAGTTGCACTTGAATGCACTTAAAGAAGCTTTCCACGGAATATACAATATAGACGAGTAGTAAGACCCGTGATGTTTGTGTGTCCCACGAACTCGAATGTGACACTTTGGTGGCAGTGGTACGGATTTCATTGCTCATTACGTTGGTATTGTATTCGACAACTCTGAAAACTAGATTAAGCGAGCAACCTTTGGGTGATATTAGCAGTGACTGGCTGTACTATGTGTTTAATGTAAAGATGTTTACTGCAAGTGCAAAATTTATATCAATGTAAGAAGTATAAACTTAAAAACGTAGCCCAGTGCCTTTGAATAGAATTTAAGTACATGCATACAGATTGTTAGCATGTCGATTGCTGGTGACGTGGAAGTTGAAGGAGCAACGTTTGCTTCAGGACTACATGAAAAGCAGCAGTGCAGAATATAATGTAATGTACTTATATAGCTGAGGAACTTAATCTTGAGCACACGCCGCCACCCAAGGAAACAAAGCGAAAACATAGCTCCAAGAAAATGAAAGTAATACAGAACTTAAGACAAAAGGAGCTTGAATCGGAAATGGAGCATTAAAAAACTGAATTATGAATAAGACAAATTAAGAATAGAATTCAAGCGTTTGGAAACTGAATTAGAAAGAGTAAAAAGATCAAGAATAAGCGATGAAGAACACATCTTCAATGCCATTTAAGGTAATGCTTCAGACTCGTGACCATGAAAGTGGAAATTATAACGCGACATTATAGAAAAGTTTGAATCAATTGCAAAGCAGGCTATGTGGTCTTACGAGTTGAATGTATTGCAGCTAAGAACTCTTTTGGTAGTTGAAACTAGATATGATGCAACCTAAGCTTGTGGGAATTACTTGGGTTACTTGATCGCTCTGGAATGCAACCTCATGAATATTTCGAAGCTTTGGTGAACATAAAGAAGGAACGTTTTGAGACTTATCGCTGTCTAATCGCAAGGATAGATTAGTACACCAACCTTTTATTGAATAATTGTGACAAAGTTATCTTTTCCCGTGAGGAATATTGTTTCAAGGCCTTGCCACAAGATCAGATGGCTCTAGTAAAGCTTTAGAGGCTGCATATGTACCCACTAATGCTCACCAGCAAGGGCAGACGAACAAGTTTACTAACAAGACGAATATTCAGAATTTACGGCAGCAAACGAAACTGACATCGAAGGACGGCCAGTCCAAACATAAGGATAGGCAGTGTTATCGATGCAAGCATTGGGGAAATAATGCAAGGAATTGTCCAATGGATGAAGTGAAATAGCGTGGCAATTCAGCAACTTCTTGTGTTTTTTAAGCCAGCAAATAGTGAAAGGCTTTGTTTCGGAAACAGGAAATAAATGGACGCGAGATCGTATTTGTGAATGCCACTGGTTCGAAATTCACCTTGACAAGAGGAGATCTCGTTGATGACAGCTGCACGCTGGAAGAGTGCAAGGTTACATTGTGCATTGCAGTGTATCAAAGTTTACAGCACAGTTGGCTATAGTAAATATCGACACTACATTCCGCATTATAAAGGACCATCGCAAGTGGGGCTTGTCTCAAATTTAATTGCAGAAGTTCGGTTGGTGCTCTATATCCTTACAAAAAGATGGCATTTATTGTTACTAGGTCCTGGTAAAAGTAATCGATGATGAGAGGACTGTAGAGACTTCAGGCCGACGGAAGGATGGAGATGCGAATGCAATTGTTAACAATACCATCTAGACAGCAGATACTGATCAGCATGATGACGTTGAAGTTGACAAAGTTTCGGCAATAACTGTTGGTATGTAATCGAAACCACAGATGGCGGACATTTCACTGAAAGGTATTCGTGAGAAGGCTGAGGAGTAGCCAATGGCATTCGTCTGGGGAAATGATATTTGCGGTGAAAATGACAATCTCTCAATGGTTGGAAAATAAAGGCGCGAATTGTCGTACATGCAGGATTACAATAAATGTTAATGGAAATGGCACACGATCGAGCTCTTGCAGGTCACTTGTGTAAGGAAAACACAAAATGGAGGATTATCCAATTGTTCTTTTGGCCTGAGTTGTGTGCGGACGTAAACAAAACGCATTGTACAACAACGTGTAATGCGTGTCAGATGACGGTAATAATGACCATAGGCCAGAAAGCACCAATGATAACAGGTGATAACAAAACCGTTTTCAAAATTTACAATGGAGATTTTAGGGCCATTATCAAGAACGAAGTCTTGACACAGATACATTCGGGCGAAGGTTGATAATCCTCCAGACGCTTTTCCTCCGAAGGCTATGGAGGCAATTGGTGTAGCTAGAGCTTTGATTGGCTTGATTTGTCCAAGGTTGTATTAACAGACAAATGGACCACATTCACTAGCACCTTATTTAAACAATTGTATGAACTACTAGGTATTACTGGAATTACAACAACGTCGTATCACTCACAAAGGGTTGCAGGATAAAACGCTTTAACTGGACATTGAAGTCAATGTTGCCACTGTTCTGTAACGACCGCAAGAATAAATCGGACAATATGTTTACCATACATGTTGTTTACATAATGCAAAGTCCCACACGAGGACACTGAATTTGCACCTTTTGAGATGTTGTATGGATGGCCGGTGAGATGGTCAATGTAGGTTTTATAAGGCTTGTTTACGGGAGAAGAAGATATCAGGAAGTCGGCAGTGGAACATGCGTGAGACGTTGGCTGACATCGAGACTAATGTTAAAAACTCAAGGCAATGTATGATCTTCACATGAAATAAGAGAATTTTGTCCAAGCGATAAATTCCATATTCTCTTGCCCTCTTGTTCGTCCAAGAAAAAAACCACAATGACAAGGCCCTCTATTGTGTGGTCTGAAAGGAAAACGATATTAACTATCATGCATATGTACTTGTAATGTAGTATGTTAACCCATCATGCAATATGGATACAATCGTGCTTTACTGATGGCGACCCTGTTAGACGAGAACAATGGCGTGGGCATTGATTTTCCACCAAGAGCAGGTGAAGGTGACGCTGCCGTTAAATTTGGAAGCCAACTTTATAAAGGAGCAAGGAGAAGATATTAGAAATATTTGCAACGAATCTCAGGATGTTCTAACAGCAATGTATGGCCGAACAAACATCTTAACTCACAGTTAACTCACTTAACCTCAAAGACACAAATTAAACAACAGTAATGCAGAATGCCTTTTCACGCAACCAGAAGAGGTGAATATAAATATTGGATGAAATGTTGTAGCAAGGCCTCATTTGGCCTCAATCAGTCCATAGAGGTCGCCTTGTGTATCCGTTGACCAGAGACATGAAACTATTTTTTCATTGGTATGTACATTACCACAAGCTTAACATTATCACCTTATTCGACGCGTACCCAATCCGCAAAAAGGATGATTTATTTGAGAAGATTGGTAACTGAAGTTACCTGGATCAGATAGGTATACCTATAGGCTACTGGCATGCTCCTCGATCTGAAGGGGGTCTATGCTAGCAGTTTTGTAGGTGACTTGTGTTAGTTTCTTCTTGCACTTATTTCGGCAAATTACAAATTTAAAGGATTTCAGAATATACATTTATATTTTAATTGTTAATTAAAAACTGAGGAAATATTTAAATGAGTCCCAGTTCTGAAGTATGTCAAAAGACTTGGGAACTAGGGTCCATTTCATATTTGAGATGACTTTATATATATAAACTTTTCATTTTGGAAAAAAAATCTTTAATGGATTTTCATTCCATTGTAGATTTATTTACTCTCTTATGGATAGACGACACTGAATCAGTATGTGAATACAAGCCAGAGCTTTTGAGACAAAATTTGGTGATATTGTAGTATGTGGCGTTGGCGCTACCCAAAATTAAATTAGAACCATGTGTGATCAAGGAAGTCGGACAAGCCACTGTTTATTGTTAAACATGACCGCAGGTTAACACCATCCCTTACGTAAGTTGTCGTAGCTAGGGAGGAAGCCGACCCAAGCCCGTCAGAAGTGTAATTAGCACCTTGGGATGGTAGGATGTTTTGTACATCAAGGAAGCTGCCAGAAGGAGTGGGCGTGCCTTATCTTCTGGATACGCTGACTGACCGCCAGATTGAATTAGTCGAGTGGATAGGGCCCCAGCGCTACCCAATCAGAATCGAGATAGGGGTGGGACCCTGATTTATTTCAAAGTATATTATCTTTAACCCTGCCGGCGAGCGTTAGTTGCCATAGTCGTTACAGAGAACTTACGTGAATCGGAACTCCGTGCGGCCATACGTTAATTGGCGGTAAAACCTTAGGAACAGAATTCTAAGTGTAGCTTCTAAAAAGGAAGCTTCGAGGGACAGACTAGTGATAGTGGTCCCAGTGTCGCCGTTAGAGACGAAAGAAAGAGTAGGAAAGAGGGAAATCTGGAGAGGAAGCTTCGGGGGACAGACCAGTGAAAGTGGTCCCAATAGTCTTGATAGAGAAACGGAAGGAAAGAGAAGGAAGGAGAGAAGTCGGAGAGGTGAAATCCAGGAGGAGTGAGAGGATCGAATAAATAGATGAGTACAACCAAAGGCCAGGTGGAAAATCGAACTCACACTGAAAATCATAAGATGAAATAGGCTATCACTTGGAGGAGGAGTGATTGTGTATCATTTAAATTTATAGGCTTTATTAAATTGTTTTATTTGAATTTCATCTTCTAGTTATATATATATATATATATATATATATATATATATATATATATATATATATATATATATATATATATATATATATATATATATATATTTATATATATATATTTATATATATATATATATATATATATATATATTATATATATATATATATATATATATATATATATATATATATATATATATATATATATATATATATATATATATATATATATATATATAATTTAACCGTCGGCAGTGCTGACTGGGGGCTCAGAGCCGTATACCTATTTGTTCATTAATTTAAATTTAAATTCACGAGCCAGGTGGAACTTCCATAATATTTTAATTAATATTTTGGAAGTACCCCACCCCAACCTTTGCAAACGCCACAGTAGTACATTAATCAAATATATCACCCCAATGTTTTGGAATTTATTAACCTCTATCAATGGTTTTTTAAATCCTTGTTTTTTGTGAACCACGTGTTGCTAGAATGACTTATATAAAGGTTTCACCTATGCTAAATCTAGTGAAACACCATCAATTTAGTGTTGAAACATTTAACTTGATAGGCATGTTTAATGTCAGTTATACGTTCAAGTCTGTAATATGTTTTGCTATCTTCATATGTATCTTAACTGTTATCTCAGCACGAAGACTGAACCTTTATGATGAGATATAAAAGTTATTATAATTATTTATGTTTTGCTTTTTTAGTTTCTTTAAAGTGTAAACCAAACTTAATTGAGCATTTGTGTAATCATATTTTTGTTGGATGGCTTTTTACATTTCTAACATTTTCTGATCAACACAGTACTTTAACAAATTGTTACAAGTATGTGGTCTGTCGACATGGATATTATGGTTGAAGGTTGCTATGGGTGTTTTGTTTTGCGTGTGGGTATGCAAAGGCACTAGCCAATATAAATGAACGTGATGGTTGAATGTCTCTATGTCGTCATTACTCCTGTATAAAATCGATATGACAATTCTCTTTGATTCGAAGGAATTTCTCAATGAGGTAGATTTGAATGAACATGGTACTTTGCATATTTGCTCTGGATATCTTTCTTAAGTAAACTTTAATCACTAGAAGAATTATTAAACCAGTTTGC
This sequence comes from Unio pictorum, assembly GCA_030141615.1. NCBI lineage: Eukaryota > Metazoa > Mollusca > Bivalvia > Unionida > Unionidae > Unio > Unio pictorum. The sequence continues at coordinate 8,006,818 of JARLTB010000168.1, read as the reverse complement.
TTTCAGCCCATCTACTATACGCATCAAATACAAATATGATTAAGAAAGGAAAGAAAGATTGTGCAACTGATCACGTGCAAAACGACTTATGATTGCTTTTATGTTGCACAATATGGTTACGTTAATTATCAAGTAAGCTTCTATTATACAATACGGAGACAGGTTTATCATTTTTATATTTTTCACTGCATAAAATGTTCTGGTTTCTTTACCTTAATGTCTTATATATATATATATATATATATATATATATATATATATATATATATATATATATATATATATATGTATAAATGTATTTCCTTTTATCATATATCACATTGAACACATATATTAACATAGTAAATGTGATACACGAGCATATTCATACCTGGAGTTCAAGTAATAATGAATTTTCTTCATGAAGCATGTACTCGATTTTTGGGAGGTGTCACCCTTCCGTTTTATCTCACATCTACTGTCAGTTGCTCATGCCTACAGGAGTATTCATCGTTTAACTCGGCGCTGACCGCTCCGGTGGACTAGTGGATAGAGCGTCCGCCGCGGAAGCTGGAGGTCGTGGGTTCGATCCCTGGTCGAGTCATACCAAAGACTTACAAAAATGGAACTAACAGCTGCCTCGCTTTGCGCTCAGCATTAAAACGCCAGTGCTAGGACTGGTCGGCCTGGTGTCAGGATAATGTGACTGGGTGGAACAGCATACTACATGTCTGAGGCATGATGCCCCAGTGCTGGACATCACTACAAACTGCCTCATTGCAGACATCAAGCAATATGAATGAAAGATTGTTTAAGCTACGTTAAAAATCATAATCACACACACATCCCTCGGCACGGAAACATTGATAAATGTTGTAGATATAATTCCCTGCATCGCAACGGATATCATTGAAATTATTGGTTTTCGTATCTTAAATTCGTCATCACTTGTGGCAAGTTTCAGGATATTTGTATGCCTTGTCTGACTTCAAATCATGTGTCTTCCTATATCATAAAACATGATAGCTGTATTGCCTTTTCAGTAAACATCTGTGACTGGTTTAGCATCCTCATTTGCATCTGAAGGCAACATGGTCCTATCAAGGGGATATGAAAGTGGCAGCAGTGGCAACTATGTTTAATAACCAAATGTATAATTTTAAACTATAACTAAACATCATTGCAATTTTTATCAGAGCAGAAATATCATTGTAGATTTAACTGACTTTGTTAGGATATGCCTTAAAAATAAACTTAAGCCACATTTTTTCATTACTTTCAACTAAAAGGTATCAAATTTGTTAAAACGTATTTGTCTGTTTTTGTGACATAGGTCCCAAACAACTTGTGAGAGAGAGGGAGGGGGAAGGGGAGGGAGATATATAAAGTATTGAAGGTCTAAAAAAAAAACTATTGATCGTTTAGTAGAATCATGTATATATAATTTGCTTATAGAACTAGAAATTCGCAATATACTAAATCTTGGAGTACGTATTAGAACATTCAGATATCACCATCTTGCAATTATGAAAAATAAAATACTTAATAAAAATCAACTTTTAAAAGTCTTTATTATTAGGTCTAGATTACAACCTTCTTATAATTATAAAATGTTATGTTTTCTGCAAGTTTAGTTCCAGTACAGCAACGAAAACACGTTTGAGGTTGTTATTTGCCAATACATTAATTCATAACTTTGTTATGGTTTTGTTATGTAAGGTTTGTAAACCTTATCATAACCTTCTTCTCATTTCTTGCTATGAGAAGGAATTACTAATAAGTTATGAAATCTCAATGTTCATGGAGAGAGAGAGAGAGAGAGAGAGAGAGAGAGAGAGAGAGAGAGAGAGAGAGAGAGTCACTCATAACGGTGTAGATACGGCTACATCTTGGGGATATTAGTAGTACGAGAGATCCAGGGATACTGTACTTAGTGAGGCGAGTCTTTCTGACTTCAGATGAATGAACTTTATTTAAATAATTAATATAACATATATTACTACATTCTTTAAATACATAAATTAAAATTTATATTTAAAATACATGAAATAAATGAAATTACAATTTCATTTTGAGCTTACCAATTTCATTCATTTGCATAATTTCTACATTTTAGAATATAATACAAATAATTAAATCTCGATTAATTTCAGGATAGCCAGTATAAAATGTAATAGATGCGATTAATGCAGTAATCGATTTTGAGAAATGTATTTTACTCATTTTAAAATAAAATACTAATTTGGAATATGTTACTAAATATTATTCTTTGTTACTCAGAGAATACTTTATTTCATCATTGAATCTAAACATGAAGTTGGTAGCGAATTCGACATTTACAATACAAATTACCATAAGTATAAATTAATACGAATTTTTTGAAACAATTAAACATTCCGTTACATTATAAAATAAAATAGAAGAATTAAATAAACAATATTGCAAACATATGAACTTAACCGTTAAAATTTCAAACATTAAAAAGTGCCGTTTCCTTAAAGAAGTTTACGAACATAGACGGTTTTTACTGTAATTAGAGAGGCGATTCTTTCTGACTTCGGCATGAATGAACTGATGGTTAGCGGCCTGCACCTGTTTTATGTGTAATCTGGACGCAACCACACTACCAAATATGGATTCTCGTGAGTGTTCACTTCATTATAGCCATAAAGAGGCTCTCACTTCAATACACAGGATCGCCCATGTTATTTAATGTCATTCGACAGTACAAATTTACTCACTAAATTGGAATTCTAAGAATGTGCAATCTGTAACCTATGTAGCTTAGCGAGTGTATTTTTCTTGCTGACTTTGCAATATAAGAGAAATGTAGAAATGCAAGGGAGTTTTGCCTTTGCTCATAAGGGCGCAACTTTATTCAAAAAGTATATAGTTGTGATATAAAAATTAATCGAATTAATCTCAATATATTTTAGTAGAAAATTACTTTCAATATATATTAGTTAAAAAAAATTAATTTTAATACAATTTAGAGAATATTTAAATATTAATACTTTTACTAAAAATTCTGTCAAAATAATTTTATTATGGAAATTATAGTAATCTAAACACGCTGGCAGAACACGATTTTAACAAAACTGCAATCACAAAGTTCAAAGTATTTTTCTTTATGTGCAAAATCCATTTATTTTGGACATTCTACTATACGACGTCAAATTAAAGTGTATTGCAAATGAATGTTATTCAATATTTACTAAGTGTAAGGATATTATTGATTTTAACAACGAATAACAATATATTATATTTAATTTTCTAAACTAACCTAAGATTTTCTGTATTATATGTTTCCTTTAAAATGTGTATTTATTTTTTTTAAAAAGAGAAAATGAATAAATGATGACGGTACAGCAATACATGAGAAACTATACCATATAAAAAAATATCTTGAGAGACAACATATTACACTAATGAAACATGGTGTCTCTTATCAGAACATATTCGACATTAATTTGTGCCTCTTAATGTAAGTTGTCCCATCAAGAGCAAACGTTTCGTTCCGGTTGTTTAATTTGCTGTAATTTTAATAGACCACGTGGTTTTACTATAATTATAATATTATCCAAGTACGTGCAATGGAAAATATCGCTAAATTTCCCTTTTTGATTACATGGGAAGGCTTGAATTTTATTTCGTCAATAACCCAAATATTACCATTATAAATGTTTTACTGATTCTGCCTACATTTGACTGATCCTGCCAATCCATTTTAACTCCAGTATGTGTTATGCATTATCATGGACTCCAAAACAATAACAATACTTATGATGTAAACAACTTTATACCTCCTCAACTGACAACCATTTTAAATACTACGTCATCTTAATTGAAATTTCCACCAAATCGTAAACAGGGTCGGTCACTTTATTTAAATTGTATAAAGCTACCTGGTAAAGTTCAGATAGACTACACATTTTTTCGATAAGAATTCCAACGTCCTGATCTCAAATCCCAAGTAAACATCGACAAACGTTAGATACATTATTTGTTGTTTACAATCTTCAATCATGGATAATAATAAAAACTTAACACACAAAATACAGACAAAAGTAACGTGTAAATAAAACAAATATCAAGATATTGAACTGAAGGAGTTTAATTTGTTAAACATTTTGTCACATTTGTAAATAAAGCAAAGACGATGGCAGATCTGCAAACTCTACCGCATCTACCATATAATACAATATATGCATTTCCTAGGCAAATAGAAATTCATGAAATAAATCGTTCCTGCAAATGTCTGATTAATAATGTCAATTAACATATCATAAAAAGATAAACATAATATTAACAATGATCACAGATTAACTGAAAACATTAAAATAACATTGGCAATAATCAAAGATTGTTTGATAACATATTCATAAAATTGTCAATAATAAAAGATATAATTGAAAAGATATAAATAACATTGACAATAATCAAAGATTGTTTCAAAAGAGATCAATATAACACTGGCAAAGTCTTGACTATAAAAAAGCACTTACAGAAAGTGTGTACATTTTGAAGATGTGCTTTCCGATTTCTTTTAACCAGATTTGTTGCAGTCACCGTCATGTCCAAAACCAAGAGTCAGTAAAACGCAAATAGCATTATCTGGATTCGCAACATCGACATTTAAACTTTTTTAAAATTTGTTCCTGTTCCATTTAGAAGCTCGTACGACTCCTAGTATCTGGTAGCCGATTTGAGCGCTCTGAGAGGTGAATGGGGGATAACTTATCCATACCTCACGTATTACAAATTTACTCCGCGGACAATCGTACGAAATTGTTCAACGGTACCTTAATAGCTTGCGACATACCTCAGAAGTATATTGTCTTCCTTTAAAACAATTTTTAATAAGATTCTTGAACAAATCTGACCTTATTTTCTAATATATGAATGTATTAACAAGTTTAAAATATATTTATTCTAAAGTTATTCTGAAACACGTATAATAATTGAATATATCTCCTGTGTGCTGATTATGACACCAAAAGGTATGCGATTAATCGACTAACAATGCACAAAATGCAAGCATAAATCGCAAATTGTGTAACAATTTCACACCCTGACCATGTATAATTGCTGCTTTTTCTTCTAATGTGGACTAGAACACCTCAAATGTTTCCTTAGGTCTTTCTAAATTTTAATTTTATATTATTTTTCAAATTATAAATCCAATTAGGGGCAAGTCAAGTTCATAAGGACTATACTGGGTTTGGTGTGGAGAAAATAAAACTCACGACGTCATCACATACAATAGAGAACACATGATCAATTAATATTCTACCGTTTGATATTGAAAACAAATTCATTCCCAAGTGAAATACTACGACGTAAAATTAGGAGACCTAATGTTGTCGTTGTATAACCGGTCGTAACAACTGTGACCCTAAACGTACTATCAGACAAAATTGACAAATTGATTTTTCACACAAAAACTGATGACATATTGGAAAATATTGTTTAAATATTGTAGGATAATGTATCCATAACTGAAGTATTAAAAATGTACAACATACCTAAACGACGAAACTGCTTAATGCTACACTAGAGAATTTTCGATTCGGAAATACATATATATGCATTGTGGATACAATCTAGCTACGTAAATACAGTCGGTGGTAACAGTTGTTGAAATGGACTATATCAGCAAATATCCTTGCCTACCACTATGTCCTCAATCTGTATTTATCCATTTCCCTGTTTCTCAGTCTGTGTGTCTAAAGGAAGGATCCAAGAGAAAGCAACAATGTTATGAAACAATACTAATATTTAAACAGAATATCATTATCTACATTAACGCTTCGTCAGTGAGTACAATATGTACAAAGAAGTTAAAACAATACTAACGAAGTATTCAAATTTCCTTTCACACTATGCAATTTAAAGTTGAAAACGTGATTGCAGGAAATGCAACGCGTGGAAACCAGCTGTTTCTTGTTACTGCAGTTTGATTTTACAGCCAATTATGATGGACATAATATATTGAATCACAATAAATATTAATCTCGATCGTCATCGATCGATCGATTGATGTTGATCTTGAGCCGCTCATGTTTTTTTGCTTCTTCCCTGTGGCAATCTACTTGTATATCAAGTCTTTAGTTTCACTGGATCATTAACGGCAACGGAAGCAGGAGGCGGATTGCCACTTATAACATTTATCATTTCCATGGCAAAATCTCCCACACTTATCACATTTTTTAATGTCTTTCTCGTCCTCTAAAACTGGGCGTCTGCAAGAAACGCATTCATATAACATAAACTTATTGCGGGGTAGTTTATTAACATCTTTTCTTGTCTGTGGGAATTCTTCCATTGTCTTTGTCTGTAAACAATTAAATAGATGTGGTCTCATATGTTTAACATCAAAATTTATCACAGATGGATCGCTTCCCTCGGCTAAAGCCCATGCCGCTGCAATAGAAAAGATTCCACAATTTGACAGATTTTCCTGCTTCTGAAATTGAGGCATTTCAACCATTATAGGGTGCCATGGTTCTACTAACATTAGTGACAGTATGGCAAATCCGGTTTTTTCAGGAATAGTTCTGTACTTAGAGTCATACACACAGACAACACCAGGTTGACAGTTTATATTTGAAATGGTTATCCAATGACGACCACCTGCATGGTAAATTTGAATAAATGGTTCTGAATGTTTCTTAAATTTTTCTACAGCACCAATGCAGACTTCCTGTAAGCCTTTTATCCTGGGATGTTTCCTGTGTATGAATTTCATGGCTTTGTCTATATGAACATCAAGTAACTCGTAGTCTTCGTCTAGTATGTGCATTGGAGCCGAGTCCTTCAAGTGGGCAGGCTCACTGAATTGCCTTTGTAATTGCGCTGAAGTCCGGTGTTCAGTTGAAAAATAAAAAAAAAACATAAACATGCGATGCTGAATTATATTACACACACACACACACACAAACACACACACACACACACAGACACACAAACTATAGAAGCATTTATGTCACTGTACTGTACTGTACTGTATTGTATATATATATATATATATATATATATATATATATATATATATATATATATATATATATATATATATATATATATATATATATATATATATTGCTATGCCGTTACTTCATGTATCTTTCGATTAGCTGATTCTAGCGACTGCACGTTGTTGTGGTCGAGCGTAGCCACTTTGAGATGTCCCCTCGTACATCGATATGCTCGTTACCCATTCGCGTATTTTGTACAACAATACAAGATTTTAATATTAAAGTACCTGCACAAACATTCGAAGATGAGAATAATATATTCCGATAGATTTGTCATGACTGATTATATTGTCTAACATTATGTTAAATTAGGAGAATTCAAACACGGAGTTGTGTGTACTTCTGTCGTGACGTCATGTTCCATCCGCATGGTCGATTTGGATTGGCCGACCGATTGCAATACCCTACAATCCATGCTTTCTTTACCAGAATGTTTACACATGCTAAACTTGTATATAAGGAGCGCCAATCAGTGCCAGATAAAGATAAGGCCAGATAGAGATAAGGCCAGATACTGATAAAGACAAGATAGGGATAGGACTGATAGGGGTAGAAAGGAAAAGGCAGAAGACAGGTAGAAAAAGGACTGTTGAAGCTTGATAGCTAGAATAAAGATTAGTAAATCGAGATAGAAAATGAGAGAGGTAATTGTTTAAAGAGAAAAGATTTATTGTATGAAATTTAGAAAACTAATTTGGAACTTAGATTTTAAAATACAAGTTTCCATAAGCAGACGAATTTTCTACACCCGAATTTCAGAACCCAAAGTAGGATTCTGAAATTCAGATCATATAAATTTAAAAGAAAATAAGATGTCCAGTAAATAATTTTTAACACTCGAGCTTGGTTTTAGTAATTTATGAAGTGATTTTAGATGATCGAGATATGCCCAATATGGTTCTATTTACTGATATATTTCACTACGTAAAATTTGAATATGTAATCTGGTAAAAAGGATGTAATTTGTTTAATAAATGAGAAATGGTTGAATAATTATGTCCTGAATTTTTTACTCTTTCTATATTGTTGTTTTATTTCTAATGCTAGAGTCAGACGAACCCTTGTAGCTTCAGGGTCTCAAAAATGAAAGCTCAAACCCGGAATAATTTCCCCTTAATTTACAATATATATATATATATATATATATATATATATATATATATATATATATATATATATATATATATATATATATATATATATATATATATATATATATATATATATATTTATATATATATAATCGCACACACAAGATATAAATTTGTGTGCCATATTTTGCTGAATTACACACACACACACACACACACACACACACACACACAGGTATATACTATACTTTGAGGAGTCATTTATTAAGCAATGATTCATATTCAGTTTTGCAACAGTTATCCGTATACTGGTTCCATGACCAATACGTTTGGTTTATTATTTTCCCGCACAGTAATACTGTCAAGTTTATGTCGCGTTAAGTAGAGTGGAGTTTCGTGCCCAAGTACACTCCACGGTAGCATATCTGGATTGAGTGAATGGTCGGAATCGATCAGTCACCCTTTGGATATATCTCAAATCATACAATAATGTAAACGTCTTTGCCGAATAAGTATTTTGCGCAGACAAGTAAAACTAACTCAAGATAAAAACAATCACATTCAACATGTATAAATTATGCAATTGCTTTTCTAAATCTGTCGTTGTTAAATTATGACAAGCTAATGTGCTGCTTCCTTATTCAGTAATGTATTATACAGTTGATAATTGTAGAAGAAGACAGGGAAGCGGTTTTAATTTCAAGATTGCCAAAACTGTTGCACAACCTTTGGACAATGATTACAGCCACAGGATTGGGCCTGTTTGTCGAGACCAACAAAAATCTTTACAAATTGATGATGATGACACATCCTCCACTTCAAACATGGACTTTAAAAGCGCCGTCGCCGCCCCTAAAAACGTGGAGGCGACACAAACTACTTTAACCAATGTTTAATCTTTACACATTATTCCTCATCTAGCCGTACATAGATACTAGATATATGTGTATGTTATGTTTGTGTGCGTGTCTGTGTGAATCGTGCAGCGTACATGTAGCAATACATTTCGACTAGCTCCAATATACATTGAATCATCATTATAAAATTCTAAAATAGACACTCATGTACCAAACAATGACGAAAGTGTTTATTCCTGGATCCGCACATTATGATGTATGTATGACAAAACAGGTTCTAGAGTTGTCATATTTTTCTGTGCAAGACTCCAAACCGTGCTGTAAGAAATTACTCCGATCGCCTCGTTCTCGTGCAACAGCGCCCTGTACCTACCTTGACGGCATCGAATATGTGGTTGCGCGCGCTGTGTGTGTGTGTGTGTGTGTGTGTGTGTGTGTGTGTGTGTGTGTGTGTGTGTGTGTGTGTGCGTGTGTGTGTGTGTGTGTGCAATAAACATAGCTAAACAAAACTCTAAAAGTCTACATGTGTGAAAACGCTAATCAATTATATAACCATGAATAATTTATAACAATAGCTTTAACTCTTTAAGTAAAACTAAAGACATTATGAAATAAGTGTCAAACTGTTTTTTGTGAAAATAAACATTAAACGCATATATGATAGCAACTCGCATTGGTTTGTCATAAATATCTTAAAACATAAGTAAATTTGAATTCGTACGAATTTGTATGTATGTGACGGTTCAGAATCCCACATAATAGTGCACGTGTGTCTCAGCGTATGTGTTACGTCTATTTGATTTAAATCATTTATTTATATTTGTCAAATTCAAATTTGTCATTTTTGGGTTTAAAATTCATTAATTGGGAGACATCTATTCTGGAAAATTCAGGTTGACCTAGACTCTATTTGTAAACAACAGAGGTTGGCCTCGTTTCTGACCTTGTTTCAGAGAGTGTCAACAAGCTTCTAAAATGATTGGCTAAATCCAAGGACATCTTTTTATTTTTAGTTCTTGGAGGGGGGGAGAAGTGGCTGATTTTCATCTAGATCATTCCATGCGTACGTGTTTTTATGATCGTACGTTAATTCTGTGACCTTCCAGAATCACGTGACCCCTTTTTGTTTACGAGGTAATCATATATATAGCTGTGTTTTGGAAGCTAATAGTAGTAGAATCTTTGGGCTTTAAATTATTAGTTGTGTTTGAGTTATATTGGAAATTATTTCAATTCGTTTGGGAACAAGAGGAATTTATTGTGTTATTATTTTGTATTGGAAATCATTTCAATTCGTTTTGGATCAAGAGGAAAATATTGTATTAGTTATCTGGAAAAACGTGTGCTTATTTTACTTTAATGAAATCAGAACAGCATCACGTGACATGGTTAACCATTTTGGATTACATCGTCAAGATTCGAACCGGGAACTATTAGGACATTTTATTATCAGGACTTTAGCGATTCCACTAGTGGATTTTACTTGTGAATTCTTAGTGGATTATACTGTGAATTCTTTTTGGATCTATTTTTGGATTTGATTCTTTAAAACCGTAAGTTTATTTGTTTTATTTCATGAAAATATGTGTACTCAATAAATTGTTTGTTAAAGTTTTACAAGCTTGTTAGTTTTCACTCTTTCTGTGTTACTGCTTATTCGAGCCTACGTACGTAACATAGAAATTGGGGGCTATCATCCGGATTGAGATAAATTGGAATTTGGCCAGAAATTTTCTCAGAAAACTTTTGTTTTAAAATTGAATTCCCCTAGTTTTTGAATTTTTTAAAATCTTTAGTGAGACTGACAGGCCTAAGGCCTCATTCGAGCCTAAGCACGTAACAGTATGCTTGCTTGCGTGTTTACGTGCGCGAGCACGTATGTATGTATGTGCGTGTGTCTTGCCTTCTTTAGGATGAGGTACAACTGGAAATGACTTTGCAAAGTTACTGTGTCCATCGATTGCTAAAACCCCAGACTGGAATCGTTGAAAAACTTCCTCAAATGACTGAAAAATATCAAACAATATTTAAATTTCAGATGTCTGTATTTTTATGATAATATGCATACTGCATATACAACTGTCAGATTATTTTTCAGTTATCAAAATAAATCACATTTTCAGCATACTAAATATAACGCAATGATCAATTAAAACCAAATAATCAGGTACAATTTCTGTGCAGCTAAACTATTATGTAAACGTTACTTGATGCTAATTCATTTGGTAGCTTAGAGATTATATTCATTCGGTTGTACTCATTAAGGTATACTGCTTAAAAGTAGCTAAGCTCCATTGGACCAGCTTCTGTTCATCCTCGTGTTTTACCAGCTTCTGCTCATCCTTGTATTTACCAGCTTCTGCCCAGCATCATGTTTTACCAGCTTTGATCGTCCTCGTGTTTTACCAGCTTCTGCTCATCCTCGTGTTTTTCTTACTACAGCAATAATATGAAATAAACCCATTACCTAATAGTGTTAAGAATGCAATTAATCGTTCACGCAAGACCCATGAATCGATTGAAATCGTCTAATATACTAATAATGATATCTTGATAATGGCCCATAGTATGATGTTGGTCCACATAACATTGTTGTTGTCGTAGCTGAGGTTTAACGCCATTGGTTGAGTACAAGTTAGGCTATACATGGCGGCGAGTATAACTGATGGAGGAAGAACACCGCGCAGAACCACGAACACACGAGAAGTTACTGGCAAGCGTTCTGACATACCCAAGTTAGCTGATCTCGAGTCACGAACCCACGCTAAAAGAGATGAGATAGCAGTGATCTTGAACGGTGAACGCTTTAGATCACTCTTCCGATAGGAGCCACAGTCCACAAAACACAGGAAGTGCATGAAATTAACCAAATCTAATCCAATACGGAAATTAAACGAAGGTCCACACGCCGTAAACGTATGATGAGAACTTCTTCGGAAAGTTAACACTGTTTCTGTATAATCTTTGCCGCATTAGCATGCCTTTTATTAGTGATAATTTCAACCTAAAATAGTACAGTGTTTAAGGATATTTGATTTCTATCATTTGTAGTGCTAAGTGCTTAGGCTCGAATAAACAGTAACATAGAAAGAGTGAAAATAACAAGCTTATAAAAACTTAACAAACAATTTATTGAGTACACATAATTTTCAGAAAAGAAAAATAAACTTACGGTTTTAAGAATCAAATCCAAAGTTAATCCAAGAATAATTCACTATATAATTCACTAGTGGAATTGCAAAAGTCCTGGTAATAAAATGTCCTAAATAATTCCCAGTTCGAATCTTTGTGATGTATCCAAGATGGAAGACGATGTCACGTGATGAAGTCACTTCTGATCTTATGAATTCAATGAGCACAAAAGTTTTCCAGATAAATATCACAATAAATTCATCTTGATCCAAAACGAATTGAAATAATTTCCAATACAAAGTAATGTAAAATAACTCAAACAATACAACTTAATATTCTAACAGCCCAGCCTTCTACTTCTACTTCTACTGAACAGCTCGCTTCCTCAATACAATTTATATACTTGTTTTAACGTAAACATGGAAGGGGTCACATGATATTCCAGAAGCTTTAGAACAAACCCACGTTTACAAAATCACGTATACACCTTATGAGAATCAGCATTGTTTACTCTCAAAAACTAAAAATAGAAAGATGTCCTTGGAATCAGCCAATCATTTTAAAAGCTTGTTTACACTCTGAAACAAGGTCAGAAATGAGGTCAACATCTGATGTTTACAGGTCCAAAAATATATCTCCCAATTAATGAATTTTAAACCCAAAATGTCAAATTTGAATCTGACAAAAATAAATAAATGACTTAAATCAAATATACGTAACAGTAGATTTATATTAGCTGCATTAGCTAACTTGTATGACCATCAACTATTCAACAACTATTGGAGCCGTATATTTTCTGCGAACCAGAAGGCGTACATGATGATTTTCATGACAAAAGAAGACCAGGTCCATATTTCAGTTTTAGAAGTCTTATAGACAAGTCTGGATTTATGATTTTTAATTAGTCAATTTTAAATCATACTTAAAGTTCAGCTAATCCGATTACTGACATTTAAAATTAAGTTTTGGCCCAGACCTAAGTTAGGTTTGTAAAATCTATCCTACAATTATTTCTAACTGAAAATCATGTCGTTGGATCCTAATAAATGTTAATTGCTTCCTCTTTGAAAACTATGATGGAAACAAAGGAAACTTAACCATCGCTTGCAATGACAAAACGTTTCTAATCTACTCATCACATGCAAAACATGTTTATCCATCCATAATACAAACTAATTTAGCTTTATAACATAGTCAATCTAGCCAGAATTCTTTGTTTAAAAAAACAAGGACATAAATGTATATATTAAACTTTTAAATGAGCATTACTGCATAATACAAACAACAAAATCTCTAGCGAATTGTCGAGTTTGTACAAGTTCAATGTTCTGATCCAGAAAGTTCTGTTACATATTTGGAGTTACAATCGAAGACAAACAGATTTGAAAAGCATCCACATCATTTTTGAATTATATTAATACCTCACAGGAATAATATATACCTATCAGAACAACTGATAATGTTACCGTTGAAGCTGATTACTCCATGTAAACAGTAGTGTCTACGATCCACATCTCAGAAGAAGAAATTTGTTTTGTGGGAAAGCTATTGTACACATGGAATTAGTTTTACCAGCACAAACATAATGTCAAGCTTAATTATTTTTTAATCAAACAGGGAAAACGAAAACGAAGTAAACATTTTTAAAATGTATTAATACGAATTCAACGCAGCACACGCAAAATGTCAATAAATTGGCACAAACAAATGTAGACAGTAGGTTTGCGAATCGATGGTTTAAGACATATTCAAAATCTGCAAGGATTGATATGCCGTAAGTGCAGATTGAGGACATCTACAACATAATGCCTTGCTGCAGTATCGAGTTGACGAAACAGAAATGCCCTTCTTGCTTTGGAAAGTGAAAACTCATTAGTTTTATAGTACGAACTAATTGATTCATAAATCCATTCGCCAGGAATGAAAGACTCATAGACAAAAATTAAATAGAGAAAAAAAGAATGAATCACTACTACTACTATTTACCTTCGCCACATTAAAATCATTTTGATAAACAACGATCCGGACATCCCTAAGTGTAGAGTTTGGACGCTTCTGACCGAATTTTCCAACCTCTGTAATCATCTCCTTCGCAGAGACGTCACTAGGATACCCTAGCCTACCGGTGCCAAGCGCGGGAAAAGCTATGCTTCTGTAATTCATGTTGCTGCATTCAAACAGACAGTTTCCCATGAAGTCATGCAGCATCTGAAAGAATCCATGAAAATACCGAATGAAAAGTCCCATGAGACGATTCGTTCAGATCGGTACATAGTAAATAAACAACGTTAATGCACAAAAGCTGACATCATTACAACAACATAAGGAAGGGTTTTCAAGTTCAACAATAAACTGAAAGCCAACAAAAGGTACAAACACTACAAGCACCATTCGCAAAAATAAATCTAGAAAAAAAAAATCTATCAACAGCATCCTAACAAAACAAAATACTTGACTTTACTTCCAGGCCCATGGATGTGCCGCGCCCAAGGCAGCATGCGGGGCTTAAGGCAGCAAGCGATGAGCAGGGGTTCCCAAGGAAGATAATTGCATTCTAAAGTTGATTTCCTGAAAAGCACAGGGCTCAAGGCGGCTGCCTCGTTCACCCTGCCCTAGGGCCGGGCATGTTTGGCTGAAATACACAAGAATGGGTTAAATTTCAACTGAAAAGGAAATATCATGACCACAGACAAGGCCTCTTCATTGTCTAGGATGTAATAAAGAGTAGTTAGTCTAAACATTGTATTCTAAAAGATTGTACGAAGTAAAAATTCAAACAAGATCATGCAACATGCAAGCAGGGCCGAAGAAAGCGATCGCGAGCCCTGTGGTAAGAAACACCCGGGAATCTCCAAGTTGAATTTCTTTTATCTAATACTATAGTATTGTTCAGTCAGAGTCCTCCACCCCACCTCTTGTCGGCCCTGCGTACCAGTGATGTGTAAATAAAGCACACGACGACTGGCAGCACAAATGTAAATAAAACAAAATGGAGGACAGCCTACACTTTAATATATATATATATATATATATATATATATATATATATATATATATATATATATATATATATATATATATATATATATATATATACAGAAATAACATACTGTGTGCTTTATTTTCAGCGTAGATTATTCCCCAAGCGATGACAAAGTTTAATTAAACAATGCTGTTTCTTCAAATGTTCTGTATGATTTTTCGTCTTAAGGGACGTATCTGCTTTAATTAGCGTTTTGTTTGAAACCATTATCTGCATAGGACATAATAACAGCTGAGAGATTCCTGTCTTGCAACAAATATGTATATGTAAGGTTTATGAAGTTACAAAAACAAGGGCGACTGCACTGTCTGCAATAATTACAGAGGGATCTCGCTTCTGAGCATCGTTGGTAAAGTGTATGCCCGCATCATACTAAACAGGCTACAGTTGTTGGCAGACCGTGTGTACCTAGAATCCCAGTGCGGCTTCAGTGCAGGCAGGTCGACAACAGACATGATCATCTCTTTACGATAACTTCATGAGAAGAGCAGAGAGCAAGGTCAACCCTCCCACATGATGTTCATCAACTTCACCAAAGCCTTTGAATTCGTCAGCAGGAAGGGCCTTTTTGAAATTCTCAGTAAGATCGGTTGCCCATCAAAACTCCGCAGCATGATAATCTCTTTCCATGCAGATATGAAGGGAACAGTCCTATACGATGGATTTTAATCGACCTCCTTCCCAGTTAACATCGGTGTGAAGCACGGCTGCGTTCTGGCACCAACCCAATTCGGGCTCTTCTTCTCCTTGCTTCTGTCCTACGCCTTTGACTCGTCCACTGATGGCATATATATATATATATATATATATATATATATATATATATATATATATATATATATATATATATATATATATATATATATATATATATATACCAGGTCCGATAGGAGGCTGTTTACATATACATATATATATACATATATATATATATATATATATATATATATATATATATATATATATATATATATATATATATACCAGGTCCGATAGGAGGCTGTTTAACCTGGCACGACTGCGCTCAAAGACGAAAGTGAGGGCTGTGCTCATCAGGGAGATGCTTTATGCAGATGACGCGGCTCTTGTGGCACACACTGAGGAAGCCCTTCAGAGACTGGGAGACCGTTTTGCTGATGCCTGCATGCAGTTTGGACTCACCATCAGCCTGGAAAAGACAAAGGTCAGCGTGCAAGATACCACCATTGCCCCTACAATCAAAATCAACGGTGTCACCTTGGAAGCAGTCAACAACTTTACCTATCTGGGGTCAACCATCAGCAACACTCTCTCGCTCGATAAGGAGCTGGAAAGAAGGCTTGGAAAGGCAAACACCATCATGTCACGACTGACCAAGAGGGTGTGAGAAAACAACGCGCTGACAGTGCAAACCAAAGTCAAAGTTTACCAAGCCTGCATTATCAGCACCCTTCTATATGGAAGTGAGACCTGGAGTATCTACATGAGGCAAGAGCGCCGGCTCAACTCCTTCCATATACGATGCTTTAAACGCATCTTGAAAATCAGCTGGCAAGACCGTGTCCCAAACAGCGAAATCCTGCAGCGTGCAAACACTCATAGCATGTTCTCCCTGCTGAGCAAACGTCACCTTCGATGACTGGGACACGTCCGACGCATGGAGGATGGGAGGCTGCCAAAGGACATCATATATGGACAGCTGGCCACTGGCACAAGAAGAGTCGGCCGCCCCTCACTCCGTTTCAAGGATGCATGCAAGAGGGACTTGAAGGCATGTGACATCGCACCTGATGGCTGGGAAGTGTTGGCCGAGGACCGTGGCACCTGGAGACTGACAGTAAGTAAAGGTATATCAGTCGCTGATACGAGGAGAGGCCAGTTGGCAGCAGAGAAGCGTGTCAGAAAGGGCCACGTGACAGCAACCACAGCACCTCGGGCTTCCCAGCATGTCTGCACAAACTGCAAGAGGGACTGCCACTTGCGCATAGGTCTCCACAGCCACAACAGACGATGCCAACAACCCAGAGACAGACGACACCCCAAGTGTGCTATCCGCATGGTCTCCCCAGACTAAGGCGCCAATGATGATGACATAAATCACATGTTAGTTTATTTTATGTTTGGGAGCTATAACCATCCAAAACACCTAACACCCTTCACTCTCGACTTAGGTTATGTGGGGTTCAAGGTATTCATAATATTCCGTACAAAATGGTAACTATAGCAACAAGCATATATTGCCATAACATGATGACGTTTATGCCCAGTTGTGGCATTCATTTAGGGGTAATATAAGATTCCCCCACAACGTTATTGTTATTGTTATTGCTGGTCTTACTGAAACTGCTATCAGCAAATTCTAATGATTACACAATACTTAAAAGTTCATCAAAAATATTATGAATGCTTTACGACTCAAGAACGGGCAATATAAATAAGATCAATGCAATATTACAATTAGCAGTTATTACCCCAAATAGCGACCAACGTATACACACTAGAACCACTGGGATTGTTACTCTATGTACGTTCAAACCGCCCTACCGAGCTACCAACATAACCATCCCAAATATAATAAACACATAGTTCAAGACATGTACAATATATATATCTACTTACTTAAACACAATCAAATATACAAATTTAAAATTGTACTTTAGGGAGAGAGTAAGTATTAATATTAGTATTATTCATGTACATAACGAAATCACGGCATGTCTTGAATGGAATCGTCGTTTGCACATTAAGCTTGATGGTGTAAATTGATGAAATAGTATTATGGCTTTTTTTTAACGCCAATATATTGAACATCACCTGTTTGGACACCGCCTCATTGTCCCAGCTGAGAAGCGCACCATGGCAGACAATTTTGCACATCAGGTTTCCGCCCGTTGTTACGGCAACTTGGCCTGGCTCCACCCCTTGAGGGTACTCTAGGTAACATTGAAGTTGTAGCTCCTCCCCTCCCGCTGTGAGCAGTGAATTTGACACCAATCCATTTCTGAGATCAAGATTATTGGACGTTGTGTTCACAATCACATCCACCTGTTCACATACAAGACATAAATGACAAAATAATATATTTTCATTCTATTACCTCCATCTCCACGCTATTCTCTAATAGTAGTAACGGACCCTAGGTCACCCAGTGGCCTAAGGCACATGTGTTCTAAGCGACCTTACTGTTTAAAATGAGCGCAGCCTGAAGGAAACAAATCATACCGAGTGACAACATTTCATAAGATTACCTCCTTGACCAGTTAAGACCTTATCATACAATAAAAGAAACAAGATAAGTAACTTCCAAAAATTTCGTTCCACGCCTGACCCTTGATCTCCTGTTATTTCCGTCTTTGAAGGATTCACGACCATACAAAATCTATGGGTTGCTTTACCAGTGAGATATTTTCATATTCATCACGATGTCATTGATTTTTTCTCGTTACACCAAACTGACGTTACGTGCTCAAAACGTACTGCGCGAATTTTGTCGGCAGAGACAAACTTGCGCTCATATATAACATGATTACGGGCTCCAAAACGTACGAACTGCGCGAATTTCGTCTGCAGGGACAAACTTGCGCTCATATACAACGTGCTCTATTTCCTGAGATATTTGGTGTTTGTGAATCTACGGTACGTTCCTTCATAATTCTGGAAACGTAAAATAGTGGTAGATGCAACTGTAAGTTCCTATTTACCATTAACTCGAATCAGCTTTAGAAAGAATCAAACAGGTATCATCTTAAATGTAATCTAACATTTTTCTTTTTACGTCAGATTTATATTAGGTAATTTAAAGTAATTATATTTTCAGAAAGAATTTTTTTTACCAAGTATAAAAATAATTAATAATTTAATTACTCTAAATGGAAGTATGCAATGTTGTTACCATCCCATAGCTAGGAATTCCCACCTATAGATGACGTCAACTGGAAATGATGCATATTTTACCCCACCAAAGAAAGTACTTGCTGCGTGTTGTCCAAAAATACAACACTATATACGATGAGATAGAGAGCATTTAGATGAAGCAATTGAAAATGCATTTACTTCTTAACCCTATCTTTATGAGCTTATGCAAAAACACTCTTCCTTGTGTGACAAATTCATACCTGGAGCATGTAAATAGATCTGCAAAAATTGAATTCAATTTTACCTTCCAATAGACATTTTAAAATGTTTTATTGAGCATTATATGAAAACTGACCTCAGTTATATTTTTAATGAAACAATAAATGTACCTCTACAGTTTTGGTGGTAAAATGTATTACCTTTCACTTACATATTTTATTTATCAACTTTGAGCCTGAAATTCTGACAGGACAGGGTGCACAACCTATGAAGGCATTGACTTTTTACAGAAAAAGAACTGCACCGGATGATTTAAATGTAATAACTATATATATATATATATATATATATATATATATATATATATATATATATATATATATATATATATATATATAGTTGATCAAAGTCTACACATCTGCATTAACATTATTGTAGTGTAATCATTATTTAATATATTTTACCTACTCTATATTTACCTTTTCTCATATATACCATATAGCTTTCTACGGGATTTATGAGTATTAAAGTTCACAGGTGACAAGAGATTTTTTTTCCTTCATTTTCTCTAGGAAAATTATTGGAAATGATGTCTTTAATAAATTCAGTTTCATTTGTTTACCAATGGATTTCATCAAGAAAGAAGGATGTAAAATGCAACTGTCATCAAACAGCGCGTTTACAGCTGTTAGCATACAGCTTTCTGTTCCATAACCCTCTTCAATTTCACAAGTTTAATCCACTTTTGCTGGTATATAAAAGGTCGCTCGGAAAAATAAACGACCCCTTTGTCCAATTATCACTTGTTTGGTTACATCCATATGCAACACGGTGCGCAATATCTTGATGTAGAAATCCACGATCCTTAAGATATATCACATATATTTTTACGCGGGAAAATTAAACACATGAATGGCTAGGTTGAATATTAGGGATAAATGTGCGTCATATCCGTTCGTGACACACGGAAACAATCGATTGTTTAAGGAGATTGTCGAATAACCGTTTTTCATTCAAAAAAGTTATTTTTTAATTAAATGTTTTGTACATGAGTAACAAATGCGTTTCTCTGATGATTTAATAATATCACTCTTTAATACAATACGCGTGGCCACTGACATTTAGGTCAACACAGATCGAATACACGTTACAATCAAGGTTCAAAACACCACGACTACGCGGTACAAACGGTAACGGCGTAATATGATTATCTCAAAAGGTAACATTTTTAATTAGATGCATGGGTGTTATCTAAGTATTATCGTTTTAGCCAACCATATTTTGTTCTTAAGTTGTACGGAAATAGACTTAGGTTTAGATATGTTCTTTGTACGCTGATTTAAAAATAATTATATTAGCTTCTGTTTCAGTACACTGTTAACTATGGGGAGAATGTTGAGGATACAACTTATCTTGGATGGACGACCAGGTTCTCTTGCATACGCAAACTCTGGGGATCGAACCCAAGGAAAACTGTGGTGTGTATTGAGAATGTTTTCGCAGCACTGTCGATGTCCTATGTTAATAGGTGTGTGTGTGTGTGTGTGTGTGTGTGTGTGTGTGTGTGTGTGTGTGTTCCTGTCAGAAAGTATGTCTGTATGGGTTATAACTGAGGCATTATTAATCATTAATTACCACTTATTCATTAGGTGATTTGAAAAATGGTGATTCAATACTGTTTCCCTGGACCTAAAATATCGACGTGATAATGTAACACATACCAACACAGAAATTTACTCAACATCTTCGACCGCATAGGAACCACGCGTTCCTCCACCATCCCACCAATCTCTACTCCCCACCCCGCCCCATTCGTTACTAGACCAAGAGTTTTTACCGAAGTACATTTAAACTGTAATACCCTTGTACACATCTACATGCCTATTTTGGATGATCCTCAAATGGTAGTTAGTTGATACAGGGGTTGAAAAATATACTCTCAAGTACAAACGATGCACATACCCATGGTCGCGCACAAAAATGCACACGCGCAAAAGAACAGAGTAAGGATCATAGTCCATGCCTTACATATAATGTAATGATCACCTGATTAAATTAAATATTGAAACCATATTCGTATTAAAGAAAAGGTAGTATACTTCTTAAATATAAAATTAACAATTGTTAGCGATAAGTTATATGCAAGCAGGTTCATATTGAATGTATACACTATGTAATCTCTACAGATGTTCAAATGTCTGTAAGTTATAATTACACAGTTTGCGATTAGTAGTTCTTAGATGACACCCTGAACGTTTTGTTCAGTTATGTTTGTAATTTATGTCTTGTAATTATCATATAAAATGTAATAGGCACAAAAAAGGTGAAATTATATTTGGCAAGCTGTATTTAAAATATTTAGAGATATTCTTCTTACTTATATAGTATATTTGGCAAAAGCAAAGAAGATTCGGCGTTTTATAGCTCATATAAGATCCTTTGAATTTCAATATACATATGGCCCTTTAATACGTTAAAAATATCCAATTAAACTTTACGATATACGCTTTATATTAAAAACAATGACGACATGTATTTGAATTTCTTGCAACAAATAGACGATAGATGACACAAGCCGTAAGCCTACAAATTGCATGCATCTTTTCACTTATTTATAATCACCCAATTAACTAATGTATGTATTAAAATATCAGTGGAATAGATAATGCAAAGATTCGTTGGTGGTCATGCGAACCGTATGGTCTACCAATTACCTTTTGCTTTGCTATTTCACCTCTGACAAGGCTGATTGTGATACCTCCAAATATCAGTCGATGGGTGCCATCCATCCCTGAAAATGGGGAATAGACACTGGAATAAGAAAAAGAAAATTCTATTACAAGTAGATTATTGGCATCGATGCAATTGCTAGTGATGTTGTTCTTACTTCTGCTTTTTGTAGTTTATGATGTTGTTCAGGATGGTAAAGATTATGACGTCACTTACCATGGGTTAGCGAAAGTGTCGGAGTATACAACTGATAAAATCATATATATTAGACGACATTATAATTTTTAACTCGATTGTCTATAGCTGGTCCTTCCAATGTCACAATCTTCGCGTTTCAAGCCAAGCTAGTCTTTTTATACTTTCACGGCATCCATACGAGTCCATTTCGATGAATTTGACAATAAAATTAAAAATCGGCATGTGTTTTCCATTTCAACGATTTCTCTTAAATTCTTTGGTAAATTTTGGAATTAAACTTAAGTTTACTAAATGCAGTTATCTTCCTTGTCGATCGTAACACCACTGCCGTTTCCGCCTGGTCGTTAAAAAATCACTAACGCAAATTAGGCCTACATTTGATGTGTTTGTTGACATCGTCTCTGGCAGAATGAAGCCAGTGCCGGAGTAAGCACTGTATATGCCATTAGGCAGTTGAAATCTTAGGGGCCCCGTCGCAAACACTGCTTGAAAAGATGTCTTTGCTAGCACTTAAAAGATAAAGAAAGACAAACTTTGCTTGACCTTTACTTAACTTTAATACAAATTTTTGGAAAAAGTTAAAGGTATTAAAGATGATATTTACAAGCAATTTTAGGGTCCTAAAATGCAAATAAATGGCCCACTTTTCCAATGAACAAAAGGTGCATGAAAGAATAACTTTTAGTTTGTAAAGATGTTGTAAATTGTTCCATTAAGTAATTAAAGGAAATAATTCCATTTCTTAAAAGGTGACAAAAAGACCAAATTTAAGTCGTAAAATCTCATTAAAGTTTAACATTACACGTCTTTACGTTAATTAGTATATACTGCAATTTACCTTTACAAAAATTAAAGTTTTAGAAAGTATTATCTTTTTATTAGTCATTACTGGCAACAAAATAAGGATTTTCTACTGTAAATGTGATAATAACTTTGATTTGCATCAGAGTATATATTGTGTGTAAATACCTGCAACAAGGCATTACATTACACATTCAACACTTTTTACCAGTGAGCCTGGTTTCAATACTCCATCCCAGCAGTGGTGAATGGTGATTCAAGTTTGATGGTTTCTTCTAGATTTTATAATCTCCATTGCAACCAATGCAATACCACCATATCCCTATGTATACCAGTTATCAAGTGCACAAAAAGGACAGTAATCTTTCGCATGAAGAATTTACAAATCAGGAAAACTTCATGTCGATGGAGATGTCTGTTTACTACTGTAACCTTGGTTAATAATTTAGTGTAACGCTAGCACTGAAAGGCACGTCTTTGTTGCATCCAAGCCAATGTATCACTGCCTCAAACCAGCTGACGAATGTTAGATCACGTGTTCTAATTCCGTCATCTGATTGGTTCAACATGAACATAGCTAAAATTTGTAACTGACCTCGTGTTTGGCAGAACCACCACAGACAAAGAGGGGCCCAAACAAGGGGTCCGGTAAGGATGCATTGTGCGTTATTCAAACTATATCTAACCAATTAAATTACAATTTAAATAATACACAATACATAGGTTAAAATACACTTTTATTGTACATATAAAATAATCTTTGGCATAACGGGGGCAAGTCCTGTCACAGAACATTGCACCAACCCAGCTCTGAATTTTTTCTTGTTGAAAAGGAATGCCTTAGGAACCTGTAGGAGTTAGAGGGTTGTGAAGAATGTCCGACACCTGTACATGTATATGTAGCCTAAAGGGCTGATACGTATACGAGGTAAGCTTACTGTGGCACGCTCAACCACAAAACAAACTCTAAACAAGTATGGGATAAGATTAAAAAGATTAGAGGTAAAAATACCAACAATACCCCCAAATTAAGCAACACAAACAGTGATAAAGAACAGGCTGACTTATTAGCTCAACACTTTACTAATATGAGCAAAAGCAGCAACCATACTAAAGAATTTCAATTACATAGGGCCATCGAAGAAAGAGCAAACCCAAAAATATTTCAAGACTTGGGACCCAAGGACTCTCCTTTAAACAACAAAATAACTAAATACGAATGGGACCAAGCACTCAAAACAAAAAAAGAAACTTCACCTGGGGAAGATAAAATAGGGTATATAATATATAAGCAATTACCACCAAATATAGTTCATATAATAATAAATTTCCTAAATAACATATGGGAAACAGGAAAGTTACCAAAAAAATGGAAACATGCGATAGTAATACCTATCTTAAAACCTAATAAAGACAGCCATGATGTCAACTCCTATAGACCCATATCACTAACCAATAACATCTGTAAAATCATGGAAACTATCATCAACAACAGAATCAAGTCACACCTTACCAAAAATAACCTTATCTCAGAAAATCAATGTGGATTCAGAAACAAGCGCTCCACCACAGACCAACTTGTAAGACTTGAAACTGCTATTAAACTAGCATTTAACTCACAACAAAAACAGAGCAGAGACCTCATTGCGGTTTTTCTCGATCTCGAGAAAGCATTCGATCTAGTATGGACCAAGGGCCTTATAGCCAAATTAAATAATTATGGCATTACTGGACGAATGTTTAACTTTATTCAAGATTTCTTAGCAAACCGCACAATTACAACTAGGGTAGGGGCAACTTACTCTGAGAAACACTCACTTGAAAATGGAACTCCACAAGGCAGTGTACTCAGCCCCACCCTCTTCAACATAATGATAAATGACCTAGATAAAAATTTGGCAACTACCAAAGTTGAATTGTCACAATTTGCTGACGATGGTGGCCTATGGAGAGCAGGAAACCCCTCCAACCACAAAAACATCTCTGAACTTCAAACCAGCCTAAACAATATTGGAAACTGGGCTAATCAATGGGGATTTAAACTATCGCACCAAAAAACGGTAGCCGTACTGTTCACCCCATATAGACGAAACATAAAATACCCTAAATTAACAATACAGGATCAAGAAATAAAATTTGTTAAAGTAGCAAAATTTCTGGGTATGTACTATGACCAACATCTCACATGGGCATACCATATAGAGGACTTAGTTAATAGATGTAGTCGGGATCTAAATCTGATAACGAGCCTTAAAGGCACACATTGGGGTGCAGCCAAGAAACATCCCTAAAATTATATAGAGCTCTGGTAAGATCTAAACTAGATTATGGCTGCCAAGTCTACTCATCGGCCCCCAAAACACAACTCAAAAAATTAGATCAAATACAAAGAGCAGCACTATTAAAGTGTACCGGAGCTCTAAAAACAACATCGACAGCCGAGCTGCATGTCTTAACGGGAGAGCTGCCCCTCCACTTGAGACGGCAAGAGCTCCTTCTAAAATATGTAGCGCGGCTGTCCACCCACCCCGCCACACACCCCACCCTCCTGGCTATAAATAAAACCAACATCCCAATCAGGAAAACCTTGAAACAAAAACTACCTATGGGAAAACAATATCATCTCTTAAAGACGATAATACCAGTAGAACTAACTCCTCTAAACAATAACGTAGTGTACGAACACGAACCTTGGAACAACGTACAATCTAAAGTCAACACCTCCCTCACAGAAAAAGGCAGTAAACAAAATCAAGAACAAACTCTAAAAATAGAAGCCTTAAACATTATAAATACTCAATACCAACAATATACCAAAATATATACGGATGGATCTAAAATTACTAACCCATACAGAACAGCTGCTGCAATGGTCATACCAGAGCTCAACATACAAATAGGCAGACGTCTCCCAGACTACTGCTCTATTTACACAGCTGAATTCTGGTCCATCCTCAAATCATTACAATGGATTGAAGAATTCAAACCTAATAAGACAGTAATTATTAGTGACTCGCTTAGCGTCCTATCTTCAATTCAAACAAATACCACCAAATGCAGGGAAGACTTTCTCAATCAAATAAACGCCAAGCTAAAAATACTAAATACCGGAAATACTATTGTAGAGTTCATGTGGATACCATCCCACATAGAAATTAAGGGAAACGAAATGGCCGACAAACTGGCTAAGGAAAAACTACACGAACTGAATTTTGAGCCACTGCACTATAGCACAACCGAACTCTACAGTATAATAAACACCCAAATAGATATAAAATGGCAACATGATTGGGACAATAGTACAAAAGGGAGAGTGTTGTACACTACTGTTAAAGAAGTAAACAGGCACAAAAAACCGCCCAAGGGCTCACCTAAAGAGCAGACAATCATCAATAGGATAACTTTAGGAAAAACCAAGCTGGCCAACAGCATGGGAAAATATATAGGACCCTTTCCTCATAATATAAACTGCTACCATTGCAATACCCCGGAAGATCTACATCATATCTTCAACAATTGCAGTAAAACCAAACAAGAAAGGGACAAATTTAGATCACAACAGCAGAATATAAAAGCCCCATATACATACCCAGAAATTATACAAAATACCAATCCCAACATTTTAATGACACACAAGAATATGTTGGAATTTCTACTAAACATAGGAAAAATAGGGAATATATAAATTATCCATTAAAATCCTAAACACAACAAACAACAAAACAGGACCCTAATGCTTACATATAAAACATTACTAAGCCCCTTTAGGACAGGAAAACAAGAAACGGCCAGGACCGGGGTGTGGAAACTGGGCTCAACAAGGAATACCTTTGACGTGTCGCTTAACGGCCCCGGATACTTCCGGCAGAGGTCCCTTGTTGTTGCCTGGCCGCCGCGCCTCACGGACCGGTCGTGGGGAGGTGACTGGGTGTAGAAATGGACAATCCTTGACGTGTCGCTTAACCGGCCCGGGACATTTCCCGCAGGGACCCATTCCTACTACCTAATAACCGAACCACACACCTGAACTAAACCAAGGGGCAAAACAAATATGGAAATAGGGTCCCAATAAAACAAAAAGGGAAATCAAGATCCATAACGCAAACAAGTCATGCTTACAAATAAAACATTAATAAACCCCTTTAGGACAGGAAAACAAGAAACGGCCAGGACCGGGGTGTGGAAACTGGGCTCAACAAGGAATACCTTTGACGTGTCGCTTAACGGCCCCGGATACTTCCGGCAGAGGTCCCTTGTTGTTGCCTGGCCGCCGCACCTCACGGACCGGTCGTGGGAAGGTGACTGGGTGTAGAAATGGACAATCCTTGACGTGTCGCTTAACCGGCCCGGGACATTTCCCGCAGGGACCCATTGCTACTACCTAATAACCGAACCACACACCTGAACTAAACCAAGGGGCCAAAACAAATATGGAAATAGGGTCCCAATAAAACAAAAAGGGAAATCAAGAGCTATAACACAAACAGGTCATAAAAACATAATCAAATTACCCAATAAATAACACCAAGAAATAACAAGATGACACCAAAAAACAAACATCATAGGCAGTAAGGATGTAGGCTAACACTCTACTCTCTCTTCTTTCCTCTTTAGACACTCTCCCTAGATACCTTCTCATTAGGAGTACAACCAAGTGTACAGTGTTAAAAACATAAGTATCAACCACACCAAAAAGCTTAATTAGAACCAACAGATGCACCGAGAACGGAGCAACTTAACCAGGTAGAGAAATATGATAGAGACCCCAAATCAAGAACATATAAGGTAGTCTAAACCTCCAAAGACTATCAGGTCCGGCGACACAAGGTCGCACATCAAATAGAAAAAGGAAAAAACGTAATTTAGGTCCCGCAAAATTAGAACATATAAGGTAGTCAAAAACCCAAGACTATCAGGGCCAGCAGCACAAGGCTGCAAAGCTAACTAAATAACCTAAGAAATATGGCATAATTAGAACCCCAAATAGAACATATAAGGTGGTCAAAGCCCAGATCAACAGGCCCAGCAACACAAGGTTGCACATAACAAAATCTTAGGAAAACAACTACACAAAAATACACATCGAGCAACTAACATTATAAAACACTGTTACATAAACGTTGTACACTCAAAAACAGCACAGAGTATATAAATAGGGATAGGGTACGTCCAAAGAAGCAGCCCTTGCCAGGCACTTCGCCTCGCCCGCAAAACCTGCCGCAGCAACTACACGTGCTTAGCACGTCCTAAAACAACCAGACAGAAACAGAATGAATTAATATGAGTGTGTGCTGGAACTATTCCCACTCATATATGTGGCCCTACAATCACACAGTAGTAGCTCAATAGCTACTCCGATGTGACGGCCCAAGTAAATAGTGTTCCATGAACACATAAATGCCTGCAGGGTGGCGGCTCCATTCCCACCCTCAGGATAAAGTAAATAACCGTCTTTTGACGGATAAAACAGTGGTAAGAGCCCTCGGGACGAACCACTTAAAACCCATAATATTGATTGATTGATAAATATTCTCTTCACCAAGCAAATGACTCATTCAGGATTTACAAAGAATAATTCATTGATTTCAAGAGATGGAACTGATTAATGTGGCATTGACTAGTTGTTAGATATTTTTGGCAATATAGATATTAATAAAATGTATTTCACAAATAATTGCTTTCCTTTAATAGCTATTTAACCCCTTTGTTGTTCTTTTATAAATATTGGTTATTATCATGTATAAAAATATATCAATTAAGATACTTTTTGATTCTGATGTTAACTGTACATTTTTGATGTAATGATTGCAATACATTTATTTAACTATTGATCATTTGTAATTGTTATCATTGTCACTTATATCTGGATTTCTTGTATCTTTGATGGAACAGTCCAATTAAACAAATCTCTCTGGTTGACCTAACTATACCATCTGTCCTTAAGTTAAATGAAACAAAGTGGACAAACTATTTAAAGAATGTAAGCATGTGGCAGAAAGCTTGCAGTTTAGTTTGGATTTAATATCTGTAAAGTCAGACTTTCAATGCCTTTCATTTTTGTAAAGACAACTCAACTGCTTTTATAGTCTTTACATTGACAAAAGATGAACTTTCGTCTTTTTGTTATGTAAAGATATTGTAAAGGTGATACTGATACATTTTACATCTTTACCTGTATTTAAGTATAACTTAAATATTTGTAAAGGCAACTTTTCATACAGTGAAATTGACTCCTATCAATATTATTTTGTATCCGTTGTCGCGGGGCCCCTAAAAGACGTTGGGCCTATAGGACGGTGTCTACTCTGCCTATTTGGTAATCTGTCACTGCATCCACCATATTATAAACGACAGCAAAACCCGAGATTGTTCCAGTTGTGATGTTGTTTCTTTCTGCTCGGTTCCGACTATTGATCTTACGTACATCCGAGAGTATCTTCTCAGTACAACGGAAAAGGCCGAAGATGTTCCAATTGCATCTATGTAGTGAAACGGTTGTGTGCGGACTCGTTGTTTACCTAGAGAACTCCTTTGGCTAGACAAGCAAAGAAGCCGATACTGTGAGAGACTCTTGGACGAAGTAGGATTAGATATGATAAAAAAAATAAATGAAATGGTAAAGGTTTGTGCATATTTTATATCCTTCGGGATTCTCATTTTTTGTTAAAAAATCAGGACGGGGCACAAACTATCAGGGGGTCGATAAATATAACAGACACAAAAAAACAAGAAATCGTTTTGATGAATTTTCCAACAAAAATATAACCCCCAAGTTCACAAAGTAACACGATTATTTTAAACACACACACACATACACAAACACACACACACACACACAGACACACACACACACATACACACACAGCTGATTAGAGGAGTGGAGGAAAGAATGTAACTAACTGCAGTCGGGTAGTTCGCTAGGTAATTTGGTATGTGAGTAGGTGCTTACAAAGGTAGAAGGAGTGTTAATAACACGAACATGTAAATGTTTCAATTATTTAGACACATGCAGGGGGAACTATACGTACATGTTGATTGTGAACTAAATGGTGGAAAGATAGTAGGGGCCGAAGAACGTAGATGGGTGATATATACATGACCTTGGATACCTAGGCATCTTCATTCATTTGGTGTTGAATTGCATACTACACAGATTTAAAACTAAAATAGTACACAACACAGTAAAGAAACAGGATAGGGAAGACGATATTACATGTTAAGAGAAAATCACCGTAAACAGTCTTTATCTGGAAGCTCTATGTGTTCTTCATTCAAGCGGAAATGTCACATCGTATAGCATTACTTCATAATCAACTTACCTTTAAGATATGTAAAGAACAAATGGAATACACCTTTTCTTCTTAAAAGCTTCACATAATCCTCTGTGTGTACTTATTTACACGTACTTAATTATATATTTGTCATACAAGTCAACGTAGATCTATATAACTTCCTGGTTTATAGAATATATTTAGTCCATGTTCCGTTTAATACACCTCCGTTCTATACTGGTAACATTTATCGGTACACGTTAACAATGAGAAGCACAAAGCGAATGAATAATAATATCTTATATTCTGTCCAGAGAATATACGACCCTTCCTTTCAACAAAGGCAGACAAGTAGAAAGAAAACGTATTCTACATCCTGAATCGACTTTCTTTACAACAACTCAAAAATGTTGTTTTACAGCCATCTATCTCCGTAATAAATTATGTCATAACAATTAAGCCATGATGAGTTATCGTCCTTACCAACAGTTGTCAAACACGCCAGTTGGACAAATCAATACTTCCCGTATACTATCATTGTAATGACTAGTTTAATTTCCAATATATTGTCTTATATATCTCTAAAAGTTAGAATATTTGCTTGATATCACCCGACATTTCTCGGTCAGATCACAATTTCATGAGAAGAGTTTGATGAACAAAATGTAGAATATACATATCGATGGTCCTAACCGCGAAATAGCTGTTGGAATGGGAAGTGAACTATTTCCTTGCAAAATGCAATTTAGTATTAAACGTTGTAATGACTGTTGTAACCAGTGATGACTGTATTGAAACCAATGGGTAAATGTGTTCACGGTGCCTTAAATGCAGAAATATTCATCGTCTATTTCCAGAGTATCATTAAATAATACGTACAAGATATTTGGATGTCAGAAAAACTGTCACCAGTGACGTACTATGAGTAAATATAACTTGGGGCGACGACTATGGCCCAGTAGGTTTTGGTACTCCGATAACTCTGGCGCCTGTGTCTTGGGTGCACCAAGGCTTCTGGCGCCCGAGGCAACCAGTCCGCCCTGGTTAGTAAGCTGATAATCACTATCAGCACGCACACAGTCCCGGATTACCCATTAGGCAGAGTAGGCAACTGCCTATGGGCCCCGCGACTTTTATGGGCCCCATAAGGGGCCCCCATGAGACCGTGACCGTGGGTCTGGGCCCCAAAAGTTTGACTGCCTATGGGCCTCCACGGTGCTTAATCCGGCGCTGCACGCACAGACACATGTTTCATAGGTATGTAATTGGTATTAATTAATACTATGCAAGTCAAACTGGAAAGCAGATATACAAAACATAACATGATTACCTTACTGTTTCCCTTCGATAATGCTTGATATTTCCATATAATAGTACTGCAGTCTATCGGTATTGGCATTTTGCCAAGCTTTGACTCGGTCAGTGTGATAAAGTACTCAACTGTCCACATGCCAAACTATGCGATCGATTACATCATGACTAACAAAGTTGTGTCATTATACAACCAGTCAGCTACTGACAGAGAAGCAAACATTTGAAAGTGCCATCCATTTGTCCGTCTCTCTGCCAGTATATCTCTTGTCTTCAATAGCATTGCATAGCATTTCCCAAACTCCGCTACAAAGTAAAGTTAGACCTAATACCCATGTTTTCCTTTCCATGACGGATTCTGTGTGTGTGTGTGTGTGTGTGTGTGTGTGTGTGTGTGGAGGGGGGGTGTAATTTAAATATTTTAACGTTGGTTTAATTTTAGTCATATCGCTCCAGTGGCTGCTGTGTTGCAGCTTATTGTACATCTAGCACTGGGGCATCATGCCGCATACATGTAACATCATGTCCCACCCAGTCACATTATCTTGTCGACAGGCGGACCATTCCTAACACCAACATTTTACTGCTTAGCGCTCTGTGAGGCAGCTGATAATATCATTTTATAAGCCTTTGGTGTAACTCTGCCGAAGCTCGAACCATCCACCTCCAATCACTTAGGACACCGGAGAGCTCGCATAAAACTGACCAGTATTGATTGTAACTAGACTATTCCGATTGTGACTGCCTGCTTAAGCCACCACATTGTTCCATGCGAACGAAAGTAGTTCAGACAATAATTTTCAATGGCGACAAATTATATCCGACGGTAATCGACCGTCCTGACGGGAATGGCCAAACCCTGTTCCGATCGAAACTATTACCAAATATTATTTTCTTTTATCATAGCTGCTCTGCAGCTCTGGGCTTCAACGTTTGTCCGGCATTTATTTCGAAGAGCCTTTGTATGAACTCCAAAAAAACAAAAACAATGGAAATATCCAGTTCATATTTGGTTAGCTAATACATTAGGTACAATTAATGTTTAAGCTGTAAGTTTGAGTGAGCGAAAGAGGGGATACGAATTAGAATATATATATATATATATATATATATATATATATATATATATATATATATATATATATATATATATACAAATGCCATAAGGCTCCTAAAACGTCTTCTATGCGTAACTATATACACTCTAAACAATAAGGTTGTCCAGTATTCCGCTATGTGGCATATGACGGCTTTGTTATGCCGCCACTATTATTATTGGGGTGGGGTACTCCCAATATATTTTAAAAATTATTATAAAAGTCCCACCCAGAATCGAATATGTAGGAAGTGAAATCAGCGAGAGAGAGAGAGAGAGACAGACAGACAGACAGACAGACAGAGAAGGAGAGATAAAGCTCCGAGCCTTCAATCAGCAATGCCAACAGTTAAACTATTAAGTACACAAAAAGTGAAAATCAAATGAATAACAAGTTATTACAATTCAATAATCAAATGATAATGATTCCCCAATTACTCTTCATCCTCTTCACCAAGAGATAACCTATTGCATCATTTGATGTATAGTGTGATATAGTTTTTTTCCAACTATCCTACTTTTCTACTCGTATGTATCAATTCCATCCTGATAATTCCTTCTTTCCTTACGACTTCCTTTTTAACTCCTTCTTGACAGCTCCTTCTTTAATTAATTCTCCTCGACTCATTTTCCGACTAACCTTCAATTTAATCGATTTCTCCCCTAGTCTTGATTCCGTCTCCCTCAAAGAGACTCGTGCCTAAACTACACCGGAAGTATGATCCCATAAAGCTTCCTTTACAAAGCTTTGTCTTGCTTAGAATTTCCTAAGTTTCCCCGCCAAATTACAAGCGGCGTTCCAAGGGTATTGTTTTATAACTGTGCAGCACGATGTTTGGGCAATTATTAAGTTCAGTGTCGAAAATACTAAATCAAATTGTGATTGAAATGGTGACCACACCCTCTCTCAATTCCGATTGGATGTCGATTATACCTTGTTCTATTCAACTTAGCAGACAATGTGCCCTGACCGTTTGTCAACATTGTGAGATTAAAAGGGACCTTTGTTCTTAAACAAAAGCTTTCATCGTCCACGTGCGACTTTTCACACCCATAAAGCAGGGTTCTCGTACCTTTACTAACAGTGTCAAGCACGCACACACACACACACACACACACACACACACACACACACACACCTTTGGACAGGCTACCATTCCCCTCTAATAAAGTGTTTGGTTATGCATGCAACTCCGTTGTTCCAGACACTGCCTTCATGTATGTTGTTGTTGTAGGGTTTAACGTCATTTTTAGTACAAGGCTATACATGGCAGCCAGTAAAACTGGTCAAGGTAGAACCCGGGAAAACCACCGAAAGAACCACATATTCATGTGAAGCCAGTGGCAAGCTTTCCCACATACGAACATTGGCCGAATCCGAAACTCGAACCAACGCAGACAGAGGTTTGATGGCAGTGATCCGTAACGGAGAAAACTTTAGACCACTTAGCCACTCGGGCCCCCAACAGGGAAAGGAATAAAACGTTTCCAATAAAAGAAAAGAATTTAAGACTACAATGTATGTATGTATGTATGTATGTATGTATGTATGTATGTATGTATGTATGTATGTATGTGTGGGGGGTGGGGGGGTGTCGGTGTGTGTGTGTGTAGGTAGGTAGGTAGGTAGGTATGATTACTCACTGACTGACTGATTTTCTTTCTTCATTAACAGAGATCATGGGCTCCGAGTGGCCGAGTGGTCTAAAGCACTCTCCGTTACGGATCACTGTCATCTCACCGATGTCTGCGTGGGTTTGAGTTTCAGATTTGGCCAATGTAGGTATGTGAGAAAGCTTGCCTGTAGCGTCTCGTTGGTCTTTTGGTTCTTTCTGGGGGTTTTCCCGAGTTCTTCCTCCACCATTAATTATTGGCTGCAATGTATTGCCTATCGTGTGCTGCAAAATGGCGTTAAACCGAAGCACAACAACAGAGATTATATCAGAATAATTTAATTCAGAATAATGCAAGATCATGAAATTCAACAGAAAAGTGACAAAATAAAGAGTAGTAATGAGTTCATAAAGATAGTAATCATATCTTTAATTAAGTCTGTTCAGCGTAACCAGCAGAAGTCGGCAATGAGATGTCTGACAGTGAAACACTTTAAACGAGATACTATGACAAGAAATCAGAAGCAAGCCAAAGCAAGCAGTAGGTAATTAACCAGTTGATATCTAAACAAAATCATAAGCAACCTAGACGTCAAATAAAACAGATTGTTACGAGAAAATGTTGTAAGTTCAGAAGAGTTACGGCCTTTTATCCGATGTTGAACACCCACATTAATAACTAACGTCGATGAAATAAGTGGTACAGTTAAAATATCAGTTTAACATTTGCTATTATTTAGCAGTAGTTAAATCCGTTATCCCTTTGAGTAATACTCTTTACTATGTTCATTGATATTAAAATTATGTATCACATGCTGATTGTGTGAAACTAATATTGTAGGAAAAGTTAGAAATGTGTATGTCATGAATGTATGGATCCTTGTTGAAAATATGTCCTCGAATGTGATACAAAGCTAGTTTCTTTAGCTAAACAAGAGCTTGTGAGAATCACATATATTTATCAAGCATTATAATGAATGTAAACGAATATGTTCACGAATCGTTTAGTTCAATTATTTAGCTAAATGAACCGACGTAGAAGAAGCATTGTAAACAAAACAAATTTTGTGATACACATACGGATTATAGCTAACGGGTCACACATAGAGAGACAATTATTTGTGTTTGTTATTTATTTTTGTCTGTACAAATATTTTAGCAAATAATACATAGGTTAGTAGGATCCGTGGTCCATTTAATGAACACGTTTGAACAATATGTAATCCACTGAGCTCTTTTAAAATCGACTATGTTTGTGTACTATTGTCGACTTTCATATCACCATCGTTGTCTCCGTCTAATAGTAGTCGTAGTCTGATGCTCGATTATCAGGATGTGATTTGCGTTGAATTAGGAAAATGGAACTTCAAGAAATGTTTATGTCAAGTGTGGTGTGACAACGACCTCTCGGATTACGGGCTGCTGCTGCTGCTGATGATGATGATGATGATGATGATGATGACAACGACGACGACGATGGTGATGATATTTTTTCATGAAAAAGAAAACAAAACATTTAATTTTTTATAAAATTTCATACCAATGTCCTTGTGACTAAACAGTGTTTGTCTTCCATTTAATTCATTTATTAAGCTTCAAATATTACCTTCATATAACTATAAAATTGTTATAGTTAAAGTTTCAGTAAAATGATTTGTTGTGTGTGTTTAACTTCTGCTTAAGAGCCAGCAATGTAGCGGCAATGCTGAGAGTAATGGAAAACTGTGATAAATATTAAATAATAATATTTCATCAAATCATCCAAAACTCTAAGTTCACATACTTCTTACAACCAAAAGAAAGCATATATTTTATATTATATATAACATGCTGTTATAATGAACTTCATATCGTACATATTCTGAAAAGTAAAGAAGCTTGAAAATGAATGACATACTGCTTGAATGATGGTAGTGATCACTTGACTTTCAAGCTTGTGGAAGAAGGAAAATGACTGTCAACGCTCTGAACTTGAATCTGAATCGGTACTCAAACGTACTGAGTCGAGGTAAAATAATTTTCGTTCAACAACTCTAGTAGTTAGTTGCGTAACGTATTCAATAATAGGTTACCTAAGTTTGTGGGTCTTTTCTGCACAGCATGTGTTGTGCATAGCGGCAAGTCAAACTGGTAGAGGAAGAGCCCACTAAAACACTGGCAAGAATCACCGAAACACGGGACGTTAATGGCAAGCTTTCACAAACCCACGCTGCCAGTGGTGAGATGGCAGGTATTTTCAAAAGAAAACGCCTTATACAATTTTGCCAATCGGGGCCACGACTAAGTAGGCAAGTGGGTGGTTATTTTGCATTGTTGGTGCGTGGAACTTTACAGGTAACCAGATTAATGGACAAACTTTAGTAGAAATGCAGGTAACCGTTGGTACAATTTTGTAACAGTCTTATTCTCTTAGTGTACTTTCACATTTCTGGCCAAGATAATGGACATTTTGCAGAGAGAGGATATTCTAAAACAATATTTTAATTGAATTATACAAACTTAAGAGGCGGGAGGTAGCGGATTCGAACCATAGCCGAGTCAAACAAAAGACTTAGAAAAGGAGTACTAACAACATCCGGGCTAGACGTTCTGAATTAAAAGGTTAGTGTTAGGACTGGTCGGCCAGGTGTCAGGATAATGTGGCTGGGAGAAACATGATGCTACGTGTCTGCGGCATGATGCTCCGGTGCTAGACATTACTATAAACTGAAACTCCAGACATCGTAGCAATATGACTGAAAATGTTTTAAAGCTACTTTAAAAATCCAAATCACACACACACACACACACACACACACACACACCGCCATCATCATCATCATCATCATCATCATCATCATCATCATCATCATCATCATCAATAACAACAACAACAGAGTCGTGTTTCTGGTACTCGCAATGCATGTTAGATAAGCATCAAGTACAAAAATTTACCAACATCAATATTGTCTTACGTTTTTAATGAAAGTATAATATTCATCAAGATGTACTCACACTAAGATTTGTTTTCTATCCCAACTCATTACACACACTGAATGAAAGAAAGTCGATCTGGTCATGAAACAAATTCTAAAGCTTAAACTAAGCCAGTAAAATGTGAAAAGGAGGTCACGTTTTTGCATGAAAGGGTATTTTACACACAGACATATATATATATATATATATATATATATATATATATATATATATATATATATATATATATATATATATATATATATATATATATATATATATAAGCACACATATGATCGCGTCTAATGATAAGAACACAGTGTAATCAAGAGTCAGTCAAGTGTGTGGTACTCACCAACAGACATCATATCACACCGGTCTGTTGTTGTTGTTGTTGTTGTTGTAGGGTTTAACACCATTTTCAGTACACGATAGGCTATAAATGGAGGCCAAGTCGTTTGGTTGATAAAGAACCCGGGAAAACCCCAGGAAAGAACCACTGACCCACAAGAAGCTACTGGCAAGCTTTCTCACATAACTACATTAGCCGAATCTTAGACTCGAACCCACGCATGTACAGGTGATATGGCAATGATCAGTAACGGACAGCGCTTTAGACCACTCGGCCACTCGGGGCCCCTCACACCGGTCTGTAATTCCAGGAAGGACAAGATGTGTATACATATGTGGTACTTAAAGAACTTTTTTAAAAAATATTATTAGAATTTATATTATCAAAAAAATATCAGAATAAATATTATCAATATTAATATTATTATTGTCAGAATAAATATTATCTATAAAAAATATTATTATAATATATTATTATCTTTTTTCAGTGATTTTATAATTTGATAGAGTAAATTTGTACTAAAAGAATTAAAATCAGTCAGATTTTATAATTTGATGAGGTAAATAGTACTATAAAAAATAAAAAAAAATCAGTCAGATTTTATAACATGATAGGGTAACTTGTACTATTGTCAAGACGAAAAAAAAAACAAAATGTGTTGGTTTATCTCTGCACGGAGAACATTTACTCAGTGGACTATTTTGCGATATTCTGATTATATGCCGACTCACTTAGACTTCCACTGTCAACCACGCATCATGCATGTATTTGAAGGAGAAGCATTGTATATTTAATTATCCTAATTTTTTTCCAGTTATACCACGCACTACCTAAGCTAATTTCTATGTATTCCTATTCTTATTTGTACCTTAATTTTTTTGTTAAGTGTTCTCTAATCAATTTAAATGTTTCTTTTTTAATGTTATCACATAATTCATTCCTTTCCTATATTGTATTCATAAATTGTTTATTTCTCTAAATATTTTGAAACTTCTAATTTGTTAATAAATTTTGTATCTCTATATCCCTCCCTCTGTTTCTAACCTGTCAACCAAACCAATAAATATTTAGCCTCTCCAATAAATATTTAGCCCCTCCAATAAATATTTAGCCCCTCCAATAAATATTTAGCCCGTCCAATAAATATTTAGCCCCTCCAATGGTGTATTTGGATCTTTATTTAAAACTTTAAATCTGTTTGAAATATTTTTTTTTGTTTTAATCCACTATAGATTGGGTAAAGCGACCCCCTCCCCCTCTTTTTTTGTCATGTATGTTTCTTTATTCAAATAACTAGTTTTATGTGCTTATATGCAATATTCAGAATAAAATACCAAATTTGTTCTCTGTGCTACGTTTCACTGACGGACTCCAGTCTAACATACCAATATGGCCTCACCCATGTGTATCCACAAGCAGGATACTTACGCTCCTCTTCTGACAATTGTATATTCATTCTTCCCACTATGTAAACGAAGCCATATGGACAAAATTCTTTTGCATGCCTGGCCCAGCAATTTTGGAACGAATTGCCCATTGAAAGTAGACACAACGACACGATGAACCATTTCAAGTGTGCTCTTAAAACTCACCTTTCTCGACTGCAAGAACAAATTTAAAGACCTAATAATATTTCCTACCTTAAATAGTTTCAGCATTCTGCTATGTTTTTTTAAATTTCATGCTGTTTCTTGTATTTTTTGTAATTTTTTGGTGGTCATATCATTATAGATATTATAAAGCGCATATAGCTTCTAAAGATATGGGCTATACAAAGACATTATTATTATTATTATTATTATTATTATTATTATTATTATTATTATTATTATTTATATTATTATTATTTATATTATTATTATTATTATTATTATTATTATTATTATTATTATTATTATTATTATCTGTTAAAGAATATATCGTGCCCGTTTTCATCGACCGGGTCATAAAATATAAGATTACTCTGTCTTACGATAGAGTTATTCTCCGAGTAAGATACCTGTGTTTGTATATCGTTGATAATATATTATCTGTAACGCCGATTTGCTTCCTGTACCAAAGGAGAGAAAATTAAACAAAAAAGATATTAATTTATAAACGAGTACTATAAAATATCAGCATTATTTAAGGGAGATAATTCTTTTAAGGAGACATAACGCTATTAGAGTTAGCGCCCTTCAATAATACTGAATTTTTCAGACGTATCAT
The DNA here is from genome assembly GCA_030141615.1 of Unio pictorum. Lineage (NCBI taxonomy): Eukaryota > Metazoa > Mollusca > Bivalvia > Unionida > Unionidae > Unio > Unio pictorum. The sequence continues at coordinate 7,967,091 of JARLTB010000168.1, read as the reverse complement.
AATAAATAATAACGGTGATGAAGAGGTTTAATGTCATCACCGATACTGATGAAGCACCGAGTGTTGATAAACTTGACGGTTTTGCTAATAACTTAGTTGTTTATGATGATGTGATAATAAATAAACAATCAAATCCAGCAAGAATATTTTATCCAGCAAGGCATAAAAAAAACGGACGTGATTTATGTTATTCAGTGATATACACAAATACCTAAAGTGAACAGAGACAACTAATATTATAGCTGTGTTTAATGGAGTCGATACACATACTTGCGAAATTTTCATCGACCCTCGTGTAGTGGTGATATGGCTGTAATTCTCTTCAAAAACTTCTTTACACGTGCGCAAGCTACCCCACACGGGATTTCAACGATAAATGTACATCTTCCTCTATCGCGATATCATATAGGTATTGGTACAAAATTTAGATATTTACAGCAGCAGGCAGGTGCGACCTCATTGAAAAGTCATGTGGGTAAACAAAACATATGCCATTCGAAAAATCACTAACTACTGATAAGGTAACAAAATAAATGAACCCAATTAGGGAATCTTTAGGTCAATTAGAGGCTTCATTTTGGCGTTATTACTCATATATTTCATTTTTGTAGAAAGCTTTTTTTTCTTCAAAACAAGACTTTCCATCAAAGGTTCTTTTCACCCTCCGTGCTGCTTGCAATCATCCAGCTTGGTGATTTCAGCACGATTACAGATTGAAAATAACATTAACAATACAATTTTAACGAAATAGGTTGGAACCTGAATTATGGTTTTGAGTAACAGATTTGTGTGTCTTGGGTGTAGAACTCGTAAAGATGAATGTAAGTTTCATGACTAGAAGTAGAAGAGTTTGTTCACGGGTTGCAAAAGACCTACGAGATGAAGGACTCAACACACAGGCTTAAACAAGCATGCGCACGTATTGTACATATATTCACAAAGTTAGACTCCTTGGTCCCCTCCCCATGGGGAAGGTGCGATATGAAACTGATTAGAAACTGTTACAGAAGACCTAAACTGAACAATGATGGAGATTCAACGAGATTGCATCCATGTTCTTATTAGGTCAAATTTAACATTACATCTCTTAAACAGTTGAAGTGCTTCATTAAAAGAGGAAATATGTGGTACCTGAAACCTCTGACGTTTTGTAGAAAAACCCAGTGCTGGATTACCAAATAGGCAGAGGAGGAACCGCCCTACGGGCCCCACGCCTTTTATGAACCTCGCGACAACTGATTAAAATAAAATGTTAATTTCTTTACTAACATTAAAAATTGTTAATATTTGTTTTGTGTAATAAACGATTAGGAGATAATTTGCAAAGGGGAGGGCACGATTTCGACGGTCGAAGGGTCTAATGGAGTCCACAAAGATTAATCCGGTACTGGAAATATATGTGGATTTAAAAGCAAGCAAAAACCATATTTTGTGTTCTGCGCAAGTACTTGATATATTTCACCTTGTAGTTATACTATAAACAAAGTTAAATTTGTGCCAATCATTCAAGGTTAAAGATTGTGTATGACACGATGAAAAAAGTTGGCATTTATGCAAGAAAGGAAAGTATACTGTATTGATTTCACGTTAGCTTATACCGATGCGAACACTCAAATTGTTATTTGCAACCCAACCAAGGGATAATTTGTCTTTATAGGAGATAAAACGGCCAAGACGTACCGAACACGATTCTTTTTATTCTGTATACATTTCTCAAAACGAAAAAGAAATTGTTGTCAAAGAGCAAACTAAAACAAAATCACTCAAATCTATGCATTTCACTGTAATAAATTTACCTGGCATATATAATGTTAACATACAATAGTCGCATAAACTCAGTTCATAAGATAATTTCCAACCTTAATAAAAGAGCTATAAAATTAACTCAATATAAAAATAAAGTCATAAATGATATTAATCTTTTTGGACAACTTCCAGCATCAATTTATATTAGCCTAATATGTCATTAACTAAAGAATGCCTTTGCTCTTTCCTCCTGTACACATTTCTCAAAATGAAAATAAAAACGACATGACAAAAGAGAATTAAAGAGACTCCGTCTAATCTTTAACTGCTTTGTACAGTAATGCATGCAGCAGTTGTAACGTGTACACAGAAAAGCAACATCCTCAGATATATTCCAAGCTTAATAATAAAGCGAACAAATGCATACATACAATATAAAAATCAAGCCATCTATAAAACGTATAGTCCTGGTTAACTTCCAGCATAAAATAAAAATGGAATAGCTCCTATGAAATAGTATATAATGACTTACGGTTGCATAATGCATTTCTGTGCATCAGGTCAAAACTAAAACAAGACATAACATCAAAGTTATTGATATTTAAAACGTTCCTCAGCACCTATGGTGTTAGATACCATGGCAACAATCCCTCTAAAACATCCTGGTAAAATGGAAGGAAAACAAATCCAAAATAACTAAAATAATGCATTTTCTCTGCATATTAAAAGAACAATAATCTATCGGACTAATCAGGTCACACATTTAACAGCATTATCATAATGTCAGATTATACCTCATTATAAAATACACGCGCATATAATTCTTCATAACTCTGTGCTCAAAATGACGCATGCCTTCGTCAATGTGGGGTTGGGTGAGTATGGTCTTCTGTTTACTAGGTTTCGCCAAACGATTAGTAGGAATCGATCTATAACTCGAATCAGGTTACTAAAAACACACAACACTTTCTGTACTTATTTTGATTTTCAACAGCAAAAAGCCATACCATCAATAAAATCTTAATTATTTGCACCAGTATTGTACTCAATGTTTTGAAGACGATAAAACCTAGTAGAAGATATTATTACGTCTATACAGTTGCTCAATTCTGAAACATAGCAAGGAAAATATATTACGTTTCCTCCTTTCAATTGCTAAATTGGTAAAATAATATTTAAAATCATGTAAAACTTTACTGAAAACTCGGTGTTTACAAAAATGACAATTCTGGAAAAAATTCGAGACACCAACATTTTGAACCGTATAGAAAATGCAAGCCATAGAAACTTTGTCCTGGGGAAAAAATTCTTGTTTGATAATCCTTCTTGCTATAAACCGTTCCATACACTAGTAATTCGAGTCCTAAATTATGTTGCCATTATGCTCCGCTAGTGAGCTGAACTCAAAGCCCATATTATCAAACTCAGCATTCGAATTAAGAGGTCTGTGTGTCCAGCTATTGGCTGACTTTAACAAAAATGCTCCTGATTTTACGTTTCTCTCGAACAATATGTCGTACGTTGTAGCTGTCGATAACTCTTCGTATATATTTGAAGTACGTTGGACGCAGTTGCCGTTATCATTCGAACTATCTGTTGGATTTGTTTTAGTGGAATCATTAAGCATAAACTCGTCTTGAATTTCCTCGTAAATACGAGAGTCGTCATCAGTAGTAAAAGAACTATCCTCCGTCTCAGCCAAGGGTTCTGCACTTTGAAGTTTTTTGCACATCTGAACGGCTTGTTTGAAGTCTAGACGTTTACCTCCACGAAACTTTCCATTTAAGATGCAAACGTATGACAGGAGATGAAGCAAAGTTCCAGTTCGGTGAATCAACAAGGCAATAAACTGTATCAGCAGTATTAGCCCAAACGAACATAACATAATCAATGATACCGGTTCATATTTTCCCAAGATATAAAAGCTTTCAAGCTGGTACCGGTTCACTTCGAGTTGTAGCAAACCGACTGAATACATGAGATTTAATAATATGCATCCAAATATAATATTATTTCGTAGGATGACCAATTCTTTCTCGACCCTGATTGGCTGCTCTGTTTTTCTCGCAACTGGATGGAGGTATTCATGTAGCATAAAGTTCCAAAAAATCTCTTCCTTTGAGCTTATCTCCTCCACTGGTCCTGCAGCAACCGGTTCCTGACTCATCCAAAATGGCCGTATTCTAACCAGTCCACTTCTTTCCGACTTTGAATTCCATCTTCTAATGCATTGTTGTCTTTGCTCTCCTTTTGCCATAACGACTGTGTCAACATCCCTAGTGCCGTCATTATCTTGGCTTATCGATTCATCACTACCATCTTGCACATCATCATCTTCATCATTACTGTTTTCTAGTTGTGATACGACTTCCCTCGTCCCCCAAGAAATATTGTGTGCATTACACAGGCAATAAATATTTAGGAGGAGAAATGTTGCGGGCAAAGTGAAGAAATACAGTGGGCCATATATCAAATTGCCAAATTCACTGGGATGAAATAAAGCCGATACAAACAAAATAAGACCCACTCCAATGAAAATAGAAGTCATAGTAAATGGATTATCTTTTAAGATATCAATTATTGTTCCCAATGTAACAATTTCCATGACAACCGTGAAGATAGCCGTAAGGACAATTGCAGCATTCATCTGAACACTAGAGTTGCACTTGACACAAATAATCATGAACAAAACCGCTGGCGCTAAGGAAAGAATGAAGGATAAATTCAAACCGATGGAGAACACGTTACTGAAGGCTCCAGCAATCATCAAAATAACAGTTCCTGGGGCCAACAGCCTAGCAACTAGAGTTACGAAGAGATAGAATACGAATAGTATGCTGATATTGTTGTTCATCCTGGTTGTGAGGCGCCACGATGAAATTAGGTCGACTATATTTGACATGGCCGAAATACTCCAACGACGACGTTGGCCAAGCATTTCGTTAAACGTTTCAGGGGCAAACGTGTAAGCCTCTGCGCCGGCGCAATAGTCGATTTTGTAGCCTTGCTGTAGTAATAGTGTGCAAAGCCACCGATCTTCACCTGAAATGATATGAAAAACAAATGTGGCTTTGCGATTATATTTTGAAGAATAAAGTAATATAAGTGAAATGTCCTAGTCCAACTATGGTGGCTTTCTTCAGTTTCGTATTTTGCATAGGTTACATTTTCCTCACTGGTTATACTGGCTAGTAAAAAGGGCCTTTTATATATTGGATATTGTTAAAAGAATTTTAATTCCCTTTTTTGGGCGTATGATTATTTATTGTAAAATGGGTTATCGAGTACATAGATGATAACGTTTTGTTTACAATTCATACATTGGTAATTTACTGGTTTTCTATGTTTTAAACACTTGTAAAGATAGTGTATTGTTGACTAAATCAACTGGTTTTTCAAGTACATGGGAACAAACGATTTGGCTGGCTGTATGATTAGATTGTGTACAGTTTCCAAAAGTACTATATCAAAAGCAAATTCATCCACATTTCATGACAATAACAGAGGTATGCCAAAATCATCTCCACTATACATGTTAGAAATCCAAACAACTTTACCTTACACATGTCACTCTCTCAGAAGCTTATAACATCTAAGAATGACTCCCTATATTATTTAAGCCAGTTCTTGTCAACGTTATACCAAGATTTTTTCTTCTCAATTATATGGCATCTATAAGGTCAATTTATTCATCCCAAAATTTATGTAGGAAAATCCTTAGTATTGTAAAATCAAGATGTCTCGTTTATTTCTGGCAAACACAGGAAAGAGTAAACCTTAATGGAGGCAGGGGCGCGACTTGGGACACGAGGAGAATATCGAGTCAAGACACCCTCCTGTTTGGAATTACTTCCTTTCCTAAATAGTTTTCACGTCTAGTCGCTTTAGCAATTGAACAACGTTTCGATAAAGAGGATACAAATTTGTAACACAGAGTTTTAGATTGAACAAAATATTCGCTAAAGAAGAAAAGAGTTTCAACATGGAGTTTTAGATTGAACGCCTTTACGCTAGACAGGACACGAGTTGTAATTTAAGGTTGTATATTGGACATGTTGTCGGAAACAATGAATAAATATTAAAATTGTTGTTTTGTATTTATTTCTGTAAAGTTTCTTTGAAACTTTTCCCATTAGTGTTTACTGCAACCTTCCTGAATGGAATTATTATTCTCATTTACATCAATGAAGACATCGAGTATATTTTACATGAAATGCACCAGTTTGCCCATAAGCAAGCGCAGAAAAAACAAACCCGCACATTTAATGAATTAAGCAAAATGACATCCAATTTGTTTTTGGTGGTGTAATACAAGTATCAGATCGATTTCATAAACAACAATCGTACAACTGTAAACATAATGGCATTAGCTATTCAATATATATGAACGTATCCTATAATTTACCAAACTTTAAACCAAAATTTTAAATAACAGCAGAAACGTCTGTATTCATATCAGGGTTAGAAATGTAAATAATGGTTAGGCAAAAAAATATCAAATTTTCGCACGTGAGCATTTTCATGCTGAAATGCATAGTATGAGCATCCATTAGATAAATCATTGAAACTTTTACAGAGAAATCACCGAGTATTCGTAAAGCTATATATATAGGGAAAAACTCGTAGAGCTATTGCTATGTATTCCTATATTTTTTTGTAAATCCTGGTACATGTTTTTTATTTTTGTAATTTTTTATTCGCGGCAGTAAATTTAAGCGAGTTATTGTAGTCATTATTTGCCTGCGTGACAATGGTCTGTTTTAGAACAAGTATGAGCGTGAAATTACATACGGTCTATTAACAGATAATTACATATGTCTTGACAATTGCTTATAAAAAGCTTAATAAGATTTGCAGACGACTTTGGGTTAATTTCTCCATAGCTGTGGTTTTCGGACGGTTCTAACAAAATAATTCCCCATTGGATGGGCTAGTCACATGAATAGGTATTTATAAATATGTATTGAGTACTAGTCACATGAATAGGTATTTATAAATATGTATTGAGTACTAGTCACATGAATAGGTATTTATAAATATGTATTGAGTACTAGTCACATGAATAGGTATTTATAAATATGTATTGAGTACTAGTCACATGAATAGGTATTTATAAATATGTATTGAGTACTAGTCACATGAATAGGTATTTATAAATATGTATTGAGTACTAGTCACATGAATAGGTATTTATAAATATGTATTGAGTACTAGTCACATGAATAGGTATTTATAAATATGTATTGAGTACTAGTCACATGAATAGGTATTTATAAATATGTATTGAGTACTAGTCACATGAATAGGTATTTATAAATATGTATTGAGTACTAGTCACATGAATAGGTATTTATAAATATGTATTGAGTACTAGTCACATGAATAGGTATTTATAAATATGTATTGAGTACTATGCTCTGTCACATGTGAACATGTTATGAAATATAGTCCTGTGTTTGTTTTATTAGGATTATTAACGTAGATTTTCTTTAAAAAAAATTCAGTCACATCGCTACGATGTCTGCAGCGAGGCGGTTTATAGTGATGTCTAGTACTGGGGCATAAAGCCGCAGACATTTAGCATGATGTCCCACCCAGTCACATTATCCTGACACCAGGCTGACCAATGCTGAACGCCAAGCGATGCAGCTGTTTGTACCATTTGTGTCGGTCTTTTGGTATGACTCGGCCGGGGATCGAACCCACGACCACCCGCTTCCGTGGCGGACGCTCTGACCACTAGGCCACCGGAGCGGTTGAAATATAGTCGTAATAGTTGGTGTATAGAATAAGATACCTGAACAGTTCAAATTCATTCCTACTTTGTGGAGTCATTCTTATTTCTTTTTTTCTTGTTGTAACATCAATTTGTGATGTATTTAGATTTTATTTAACACGGAATAGACATTGTTTTGGACTGCTCGTTGAAAATGGAAATTGTTCATATTTTGGACTATGACATTATCCTGGAACTGTTGAAAATTATTCAAACGAGTTCTGAACGACTTTACGATTCTTGGCGGATCAGTACATTTCCGGTTCTGAAGTGTATTTGGAACTTAAATCATTTGGACTTTAATATAACTCTTTCATGGTTATTTTAGATTCACTTCATGCATGACCTAAAAATTAGATCCAATTATTTCTTAAACAGTAAAGATTTTCAACTTTATTTCAAAATACGAGTTTTACGCCCATAGGCTGAAGATTTCAGCAGCCTATCACTCACCGTAATTCCCATAGCTACGCTCGTGCACACACACACACACACACACACACACACACACACACACACACACACACACATCTCTACCTTGTTCGTACTGCAGGAAATGCCGTGCTTCCGTGGGTTTTGTGTTGTATGTGCTCAGTACATTGTCGTCTATAAGAGCTGATGCACGATACAGGGAGAAACATCCAGGTGAGTACACAACACAACCGAATACGTGCTCTGCAGTCTTCTGTAACCAATGGCATATGGCATACTCATACTGCTGATACCAGATAACAGGACCTTGAAAGAGATTAAAGATCAACAAGACTCGATAAATAAAAGGAGCAGACAAGGCTTTTCACAATTTGGCATCGACAATAATAAAGTAACATCTTACCGTTGTGTGTGTGTGTGTGTGTGTGTGTGTGTGTGTGTGTGTGATCGCGCGCGTGCGCGCCGCACATATAAAAGGTTGCAGTGAAAATCCAACACGTCTTACTTTTCACCTTGAAAGCTTGTGCCAATACTGGCGTGCATAATAGTTTTCACCAATAGTGAGGACCTACTTCATCATAAAAGAATATTTCACTGGGAAATGAGGAACGCTATTATAACTCCACCTGGCTTCGCATAAATGATTTACCTCTGTCCATGCTGGCAATCAGATTCTGAGACGACTTGAAAACATAAAACAATATTTTTTCCTATTTACCTGCCAGTTTACCTAATTAGTACATTCTAATCAACTTATATAAATAATCAATCTCTTTATTTATAACTCAGTTGTATGACTTACCTGATCCTACAGGATGAATTCTGCCACCAACGGCACCCACATTACGGTCACGTTTCATACGATCGAGGAGGAGATGTAAGGAATCCGGATAAAACTCCACATCACCATCCAGAGCCAGAATAAATGTGTTGCTACACTACAACAATTTGTAAGAATATAATTACTACTATTAGTCACACACTTTGGAAAAGTGTTTTTGAAGTTTATATACATTTCGTTGATACAATGACAACCATTCTTCAAAAGCACTATCGAGATATTAATAAATAGCTATATATATATATATATATATATATATATATATATATATATATATATATATATATATATATATATATATATATATATATATATATATATATATATATATATATATGTGTATGTATGTATATGTGTGTGTGTGTAGTTACGATTATATGGCCGACAAGCAAACGTGTCTGCCTCCATTGATAATGATCTGAATATTTAATCTAAGAAATATTAGCTATTCATGATGTTGTTTACAAAATAAATGCCACTAGTCAGGTAGGTCTCTCTCTCTCTCTCTCTCTCTCTCTCTCTCTCTCTCTCTCTCTCTCTCTCTCTCTTCAATGTCATATTCGCGTCACGCCCCTGAGGCTTTTTTAAAAAAAGATTTCGCTAAAAAGGAATATAAGACCCGTGATGGCCGACTGGTCTAAAGCGTTGTCTGTTACGGATTACTGCCTAGATGGCAGACCTCTGTCTGCGTGGGTTCGAGTCTCAGATTCGGCTAATGTGGGTATGTGAGAACGTTTGCCAGTAACTTCTCTTGGGTCGGTGATTCTTACCTGGAGTTTTCCAGGTTCATCCATCACCATTAATACTGGCCGCCATGTACAGCCTATATTGTGCTTAAAAAAAACGGTGTTAAACCATATAAAAAACTATAAGAGCCATGATAAGTAGAGATATAGTTACCTGTTTAATGACATCTTGTGGAAGGATGTTCAAGAACGAGCTACGAGGCCATCGCTTCACTCTCCGTTTCTGTTTCTCCTTCTGTTCAAAAATTTCCCCGGCCGTTTTGTCTTGAAACATCAGCAAACCAAGGAGGTAGTACAGGTACATTATCTAGAAATATGTTCACATTGTCTTGATATTTCCATGGATTTGTACATTGTATGATCAATGAACTTGTGTACACTACACTGTTTTGATATTTACAGGATTTGTATAGGTACAACATCTATGAACACGTTCAAAGTGGATTGATGCTCAACGTGTGTTGATTTGCATGATTATTACAGTTTTATAATCTAGGAAAATTGACAGTGTGTTGCTCTTTACATGAATTTTACGGGTGACAATTGTGACCCAATCCCAAAGTAAAATAAGTTAAAATCATCCCGAATTGCCGCATTCAGAAATTTGCCCCAAATACAACTTGTATTTCCAGTTGATGAGGGATTCATAATCTTTCCAAAATATATAAGTTGATAACACAATTATCTTTTCTATAAATTCTTTCACTATCAACTTTCAAATCAAATTTAATCTGATATTAACTAATCATATTAATACGAAGGCAAATACAATAAGCGTTAAAAAAAGCAATTTGTTCAAGCTGTGTCTGGAAATCAGCTAATTATTGGATTTCTAGATAAAATAAGATTTTACTAATTTGTTGCAACATTATACAAGATATGAACATTTTAATAGTAGATACACAAACGAAACATGCTGATGTCAGATATTACAAGAGGTAAATGGTGGAAAACATGACAAATTATATCTGGTATATTCTATAGCAATGTATAATGTGGTAACGATACGTTATAGAAACAATGCTAGTTAAGTGCCGGATTCGCGAGGGAAATGGTTCTATTTCAAATGGAATTGGCATAGGTTGTTGCGTCTTTCTTTTTTTCGGGGTGGGGGGACGGGGCGGGTGCTGATAATATTTATTTGTTAGTGATGGTGGGGAAGGCATTTTAATGTAAATATTAATATTATTATTATTGATGGGTGGCAAGAATATTGACAATCGGGCATATATTCTACACTGCAGCATAGTCAATTTTATTGCGCAATTCCCATGCATTCGTGCTGGATAAAATTTGGTGATTTGGTTTAATTACCTGTGACCACCTCTTCCTGCCCCTGACCTTGTACCTGTCCTTCAGATGAACCACCATTTTGGAACCTCCCGGCATGCACCACGTCATCCTGCCGCCATGTGGGGTACTTGTCTTGGCAGGACACCGGTTCCAGTCGATATCACCTTTGGCAACAGACCTAGTTTTAGACACTAAGATTCGTGAACATTTTTTTTCCTTTAATTTTCAAGATAAAATATTTTGTCAAACATTAGGCATTTAATTCAAATTTCTTTATTTCATGCCTCGTGCAGCATCCTTTAAGAATGGATATATTTTGTTTGAATTTCTGCTGATCTAATTTGTGAAGCTATTTAAGTATTTTTTCATATGTATGTATGTATGTATGTATGTATGTATGTATGTATGTATGTATGTATGTATGTATGTATGTATGTATGTATGTATGTATGTATGTATGTATGTATGTATGTATGTATGTATATGTATATATATGCATATCTTAAAGACTTTGTTGCATCGTATGGTACGCTATTTCTAACAAAGAATTCGAAAAAAGTCAATGCAGAGTAAATATCTTTGAATTTCTCTCCGGTGATGAATCAATTTAATAAATCTCGATAGCTTTGCCGGAATCTTCTTGAGCAGATCTGTAGCTTAATCGACTGCATCAATGACTTAGCGCTGTCCAAACTGCGAGCGGTTACCATAATAGTTTTCTACTTCTGACCCCTCAACCTCTGTGTCCTTTCTGGTACTAAGAGCGTGGGTTGGTAGGCGAAAATCCACAACCCCTCCAAATAACGGAAAATGTGTTCGTGGCAGACTTTCACTGTTCCGGAGCTAGAGAGAGGAAGGTCAGAGATTTGCGAATCTACCTTAGTGCAAAAAGATCTATCATTGGACGCCCCCAATGCGCACAACTTCTAAGGAAGACCGATTAATATATTATGACCAGTCGCCATGAACTATCTAGATCTTTCTTGACAGAGTCGGTCAGATAATGGAATCTCCCGAAAATGTGATTTGCACATTGCTATTCAATTGAGAGCATCAGCACAAACCAGAACGTAGATGTCCGGTAATTTGTTCCCCCACCCCCACACCACCGCGCCCGAGTCTGAGGAGGTAGGTCACTATCTTCAAATAGTTCAATTGATTATGGCTGTTTCCTATTGATCTTCTAAAAGCTACAATTGTGGAATCATAGCAACATGTTAACTCTTGAACATTGGTGTACTGGCATCTGTACATACTGTAACTTCCAGTTCGAAATTTTCCAGTGTAAATTTCAGTTGCACCAAAGACGAGAAAATGATGCTACCTCGTTTGTGATTTAGACCTTTCGATCTAGTGGACTGGAATATGGGCGCCACTGAAAGAGCAAACAAATATGTAACAAGCGTATTACAAGATGACCCATCTAAATCAGATTGGCTGCCGCCCGAGTAGTTGCAAAAACTCTCTCAATGTAATCCACTTCCTGTTGGAAAGGAACCAATACAGTTCAACTATCGGCGCCATGTAATCATGGTGGAGTCGTACGTGATTGCTGGTAAATTCCATACACAGGTAGGCAAATCAGAGGGATAGAATGGAGCATGGTCCTTGCTCAGTTAAGTAGAAAGCAAAAGAGACTCAAAAGGGATAGGATATTGTTCATGCCCATAACAAGCTTAAAAATCAATATGTTTCTGAAGATGTCGTCCAAATGTTCCGCCGTCGCTATGGACAAAGTAAACAGGAACAAGGCGACGATACAGTTCATAATCTTTGTAACGCCCATTGGATGTCAGGACCGAACGGAATAGCACGAAACTGATAAATAATCACTCAATCTGCAATGCATTTCCGCGATGCCAGGCGGATCTTTGTTAACGTCAAATGGATGATGTTTAGACTGCATGGAAGAGCTCGAACCAGCTAAAAAAAAAACTGAAGATGCGAATGAATTTCCGCGATGCCGGGTGGATACGGACGTGAAAGCAAATTTTTTAGTAAATTATGTTTCTCCGAGAATACTTACCCGATCACATTACTTTAGGGACATTAGCCTGCTACCTCGCGAATCCAGCCCTACCAAAAGACGAAAATTCGTCTTTCCTGTCTATGTCATATAGACAAAGGGCAATAACTCTTGCCCCTTACCTCCCCTTGCTACCCGCTAGGTGTCGCTTCTTTAATTTTTAAGCTGAGCGGTATATAAAACACGAGGATGCTCGCATGGAGGGGTGGTTGGGAGGGTTTCTTAGTAATGTGATCGGGTAAGTATTCTCGGAGAAACATAATTTACTAAAAAAAATGTGCTTTCTCCTTTGAATACGTTCCCCGATCACATTACTTTAGGAGAATAAGTAATAGGAGGAGGGAATGCGGAGCATCCGACCTCCACCCCGGGTATCCTCTAGGGAATGATGGCTGGATTCCCCATGTGAATGATAACCCGGTCTCCTAATTTTCAATCAGCAACACAGCCCAGGGTCACGTGATATGTAACCCCTTTATACGGTTAAGAAGATAGTTATTGAAATCTTCTTACCTACGAAAATTTATCTGGCGAATTCAGCGAAGCTAATAGGCTGTGCTGATTGTTGCATATGGGTCTGGTGGGCGTCTGGGCTGCCAACACCGGACCTACTAGAATCAATGTTTGCCTCTGCGAGTACAAACTTGAAGATAAAACTGTAGAAGGTTGACTCTGCATGTCAGCCAACAGCTTCTATAAGGTGACTGATTTGCGAATCCTCAGAGTACGCCGAGCGTATAACCCACTTCAGCCATGAAGCAAGGGCTTGAATGGTGATATCTCATATCCCAGCTATCACCAGAAGAAAGAGGTGCTTGTATGTGACCTGACTCACCTCTATGCATTGAAATGGTGCTAGAGTGCACAAACAGGATCTTACATGGCTGTTGATCCCGACTTATCTATAAAGAAAGCGAGCTAATGACGACTCGTTGATCGCCAATGTATGGTAATCTATTTTGGACTACGAAGCCTGGCTGCGTCAAGAGGACCATCAAACCCTCTGATCGGAACGGAAGAGAGTTCGGGTCACTAGAAAGGACATGTAACTCGCTCACCCTGCATGCTGAAGCTAAGACTATCAAGAAACCCAATTTGTATGATAGTAGCTTTAACTAATCGTGGGTTAAAGACTCAATACTGTCTGAATTGAGTCATGTTAAAACCCAGGACAGATTCCATTTGGAAACAGGGTGAGGAATATAAGTCGATTGAATTTTTAAAGTGTCTAAAAGATCTGACAAATCTTTGTCATGACTGATAGCACATGTACCAGAATGGCGGAATGTGTCTGATATCATGGAGCGGTAGCATTTGATAATAACTGGAGCCAGCTGTTTCTCCTCGAAAAGCCAGAGAAAAGTTGTCCAGTTGAGGGATTGTGACACTCAGAGGAACAATGTGAATGATATGGTACCAGTCCCTGAAAACATGCCACTTGCCCTCGTAAGCCTTCAGAGTAGAGGGCCTTCTTGCTCTCGAGATTCTCTTCGCAATCAAAGATTTAAATTGTTTCTCTTGCAAGGCTGTCTGGACAAGAGCCAAGCTTGAACATAAAGACGGTCCGGACAGGGGTGGAACACCCCTGGCCGCGGTTGCTTGTGAATACTTGTGCTGACTGTAATCTTCCTGGGTAGATCTATCGCCTAGATTGAGTAGATCGGAGACCCAGGAATTGTTCCATCTGAGAGGGGCAATCAGAACCATCTGACAGTTCTGACCCCTTAACTTCTGGATTAATTTCAGTACCAAGACCGTGGGAGGGTAGGAGAATGACCTCAACCCTTCCCAGCTGATTGATCGAGCATCCACGACCCAAGCTTCTGGGTCTGGAACCTGTGAGATGAAAGGTGGACAACTTGCGATTCCACCTTGTTGCAAAAGATCAATCATCGGACGTCCCCAAAGTGTGTCAATTGGAAGAAAGTCCGATTGATGGAGTGACCATTCTGTGTGAATGACTAGATAGAGTGTCAGCCAAGACATTGAGTCTGCCAAGAATGTGTCAGAATTGTACATTGAGGTGGAGATTGTCGAACCAATGTATAAACTGCCAGCTCAGATTGCACAGGTCTGGTGATTGGTGTCCCCATGTTTTGAGGCAAGGCACCACCACAAAGTTGTCTGACATAATGAGGGCAGTTTGTAATAAGAGTTGATCCTGCCCGAAATGAAAGGCGTTGATGACAGCCGTTATTTCTGAAAGGTTGATGTGGAAAGGGCTCGCCCCTGGCACCCACGTGCCGCTGACAGTATCGAAGTCCGGCAACAGGTGGGCACCCCAACCGTAGGTACTAGTGGCGGAACATACCGTTATCCCCGCTTGGGGTATCTCCAGAGTAACCCCAGTGGACAGCCCACAGGGGTTGTGCCACTGACTCAAGAATGATCGTATCTCTGGCGTGAGCATGACTGTGGAATCGAAGGGACTTGAAAAGGGCGAAATTACGCTAGCAACGTCCTTTGTAAAGGGCGCATAAAAGGACGGCTGAGCGGAATCAAGTCTGCTGCCGCATTGAATAATCCGAGGATCTGCAACTCTCTTGCTAAATGCGCATCCTGTTGGAAACGGACTCTACGAGTGCAATTATCTGGATGATCGCAAACTCGAGGAAGCCTTACCAGATTCAGATCGGGAGAAACTCCACACCCAGATGGACCAAAAATCCGGATTGGACAGAGATCAGACTTTATCCAGTTCACGAGAAAGCCTATATGATGTAAAGTGATATAAGATCGTTTCTGCCTTTTAGCAGAGTAGAACTTGACAGATGTTTCTGGAGGATGTCGTCCAAATATACTGCCGACGCCATAGATGAAGTCGAGCGGAACAGGGTGACGACGTAATCCATAACCTTGGTACTAGCCCAAGGGCTTAAGTTGAGGCCAAAAGGTATGACCTGGAACTGATAAACCGAGTCCCGACAAGCACAACGGAGAAATGTCCACTACTCGTGGGATAGGGACGTGAAATGTGCGTCGGTCATATCTAGACTGACAGCATATCCGTCGGATGGTTTGATCACGCCATCGCCACATTGACTTTCAGGGTGGTTGAGGCGGCTCAGGTCGATGAACGGCCTCTGGATAAGAAACAGCCATGAATAAAACCCCAGCTATTGCAGGTTTATTAAGATATATATATATATATATATATATATATATATATATATATATATATATATATATATATATATATATATATATATATATACATATATATATACATATATATATATATACATATATATATACATATATATATATATATAGATATATATATACATATATACATATATATAGATATATATATACATATATACATATATATATACATATATATATATATATATATATATATATATATATATATACATATATATATATATACATATATATACATATATATATATATACATATATATACATATACATATATATATATATATATATATATATATATATATATATATATATATATATATATATATATATATATATAAAGGCATCCTTCTCCCGGTCTCACGATACATCCATGAAGAGGGGAGAGGAGGACAGAGGAGGGGATGGATAAATGAAGTCCCAAGTCCCTCCGTAATGACCTGAATCACCCAAATGTTTTAAGGTAATAATGTGGTCCAGTGGTCCTGAAATTGCAGGTGGCGGCTGCCCACAGGTAGGCAGTCCGCTGGCGGTGCGCAGGGTATGTCAACGTCTAGAGTTAGGAGGCGTGAAGGCGGAGAAACTTTGGTTCTTACCGCCTCTGTATGGTTGCCGTCTAGCTTGATTAGACTGTTGACTCCCAGCATTGGGTTGGGATCTATATTACACATTTGATTATAAGGATCCCTTTTCCCCGGTCCGCCCATCATCCCTCCGCTGTCAGGGGATGATTGTTTCGAAACGCCTGCGAAAGTTGGGCGACGAGTTGGAGGGGCAGTTCCTGAGCTGCCTGTCTCCAAACATTTTAAAATTTTTTCCCCCAAAGTGTAAAGGTGTCCCAAACTGAGACATCCGAAAATCCGAGTACGATGGGGTCTGCGCGACGTGGACCACCTACAGACGTCACGTCGTATCAGGTCGAAGTTGGCAGAAGCAGTCAACGCATTGGTCATGGAATGGTGAGCTGCCCTGTTAACAACTCTAGCAATCCAGGCCTTCACTTCACAAGCGTGGTCATGGCTGGATTTGCCTAGGGAGTTGGAATAAAAAATGTTTAGTGAAGTCAAGTCTAACAATGAAGACGTATCGACTACGTTTCGGACTAGCTTTGACGTGGCATTTGAAATCAGTACTGAAGGCGTCTGATGGAGTTTTCGTACCAGCTACACTAGAACGTCGCTAGAAGTTAGCTTCCTGAATTTTTTTTTTCTTTCCCGACTGGCGAAGAAGCAGGAAGGACATAGTCTCTTCCTCCTCATTCAAGATCTACAGGTGCCTGAATTGTGTAGTCTTGAGTTGCAGTAGGAGGTTTTGGGCATTCTGAAGTTCCCAACAACCTATAAATCTTTTATTCTGCGGCCGTGGCGCTAAGCTCAGTCCGGGCCATGACCTGATCTGTGAACGGCTGAAAGTGTTTCGTCACACTCACTGTGTGCTGAGTCGTGTTCTGGTCAACTCAAGCATCCATTCGCAGCGGAATTGTCATCATTTTTAATATAAATCTCCATAATGCTTGTGTAGTGCGGCCAGCACTGCGCGCCCATCTACCATTCGCTCAGAGGGAATGTTGGTTCTGGTACAGCTTGCATATCTGTACAGCATACCAGGTGACCTAGATGACGCAATTCTGTCATAATTGACACTTTCACTAAATCTCCCTTGTGGAGAAGCCGCGAACATATGGACGGCCGGCACTAACAGCTGATTGAACTGGCGAATGGTCGGCCTTAAAGTCCTGTTCTGGTAAAGCTGCCATATCTGGGTAGCGCATACCAAGTGGCATAGATAACTCAATTCCGTCATCTCTGATAATGTCACTAATTCTCCCTTGTTTTAAAATCACACCGTCACGTATTTGACGTGACGGGAGGTGTACACCGGAAATACCGACTGATTTGTCTGGTATATGGTCGGCCGGAATGTCTGCGAAGGTCTGGCTATGACCGGCACCTGCCTCTCGAATGGTCTGATTGGACGGAGATTCATCTATAACATCTCTCTCATGGTAGTGATATGTAACCAGTAATACAGATTGACTGACGGGTACATCACTATAAACTCCGTAAATCCGATGTACAGCCGGTGCAGGTTGATGCCGGCTGGAAGACCGGTGCCATTTGGGCTGAACGGTCGTTGCCGGATGGACGGCCGGTGCCGGTTGATGCAAGCTGGAAGGTCGGCTGGACGACCGGTGCCATTTGGGCTGAACGGTCGTTGCCGGATGGACGGCCAGTGCCGGTTAATGCCGGCTGGAAGGTCGGCTGGACGACCGGTGCCATTCGGGCTGAACGGTCGTTGCCGGGTGGACGGCCGGTGTCGGTTGATGCAGGCTGGAAGGTCGGCTGGCCAGCCGGTGCCATTTGGGCTGAACGGCCGGTGCCTGTTGATGCAAGCTGGAAGGTCGGCTGGCCGTCCGGTGCCATTTGGGCTGGAAGGTCGGCTGGCCATCCGGTGTCATTTGGACTGAACGGACGGTACCGGATGTACGGCTAGTGCCGGTTGGTGCCTGCTGAAGTGCCGGCTGAACTGACGGTGTCGGCTGGACGGCCGGCGAAAGTGCATAATAAAATGGATCCAATTGATCCAGCATAGACTCCATGCGTCCGGAATTACAGGCCCGAAAGCCATGCACGGACCTGCGGTGAAATTTACACCCACTGGGCAGCCTAAACCATGTCAACATAATTTCCTCCATTTCCACATTGCCAACACCCATTTTGCCATTCATGCCTTCGTTGTCGACTTTGCTACTGAAACGACAAAAGAAGAGAACAAAGCACAAATTAAAAAATTCAGCATATTATTAATTCGATAATACTATAACCGTTACTAACGGAGTAGTCAAATTATTCCGTGCCATGTTAACTCTTAATGACCACACTAGTTATCGCCGTGAGCGTGTTGCAATGGGTCGTTCAAGACTAAGTCTACTGAAACGAAAAAGATGATAAACAAAGCACATTTAGCAATTCAGCACGCTATTAAGTCGCTATTACCATAACCGTAACTAACGGAGGAAGCGAAATGATTTAGTGTTGCGTGAACTCGTGACTACAACACGAATTTTGACATTAAATAGTCGCAACTGGTCGTTCAGAGACGAAGTCTACTGAAACGGAAAAGAAGATAAACAATGCACAAATTAACAATTCAGCACGCTATTAACTCGCTATTCCATAACCGTAACTAATGGAGGAAGCGAAATGATTAAGTGTCGCGTGAACTCGTGACTACAACACGAAGTCCGCCATTAAATAGTCGCAACTTGGTCGTTCAAAGACTTTTTTGAAGTCTACTGAAACGTCAAAGAAGATAAATAAAGCACAAATTATCAATGCAGCACGTTATTAGTCGCTAATATCGTAAACGTTACATACGGAATAAGCGAAATTATTGAGTGCTACATGTATTACATGCTAGTACCGCCATAAGCGTGCTTTTTGACCACGTTGCAACCTGATCCGAAGTCTAGAAAAGGTGACAAAGTCACTCAAATTGGAAAATATTGTAAAATAATGTATACAACCTGTAGAGGAATGATTATCCAACACAGTAATTCCAAATTTAACTTCGGATGGTCAGAATTTACACTAAGATGGCTTGGATTCATTGGAGGTCTAATTGTACTTGTTTTCACGTCCAGCGAAGCTAAAAGACTAAAGAAGCGACACCTAGCGGGTAGCAAGGGGAGGTAAGGGGCAAGAGTTATTGCCCTTTGTCTATGACATAGACAGGAAAGACGAATTTTCGTCTTTTGGTAGGGCTGGATTCGCGAGGTAGCAGGCTAATGTCCCTAAAGTAATGTGATCGGGGAACGTATTCAAAGGAGAAACGTATGCATGGGACAGATCGCGACTTACGGCAAATTCGTCCATTCTAACCCAGTGTCGGATATATCGTGCTGGCCCTATCTTGAATTTCTACAGAAATATGTATCGGGTGAGATCAATTTGGCCGATAATTTACACAGCTTGTCTTTGGCCTTTAACAAGCGGAAAACCCTGAAATGAAACCTCTGGAGATTACGGCTTCTAAACAATCTCCACCTCCGTTTGTCGTTTAATGTTTAATGACCAGATCTAGTGATATGCAATTTCATCCTTTCCGGATTTTGACTGAATATCCACCACGAGAGGGGGTGAACGAAATTATGTGAAACAACAATGGTTGAAATACAGTAGTCTAGCGCCCAACCATAGTCTGTCTAAAGGCGGTCTAGGTGGCGATCCAATGTTGTTGAATGTTGTAAGAAGTTGCAATATACTAACCGTAAGCAAAAAAAAATTATAGTGAGTGCAGAAACATGACCAGTAACAAACATAACGATACTGTGTTATAGCATATGGATATAGTCTAAATAAACGATGTCCACGTATAGAACAAATTTAAACAAAAATTGGTACACATCAAAACCATGTATATTACATATAGCACATTCTTTTTCACACCATATTCAGGAATGGATGGTCGAAATACACAAAGAAAGCAAACCATTTGCATGATGTTTTCAGTAAGATGTTGCCTGTACTGTAGTGAAAGTTTAAAACTATCTTACGCCGGCAAGGAAAGCTAGGTAGGCTGAGTTACGGCAAAATGTCTATAAAATGTGAACGGAAATACCACCTTGTATTGGAGAACTTGGATTCGGGAGGTAGCGAGCTTATTTTTCTACCATCAGTGCGATTGGGGACGGTATTTGTGAAGGAACAATAGAGATTGCATCTTGTAGTAAACACCTTTACACTAAGCACTATACCAACTTTGTAGATAGCAATATGTTACAAGATTAACTTAGAATGCATTACT
Source organism: Unio pictorum (assembly GCA_030141615.1). Lineage (NCBI taxonomy): Eukaryota > Metazoa > Mollusca > Bivalvia > Unionida > Unionidae > Unio > Unio pictorum. Next base: position 7,946,263 of record JARLTB010000168.1, on the reverse strand, counting down.
ATGCCGAGTAACGAACAGTAGCAACAAGGAGAAGGGAAAGGTCCGGAAGTTGGCTTTTTCTTAGTCTTTATGATTGCAAATACGAAAATTTATATCTTTCTGATGTTGCTGGATTAAAGAGGCATCGGAACGTTTTTAACGTTAATGTGAGCAAGGAATGTATTCGAACAAGGAAACATCTTTTCTCGATGTCTTGTATTATCTTCCTGATTATGCTAAAGATTATGTTAAACTTTACATGGTCTATTGTCAGGTTACTGCTGTACCTTAATTTGTCTCAAAAAGATTATTAAATACTATACTTACACCGCTGCCAATTCAATGCAGTCTATCAGTTGTTTGACGTACGAGTTCAAGACAGGCTTGCCTTCCCTATTTGTCTCAAAAGCATCATCAAATATTAGATGAACTGAAACATATTTTGAAACAATGTAGATAACCGTATCCATTCAAACAAGAACATGGCACACACAAATTATTTTTAAAATGTAGACATCAATATTCATTAAAAGAGCAGCCCGGTTTACAAAAAATATTTTTAAAGACTTTTTTTCTTCTGCGGTCAGCCACATTAAAAAGCAATTTCGAATTTCCCTCGCTACATGTGAGGCTTTTTTTCTCTTTATTTAATGCGATAAAATTACTTTATAGATGAACAGCTCCAACGGCCTAGTGGTTAGAGCGTCCGCCTCAAAAGCGGGAGGTAGTGGGTTCAAACCGCGGCCGAGTCATACCAAAGACTTATAAAAATGGTAGTAACAGCTGCATCAGCATTAAGAGGTTAGTGTTAAGGACCGGTCGGCCTCGTGTCAGGATAATGTGACTGGGTGGGACATGATGATACATGTCTGCGGCATGATGCTCCATTGCTACATACATCGTAGCGGTATGACTGAAAAATTGTTAAAGCTACGTTACAAATCCTAATCACACATACTTGCTGATTAGATGAAATATATACATTAACTATGTATAATGCCACAAGTACATACATACATACATACATACATACATACATACATACATACATACATACATACATACATACATACATACATACATACATACATACATACATACATACATACATACATACATACATACATACATACATACATACATACATACATATAATTATTGTTTGCCATAAATATGTTTGTCTTTTACTCACATTCAATATTAAATTTATCTAGATCCGTGGTCAGAAGTTGTCGCTCTGCCTGGCGGCTAGCTGCCCGATGTGCATCCAATCTGCAATTACGATTTTCACGAGGATAGTATTTATCGTATTAATTCCACATAGCATAGTAATACGTAAAAGTATTTCTAGTTTTCATTCCAAACGAAACGATAATACGATTTTCAGTACCCCCTCCCATGTTTTATTTGGAATTATTACAAGTCCTTTAGATTAATAATATTTAAGTCATAGATATTTATATATTTATTTCATAGACACTAGGCGACCTAACTGTATTCGCAAACACCTATTAACAATCTTTTTCAAATTTTGCCTCTGCATCAGCTTGTCTTTGCCAACAATATTTTGTTATTAATATATTATTATTATTTTTATTATTATTTTTATTATTATTATTATTATTATATTATTATTATTATTAGAACAAATAATGTATACGTGTTACTGAACAGCGATATATACACTACCTTCATGAAGACGATTACACTTGTGAAAATATGACAAAATTGTATGAAAAGAATTAATATGATAAGACAGAAATGGCCTGCAGAGAGTGTCGTTTTGAATTAATAAATAATAATAATAACAAATACTAGGTGTCATATTTAATTACTTACAAAGCTGTTTACTTGCTTTATTAAGGAAGCTTTTTACAGAGAGTGTCAGATTGTTTTATTAAGGGAGCCGCTTACATACAGTATTGTACTGATTTACTACGAAAGATGTTAACACTATGTGTCATGTTGTCTTATTAAGGGAGCTGTTTAGAGTCATGTGACTTTATTGACGGAGCTGCTTACAGAGAATGCCATATGGCTTTATTAAGCAGCTATTTACAGAGAATGCCATATTACAATGATAATGAACCGATTTCATAAGTCATGCTACACTATTAAGGGAGCTGCTGACGGAAAGTGCCACACTGAATTAATAGAGAAACTCTTCTAGACAGTGTAATCTTGTATTATTAAGGGAGTGACATACTGCATTATTAAGGGAACTGATTACAGCTAACAAATATACTGCATTATTGATTGAACTTCTTTCGGAGAGTATTAAGATAGCTGTTATTAGAGGGAGTTATACCGCGTTAAGGGACCTGCAGGAAGTGGCAGTATACCTTACTAAGAGAGCTGTTTACGGGGAATGTTATTAAGGATTAAAGGACCTGTAGAGAGTAGCAAAGAACAGTAATATTGGAGTTCCCGACAGGGCTTATCATATTACGAGAACTGCTTGCAGTCATATAACACTGTTAAGGAACTGCTTATAGCGCATCATACTGAATTAAAAAGAAAGCTGCTTTCAAGCGATGTCGTTCTGCATCATTAAGGGGATTGTTTACAGAGCGTCATATTGTAATCATAATGGAACTGTTTACGTGCAGTGTTATCTTGCATTATTAATAACACTGCTTACAAGGAGACATATTGCATCATTATGTTAGCTGCTTAGATACAGTGTCATATTGCATTATTATTATATGCTCATTTTTTTTTATCTCCGTTAACTTGACATTGTCAGAATCGTTCAGTATTGTACGATGTTGAACTCGCACCCACTTCATATTGCACTCATAAAGGAACTACTTCCTATTGTAAACAAATAATGAACACAGACGCCAGCACTTTTGATTTGTTAACAAATCATGTACACTCACGTAGTACGCGCTTTGCGTATTGGTTGATTAAATTTGTTTCTGAATGACCTAAATCAGATGTTTCGTGGACTACCACATACCTGTTACTTTGCTACAGTCCGCGTTAACTTTTTTGATACAATATTTCAGATTTAGGCACACGATAGACGCCAGATTTTATAAAATTGCTGAGTATCTACAAATAACATGCCATTGACATTGAATAAGCTGTAGTAAGAATGGCAAAACATATATTTACATATAAGCATCATGAATCGCCTCAAAATTTACTTTTTAGTTCTGAAAATCAGAATTACATGAACCATGTGATGGGTTCTAAGGCTTGATTATAAATTTCGAATCTGTACTGTTATTTCGGCTATATTCCAAGTGCTATTACATCCTCCTTACTGCATACAAAATGAAATAAACATTATATTCCATAGCGTCGTTTTGATAATATCAACTGAAAGACTTCATGTTTTGCCCACATTATGATTACAAACATTCAATGACAGAACAGAAACACACTTGCAGATGTCAACACGCTGATCCATTACTACTGAAATCCGATGTACTTCATGTAGAATTGGTACAGATAAATTCAGTCCATAATTACGAAATGTCTAGCGCGCAACCAAGTTCACATGTATCCGGGCAGAGTTATGTGTGCGCATTAATAATGTTGTCATGTTGTGTAATAATGAATATGCGCTTATGTATTTAGTTTGGAATACGGCATACATTCCGTTACTTTCTTTCGTGTCGCGTATTTTTGTTTACATATTAAAGCCTTATGTAGAATAAGAAAATGAGCATATACTAAAATGGTTACTGCATTTGTATGAGATCATATAAACTCGTTTTGTCGGGTGGATATATTGTACATGTACTCCCAAGGTCGTGTAGTATTTCCATCAGCAAAACTCGTTCATATTTTCCCTTGACAAATGCAGTACCCTATAATTATGCCTGCTGCTTACTTACAGTGTCATACTGCGTTGTATGATACTTGCTTACTTAGTGTCATATTGCATTATTAGAGTATCTGCTTACTTACAGTGTCATATTACATGTTTACGCTAACTGTTTACTTACGATGTAATATTGCATTATTATGCTAGCTGCTTACCTACAGTGTCATATTTCATTATTACGCTAGCTGTTTACTTACAATGTTATATTGCATTATTATGCTAGCTGCTTACTTACAATGTCATATTGTATTATTATTCTAGATGATTACTTACGAATCATATTGCTTTATTATGCTAACTACTTACTTACAGTGTCATATTGCATTATTAAGCTAGCTGCTTACTTACAGTGTCATATTGCATTATTATGCTAGCTGCTTACTTACAATGTCATATTGCATTATTATGCTAGCTGCTTACTTACAGTGTCATATTGCATTATTATGCTAGCTGCTTACTTACAGTGTCATATTGCATTATTATGCTAGCTGCTTACTTACAATGTCATATTGCATTTATATGCTAGATGCTTACTTAATGTGCCATTTCGCATTATTATGCTAGCTGTTTACTGAGATGGACATACTGCATTATTATGCTAACTGCTTTCTTAAAGTTTCATGTCGCATTATTATGCTAACTGCTTTCTTAAAGTTTCATGTCGCATTATTATGCTAACGGCTTTCTTAAAGTTTCATGTCACATTATTATGCTAACGGCTTTCTTAAAGTTTCATGTCGCATTATTATGCTAACTGCTTTCTTAAAGTTTCATGTCGCATTATTATGCTAACTGCTTTCTTAAAGTTTCATGTCGCATTATTATGCTAACTGCCTCATGACAGTGTCATATTGCGCTATTATGCCTCTGACCACTTACAGTTGCATACGGCATTGTTAGAGGATCTGCTTGCATACAGTGTCATATTCCATTATTACGCTAGCTGCTTACGTATATTTCAGTATTAAAGGAGCTACGAACGTTTCACGTAATTAAAGCCAGGTTTAGACTACTTTTCACATAGCTTTATTCTTTGCTTAATGGATCGCCAGACCCACTTAGTATTTCGTCGCGGAAGAAAGAAAGTGGAAATAAACGATACGCCTCAAATTGTATGCGAGCTGAATAAAATTAAAGTAAATATTACTAATGAGAACTGATGACAATTTACACCTTCAATATAAAAGAAATTCCAATCTATATCAACTACTTGAATGTAAATCAGAGGCGTAGCTAGGGGGGGGGGGGGCAGGGGGGTACATATGTCCCCGGGCGCCAAGGTACAGGGGCGCCAAAATGAGGCTTACAACGTTATATTATAATAAGTAAACAAGGGTAATAAATCGGTCACAAGATCGCTGGGGCGCCAATTTTATAGTTCGTCCCCGGGCGCAAAATATCATCGCTACGCCTCTGATGTAAATTCGTCGTACTGGTGTATTAACCAATGTGCTATTTTTACATCGTGCACATAACGGAATCATTATATCGATTATGCCAACGTTTTCATATAAGAAGATGGGTTCAAAGTGTATCTACTTGATGCAAACAAAATATTAAGATGGCATATTTTATACTGTATTATCCCCTCACTGATATTTACAAATGGTCTATGTAACGAGTATGTTCATTTCAAACCTTGGATGTTCCATTAGTCTGTGATGTTGCAATTTTTTTGCATGATGATAGTTCAAAGGAGTGGAAAGGTTTATATGACATGACGTTATGACGCTAGCAAAGAGAAACGTTACACGTTAAATGGGATACGCAGAAACCTCACTGCACTACTTTAAATAAGTTTCCTCACAATAAATTTACACCCTTATACAGATTTGGAGAACGTTCGCTCCATGACAACTAATATCCTCACTAAATGCGACACGGTCACACCTTCGCCGTTTGAAATATTATTTTTGCTTTGATATCTGCCAAAATATATCTTAAAAATGCATGCCAACAGAAGACAGACGAGGAAAACATCATCCTAACATATTATTGTTGGGTTTAACTCCATTTTTCAGCACAAGATAGGCTATACGTGGCGGCCAGTATAAATGGTCGAAAACAAAGAAAGAACCACAGACCCACGAGAAGCTACTAGCACGCTTTCTCACTTACAGTTTAGTTACAGTGATTGTAGTTTTCAGAACGAACCTAAACAAGGACTTCAGAAGCTCTAGCATCTCTCGTCTGGTTTCGTGCCAAAAGGTCGCGCACACGTATACCATGGGTGTAACACCATTATAGTTATCTCCTCCGGACCACTCATAATGTCTCTCGCTGATATCATTCCTCCTGGACAGCAGCAGGGATGTGTCAATTGAGATGCAGCTCTTAAGTGGTTCGATAAATAAGCTGCAATATTGTTTTAAAATTATCAGCTAATGTTCCTTTTTATTAGCCTCATAACTGCGGGTCATATACAAGACATTTTCAACGAATACACGTTGGTGTAAATTACATTTTTGAATAAACGGAAAAATGTATGTAAAAACATATTGATGTATACTAGCATAATCGTTTTTAAAGGAAAATATAAAGATGCTCCTGTTAATGTATATCGTCAAACTATATGGAAACGCAGAAAATAGAAACGCCGTTAAGGCGTGGAATTTGATTTTAATATTAGTTTTAAATTATCGTTAATAGAAATGTTCACTACGTTAAATATTGTTTTAATAGGAAAATGAAGAAAAATTGCTGATATACTTCACAGCTCTCTTATAGTCGCGTCCAACTGCAAGCTGCATAATGTGAAGATCTGGTCAGTGCAGTTTGTTAGGAGTAATCAATGGAATAAACAAAAAAGACCTTAATCTGCAGGCGCCATTTGCTACAGCAGATCAGGATATTTGTTGTTTGTAGTGTGTCCGAACTTGTAAGCGAATATATATGGTGTGTCCTTTATTTTGCTATTAAAGTACATCAAAAGAACTTATTCTAGCAAATGAGGCCTGCACTAGTATATATATTGCAATCATCTTATGAAATTTTAGTTTTTGATTTTCATCAGTATTTTCTATTTACCTTGTCATTTTCGCCATTCGCTCACTTTTCGGTAACCATATGTGGTAGGTAAGGAAAACCAAGGACATCCAAAGAAATGATCCACACACGATTGGCAGTAGAAGTTTATCCATCTCAGCAACAGGACACAGGAAGTCGAGAATCCGCAGATCAAGAGCACCGAAGCCTGCGTTGCACTTTTGAAAGACGATGAATAAAGTTAAAGGTGTTACCAGCATGAGAGGAATACAAAATGAGACGATTTGCATTTGTAGCTGACAGGCTAATCCACCGAAGTGAGCACACAGTATAGATGAGGCGATATGAGAAACTGTCAAAACATTCTGAGCTAAGAAATCTTTAATGTTATCTAGCAAACTATCTTGAAAGTGTCCACGACTGTCTCGCTGCTGCTGTTCCTTTTGCAACTGGGATCTGACAGTATTTGGAATCGCCCCGTTGTTCGATGATTCAAAGATTATATCATTTCTAGCTTCTGCAGTGGTTCTTTTAATGCTACCTTCAACTGAATCATGTAAAAATGGTTTTGCGCTCATGTTTTTTAATTCATTGATACCCAAATCCTTGACATCCATGTTTCCAGAATTCCCAACTCTGTTCCCGGCGACTCCATTTGAATTCAAATGTCCGCTCTCTATGCCCGAAAATACCACAAATATAGCCACTGCGTAAAGACTAATTTTCAATGGAATTAGAATAAGATGAGTAGTCGTCCTCGTTTTTCTCAAAACATTCTTATAATACTCAAAAGAAAATATAAAATTTCCGATTTTTACTTCACGAAATACAAAGTTTTCCCACCATGTAAAAGATATCAGTATCAGGGCTACTGGAATACTCCACCCCCAAAATATTGTATTGCCTTTTTTAATGTGTTGATTCACGGAGCTCATTAAAACCACACCACCACACTGAATCAGAAATGTTAGAGAAGATAAAATTAGAAAAAGCCATCTTAATAAAAGTTTTCGTCCTCTTGATTTTAAAACATTGTCAAGCACTGTGAGCAATGCTGGAGCAATGGCTAAATTTAGTAACAGCATAATGCTTATAAATGAATCCATCTGTGGTAGAATGCCTAAAACAAGAATAGCTGTACCGGCAACGGGAGGAAGCTCAATCAAAAAAACCTGCGATGAAAATTTAGATAATCATGATAAGTGTGCATATGGACAAACCCTTTCAGCATATTTCAAGTCTGGAAGTATATGTCATAAAAGATGCAGGCGATATTATGTACTTACTAATGGACGGAGATGATGTATCCCCACGAAATCGTAAGAAATATATGACTCGCATGCTTGAAGAAAAGTTTTCCAGAATGAATGTCTACACTCACCTTCATTATCTTTGTGGCATTTTGCAATTATAAATTGTACTCCGGCGAACAAGTGGTCTAAGTAGACAACCTTTACATATCACCAATATCTCACCTCTGGCTGAGGTTTGAGTCTCAGGCTCGGCCAACATGGTTATGTGAAAAAGCTAGCCAGTAGCTTCCCATGAATAGGTGTTTTTATCCGGGATTTTCATGGATTATTCCTACACCAGATAAACTGACGGCCTTGTATAGCCTATGATGTGATGAAAACTGGCGATAATAAAAACCCAAAACAGCAATGATTATAACTGAAATACTTTCTGAATTAAAAGCAAGGACAATTTGATATAACACCACCCCAATTAATCTGACGTTTTTATCTAATTGATTATTTTATCATTATTTTGGACCTTAGAGGGATAACTGCTAAAAGAAACTAAACTTGAATGCTCTGATAACCATCATAGAAATCATTGATTCCTGCATGAAAGGTTAGGCAATATGGCTCAACCCATCCACCCACTGGGGATTTCTAACTTTACATGAAACATTCTAACCATGTTAGAAAGAACTTAAGTCATGACAAGAGAAAAGAACATTTATAATTGGGGTTATAGTATATAACGAAATTATTAGGGAACATAACACAGGTCACTGCGACCCAAATTTCATTGGGACATGCATAGCATGATGAAACGAGCACCTTGACCAAGCTTCGTGCACGTGTCCTTCAAAAGGCTGAAATTAATGGCAAGAACGCACAACCTTGAATTAGGATTTTTTTTATTGGAAGAAAAAAGTCATTGATGTTTGATCTCCTTCCGGATAGTTTAGAATATTGTTAGGATCACACCGATCACGTTCTTTGAAGATGTCATGTATGTGTGTGCAAATGGATGGGAAACGTTTCCTTTGTATTAAGAGCCCCAATGAATAACTAACACATTAGAGTGAGAAAAGTAGTTCACCATAACCAACGTTTCCCTTAGAATGGTTATCAGTTATCAGAGATACTGTACTTTGCTTTCAGTAGTCGAGATGTCTAGACAAAATAGGTTCAACTATTTTGCCAGGTAGTAACTAGCTGACTCGTGCATAAGTTGTCTTTAGTAGTTTTATTCCTGCTTTACTCTATTTTTTCCTGCCATTAAGCATACAATATTCTGGCCATGAGATTACCCTTAGAACAATTGAAATTACGATAAGAAATATAAATTTTCATGCCGGTGGTTAACATGTCGGGAACAGTCTAGTGAAAGAAACATGGGTGATTTTGATTTATCTGCCCTTAATATTGTTCATACCGAGGCAATGAAACTTTCGCCAAGTTGTACGACGACAAAATACTTAAAGATGTATTGAAAGACAGGAAAAACATATAGTGCACAGTGTGATAGACACAACTGCAGACAAGGATCACAAAGCCATGAATATATTATAAACTCATCTCTTCTTAGTGAAGGAAGCTAAAATTGTCGTGTCAAACATGAAGTGAATGGCATATGCATTAATTGTACACAAGGAAAACCAATTACCCATATGAAAGAACAAACTATAAGGCCTCATTTAAGATTAACGCAAACATGTGTGGACAAATCAACAAAATATTCTCAAACTTATCAAAGATTAAAATGCACTACCCTTTAATGGAACGCCAAAGCTTACTACAACTGCTTTTAAGACAATTCTGTCAAAATATGCTTCTTTTGTATTTTATCACCAAATTGACGCAATATTAAACTTATGTCATCAAGTTTTACTAGGACGTGTCCAAGACATTAACAAAAGGAAAGATTTCCATCTGGAAGTTTGCCTCTGGCATAAGATTGTAATTTACCAGAATAATAGTTCCGAATTTGAGCCATCTCTGTCGACGCACCAAGGTTCCAGCAACAGCCGTCATCCATGTAAGACCAAGAGGTACAGTCAGACAAGCAAACATATTCCACTTGGCACTTTGTCTTTTCTCTGGGTTCTATAATATATATATATATATATATATATATATATATATATATATATATATATATATATATATATATATATATATATATATATATATATATATATATACATATATATATATATATATATACATATATATATATATATATATATATATATATATATATATATATATATATATATATATATATATATATATATATATATATATATATATAATGAGGACTTTGCACAGCGCCTAATCTTGTGAAGCTCTAAGCGCTTTGCAACATATATAATGATATGAGACAAAACATACAAAAACAAAACAAACACCATGAAATTAGAAAATATAAGAACATGCTCAAATTATTTAATGTAAGAAACATTATTAGGTCTTTAACTTTGTTCTTGCAGTCGATAAAGATGAGTTTTAAAAGCACTCTTGAAAGGGATCAAATATCTTTTGTGTCTAAGTTCAATGGCCAATTCGTTCCACTTTGCTGGGCCATGGTATGCAAACGAACTTTTTCCATACGACTTCGTGTTCTTAGTGGGAATAGAATATTGGCCAGAGTAACACCTAGGTTTCGTACTGACTGTGTGAATTTAGTGTTGATGTTGCTGATATTTATTTTTGGAGGTAAAGGACGTAAATAAGAAAGTCTTTGTGTTGTGATCAGAATGGCCTCAATTTTATTATCATTCGTCTGCAGCGTGTTACATGTCATCCATAATTTCACATCAGAAAGGCACCTCTCTACTCCTTGGATGGTAACATCAACTTTATTTGGGTGGCTAGATTTGTATATTTGGGTGTCATCAGCGTACAACTGGTGAGACACTGAATGATGACCTATGACACTTGAGAGAGGCTTTGTGTATTGAATGAGGTCAACAGGTCCAAGAACTAACCCCTCTGGAACACCACAATATAGATCAACAGGGCTGGAGTATATATATATATATATATATATATATATATATATATATATATATATATATATATATATATATATATATATACATACATACATATATACATATATATATATATACATATATACATATATATATATATATACATATATACATACATATATACATATATATATATACATACATATATACATATATATATATATATATATATATATATATATACATATATACATACATATATACATATATATATATACATACATATATACATATATATATATATATATATATATATACATATATACATATATATATATACATATATATATATATACATATATACATATATATATATATATATATATATATATATATATATATACATATATATATATATATATATATATATATATATATATATACATATATATATAAATATACATATATATATATATATATATATATATACATATATACATATATATATATATATATATATATATATATATATATATATATATATATATATATATATATATATATATATATATATATATATATATATATATATATATATATATATATATATATATATATATATATATATATATATACTACTCAAAATCGTCACATAAGATGGAATATATGTCATATTCTAACCTGCATCATATATGAAGGAAGCAATTGGGTAAATTGACTGATTAAATTAGAGTTCATCTCAAACTCGAATGCATCAGTAACCTGAAGTATTAATTATTCTTTTGAAGAAATGTTGTTCAATTTCCAGAGAAGAACAGATATGAAGACAGTCTTACATACATTTTGCATTGAAATAAATATATTGCTGAATATAAATCGAAATATTGATTGTACATCTGAAATGTATCGCTTGTCACTTGCCTTGTAGGCGGATACAACGGATATAAAAGACAATTTGCTCCACACGCCCAGGAGAAGCACACTAGCAAAGAGGAAAATGTAGAGGAAAAGTCGTATCATGCGCAGCAATGTTTCCTTGGAATTCTGGGAACTATCAAACTCTCGCTCAGTCTGACGAAACATGTCATAGGCTCTAGAAAGAGGAGAAAAAATACGTTAATTAAAACATCTAACCCGGATTATATCACAAAACCTAATCTTAATTTTGGCTTAAACTCGTGCAATCTGATCTGATACAGGAACCTAGTTAAGCTGTAAAGAACTTGTCTGTTGTCTTTGCCAAGCTTAATGAATAGTTCAAAGGAACAAATCAGGCGTATCTTGGTTTTATTAATGGATACCGGTACCGTGGATAAGTTTTATATTTGGACATAAATTTTACTACAATGTCGGTGACACTGAAGCATGACCCATCTGTCACTAGCAGAAACTGATATTAAATCTAAACTTGAGTAATTTTTTGATTGGTCAAAAATAATTTAAACTTAAATATCAGTCAGACTGATTGCTGGATCAGTTGTGAATTCAGGCCTAATAGTAAAACTAAACTCGCAAATAAAAATGCTAATTATAGAGTGAGGAATGAAAGTTTTAGTTTAAGCATAGTAAAATATAAAAGACATTGCATTGCATTACCCTAACGTTATATTTTAGTTGCTTTTTATACCAAAACGTTCAAGAAAGAAAATAGCAGAGGTTACGACGAATTACTAGAGAGAAGACTTGCGATTACCTTCAGACTACGGAGAAATTCAAGTGAGCTGTTACGAAAATATTTCGACTACCATGTATATTGCAAGGTATTAAAACGTTGATGCTATAAACAATCATTCCAAACCTATACTGTGTTATCAATTAGAAAAAGTCAGCCACCGAAAGGAATGACGACTAAAAAGTTAAATCAATGAACAAAATACAAAACGGTATATTACTAAGTTTGCGTATAAAACAAAAAGAAACCTGGAAGGTCTAACAAACATGCATTAGAATGTATATATCATTCGGTTTTGTTTTTGGAATCATTGCATCGATATAAGTAGCAGCACTGCACTGCCTATGAAATTTCAATGTTATTGCTGCTAGCATTGAACAATATCGGTTGAAATGGTCTAATGTAATCTTCTCAATTGTCTTCACGAGAACAAAAGTGCGTTTCCTTACTTTCTCTGCCGAAAATCGGAAATCGTCTTTGCCTTCCGCTTCTGGTTCTGACACGCATCGTAGCTGGCGAAGTTTGGAGTCCTGGATAGTCTCTCACGACTCAGCCGGAACGAAGTCCTTGTTTCACTGTGCATGGTTCGTGTAGGGCACTTGTACAGTTGTCGAAAATGTCCTATTTTATTTTCCAAATTTAGTTTACCCTGAAATATAAGACGATATATAAGAAGATACTTTAGTAAGTTATTGGCAGTCTTACTGTAGCTAATTTAAGACAAAACAAATTTATGAGAAAAAAGTTTGAAGCACATTCTTATTTTTCAGTATTCCATATCGACGTATCTGTCTCCTAACCTGCACATCCATTGAGCAACCAAATGATGAGACAAACAGCTATATGCGGGCATGATGTTTTTTATCATTTAAACAGAAAGTCTATTATTGTGTATTTTCAGTTTGTATTTTCCTGCAAAACTGTAAAAAGGTATAGTATTTGTTTCCTTTCTGATAACATTAAACCGTCATCTGTGCGACCAAAGGAATTATTTACGTCCACAAGAAAACAATCTTGCGCATGTTATGTTAATAGTGTGTATATTGAACTTCAACTTCATGAGAATTTAAGATATTTCTGGTACACGTACTTGCTAACTCAAACAACTTTATTTTATTGAACGTAACATTTTATATAAATCGTTATAATAACAAACATTTTATTTATTATAACTTAAATTTGCAATATGCACTACATACACACACAAACACACTCACACACACATACATACACACACACATACATACATATATATATATATATATATATATATATATACATATATATATATACATATATATATATATATATATATATATATATATATATATATATATATATATATATATATATATATATATATATATATATATATATATATATATATATATAAAATGTAGTTATTATTTGTGAGGTTTTTGCTCCATAATTATATATGATGTCTAATTTTATTTTCGACATATCCTTGACCAAAATCAAGTTCATTTTGTACCTGACCAGTACATTTAAGTTTTGTAAAATAAATAATGTATTTTTAATATTTCTCCTTCAGAGGTTTAAATCTTAAGATCATTTTCACTACAGATGAGCATGTTTATTTTGGGTCTATGATATTTTCATTCCTCGTGAATAAACCTTTTGTACCTGTTCTTTACAGCTTTTTTTATTATAATTCTAGTAACGGATTATGTTTTGTTGGCAATCGGGAATGATCTATAATGTAAAAGTTCATTAAGTGAAACATAATGTCAAGGTAATTGCGACCCTTGTCAAGTAGGGGGATTTGTGATCTTGTTTACTTGATAAAAAAACTTATTCTTGCTCTAAAGTCATTAGTAGAATCATTATTATTGCTGTGTTTAGTATCAGAATTGGGTGAAAATATTTTTTCACTGGAAATGCAATAATATTCTTGGAGAGAAACAATAATTTGTAATTTTAGTTAATGACATCTTGGATTATAAATATTCTGATTAATGGTAAGACTGTTAGCACATCACACTTCATGCCACTGGTACATCAGTACACTCAATGCAAATAGGTACATCAACACCTTCAGCACTGGTCTTATTTCGAAAACAACTGAAATTTAATTACAACTTCAGTGGATGCGTGAAGTGGTGGTCGCATCACTTCAAACGAGTGGCAGAAACTATATAATGTCGTCTTTTAAAACTGATGGGAGGAAGTAAGTTACATATTCACTTTATAAATATTCATATATTGCCACTAGGAAAAGGAATTCAAATGTTGGTAGTTTAAAATATCCCCTAAAATTGATAAAGTTCTAAATATTTTGACACTTTAAAACAACTCCGATAAATGTACAAGACAGAAAATGTGTCACACCAGTATGACCATCTTCTCAAACCATAGTGGTTACTGATGTAGTAACCTCTACTTACAAAAAGGTCTTACACCAGTGGTCATCTGTTCAAACATTAATGGTCATGATGTAGTAACATTTACTCACAAACAGGTCTTACACCACAGTGGTCATTCATTCACACCATGGAGGCCACTGATGAAATAACCTTAAAAATAGGTCTTACATCACAGTAGTCATCTATTCAAACCATAGTGGCCACTTAGTAGGTAGCATCTACTTCACAATACGTCTTAAACTACAGTGGACATCTATTCATACCATAGTGGACACCGATGTTGTAGCCTCTACATTAAAACAGGTCTTACACCACAATGGTCATCCATTCAGACCATAGGTGGTCACTGTTGCAGCAACCACTACTTTACAAATCCGTAATAAACTACAGTGGAAATCTAATCAGACCGTACTGGTCACTGAAGCTCTACTTGCAAACAGGCCTAATACATCATTGGTCATCAATTTATACCATATGTCTCACTGATGTAGTAACCTATACTTAACAATAAGTATTTCACCATAGTGGAAATTTATTCAAACCAAAGTGGTCACTCATGTAGTAACTTCTACTTTTCAAGCATGTTATTTCATAGTTGATTGTCTATCTTGTGGACTTTGCCAATTTTGGGGAATTTATAAACTACAAAATGAAATTGTTTGTGCAAGTGGCAGTATATCACATATTTATACCTATTTGGAATTACATGAACGTAATGAGGAGCCTTTTATCAAATAGAATTATTCATAAATAATAGTTTCCACTTTGCTCATTTAAAGTCGTAAGACCAATCACGTGATGTAATGACCGAAACAAGTATATTTACCTTCTTAAGTGATTATTTTACTATCAGAAGTAGTAATTATTCATAAAGATCAATGTGTCAATAATCTTCTCATCTCTTGTTTTGAGAAATAAAATCTAGCATCACAATTTTGTAGAAGGTTTGCAGAAAATGTCAGTCACACCTAGGTGTATATACCCGTTTATACCTATTTATAGGTAAATACCCGTGTCACAGTTAATACCGAACAGAATTTGTTATGTTGCCTGCAATTGCTGTTTGTTATATTTCCAATCCAAACTACCTTTTTTCTATAGCTACATAATCGTCAAGCAAAAGTTACTCTATGACAAAATTACAAGAGACAAAACTCGGTAAATAACGTGTTACCTCTTTGGAAATGCTGGTTAGACAGCAAAACAAAGCAAATCCCTAGAATTAGATGGAAGGAAATATCTTCCGGGAAAATGTATCTATCCTCACTTGTAAATATCATTCCCATTAAAATATTTCCAGAACGTGCCAGATCAGTTCGTCGTCTTTCGATTATCTAGAATGAACGTTGATAAAGCCTACAAAAAAAATATGAAACTATTCTTTTCACGTCTGGTCTTCCTGCCTTTGCTGAAATGTGGTCATTGGTGAATGTCAAAACACGTGTGATTAAATGAAGCATTTTAGCAATAATACTTGTTATGCCAGGAACACTTTGAAAATTACAGCGAATTTACTCCAAGCGACTGACGTATTTCTGATTGAAGTGTTCCTTTGTCTAAAACGTTTATTCACCATAGCAAATGTTAAAGTTATATATAATGGGTTAATTAACCACTTGTTTGGAACGTACTCTGATCACAATATAACGGCATTTGACAACATTTACGTTTATTTATGTGGTAATAGAAACTTGTATGGACTTAGCTAAGGATTTTCTCTTGTGAATGCTGTTTGCTGATGTAAGCAGTCTGACTGCATATATTTGTGAATGACAGATATGCAGTTTTCACGAGAAAGGTGTGCATGTTTGTATTCCCGGTGTATTCTATAACAGAATCCTCTTCCCAAACGGCAAAACGTAGTGATTACTTTTTTGTACGGGGGCGGGTGGGGGGGGATTTGTCAATTTGTTATTTCTTGCCAATGATTTCCAAACAACGGCAAACATTTAGCTGATAGTTCAGACTACTTTACTTTAGAAATTAGCAGAAATGTAAAAAAAAAACAATTGTTTTATGCTTCATGTAAATTTCAAGGCTGTACATGTGATAATAATCTCACTATTAACGTTACACAGGCCCTTCAAAAGTGATGAAAGGTTGATATATATATATATATATATATATATATATATATATATATATATATATATATATATATATATATGTATATATGTATGTATGTATGTATGTGTGTGTGTGTGTGTGTGTGTGTACACACGAAGGATGATACAAGAAGTACGGTGTGAAAATTTACAGTACAGTTACCAAACTGCTATACATAATTAAACAAGCTCAATTACTTATTAAATGGTCTTACAGAATGTCAGAATATAAATGTGGTTTGTGAAAAAGTTACGCAGTTCATTTGTTGTCTATAACATTGTAGTGCACATACCTGCTCAAAGTCTTCTCAGTAAATCCTAAAATACTGTCAGTTTCATTGCTTCTAAATGCATCTTTTTTTGTAAGGCTAGCGATCCCGTTTGAATACCGTTGCTTTGTATCTCTCTGCACGCCCATTTCTTGTCGACCACTGCTGTGAAACATACAAAATGCACGTGCTTCACAACTGTTTGCGAGTAAAGTCGGACACAACGTGAAGCAGGTGCAGCTGCTATGCAGCGACTATGGAAATATATGTATTGCTTGATCAAGTATTTGTATTATTTGCTGGGGGTTTTGGAGGTTGAATACCTGGTCAGTTGGCTGGTAAGTTGCTAAATATGCTTTCCTATCGTTTATGAATTCAAATTAGGTCGAGGACGTAGCACTGCTGAATTGTGCATTTAATATCTAATTTATTAAACATTCTGCATACATAAAGAAAACAGGAGTGAATGCAATGGTCTGTCTTTGCGAATCCAAAATACCCTCTACCACCCACCAAGCCACCTGTAATCACCCCCGAGTTCCTAACAATGACACAAGGAGCATGACGAAACATCTAGTACTATATTGTATGGGCATTCTTTATTTTCGAGGGGAGGAAGGTCACCAGACAGATGCCCCCCCCCCCCCCACACACACACTAAGGTTTCCAAAAAAATATAAAAGGTGTTTTATGTGTATATGTATCCCCCAAAGGTGTGCTGCTTGTTTATTTTATCAAAGGAGTTTAAATACAAATACATTAATTTAGTTTTGATTGGGCAAAGTGAATTTAGTTCTTCCTACTTCATAATCATTTGACAACTTATATTTGAAATCAGAGACATAGTCAACAAGATTTATCTTTGAATCGTCAGTGGAAAGAATTTTTTCTTTAAATAGATTCAGCGGTCCAAGGACCTATGTCCAAAACTAATTCAAAACGACTAAATGCTAACGATTCTTGAACTAATTCTCTAATGAAGATACTCATCCTAGAAGTATCAAAGCCGACATACTACAATGTCCATGATATGGGTCAAATGTCTGCATAAATACATTCTTAGTTTGTACGCAAGTCTAGACCTGGAACTCAAATATCAAACAACTTTTAAAAAATTATTAACGTCATGCAGCCCGTAACTACTTTGTCCTTAAACATTGACGAAGTGTGGTGTTGGAATCTGAGTTTAATCAACCCCTCAGATCAAAAACGCAGAATGCCCCAACTATGCATTATAACAGCTGTAGGACCTTTCCCATTGATTTAAACGAGAATGGTATATTTATACTGTCAAACATTAGTCAACATTAGACAAAAAAATGTAAAAATTATAAGGAATACGATTTCATATTATATAGTACATGCAATTCACGCATCTGCCGCACTGTTGGGCAAAGTATGATGCTGACACCCAATGATACAAATCACTCCTAATTGGCCATTACGTTTGTCAGGATCCCAATGATAATATCATTTTTTAAAAGGTGAAACTCGTGACCAATAGGATTATATAACAGTACCTATGACGTATTTACATATTATTAGTTGAAGCCAGTTGTAATTAGACCTGTTACCTATTATATCAAAGCAATGAGTATTATCGCCGTGAGGATTGACTCAGCCATTGAAAAAACGTGATGAGAGTTGGTAAAAAAAAAATATATTTACACATAAACTATACCAGTCATTGTCAATACGTATAATAATGTATCAACATCAAACCCACCTATGATAAACCTTATACCTTAATAGATATATTTTACTTCTGAACCTGAATGTTTCACCACCATACATATATTATGAGATTGGCTGCTTATAATACTAAACAAATACCTTTTGCAATGATTCACTTGAAACAATAGTGTAGTTGCTTTGGAAATGTAATGTGCGATAAGCAAAACAATATTGTTTGAAATTCTGCATAACATCGGTATTTGGGATTTAACCATACTCCTAAACTTATGCTGTAGGTGAAATCTGCTTTTATGTAGCAGTTGATTAATACCAGTTTCCTGCAAGCACACATCGGTATCCACATTATCTCCATTTGCTACGTTATAGCAAGAAGGTATAAACAATATAGATAGATAGATAGATAGATAGATAGATAGATAGATAGATAGATAGATAGATAGATAGATAGATAGATAGATAGATAGATAGATAGATAGATAGATAGATAGATAGATAGATAGATAGATAGATAGATAGATAGATAGATAGATAGATAGATAGATGGACGGAAAGACGGACGGACGGACAGACAGACAGTAGATAGATAGATAGACATACATACAGACAGACAGATAGACAGATAGATAGATAGATAGATAGATAGATAGATAGATAGATAGATAGATAGATAGATAGATAGATAGATAGATAGATAGATAGATAGACAGACTGGGCAAGAGAGTTTCTCGTTTGGTTGATACAAATTAAGTTACAGCCAAAAAAATATGCTTTCAATTTCTGCATCATACTTTTAATACTACGTTTCAGCTTTGACTTTATTTCTTGTGGTTAATGCGTTACATGTGTGTGCCATCAGAAACAAATCAAAATTCCAGATTAATAATACCAAACTACTAGTACACTGGTATACGTTTCACAATTATATATATATATATATATATATATATATATATATATATATATATATATATATATATATATATATATATATATATATATATATATATATATATATATATATATATATATATATATACACACTTTTCTGTTGTATCTCATGATTTTGTATTATCCTGAATTTGATTAATCTGATGTAATCTCTGTTGAAGAGGAAATAAAGTCAGTCAGTCAGTCAGTCATGCATGCATTCATGCATACATACATACATACATACATACATACATACATACATACATACATACATACATACATACATACATACATACATACATACATACATACATTCATTCATACATACATACATACATACATACATACATACATACATACATACATACATACATACATACATACATACATACATACATACATACATACATACATACATACATACATACATACATACATACATACATACATACATACATACATACATACATACATACATACATACATACATACATACATACATACATACATACATACATACATACATACATATATTGCCCCTTCAAAGATTGAAAGAGGCACGGGACACTTCGGGAGTTTGAGATTCCTAGACCCTGGTTAAACTGAGATTTGGAAATGAATACAATGTCAAAATATGCCCATATAGTTTACTAGATAAAAGGTTTTAAAGACAACTACGTACACAACGAATTATGTTCGGAATTGTTTATAAAAAAAAAAAAAAACGTTTTTCGTGGCCCCTAAGTGTTTGAGGCTTGGAACAAATGTCACATCCACCACCCATTCCACCTCTGATTGGGATTAATTATCTCTTTTTGTTTTTTGATCGATTGAATTAGAGTAGGTTGTTTTCCACAGACCTTACATAAAACTCAGAGATCAGTTTTATCTTCATCTTCAAATCTTGGAATGTTATAACAGATGAGAAACTCATTATTAATAATAATAATAATAATAATAATAATAATAATAATAATAATAATAACAATAATAATAATTAATAAATAAATTATTATTATTATTAATAATAATAATAATAATAATAATAATAATAATAATAATAATAATAATAATAATAAAATTGTTGGTAATAGTATTTTAAAAGACCAAGATGCTCAAATGCAAAGTAGTACCATTGGTGAACATAGGTATGTTTGTCAATAGAAGTGGACCACATTGGCTCGATAGATGAAGTAATACAGTTCAAACGTTGATCTATGGATTTTTTTTTTGGGGGGGAGGGGTTTAAGAATGCTCCGCTTACGATATAGGCCACGTCTAAGTAGTATCTCAAGGCTTGGTGTCTCTTTGTTAAAGTCCACATTTTGTCTCAATGTTTGATGAATCTATGTTAAATTCATATCTCAAGGCTAGGTGCATCTTTGTTAAAGTCCACATTTTGTCTCAATGTTTGATGAATCTATGTTAAATTCGTATCTCAAGGCTTGATGTATCAATGTTACAGTCCAACTCCATTCGCAAATATCTTTCAGTTGATGCCACTAAAACGCTTGTGTGTTCATTAGTACTTTCAAGACTGGACTATTGTAACTAAATTCTGTCTGGGTTGTCTCAATATCTGCTCCGGAAACTTTACAATGTTCAAAACACAGCTGCTCGGATCATCATTAGATTACCACGATCGGAGCACACCATTCCGATGCTCTATACCCTACCGTGGCTATCCATTCGATCCAAAATCAAACACAAAATGTGTTCTCTGTGCTACGTTTCACTCACGGACTCCAGTCCAACATTCCTATCTGGCCTCACCCATGTGTACACACCGGCAATATACTTACTCTCCTCTTTTCACAATTGTATACTCATTATTCCCACTATGAAAACGAAGTCATATGACAACGGTTCTTTGCATACCAGGGACCAATAACGTGGAACGAATTGCCCATTGAAAGCAGACACAAAGACAGTGATCCCTTTAAAGACTGCTCTTAGAACTCACATTTTACGACTCCAAGAATAAACTTAAAGACCTAATAATGTTTCCTACCTAACATATTTCAGCATATTTGTATGTTTTCTAATTTCATGGTGTCTTGTTTCTTTTTTTTTTGTTGTTATTATTAATTATTATTATTATTATTATTATTATTATTATTATTATTATTATTATTATTATTATTATTATTATTATTGGTCAAAGATTCAAGACTGATAAACAGCGCTATAATTGGATAGAATATGTTCCTTTCCAAATGTGAAACACCGTTTCCAGACGGGTTTGGTTACCTGACCTGATAACTGCGTAGTACGCTAGGGACACCTAGTTTGTGGACAGCAAGGTATGTATGCCATACAATTACCGTATTAGTCCCATGGCGTAGACAATGCAACGCTTGCCTGCTCACACCACTCAGTGTTCATTGTGCACCCAGTCAATGTGGAACTCCAATATAAAAGACGCTTTACAAAACCTTAACCTCAGATGTGATTCGAAAGCTTCGCAGTTCGGTTGGAGCTAACCAAACTTTATGCAAAACGGTAAAAGGGTACTCTCTCTCTCTCTCTCTCTCTCTCTCTCTCTCTCTCTCTCTCTCTCTCTCTCTCTCTCTCTCTCTCTCTCTCTCTCTCTCATTAGCAATATGGATTGACATCTGTATATTAGAACCTTTGGGTTGCATATTTACGAAATATGGAGAATTCGCCCTTCGATAAGTCGCCCCATGCATCGCTCGTCCTGGGTGAACTCGCCCCAAGATATTTAGAGAGGTCGTTCCAGAGTGGTTCGAGACGTCTCCCCCAAATGGTTGGAGAAGTCACCCCAAACTTTGTCACCATGAAAACCTATGTAATATTTATCTTTGAATTAATTAAGCTATTTAAAAGTTATAAATGTGTAACTTGGAACAATGCTGTTAGCAACAAAGACGTCGCCATATGGTGGTTTCCACATTATTTTATCTCATTTTGAATTGTTAAATTACCTAATTGAAGAACTGCTCCGGTGGCCTAGTGGTTAGAGCGTCCGCCGCGGTAGCGGGAGATCATGGGTTGGATCCTCGGCCGAGTCATACCAAAGACTTACAAAAATGGTACTAACAGCTGCCTTGCTTGACTCTCAGCATTAAGAGGTTAGTGTTAGGACTGGTCAACCTGGTGTCAGGATCATGTGACTGGGTGGAACATCATGCCACATGTCTGCGGCATGATGCCCCAGTGCTAGACATCACTATAAACTGCCTCACTGCAGCCATCGTAGCGATATGACTGAAAAATTGTTAAAAGCTACTTTAAAGATACTAATCAAACAAACAAACAAAAAACCTAATTGATATTATAATTCATCATGATTAACAGTCGCACTGAGATTCAAAAATACCACCCGACACACGTCGTTTTCCATTGCAAGTGTTTACTTAAGCCCTGTATACGCTGGCTAGTATTAACGATCAATGGCTGCTTGCTGTTGTTTATGATGCTTAGTACTGTCACCTTTGTCAAGCGTTATAGCAGATATTTTTGTCTGAGAGTTACCAAACACGAGATGAAATAGTCGTCTGTGTGGTGTCCAATATGGTAAGAAATTCATGCAGCCCCAATTGTTTCATCATATAACAGATTAATGTATAGTTTCCAAAGCTCTGCATCTGTATCCGAATTTGCTGAGATCCTACTTTTCATCGGACATCTACTAAAACAACAGTAACACTTCATTAAAATTTAGCATGGTTGGTATCAGTTATTCGTTTAAGTTAAGTGTTTAGAATTGATTCGATTGTATAGAGTTCTCATTGCCTGTAACTCCATTATAAACATTTTTGTTCTTAACCCATTTTGACAAAACCTATTTAAGTCTCGTGCGCAACTTGTTTAAATTCACCGATGTTCAAATTAATGTATTTAATTTTTATCAAACGTAATATTAAATAGTCACAGTCATTTATTGAGTAAGTAAAGGGTTCAGATTGTCAAATAGATCGTTGAATACCTTTTCCTTGATTTTAATATATTCAGCGCGTATCCGAATACATTTTTGTTGTCATTCTCTCAGACGATCCTACGCTTGGTAATGAATAATATGGAAAATATTGCCGTTGCTTTCCATCTGTGATTATTTCTGACAGTTAAACCGCAAAATTGTTACAATATTGGTAGCAAAATGCATTCGTTTTGAAATCCTTACTTTATATCGTTGTTGAACTCTGCTATTTATATTGTAAACTTATATTAACATGGGTGCTGGAACAATCCTTAAATATTTTATTCTTTCTTTCTCCATAAGTGAAAAGAAAAATAGTATCTACCAAATGAAATAACATTAAAGACATGTTAACATTTTTTCATTCAATGTTTCCAACATCAATATATTATGCACCTTTGATTTTGAATGTAACTGCATTGGTTGAATATGCATTTTTCTTTCCCCGCGTACGTTCAAGACTGAGATTTTCATGTCTAATATGTTTACATGCACCTAGATTTTCATGTCTAATATGTTTACATGCACCTAGATTTTCATATCTAATATGTTTACATGCACCTAGATTTTCATGTCTAATATGTTTACATGCACCTAGATTTTCATGTCTAATATGTTTACATGCACCTAGATTTTCATGTCTAATATGTTTACATGCACCTAGATTTTCATGTCTAATATGTTTACATGCACCTAGATTTTCATGTCTAATATGTTTACATGCACCTAGATTTTCATGTCTAATATGTTTACATGCACCTAGATTTTCATTTCAAATATGTTTACATGCACCTAGATTTTTTTTTCCAATATTTGTTTGGTGAATACTTTCTAACAAATGATGTCGCATGTTTGTTAACTGTAAGCAATAAATACGTGATGTATTCCGTCTCATTTGCTTGTTAACTGTAAGCAATAAATACGTGATGTATTCCGTCTCATATGCATGTTAACTATTGACTCCATGTGGAGAAAATAGAAATTATGGCCTGTATCGGCATTAATAGTGAAAGTATTCTTTGTGTAAGATTTGTCGGTAAATTATGGCCTGTATCGGCATTAATAGTGAAAGTATTCTTTGTGTAAGGTTTGTCGGTAAATTATGGCCTGTATCGGCATTAATAGTGAAGGTATTATTTGTGTAAGGTTTGTCGGTAAATTATGGCCTGTATCGGCATTAATAGTGAAGGCATTCTTTGTGTAAGGTTTGTCGGTAAATTATGGCCTGTATCGGCATTAATAGTGAAGGTATTCTTTGTGTAAGGTTGGTCGGTAAATTATGGCCTGTATCGGCATTAATAGTGAAGGTATTCTTTGTGTAAGGTTTGTCGGTAAATTATGGCCTGTATCGGCATTAATAGTGAAGGTATTCTTTGTGTAAGGTTGGTCGGTAAATTATGGCCTGTATCGGCATTAATAGTGAAGGTATTCTTTGTGTAAGGTTTGTCGGTAAATTATGGCCTGTATCGGCATTAATAGTGAAGGTATTCTTTGTGTAAGGTTTGTCGGTAAATTATGGCCTGTATCGGCATTAATAATGAAAGTATTCTTTGTGTAAGGTTTGTCGGTAAATTATGGCCTGTATCGGCATTAATAATGAAAGTACTATTTGTGTAAGGTTGGTCGGTAAATTATGGCCTGTATCGGCATTAATAATGAAAGTATTATTTGTGTAAGGTTGGTCGGTAACACAATGATTTAGTTTAGTAACACCATATTTTCTGTGTGGTTCATCATTGGTAATATTTAAATGATGGCAATGGATATTCATCCCAATACGTTTTTATATGACAGAAGCAATGGCCTCATTTGATAAAGAATTTTGTTATACGTAAAGTGTGTTTCCTTCTGATGCTAATAAGATCTGGTTTTACTTCTTTGTTTGTTGCTGAACCGTCTAAGATTAGTAACACCTATGAAACTATTTCCACTTCGTCAATAATTTTCATTATAGATGCGATTATATATGTATGATCTTCTGCCGCCCCCGCCCCCGCCCCCGCCTCTCTCTCTCTCTCTCTCTCTCTCTCTCTCTCTCTCTCTCTCTCTCTCTCTCTCTCTCTCTCTCTCTCTCTCTCTCTCTCTCTCTCTCTCTCTCTCTCTCTCTCTCTCTCTCACACACACACACACACACACACACACACAGTATTTTCCGTTTGGAAAAAAATATTAAATGTTATGAAAGCTGTCAATATTTTTCAGCAACCAAGTTCAACGTGTACCTGTTTAAAAATCACAAAAATTGAATAATTCAGATACGAGATAAGTCATATATTCACGCTTCTGAAACTGTTGCTAAGAACTTATTATGAAATTATCTAAAATATGTATTTAGGTGTCACGACACTATGGCTTATGATAACATAAATGGCAAAACCCAATACGTTTTGGAAAATTCATTAAACAATTCATGTCCCGAAAATACAAACGAAATTCATACAAAAAGAACTTACAGTATTGCGAATTTATTCCCAAAAAGTCCTAAAATCACCGCCTCAAGTTCTAATGAATAAACTTCAGCGGTATTCCAAAATAAATCCAAAGCTACAAGTGTTGGTGTGCCTGTGGTGGCCTTATGGTAGTGTTGTGCCAAATGTCTTTTGTTAAATCACAAGAATATTATCCAAGAATATTCCTTTGTCTGCATTCACTATCAATATTTCAGTTAATTTATATGTCCAGGGATATTGTGATAAGCACTTTGTATTTTCAGTGAATAAATCATTTGTATAAATAAATTCCAGCACAAATAAGATCCTGGAGAAAAGAATAATACAACTGCAACTGCTCAGATATTAAAGTATGAATGAATAATTTATAGGAAAACATGATTAGATGCTCTTCCACTTGACTTCAGGTCACAATTAGCATTTTCTGAAACCAATTATTACCTAATGGAAACATTCATTCTAGAAGGTTCCAAATGTTTAAAAGATATGATCTTAGTTATAATTAAAGGACGCTTAGCAAAATACAGAACGCGGAACACACCAGACATACTAGGTTCACCCATAGTGAAAGTCCGAAATCCTACCCCCAGACCCAAGTAACCTTGCTTATTTCACCTTCCTAGATCTGAATAAAGCATTAAATTTGAGTACTTTTCCTTAGTTTTAAGATGTTTCTTAAACAATTAAATCTGCCAATGTTCACTGAATTTGGATACTTTTAAATCCACAAACGTCACACCCTTACAGTAACGGGCATAACATTATGGTCCAGAAAGGTCTATGGGAAGACTGAAGTATCTGATATTTCGGTAAAGTAGATACAAGGCCGTTCTAGCTTGGGCATGTGTTTTTCTCTAACTTTTAACAAACCTTCGATTTTTAGAAGAAGAGACAAACACCTATGTATTTTAATTCAGCACGTGTCTATTAGATTCTCGCTAATTGTAAAGCTATATTTATCATAGTATCGTATACCAAAAATCACAATCTTTGTCTTTGTGCAATTGATAATCAGTTTCCATAAATCTTGTATTTGCAAGACGCATTTAAATTATCTTGAAAAGAGCTTTCGTCAGAGCTAAAATTAAGTGTGTAATCGGCATACAGTAGTATAAAGCTCGAAGGCAGAAAGACATAGAGATCCGAAAAATTAAACTAGACACTAATGCACCCAGTTTCGAACATATTTTCTAACATAACATAAGTTTTCTAAAGGGTATGGGCAGAATTACTTGCTAAGCTACTAGTTTATCTTGCACCGATTGCAAAGAAATATCATATCGCTTTTTCGCTTCAAATATAACGTATTGTATTAAATCGACATAAAAACTTGAGTTGACACTTTTTGCATCAACTGTAATACTTTTTGCATTACTTCTCAGATATGGCGCTCAGTGTGTTCCTGATTCTTGCACTCTGTTCTATTCGGGTTCGGACGCAACTCACTGAAGTGGAAATCGGAACTTTTAGAAGCAGGAATGTCAGCATAATTGACCACAACGACACCCATTTTCTGTTCCAACACAACGGAATTCCTGATCATGAATACGGACCGTTTCCGAATGAAAACAACCCAAATAATGTCACAGAGCAACGACACGTGTTCTACATCCGTAAAACACCGTTAGCTATAGACTCACCAATGTGCCTCCCCCTCGGTTCAATCGCAATGTCCATTAACGGAGTTCCTCTCTACAACCCATATTCGGGACAAGGCTTCAACGCAGTTGAGGGTGAATGTAAAGAAATATTTGACGTCTGCAATGGACATCCGTCCCCTGACGGTGTATATCACTATCATCAAATCCCCAAATGTTTATATAGCCAAGCACACGACCAGTTGATCGGTGTTGCTTTGGATGGTCATCCCATATACGGACCTTTGACTAAAGATGGGGAAAATTTAACCTCTGCTGATCTAGATGTCTGCCATGGGAGATTTGTCAACGGAAAGTACGAGTATCGCATGACTTACGATTTTCCTTACATTCTAAGTTGTTTTCATAGCTTAGCTTTTGTTCAAAATGGTGGTGGTATGCAGCAACCACCAGGGGGTGGTATGCCGCCTCCAAACGGTGGGATGCCACCAACAAATGGTGGGATGCCACCTCCAAACGAAGGGATGACACTGCCGCCTGGGAAAGAAACTTGTATCAGAAAAGAAAACTGGGAAGCTCTGGTTTGCTACGCCAATTGTAAAAACCCTTCCTTCGGATGTGATAACAAAAATACCACAACAATATCTGGCAAAAGTGTATTCAGCAATACGTATGGCATATCACCAAATAACATTGTGCTTATAGCAATGATGTGCGTAATTATTTATACTGCAAATATGCTGTCTTGATGCTTTATTTCCTATTTATTGTGTACAATGCAAATGTTTCCATGAAATATCCAACTAAATTTGTTTTCATAGACAGACAGACATACATTTAGAGAGATTTTATTATTACAATGTCTTTATTTGTAATTAAAGTACATCCCGATAATGGTATACTATGTTATTACAAACAGAAACGTCAGTTTATATTCGTCTGAACTCAGTATAAATAGGTAATTATAACTTTACCCACATTTTAATACTTATATACAACATCCTATATAGCTATTTCGGGTAGCATTGAAAACAACACAGAGAGTATTAAATTTCAGAAATTGTAGTTTGGTGACGGCAAATCTTTCTTGGGAAAGCATAGTAAGTCTCTCCAATAGATTATTTCAGGCTTCTTGCCAACCAAGGCAATACAGTTTAAATTAGATCTTATGAACATTTGGTTGTTCCTATTGTCTCCATAATTCATTCATCGAAAATGGTTTGAACCCATCTTATCAATACATCTTTCTAAAACTATGAGAGAGAGACAGAGACAGAGACACAGAGAGAGAGAGAGAGAGAGAGAGAGAGAGAGAGAGAGAGAGAGAGAGAGATTATATGTGTGCACGGAATGTCATATAGTTTATATCCTATTCATTTTTCATTTAAGACGGAATATACAATTATGATATACATCCGATTTTATTGATATTAATAATTCCAATAAAAGAATATTCTTTTAAAACAAATCTTTGTTTATACTTGTGTCACTTTCACTCATAGACTTCATCTTCCTATCTCATACACAATACTCCTATAGCAGCTGAGAGGGCAACCAGACCTTAATTGTATAAGGTCTCATTTGTTGAACTAAAGCTTTTTACAAAAACGAAAAAATAACGTCAGTAACGCAAACCAAAGCCTCTACCTTTCGAGAGAGTCTCATTCAAGTTGCTTGTTGTTTGTACTAACTGGTGTTTGGGTATTTTTCTAAAAGTATACGCTTGAGGTTTACCCGTTTACCCCTTATCGAGATCACGCCCTCTCTGCTACTGTAAATTAAATCATTATTATGGTTGGAGAAGCGTATACCACGCAGTTAGCAAGAGAGCGACTAGAAGCAATTAAGAAATTTCTACCAGTCTCTGATTCTGTCAGGCAAAAATTACAAAAAGGCCAGGAATCTCAGGTTGATTATGCAGAAGGTTCTCAACAATTATTCAAACCTAGTACTAAAACAACTAAACCTTTACTTTCTCAACTTGAAAAATCATTTGAAAACTGAAGAAACATCAAGGCATTTACAAGATCTTCCTGGTCGTAAGCTTCACTAGCAATACCTATTACTAAAGAGAAAAATACTGATGAAGAAATAATCGAAGAATTACGTAATAAATTTACTGAAGATGCTTAAAAGCAATCGATCAAATTGATCCAAATGAGTTTCCAGCTCTTGTTGTTACGACTTATGAAAACAGAAAAAAAAAATAAGTTGAGGCCGACATATTTGAAAATATATGTCAAGTCTACAGTACTGGGTTGGTGTGTTTTATCAAATTAAAATTAACACAAGTCGAATCAACACAACACATGCATCATATGTATCATCGATGCGGTAAACGATGTGTTTGGTCAATATGAATAACGAAAACGGCAAAAAATGAAAGAATAAAAACAATGAATGAAAGAACAAAAACAGCAGAAACATCAAGAGAGTGAACTTTTTCCATCTGTTCAAAACTTAATTGATCAATTTAAACCAGGAACGTTCAAAAATATTAAAGATATGAATGATGATCAATTAGCTAAACATAATGCAGATTATTCAAAAATTCGTCTGATATCTTATCAGAGCATCCACAATAGTATGACGATGACAAGATTGTTTAATTTTTCTGCACAAGTACATCACCTAAAAACAAAAGAAGATTATTATGATCCTCCTGGTGCTACCGGAAGTGGTATTCCAAACATAAGAGGAAGTGGTCTTATTTCATTTCCTAACCATATTCTAGATGATGTACAACGATTAGAAATTTTTATAGGCGGAAAAGATTTGGAAATAATTCTTCGGAAATAATTAATGAAGCTGCCGATATTTGTCGACGATTATTTCAAGGTGGTATCATGGATATTAGCATTTACCGGGAAGTTATTGATGAACTCGTTGATACCTATCACAGTGACTATTTGTCTGATTAGATAAATATATTAAAAAAAATAAGAAGATCATACATCAACGACACCGTGGACCTGTCATAGTCCGATTAACAAATTCATGATTACCAGTCTATAAAGCAACTTAAGGTTATGGTCTTGGTAATGTTATTCAAGGGCTAGTTGCAAGAATGGCTCCCAAAAAGTCTCCAGTCGCAAAACAATTATCAATGAAAGATATTAGTGTTAGATAGTGAAAAAGCTACTGGTGTTATTGGCAATATTGCCGGCAAGGAGTTTTCTGCAGCCAAGGATAGACGAGCATGATTAATACCCGAAACCACCTTCAGTAAAATTACCATCAGCTGCAATTATGCCCGCGAATGTCAATGGAAAAAAACATGCAGCGGATAAAAAACTAGCATCCTTCATGAATCAATGAATGAACTGTAAATACTAGCTTTACCGGAGGTAGACTTCGTAGGCGACGTTGATTTAGATAGAGAAATATATAACAAAATGCTTAAATGTGTATCTGACCCAGCATTTGACACAGTTTCACCGGTTCTCAAAGATGAATCTATACGCGATTATCAATTTTATTATTATTATGCAAAACAGACAAATAAATCAATGAAGCAGAAATGAACTTCAAGTTCAGAATTAAAGTAGATATTTTCCATCCGCTGAAGCATTTATCTAAGTAAAATGTGAACTTATAAAACCAAATGATGCATTATATGGGGGTGCTGTCAAAGTCGGTTTTGTTAACAACAAGATTATGGTACAGTTTGATAGCGCTACATATATGATTGACGGAAGAAATATCGAATCGATTCATAAGGATGTTCTTGTCGATAATTGGCCTAGCAAGATATGCTGACGTTGCTGGTCCGACAATTATGTTTCACAAAGATGGCTCCAGTTATCCTGATGACAGTCAATATGTTTTGAGACGAGCAAAAGACCGTGCTAATCCTGTTAGTGTGAAAGATATGATTATTAATGTTAATTCAGAGTATAATTTACCATTTAAAATACGTAAAATTGCGTTGTCAGGTAATCGTAAAAATATTTGCATGTGCAATTCTCACATTGTCGGTGCTTTTAGAAATGTCAGGTTATTTTCGGAGCCAAGCATACATTTGCACTCGAACGAAAAGGTGATGATGATGATTATAATGTTATATGGCGACATGTGGGCGATGCTGGTAAGTAGTATTATTAGTATTATACAAACTATCATTGTGGATGTCAGTAATGACCCCATCAATCACTGAAGAAAATAAAGTATTATCATTTATGGACACAGGTGGTAACTGTTATCATGGCTTACAACAACCACAGTTATATTCAGAGTAATAGTAACGGTATATTTACATGGCATATAGCATCATAACAATGTTGTCTCTGATCCACTCATATATTTGTTGCGCTACAAGATTAAACACGCAGCCATATGATATTTGATCAACTTGGTGTTTCTGAAGTCTCACTAAGAATAAACGATCAACACGAACCATCTGAAATTATTTTACTTAATTTTGGACAAAACCAGGTAGCACATGCATATCGTCGTTTAATGACATTTATGGGACGTGATCAAAATGTAAATACCGGTCTGCACTATCACAACTAGATTATACAACATTGTATCCGATTTATAAACTTTCATTGGAACATCTTGATTTGACCAGACAGACTGTAGTTGATATACACTTCCGATACTCGCGTAACCCTTCCGGTAGCTCCAGCTCCTCTTATACCTAATTACAGTGCAATCGCTGTTATACTTAGCGATACATCGATGCTTCATAAAGGTGCTGGTGGACGAATGGGATTCATTGATGCACCAGCAGAAAATTTGTAAACCAAATGGATCACTTGTAATATTATAAATGTCATATCATCATGAAAATGTTAGCCTGATTCTGGGTCAGATAAAAAGACTACAAACCGCGTCAGTCAAAAAATCCAGAACTACAATGACACTAAACACAGTCCTATTACAGGTGGTCAGAATAAGATGCCACTGACAGAACGTCAGCGTAAAACATTCAGTGATGATAAACATGACAAGATTGGAATCAGACTTACTATATCTACGGGAGTTATTTCAGATATAACCAAATAAAGTGGCATATTCCACTCCTCACAACATAACCTGCATTAATTGCAGCCGCGTCCCCTGCTATCGCAAAAGCTGCCGCCCTTGGAGCCGTCGGGACAGCGGCGGGAAAGGCACTAAAGGAAGCAGCGGGGCAAGGATACGAAATAGGTGAAGGTTTAAGATTACCGGGGAGTCTTTACTAATACAGAAGAAGCCTAAGATAACCAGTGAGTCGTTACTCATACGGAAAAGGTCGGAGACTACCAGGGACGATTTAAGAACACCGATGGCAAATTTTGATTTACTCGATTCTGCTAAAACATTAAAAATAAAACACTTTAGAGGTGCTCTTACGCGAGATCAGTCACCTTCCAGACAAAAAATGTTGAAACCGGTATCACTAATCTCGATGACACTGTTGGTCCAGATACCCATTGGACCGCATACGCGATTGGTTCACGTGGAATTGTTTATTTCAATTCGTATGGGTTAGCCCCGCCTAAAGAATTTATCGGGTATGTCAATCCTCATAAAGTAGGGATCTGGTATTCAACATAACCAACACAGACAAAAACTGACCCACTAATATGCGGCCAAAAAGTTTGTTTGTTTGATAAAGCGTTTTAAACGTAGCTTGAACAATTTTTCATTCATATCGCTAAGATGTCTACAGTTAGGCCGTTTATAGTGATATCTAGCACTGGGGCATCATGCAGCTGACATGTAGCATGATGGCACACTCAGTCACATTATCGTGATACCAGGCCGACCAGTCCTAACACTAACCTCTTAAGGCTGAGCGCCAAGAGAGGCAGCTGTTAGTACCATGTTTTTTAAGTCTTTGGCATGACTCGGCCTGGGATTAAACCCACGACATCCCGCTTGCTAACCACCAGGAATATTAATGGAATAAACGAAAAAACAATAGGCGTGTTTGATAAAAACGGAAACATTGAACCCGGTGTACGTATAGCAATTATAGCGGATAATATTCGCGCGCGAGTACAAAATTCTGGTGATACAATAACAGGTGATCTCAACATGAACGGAAACAAAATAGCCGTACTTGGAAATCCTGTATCCGAAAAGGATGCGGCAACAAAAAATTATGTAGATGTTAACCACAGTACCGTAGGTAATAAATTATCAATGTTGCGGGCCGAGACTGACGTTCTAGTACGCTTGTTTGCAAATCTCTATAGAAATTTTATAAAAACGGATGAAATCGCAGATAATTTCTTTGGTACTTCGTTGACTGTTGTCATGAAACTTTTTTATCTGAAGACGAGCATTGAAAAACTATAAAACGAACACATGATAATATTGTTAATGATTTTCCTGATATTGCTGAAAAGCGTGATAAGGTTCAAATACAAAATATCAATACCGTGTAATCGATAAAGTAGGAATCGTTCACCTGGACATCTCAAAATAACATCGTTCAAGTTACTGCATCTGTACGAGGTATGATTTGACCTATATAGTTTAATGTTTCATCAAGTGTATCCATTGGCGTTAATAATGTAACTATAATAATATAAAATGGATCCACAGAAACATTTAGAATATCCTACAGCAGTGGCAAATTAGCATCAGCGGCATATGGTATGCAGAATTTGTAATCAATATAAGCTTATAATATAACGAATTCTCCAATGAATCTGCAACTGTATAGATATAATCAAGTGCGTGAAATGCAAACATATCTCAAAAATATCATTGACGAATACACAATAAAAATTAAAAAAATATCTCAGCTGTTATTGCTAGAACAGATCTGTTGAGATCGACAATCACACAATTAGTGATTGCCCAAACAGTTGTAAGAATCTGCGTTTCAGCGGCAACTAAAATTGCTGGTGTTCTTAATATAATTGCAAAAATTTATCTACATTTAGCCAGAATAAACTACACGAGTATATAATAAAGCTGAATACCGCGGCGGCTGCATATTCCAAATTACCTTCGTGATATCATCGAGTCTTAACGACGAAATAATATCAGATAGTGAGTTCACAACGATGATTAAGATTAACGATAAAGCAACATCAGATTTATAAAAAAAATATAATAATAATAATAATAATAATAATAATAATAATAATAATAATAATAATAATAATAATAATAATAATAATCAATCAATCAATCAATCAAGTATATTATAAAGATATCAATAAATTCCTCTAACCCTGAATTTAGCATAAATATTTTTCCAGCTACTATTACAGTAAAGGAAATTGCACTCAATTACGAGTATATTATAGTTGGCCAAATATCCGGTCAAAATCATTCGCGGGTCTACAGTCAAATAATTCATTGGTATTTGCACACAAAAAATGAAACAGATGAAACACGCGATTGGCATATTATTGGAATAATGAAATGATTTTATGAGATCGAACAGATCGATGATGAATTGTAGCTCCGAATTAAACCTATCAAAGGAAAAGAATCAAAATAACTATAACATTTCATGAACCAACACAATTAGCCGCGAATGAGATAGATTTACCGGACTATGTCGTGGATATTTATCAATCACTAATTAGAACTGTTTTCTGATGACCTGAAGTTGCCCCAGAGGCAACACCACTCATACCTGAACCAAAACGTTCTCATTTTACGAAGGACAATCATTCGTATCACAGGGATCCGTTACTACTATACTCATTAAGAACCGAAGATATATATGATGGTAAACGTTTATTCCGAATCGATGGTGTATTCCATGATAATGAAGTGTACTGGTTTGTTTTTAAAAAAATAGGTTCAGATATTGTAATGCTGATTTCACTCGGAAATTGTATACCTATTATGAAATTCACAAAGAACGACGAGAAATGTTGAGTCGTTTTTTCTACAGAGTATCTTTCTGATTTATCATCGCCACAATATAATATAATCAAACACATAAATATTAAATCAGTTACAATTTGATGTTGAATTTGTTCATCAAAGGCTCATACAAATGGTAATTAGTTCAGATAACACAAACAAATTATAATTTAAATAAATTCGATAACAGAAGCTGATCGACAAAAATTTAGGTATCCCGGGTATAACCCAGACGGGTTTATAAAAATCCACCAATGACATCATTGTTTAGGTATCCCGGGTATAACCCAGACGGGTTTATAAAAAGCCACCAATGACATCATTGTTTAGGTATCCCGGGTATAACCCAGACGGGTTTATAAAAATCCACCAATGACATCATTGTTTAGGTATCCCGGGTATAACCCAGACGGGTTTATAAAAAGCCACCAATGACATCATTGTTTAGGTATCCCGGGTATAACCCAGACGGGTTTATAAAAATCCACCAATGACATCATTGTTTAGGTATCCCGGGTATAACCCAGACGGGTTTATAAAAATGCACCAATGACATCATTGTTGAGGTTTTTATAAAGATACTCGCAGAATGGAGAAAAACACTACCGCAAGCAACTTTTCTCCGATATAATAATGATCCATTCAGACAGGGCCGTCATATATCATCGGGAATAGTAAACATAACCTCTGTGATCACAGTCAATCTTGTATGTGATGCAATTGATGGTAGCTATCAGATAGAAATATCAAATCAAGCTCAGCAGGGATATATTCTGTATATATTCACCCCTCAAAATATCCCTTCGAAGTTTTATAGTACAAGAACCCGTTAATCCGTATATCTCCGATGTCATAATTTATTAGTGACGAGAATAAATTTCAAACTTATTGAAATTTATTGGATTTATCAAGGGTAACTCTACAAATGAATCTCTACATAAAATCTCAATGACACCCTCAGTCGTATAACTAAACTCCTACTCCAGAAAGGTCACTGACCTTAAAGTTGGATATTGTTTTTATTTCTGATAAGATTTTCGTGAATGATTCTACCAATTACCCAATCAAAATATGCAAATCAGATGATTTTTGTGACATTTACTAGTGAACACCCCATCAGAATTTGCAAATAGGATGATTTTCGTGATTTTTTAAACTTCCATTTACCAATCAGAATTTGCAAACTGTGAAGAATAATAATATTATAAAAGATTTTCGCGCTGACACAAAAAATAATATTTTATTATATTTTCTCTGTTTCTGATAAATGTTCGTGAATTTTACTTGTAAACACCCTATCAGAATGTGCATTCTGACTATTTCCGTGAATTTTAAAACCATTAATCAGAATGTATAAATAGAACGATTTTCGTGATTTTTACTACCATTTACCCTATCCGAATTTGAAAATCGTGAAGAATGATAATATTATTATGTAAAATGTTCAATCTGACAAAAAATAATATTTATTATATTTCTTCTAATCAGATTGTCTCGCTGACCCCTCAATGGAACTAAACTCATATTTTCACTTTATATACTCCTGAAAAGTTACTGCTTTTACTTTTTATGATCTTTTTTAATTGTCTTACACATGTATTTATAATTTTTTTGTCATGTATTCGCCTGATAGTTCTCATCTAAAAACAAATTAACGGCGTTAAAAATAAGTACCATTCTCTTTAAATCTATATCATGCGGCATGAAGCAATGACGTCTTCTTGGATCTGCTTAATAAATTTATAATTTTATGGTAATGTATATCAATCCGCGGATTTAAGCTCTTGCAAGTATTCGAAATCAGAAAGAATTGTTTTAAGGATTTACTTTATCAGATAATTGTATTCTATCATTTTTTAACATTATAATTGCAGAAACAATAGTACTAATATTTTCATAATTCGTTATATAATAAATATATCTTTAAATTATAAAATTCTGTAACATTAAGCGTACATCGCTCTCTCTCTCTCTCTCTCTCTCTCTCTCTCTCTCTCTCTCTCTCTCTCTCTCTCTCTCTCTCTCTCTCTCTCTCTCTCTCTCCAAGTCAATTTCGCGTCTGTATTCACACACTAGTGGACAGAGCGACATACGAGCATGAAAATATGTAAAACATATAATCCATGCCCAACCCACGATTGCTCTACCATGGAGTTGATAAGTATTTTTACAAAAATATTCATCACTAAAAAGTGAAACCTGTGATATAATCAGTCAGTTATTGATAATCACGTGCCCGTTTAACGACTGCATTCATTACCCATACTGCAGCAGAGACAGAACAATATATGTGTACAGTACCAAATAGTATATGTGTACAACACAAATGCTATATTAGTCACCCGACTTAGCGAGTTCAATGCTTCGATGCGTACATGACCCAATTCGTGACATTGTGGCAAACGTTCATAATGGAATTCCCATGTAGAAAGTTGGTTATAAAAAAAAAACAAAGCTCAGATGGCAAAAATATTGCTGAGCACGAATTAAAGTGCTTATGAGCTAAAAAGAGCACGTACAGACATAGACATAGACATAGACACAGACACAGACACACAAACACACACACACACACACACACATACATACATACATATATATATATATATATATATATATATATATATATATATATATATATATATATATATTTACGACAAATGTTCAAATGTTTGTCGGGATACTTAAACAATGTGACAATGTGACACAGATACAGACCCCTCCCCCAAACATATCCACATCTCTGTCTTATACATACACTCTCACGCGTATATCAACTTGCACAATGCATGGCCATCACATATATAACAAAACAATATTGTCACGATATGATTACTCTTTATGACCAGCACATATATAACAAAACAATATTGTCACGATATGGTTAAATGACCAGCACATATATAACAAAACAATATTGTCACGATATGAATACTATTTATATACAAAGGAACACTAAGTCACCTTTCATAGTGCAATACGACACTTATTTCGTGATTATTAAACAATTCAGACCAACACAAATTGTCCACCAGTGCTTAAATATTAAGTTTCTGACAAATATGATGCAATTAGATGGCAATTATCCTACTTTGATTTCTTTAAACGGAGACATATACTCAAGACAGTAATTTAAAATACTTAACGTGAAAAACGAACATGATCTAAGGGTCTACTTTTAACTGATGTTCTATTTTTAAACATGAATCAAACTCACAATTAAATTACATAATATTCCATTCTTTTTCTTTGCTTTTACAAGGACTTAGGTAGTCTTGAGAAAGTATTTAGTATTAATTTAGTCATGAGATTATACTCACACGATATATATATATATATATATATATATATATATATATATATATATATATATATATATATATATATATATATATATATATATATATTTACGACAAATGTTCAAATGTTTGTCGCAATACTTAAACAATGTGACAAAAAAAACCGATAATTAAATTTCTAGTGTTCACTAGGGGTGGGGGTGCAATGGGAAGGGTCAGTTTTATGTCATATATTTATTACTGCAATCCTTTCTACTTCCTGAGTAATATTCATTTTTCTATCTCTTGTCAAATATACTACTACTACTACTACTACTACTACTACTACTTCTACTACTACTACTACTACTACTACTAATAATAATAATAATAATAATAATAATAATAACAATCATAACAATAATAATAATGAGAATTTTGTATAGCGCCTAATCTTTTGAAGCTCTAAGGGCTTTACAACATATCTATAATGATATGAATACAAAAAAAAACAACACAAAAGCAAACACCATGAAATTGTAAAACAAAACATGCTGAAAATATTTAAGGTATGAAACATTATTAGGTCTTTAAATTTGTTCTTGCAGTCAAAAAAGGTGAGTTTAAAGAACTTTCTTGAAAGGAATCACTGTGTCTTTGTGTTTAGTTTCAATGAGCAATTCATTCCACGTTGCTGAGTCCTGTTATCCATATAACTTTGTTTCCATATTGGGAATAATGAGTATACGATTGTCGAAATAGGAGCGTAAGTATCTTGCTCGTGTAAACACATGGGTGAGGCCAGATAGGTATGCTGGCCTGAAGTCCTTCAGTGACACGTAGCACAGAGAACAAAAGGAGATGCATTCTTTTCAAAGAATCGTTTTGCTTTCACTTGATTCTTCTTACGAACCAAATTCTCACTGTTCAGTTCCTCTTCCTTGCTTATAATTCTCTCTCTCTCTCTCTCTCTCTCTCTCTCTCTCTCTCTCTCTCTCTCTCTCTCTCTCTCTCTCTCTCTCACTCGTATCCCCACATAGTTATGAAAGCCAGATAGAGCTGGGCATGATGTATCTCATTATTGTATTTAAGAAAAAGACATATATATATTATATATATATATATATATATATATATATATATATATATATATATATATAGATTCATACCAAGTCAGCTGTGGTGACTACAGTGAATATTGTGATCAGATTCAATTGAAATGGTGGCACGTATACTTGTGAAGAAAGTCAATCTCTTGCAAAATAACAGCGAGCATTGGCTCTTGGACTTGTACGTGTATTTTAATTCATACCAAGTCAGCGGTATGTACCATCACATGCAGCACCATGCATCTGTCATAATTGTTTAAGACATTATGATCATCAAAATTCGCCACTATTTCTTAATATTTATTCTTCATTTCACTAGATAGAAAACTTTGAAAAACAAGACACATCTACCTAGTGAATATCGTGATTAGATTCAATTGAAATGGTGGCACGTAAATTTGTGAAAACAGTAAATCTCTTTTTAAAAAAAACAGCAATCTTGGGCTATTGGCCGACCTTCAATGGATGTCATATGTCTGGAACATCATTCAGGAACGAAAAGGATTGGGCTAGGAGGTAGTATAGGTGGATGATATGGGTACATGTAGAAATTAACATTAGTTAACAATTATCCTATGGAAGGTATCAAAACGGTTACTTGGGATGCAAAAGAATTTAACATTAAGCCGCAAATTTTGGTACCGTAGTGGTACAAATGGGAATGAAGAATACACCGTAGGTTAAACATGTGTGGGTCTGCATAGCCACAAGGAAGTTACACTGTTAAAATCAAACACATTTCCATTCTGTGCAGATTTCTTTCCTTTTTTTTTTTTTTTTTTTACAAATATAACAACTGGGAAACGTATGGTTACGTATGTGAATTAGCAATACGCCGCAAGTCATGGACTTATTAGACAATGAGAATTTAACATTACGCCGTTTGTCCAGAGGTTTAAAATTGTGGGTCCATATGACGGCAATGGGAAACGCCGTGATGATATTAACATGGTATTTTCCCTAGTCGCGATAAATAATGATGCATAGACTTGTGTAGCAACAAAGGCAAAATAAATGTTAGCATTACGAAAATTGGTTAAGAACAGGTACAAAAATGGACTGCATGGTTTCTAGTCAAAATATAATGTTACAACGGCACTTACTATCAAATACGTTATGAAGTGACCAGCGATTAGTTCTCTACTATCCAAAATGTAGTTATCTACTATCCAACACGCCGTTTGGAGTGACGAGCATTTACGTATTTAGTATCTTGCACCCAGTGATATAGTTACCCTCACCCAAGTTACAACCATCCATATACTATCCGATACCGGTTTATCAACAATCCCACACATATTTTGATCTACTATCCAATACCAAGATATCCTTTATCCAACACTCAGTTATCTACTATCCAAAACGCTATTGTAGTTAACAACGCCAGTTATCTACAATCCAATACCTAGTCGTAAACTATTCATCACCCACACATGTACATTCCATCACCCACACTTAACTAACCAACATGCTTTAGTATAGTACCCAGTTATTTACTATTCAGCACATAGAGATCTACATTACAACATCTAGTTATATAATTTTCAACACCCATTATCTACTATGAAACAGCTTGTTATCATATACTCAAAACCTATTTACAAACTAACCAAGAACACGTGAACTACTATAACTACTATGCAACACGCTGTTTAAGTGATCATCACATAGTTGTCTGCTATCCAGTACCCACTGATCCACTGTTGAATCCCAAGTAATATACTCTTCAACAAGTCGTTTGAAGTAACTAACATCCAGTTATCTACTATCCTCCATTCCATGTATCTGCAATCCAACACTCAGTGAAATGCTGTCTTACATGCCGACATATACTAACCAAGTACCTAGTGATATATTATCTAATACCCTGTTCCTTTAATAGTCACCACGCCATTTGGAATGAACAATACGAATTCATCTACTAACCATCTACTTAGTGATATATTATTTAATACCCTCCTCCTTTAATAGT
Organism: Unio pictorum; assembly: GCA_030141615.1. Taxonomy (NCBI): domain Eukaryota; kingdom Metazoa; phylum Mollusca; class Bivalvia; order Unionida; family Unionidae; genus Unio; species Unio pictorum. The sequence goes on along the minus strand of JARLTB010000168.1, from coordinate 7,904,007 downwards.
CACCACGCCATTTAGAATGAACAATACGAATTCATCTACTAACCAACTACCTAGTGATATGTTATCTAATATCCTCCTCGCTTAATAGTCAGCGCGCCATTTAGAATGAATACTATGAATTTATATACTGACCACACAGAGTATGACGTTTTTATTGCATTATATTTTGCCGTCTTTATGTTAACTAATGTCGCTTGATACACACAGGCAGAAAGTATTAACAATTCCAATGTTTCATGTTGCAGATTCAGTTTCTTAAGAATTTGCTGTTTGGGTTGCTGCCTTCTTAGATTATCACACCGACTGGTGTTACCTTATGTCAAATGATTCGCTTCAGATTTGTAAGTAAGTAAAATGGAACCTACAAAACCATGCAAGATTTAAATTTGCCACGCTGTTACAAATAAGATAGATGAAGCTTGAAGCTAAGGTTTCTGGTAGTGTTGTAACTTTGAGGTTATGTATTGGGCAGATTAATCGGGATGGAGAAAAGAGGCAATATACAATTAATGGCAGGCATTGACTTATTTGTACAATCCAAACACATACATGTATGACATTATGCATGCTGTATGAAGCAAAGTGTGATTTTTAATACCAAATATTACGATTCTTTGGATGATGAATTGTTTGTGTGCAACTAAAAGTATTTTACATTTATATTAATTGTGCATTCCTCCGTTAGTTTTACAATCCATTCTCGTTTTCAAAACATATTTCAAGTTCCATTTGATTTGAATGTTGTAACAATTATTAAACTACTTGCATATCTGATACGTTTTCAAAGTGTTGCAAAATAAGATTTATCTGAGTTGCCATTCCTAGAATATATAAACATAGTTTGACTAAGACATTGGACGCCGATTTGAGTGACATAACTTGCACACTGACGTCCAATATAGAAGAAAGTGAATTACGTTCATTAAACCTGAGGTTTTCCTTGCATTTGACTACTGTATGGCTATTTGAAGTATATTTTCATATGGTGTGTGTGTGTGTGTGTGTGTGTGTGTGTGTGTGATTTAATTTTTTAATGTAGCTTTAACAATAGATCAGTCATATCGCTACGATGTCTGCAGTATGTCAGTTTGTAGCGATATCTCTCACTGGGGTATCATGCGGACATCAAAGATCTTTAAAAGTTAACAATTATGTTCAGATTTTGCTATTTTGTAGACTTTTGGCTACCTTATATGGTTACTTCATATTCATTCACAAATTTTTCTTTTTATTTCAATTGGCAACATGAAAATAAAGTGTGTTCCCCTTTAATAACTCAAAAATCTAGACTATCTTTTAGATGTCAGTGCTTAACATTGGAGCTTATACTCTCCATGGATTGGGATCAGATCTTTTGGTTTGAAATCTGATCTTCAGTTTGATCTTGATCAAGAGTTCTCTTGTCATTGATTAGTGGGTTATTCTCAGTGGCGTACAATCTGTCCAAACCATCCATGAAACTACAAAGTGAGAATGATATGGAACCTGTTATCAAGTTATTTTTTTATTGTGAGAGGTTCAAGAATTAAGTTTTGCGGAGGGGACGAGGCGGAATGACTTGCTTTAACGCATTTTGCAGTGAATGTAGAGCAATATATGACACTGCATTGGACACCAGTCCCCATATGGTGTATAAACCTATATATGGACTTTTGGCAAGAGATGGGAAACATCTAACCTCTGCTAAATCTAAATGTATGCCATGGGAGATTTGTCAACGGAAAGTACGAGTATCGCATGACTTACGATAGTCCGATTAATAAAAAAAAAAAACAAATCTGTATTGATACTGATAGACGATATGTAGGTCTGATGTCGCCTATTTATTTAAATGTGTCATTTTGCTGCATAAAAATCATCCCGGAACAATCCTGCGTGCACTTTAGTCACATACCTGTAATTAGTAACGTCAATATCTAGCGCGAAATTTAAAATGGACATAGGTTTACAAGTCAATAAACATAATTTTCTCCGGAAATATAATGTACATATCACAAAAAGAATGTTTCCGCAGACGGTAGCTCCACAGCCATGAGAAATACCGGTAAGTATATAAAATGTACACCGATGTGTGCAGACAAAAATGGCTGCGAATAATTTCAGCTTTCATTGAATTTGTGAAATCAACATCATCATATGTGAAGGGCTGATTTATTGCCCTAGGTTTACGAATTTCCTTATATCCTAACTTAAGTTGTTTTAATAGCTTCGGTTTTGTTCAATGTGGCGACAATGGGTCGATGCGTGGCGGTATGCAGCAACCACTATGATACAGCAATCGGCATACAGATATTGTAACAGAAATGAAAACTGGGGAAACGCTGGTTTGCTCCGCCAATTGTAAGACTCTTCCCTTGGATGTAATAAAATCTCTTGCAAAGTTTTACATGATGATGAAACCTGCGAGACAAATAGCATAACACCAAATATGATTGTGCTTGCGGTAATGATGTGTCTAAAAATTTACTCGGCAAATATAATATCGTATGTCTGTTTTCTCATTTATTTTGTAAGATGCAAATATTTCTAAGGATATATATTTGTAAGATGCAAATGTTTCCAAGGATATTTATTTGTATGATGCAAATGTTTATAAGGATATACTAACAATGTATGTGACATATCCAAATAAATGTGTTTGTTTGTTTGATTAGGATTTTTAACGTAGCTTTAACAACTTTTCAGTCATATCGCTACGATGTCTGCGGTGAGGCAGTTTATAGTGATATCTAGCACTAGGGCATCATGCCGCAGACATGTAGCATGATGTCCCACCCAGTTTCATTATCCGGACACCAGGCCGACCAGTCCTAACACTAACCTCTTAATGCTGAGCGTCAAGCGAGGCAGCTGTTAGTATCATTTTTGTAAGTCTTTGATATGACTCAGCCGGGAATCGAACCTTCGAGCTCCCGTTTCAGCGCCGGACGCTCTAACCACCAGACCACCGGAGCGGTTCAAATAAATAAATGTGTGTTCACATTCAGACCGACAGGCAGACTATTAGAAGGATTATGAGATTTCATACGTTCTTTATTTATAGTTAGATTTACCTCCCTATAATGGTATACTATTTAAAAAAAAACAGTGTTATTTTAAACAGAAACTTTAAATAATACACATCTGAACTCAAAAGAACTAAATTCTTGTAATTTTACGAACATTATATTTTTACATAGATAAATAACACGCATTACTAGCATTAAGATCATGCATCCCTTTACATGTATTTCATAAAATATAAAATGCATTTATTCTCGTGATTTTCAGGAATTTATTTAATTGATTTAATTGATTGACTCAAAGAAAAAGCATAATACAGACAGTATTCCGGTTGGTATATTGTAGTTTAATTAGTGAAGGCAATTCAAGAGAAAAATTATTTATTGGTTGCGAATGCATACTAAATATCATTAATGATGTATGTCAGGTCTCCGGTTAACCAAAGCGAATGCAGTTTAATTTGAATCACTTGAATATTTTGTTGTTCCTTTAATCTCTCTAACTCAATCATGAGAAAATGGTTTAAACGTCTTTTTGTTGTATATTTTAAAAATAATGAGAGAGAGAGAGAGAGAGAGAGAGAGAGAGAGAGAGAGAGAGAGAGAGAGAGAGAGATGTACGCTTAATGTTATAGAATTTATATCAAATTCCTTTCTCGTGTGAACCCATGTATAATAATTTATCTACCTCCTCCTCCTCTGTTTGTTACTCATTCCTGTAAAATGAATTTTTCTTTTAAAAGAATCATGGTTTTCACTCGTATCTCTTTCACTCCTAGAATTCTTTTTCTGTTGTGTATACATTAATTCTCTCTATTGATCGATCGATTATGATCGATCCATTACAGGGTCAATGACTCAGCAGTAACTAAATGCTAGCACAGAGATCTAAAAGCAAATCTGAAAAGGAATACTTATTTCACTCCTAACTCGGCTTTGTTTGAACAGTGTGTTGATTCCCTATTTGTACAAAAATATAATAGTTTAATAGTTGTATTACTGATATGTATGCTCCAGCAGAGACCCTGCCATAAAACTAGAATGTGTACTATAAAAAGACTATAGTATTAATCCAGATTTAGCCAATGTAATGCTTGATTGCGCACGCGACCCAATTCGTGACATTGTGACAGCCAGTCATAATGGAATTCCCAAGTAGAAATTGGTTATAAATATCCTAAAGCTCAAACGGCATAAATTGTGATCACGACGTATTTAAAGTGCATTTAGTTTTCAGGAGGTGGGATGTTTCACAGTGCGTTTGGATCTAAATAAAAAAATACACAATGCATCGTGACAAGCAACACAAAACAACATTGTCACGATGGCATTACTCTTTATATACAAAGGAACACCAAATCAGTTCAATGCCTTTCATTGTACAATGCGACACGTATTTCGTGATTATTCAACAATACAGACCAACTAAAATATTTATTCTACGCATGCGTGGTTGATGTCTCTGATGGTCATTATGGTGACTTGACTCATTTAAATGGAGACATACAATTGCGGAAGGAATTTAAAATATTTAACATGAAAACAAATTATCGATCGAATGACTTAAACATTATTTTACTGTTGAACACGAGCTTAAATTAATTCAATGACATTGCATTATATTTTTTCCCGTTTTACAAGGACGTAAATGTTCTAAGAAAAAAAAGCATTCGTTTGGGCATAAGATAGGATGCATCAGACGTTGTTGGCGACAAATATATTTTATAATTATTTGTTTCTTAAAAATGCTTTCTTCACGTCTTCATTTCACATTTATTGTAAAATACGACAAATGTTTGTCAGGATATTTAACAACAATGTTACAACGTTTGATTTACAGATTGCTTTCCTTTGAAAGTACAAAACACGAACTTGCAAAGTGAGATACTTTTAAGACTCACATTAGGAGTGAATAAAGCAACTTTGGGAAACATTTTTATATAGTTCAAACAAGGATTTCCATGAAACGAAAACGAAAAAATCGCGTCTTATTCCAGATGTTGATACAAGATTTTGTCGCAAAAACGAAAAGTACTGAAATAAATGTAAACAGTATCCACGCCCCGGGGGTGGGGCTATACAAGACGTTGAAACATAGTTAATAGATTTGGGTGCATTCAAGAATACAAAATGTGGCAACGGCAAAATATGGCTTTCTACCCAAACCCGAAACCCCATATGGATCCACGACGATGCATGTTATGAAGTTATCAGTCCATGACTTTGACGCCTTCAAATAAACATATTGACGTATTTTAGGCATGGTAATAGACAACAGATATATATTACTGGATTAAATACTACGCTGACGTTAACATGTGTGTTATATAGTGTAACCAGTTTCCGAAAAAAACTCAATAATGAAGGCTTAATAACCGCTGCGTCCAACAGTAATTGCATCAACAACAACATTTCGTGAAATAACTATTTATCTGGCGAGACCTCTGCAAACGACGCAAATTGTATACAATTATATTCAGTTATTTTTATTCCCATTTTAAGCATAAAATAGAAATATCTTTGTTATACAAATCGCTTTACATAAACTATGAATTCATCTATGAGACTGAAATAGCATCTACACGGCGGATTATTCTCACTTTGATACATCTTATGCTATTATCCCATAGTCTGAAGCCAGTTGAGAAAATACGATAGTGTTATTTTCAACCTGTAATCAGGCAACACACAGTTTGTGGTTTTAATTGGAAATTTTGCAGCATGGGTGGAAGCTTACCGGTAACGAATCGCCAGTGACACAGCTGAAAGTATACTTTATTTTTTTTTTGTGTGTTTTGTTAAGTTTGGATCCAGCCATATTACCCTTGATGTGCTGATACCAAACATAGGTCAAGAGGTTTGCAATAACCTGAACGGAAACCTTTTTGTCAAATTGATCATCTCAGTCATCCACAAACTGGCGTACGTGCTGAGGGATACAATAAAACAATGTGTATAACTCACTGTGCTTATTCAGTTTCTATAGTTAACCTATGCGAACACCATGATATAAAAAAATCAATACCGTTATATTTCTTAGTGCTTATGTTCACACCTATATTTATTGGCATAGATACATCCTGAATGACAGCTTTTGTGTAGAGACAATAATTAGAAGACGAGGCATTTTCTGGATATACGTGTGTTCGAAACCTGTGCTTTCAATTCCACGCCAAAGAGTCAGGTGTTATTTCAGTAATGAGCATTCCGAACTCAAGTCTGTTTAAGGATTGTTTGTTTGCTTGTTTGATTATGATTTTTAACGTAGCTTTAACCTTTTTCAGTCACATGGCTACGATGTCTGCAGTTAGGCAGTTTATAGTGATGTCTAGTACTGGGGCATCATGCTGCAGACACGTAGCATGATGTCCCACCCAGTCACATTATCCTGACACCAGGCTGACCAGTCCTAACACTAACCTCTTAATTCTGAGCGTCAAGCGAGGCAGCTGTTAGTACCATTTTGTAAGTCTTTGGTATGACTCGGCCGGGGATCTAACCCACGACCTCCCACTTCCGCGGCGGACGCTCTAACCACTAGGCCACCGGAGTGGACTGAAAAAATTATGGCAATAAAACGATGTCTCTCTTTTCAGTTATAGTTAGGTTAAGTTTTCTAAAAATAATCTTTATACTAAAATCTAACTTTCATTATCAACGAATCCTGGATAGCCAAACCCCTATCTACTCTGTTTCATCTTCATATGTATCTAGACTGGTTTCCATTTCCTATATCAGTTAGTCTTGTAGTGCATTATCCGAATACGTAACTAAAAACCAAAATGACTATGACGAGAAATTGGCAAACACGATGTTTGCATACAGAACGGCGGAACACGCGTCCACCACGAAACTTCCGTTGCCTAATGTATGGCATAAATGCGCTTGACTGCATGTGGAATTTGATATTCCTTCTGACTGGAAACAGAATCGGTAGATAACTACTGGATGAACAGATGTGACGCATACATTAATTTATCGTGCCGTAGAGAGGATGCAGCTATCAAGACTACCGAAAGAAAGCTGGAAAAAAAATATTACGCCATGATGCAGGTAGTGCGTTCGAAATTCGGGACGAACTTATTTGCACTGTACAATCTGGCAGTGAAAAACGAACATACACCCTAAAACAATAAAACAATGTCTATCTTTTCAGTTCTAGTTAGGATAAGTTTTCTAAACAGAATCTTTATACTAAAATCTAACTTTCATTATTAACGAATTTTGGACAGCCAAACCCCTATCTATCCTGCATTGAATCATGGACAGCCAAACCCCTATCTACCCTGCAGAGACTAAATTCGGAAATCCATAGAAATAAGCTGACCAAACTCCAGAGACGAAATGTCCTTACATTAAAATTGACGACAATCCAGTAATATCAAATTCAAAGAAAGTCCGTCAAAAGTCTAAAAAATGTCAGCTATGAAATAAGGCAAAAACTCATCATTTAAGGAAGAAACGGAGAAATGTGTTGCATGAAAAGGAAAGAAAGTATATCATATCTGAAAAAGACGTCCATAAGTGTATCTCCTTATTGCGAGTCATGGAGATGTAGAAGACTTAAACCCACTTCGTCTTGTTTATGAAAAGTGTCATTCTGTCCAAAACAAATCGTACCATGGATATGCTTCAGGAAATAAACGTGTACGCACAACTGATAAAAGCAAGTACAAGGACAGCTGACGGAAACGGTTTGCTTTGGACATTTGGATACATTTTGTGAGAAATGCAGTCAATAATTCAAAGAAACCAATGAGAAAGATGCATCGATACTTCAAAACGGCAAATATCAAAGAATAAGCTATTTTGTGGAACCGAACTTTGGGTATTTGTATTTTTGAGAATTTGGTACTATACTGTATTTTATTAATACGTGCTGCTGCGTTTCTTTACTGTGCTAATGGGGTCGTATACATCTTAAAGTGTGAGGATGACCAGAATCAAGATCGACTTATGAATGTTCTGTGAACCTAAAGATATGAGTTGACATTTTAAACCTGTTCTGGATGCTTAGGAGATGCTATGTTCACGAGCACAGTTTTCGTGCGTCACGAACTTTATTCAAAAAATGTGTAGCATTGCATATCGGATCAGATGTTAGAATCTGCTCTAATACAGAGAGAGAGAGAGAGAGAGAGAGAGAGAGAGAGAGAGAGAGAGAGAGAGACAGACAGACAGACAGACAGACAGACAGACTTCACGCATTGTACGTGGCAACATGTGTATATACTCCTTACGTCAATAACGACCTCAAGCATGTTGCTATGGAATAGAGGTGTACATATTTTAAATCTTTAAACCAATTTGGTTTGATCGAAAAGAGAAGATGCATTTGTTAACAGTACACTGCTAAAGAATTTATTCAACCCAGCTGCTTATTTCATTTAGTATGGACTAGCGCGTCCATGTCAGTTTCTAATACTTTTAATACACTCGCTTAACGGCCCCTGTGCAATTCTTACACCAGAAAATACGGATATTGCAAACAGCAATTGTTTTTAATAAAAGCGCATATTGAACTGTCAACTGCCAATGAAATGGTTCTACGGTATAATGATTATATAGAACTTGGGTTTACTGTTACATGTGTATTATATACCTACCAGTATATCAATGTAACATTCCGTTTTCGATTTTAATGCGTTCAACGCTCAGCATTAAGAGGTTAGTATTAGGACAGGTTGGCCTGGTGTCAGGACAAGGTGATTGTGTGGGATACGATACATGTATGCGGCATGATTCCCCGGTGATCGACATCGCTACAAACTGACATTGCTGACATCGTAGCGATATGACTGATATATTGTTAAAGCTACGTTAAAAATATATGTCACACACGCACACAGACACACACACACCATATGAAAATATACTTCAAATAGCCATACAGTAGTCAAATGCAAGGAAAACCTCAGGTTTAATGAATGTAATTCACTTTCTTCTATATGGGACGTCAGTGTGCAAGTTATGTCACTCAAATCGGAGTCCAATGTCTTAGTCAAACTATGTTTATATATTCTAGGCATGGCAACTCAGATAAATCTTATTTTGCAAAACTTTTAGAACGTATCTGAAATGCAAGTCTTAGTAGTTTAATCATTTTTACAACATTCAAATCAAATGGAACTTAAAATATGTTTTAAAAACGATAATTGATTATAAAATAAAACGGAGGAATGTACAATCAATATGAATATAAAATATTTCTAATTGGACACAACCATCCAGCATCCAAAGAATAGTAATATTTGGTCCACCATATAAGCATATCGAATTATCATTTTCAAAAGGGTCAGATCTCTATGAGCATTTTTTTCTCCATGACCAGGTCGTGGTATTGTGGTTAATTAGCGAAATTGTCAGTTCTTACCTTAAATACAGATCTATAAATCTTAATAAAGCGAACCCCGGTTATTGTTCTGCTTAGGAAAGTACCCACTCCCATAAGTTTTCTGCGAGGTTCAATATTGTACTTTTCTATCGTCATGAAATTATAAAATCAAAGACTTTAGTTTCTTCCATAAACTAACCAAACCTTTACTGACTTGATCCTGCTTGTAGTTAATAAGGTTTACATCTAAATAGTCTCTTTTGTAAACTAGTCACGATTTGGACACGCTTCAAAATCACGAGGGTGTTATCTGTTCACGATATTGCATTGTTGTTGAAATGGGATCTGTAATTGATTTACGGTAGTCATTGAAAGTAAGACACGATTTTGAATCAGTTCCAATCTGAAACTGCATCTCGTCTACGAGTTCTTATCCACTACAACTGCATAATGTATACTGTGGTATTATTGTATATTTCATAATCAGAGATTCATGGTTTCTTACTCTACTTAGGCTATACCTGGAGACCAGTATAAATAGTAGAGGAAGAACCCAGGAAAAACCAAGAAAGAACCAATGACCCACGACAGGCTACTGGCAAGCTTTCTCACGTATCCACTTTGACCCACATTCACTTCATACAGCATAATGGTTAATGCCCTTTATACATGGGTCATCTGCACCTGCGAAAACGGTATTAGTGGCCACTATTTACGGTTTCAACAGCCTGTAATCCTTATACAAAATGGTAGATTTTAGTTTATTTGTTTGGTTTCGGTTATTAATACGCAATTATGCACGGTCATTTTCGAACTAGAAGGACGAACAACAATATGCATGTGATTTGTTTCTCACATAATAATTCTAAATGATGTTTGTATCGACTCTTTAAATTCTTTCGTTCAGTTTGCCTTGTACTTAGTGACCTTAGATATATATCCATTGGTCATTCTGAGTGTCCGAAGTCTACGCAAAATATGCGTACGTGTACAAAGTCGTGCTAGTTTACCCTACATTGCTGAAAGGAGTTCTCCCTTTTAAATAGCACGTGGATTGGCTGGTATCTTAAGTCACGGTGCACTCCGTTTAATGGAGGAATGCTTTGACACATTTTCGAATATTGTATATATATATATATATATATATATATATATATATATATATATATATATATATATATATATATATATATAATCTAATTGTACGAACTGAATATTTAAATCTTTGCGTAACTATGACATTCATTTAAATTGCAAATGGAGCAAAACACTTTATAAATGTGCAACACGGAAACTAGGGACAGATTTTATACACAAGTTTGATGTTACATATACCTGCCTAATATAAAAAAATCATAAAAATTCAAATATGTGAGTGAGGTCGAAAAGGTCCATATTTCCGGATAGGTATAATACAGCAAAACAAACGAATATCATTCTATTGATCTGACAAGTCATTGGAAATTCATATAATAAAAAGTTCATGCAGCCCACATCCAAATTCATTGTTCATGTCTGAAGGTCATTTTTGAGAACACGTGATGCTCACATTGCAAACACAAGCCCTACACTGGGTGATAAGTTTGAAAATCTTTGTGAACTTATAAGTTTGATTCTATTCAAAATAGTGGTCATCCAACCAGTTGTTTAGATATTCTACCTGCCTTGAACCAACATTTATACTGCTATAAGTGACTAGCTCTGCTTCCTAAACAACTATTGGTATTTCACTAGCTACATATTGTGTATTGACTACGTGAGCTGTGCCTCACATCAGTTCCTACAGAGCTACAAGCCAGAAAGACCAAATTAACAAATATATCCATATTTCTAATTATTATACCATAATATCTCAGTAAGTCATGCCATAACCTTAAGTTAAGAAATGTGTCAGGGGCCAATTTACGAAACTGTCCACTGCTACCTACAAAGGATGTGAGCATGTTAAGTTGTTTTGGATTTTTTTTAATTAAAGATTAGTTTCCTAATTACAGAAACAAACCCAACACATGCTAAGGTCATCATTTTCATCAACCGTCCCGTAGTCTGGTAGACCGTTGGGGCACCGCATAAGAGAGAAAACCAGCTTCCTCCATTCCTCTCGATTTTCCGTCATTCTCATTGAGTCGATCAATGTCAAGGCTGTATACTCGAATGTTATTTCTCTGTTTGCCCCTATTTTTTCTTCCTTGTACAGTGCCTTGCATGATTGTCTTGGCAAGTCCTGATGACCGTGAGACATGCCCATATTACTGCAGTTTGCGTGTTTTCACTGTGATCAGAAGATCTTCGTGTGTCCCAGTCGCTTTTCTAATCCTCTACCGTATTCCTTTATTGGTGATACGGTCTTTGTATGTAATGCCTAGGATCTTTCGGAAACATCACATCTATGTAGCCTGTATCATTTTTTCTAAGTCCGCTGTTATGGTCCATGATTCGCAGGCTTAGATAAAAATGGAGATCACCAAATAGTGCATCAGTCTGACCTTTGAACTGAGTGTGATGTTCTTGTCATCCAGATGGGCTTCAGTTTTGTCAGTCAGAGTTGCTGTTTTATGTGCATCACTGGAGAGTACATCAAGATTTGATCCTTCATATGCTATCGTTGCCCCCAAATACGTGAAGCTGTGGACTCTTTCTAACTTCGTACCTTGGACCTGTATATCAGTGTTGATGCCCTTATTATTGTTGTTCATCGTTTTGTTTGTCACTGCACTGATTTACATGCCGTAGGCTGCAGAAGTTTTGTGGAGGCTTTTTACTAAAGCTAGCTAGTTCTTGCTCATTTCATGCTAGTTCATCAATGTCGTCGGTAAAATGTAAGTTGGTGACTGTTATCCCTTTGATGCTGACTGCCCCTTGATGATTTTCAAGCGCGTCAGTCATGCTTCTCTTTAGATAAATATTGCATAGTGTAGGAAAGAGCAGGCAGCCTTGTCCGACTCCGACTGTTGTTCTGAACCAGTCTCCTATGCTGCCATTGATGTATACTACACTGGTGGCCTTGTTGTAAAGGTGTTCTATTTATATAATGAGGTTAGCATTGTTGTTGTACAGCCTAATGGTCATCCACACGGCTGCATGCCATACCCTGTCAAATGCCTTTTTCAAATCCATGAAGACGTAATAATATCTTGCTGGTGTTAGAGGTATCCCTCATACAATATCCTGAGGTTGAAGATCTGTTCTATTGTACTGCGCCCTAATCTGAAACCTACATGCTCCTAGGCACGAATCTTTTCTAGCTCAGCAGTGTCATTAACATGACTATGCTTGTATGGCTTATAAGACTGTACGGTGGTCTTGATACTATTGCAAGTTGCCTTTCTTGGGGTGGGTGATGATCAGTGATCCGGTCCGTGGCGATGGTGATACTCATGTTTTTAGATCTTTTTGCAGATGCTTGTGAGGGTGCCAATCATTGCTTCTCACCCATCTTGGACCAGTTCTTCTATGATATTGTTCACTCCTTCTTACTTCCTCTTTTTCAGCCATCTCTCGTTGCGGCTTCTTCTTCTTCATGTTGGATAGGCTGGTTGTCGTTGTTTATTGCTGAGAGACTTTGAATAACTCTGCATCAGTTATGGCTCGGTGGTTGTAACGTTATGTGTAGTACTCTGTCCGTCCTTTCATCATGTCTTTTTCTTCAGTAAGGCAATTTCCAGCTTTGTCCTGTAAGAAGGTAACTCGCAATTGATTTGTGCTTGTTAGATCTTGGACCATTTGGTACGTTTTCTTGCTGTTGTTCCTTTTCAAGTTTGCGTCAGTGTCTTTCCACTGTTATTTTATTAAGTTCTCTTTTGCTTTTTCATGCTTTTCTTGACATCTAGGTTGACTGCCTTGTACTGATCCGCTCCTTCTGTATAGTTATTACTTCTTCAGCTCCCTCCTCTTGTCACAGAGGTTCAAGATCTCAGCTGTGACCCAAGGCTTCTTGACTTGGCGATGTCTCCCAAGGATTGCGCTGGCTGTTTCAGTCGTACTGTATTGAAGGTGGTGAGCAACGTATACATGCCAGTATTGTCAGTGTCGAGGATGATGAGCCGTGCAAAGTTACCACCAATTCTTGCCTATACGGCTTCTGCTACTTTGGGATCCTCCAGTTCCTCTAGATCAATCTTTGTTCTTGTGTCGCTCTCTTTCTTGACCTTCTTTAGATGTAGCCTGAGGGTCATCACCAAGAGATCATGGTCACTTCCTACGTCCGCTCAGGGAAAGCTTTCAGTATTGGCAATGTTTTCATTTCACAGTGCGCGCTCCTTCAGCATGATGTAGTCGATCTGGCTGTGATGGCCTCCGCTTTGAATCATCTGGAGCGCATATGGAGCGTATATAAACCAAACTCCATCTGAGATGAAACGGAGATAGGTAGATGATTACAAAACCAAACAGGGGCCCATAGTGACCTAGTGGTCTAAAGCGCTCTCCGTTATGGATCACTGTGATCTCACCTCTGTCTGCGTGGGTTCGAGTCTCTGATTCAGCCAATAAGGGTATGCGAGAAAGCTTGCCAGTAGATTCTCCTGGGTTGGTGGTTCTTTCCGGAGTTTTCCCCGGGTTCTTCTTCTACCATTAATACCGGCCGCCATCTATAGCATATCGTGTGCTGAAAAATGGTGTAAAACCCTACAACAACAACAAAAACGAACACCGAATAACAACAATGAATAGAACATCAATAAAATAAAGAAGGAAACCGATTGTAGCAAGACAACAATAATACATAATAAACCGCAATGATTATGAATTCAAACAAATATATGAATGACACTATCATCCAACTCCGATTGGGATAACTGCTATTAGATATAAAATTATGTTTCCATGCCTATTCGATTGGGATAACTGCTATTAGATATAAAACTATGTTTACATGCCTATTCGATTGGGATAACTGCTATTAGATATAAAACTATGTTTCCATGCCTATTCGATTGGGATAACTGCTATTAGATATAAAACTATGTATTATATCTATTGTACTGCGCCCTAATCTGAAACCTACATGCTCCTAGGCACGAATCTTTTCTAGCTCAGCAGTGTCATTAACATGACTATGCTTGTATGGCTTATAAGACTGTACGGTGGTCTTGATACTATTGCAAGTTGCCTTTCTTGGGGTGGGTGATGATCAGTGATCCGGTCCGTGGCGATGGTGATACTCATGTTTTTAGATCTTTTTGCAGATGCTTGTGAGGGTGCCAATCATTGCTTCTCACCCATCTTGGACCAGTTCTTCTATGATATTGTTCACTCCTTCTTACTTCCTCTTTTTCAGCCATCTCTCGTTGCGGCTTCTTCTTCTTCATGTTGGATAGGCTGGTTGTCGTTGTTTATTGCTGAGAGACTTTGAATAACTCTGCATCAGTTATGGCTCGGTGGTTGTAACGTTATGTGTAGTACTCTGTCCGTCCTTTCATCATGTCTTTTTCTTCAGTAAGGCAATTTCCAGCTTTGTCCTGTAAGAAGGTAACTCGCAATTGATTTGTGCTTGTTAGATCTTGGACCATTTGGTACGTTTTCTTGCTGTTGTTCCTTTTCAAGTTTGCGTCAGTGTCTTTCCACTGTTATTTTATTAAGTTCTCTTTTGCTTTTTCATGCTTTTCTTGACATCTAGGTTGACTGCCTTGTACTGATCCGCTCCTTCTGTATAGTTATTACTTCTTCAGCTCCCTCCTCTTGTCACAGAGGTTCAAGATCTCAGCTGTGACCCAAGGCTTCTTGACTTGGCGATGTCTCCCAAGGATTGCGCTGGCTGTTTCAGTCGTACTGTATTGAAGGTGGTGAGCAACGTATACATGCCAGTATTGTCAGTGTCGAGGATGATGAGCCGTGCAAAGTTACCACCAATTCTTGCCTATACGGCTTCTGCTACTTTGGGATCCTCCAGTTCCTCTAGATCAATCTTTGTTCTTGTGTCGCTCTCTTTCTTGACCTTCTTTAGATGTAGCCTGAGGGTCATCACCAAGAGATCATGGTCACTTCCTACGTCCGCTCAGGGAAAGCTTTCAGTATTGGCAATGTTTTCATTTCACAGTGCGCGCTCCTTCAGCATGATGTAGTCGATCTGGCTGTGATGGCCTCCGCTTTGAATCATCTGGAGCGCATATGGAGCGTATATAAACCAAACTCCATCTGAGATGAAACGGAGATAGGTAGATGATTACAAAACCAAACAGGGGCCCATAGTGACCTAGTGGTCTAAAGCGCTCTCCGTTATGGATCACTGTGATCTCACCTCTGTCTGCGTGGGTTCGAGTCTCTGATTCAGCCAATAAGGGTATGCGAGAAAGCTTGCCAGTAGATTCTCCTGGGTTGGTGGTTCTTTCCGGAGTTTTCCCCGGGTTCTTCTTCTACCATTAATACCGGCCGCCATCTATAGCATATCGTGTGCTGAAAAATGGTGTAAAACCCTACAACAACAACAAAAACGAACACCGAATAACAACAATGAATAGAACATCAATAAAATAAAGAGAGAAACCGATTGTAGCAAGACAACAATAATACATAATAAACCGCAATGATTATGAATTCAAACAAATATATGAATGACACTATCATCCAACTCCGATTGGGATAACTGCTATTAGATATAAAATTATGTTTCCATGCCTATTCGATTGGGATAACTGCTATTAGATATAAAACTATGTTTACATGCCTATTCGATTGGGATAACTGCTATTAGATATAAAACTAAGTTTCCATGCCTATTCGATTGGGATAACTGCTATTAGATATAAAACTATGTTTCCATGCCTATTCGATTGAAATAACTGCTATTAGATACAAAACTATGTTTCCATGCCCATTTTGCATTGTATACTGTCATGGTAAATTATGTACTTGTTTTTTTAAAACAAAGAATCATAACTTACGACCAAACATATTCATATACGTCTAAAATAACACTTACCGGGCGCTATATTCAATTATTCTGCTTTTTATTCAGTGTTTTACAATTTTAAACCAGATCTACACTGAACATATTTCAAAACAATAATTATATATGAACATAGTGTCAAAAGGCTAGACCTACAATATTACAACTTCTTTCTCTCTCTCTCTCTCTCTCTCTCTCTCTCTCTCTCTCTCTCTCTCTCTCTCTCTCTCTCTTATGGAGTTACCGATAAATAGTTCTGATTAACGGCTGTCGATATGTCAATCACCCAACTGAAATCACACATTAGTGAACAGAGAGATGTATAAGCAAATCTGAAAAGGAATACGTAGTTCACTCCTCACCCGGTCCTGTTCTACATGGGCGATGATTAAGCATTTTCACATATATATTCACATGAAAAAAGTGAAACAATTCATTGCTGTTGACAATCGTGTGCCATTATAATAATTGTATTATTTGATCATGCATCAGCTGTGCCAGTACAATAGAACTAGAGCATCTATTTATACTATACAAATAATTTATTTGTCCTCGACAGAGCCAATGTAATGCCTACTTGCGCACGCGATCTAGTTCGTGACATTGTGGCAGCCAGTAATAGAAGTACAAATGGCATACATTTTGGTCAGGGCTATTTGCGGTGAGGTTGGAGTTTGCACATGCCCCCCCCCCCCCACTCTCTCTCTCTCTCTCTCTCTCTCTCTCTCTCTCTCACACACACACACACATACACACACACACATTGCCTCGACACTAAATATCTAACAGTGCTGCTGTGCCATAACACACGCAATGAACATAAAACTAGCAGCAGAGGAGGTGAACAGACCAAGTTTTCAAGCAAAAATAAGGCTTCTACGGAACCGAAATTATCTAACAAAATGCAGAGAGTGTGAATAGACCAACTCTTTTAGGCGTCAATTTAGTAAACTGAGGCTTCCCAAAATTGCTTATATAGGCCTCAATTTGGTAAACTAAAGGCTTCCTTGTAAGGTTCCATTTAGTAAAAAAAAAAGACGCCATTGTCATTAGCGTTCACATTCTCTGCTGCTATGCGCTAACTAAATATTTGATCAAGTCCGACACGATATCTTGCCCGAGGATCTGATAAATTTATCGTTACAAATCCATGTGGAGTGGCTTTAGCCACACTAAAGAAATTTTTAAATTGATTATGATCCATATCGCCACTGCACCAAGTTTGCCAAATATTTCTAAGAGTATGAGTATCAACTCCGTTAAATACACATAACAAATTGCAGTTATCTCTGATTACTTTTGGTATTTGAGTGTACCGTTGAGTTACATATATCACGTCGGTGTTTTTATGTCTGCCTCTGGAAAATATTCTAGCAGGATTTTTTTGATTATCTAACATGATATCATCATATACGACTAAATTGTTAATACTTCCGTCAATGGAGTCAATGCTAGGTGCCTCTTCGATATCGGTTATAAACTCGATAATATCATCGCCGTTAATTTCTCGCGCGGCATCATTAATATCCTTTAATACTTCATAACATCGCTGATCATCTACACTCGGAGCAATCATATACAACTTATCCCACTTCATCCATCTCGTTATTAAATTAAGTAGCAATTGTGTTTTACCACTTCCAGATGGTCCGATGATAATCGCGCGAATAGAATCTGGTAACATTGCATGATGTTTAATAGGTTTTCGTTGTCGAGTAGCTGAATAATCAATTACATTCATAACTGTTATATATAAATTATGGATCTATATTGTGTGAAGTGTAGGACACGTACTGGCACAAATGACTTGACGACGATTACAACGAAAAATAATCGATCAGCGCTTTCTGGTAAATGCGTACAATGTAGTACGAAAAAATTTAGATTTACTTCCCTTGGTGCAACCAAGGCTTTAAAAAAAAACGAGGAGGTGATATTGCAGCCAAATTGACAAAACTCCCAGGAACACCGTGGGCAAAGTATCCAGGAGAAAAGCACCTTCCAGGATATAGCTACTGTGGACCGGGAACACGATTAGATATCAGACTTGATGATCAAAATCAACCCCGACCCGGCGAGTATCCAATAAACGCTATTGATAAGGCGTGTCATGTTCATGATGTCGCTTATAAAAGCAGTAATCTTCAACATAGACATCTTGCAGATGTAAAATTAATTCATGCGTTAAATGCTATTCCTGATAAATCCTTCAAAGAAAAGTTGGCTTCTTGGTTGGTAAAATCTGCTATGAAGGGTAAATTGATGTTAGGTGCTGGTAATTGAAAATGCTAGCATTTTAATATGGAATCTATTTATTATTCTCCGAGAGGATACTGGAGAGGTTACGCAGCAATTAATAAACTCGCTAGCGCATCAAAGGTGAAAAAAACTACAGCGGCAAACTGGTTATCCAAACAGGCAATATGGCAAATTTATCTACCAGCGCCTAAACAAATTAACTACTCGCATTTTGATGTTACAACACCTAATGAAGTTCATCAAGCTGATATACTATTTCTGCCGCATGACAACGGTTACAAATACGCGTTAACGTTAGTTGATATTGCGAGTAGATACAAACAAGCAGAACCGTTAAGGACAAAATCATCTACTGAAGTAGCTTCTGCATTTGAGAGGATTTATCGACGAGGTCCTCTGCGCTGGCCAAATCTGTTACAAGTTGATCCTGGCAAGGAATTTCAAGGCGCTGTTTTAACAACGATGAAACATCATAATGTCGCCATCAGACGAGGACACACTGCGCTACATCGCGATCAGGCAATTGTTGAACGGTTTAATCGGACACTTGCTGAGCGGTTATTTGGATATCAATACGCGAAAGAATTCATTCAAGAAAAGCGATCCCGTGAATGGGTCAAGAGATTACCAGGTGTAGTTACCGCAATCAATAATGAGATTACTAGAACAATTAATATGAAACCTGTCAACGCTATTAAAAAGAAGTATATACCCGTACAACCACAAAAAGATTTCTCTAGAAACACAAGTGTTTCCAACGTTAGCGTTTCCCAACCAATTCTTGGTAGTAATGTCATTGTAAGGTACTTATACGAACCAGGAGAGCTTGAGGGTGGTAAAAAAAGAGCTACTGATCCTATTTGGAGTGTCACTACGCATAATATATCCGGCATAACACGATCTACGGGTAGACCTCCAATCTATAGACTGGATTCAACTGCTCCTCAGCGGGGTTTTACACGCGAACAATTACAAGTGATTCCCGAGGATACTCAATTACCACCGCGTGGTCTTAATTAGCACCCAGGGTGCTGTCACCCCGGCGTCTATTACACTCAAGACAGGTCAACATCACATTGTTTCTGACATGACCGAGATTGTTATTTTTTCTGTCTACGGTGAATTGGCGAGGATCTTTATCCGAATACTGCCAACGCATTATACAATTGCAACTCGCGCAGTAATTATTTTGTTGTTGCTTCAAAGTGATTATTAATTCAGCATCAATGTCAAATTCTCGTTTATTTTTTTTATCCTGTTGTTTATAGCCAGAGAGTTTTTTTCTGATTATATCACCAGTGATAAAATCACCAGTGATAATATCGTTACCAATGATTTCATCGTCAACAACAATTCTTCGAAGTTGGTTTATTCGCCGTACTCTCGATACTGCTAGATAAACTAAATTTGACCACTCAATGCGATTATCTACTATCCAAAGAGTTGTATCGGATATAGTCAATCCCTGTGAAGAGTGTATTGTTGCTGCATAACCTAGCGTCCACGGGGATTTATCAGAGTTCCCTAATGCATCTTCGACGACGCTGATATCAACCAACACAATATCATTTAATACTAAATTCTGCTTTTGTTGTTGTCCAGGAATGTCAACGTCGATATTCTGCTTTCGTGTATCCTTAGGTCTATAACAGAGTGGTACTGGAAGCGTTGCAAATTTTTCTTTATGTAGCGCAAACAACTTCATCTGAAGTGCGTCTCTGACTATTTTTCTACTCGCGATTATTAAATCATTTGGCTTCCACATTTCCCAAAAATCATTCATGGGAGTTTCAGAGATTATTTCACGCGCTATTTCACATTGGATTTTATCCGGTTGTAATCTAATTAGCGCTTTGAACTTGCGTAATTGTTCATCAAGTGATCTATGGTCGGTATTAATCTCTTCATAATAGTCTACAAATCCTTTTAACCATTCATGTGGAGATCCACCAACAAATGGCTGCGGTTGGCCGTGATCCCCGCACATGACGACTTTTGTGTTTTTTGTCAACAACCATGATAGAAATGTCTGTAATACTGTCAACGATACCGTGCATATTTCATCCCAGATTATTATTTCAGGAATAAATTTATCGCCCATTCGATCAGGAGTCCATGTATCGCCTTTCCATCGAAAGAAGCTGTGATAAGTACAGGCTTTTACTCCCCGCGCTATCATCTCTCTGGCGAGTCTGTGAGTTGGTGTTAGCACAATCATGTTAGAAACGCTAGCGTTTCCACGACGAAATAATTCAATTACCCGAGTTGTCTTTCCTGATCCACCACAGCCGTTTAAATAAACTGTCTTGTATCTACAAATCGGATCTGATACGGGCGGTGTAGTAGAAAATTCTGATTGAATCTCTGAGATATTATGGTTACTTTTCAAGTATTTATCATCCATAGTAACGTCTGCGGATTTACAATACTCATGTAGTGTTTCTTTTTTAAACCTCCAATTTCCCCACGCTTCCTTAGGATCTGTGAATTTAGCTACATCTGATTTGTATTTCTCATGGATATACATCGAATCAGTAGCTACTCTAACCGCGGTATTAGGAAATCTATTTATCATCGAGAATAGATTAATAATAGAATAACCGAGCATAGAACTTCTCATATGTGTATACTGACAACTATATCCATCACAGTAGGTAACAACCGTACCTAATTTCTCACCATTGGATAGAAAAGCATCCCTACGGGTTACAAGTTTTCCCTGTTTCGTTAAATCCGCTACAATAAAATCGTATTCTGCGTTGTCTATGATCAACCTCGAAGAGTATTTTGCATTGTCAAATCTTCCACCTTGAGTGAATTTACCAATTATTTTTCGTCCGAAATCTTTGGCTTCTTTGTTTTTAATTTCAAATAACTCCTTAGACCAATTCATGATTTGTTCTTCATTGAAATTAGGAAACTGTTTTCGCTGTTCGCTAATTATACGATCTAGATCAGGTTTTGGTAACCAAACATCTTTCTGAGCGTTATAACAAATAATAGCTTCACTGACAATTAACGATTGTAACATCTTACTATCGATCATATATCTCAATAGCACTATTGGCATCCAGTGTTTTTCAGACATATGTCTACCAAGCCAAACATAACTACACGGATGTAACCCATCAGCGAGTTCAAATGATATCACACGAGCGAACCCGGTTAAATCAAAATCAGGCAAACGACCATTAATCGCAACACGAGTCATTTCATGTATGGGATGTCCAAATCGTTTAAAATACTCAGAGCATTCTCCATACCCGAGAAAACTTCCAGGATAACACGCGGATATATCAATTGAAATCATACCATCACGTGAGTATTTCGTATTCCATAATCCTCCATGACCAAATTCGACGCAACTCAACTTCACGTCCTCCAGAAAATTATTTCGTGTTGGACGCCATGAGTTCTTTTCTCTTGCAAAATGAGCTACCACTGATGGAATTGTAAAACTATCCGTAAGTAGTTTTTCATTAGAATTTTCAGGTGAAAATTCATTAGCGATTTTTCTCATCCTGTTATCTAATTCTTCAATGCGATATAATTCTCCATTTGGTCTTACAAACTGATCAAATCCTATTTCTGGATCTTCATCACTTCTAAGTAACCACACTGACACGGGATCATCTTTACACAACGTAACAATAGCATCAAATAATTTCTCTTCATAGAACACATCCTTGTAAAACTCCTTAGGGATATATCTCACGATTCGTTCTCGTGGAAATATATTTACCGCAGGTGTCCACGCGTGTTTGTTATGATCAATAATTTCAATTGGAGCTCCTCGCGATTGATATTTCGGTTCGTATAATACTTCTCCGGTTATCGTTGCTACCGATATTGGAAATTTTAATAATGCTTCTAATTTGGTTATATCGGAAATCGTTGCCCCGCGTTGTTTCACTGTCAATTCCCATTCGGTTATTTTTTTTCGTCTTTGTTCAGTTAGTTTATTCCCCCGGGATGCATTTGTGAAGTGTTCCATTAACCGTGTTGCTACACAATTTAACGTTGACGATAGTTTCATAGGTGCTAGTTTTGCAATACTTGGCTTATCATTTAGCTGATATATTCCGTAAACAACTGCTGTTACAGGGTAAGATCTCTCATAGTATGGTTTGTCAATTCCAGTTAGAATTCCTGGTTTGGAATCTCTACTCACAATAACAAATTTTTTATCCTTGAGGATTGGTTCAAATTTATCTCTGATAATCCATTCGCCGCCGACTTCGATAATGAATTTTATTCTAAAAAAATACCTCCGCTGGGATTTCCCGCCAAGGTGTGAAAGTATCTCAGCTGCTCTTGTATCGTTCATAGTAGCATCAATTACGGGTACATTGATAATTCGAAATGTCGACCACGCATGAGATGCTCCATCGCGCTTAAACTCATTAAAACAGTCACTGATTTTACTCAACAGGGTTTTGTCATCTACTAGACTTTTGGGTATATCAGAGATTCTATCGAGATTAAATCTAGCATTTTTCCAAGGCGTAATTTTCGATAATCTCTTGAACTCCTTCATATTATAATTAAAACAAGTATTTAAATAAAAAGTTTTTTATATAATGAATCATTGCAAATGGCTCATGATTGGATCAAAGACTCCGTGTAACAAATCATGCAGAAATGAATTCTGTGGGTATCATATGCAAAGTGTGAGAAACGGTTCAAAAGGTCCTCTTGCTTGCCTGTATTGTGGGGTAGGTGTAAGAGGCAAGTCGCAGTTATGCGTTAATTGCGGGGGTAGGCGTTATAGAGAGTTGAAGCGTTATTATGACAAACGAAGAATCAAAAATCCTGACGACGTCAGCGACGTTGCCAATGGTAAAATCATAAAAACTGCTCAAGACTACATAGGCAGATTTGCCAATGTTATAATTCAGCCAATTAACGAATTAGACAAATAGAAGTATTAGTATATAAATGAACCAAGAATTTCAAAGACATCCTGTTATTGAAAATTATGAAGCTTCTCGTGATGGTATTGTTAGACACTATAGACTCAAGAAGTCAATTGGTGTTGTGAATAATCATGGATATTTGATATTTGGCGCTGGAGGGAAGAAGTATCTCAATCATCGTTTCGTTTATGAAGTGTATAATGGATCAATCAAGGATGGTTTTGTGATTGATCACATAAATAGCATTAAGACTGATAATTCTTTATCGAATCTACAAGCTATTACACAACGTGAAAACACCAAACGAGGTGGGACTGGGAAATACTCGAAAAATGCTAGACCCGTAAGATCGTTTAATACTGACAACACGGAGATAGTATTTCAATCAATGTCAGAGGCTGGTAAGTATTTCGATATTACCCCTCCCTCGGTACAAAAAGTAGCAGAAGGGATTTATAGGACGGCTTTTTCAAAACGTTTTGAAAATAATATTCAGTTTATTTATGTAGGGAGATAACTCCGTTAGGTATAACGCGTGTGAAATCTGTAGGATTTCCACCAATGACAGAGTTACGGATCTTAAACATGGAAACGCTAGCGTTTCTAACATTGATTTGATTGGTTGTTATAATTACATAAATCTGAACAAAACACAATCAATTTTGTCTTTTTTCAAGTATTAACAGAACTGTTTTATAGACACGTCGTATTTAAACATTTTTTTTAATGTCTGTTTCAAGTATTATATGTGTTTTCAACGTTGTCAGTGATCGCTAATAAACAAACAAATAATTACAATCACTACACCTCTTTTATATCACCTCGTCGTAATGAGTGTATATATATACAAATCGTCTTTATTATAATTGGGCATTTAGCCGAAATTCAAGTGTAAACAAAACCACACCGTCACACGTGGTATGAACGTTATTATTGACATTCAAAACCAAAGTTTTGATTTTGCGGTTTTGGTTTACACTTGAATGTAGAATAGCCCGCGTCATCCATTGTCATTGAAAATCAATTCATTCACCTATAATCTATTGTTGTACCGTCCTATGTGTATATAACCGCCTACTACACTAGATCAGGGGTTATTGTGCCGTCGTCATCCATTGTCATTGAAAATCAATTCATTCACCTATAATCTATTGTTGTACCGTCCTATGTGTATATAACCGCCTACTACACTAGATCAGGGGTTATTGTGCCGTCGTCATCCATTGTCATTGAAAATCAATTCATTCACCTATAATCTATTGTTGTACCGTCCTATGTGTCTAACTGGTAAATACTATTAATAGTAAAACCAAACCGTATATAACCGCCTACTACACTAGATCAGGGGTTATTGTGCCGTCGTCATCCATTATATTGTATATAATCATAATCACCTATAATCGCATTAAGCTTCTGGGTATACTAAGATGCTCAACACCTTAGTGTATCCAGAATTCATTTTGAACAAATATATTTTTATATATATATGAATCTTGAAAATCTCAAATTGATTATTATTGAAATCAACAAACTTAAGGATCAAAATATAAAATTATGTTCAGGTTTGGATTGTGATCAAATTATGACCGATTTCGAGGATATACAATTTGCAGAACAGACAGGAAAATATGTCCTATCTAAAAAATATTTTTTAATTAAGAATATCCAAAAACTTATACGTGAGAGCTTAGTCAATACGGAAGATGTTAATGTCTTCGTACCATTATGTAGCATCGTTGAACGTGTACGAAAGCAATTAGGCTTAGAATATGAACAAAAGAGACTTATTAATTGTAAAGTGAGACAATTAAAAATGTTGATGGAAAACTCTCAATAAAAATTCGTTAAAAATTCTACGAATTTTGGATTTTGAAGGTGATGAGCCCCACGCGTAGAGAGCCTCCTTTGTTTGTATATAACCAGTACGGTATATGACATGTATAATCACTACCTATGAGGAAGTAAAATTATGTGTGTGTGAGTACAACAACAGGGAAGTATAACAGGTTGGTGTATTCTTTTTTTTTTACTTGGTGAATTACTTGCAATTCCACTCAACGAGTTTCAAATGCAAAGTATTTCCAATTGAAATTGCAATGAAAATCTTTGAGTGGAAATACTTGCAATTTGACAATAGTGATACTCTTTTAATAATGATAGGACAATCATTGACCACACGTAACACTAAAGAACGACTTGAAGCTATCCAGAAAATATTACCCCTTCGTGATAGAATCCGTGAAAAACTTCAACAGCGGCAATCACTTCAGACTGACTTTACAGAGGATACAGAGCAACTCTTCAAACCTATTGTTAGTGCAACTGAGGGTGTGAAAACAGCTACTGAACGGGCGATATATGGAGATGTCCCTGAAGAAGGAAAACGAATAGAGAGGCCTCTTCTTGGTGAACTTGAAAAAATAGCAATCGAAACTGGACAAACAAAACAAGCTGTACAAAAACTTTCAGGTGATATGGCAACTCAGATGGAAATACAACGACGAAGTGGTATTGATGTCGGTGATGAATCCGCCGAGGACGAGGGCGCAGTTTCCACTACTCGTGGTGTTCCCTTTATAGACAAATTCACTCCGGCGAGTATAGAACAAATAAAACGATTTCAATTAATAAAACCCAACGATTATACCGCCTTTGGTAATTTTGCTGTTCAAAGCTATTATTCAAGAGAAGATTTTTTGAAGGACGAGTATAAAGAGAGTAAAATATCACGAGATAACTGGGTTGATTGGTTGTTTAAAATGAATAAGGATATTAGTCGTTTAAAAAAAGGAAAAATGGAGTATAAAATGTTTATGAGAGGAATTGAAGATTATGATTTACAACAACAAGAAGAAAAACAACAAGAAGAAGAAGAAAAGCAACAAGAACAACAAAGAAAAAGAGAAGCAAAAACTAAGAAAAAAACCGGAAAGGGATATTCACCTATGGATTTTCACTCTAGTGTTGGAAATTCTAGTGTAACATGTCCTGGCAATATTCTTAGCGATATAGCACGATTAGAAGTACTCGTAGGAGGAAAACGAGCCGGGAATAACTCACTGGAAATAATCAATGAAGCTGCTGATATCTGTAGGCGATTATTTCAAGGTGGTATCATGGATATTGCAACATATCGAGATTTCATTGAAGAGTTAGTGGACGGTTATCATAGCGATTAGATAAATATCAATTTGTAGAATCATTAGTGATTCTGTATATAGAATAATGATCATACACTACAACCATGATAAACCAACGAATGTCTACGTGGTAAACTCACGATTGCCAAAATACCGAGCATACTATGGAGATGGTCTCGGTAATACTATAATGGGATTATTTTCAAGAATGGCTCCAAAAGTGGCTCCGTTTGCAAAACAATTATCAATGAAAGCAATTGATGTTATCCGAGATAAGGGTATTAATACTATTGGTGATCTTGCTAGTAAGGCATTTTCAGCCGCGAAGGATAAACTAACAACACTAGTTCGTGGAAGAATTTCAAAACCTAGAACCAGAAATGCTAGCATTTCTAACACAAGTGTTTTACCATCTACCACGGTAATGCCGGCTGGGGTTAGTAAAATAATAAATAACGCAGTAGATAAAAAACTACAGTCGTTGCAGGATAATATAACAGCAAATATGATAGCCGGAAGTGGGCTTAGAGGGGGGGCTCGTAGGCGATAGAATCATCATCAGCGTCTGAAATATTTATTTGGAAAGGATTTCCAAATATTATAGTTATTGCAGCGCTTCTTACGGTAGAATTACTTGTTCTAGAATCATTTATTTGAATAGGATTCTCAGTTTTTATGTTTATTTTTAAAATGTCAGGATCAGAATCAGAAATATTTCTAGTGTCAGAATCACTTATGATTCTAGTATTAGTATTTCTAGTGATAGAATCAGAATCAGAATCAGAATCACTTGTGCCAGAATCACTTGTGATTCTAGAAACATTAATGTTTCCACTTACATTTTCAGATATTTTCATTATTAAATACACTCAACTAAATAATTAATTTATAAAAATTATTTTGATTTAGACCATCGGATATATAATAAAAAATGTTCAAACAAAACCCTGATGTTGCATTTGATATGGAAGCCCCAGTGCTCAAAGATACCTCTGTACGCGATTATCAATTTTTTGCTTATCATGCAGTACAACCTGATCTTCGTGGAAGAATTGAACTTCAAGTTCATGATACCAGTAAATACTTTTTACCCGCTGAAGCTTTTATTGAAGTCGAAGGTGAACTCGTAACAAATGTTGCAGCTAATACACCATATGCAAATGACCCAACTATCCGAGTTGGTTTTGTTAATAATGGCATCATGGCGTTATTTGAAAGTGCTAGATATCTCATTGATGGAAGAGAAATAGAATCTATTGAACGCGAGGTTGATGTTGCTACCGGAATAATTGGACTAGCAAGATATTCTGATGACTATACTAGATCAGCTGGTCCATCTATGATGTTCTCTAAGGATATTACTGATAACGCTGAGCACGTCCAGTATTCTAGAGTAAAAGCAACACTAGATACTGCAGTTGATCCAGCACCAGCCGGATATACAAGACCAGCTGCTGCCTTTGATGTCATAAATAATATTACTAATTATAACCTAGGATTTGCAACACGAGTAGCAACGTTGCAGGGACAACATCGACGGTTTTCATGTGCTATTCCGCTCCATCACATATTTGGATTTTGCAGAAACGTCAGAAAAGTTATCTATGGAGTAAAACATACTGTAGCTCTAATGAGAAGGGGTACTGATGATGCTGCAATCTGGCGCGGTGCTGGCGTTGCCGATGGTAAAGTCATTTTATCAAAACTAACACTGTGGATGCCAGTGTTGACTCCGTCGTTGTCAACAGAACCGAAGTTACTGTCATTTATGGATCAAGGGGGGAAGAGATTATTAAGTTGGTTGTCAACGTCCACAGATACTATAGATACTAATATTGATGGTACACTTACATGGCACATGGCATCAAAACAGGGTATTTCAGCTCCACGTCACATATTTGTTGCGCTACAGAATACTGCGCGATTAAATAATCAAGAACGTTCCCATATGATATTTGATCAGATAGGTGTTAATGAAGTCTCGTTGAAAATAAACGGACAGCAAGAACCAACCGAGGATATACAACTTAACTATGAAAACAACCACGTTGCACGAGTTTATCATCGGTTGCTGTCGTATATGGGACGCGATCAAAATGTCGATACTGGTCTACAAATATCACAGTTGGATTTTAGAAGTCTGTACCCGATTTATTACTTTTCACTAGAACATCTTGACTTGATGAGACAGTCCGTCGTTGATATACACTTCCGAGCTCGTGTAACCCGTCCTGGTGGTATTATTAATTATAGGGGGGTTGCTGTCATTCTCAGTGATAGATCAATGATACTTGAGGGTGCTGGTGGACGAATGAGATTCACAGATGCACCAGTTGAAAATCTGTAGATTTTCTAAATCTGTAATTGAATTTAGAAATGCTTGCATTTCCGATTTAGAATCAATCTATTTTGTATAATGTCGTATAGTAATATCAATGTCACATTGACACCTGGTCAAATAAAAAAATTACAATCTAAATCAGCTAAGCAATGTGGAACCACAATAACGCTGAAATTTAATCAGATGAATGGCGGAGGGAATAAACTATCGCTAACAAAAACTCAGGTTAATCTTTTTAATAAAGCGTTGGAAGAAAAAAAGGGAGTTCAGGTTACTCTTTCTACAAACGCGATCCGTAACATGGAAAAGACTGGTGGTATATTCCCGTTGTTAGGGTTGATTCCAGGATTGATTGCCGCAGCGGCCCCAGCGGTGGCGAAGGCGGCAGCGTTAGGAGCCATTGGTACCGCGGCAGGAATGGCACTAAAGAAAGCAACTGGGAAGGGTTATAAAAAAAAGGGGAAGGGTCTAAGACTACCAGGAACCCCGAGTTCATGGTACAGCGGAAAAGGTCTTCGAATTCCAGGAACGATATAGTTCGGGAATCTGCGATTCCTATGTCCAATTTTGATTTAATTGATACCGCTAAAAAATTAAAAATAAAAAATTTCAGAGGTGTTTTTATGAAAGATCAGTTACCAGCACAACCAAATCACGTTGAAACTGGTATTATTAATTTAGATAACAGCTCTGGACCTGGAACTCACTGGGTTGCATATGCGATTGATCCACGCGGTATTGTTTATTTTGATTCATATGGATTAGCGCCGCCGAAAGAATTTATCAATTATATTAAGAAATTTAAAAACCCTCACAAAGTGAGATGTTGGTATTCCACGTTACCAACACAAACAATGCTTGACCCACCCATATGTGGCAATGAAGTATTAAATGTACTTGATGCTATTTCACGGAAATCTTTGATTCCTAAATCTTTAAAACCACCTCATGTAGTAGTGAATGAGTATACTAGCGGTCAATGGATTAAAAATCCATAGGATTAGAAATCTTTTTTGATTTTAGATGATAAAAATATTTCTATAATAATGATTGATATTTGGGGACGATCTTTATCATCGCTGAAGAAACCTGATGGTGAAGTTGAAACTTTTGATAATAAAGATATTAAAAAAATAATCGAAGATGAAATATCTGAAATATTAAACCTAGCAAATGTTGATCCTGGTGAAATAGTTGTATTTCAAGATCGTCAGGGTAAATTGAAAAGTAGTAATATCTCTCTCGATGATATTTTGGTTAAACGACGAGATGCAGCAGAGGATACTATCGCGTTATTTTCTGATGGGGGTAAACTCAAACCAGGTGCACTTGTTTCAACGATTACGGATAAATTAGCAACATATGATAACACGGCGAATTCATTGAAATCACTCAATGATAAGTATGACGATCATATAGTTGTATTTAACCAGTTTAGTGAAACACAAAGAAATACAATTGACCAAATTGATAAACCCATATTAGAATTTTTTGGAAATCCACCAGTAACGGCACCAAAACTCACCACAATAAAAGATTCTTTGTTGGAACTAGCGACTCTTCAAACTGAATATGAAAAACACGTGAGACAGTTTTCAATGTTTCGTAAAAACATCGTTGATAAATTTATTGTAACCCCGTTTGATAAAGTTGAAATAACTCTTCCTAATATTAAAAAATCCCTTGATGAGCTTAAAACATTCAATAATGCAATAAGGGATGATGCAACGAGGATGATAAGCGTCATTGAAAAATTAAAAATTCCTCATGATAAATCTATCGTCAACAACGTAGTATACACGATTCAACACGGTTCATTTATGTGGACTCCCACAAATAACATTTTAAACATAACCGCAGCAGTCAAGGGTATTTATCGATTAACAATAGTATCACCGACTCAATTCAATATATCATCAAGTAGTTCATCTGGAGTCAATAATACGGTATCAACGATCATCGACAAGGATACAACTGAACAATTCACGATAACGACTACAGATAGAAATCTAGCCAGGGTTTCAGTAACGTGGTACGTAGAATTCGTAGTGGATTTAAGTAAACAATTAAACTGAAAGGAAAATCCTTCGGATTTCACAATTGAAAATGCTAGCGCTTTTAAAATAAAATGACTCCATCATCGAATCAGTATCGCTATGATCAAGTCAGAGAATTTCAAACTAAACTCAATTCTCTCTGTGAGGAGTATCAAATAAAAATAAAAAAAATACCAACGAAGAATAACCGCAGTTGATGTCACTGTGTATTCAGTGTCGGGAATAATCACTACTGCTGGGATAATACTGTCTTCGGTTACAATGATTGCTCCGGTTGTAGTACCAATAGTTATTTCTTCGATAGCTACAATCGCCGGGATATTAACCGGGATCACAAAAAAACTATCATCGTGTAGCCAGAGTAAACTACATAATTATATAATAAAATTTCATATTGCATCTGCCGGTTACTCGCAATTATCCTCGTTAATATCATCATCACTCGACGACACAACAATATCAGATAGCGAATTCTCAACGATGGCGGAATTGTATAAAACAACAATGCTAAAATTAGAGAGAGATGATAATAATAATGACATCACCGCAAGAACTACTTCAACAAATAGTAGAGAATACAACACCGGTGAAAACAAGCACGATATCAGTAACCTCAACGCGTCCTGAATTCAGTGTGAATTTCCCGATTCCCGTTCCCGTGAGCGAGATCGCACTAGCAAAACTACGAGTGTATCATAGCTGGCCTAATATTAGATCGGTAGCATTTGGTGGTCAACAACCAAATAATTCCTTGGTATTCGCGTGGAAAAATCGTGAAGATGGAACCCCAGACTGGAACGTTGTCTCGTTACCAACTGGGTCATACCAAATCGAACAGATCAACGCTGAATTTCAACGCAGAATAAAATCTCTCACTGGAAAAGAATCAAAAATCGCTATAACAGTTCACGAGCCGACGTTATCATCTGCTATCGAGATTAATTCCCCTGGATATGTTGTAGATATTTATCAGAGTTCTATAAGATCAGTGTTAGGATGGCCTGAATTACCACCGGATAACTCGCGAGAAAATTCGAAGGATTTTCCACCCGAACCTAAAAAATCCGATTATATCACCAACAAAATAAAACCCGTCAATGAAGTCAAGAGTTATCAAGATTATGCTCCCGATAAGTTCTTAAATAAAAAAATTTTTGAATCAATTTATGTTCCTCTCATCAACGGAAATTTCACAGCAATGAATAATGATTTTTCACTACTGCTAATATCTCTTAAATCCGGCTCTCTCACTAAAGACGAGTTTATCAGCATCGTAGAAACGGGTAATAAAATCATCTATGATATGAAAATATTTCACTCGATAATTATTCAAGAAGTATTAAATGAAGAGATATTACATGATAAGTTTGCGGATCTATACAATATTAATAAAACGGAGATTAAAAATTTTAAAATCCCTGGATATAACCCGGATAAACTAAAGAAACAACTTGACGATGCTATTGATATTGGGTTCAAAAGAATCCACGATAATTGGAAAAAATCGAAGAATCCTACAGCAAATATTCTGAAATTTAATAATGATCCAGAAGGCGGCGGTAGACATATTGCTCCGAACAATGTGAATATTTCAACGGTGATTGCGCTCAATTTAGTATGTGACGTTATCGAAGGAAATTATCAAATAAATCTCGAACAATCAAATCAAGCTCAGCAAGGATATATTTTATACTCATTTGCACCAACGGCTCCTCCAGGATTTCTAATTATTGAAGACCCAACTAATCTAGTCTACATGCGATGTCATAATAATTTGTTAACGAGAATTAATTTCAAACTCACTGACCAATCTAATAATCTGATTGATTTACGAGGTGAGGTTTTACAAATTAGTTTGTTTGTGAAATCCTAAAAGGATTTTGAAGTAAAAAAATTGTTAGTAAAAATCGAAGATTTTCATAGCAGCAGAGAATGTGAACGCTAATGACAATGGCGTCTTTTTTTTTTACTAAATGGAACCTTACAAGGAAGCCTTTAGTTTACCAAATTGAGGCCTATATAAGCAATTTTGGGAAGCCTCAGTTTACTAAATTGACGCCTAAAAGAGTTGGTCTATTCACACTCTCTGCATTTTGTTAGATAATTTCGGTTCCGTAGAAGCCTTATTTTTGCTTGAAAACTTGGTCTGTTCACCTCCTCTGCTGCTAAACTATTCAAGTTGCGAAACCATACCATATTACAATTCCGGCGGCGGGCATTGAATTGCCCTGAGCCGGAGGAATATGGTGTATCACCGCCGAAAAGTACAATCCTGGAAATTGGTCTTCAGCCTGAAAGTCTAGCGCCTAATCACTAAGAAATGATTCTTCAATTTTAAAAGAAATTCAACTTTAGATAGAGCAACGCGAGCTCCTGATGAATGATTCCGAAAGGCAATTTTACGATGCGCGAAACAGAAATCAACAAGGTTCAACGCCTTACGGTTTTGATGTTGTTTTTGTTTTTTGGGAGGGGGGCGGTTTTTTTTTTTTTTTGCTTTAATAAACAATGCATGAATATTCTTAAATGAAATATTTTACAATCAAATGATGTTTATGAATTCTATAAATATTTGATCACCTTTGTGGTCCAGACTTGGTAACTGAGTCATATCCTTATTTTGTAACACGTTGAAACTGCATCTGATGGGCAGTCTTAGAAGTCAAACAACCTCTACAACATTAAGATAATATGCCACTTCAAATATGTTTAAAATATTCCATGGGTTGTAAATAAGACTACAAAATGTACAATTAATCTGGATTATTCTTAGATTTGATTCGTAGAACGTAAATTCTCTTATTAATTTTACCTTGTATTATTCTAGGGAAATACATTATTTATTAAATTTACGAAGCTTGTTGTCTTCACTTTTTTCTTGTTACGTGTTTTGTAGCCAAAATGTATCAAAATAAATTGGGCGTTCGTCCTTGGGATATACGAACTGCGGCTAAAATATTTCAAAAAACTTTATTTTTTTTTAAAATTTAAATTGCCCTATATTTAGAAATTTTGTAAATCCCAAGTATAATTTTTCATTTTCGAAATCTTTAGTAAAATCAGCAAGCTTTTTTCTACAATGTCATCAAAGTAGAAATCGTTCTTTCAAATCTACCCCAGAAAGAATTAGACCAGTAGCAAATTATTGTGGGGCAAAAACGTTCCTAATGAAGCAAGAAAGAATAGACAATTTTGGTCCAGTATTTGGTGAAAACGTTGGGATTAAAGTGCTTTGGTTTCGATCAGTAAACCTGTACCAGACTCTGATATAAAAGGAAAGTAATTAAAATTAAAAAATGAGATAGAATTAGATTAAGGAAGCTGGAACTTCAGAAAGATAAAGAAGAAAACCAAATGCAGTTGCAATTAGGAAAAGTGAAAGAACAAATGTTATTACAGAAAGAAGAAAACCAAATGCAGATGCAATTGGAAAAAGAGCAAGAGCAAATGCAATTACAATCGGAGAGAGAGGAGAAAGAAAGACAAATGCAATTACAATCGGAGAGAGAGGAGAAAGAAAGACAAATGCAGTTACAAAAAGAACAGATGAAGTTATAGAAAGAAGAGAGAGAAACAAATGCAGTTTCAGAAAGATAATAATGAAAAACAAATGTAATGAGATAAGGAAGAAAGAAAGACAGACGTAAAAATGCAAATTCAAGAAAGAAGGAAGAAAGGGAATATCATTTAAGAATTATATATATATATATATATATATATATATATATATATATATATATATATATATATATATATATATATATATATATATATATATATATATATATATATATATATATATATTTATATATCCATGCATCCCTATCAGTACAGCAGAGTAGTGACTATGATTTGGTTAAAGAATGCATCTTAAGGGGTTATGAGTTAGTCCATGAGGCTCATCGGCAAGAATTCAGAAACTAGAAAAAAGAAGCTGGACAAACTCATGTCGAATTTGCAATAGATAAATAGCAGTTATTTGATAGATAGTGCTTAGCTAAGCAAATTGATAAAGATTTTGCAAGTCTTAGACAACGTGTATTACTTAAAGAGTTTTCGAACCATGTCCATACTGACGTTAAAACCTATTTTGATGAACTTAAGGTCGAACCTTGGAAACTGCTGCTCGTACTGCTGACGAATTTTCTTTAGCTCATAATGTTTCTTTTGTAAAAAAAAAACAACAACAAACAAATACTTCCATTCAGCAGTCTTCTGGCAGAAACGTATTTCAGCCCTTTACAAGCTCTTCTACGTCTCATTTTGGCACAACGTGTCAAGATCAAGCTTCTGGTGATACGTTTGATCAAAGATCTTTTTTTCTCCCTACGTGAAACTATTGCACGAAGAAAGGAAGCAGCAGAGGGGGTGGACAGACCAACTTTTTAGGCGTCGATGAGGCTTCCTTCTCGTTAATATTTACTAGAAAGGTCTATTTGACAAATTTAGGCTTCCTAGTAAATATTTAATAGAGAGGTCTATTTGGTTCCTTATAGGGGTCCAATGGCAAAAAAAGACGCCATTGTCGTTGGAATCCACCCCCTCTGCTGCTATGGGTTAACAATTCTAATACGATGAAAATCGCTACGATGAAAATCGCTACGATTTCACAAACAGACTAATTTGTAAAACCTCACCTTGTAGATCAGTTAGATTATTTGACTTGGTCAGTGAGTTTGAAGTTAATTCTCGTTAATGAATTATTATGACATCGCATATAGACTGGATTAACCTGATACTCAATAATTAGAAATCCTGGAGGAGCTGTTGGTGCAAATGAATATAAAATATATCCCTGTTGAGCTTGATTCTATCCCTCGAGATTTATTTGATAGCTTCCTTCGATAACATCACATACTAAATTCAATGCAATCACCGAGGATATATTCACATTTTGAGAAGCGATATGCCTGCCGCCTCCGTCTGGGTCATTATTATGTTTGAGGATTGTTGTTTGTTGTTCTGTTAATTTTTTCCATGCGTCATGGATTTTTTTTTAACCTTCATCGATGGCATCATTGAGAGATTTTTGTAGTTCTGAGATATTATATCCGTCTAGTTTGAGCGTGGGAATATCTTCTAAGCGTATATTACATACTGTCGCAAACTCCGTTCTCGTTTTAGGATCACTGTCACCTTATACCTCTTGAATAATTTGTGAATGAAATGTTTCCATGTCATTGATGATTTTGTTACATGTTTCTACTACGCTGATAAATTCATCTCGGGTGAGAGTGCCGGATTTAAGGGATATTAACAACAACGAAATATCGTTATTGAACGCTATGAAATTTTTAGTGATTTTATCCCGTTGAATAAAGTAGAATCTTCTATTAGCTGGATATTCTATTATTTCAATAAAAAATTTCAATTTGTTGTAACCGCTATAGCTTTTTACTGGATTATCGGGTCTTATCCTGTCGGTGATATAATCAGATTTTTGTGGTTCAGGCGGTATGTTAACTTGTCGAGGTGGGATTTCAGACCACCCCAGTATTGTTCTTATAGAACTCTGATAGATATCTACGACATAACTTGGCGAGTTTATCTCAATCGCGGATGATAGTGTTGGTTCTTGATCCGTTATAGCGATTTTCGATTCTGCTCCAGTAATAGATTTTATTCTACGCTGGAATTCAGCATTGATTTGTTCAACTTGGTAAGATCCTGATGGCAGCGAAACAACGTTCCAGTCTGGTGTTCCGTCTTCGCGATTCTTATTCGTGAACACTAAAGAATTATTCGGTTGTTGACCGCCAAATGCTACCGATCTGATATTAGGCCAACTGTTATACACTCGTAGTTTTGCTAGCGCTATCTCCTTCACGGGAATCGGAATAGGGAAATTCACACTGAATTCAGGATTCGGTGATGTTATTGAGATCATGCTGGTTTATACTGGGTTTGTGTTCTCCACTATTCGTTGAAGTAATTCCTGCGGTGTTGTCATTGTTATTATATTCATGTTGTATTTCTAATTTTGACATCGCGGAATCATAAATACTTACCATCGCTGAGAACTCACTATCGGATATAAATGTATCATCGAGCGACGACGATATCAACGAGGATAATTGCGAGTACGCGGTTGATACAACATGAAATTTAATTATGTAATCTTGCAGTTTGCATTGGCTGCATGATGATATTTTTTATTATTATTGAAATAATTCCCGCGATTGTTGTCGCCGCTGGTATACAAATTGGAACAGCTATCGGAGCAATCATTGTCACCGAGGATAGTATTATACCAGCTCCGGCGATTACACCACTCACCGAGTACACGGTAACATCAACTGCGGTGATTCTTCGTCGGTATTTTTTTATTTTTGTTTGATATTCCTCAGTGAGTTTTTTTAGTTTAGTCTGAAACTCTCTGACCTGATCATAGCGATATTGAGATACCGAAGGTACCGTTGATGACGAAAATGTATTTCCAAATCAGTTTACGATTTCAATTTAGTTATTTACTCAAATCCGCTACGAATTCTACATACCATGTTACTGAAGCCCTAATCAAATGCTTATCAGTGGATGCTATCGTGAACTGTTCAATTCTATCCTTGTCGATGATCGTTGATATTGTATTATTGACCCCAGATGAACTCGACGATGATATCTTAAACTGAGTCGATGTTATTAGTATTAATAGATAAATACCTTTGACGGTTGCAGTGATACTTAGTATATTGTCTGTAGGTGTCCACACAAATGATCCGTGTTGGATCGTGTATACTACGTTGTTGGTTTTCTCATGAGGAATTTTGTTTTTTCAATTATTGTTATCATCATCGGAAAATCATCTTTGATTGCTTCGATGAAGTTTTTCGTCTTATCGATGGATTTTTTAATATCAGGAAGTTTTATGTCGAGTTTATTCGGCGTGGTTGTAAAAAATGTCTCGATGATGTTTTTACGAAATGATGAAAACTTTTCAACGTGGTCTTCATATTTGGCTTGGAGTGTTGCTAGTTCCAACATAGAATTTTTTTTATCTCTGTGAGCTTCGGTGATATTACCGCTGGTTCGCCGAAGAAAGCCATAATTGATTTTAATTCATCGTTGACAGTCTTAATATTGTCCATAGCGATTTTTATTAATGATAAATTCGGTGATGTTGTCGCTGGATCACCAAAAATAATTTTGTATGAATTTTAACTCGTCGTTGAGATTTTTTAATTTATCTGTAATCGTCGAAACGAGTACACCCGGTTTGAGTTTACCCTGATCGGAAAATAACGCAACGGTGTTCTCGGTTGCGTCTCGTTGTTTAACTGAAATATCATCCAGGGAAAAATTACTGGTTTTCAATTTACCCTGACGATCTTGAAATACAACTATTTCATTAGGATCAACACTTGCTAAGTTCAACGTATCAGCTATTTCATCTTTGATTATTTTTTTTTATATCACCGGTTGCAACACCATCAGGTTCGGGTTTCTTCAACGCTGATAATTGTCTCCCCAAATATCAATCATGTTATTTTATATAATCTCTCTCTAAAATCTTTTCGTTGCAAAATCATCGATGCCGCCAGCGACTGCTAGTATATTTATTTACGACAACATGTGGTGGTTTTCCAGATGTTGAAATAGCGTCAAGGACGTTTAATACTTCGTTGCCACATATTGGTGGATCATTCATTTGTTGTGTTGGTGGCGTAGAATACCAAGTCTTCATTTCATGAAAAGTTTTGAAGCGGTTTATATAACGCATAAATTCCTTCGGTGGCGCTAATCCATATGAATCGAAATAAACAATTGCACGATGATCAATCGCGTATGCAACCCAGCGAGTTCCATGTCCGGTGCTGTTATCGAGATTAATAAAACCGGTTTCAACGCTGTATGGTTGTGCCGGCAACTGATCTTTCGTAAAGACACCTCTGAAGTTTTTTATCGCGAGTTTTTTAGGAGCATCGAGTAAATCAAAATTAGACAACGGAACCATAGGTTCCCGACTTAGTAAACCGTTCCTGGGATTCTCAGACCTTTTCCGCTGTACCATGATTACGGAGTTCCTGGTAGTCTTAGACCTTTTCCCTTTTTTTATACCCGCTCCCGGTTGCTTTCTTTAGTGCCATTCCTGCCGCGGTACCAACGGCTCCTAGCGCCGCCGCTTTAGCCACCGCTGGGGCCGCTGCTGCAATCAAAGCCGGAATCGCAGCTAACAACGGGAATATACCACCTGATTTTATCATATTTTTGATAGCAGCCGCAGAGAGAGAGTGATATGAACGCCTTTTTTATCTTTGAACGCATCATTGAAGTGTTTTACTTGACGAGTTGTCAGCGACAATTTATTCGCCCCGCCAGTCATCTCATTGGATTTCAGTGTTATTGTGGTTACGCATTTTTTAGCTGATTCCGATTTTAATTTCTTGAGTTGACCGGGAGTTAACGCAACACTAATATAACTGTATTTCATTATACAATAACAGATTGATCTAATTGTTACATGTTTACCACTGGTGCATCTATCACTCTCATTCTTCCGACAACACCTTCGAGTAGTATTGATTTTTCGCTTAGAATGACAGCAACCGCTCTGTAATTAACACCGCCAGGGAGATTTACACGAGCTCTAAAGTGTATATCAACGACGGACTGTCTTGTTAAATCAAGATGTTCCAACGAAAAGTAATAGATCGGATATAAATTTTTAAAATCCGACTGTGATATTTGTAAACCAGTATCAACATTTTGATCGCGTGCCATATATGACAATAGACGATGATACACGCGTGAAATATAATTGTTATCATAATCAAGTTGTATATCCTCGGATGGTTCCTGTTGACCGTTTATTCTCAGCGAGACTTCTTTAACGCCTAACTGATCAAATATCATATGACAACGTTCTTGATTGTCTAATCGCGCTCTATTTTGTAACGCAATAAATATATGACGTGGAGCTGAAATACCCTGTCGAGCTGCCAGGTGCCATGTAAATGTATCATTAATATCAGAATCTATAGTATCTGTAGACACCGATAACCAACTTATCAGTGATTTTCCTCCTTGGTCCATAAATGATAGTAATCGCTCCTCCGTGGTAATTGATGGAGTCAACACTGGCATCCACAGTGATAGTTTAAATAATCTAACTTTACCTTCAGCAACACCAGCACCTCGCCAAATTGCACCATTATCAGTACCCTTTCGCACGAGTACTACTGTATGCTTTGCTCCATAGATAACTTTTCGGACATTTCTGCAGAATCCAAATATATGATGTAGTGGAATCACGCATGAGAATCGTCGACGTTCTCCTTGTAGCATTGATTTGCGTGTTGCATATCCTAGTTTGTATTCGGAATTAGCGCTTCCGACAATGTCAAACGCAGCTCCTGGTCTAACTCTGTGTTCTTAGGTATCAGGTTGGTTGGGACCAGATGCAGTATCTTGTGGTGTCCGTATTTTAATATACGGAGAGTGATTAGGGTGATCAGTATTATCCTTAGCGAACATCATAGATGGACCCGCTGATCTTGTATAATCATCGGAATATCTAGCTAACCTTATTATTGTTGTGGCAACATCAACATCATTATCAATGGTTTCAATTTCTTTTCCATCAATGAGATATCTAGCGCTAGTAAATAACGCCATGATCCCATTATAGACAAAACCAACTCGGAGAATTGGGTCATTTGCGTATGGTGTATGAGCTGCTACATTTATTACAAGTTTTCCTTCTACTTCGATAAACGCTTCAGCGGGTAGAAAATATTTACTGGTATCATGAACTTGAAGTTCAATTCTTGATCAAAGATCTGGTTGTATTGCGTTATAGGCATAAAATTGATAATCACGTACAGAATCATCCTTGCGCACTGGGGGGCCCATATCAAACGCTGGATCAGGTGACCGTTTGAACATTTTATTATATATTCATTGATCTAAATCATCGACGTCGACGACCCCGTCGTGGTTTTTTTTAAGCCGCTTCCCGCTATCATATTTGCGGTTATATTATCCTGGTCACTTGCGGCCAATGAAGTTGCCAATGACGGAGTCATCAGTAACCTAGCGTCCACGGGGATTTATTAGAGTGAGAATTTAAAACGAGGAGGAACTGGTACTTGTAAATCAATTGTGAAAGACCCGTAAAATCTTTTAATACAACAATTAACTAACAAATTGTATTTAAATCAACGGGTGAGGCTAGTAGATATTTTGATATTTGTAGACCCTCAGTACAAAAAGTAGCAGAGAATATAACCAAGACGGCAGTTTCAAAAAAGACCGGGCAAAAAATTCAATTCGTTTACATCTAGATTTCATTTAGTACTATTTTATATAACACCAAAGGAGATAACTCGTTGGCATATTTACGACCTATGAAAGAGTTATGGATCTCAATAAGTTTTTCCGATTATTTCTCAGTGGAAATATAATATATTTTGTAAGAAAACGAATCCAATATGTAGTGTTTTACAAATAATTGTATCTTTTTTTTCGTACGATTATGAAATTATGGTTGTTTCAGTTAGTACTGTCTCCCAATTGTCGACTGGTTCTTTATACAACAGTAAATAACGGGACAAATGTACTGACGTCGCTACAGAAAACAAGTGATTCACGAATGAAATTCTGGATTCGTAATGAAGGCATATTGTTTCGGTAAGACATTTTGTTATTTATAACACTGAATACTATATCTTCAAAGTCTGACGTAATTTGTGTAACACTCGGGATTGAAATCACTTAGAAAAAACCTGAAAATATGTATTCGCTATTATCCCACCCCCTACTATGTCCTATAAATCTACTGCTATAATGCGCGTCTACTGAACAGAATACAAAGCACTAAATCGATAGATGCGCTCATACGATCAAAATTTCCCAAACGTCACTTTGTGGTATAATCAATAGATGCTGTTGGCTAGCGGTTTTAGTTAATAATCAAAAAATGTGTATTATAACAAAGTTGTAGATTTCATATTACTAAAACACTTTTTTATGGAGTGATTAAAGAGGTTTTCTTATTAAAAGTTAATTATAGTGACTTCGTCATTACATTTAGATTGAAATCTCGGGAAAATCCTTGACTTTTGGATTTAAATTGGAAAAATGTAAACAATTTGAATAATGGTCAACGAAGCATTAACCACTCGATTAGCGAGGGGAAGATTATCTTCAATTAGGAAATTCTTACCAATTCGCGACACTGACAGAAGTAAATTATAAGCCAGACAGAGTCTTCAGATTAACTTTTCTGAGGGATCTGAAGAGTTATTTAAACCAATAACCACGGCAACGAAAGGGGTAATATCAGCCACTGAGCGAGCTATATACGGAGATGTCCCCAAAGAAGAATCAAGAGAAGAAGTTCCTGTACTTCCTATACTTGAAAAAATAGCAACGGAAACTGAAAAAAACATCAGCGTTGTTAACAAAAAAACCTCCTGCTCCGAAAAAAAACAATGTTTCTCTGTTGGATAAATTTACCGAACCGGCTAAAACACTAATACAAAAATAGAGTTATCGCGATTTAAGCGATTTTGCTATTGACAACTATAATTCAAGGGGGGAGTTTTTAGCGGGCGAATATAAAGACGATCCAATATCACCCGATGACAGGGCTAATGCGTTGTATAAAATAAATACTGGAGGTTTAGATAAAAGGATGAAGGAGTATAGAACCTTCAAAAGAGAATTTGATTATTATAAAAAAACAAGAACGACAACAAGAAAGAAAGCGCCAAACACCAACACCAAGACGAAAAAAACAAGAAGAACCTCAATGGGATGATGATGATAATCCTTTTGGGCGTCTACAATATGATGATGATGCACAGGGTGCAACCGGGGAGGGATTTTTTGGGAGTGGAATTTCAGGTAATGATCTAGTTAGTTGTCCTGGTAATATTCTCAGTGATATAGCACGATTAGAAGTTCTCATCGGAGGGAAACGAGCTGGAAATAACTCACCGGAAATAATTAATGAAGCATCTGATATCTGCAGAAATGCCAAGTATGTCTCCAAATTCGATCGTCTGAAAAGAGTTTGACAACTGCCACCAACGAAAAGAGCAAGGAGAACTTCGACATTCGTGATTAATGATGGACTTTATCAATATAAAGTGATGCCGTTTGGGATGAAGGGTTCGCCAAGTACTGTTCAACGTCTAATGAATATGATCACCTCTGGTCTAGATATTTGTCACATCTACAACGACCTCTAGGAAAAGTATTTAGCGACAATTACGAAATTATCTGACAGACTCAAAAATGCAAGTTTGACAATTAATTTGTCTAAACGTGAGTTCTGTCGTGCTAGTGTAATATTTCTAGGACATATATTGGGATATGGACAAGTTGAAACTATAGATGCTAAGGTCAAAGATATCTCTAAATGTACAGTGCATGTTAGTAAAAATCAACTGATGCGAGTTTTAGGTATGGCCGGATACTATCGGAAATGTTATTCCAAGTTATTTATAATTGCTAAACTCCTGACAAATTTGGGAGCAAGAAAACTATGTTTCTTAGGACTGAAAAATGTCAGGAGGTTTCTGATACGTTAAAAAACATGCTTAAAAGTACGCCAGTTCTGACAGAAATAATGTTTATTAAATCATTTAAAATTATATGTTGATGCAAGTGATGTTGTGGTAGGAACAGTATTGATTCAAGAACACGAAAATGGCGTTGATCATCCATAGTGCTATTTATTCCAAGAAATTAAATAAGCACCAAAGAAATTATTCAACAATCGAGAAGGAATGTTAGACTTTGATATTGAACTTAAAACATTTTGAAGTTTACATTAGTTTATCTCTTTCGTCGATCATTGTGTTTAGTAATCATAAAACCCTTACCTTCATCGGCAAGATGAAACAAATCAAAGATTACTAGGTAAAGTTTGCTGTTACTGAAATATACTATATACATCAGGCACATCAAGAGAAAAAAAAAACGCAGATGCTTTTTCCCGTGTATGGAAATATTAAAATATTATTTAGTGTACATTTTGTATAATTCATATGAGTTCTTCTAATGTTATTTTTCCAAACTCATGTATAATTATGGTAAAAAGAAAGCTTTATTATATATATATATATATATATATATATATATATATATATATATATATATATATATATATATATATATATATATATATATATATATATATCTGTCTTGTTCTTTATGGGGGACATGGTATGTATCTTCGATTTAATTTATATTTGATTTAATTTCATTGTTTAGTTGTCAGTTTTGAATTTTTATTTCCCTTACATGATATTGTAATGTTATTTTATGTACTGGATTTGACATTTCATAAATTCAGTTCAGGCTTTCGTAAACACTCTTAATAAAATCTTTGTAACTAATGCTGACCTAGTTCCTGACCTTGATTCAGATTCAGTATAAGTGAAGTATGTAACTCTTTTAAGTTGATTTGTTTCTTGAAGCAGGTTGATAAAGTAAAATCAAGGCTATACTTGGAGCACGTGACAAATAACATGTAGTAATTGTTTCAACATCTAGATTTTCCAGAACAGTGACCCGCAATAGGGCATCTCTTTTGCGGAGTAGCCAGATTTAATATATATAGTATTGATGTATTGAGAAACAAGTATTATTCTTACCTTAATACTTGAGACAATTTAGTGTTTTATGTTGTGACCAGTTTGAATTGAATTTTCACTTTGTTTCTTCAAATTTTTTGGATTCCAAAAGAATGTTTTTTTCTTAGAGATACGTGCGCTCTAATTAATTCT
The DNA here is from genome assembly GCA_030141615.1 of Unio pictorum. Taxonomy (NCBI): domain Eukaryota; kingdom Metazoa; phylum Mollusca; class Bivalvia; order Unionida; family Unionidae; genus Unio; species Unio pictorum. Next base: position 7,859,339 of record JARLTB010000168.1, on the reverse strand, counting down.
TCATAAAGGCTAATTATAATAAATTAACAAAGAATTCAAACACTGGAATATTATTTTAAGTAATTCAGCAAAGAATTGTTGACACATCAGAACGACGCTGACCACATCATACGTCATTTTGGATTTCATCGGAATTCAGTTTCTATGAAACATTTATTACTAGGACTTCCATTTTCCAATTCTTGAGTTAATTTCTAATTTGATTCGTAAAATGTAACTTCTTTTATTATTTTTACCTTGTATTTTTCTAGGAAAATATATTATTTGTTAAATTTTGCAAAGCTTGTCTTCACTTTACTTCTTGCGTTTTGTAAGAAATGAAATGTAACAAATATATATAGTAACACCCTAACACCCCGTGAGTTATATATTTTAAAGGTCAGAGTTCAGGACCTGAAAACGCTTCTTACAAAATAGGTGGGATAGATAATGCCATTCAATATCGCATAGTGACTTTACTTCAACACAGTGTTCGACATAACTTCTGTTAATATAGAGCAGTCTTGTTGGTCTAAAGGACAAAAGATGACGTTGTAATACACCATATCATTATGAAATTAATTATATCATTACATTGATACGTATATAGTTCTTAGATTGACTGTATCACACATTCTGAAATTGTAGAGTGATCTCAATGGAAAATTAACTTTTGTACTTGTGTACATGGGTAGTGTGTTTGCAGATAGAAGCGGCGTTATAAAGAATTATATAATAACTATGAAGCATTTAAATTGAACAGCATGATGTAATACATCTACTTATAATTTATTATAACAATTAGATTCAGTTTTGAGAGTTTATAGTGTCAAAGTTAATGTCGGTTTTGTATTTTAATTTTTAAAAAAAAACAATAATGGTTTTCGATTTGATTTAGAATATTTGACTGAAATTCTTGTCGACTTAGATGTTCATACTTTGCCGTTTAGACAGCTATATCCCGGTGCACTGTCTGCAATATTTATAGACTTCTATTCAAGTCACTTGACCTTAGTTAGCCAATCAATGTTTGTCCTTCTCAGGGCTCACATTTAGTATAAAACACAGAGTACACATTTATAAGACATGCAGAAGGCGATCTCAACAATGGTGGGTGGGTCAGGAATGGAAGAACTAATTCACACGTGGAGGATGTTTTCAGTGACAGATGAAAATGACATGATCAAATAGCCAATGTCTCGTAGGTCAAACATCATCTCAACTCTCCATGTTTAACATCAAATAATCTTGACAAATTAAATGGACAATGTTTTTGCATGCAATACTCCATTCGTAATACCATTAATGTATTACAATATAGTGAACCGCATCATGTTTCCCTGATTTTGTTTCATGTTTTTACTTTATTATTATTATTATTATTATTATTATTATTATTATTATTATTATTATTATTATTGGAAAAGGAATATGTTAAATGGTCTAGCTCCTTTGTAATCATATAAGGTCTTTACCATTTTGGAACAAACTTCTGACAGATTGCTGTTTTCTTTAATGGACTTTGCAGTCAAACAGCCTGATCAACTTCAAATGATTTATTCTATGCCGTTAGATCGTAGTACTTCTTCAGGTACTGGGAGCTGACTTTAAGATGTGTACTAGTGATATTGTTTTATTCATTCAAACTCTGCTAAAGAATTTTGACATAATATGTACTTTCAATGTCCAGATTGTTCAGCTCCGCATGGGCGCATATTACTGCATTCATTGGTAATGTAATTGATGTTCCCAAAGTAATCTTGTTTGGTGTAAATTCAGTACTGGCGTTAACGGATGACCTATGGGCCATCATTACTTGTTGGAATACTGTTTGGTGTAAATCCAGTACTGGCATTAACGGATTACCTATGACCCATCATTACTTGTTGGATCCTGTTTGGTGTAAATTCAGTACTGGCGTTAACGGATTACTTATGGGCCATCATTACTTGTTGGAATCCTTTTGGTGTATTTTCAGTACTGGCGTGAAAGAATGACAATTGGGCCATCATTTCTTGTTGAAATCCTTTTTGGTGTAAATTCAGTACTGGAGATAACGGATGACATATGGGCCATCATTTATTGTTGGACATACTCATCCCTACTGTGTTGATTCTTTTCACAATACATTGAGATCATCGTGGCTTTGAGAGTCCGATTGATTCTTACAGTAGTTCCATTCGCTTGAGGATACTTGTTGGTGGTCCATGTCTTTGTAATGTGAAGAAGATCACACATTTCTTGAAATATCTTTTGTAGTTGGCACCCTGATTAGAATGTAATTGAAGTGGTGTGCCAGATCTACTAACAAAGGAATCACTAAAGACCTTTGCAGTAGTTAGAGCTTCCTGATCTGGCAGTGGATAAGCTTCTGTCCATTTTGAAAACAGGTGACACGTTAAAAATGTTCATTATTTGGATTATAATATTATTCTGAAACTGTTATAAATTATTCAAAGTAAGTATGGACGATGCCATCTTGAGAATGTCACGGGTCTTGGAGGAGCAGTATACTTCAGGGCTTGAAATTTATAGGAATTTTGTTTTCATTTAAGACTTTCATAGACTTTTATACGGACTAGTTTGGATTCACATGTACATTCATCTTGCATTTGTGTCTATAACATTGATAATTAAATGGTTGTCAATCAATCAATTTATACAAAACTTGGTTTTGCTCCTTTTCTGTTATGATAGTGCCATATCACTTGTTTTTCTCTCTCTCTCTCTCTCTCTCTCTCTCTCTCTCTCTCTCTCTCTCTCTATATATATATATATATATATATATATATATATATATATATATATATATATATATATATATATATATGTATATGTGTGTGTGTGTGGGTGTGTGTGTGTGTGTGTGTGTGTGTGTGTGTGTGTGTGTGCTTATATTCAGTTTTTACTGCACGTATGTTCTGTGTTTATCTTTTGTTGGCATGAAGATATAAATGATACATACAAAGTAATGTCTCATGCAATAAGTGTTAGACTGAATTGGCCTGCAATACAATCGATCTTAGCAGTAAGCAATGACGCAATGGAAATTAATGATAGGATAATCTCATGAAGATGGACGATGAACTTTGTTTTTAATAAATTAGATACAACATTAAGATCCTGACAATGCTAATCTGGGAAAAGAAAATTGAAATAATTATCCATTAGCGAAACAGTCTTTCGCTTGCTTTTGCTACGGCCACGAAGTGGTACCAGGCACTTTTTGTTGTTTTGTTGTTTGTTTGTTGTTTTTTTTTTTGGGGGGGGGGATATAACGTGCGTTATTTTTAACATTACAACTCTGGAGTTATTGTTCCAATTATTCATGAATAGTTTACATCTAGATGAAATGTAGTCAGAAAACCGACCAAATAGAAAAATGGATATTAGAAAGAAACAACTATTCTAGAGATCAGTTGCCGACACCGGAACCTCTGATGGCAAAAATCAAACTGTCCTTAAGCCAGACACCTTACTATCATTGCTAAACAAAGATTAATCATGGCCTCCTGGCCGAAATACCTTAATGCAAGCAGAACCATCATGGGCCAAGCCTGGCCTTATTAGTATGCATCTTTCCAGAAACACGATCAACACTTTGTTTGAATTAGCAAACCCGATTTAAATTCTTTTTTTACCAGCAGAGCATCGGTTCACTTTACTTACTGAAGTAGTCTTGGATATTAAGAGCTTTGATTTCCTGGAGGAGCCAAGTGAGAGTTTTTTTTTTTACCCAGACTGTATTATAGATTGAAACAAAATGCGACTATGCTATCGACATCAAAATCGAAACAACTAATTTAAATTTTATCTTATAATTGGGACTGGGATTAGAAAACTTCTTTTACAACGGTAATATTTTCCCAAGAATTACTCATTTTCTTTGCTATATTGAGTGTTGATTTCAAAATAAACAGTTTAAGATTGTATTTTTGTTATTAATTTGTTTGTAGGGGAGCTCAATGAAACGAGCAAACTTTTGATTTGCAATTGCATGTTGATTTACTTCCCCTTAGTAAGGGTGTCCCTATCCATTTGTCTTTCCGCATCATCAGCAATATTATGCTTAAAGTAAACAGTCAACATTGGAAGCAGTTTCAACATACACCTCCGACGTCATTAGAAAACAACTAATAATAACGGAAACCATGTTCATAATTCAATAAATCGAACACATATCATATGTTTAGACCTATGAAGAAAGACCAGTCAGCAGAGAGAGAGAGAGAGAGAGAGAGAGAGAGAGAGAGAGAGAGAGAGACATAGACAGAGAGAGAGAGACACAGAGAGACACAGAGAGAGGAGGGCCATGAAATGTCCTGTAATAAACAATGCAGAGGGATACACATGTAGAGATAACGACGTTAGTTCTTACCGAGACCGCCTTCATCTGGTTCATCATTGTTAACATACATGACCATGACCATTTTTTAATACATATGACTGGCATAATATAGCTGAAATTAATATGCAAATTTAACAAAATGATTTACAGAATCATTTAAATAGTATGTCACACACACACACACACACACACACATATATATATATATATATATATATATATATATATATATATATATATATATATATATATATATATATATATATATATATATATATATATATATATATATATATATATATATCGTCTGTGCTAGGAAATACACGTGTATCGTCAACTAATTGTATATCCTTGACCACGATTTTAAATTAATGGCAATATCACCCACTCAGAAAATAGATGGTGAATTTAGCATACATAATATTTTTGATCAAGTGCTCTCATTGCAATTAATAGCCATTTTGTATGTGTATAGTTTTAATTATTGGTGTGTGTATAGTTTTAATTATTGTATTTAGAGTGATACCCATTGAAGATTCAAACATAATCTGTTAAAGCCTTATTAATGTTCCTACCTTGTTAATCACAGTACACACCTAAAGGAAATACATGAAAATATTGGTAGCAATTGCACGAAATCAATATGTATATTAAATTCAAAATCACGAGACATTTTATAAAGAACATTGAGCAACATGTGAGCAAATTAGACAAGAACAAAAAACTGTAATAAGGTTATTTTTCGTCATGCAAATCGGCATTTTTTGTATTAACCATGAAGCCCAATTTTTCCACAATTTCAGGACTAGGAATACTTCAGAAGCCTTATACATACTGATATTCATTGCCCAAATGAAAGATAAATAATTATAAAAATGTAAATTACAATCAGATGTCGAATTACATTATTAAAGAATTTTTCATATACACTAACTAGCTCTTTCTATGATGCATTATTGTCCCTTGGTGAACAGTTGTAATTTGTATCATCTGATATGTGGTGAATACGTGGCGTCTTATGTGGTGTCAATTTTTGGTGTTTTGGATAACCAAAGGCTAGGGTGCTGACACAGTACCTGATTAGGCGTATGAGCTTTCTCAATAAGGTCACCGCCCAGGGCGGAGGAGTCCCAAGAAGGACTCAACGGCCATGTGTCCAGGACCAAGGCGAGTCACTAGTAATGTGGAGTTCGGCTGTGGTCAACAGCCTGGAGATGGATGGGCTCCGCCAGGTTCATTTTCCAAGACACACCACATGCAATGACAACTTTACCTCCACCCATACCGGAACAAGGACCCCGCCTTTTGTCTTGCACCAGGGTAGAGGTGTTAAGTGTGCTACTGGTGCACGATCACCACCAAACTCCGAATCAAAAACAACATCAGCATTGGTACATGGAACATCAGAACATTAAGAACGCCTGGAAAGGTAGAGGAACTAATACACGAAATGAATAGATACCATTGGACCATCCTGGGACTGTGCGAAGTACGATAGAAGAACCTTGGGGAAACATCAACACATGATGGCCATAAACTATACTACTCTGGCAGAGAAGATAAACATGAAGATGGTGTCGGATTTCTCGTCCACTATGAACACTGTCATGAGTTGTCGGCTTATCATCATACACTTGAGGGCAACACCACTCACCATTGTGCAAGCTTACGCTCCAACTACAGACCATGATGATGAAGAATTAGAGGATTTCTACGACCAACTGCAAGAAGTCCTGGATCAGACCCCAAACAAAGACATTCTTGCGATGCATGGAGACTGGAATGCCAAAGTAGGAGAGGATGCCGTTGATAACTGGAAAGGCACATGTGGACGCTACTGCAATGCAGAGACCAACGACAGAGACTTCAGGCTCCTGGAATTTGCCAGCTTCAATGATCTGAAGCTGATGAACACGTTTGGTCCACACAAAGCATCCAGAAGGTGAACCTGGCATAGCCCGAATGGAGAACATCATAACCAGATTGATTATATCATGGGGAAGAGACGTTTCCGTACCAGCGTAAACATTGCCAAGGCAAGAAGTTTCCCAGGAGCAGACATAGGAAGTGACCATGACTTGGTGATGATGACCCTCCGACTACGTCTTAAAAACGTCGACAAAGAGGGCCCCACAAGAATCAAGTTCAACCATAATAAACTAAAAGACCCAGAGGTCTTGGATGCCTTTCAGGCAAGGATAGGAGGGAAATTTGCACCATTGTTACTTCTTAGTGCAGAGAACACAGATATAGACACAGTGATCGACACATTTAACATAGCAGTGACCCAAACAGCCAGTGAGATCATTGGCAAACATCGACGGCCAAAGAAACCTTGGGTTACAACTGACATACTTGATCTGTGTGACAAGCGTCGAGAGTTAAAGAAGAAGTCAGAAGTAGAAGGAGCAAAACAATACGGGGAAAGCAACCAGGTTATCAAGAAAAGCACGAGAAAGGCAATGGAGACATGGATTGAAGACCAGTGTAAAGATATAGAAAACAATCTAAAGAAAAATAATAGCAAAAAAGCATGTCAACTGGTGAAAGACCTGACCAGTGTAAAACAAGGACGCTACTACATCATTCAAGATAAGGGAGGGAAATGTCTTACAGAAGAACAAGACATTCTTAAGAGATGGACAGAATACTGCTCAGACCTGTACAACCACAGACCTACATGGGACCCAGACATACTCAACACCCCATCAGTGACCAACACTGACAACTATCCCATCCTCCGAGAAGAAGTAGAGCCTGCAGTGAAAGCATTGAAAAAAGGGAAGGCAGCAGGAGTATACAACATCCCTGCAGAACTAGTCCAAGAATGGGGTGAAGCCAGAATAAGCGCCCTACCAACAATCTGCAACAAGATCTGGCAGACAGGAGAAAGGCCAACACCATAGACTCAGTCACTCATAGTAACTCTCCCTATAAAAGGCAATTTGCAACAATGTCAGAACTATCGTACGATCAGTCTTATATGCCACCCAATGCTAAAAATCATATTAAACAGATTGAAGCCGCGGGCAGAGGAAATCATAGCTGAAGAACAGGCAGGCTTCAGACCAGGGCGAAGCACAGCTGAACAGATTTTCAACCTGAGAATACTATGTGAGAAAAATACCTCCAGCACCAACAAGACCTTTATCATGTCTTTATAGATTTTAAGAAGGCGTTTGACAGAGTATGGCATGCAGGTCTTTGATCCACCATGAAGCTGTACAACATCAACGCTAACCTGATCAAAGTCATAGAAAGCCTTTACAGCATGACCGCCAGCGCAGTATGCTTCAACGGTCAAATAGGAGATTGGTTTAGGACAACTGTGGGAGTCAGACAGGGCTGCTTGCTTTCACCCTACTCTCTTCATCATCTTCCTTGAAAGAATCATGACAGATGCACTGGAAGACCATGAAGGAACTGTCAGTATTGGAGGCAGAATAATAACGAATCTGCGCTTTGCTGATGACATCGATGGCCTTGCAGGAAATGAGGAGGAGCTTGCTCATTTGGTGGAAAAACTGGACAGGACAGCTACTGCTTTTGGTATGGAAATCAGTGCAGAGAAGACCAAATTTATGACTAACAACACCAGTGGCATCAGCACTGACATCTTGATTAGAGGCCAAAAACTGGAAACAGTTAATAGATTCAAGTACTTAGGAGCCATCGTGGCAGACAAGGGATCGAAACCAGAAGTATTGTCCAGGATTGCGCTGACAATAACAGCAATGGCAAGGCTGAAGACAGTTTTGAAAGACAGAAACACCTCAGTCAGCTCAAAAATCAGACTGATGCACTCCTTGGTTGCATCTGTATTCCTATATGCCTGTGAGTCATGGACTCTCACAGCGGATCTTGAAAGGAGGATACAAGCTCTTGAAATGAGATGCTTTCGAAGGCTGCTTGGCATTACATATAGAGATCATGTCACGAATGAGGAAGTGGGAAACAGAATTAAGCAAGCCATTGGGCCCTATGAAGAGCTATTGAACATTGTGAAAAAGCGCACAAAATGAAATGGTATGGACATGTCACACGATCAACAGGGCTTGCTAAGACAATCATGCATGGTACTGTGCAGGGAGGGCGAAGGAGAGGACGACAGAGGAAAAGATGAGAGGATAACATCTCAGAGTGGACAGGTCTGAAGCTGAGTGACACAGTGAGAGTATCAGAGAACAGATTGGAATGGAGGAAACTGGTTGTCAGGTCATCAGTGGTGCCCCAACGACCGGCAAGACTAAGGGATAGATAGATAGATAGATAGATAGATAGATAGATAGATAGATAGATAGATAGATAGATAGATAGATAGATAGATGGATGGATGGATGGATGGATGGATGGATGGATGGATGGATGGATGGATGGATGGATGGATGGATGGATGGATGGATGGATGGATGATGGATGGATGGATGGATGGATGGATGGATGGATGGATGGATGGATGGATGGATGGATGGATGGATGGATAGATAGATAGATAGATAGATAGATAGATAGATAGATAGATAGATAGATAGATAGATAGATTCATCTACGGTCTTTACAATCGATATTTAGAAAAATACTTACCCATTCCAAATATAAAAACCTTACCCCCTCATTTTCGTTCTTGATGAAATTTGTGTTTTTTCAAAAGTTTATTCCTTATAATATTAATAATTGAGATCCTATTTTGTTTGCACCAATCAAATTTTATTTATGTATCTTAACTCTAGTAAATCAGCCATGTCATGCTTGGACACCATATTCGTTAATATTTGGAATGATCCCGGACATGTACATTGTTTAATCAACAATTATCCCTATAACTGATATGTATGCCAACATTTTTAATAATTTGTTTTGTGGTTTTGACGGCACATTTATCATATTATTGGTTTCATCATTCCAGTTAAATGGGAGCTGGAGTCCTTTACCAAGAACAGATTGAAGCAATCAACTCAGGTTTTTTGACCTGGGTGCGAATGGAACCCTCGACCTATGGATTAAGAGTTTTACGCTCTACGTAATGATAATCGCTGTTTTGAGAAATACTTCATACTGAATGGGTAGGCATTATTTGTTCATTAAAAATACAAATATGTTTACTTAGTTAACTACAGTTCTGATATGCACTAATGATTGAATTATGCATTTTTTTCAATTTTTGTTAACAGTAAGAACGAATGACGGGAGTGGCATAATGTGAGATGACTGAAGCAAACGTATATAGATGACAATGGATCAACCAATCAACTATTCGTATTGACGTTTGCTGATGATAATGAGAAGGAAGACGATGACGATAACGATGATGACGATTCAATCAAATTATGAATTGAAGAGTACTTTCAGATTTATATCGATTACTTTGCAACATCCAATTTACAGTCTGTAATATCAAAATAAAATCATTCAGATGACACATTGTATCTAATAGCGTCAGCACCCCTCCCCCAACACACACACACACACACACACACACACACACACACACACACACCGCTTGTTATGTGGGTAGTGTCTGATCCACAAATACAATCAAACGTACATGCTTTGTATTGTCATAAAAGGTGATAGAAGCAATGATAGTATTATCACATTACTGTTTCTCTGTTGATATATGGATTTTCAAGCCCATAACCGATTATCATTAATTACCACCTAGACCTCCATATCACTTCCATGCTCTTTTTAAGACTTCTTTGATACATAGCAGTGTATTCCATAATTTAATTACTGTGTACTCTCGTAATTTGATACCGAAGACCACGCTCTTTGTTGGTTGCTGTTTAATTCGACTTATAAACGAATTTTTAACTCCCATTACAGAGAATATTTTCCCCTCAACATCCTCTGCAAGACAATAGTTGAAGATATTTGGATTCCGAATCGATTTTTAATAATCATGATTATTGACTCTGTGTCTGACTTTTGAAAATCCTTAGAGAAAATTGTGTTGCACCTGGATTGTGTGCAGTACTTCGCCCCGCCTTAGAACAATCCCTTTTAACAAACGCCCTTAAGCGTAATGTAAGCAATGAAATACAAGCTGTGCGAAATACACACTTGTGCACCATTTGGGCTGTCCTTGCGAAATCAACGAATCGACTGGAAAACGACATATTTTTCATGTTCCTTTCTGGTTTCTATATCCGCCCATATGAGTGTGTAGAGTGATTAATGTCGATACTATGACTTCAGTAACTTAATAAAATGCAAAGTGAGTCGACAACATTACAGTATTCTTTGATTTAATTAAAATGTGAAAGTCGACTTGTATATGCCGTGGTTCGATACAACTTTGACAACATGGAAAATCTAATATACACAAATACTTCAAAGTAAAGTTGGTCAGTGTTATAGAAATTCGATCGTTTGCTTCTGCGACTGGTCTGTACCATTTTAATCTATATATCATAACTCTACATTGTTACGTCTCTATGGTCATAAACTATATAACAGAAAAAAGAAAAACCAACGAGTTTTATAAACCTACCAAATAACTTAATGATCAGAATTATAAATGAAGTGAATATAACATAATCCTGTTAAAGTTCTATGAAATTCAAAAAACAAATGAAAAAATACGTTCAAATTTCAAAATAGGAAATGTACTAGTGCGTTAAAAATCTTGACGTTGTGAAGAACTCATTTGAATAATTCACAATAATCCGGAATAACGTTGTTACAGAATAAGGCAAGAAATAAATAATTCGGTTACGCCTTAGAACAATTTGACCAGTTCTAGTTGTCTATGCATACAACGTTACCAAGGGTAAATCATTGTTTTTTAATTAAGCAACTGAACTAGAATGTATCTCGTCGTAGATCTCTTGCGGCGAGATACACTAAAAGCATCGTATACACGGGTATTTAACCCTGACTAATTCTCATTCTCCTGTGGATTTAATGAACGTATTTTGTTTAACTGACACACTGGTCTTTGGATCTTGTCAAGGAATGAATGTTCTCTATGTTTGTTCTCCGGCCATAGGTGTAAGTGTTACATTTGTATTTTATTTGACATGTGAAGCATAGTCAGCTTTTAATGTCGTATCCTGAAATGATGCCTTTACTACTACGCAGACTTGAAACGTTGTGAATTGTTTAGTACAAGCTGCTATAGATTTTAATTCCGTACTTGATATTTGGACCAATTTGGTTTTATTGTAGCTGACTGTAGTTAACTGCAGCTGTCCGTACGTATGTCCATACGTATGTCTGTGATCATGGTGGATCCATGAAAGGTGGGCGTGGCCATTACAAGCGTGCTAACCCAATTCAGGAGAACTGTGTGCTGTCTCTACGTATGTTTGCGGGTTTATCAGGCTGTCCGGTCGTTTGTGTGTCCATATGGATATGGACCATGGTGTAACCATCAAGGCCATACAAAGACGAAACCGCTAATTTGTAAACTTGTGGGCACGATGGATCCATGTAGGGTGTAAGCGGCCGAGACACGTATGGGCCATCCTCCAAGAATTCGGGATAACTGTTATTTGTCAGTGACACATTTGAAAGTTTTACAGTTATGTTTGTTCCAATTGATTGATATTTCAATGGAGGACAATATGGGTCATTTTGATTACGAGAGATTATTTTGAATCTTTACTTTGATACAGAAGATTTGAAATTTATTTATTCATTCCATCAGGTTTATCTGAATCTTAATTTCACTGTAAGAAATTACGTGAGATTATATGAATCGTACCGTATCACATTTCCTATTTGTGAATCTTTTTAGTGAAATGTATGCTTGAGAGCTTGAAAGAATCGTTGTTTTGTAGTATTGTCTGCGTGTATATACATATATATATATATATATATATATATATATATATATATATATATATATATATATATATATATATATATTCGTATTCCATTCCATAAAATTCCATCTTTCTTAACATTTGTGTTATGTCGTCATTTGATCCAAGCATCCATTCAGGTCTATCCTATGACACATGTAATTTGGTCATGATGAATCGATCCCAATACTAACCAAATCTCTGTAATAACCTATATGAAACCTATATCATCATTATTTATATTTCTTGTTACGTCTTTGTTATTTACTAAGCATGTTGCATAGAAATTCTGGAAAAGATAATTTAAATACACTAAAACGTTTGTTTTTTCTCTCTGATGAACCGTTCTGATAACTTGTAATTGATTTTATTATATATTTGTTTTCTCCGTTAACTTTGTCACAAGCGTACAATATTTTACGGTATTGCATACCTTCATATTGCATACCTTCATATTGCATTCACTTGTTGGACACGTGTGCCCAATAGTCCATTTTCAACTACTTTGTAAACAAATCATGTACAAATCTAGCAGACTCTCTCACGTTTTGGTTGATTGCATTAGTTTCTGAATGAATTAAAGCAGATGTTTTCGTACATTACCACATGCAAGCTTCTTTGACACATTCCACGTTGACTTTTTTATATAATGTTATGAATTATGGCTAGCTAGATTCCAGACAGTCCTTACAAATAAAATGTACGTGACAAGGCAATAAACTGTCTTCTTCAGGTGGTAATGAGATTGGCAAAAACAATACTTAGTTTTACATCCTAAATTTTATCCAAAATGTACAATCTTAGTTCCGCATATCCGAATTACACGAGCCATAGTATGGTTCTCAAGCTTGAGTGCACGTATCGAAACTGTACTGCAATCAACACTATATTCCAATAGCAATTACATCCTCCTTACTATACTCAAAATGTAATAAACATCATACTCCATAGCGTCTTCTGATAATTGTAATTGAAAGACTTTTTATATTTTCCACATTATGATTTCAAACATTGTCTCAGAACAGAAACACATTTGCAGATATCAGGACGCTGCTGAAATAAAATGTATTTCATCTAGATTGGCCATAAATAACAAAATCTCGAAGACTAAAAAAAACTCTACTCATTGCAGATCCAATGAAAAATTTGTTGCAATGCGCATGCATTAAAAATTTGACTACAAATTTTAATTTTAAGTAGACAATAGACCAAAACGCCATTTTATTTCGAAAGTTCTGTTTAGCGCAGTCTGTTAAAAATTATCTGGGCGGAGTTGTGTGCGCATTATTAATGTTGTTGTAGTTGTGTAATGATGAATATGCGCTTGCATAAATCCATACACGAGTACACACACGCACGCATATACATGCATGATATAGACATATACACACAAGCATATAAACACGCACACACATGCATGCAGACACACACACACCACGCACATGCATACTTACACAAACATACATACATACATACATACATACATACATACATACATACATACATACACACACACACACACACACACACACACACACACACACACACACACACACACACACACACACACACACACACACACACATACATACATACATACATACATACATACATACATACATACATACATACATACATACATACATACATACATATGTATATATCTATGAATGTATGTGTATATATATATATATATATATATATATATATATATATATATATATATATATATATATATATATATATATATATATATATATATATCGTTTACGCATATATTTCCCACCTGTTTTGAAAACGGAATATTTTTATTTTTAAGTATGAAAGGTAATATTTACCTCATAATAATTAATAACTATTTACTAGTGTTTGACGGATCTAACTAAAACCATATTCTTTAAATTGGGCATAATGCAAATGAATGCGTCTGAGTAAAATGTCTCATTTTTAGCAGCGTCACTTTTAGAAAATTATAGATGTTGTCGTTAAATATAAAGCAGAAACCTATACTTTGTGCGTTATTTTAAAATATGTCACTGATATAAAGCTGTATGATTTTTTGTTCCTTAAATATGTCAATGATAGACAATTACACGTTAAAACATGCAACTTAATATTCTTACACTATTTTGTTATTGAAACAAACAACTATATTAAATACACAAATAAACATTAATATTTCCTGGCCCATCATGTATGGGCTATACAGTTTTATATGAAAAGGTATTTACTGTATGCATAGTTTTGCAAAGCCTATAGAAAAATGAATACATAAACATTTGTTTTTGTCATAATCCATTAGTAAAATATCCTTCAACATGTAAAAAGCACGTACATATTATAACATCCAATTTTACGGTTATTTCTAAAATAATTAAATGCTAAAGAATTACATTATAGTACTTACAGAATGAGGAATTAAAGAGCAAAATATGCACGTATTGACAAATGTTTGTGTAGTTAATCTCAACACGAAGTTTTGATACTTTAAATTATGAACAATATGGAGACGTCTCTTCAGCTATTGACGCCCAAACAGGCAAAACTGTTTTGTCACAAATCCACTCCTTAGTTACCTTTTTATAATTAGACTATGAGAGCATATTATACATGACAATTGTCAAAAAAAATCATTTTTTGTCTGAACCAACAGCATAAACGTAATTAATTGAAATGAGGAGAAAGCGTAAAGAAACTTGGCAGATGAAACGTTAATATTCATAATTATCACATACAAAAATAATTTTCAGTGAAGATGTTACAAAGACTTCCTCACAGCCTAATGTACTTAAATTATATAGTATTAAACATTCCAAATATTTGATGCAAATAGACGCTAACATTATTTAATTGTTAAGATTTTTTTTTTCTTGTTGTTGGATACGTTTTCCCAACAATGAAGGATTAGACGTGACAACTGCAAAATCATTTGTATACTATTTCCTAAACCATATTTTACAATTTCAGTGTAAATCAAATAACCTAACCTTAGATTCGTCCCTGTTGTTGGACTTAAAGAGTGTTGGTGGCCTTTCATTATTCTTTCTGGCAATATGCATTTCTTTCATTAAGATATTCTGAGTCCCAAAATTGTGGTAAGACATAACTTAATTTAATTAATCCGGAAACTGCGCATATGGCCCAGAATATCATAGATGTTAATCCATCAATCATTTGTTTGACGAGTCCCACAGTGAAACAGGTGCGCGTTTACCGTTTCCATACGAGTATGCCTTTAGCGTGCTAATTAGCTCCCCCGGTAATACTAATTGTCAGAAACTACAAATTGATAAGGACGGGTTCCGTGGACAATTATTAGTGTCTTCGAAATCTTTAGATTTATCACCTTCTTTGGGCATGAAACAGATTTTAAATTAGCTCCATCAGCGATTGAGTATGCGACAAGGATATTCATAAAATACTAGAACTATGCCGCTGTCATCTGATCCCATTAATTGCCCCCATATCGTGCGTATAACTGTCATAAAGAGTAAAGTATAAAAACGCACATTCAACATTAAGAATACAGAATCTTGTCTCAAGATTTTATTGGATTTTGCAAGTCATCATAGCTAACAGTAAACTGCTCATTTTGATTAGGTTTAATATTCTTTGGTACATTGATGTTATTGAATTGTAATGTACCTTAAATTAAATGGATTCCAAGATGTATTCAAACCGTTCTCCATAAAACTAACGAGACGAAACAGAATACACAATATTATATTGTCAGTACAAATGAAATTTTAAAGCCTAAAGCAAACATAATACCTTGTACTCTCGAACTATCAAACCAAAATCCTACTGGCACGTTCTCAAACTAGTGTGCTATATTTATTTATTTATTTAAAATAAAAATACCCATGCCCTTTTCGGTAACTGTCAATCACATTTTTAATTTTCATGAACGCAGTTAGAATTTACATATGATTAATGTATTTGATAAATTGTATATGAGACGTCTGATAGAGACAAGATAGGTATTGTATATTTATTTACTAATGAAACTAAATCAAATAAGGCTTGGTTTAATAGTGAATGTTATAAAACGTACAGAGCTATACAGATCCATTATCAATTGTATGAACATTTGGAGAGAAATAAACGTTATCAATGTTGGGAAAGACAAATAGAGAATTTAAACGAAGGGGTAATAGAAAGGTAAAGTCCCAAATACAAATATATTATCGCATGAGTTATTTATTTTATTTGATTTGCAATCAAAAAAAATATTAAATTTAATGAGAGACTAAAATTGGTAATTTCAGCTGAGAACGCGTCGCAACAGCTGTTTTGTCACTCTTCGACTTGGCATAACCAAGAGAAAACTATTTCTAATAAGAGGTTTTTGAAATATATTTTCCGTATTTCAAATGTTGAATTGAGCAAAGGAAATAACACGTTATTGGATGCATAATCTGATTTGGCGGAAGGACTTTGGTTCTCATTATTCAGTTCATTTATACGTATATCCAGGTAAAAGGTTTTATACAGTGGTTCTAAGGTTACATAAATGGTACAATATTAAATGATGTTTCAAAGTATGGTCAAATCAAAACACGATTTCAAATTTGAGTACTCATTGTGACTATTGGGAGTAGAAAGATGGTTTGATACAAGATGAAGTTTCGTCGCTGATACATTTGTTACAAGGTTTCTAGATCTGGGAATAATCTTATAATCTATATATATATATATATATATATATATATATATATATATATATATATATATATATATATATATATATATATATACACGCACAGTTAAGAGGAATCGTCTTCATTTTCGTCAGTGTTTGTTGAATTAGTTCAATATTGGTTTACAAATAGCCATTTTAAGGTATTAAATTTAGCACTAAACTTGAACAACTGTTGACTTAAAATGAATTGAATATTGTCATTAGCTGGTAATACTTCATAGAAATAATAGATAACCAAGTTAATGAGAATCCATTGCGTATGAAGATTGAATTCCTTGCGCAGACGAATGGATAGTGTCTTTACTTATATCAAGCATATCTAGCTATCATCGATTATTATTCGAAGATAAAGATTTACATGTAAAGGAAATAATTGTAATGCAAGTAATAATTACTTGCCTCAAAGCAGATTTTAAATAAAGCAAAGCTCATAGCACCATTAGTTTCAATTAATGTTATGGAGTGTTGTTTACAAATATCATTATTAAGAGTTATCCAATCAGCTAGAAACATTTTGATAGGTATGCCATCAGTAACGAAAACATGCACAACTAGAGTCCACATTTGGTAGAAGCCTGCATCACAGAAGTTTTACAATCGTTTACTTTTGACAGCATTTCAATAACCACGAGTTATCATTTATATTCCACATTTGTTTTGTTTATTTGTTTGGGGAAGTGAAAGTATTTTTTACGTTGTTTGTTTGAGAGAGGTCTAGTTATTTTGATGGGATTGTTAGTTTGTTTGCTTTTGTATTGTTTACAAATAAAACATATGGCAACTTCGTCTCAATTAGTTTTACCAAAAAATCAATATTCAAATCAAAGAACAAATTATTTTCAAACCAGGTGGAAATGGATCTTTAGAAGGTGTCATTATTCGTTCACAATGCGAAAACTAAATATAGTCAAACAACCTGAAAGACAGAAACAAAAGTGATTCATACTTCAAGCAGAAGAAATGAAGCAACACCAGAAAAGTCTCCTTCAAGAAGGAGAGACATTACCACTAGAGCGAATACGAGTTCAAGATAACCTCGCTTAGTAATCGTTTATTCTTTGACTTATTCTGCTTCTCCTACATTGATTATACGTGTTAAACCATATTTAAGACCAGTGCTTCCCAATTTGATGAAAAATATTAACAATTTCTAAAGAAATGTCTTTTTCGTCGATATATCCTTTTCTACTGCTCTTATTGTTTCTGCTGCAGACAAGAAAGTGATATCTCTTAGGAACTATTGTAACAGGATAGACCTGAATGGATGCTTGGATCAAATGACAACACAACACATAGTGAAGAATAATACAAATTTATGGATTATGAATTAATTTTTTTTTAGATATATTCTACAAATACAGTAATACTTTCATGTATACATCTCATTCAGTTATTCTATCTAAACATTCACAAATAGGAAAACAAAACTGTGATTCATATATTACATTGTATGACTGAAAGATTCATATAATCTGACGTAACGAGAGCAAGATTCAAATAATCCACTGTAATTTTGAACAATAAATATGAGATTCATCTCATGGATGAAAATACTATTTAAATAATCTCATGTAATCACAATAAAATAGAAATAATGTCATAATCAAAATGATTCGAATTGTACTCCGTTGAAACAACCACCAGTGGTAACTATCGTGACTCATTTGTACAGTCGTATGATGCATAAACACGTGTACAAACTTGAAAATGTATCCACAGACAAACCAGTTACTTAAGGTGGCCCACACTGCTCATACCCGTCATGGATCCACCACTGCTCATACCCGTCATGGATCCACCATGCCCACAAGTTTACAAATTAGCGGTTTCGGCTTTGTATGGCCTTCATGGTTCGATCATTAATCATATCCATTTGGACGCACAAATGGCCAGGCAGCCTGTTATACCCGCACACTCATATGTACAGGCAGCACAGTTCTCCTAAATTGGTTTAACCCACTTGTATTGGCCACGTCCACCCTTCATAGATCCACAGACATCCACTGAAACCAAACTGGTCATAATAACAGGTACAGAATTAATATTTATAGATACACGTTACTAAATAAAAACGCTTAATAGCAACTTGTAACAATTCAAAAGTTCACAACGTTTCAAGTCTGCGTAGAAGTAAAGGCATCATTATCACGATATGATATTAAAAACTGAATATGTTTCACATGTCAAATAAAATATAAATGTAACACTTTACCCTATGGCTGGACAACAACTGGAAAATGTTCATTCCATGACAAGATTGTAAGACCAGTTTGTCAGTTTAAAAAGAAGACTTGTATTAAATCCACAGGAGAACTGAGTATTATTAAAGGTAACATCCCCGTGAATACCGTACTCTCTCTCTCTCTCTCTCTCTCTCTCTCTCTCTCTCTCTCTCTCTCTCTCTCTCTCTCTCTCTCTCTCTCTCTCTCCAAGCGATCTACGACGAGATGCATGCTAGGTCAGTTGCTTAACTAAAAGCAATTATTCACCCTAGATAACTTTATACGCCTATGCAATTAAATATAGTTATAAGGCGAAACCAAGTTATTTCTTGCCTTATTCTGTTTAAACATACGAAAAATAGGCATCTTACAAAGTTGACTGAATTAGTCCAAGCAATAACATGCATTATGCACTCCGTTGAAAACGCAAGAACTAAAGCCGTGTTGATACAACATCCCAACATCCCAACAATCAGTGGAGACGTATATCAGTATAAAACATAAGCTGTGTTGGATACGATTCACTTGTGTTGCTATCACGTGAAACAAAGATGTCACAAACTTCCTTCATTTAACTTACCTTTAGGATGTCTTGTCAATACTCACCAAATCTAACGCCACAACCACTTTGAGAATTTTAAATATCATGAAATGTGAAGAAAATCAAAAGCAACAGAGGTGGCAATAGAAATGGTAATATGAATAGAAAAAGTGATAGAAGCAAAAGGGGCGTTTCAAATTCTACTAATACATTCGCTGATATCCAGACAAGACAAAATGAGAGCTTGGGTAAAAAATGTCGGCACTTTCGAAGTCAAAAGAAGTAAGGAAGGGAAGACAAGTGAAAAAGTCATGAGAAAAGGAACCTAAGAACGTATTGCTTCCACTCATTTTACCTCAGACACGTCAAACATCGCAGTCAAAATTAACCACACGAACAACATAAAAGCAATATTGAAAGGTGGTAACTATTTAAAGAGCAGCAAACACATACACACACACTTTAGCCAAATTTCTTAACGTGTTTCCAAAAATATTTTAGTACTGCAAATCTTGCACAAAAGGCTGGTGAAATGGGAAAATTACAGAGATATTAGAAAGAACTGACGTGGAAATAGTTTTAATCTTCAAATATTCTAAAATATCTGTCCACGACTAATCAAACCAGTTTCAGACACATGACCCTAAACAATAAAATAACCCGGAAGCTATGGAGATAGGCGAAGAATGTGTTTTCTATCCAGTCACAGACAAGGTAACCGTGTTTGGATCGGATTTACAACAGAACACTTTTGATGTTGACAAAAATACGATATTTATTGATAAATGGAAAAATAATTATTTTAATACGTGCGTGTATAAGATCCAAAAATAAGACAAATTAATACAAATCTGCGCGTACCTCCTAATAATGTAGCATAAATGTGAATCCACGTAAATGACATTACACGGTACAAGGACAAAGATTAATGGATTAATGGTTCACAGTAATTTCACACGACGAAGAAAATGAAGTGTTTTCTCAAATAGTAAAAAGGATTCACGGTAATTTCACACGATAAAAAGACTTAAATAGTGAAACTTATGTACCTTACTCATAGTAAAATATATTCATTCAAATAGCAAAAGATTAGTTACGTAACTCAAATAGCTAAATGATGAAACCGATGGAACATGTTATACAAAATATCTTTACAGTCCCAAAACACTGGGTATGACAACCCCCAAATTTAACTCACGGCTAAATGATGGCGTATATAAAGTTAAATAAAAATACTCAGTCACCAGAATACTTGGCTACCAATCGCACTGGTTAATCAAGCAGTCAGCATTACAGGTAGTCACATCGACCAACATTCAATTCACTGGTGGATTAAGCACTCACCGCCCACCAATCGGTTAGCAACGCCGGATCACCTCATTCACCTGCTACTCAACAAGCAACGCACTGTTCAATCAGCTCTACGGCTGCTATGGGCAGCTCTACAGTTGATGTGCTCAGCTTTTATGGTCAGCTCCCAAGATGGGACTCCGTCGACTCTAATTAGCTAAAAATAAATCTAACACCCTGAACTATACGAATAACATGGGCATGTACGATAACACGTAATTACGCTATATACGGTAAGCTATATAAATTATATTATCGGCACAAAATTACAAAGCAATAAACAGGTTCAAAAGGGAACCTATCGATAACCGATATGAACCATATGGTACTAAAATGTTTCTTAATATAACGAAATTTTATTTGTAACAATCTCATGTTTTGTCACATACAAGAATAGGAAATATTTGCATTATACTACGCTAGCCGGAGTTACACAGAAAATATACAAAAGTAAACGTAGTAGTACAATAGATACAGCCTATATTTATATGTTAAAAATTTAATTAAATATCTAGTAAAATACATATAACCTATAATATACATACAAAATTAATACATGACTCACATACCTCTACAGCTGAAGATTTGCAAGTCCTTAAGTAGACTTGTCACTGACGATACGTTCTGTAATGTAAAGATTTCATCTTACGGCAAGGCATTTATTCACAGACAATGTAGCGCTACATCGTCTGTGCGCTTGATGAATATTGGTTTTCCCATCGAAAGCACTTCGCACGTGCGGCAAAATAAGTTTCGAAATATTTTACCATATACATAAATCAACCTTGGTATCGTTGTACATAGAAAACGAAACCGGAGTACATGCATTAATAAATATAGAGTTGTATGCAATTCCTTGACACAAACTACAAGCAAAGAAGACAAAAACAACATAAACATACAGTTATGGTGTCAAGATGATCAGCACAAGAATAATACGTAGTATCCTGTTTTGCTAGTCACTTGGCTAAAAGAATCACAAACTGACCAGAAAACAGTTGTCATTTCTGTTAAATCGACCATTCTTGATAGGAACAGAGTCGAGAAGATAATGTGGAAGAAATCTGGATCTCATCTCAGAAGAGGTGATTTCGCATAAAATTCGGTATGACCATTCCCTACCATGTGTGTGTGTGTGTGTGTGTGTGTGTGTGTGTGTGTGTGTGTGTGTGTGTGTGATAAATAAACTTTGCACAATTTGTGAACAGATCTTAATGTTTAAATTGGTGTGAATACTTTTCAGTCTTGGTAATAATCTGCATATTTAAATATTTACCATTTAAAGAAAACAACTTTTTACAGTTTTTAAAAATGGGTACGATTTGCATTTGATCTCTAGAATTTGTTAGTTTATAAATGTTAATGTAACATTTATTCTCGACCATAGTTGAGATGTTTTCCGATAAAGGTCGTATTACTTTTATTGTCAGTTTTAGTTAATACCGAGACAAAAAATACAAAATTAAGGATTCTTTTCAGATTCAGCTAAATTTAATTACTACTCGTAGTTACATCTATTCTTAAATATATTACAAATCGGTTCCCATGATTAAAGCTATTTATAACATCCAGCAATATATGCATATTTACTGACACTTCCAATATGATCATAGAAAAAATGTGTGCATATGAATCTTTGATATATGCACAAAGCCACGAAGCAGCGTGTCGTTACACACGGCGTGTTGATGGCTATGTGTGGCGTGTTGGGTAGCAAATGACATGGTGTTGGTCACTACGCTCGGCTTGTTGATGGTAAAATATTAGGTGTTGGTGATTACGCCTTACATATTCATGGCATAGTGTGGTGTGATGGATAGTAGATGACAGTGTGCAAGTCACTACACACTGATGGTATAATGGGGGATGGGGGGGGGGGGGGCTATTGGTGGCTAAGCAAAAGTTGTTGATGCTGTATTTAGGGTTGTTGGATAGTAGATTACTGTATGTTGGCCAATCTACAAGGCGTGTCAGACACTGGACAACTACATTATGGACAGTAGATCACTGGGTGATAATCACATGACCATGATAATTACAGCAACTTATATCAATGTCATTTACAGTCAATTACTTCTAATATGGTTACAATGTAGCCTCAGTGATTCCCTCCATCTAGATGCCATAGTGTCACATTTGAAATGGAGATGTAACCAAGTTTGTAAATTGCCTTTAGAGACGATACTATTGAGGTCGCTAACATTCATCAACGCATTAAAAACAAAACATCATTGTTAAATTCCCGTTACAGACCAAAAGATCCTATTTCATGTGAAAAACTTCACATCAAATATATATATATATATATATATATATATATATATATATATATATATATATATATATATATATATATATATATATATATATATATATATATATATATATATATATATATATATATATATATATTTGATGGAGGAAAAACTCAGGAACAGAATACCGTGAAGAAACACCGACCAATCGGAAACTACTGGCAAGCTTTTTCACATCCCCACGTTGACCTAGTCTGAGACTCTAATCCACGAGGATAGCGAAATGAGCTGTCGTGGATCTGCAAAGGCTGGCGCCTTAGGCCACTTGGTCATCCCAGCTATCATTATGTAATTTGTTAAATAGGTTTAATTTGTATAATATGTAATCACCCGCAAGATATATATATATATATATATATATATATATATATATATATATATATATATATATATATATATATATATATATATATATATATATATATATATATATATATATATATATATATATATATATTTGTCAGATTCATGGCGAGGGTGGGGGTGGGGGCATATCCTCCTCTGTTATTGGAACTCTTAATGATAAGCATAGATAGTTCTTGTTTAAGAAAAAATCGATTGTTTCTATTTAGCACAGGTGTACGTATTCTACTTCATTTTGGCACTATGCAACACCTTTATACCTCAGTTGTACGGTCTGTGTCTAATGTTACACCTGCATTCACTGAACAACAATACAAATAGGAAACTAAGATAATGGCACGGCGTGAATAGTAGAATAACTATTTTAATACTAATCAAGTGTTATGACAAGAAAGACGAGGGTGACTTTCAAGCTGTGACCTTAAACGTCATGCAGACGATTTAGCGTTAAATACGATTTAACAGGGGTGTTCATTGTAAATTGTTTGTCACGCACTCGCGTCACGATGTCATCAAAGTAGTCATGAGGTCACTGTAGGTCTAGCATCTGTACAAATTCAAACCCATAATTAACTCGAGGGGTGGTATATCAATGTGTTGAGAGCACGTGCTCTCGGATTCCTACTGTCGATGTTCAATTATTGGTGCCTGACTTAGAATATGGTCTACGTTTGGAAAAAGTGTAATATGACCAATACAAAAATCAAGACAATATGAACATGGTATATGTTTGTAATTTAGAGGTGTCAGTCCAAGTAAGAATCTAGATGGACATACAATTTTTTTTTACCACAATACAAGGATTTTCAAACATATAAAGAAGACTTATTTGACGATTTTAAAGGATTTGATTAGCAAGGCCATCGTTTTTAAGTATATTGTGCTGCATAACTTCCAGGTTCATAACATTGTTTTAAAATCGGTTTTGGGACGGAATGCAGAGTTAAGTCTCAAATTAAATCAAAGAGAAAGGATTAATTCGTACTTCATTAATAATCAGAACATCAAATACGAACATCGGGCCAAAGAGAGATTTTACAAACAGCATTACCCCGAATAGAAGTTTTAAAACTGAGTACAGGATTGGAAATCATAAAACTCCGAGCTTGAGTTATGTCAATCGTATTATCAGAGGTAGCCATTTTGAATTTTATTCAGGAACGTGTGTGTGTGTGTGTGTGTGTGTGTGTGTGTGTGTGTGTGTGTGTGTGTTTTAACTTGTTTGACCCAAAACGTCCAAGCTTGTTCTGGTTGAAGATCGAGTTAGCGCGCACGACGAATTAAAGACGACTTTCCAAATTAAATATTGGCTGTGATGGGATGACACAAATCATCAAGCTTACACACAGGCCTGGTCCCCTGTCAATAAAATTTGCATACTTATTATTTGTATGCTACAACATAATAAGGTGTAGATAGGTTAACATATCGGAACTATGTCAAGATGGATTGACTTGAACCCTTGATTCCCTTCCTATTTATTTGTTATTTCCTCTCCAACCATTAACGCTTCGAGTTTTTTATTTTCTCCATCTGATGTATATATACATATGATAATGTATATATACAAATATACACATTGTCTTAGCGTATATATCCCATGTGTATTAACTATTACGTTAGCTCCATTTGTTCTATATCACTCTATGTTGTCACACAGATAGTTTGCGTTTTCCTTTTCACATTTTGTACTATCACACTTATAATCTTTAAGAATTATTTTCCTATTGTAACCCCTCTATCTTTTCTTATCTGTACATATAATTGGGTTTAGTATTTTGATCTTTAATTTAAAGTCTATCTATTATTTTATAATATCATACTTCCCATGTTCGAAACTTGTTAGCATTTGTTTTATCTGAACCTTACTATTCATTATAATTTCCAATTATTGAATTTGCATGTCGCCTCTTCATACTATTTGGCTTTCTATCATTTGCAATGTAGTGGGAACTGATCTGCAATTATTTTCACTCATATTTGTATTTGTTAATGAGCGTGTTTTCCTAGTGTGGGATACCAGTATAGGATATCTTACTCCTGCATCATATGTGACCTTTATCCTGACTATTTAGACCTTCTGATGCGAGCAAAGTGTACGCAACGTTACAAAAAATAAAACATCATCAATTGAACATTCTTTTACAATAATCAAGATAAAAATTAATTGCAGCCCATATATATATATATATATATATATATATATATATATATATATATATATATATATATATATATATATATATATATATATATATATATATATATATATATATATATTGTAATAAATTTGGAGTTGCTAGCCCGAAATAGTTAGCCAGTTAGTAGGAGCAAACATCACAGAGAGGAGTGTTAGTGAATTTGAACCATGCTGGGTTCGTTAGTAGTGATTTTAGGCACAAGCCGAATGACTGTCCCTTTTTGTAACATAGTCCATATTAAAATTCAGCGGTGTATACAAGTATTGTGATTGAAAAGGCAGCATTTATGGTTGGAAATCAGTAAATTATAGAATGGAATCAATAAGTTGGAACTTGGTAGGTACCGTTTATGTGGCCATAGTGGAAAATGGGCGTATGTATATGAGCGTGATACGCCGGAAATTCTGTGGATTGACTGGCCTAGGGTCGCGCAGTTAAATATTTCCCAGTTAGTAAGGGAATACTGGTGTAATTTCTATGGCATGACAAGCTATCGGTACGGAAAACGGATGATAATGGAGAAAAACCATGCAAAGGTGCAGTTAATGGACGTTTGGGCAAGTTGTCTCCTCTGGATCGCCCATTGATTAGAGCAAAGATTGATAATTATAGCAGACACGGCTTTCTTTCCATTTTACAACTCAAGTTGTATGGAAGTCTTTGGAAATTTGGGGAAAACTTATGACTTCCAGCGTGACTCGCGCCAGGGTTTTGACACCGCTCGGTCAAGTGAAAACCCCTGTGCGTATTACAATATATATATATATATATATATATATATATATATATATATATATATATATATATATATATATATATATATATATATATATACTAAATAGCAGTGGTTCATGTAAAGTGGTCCACAAACAGACCGTTTAGCACTGATTCACCTAGCTACACTTTGACTTCTTATGTCTACAAAGTGGTTTTGTAAAGTTTTTAAATTTTTAAACATATATCCCCAATATAATTTACAAAGAGGAAATCAGTTTGAATACGCACTGGTGTGAAGACTATTTCATTAACATTTTTGTCTGTTTCGATTAATCTTATCAATAAAAGTGAACTCTATTTTTTTACATGATAACATTTTGCATCATTGCCTAAACTATATGCAGGACACAAATCTGATTCCGTGTAGCACTTTGTTCTTTGACAGCTAAATTGTATTTAAATGTCATTGAAAGTTTACCCTGCATAAGGATTTTTAAAAAATTCAGAGTGCTTTCTGCCGTTAGAAAGTTCCAGCATTATTCACAATACGCCCTTTTGACTTCAGCCCTCATTATTTACTCAGAAATGTGTGGTTAAAGAATGTATCATTACACTTCAGTGGACGGTAGGAAACTTTCCACCTCAGGATCAGCCTCGTGTCTGGCACAAGATGCGGACAGACAGAGATAGACAGACAGACAAATAGACGATATTTAATTTTCATAGGTTAAAGTTGGATATATTTCATCATGTGGTACCAATGATGTGTGTGTGTGTGTGTGTGTGTGTGTGTGTGTGTGTGTGTGTGTGTGTGTGTGGTGTTTGTGTGTTTGTAAGTTATCATCGATTTATATGTATAAAATTATTTGATTTCAATTAATTTCTTTATGTTCTATGCTTTAAAATGAGCTTATAGTTTCCGTTAAAACTGCTCTTCTATTGTTGTATATTTCTTTGTTGCTTTGCGAATACAATCGCCTCTGCATAGTATGTTGCGCATAAAGTAATGTTTCACATCATTATTCAGATTATAAAATGATTATAGATTATAGAACTACTTGACTTAAAGTGTCCATATTTAAATTTCTCACCCAAGCGAGAGAAATCTAGCTGTTTTGCTAACCTTACTTTTCTTATCTCAGTCTAGTCATCTCAGACCAATCGTCTCAGTCATGGTGTCCACGCGCTGAGAACTACTTTTAACAAAAGAAACCCTTCTTGTCTTCTGCTGTGCCATAGTTGTTCTCAAATAAAACAACAACAACAGCAACAACAAAAACAAATAATGCATCACCAAGACATAGTTACTTAAGGTCAATCTATCTTAAAAACACACCAAAACGCGCGAAACATAGTATATACTGTTAGCTACATTTAATGAAGCTGACCTGAAAATTTACTGTGCTACAGATAGGATAAAATTCTCAATGGTGTGTGAAATTAACTATGTCAGAAAACATTGATCCATGCACATAAGACTATATACCTATACACTTAATAGCATCCCAACTCTCTAAACAACACCGGAAAACTTAGCAACAGCCAGAAATGTATTATGTCAACATGCTCTATTATAATTTTGTTAAGCATCTCCTTTGTGCTCCATCTGAACCGGCCTCGAAGGGTCATATTTGGAGGGTGATGAGTCTTTTATACGGGAGAGTGGGGTACTCAAAATTGGAAATGATGAAAGGAAACAGTTTCTTTCTAATAAATTATAACTATTTATTGTTAATTTCATATAACATCCATATATTAAATGTGATAATACTTCATTACTATGCGACGTTTTATGTTGTTATTTTTCTTTGCTCACGCGTATGAACTGTGTACTTCAGACGCAACGGTCACACCACAGCTCTAAATAGCATATATTTGTATTCATGCGCCACATGTGAACATTGCCACGTGAACACTAGTAAAGAGGGAGGTTTTTTACTTTAAAGGATAATATTGGGTGAGAAAAATAATCTACGTTGGGGTTTGGACCGAGACAATGAAATCCCAGCCGCGGGGTTACATTATATGTCTCCCCATTCGGACAAGCCTCGTGGGGAGACAAATAATATAACCCATAGGCTGGGATTTCATTGTCTCGGTCCAAACTCCAACATATATTCTATATATCCTTATGTACAACGGTATTTTTTTTTTGTTTCCCTGAGTTAGTTCTCACTTGAATCTTTCTTTAGTATTTGTAAAATTAACACTTTAATTTGCAACATTTATTTCCTGTCAAAATCTCGATGCCTGATTTTCTTTCTATTGTAAAACATTTCATCCCTATATATTATCGTATTTCATTCGATATAGTGTTTCCTGAAGAAAAATAATAGCATAATTAATTTTCGAAATAAAAATTTATATATTTTTCATTAATCTATATTAGTATAATTTATGGAAGGATTGTAGTTATAATCGTCATATATATACTTGTATTAATTTGTAATTTGTGTCATTCTACAGAGTAAAATGTTTTTATTCTAATAATCCTGAAACACACGACATGTGATGTCTTGCTTGTTTTGTTCTAAGTGGTATATTAATAACGTCTCATGGCTATATTGATCCATTCTTTACAAATTGAATAATAACGCTCTGCAATACGCATTACTTAACTGGTGTTGATATTTTCCTGTCTATACTGTTCATTTCCAGGGGGTATTACTTTCATTTTGTTCATTTCTTAAAGAAATGTGTTTCACACATAAGCTTCTTCCTTCCAAGTCAACTCCCTGAAGGCATCAGAGTTAAGGGTAATTTCTCTCAGATTCCTTGACTCTCTAGCTCTATTTCTGTATCTGGTTAGCTTGGTTATTTCAGTTGTTTTTTTCTCAACTTTATAGTTTGTTGGGGGGGGGGGTTGTTTGATTTTATTCCATTTTCTTGATTTTTGTCTCTTTCTCTCCTTTAAGCTTTTATGGATTTCCTTCATTTTGTCACAAAATATTCCACTGCTCTAGAAAGCGAAGATTGAAATCTCTAAAGAAACTGAGAGAAAGTGCGGTTCAAGTCCCTTGCTTAACTTCCGTCTACCTTTTCCTCGTTAAAATCTGTTTACAGGGTAGCTTTTATTTCCTCTTACTCACTCCTCAGTAACCTCCACTACGTCAGTTCCGCCGAACTAGATCTCATGGTTGTCTAACCAAACCTGTTAGTGCTGTCTCGAGCCATATGGCCTGCCTTTCCGTATTTTTTTCCGTAGCTTCTGCAATGCCTGTGCTGGATTTAGACATGCTTTCAGATTTTAATATGAAAACCACTGAAATAGGAAAAGTGATTACTTTCTGATCATCCTCCGTTGCAATCGTATAAATTCATACACCTGTGAGGATCTTATATAAACTCATATGTGTTGTTATTAGGATGCAGAATGCAGAAATTCTGATATTCACTGTAATATTTATATCCGGTTTTTGCAAAATCAAACTGTACAGAAAATGTAATACATTTCAATTAAGGTCAGATTTTCATCATATATTTATCGCGTAAATATGTTATGGTTAGATCAAGTTCTGTCCATTCGGGAGATCGTTTTATGTCAACATTCTTAACTGAACAACGGTGAGTTTATTTACTTCTGTAAGTTAACATGTAAACAACGCATGCATATATGGCTTTTCTATTTACAGACATATCGTCCCATTTCTCACCCCTCACACCCGCTACCAAATGAGACATACCTTTAGTGTTATAGCTTGTTGTTTTTTTATTTTGTATTGGAGATTATATTTTTTCAAATGATATTGTAATTCATGACATAAAATTTACCATGTTGAAGTAAATTGGCCGTATTCAGACATACCAAACCATTTTTCAAAAAAATATTTTCTTAAGCTAAATCGAAAAATGACCGCCAAAATGTTTATTGAGAAGAAAAAAAGTTCCAGAAGGCAGGATTTAAAATGTTCTCCAACGAGCCAGTCAGTAAACAAAATAGTGCGCAAGAATGTCGTGGTCTTTTTTGGAACAATCAGAATCACATGATGTGATATTTAACACGTTTTGATATAAAAAAAAAATATGAAACTGCACATACTATAGGAAAATTATATATTTGGTATGTAAGAAATTATTTGGTAAATCAATCAATTATATTGACAAAGAATGTTCGACTATTTCAGCGATTCAGTCCCCGCTTGGTCTGTCCTTGTGACATTGCAATAAAAGCATTAAACGTACCAGAATTGTGTGTTGATATCATAATTATAAATAAACTGCGTTGATTACACGTTTTGCTATAGTCTTTGAGAGCTTTCGTTGCTGCCACTTACTTCATTTTACCATCATGTTGTAACGTTGTTTGTCTGACATTTAATTGGCCAAACTTAATCCAGTCTTACATTTAATGAGTTCTGGATTTCACGAACAGCATTTTAGTCTTAATTTCAGCGTAAGCCGAGAAAACAGTAATGAAAGCTAAAATTTAATTTAGTGGTAAAATTATTACTAGACTGGAGTTTAAGACTTGTCTTGTTTAAATTGAGTCATGTTTATATGGCATCTTGAATAATGAATTTTAACTTCGACACGAAACTTCGACATTTATTGTGTAGTTTTAAGCAAATGAGAACTATGAAATAAAGTTGAGTTTTTGGTTACGCCACTCTGTATTTGGGACATTCTTATTTAATAAAAGATACGTTAAGTTTAGTTATAAAATTTTATCTGTTTAGTCAAGGTTAATTTTTGTGCAGAAGACAAATTTTCTATTATTGGAGTAATTGTCTGATTGAGACACAAGTCAAAGACAATATGTGTGTCCATTTTGTGTCCACACTTGTAAATACATATCTACTAACATAATTGTAAACTTACTTTGATCGGTTATCTATTCATTAACACATGTGTAATACCACAACGGTATGCATATTTCGACTGGTTGTGTATTCATTGCTATTCATTAACACAAGTCTACTACTAGCACAAGAATAAATATACTTTCTCTGGTTATTTACTCGTTACCAGACGCATATTACTAAGCAAAACACGAAAGCGAGCATACATTCACTATTTATATACATTTTTTAAGAGATGTCTACTAAAATACAAAGGTAAACCTACACTGAATATGCATCATAGTTGCTGTATTATGTAGAATGTTAAAGACTGGAACTGGGGAGTCCTTAGGCTTAGAAAAATTTGGTTAGTATTTAACAACAATTTGCATGCCGAGGTAGAGGGACGCGATGCCTTTCTCAAGGATAACCACCGACGGCTAGTAAAGGCTGGCAAAGATTGTTATCGAACAGCCTCCTTATAAATCCGATTCTCTACCAACATAGCTACTGCGGTATCTTTTCAAGAAAGAGATTTACAGTCATTTTTAAACAATTGATTAAAATGAACCGAGTTTCCTACACGCGCTTATTTTGCATTTATAGGAATTTGTATACGTCTTTGGTAATTTGAGTATTCGACTTAACACTTGGAAAATTTGAAAGTAAAAAAATATATTTTGGCACGCATATATTTTTAAATTATTATTATGCGTATTGGCACCTTGTAAAATTCTAAACAATCTTCAAATACTTTGAAGTTGAAAACTGTCCACAAATTAAAATATATATCCCTTTTTTTATTCACAATAAAGTGGATGATATTGTAGTTTTAGTGTTTACATATGTACTGAAGAAATATATACATTGTTTGAAAAAGTTTATAAACAAAACACAAACCCAGAAAGAGTCAAAACAAAAACTTTCAACGGCCTTTTTCATTTCTTTTTACAGCAAGTAGTGAAAAACCTAACTTTAAATTTGCGCAGATTTTATCCAAATAGTTTTCCAGATAAATATTAAAGAAATTGACCAGAATCAGCAAGGGATTAATTAATTGTCATTAAAAGGAGAGAGAGAGAGAGAGAGAGAGAGAGAGAGAGAGAGAGAGAGAGAGAGAGAGAGAGAGAGAGAGAGAGAGAGAGAGAGAGAGAGAAAGAGAGAGAGAGAGAGAGAGAGAGAGAGAGAGAGAGAGAGAGAGAGAGAGAGAGAGTAGCTTTAACAATTTATCAGTCATATCGCAGTAGTATCATGCCCCACCCAGTCACGTCATCCTGACAACATACCGACCAGTACTACCAGTAACTTTTATTCAGCAAGTGTGCATGTCATGGTTTGCCAAATAAACGCTGGTTGACCATGCCATAGTTTGCCAAATAAACGCTGCTTGACCATGCCATGGTTTGCCAAATAAACGCTGCTTGACCATGCCATGGTTTGCCAAATAAACACTGGTTGACCATGCCATGGTTTGCCAAATAAACGCTGGTTGACAATTATTAAAATTTTATTTTTATATGTGTACTTGACTTACTAACATCTATGAATATTTTAAAACCTATTAAAATTGGCATAATTGAAGTAAATGAATTACACAATGCAGATAAAGTACACAATCAATTGTCATTATAATACAATAACAGATATTCATACAATAAAGAACTGGGTATGTTACAAAAGCCAAATGACACTTATGACAGAAACTGAAAAACATTGATGTTAGATTTTTCAGATGAATATTATACATAATCAATTCTTTACAAATAATGATTGTCAAATTGTGCATTAATGTCTCTCTCTCATACACGCATACACAATATTTCATTGATTGACTACTTTTAAAATGTAAAATTCCAATCTTATATATTACATGCAATATTGTAGAAATTAAAGGTAAAGTAACATATAAAGAAACTTTTGAAAAGTAAATTGCAGGAGATAATATACAGTGTACTACTATATAGATACCAATTTGTTTAGTCTAGACTTGCCAAAGTAGAATTTGTGTAGTCTAGATTTATCTAGGTACAATTTGTGTAGTCTATATTTACCTAGGTACAATTTGTGTACTCTAGATTTACCTAGGTACAATTTGTGTATTCTATATTTACCTAGTTCAATTTGTGAGGTCTAGACTTGGATAGGTACAATCTGTGCAGTTTAGACTTGGCTAGGTACAATCTGTGTAGTCTACACTTGGCTAGGTACAATTTGTGTAGTCTAGACATGGCTAGGTACAATCTGTGTAGTCTAGATTTAGCTTGGTACAATTTATGTAGTCTAGATTTACCTAGGTACAATCTGTGTAGTCTAGACTTGGCTAGGTACAATCTGTGTAGTCTAGACTTGGCTAGGTACAATTTGTGTAGTCTAGATTTAACTAGGCACAATCTGTGTAGTCTAGATTTACCTAGGCACAATTTGTGAGGTCTAGACTTGGCTAGGTACAATCTGTGTAGTCTAGATTTAGCTAGGTACAATTTGTGTAGTCTAGATTTACCTAGGTACAATCTGTGTAGTCTAGACTTGGCTATGTACAATTTGTGTAGTCTAGATTTAGCTAGGTACAATTTATGTAGTCTAGATTTACCTAGGTACAATCTATGTAGTCTAGACTTATCTAGGTTCATTTTGTCTAGGCAAGACTCACCTAAGTAAATACAATAAACACAGACAGCGATCTTCTTGTAAGATGTGCCCTGACGTTAACCGACACAACAACATTAATCGATATGCATGATTTGGTGAACATATTCTGCATTTGAAACATTCAATTATCGTGAATACTTACGATTATTCAATTCATGCACATCTTATTGTCCACCCCAGTGGTTTTAAAATAAAAGTCGAAATGAGCAATATCCAAATAAATAACATGAATCCGTGTCAAAGTAAGACATACTTGTATCATGATTGCGGCTTATCATGATATCACATCATTGTCAATATTGTACTACTTCTATAGTTTGTTCTTTTACACGAAACAGTGAGTTCTATGCAAAACAGTTTCACATTTATTTGTTATATTTGATTGGCATGCATGTTAATATTATATATAGAGTAGGTGGTAACATCAAATGTTAGTCTTTTCGGAAAATCTAACTGAGCCTAGAACTCCAGCATTCGCACAAAGCGGTACAGGTTGAACTTGATTTCACAAAACAATGCATTAATTCACCGTTCGGTGCAGAGATCAGCACTCGTTGTATGTCCATATTTAACAAATATATAATGTTTTTTCTCCAATTTATTATCGCATGAAATGACTGAATACCTTTATCATGAAATTACTGAATACCTTTATCATGAAATGATTGAATAACTTTATCATGAAATGACTGAATACCTTTATCCACAATAATAGCACATACTTCACATTCATCGAATGGAACTCAGTGAGCCATTATGCAAGCCACCTTTCGATGAAAACGAACAAAAGAATCTCTTATCTTTTTTCTTCTTTTCTTGATAAGGCATATGCTTCAATTCAGTTCCAATACATGATTCAGGTAGGAAATGTAGCATATTGCTAGTCTTAATATCTCAATCTTCGATAGCTTCTTGTCTGGTGGTAATGTTGGCAAGAGTTTTCTTAATTCCGCAAAGGCAACATTAAACGCCTCAACTCTAATTCTCTCCCTTGTCGCATGCGCAGTACGATATTTTTGAGTAGCACGCCTGCGTCGTCGTCTTTCTTCCCTGCTCAAAGAGGAATTTTCTTGATTTCCGCTTCTTCGCCCTCGAGATTTTCCGTGCAAGCAGTCTCTGTTATGAATCTGCATCGTTCTGCTGTGACAGTCGGAGTCTCCGGTGTTTTCCGTTCTAGAGAATGTTATGGTCATCAAAGTAGTATCTACGTGCATCGTCACCATTTAAATACCTAATTGCCAGAGAAAATCACAGTCCGCGATGAAAATTATAGAGGTATAGCCATTAAGTAAGTGAGTAGTTTAAAACTATTTTACGATGAGATAATGAATGTATATTATCGATAAAGGTGACAGTAGTGCGTGCGGGACTTCGTTTCAAAACAAGCCGTATTCAAGACAGATTCCTGTAAAGATAATAATCGTTATTAAATATTTCATCCTGAAATTTGCATGTAAATCGCTAACAAACAAGACAGTTTTTGAATAAGTGTATGTTGTCAATTAAACAATAAGTAAGAAACTGGGAATTTAATACTCTCAACATAACAGATTAAAGGCGTAGCTAAAGTGTTTTGAGCCCGGGGACAAGATTCATTGTTATGCCCCCCCCCCCCAAAAAAAAAAAAGAACATTCCACATACAACCTATTTCAAAGCCCATATTGGCGTTTGGCGCCCAACTAGTGTGGCTCTCGGGGACAACTGTTCCCCTCTGCCCCCCCCCCAGCTACACCTCTGTAACAGATGTACTAAAGCAATTTTTTTTCATAACCCGTGAGATACAATTGAAACTTTATACACGAATTATTCAGAGGACCATCTAACAATGATCTGATTCAGACGATGGTCTTCATGCACAAGAAAACGTGCATTCATTTATGGGTAAATGGAACCGTGGTTCTTTTGCAGCAGACTTATATACGAGGTGGTCGATATTGTCCGAATAATTTCGTATAGTGTATATTATATGGCAAAACAATTGTACAGTATTTAATTATGTAAATGGTATACTATTAACATGGTGTGATGGAACTCTGCCATTGAAATAACACTCTAGATTTATAAGTTTAAGCAATTATTGCATTACTCTATGTTATTCAAAATCTTCTTGTACTCAGGGTCTACGTACAGTTGCTTGAGTGCAAATACACATGGTTTAATTCCTACGAGAATGGTTTAATAATTATTTCTTCAGATCTTTAATGTTAGACTTTCCACAGGTTAAAATCATCTTCGATTATATTTTCTTATTATAAAAGATTGGTAGAAGAATTGCTTTGTTGTTCATGTGTTTATTAAATAATGTAGCTGTAATTTACCATCTGTACTCGCTTAAAGTCTAGTCCAACCTCAAACTGCACTGATGCGGCGACAGATCCGGGTCTATGCTATTTGTTAGGAGTAATATAAGCAATCAACACAGATCTTGATCTCCTGGTGCACTATATGGACATATCTGGATATGGATTAGTGCTGTTTGCAACTGGACACGACTGCAGGTGATGGGTCATGTTTTGCAGTTGAAATTAACATACAAGCGAGTACTGATTGATTACTTTGTTTTGAGAAAACACAATGATGTCATTGTGTCAAATACGGGAATAAGATTTGAAGTTAAATTGATTGTGATGATGGAAAATATATATAGTTAATAATTCATTAATATTGTTTCCTTGTGAAGTCCAAATTAAGAGTATTGCAACTACTAATCTGCCCCTTTTTTACTTTATAAAAGAGATAACATCGGAATTTAAATGACAGTATATTCTGTTCAGTCTAATTACTCATGTATATCATTATTTATTTATTTATTTATTTATTTATTTATTTATTTATTTATTTTTTTATTTATTTTTTTATTTATTTATTTATTTATTTATTTATTTATTTATTTATCTATGTTTCATGTTGCAGTAGTAGTGAATATATATTTTAACATGTACAGTATAAGCCCACGCTTAACCTCATGCTGCTTATAAAAATACCTATTTTTATTTTTAAAAATAATAGAGAAAAACTAAATAGCTAATTGGTTTCTGGATTTTTCACATTGCACAATAAACATTATATTATCAAGCTAATCATAACTATTTTAAATAGTTTATGATCATAAACAATGCCTGTTAATCCCACATTATGGACTTGATATGTCTGTATTAGTACTGGCATAGGAATTTTCGAACAAAAGTTTGTACATAAGTGTGTATTTTGGCCTCAAAGGTGACGTGTCAAAGACATTTATATAAAGCCAAGAACTTCCCTATTCCCTTCTCGATCCACCAGTAAAAATTTCCAACAAATTTTGCGATTGTCACCTTTAGTTTTGAGCAATATAATTTGATTAGTTTCGTTCATTTTTAACTCATTAACTCTCAAAACGAACCAGTTAATATCTATTTTAAAAAAGTTAAGGGTGTCGATCTGCTGTGAAGGTAACAAATAGCAGCCGAACATGACTGCGCTAAAACCACAGTGGCCATTTTTATCGACAAAAAAAGGTTCTAAATGATTTGGATTTCAAATGAAAGACGACAGTCAGTAGTTTTTGTAGGAATTTCGCGTCACTAACTGAGAGGGCACCAATCCATCTAAAGTCATCTAGCTCTAATTAACGCCGTTATGTGTAACATTTTAACGATAAACGTAGCGATAATGTCATTACTCAGGCAATAGTACAGTCAAATGAAAGAAAAGGCTGCCGAATTCTATTAGACAAAACTCCCATGCGGCCCATATGTTACGGACTCCAGTAATGATTCGGTAACTTAGGAAACCACGTGCTAACATGCGCAATCGTCTAAAGTTTCCAACATACAACCTCATTTTAGAACACGGCCTCAGGTGTGTAATAGATATTTTCATCAACTTTTATCTCGTATATTTTGCTAATGCGTCCAAATGTTTCAGACGCTGCTGGAAACGTTGGCCATTTTAATCATTTTTTACTCCTGTTTTTAAATATATGGTTATCGTCTTGTATAAGCAAGCTAATTTCTCCGACAACAGTCTGAAAGAAAATAGCTGACGCCCATCATGTCTTTCAAAGCACAAATACGTAGGATATCGGTAGAACAAACAGGATGGACAGAAATCTGCATGCGATTTATTCTACGGCAGATCAAGATCTTTTATTGCTATATGTTTGATTCGTCTTAGAAACGAGTATAGAGAGTGCTGTAGTTCTTTTAACAAAAGGCATATATGGGATTGTATAGACGACCAATAATATGAAGGAAAACGCAGAAAGTTTTCGATGAAAATAATATCAACAACTATCTTATCAAATATATTTAATATTTATCTTAATATCAGAGTGAATATATGTATTCAATAGGTTTGTAGTAGAACTGAAACGCGTGTCACCAAAATAATGTCAATTCATTCATAAATGGCCATATATGTATGTGTGTGTGAGTACCTGATTATAATAATATTATTAATCTAAGCTTAACTTAATGTCTACCATTCTACTGTAATAAATATATATATATATATATATATATATATATATATATATATATATATATATATATATATATATATATATATATATATGATGTTTAATATATATGCTACTTAATGTTTAATATATACACGACTTCTGTTTAATGTTTGTTTACAAACAAAAATGTAAATTGGTCCTTTTCCTCAAGCTATGTAAGCACAATTCGTCTTAGACTTAATTAATTAATTAATCAACAAAAACCTTCATTCAATAATAGTATGCGTCTAAAAAAAAACAAGAAATTAGAAATCAGTTAAATGTTACTTTTTAAAATTTTCATAAACCATATCCTAACTATATAAATAAAATCAGAAAAGATAAAGGATTAAATTACTAATCGAGCATATTATGTTTTATCAAGATGCATGTTTATAAACAATTTGCAAAATATATAATATTATTTATGAATTTTTCAAATAATCACACATTAAAAACGAAGTAAGCAGGATGACGAAATGAGACGATGTTATCCCCAAAAAGTAACAGGGGTTTATATAACCCACCAATTATTAAATTTGCTTAAACACATTAGTTAATATTTTCAATGAATCTGATAACACTAATTTCGACAACAAAATACCCCCACCCACCCCCATTAGAGCAAAATAGTTACAAACAAATGCAAAGGAGTTTATTCCCTAAAAATACGAAATATTTGACCCTCATGCCTTTTCAAGAAAGATTGTATATTCAGCACGTGTGTTGAGTGACAACCAAACAATTCAGAGAGAGAGACACTTATATTGCTGATGTAATTTTCCTACTGTTTTCATAATATGCTATTAAATGAATTTATAACGCTTTTTTTATACTTGATTTAAAGTTACAAAATTAGAACCTTTTGGGATGCCCAGGTTTGAAAGATTCAAAGAAACCCATAATGTATTTTCTCTTTTAAAATATTAAGAGTGTGATTTCAATACGTTACTGATTTAACTATACAAACAGTGATCTTCTATGCAAGTCAGAGCACTTCATGGAATGTGAGATGAGAGAAGAAAGTAGGGGTGGTGGTGGGGCCAAGAACAGTCGTTGTTTGGGGGTTTAGATATACTGTTCTTTGGACACATGATATCAATACAACCAACTCTTCCACACCCTTTAGAATTTGCCACTCCGTCGGTTATCTTAAATATCACCGATAAATTGGCCACTTCTCACATATATAATGAACGTTGCGTTAGTTCAGATACAATCGACCTTCTGATGCCCTGTACACAGTCATGCTTGCACTCAAAGAAAAATCCCAAGTTTGATTGACATCCCTTGGAATAGCAATAAATTCTATTAGTTTAAGTTGTATGTTCATTTGGAAGCGGGGTGCCTGTTTGTCAATATTAATTCACTAGAATGCCGTTTGAAGAGGGTCGAACGAAAACCAATTGCTCCCAAGGACTGTGCCTATTGAAGCAAATACGAATCGACTCAGAGACTGTTGAAAGCGATCGCTTAATTCAATTTTCCTCACTCTCACCAAATCTAAATAATACGGCATACACTATCCTCTGATGAAAGGTCATTTAAATAATCAAATCTAGCCCCATAACACGATAATGCAAAATTCATGATATAATGCTGTGATGGTTCTGCCGTATCTGTCGCGCTCTCTGATGGCAAACTTTGTTCCGATGGAATCGCAACATTTTTTTTTTACTACCGTATATGCTCACATATACATCCAAACCAACAGCAAACAGACGCTAATCGGCCGTCGTATAATGTGTCAGTAGATACGATATTTGTTATACTGATTAATCCGTAACAAAACTGCACAGACTAAACTGTCCTTGTGAATTACGAAATGGCAGATCTGGATTTTATGTTGTTTGCAATCAGATTATATACTTTCACGAGAGTATATACGGCACCGCATAACTCTCTGCATAGCTCCTACCCAAATGCAAGATTTGTGGTTTTTGTGTGTTTCGGTCAATAGTTTTAACGCCATCTTCCATCACGTGCTTAACATGGTGGCCAGTATACTAGCATTTGGTGAGGTAATTACCCAACCCAGGGAAGAACACCCAACCAACTTGGAACACTGGTAAGCTTTCAGCATGTACATGTTGGTCAACGCGCGACTCGAACTCAGGGGCACAGATGTGAGATATGTAAGTGATCTATAGAAGTGGAAGCCTTAGACTGACTATTCGGCCAGCCGGGACTACTCGAAGGCGTGTACATTTGTCTCAGGACAGCTGTTGTATAAGTCAGATCACTGTCTACGTTGTTCGTTTTACATATAATTTCAAATAAACGGTGCATGTACCGA
This sequence comes from Unio pictorum, assembly GCA_030141615.1. Classification (NCBI taxonomy): domain Eukaryota; kingdom Metazoa; phylum Mollusca; class Bivalvia; order Unionida; family Unionidae; genus Unio; species Unio pictorum. Next base: position 7,818,589 of record JARLTB010000168.1, on the reverse strand, counting down.
TCTGCTATATTGATCGATTGCAGATAATGGGTCCATGATGTTTGCAGCTGGATTTCTGTAATATGCATCTAATACGGTAATTACAATTCATGATTATATAGTCAGACATTGGCGTTTCAGAAAGAGAAAAAAATGAAATGAGGTACGAAATATGAAACTATCAGTATAAAAACCACTGTAATTACTCTTTGGATGAGTCAAAATGAATCAAGCCGAGGTAAATACTCCGAAAATACTTACTGGCATTGAAGAGTCCTTCATACAGACCCAGGGAAGAACACCCCAACCATAACACTCTACTAACGAAAATGACTTCCATAAATCCAAGATAAGAACAGATCTTCTTTACAGATGACGAGTGTTGAAACCATACATGAGCAATAGCAATACTTGCAATATGACTGCGACAGCGTTCATATTGGATGTCAGATTAGTACATTTCCATGTATGACCAACTAGACCTCATAAGTTTCTTGATGAAAAACCGACGTCAATATGGAGGCATAGCCATAGCAAGATTTTCAAATGGCTGACATGACACCAATATTAGATGCCTGATTAGCACTAATTTAATATACAACGAACTATATATCATATGAAGTCTCCTGGCGAAATCCCCATGACTGTATATATAACGTTTTGTTTGTGAGGAATAGTGATAATAAGGGATGGATGCCATTGTAGATATATTTTTTATCAAAGCCGCACCATTTACATTGACTAGATTTTGGAAGAAGTCTTCGGATGAAAGCCTCCCAATACCGATATCACTGTGTTCAAGAGGAATAAAGAAAACAAGATTTCAAGACTGCTGCCATAACGGAAATATTGGGTGTCAGATCTTTGAGGACAAACTAGACATACTAAAAAGTCTTTTGTTGACCAACCCATAATTGTATGATCATTATTTTTTACGACCGTTTTAATATAAGACCAACTAGAATAAGGGATGAATATTAGCAAATGTGTGTGTTTGTTGTTGTTATTATTGTTGTTGTTGTTGTTGTTGTTGTTGTGTGTGTGTGTGTGTGTGTGTGTGTGTGTGTGTGTGTGTGTGTGTGTGCTCTCGCGCGTGCGAAGATTCATAGT